>JAZDUA010000139.1:1300000-2792500 GCA_038098605.1 Gryllus longicercus
CCGTCGTTGGCCGCGTCATCGGCGCCCTCTTTTACGAGCTGCCGCAACTACTTCCCCTACGTCGTAGATACGTCCTCGACGCGGAAGTGACGTAAAAGAAATTTACTGCCCCTACGTCACTGGATTCCCCTCGAAGCGGCGTCGTAAAGCGCTCGGCGTCATATCGCGCGTATTAACGGGCCTGGGTTGTCTCCCCGCGCCACATTCCTACGCCCCCGCCCCCTCCTCCTTCCCGCGTCACGCCCCTCACGAGCCCCACAAGCAAGCAAGCAAGCGCTACCGCCCCCGCCGCCGGGCTTTCTGAATAGGGGGAAAAGATAGAGGGAGAGAGGGATGGAGATAGAGGGAGCAAGAGAAACGGAAGAAAGAGCAAACAGGGGAGCGAGAGGGAAGAAGAGAGAGGAACAAAGAAGAGAGGGAACAAGAGAGAGAAGGAACAAGTGAGAGACGAAACAGTGACAAAGACGGAACAAGTGTGAGGGAGAGAGGGAGCAAGTGTGTGTGAAAGAAAGGGAACAAGTAAGAGAGAGGGAACAAGTGTGAGAGGGAACAAGTGTGAGAGGGAACAAGTGTGAGAGGGAACAAGTGTGAGAGGGAACAAGTGTGAGAGGGAACAAGTGTGAGAGGGAACAAGTGTGAGAGGGAACAAGTGTGAGAGGGAACAAGTGTGAGAGGGAACAAGTGTGAGAGGGAACAAGTGTGAGAGGGAACAAGTGTGAGAGGGAACAAGTGTGAGCGGGAACAAGTGTGAGCGGGAACAAGTGAGAGAGAAGAAACAAGTGTGAGAGAGAGGAAACAGGTGTGAGAGAGAGATTGAACAAGTGTGAGAGAGGGGGGTACAAGTATGTGAGAGAGAGGGGGTACAAGTGTGTGAGAGAGAGGGGGGTACAAGTGTGTGAGAGAGAGGGGGGTACAAGTGTGTGAGAGAGAGGGGGGTACAAGTGTGTGAGAGAGAGGGGGGTACAAGTGTGTGCGAGAGAGGGGGGTACAAGTGTGTGCGAGAGAGGTGGGTACAAGTGTGAGAGAGAGAGGGGGTACAAGTGTGAGAGAGAGGGGGTACAAGTGAGAGAGAGGGGGGGAACACGTGTGAGAGAGAGAGGGGGAACAAGTGTGTGAGAGAGAGAGGGGGAACAAGTGTGAGAGAGAGGGGGAACAAGTGTGAGAGAGAGAGAGGGGGAACAAGTGTGAGAGGGAGAGGGGGGAACAAGTGTGAGAGAGAGAGAGGGGGAACAAGTGTGAGAGAGAGAGGTGGTACACGTGTGAGAGAGAGAGGTGGTACACGTGTGTGAGAGAGAGTTAAATCGATGATGAGCAACAAAAACGGCGAAAAATGAAATGTGCAAAGAACCCGGCAAAGGCGTAAAGGAATACAGGGCAACAACGAAAGGAAAACCTGCCGTATCAAAGGTATGAAGAGGGGATGTCATTTTAGGGAATATTTCCATTCTTTTAAAACCGTATACTGTCAACCAAAACAAGAAGTACTACTGTACTTATCGATGATGTTCCGTATTTAAATTTATTTTAATAAATACGTTGATGTTAGTTCACATGAGATCTTAATTTATTTTATGTGTAAGTTGAAAATTTTAATAATGTGTGCCCTATCTCCAAAAAAATTAACTGCTGATTACCGATATGATATGATATTATAATCAGAATATTTTGGCTTATATGAATTATACAGTCTTAAACAAATAGTCTTCCTCTTACGTACAAAGCAAAGGTCTAAAACTCTACTTTCTATTATATTTCACACATTCATCGTTCATTATCGTTTTTATAGAGTATATTCAATTTAGTGCTTATTGAATATAAAGTTGAGTCTCTTGCAGTCTGTTGTAAACCAGTGAAGCGCAGAAAGATGCAGTAAAATAATTGAGTCCTTATTTGCTGCAACAGGCTGAATATAGAATTTTAAAACCAATAAACTGTTTTCATCAATATAAAAATAAAATACCAATATTTTAAGATTACTGACTTCGAAAAAAACATTGTTTAATGAATTTGGCAAAATTTGAATATGTTCTTCATTTCCTAGGGACTAGAGTTTTCCATTGGTGCTTTCCAATCTTCTTTCCCTATTTCCCTGTGCTCTCTCTCACTCACTCTCCCTCTCTCTCCCTCTCTCTCCCTCTCTCTCCCTCTCTCTCCCTCTCTCTCCCTCTCTCTCCCTCTCTCTCCCTCTCTCTCCCTCTCTCTCCCTCTCTCTCCCTCTCTCTCCCTCTCTCTCCCTCTCTCTCCCTCTATCTCCCTCTCTCTCCCTCTCTCTCCCTCTATCTCCCCTCTCTCTCCCTCTCTCCCTCTCTCTCACTCACTCGCTCTCTCCATCTCTCTCACTCGCTCTCTCCATCTCTCTCACTCCCTCTCCCTCTCTCTCACACTCACTCTCTCTCCCTCTCTCTCACTCACTCTTCTTCTCTCCCTCTCTGTCTTTCTCTCTCAATCCCTCTCCCTCTCTCCCTCTCTCTCACTCACTCTCCCTCTCTCCCTCTCTCTCACTCACTCTCCCTCTCTCCCTCTCTCTCACTCCCTCTCCCTCTCTCCCTCTCTCTCTCACTCTCCCTCTCTCTCTCTTACCTCTGTCTTTCCCTCTCTCTTTCCCTCCCTTTTTCCAGTTCTTTGATCTCTTTTCCTTCCCTCCTTCTCTCCCTTTCCTTCTCTATTTCCTTCTCTTCTCTGTTTCTCCTCTCTCTCTCTCTCTCTCTCTCTCTCTCTAGCTCTCTTCCCTCTTTAGCTCTCTTCCCTCTGTCTATCCCTCTATTTCCCTACTCTCTTTTCCCTCTATTATCCCTTCTAACTCTTTTTTCCCTCTTTTCCCACTCTCTTTCTATCTCTTTTGTCTTTCTCTCTGTTGTACCTCCCTTTGTTGTACCTCTCTCCGGTGTTCCTCTCTCCGGTGTTCCTCTCTCCGGTGATCCGCTCTCCGGTGTTTCGCTCTCCGTTGTTCCGCTCTCCGTTGTTACACACTCTCTCTCTTGTTACACACTCTCTTGTTCCAAATTTTCCTCTTCCTCTCTGGGGAACCAACGAACATGAGAACGAACGAACGAACGAACGAACGAACGAACATGAGAAATACACCAATCACTCAAGCGTCATTTACGATATCTATTTACAAATGTAATAAAAAAATGTGCGGTTTTTATGAAAAAGGCTTTTAAACAAATACAAATTGTATCTTTGACACAAACTTTTGCACAAAATACTCATGTATTTGAAAAGCAAAAATTTTGAATTTTGCAATTTTCGAAAATTCAGATGGTGGGACGGACGGACCGACGGGCGGGCGGGCGGGCGGGCGGATCCAATCACTTTTTTGGTATCCATGACCTACAAAGTATGGATTCTTTGTACATCACGTTTTACAGGATTTTTTGTACATTTAAATACAAAATATCCATTTTTTGTATTCAATGAGAGGTTTTCTGCCGAAATTCGCCGCTTTTTCCCAGCAGCATTATATAGGTTTCTCTCTCTTAACAAGTATCTTCTTAAAAGTAACGATATTGTGAATACCCTACGCCTTTTGAATACTTTATATCCGCTTTAATACTAAGACAAGAAATACTTTTTCTGAATTTAATTTATTAAAATTAAGGAGACACACAATAAATAAATAAATAAAATTCATTATACTCAGGTAAGTAAAATATCTCGTTACAAACCTTCGTTTGGTAATTGACATGCGCTATAACATTATTGTATAACCCTTACGAAGAGGTGAGAAAGTATGTGCTGTTATATCAGCACTAGTTTTATATAGAAACAAGCTAATAAGAATTATGGATGATGGATGGATGGATGGATGGATGGATAGATGGAATGGAGTTCTAGTGATGCAAGTCTCCCGACCCGGAATGCTCTCAAGCAACTTCATGACCCGTAATAAGATAGTGCTATCTCACAGCTGTGCTAAACACACTGGATGGGGTTACAAGAGTTGATTTAAAAACGAAAGACGGTCAGTTTCAATATGAAAACGTCTTGGCGAAGTTCATCGTTAATGTGAGGTCCGACAACGGATGTAAAATTTTTAGTGGTAGCTTAGACCATTTTCAATTACTACGTGTGTTCCAGTCCGTATGCTTGGTGTGCTTCTGTACTTCCTTCAGGCACAAATCTCTGATTTTCGAAATTGTACCTCATCATCACGGAACCAATCGGTAGAGGAACTTGTGCACCTACTGGTCATCTGCCGCAGTGTCTGTCAAAATCGTAGTTAACCCTCTGCCAGAAACTTTCCAACACGCAGCAATCATGCGCCGAATAAATGTTTTAATGTTTTGCGTTCTGTGCGTGTTCTCCAATTTTGCAACCGCTCGCATATCTGGCCAACCGTGCAACTGCACGAATGAGGTTATAGACTGCTCGAACCGCAATAAGTCGCAAGTACACCTGGAAGAAAAATGTTCTAACGCCACAAGTGGAAACTTTGAACAAAACAGTCTTAGTGATTATCCGGATATGCTCAAGTTCTTCACCGAAGTTAGTATGGCTTCCAATTTGTTGACTAGATTACCAAATATCACTCATTTGAATGCAAATATAATGGTTCTCGAGTTGTCTGGAAATATGATCGCCAACTCATCGACCGAATTGCAGCAATTCAGTTCACTACAAATTTTAGATGTGTCCGACAATCGTTTGGGATCTCTAGAGTTTCTGCCTGAGCCTTGCTTATTAGTAAATTTTACAGCGGACTACAATTATATTGCAAGTTTGCAGGGTCCTCTAAGTTCCTGCACACAGTTGCGCTACCTCAGTTTAAATGGAAATGAAGTGGCAAGTATACCCGCAAATATGTTTGCCGGAATGGCTGATCTGAGAATCCTGTCGCTCAGTGATAACCCTTTAGGTACTCTATCGGGCGATGTTTTTCGAGGGCCTTTAAAATTGAATAGTCTCTTCTTGAGCGCAACAGAACTTACCGCTATACCACGTATGTATTTTTCAATTCACAAAATTTTACTATTTATTAGGTATACTGAAATTTGTGAAGTAAAGCTTTCTTCATATTATTTTTAATTCCAATGATGTCTATTTCATAAGTATAATAATCAACTCAATATATACTAATATATTTAATTTTAATTTTACTATATTTCCAAAGCATATTTATGATAACTTGTAGAACTCCTCATTCATTCGGTACAAAATAATATATTTTGTAACTCGTCTATGCAACAGATTCTTTAATGATTTTGATAAATTCGAGTAATTAACTTAGAATGGAGTTGGAAAGTGAAACATAATGTTTTCAAGTATCGAAAATTGTCTGGACCTTCTAAATAATCAGATATTAATTAATTAATAACTCTTTTCATATTATTTTCCAGGTCGTCTATTTTCTGGAACTCCAGAATTAAAATTTTTATATTTGAGCCGTAACCGTTTACGTGACTTCCCTTCGCAGCCAATCAGAGAATTAGCGGCTTTGCAAGAACTGTCGATTTGGGGTAACCGCATAACAGAACTACCTACTCTCAGTAATTGCTGCCCACAGCTTCAGGCAAGTGGAGATTTTTTAGTATACGAACGATGACTTCAAAATAAAATAAATGTTACTATTTTATATCGTAAAAGAGCTGGCTAAATATTAGTGAATTCGTCAAGTTGATTATAAATTGCCTTCGTAACTATGAAAGCTAGTGCAGCACAAAGAGTCGTTTAAGATATTCGGTTCCTGCAAAATCTTAGGCGTATATTCACCAACGAAGAAAAAGCTCGCCCCTATGTTGACAGAACCTTGTAATCCACTCTACCAGAGAACGCCTGTTTCCGTCTACACCGAGAAATATTTTGGATTGGAGAAATATAAGGAGATGAGCTTGAGAAAATGGTAAATTTGGTGCATCCTTTTTACTTTCTCGAATTCGTACGTATAAACGGAGTAATGAACGTAGTATAGAGAAAGTTATATAATGCTGCGCGAGAAAAGAGCGAATTTTCGGCAGAAAACTCTCATTGTCAAACCCTGATAACGAAAATGTGAATAAATCCAATTTTTAAATGTAGGAAAAATCATCAAACGGGTGTTGTAGCCAGAATTATTTTTTGTGGGTTGTTGATACCGAAAAACAGATTGAGGCAAAACATCCGTCTGTCTGCACCCCCGTCTTTTTGTTTGTCCCAGATTTTTAAATGACACTAATACCATTCTGGTTTTCACCCATTCATATAAAGGTGAAATATGTCCCATTTGCACTCTTACATCTGAATATTTGAAAATTTGAAAAGTTTGATTTTTTCGGTCTCTTCCTACAACTATAAAACTGAAGAGAAAGACTTTACCTCCAAATTAAATTCGTTCTCCATATTTAGTTCTTTTGTTAAGGCCACTTACATTTTTTCTTTATAATTTTAATCGTTTTCGCACAATATTGCGTATAATATGTGCGGTGTTAAAAATAACAAAAGTGCTAAATTTACTACCCTATTAATAACATAAACATCATTTTACTTTAATCTTTTGGTTCTTTTTTAAATTACAAAATATTATTTTTGACTAGTCTCTCACGTCATTAATATTCACATTAGTGGCTATTTCGATAAATTATTGAATTTAGGAGTGCACGTGGTTTAAATGATGTCTGATAAAGTTTTCAGGCAAATTCAGAACGTTTCTGTGGAAACGAGCTAAATATTCCGCATATTTAGAAATGCTTGAAGGCCATTTTTTATAAAAAGGGTCAATTTTTCTTCTTCAAGCTTTTCTAACGAATTTCACTGCTTATGATGACTTAAAGTTCATTTTACTGTATAATTTTGTTTCATCAAATTAAATTCGTTCTCCATTTTAATTTCCCGTATGCATACGTACATACGGAGTAATATACGTAGTATGGGGAAAGTTATGAAATGCTGCGGAAAATCGATTTCGAGATTTCATTGTGATTTGAACGTATGTACATGTTAGTCAATAACTGAAAATATCGGCCCTTCAAACATTTTCTGAATGATTCAAAATACTGACATGAAACTGAACTAATCCTGTGTTAGAAAATTTTCACCAAATAATTTAGGATGTAGGGGCTCATCATTTGTAGGTAATAGCATACATTTTTATTATAAAAATATTTCGAGTATTTTTTTTAATGGAACACTATTATTTTCTAACCGATTAGATTTATCTTTAGAACACAAATTCAGCAGTAATACGATGTATTGGTATTTTATTAACAATAAACGTTCAATAATTAAATTTGTTCAAAGAATTGGTTGACTCGATCGAGACTCAAATCCTCGAACTTTCTTTGAAGAAATTTAATTATTACTATGCATTGTTACTCAATAACGTGGTTACAATTTGGATTTCTTTACGATCGCGGAATATATTCTCCGAGCGTAATTACGTCCAACAATGTGACGGGATAGAATAAACGTTTAGAAATCCAGATGTAACGTGAGATTTCGAACCAACTATAACGTCTGATTTTAAAACTTTGTGCTTATAATTAATTTTAATAATTAATTATAATAATTTATAAACATTTCCACCGCCACGATCGTTCTCAGTTTCAACACACAATGGATTAAGTTGTGAGATTAAGTCTAGTGCATGTGGTGGCTTGTAAATGGTAGTCGACACTACATTAAACAAATACATGTGAAGGAGGCTAGAAATACATTTGTCTGGTGCAGAGAACGAATGTACACAGTGCAGAGCAGAAATTTGAATCCTAGTGGCGAGTTGTTTCTGGGAACAGATGACGTAAAAACTTCCAGGAATTTGCGACACATTTGTGTTGTTGTCAACAAGTAATTTCAGTTTACTCTAGAGTGTATTTCACAAGACCACATATCATACAAATATTCCCCCTTTTAAAAATCAAAAATGTTTAAATCTGCTAGGTGAACGATGATACTAATGAGAATATTGCGGTGAGTTTTTGACTCTTCGATTGATTCTTTTGGACGAAATGTGAACTGAGTTCTTTGGATGATTGTGACCTACAAGAGATTCACCCACTCTTTGTGCAACGACCCATATGGTCTATATCTTATTCATCGAAAGTTCAAGCCGTTTTTTCCCTTTTGATACAAATTTTGGCTTCCGATAAACAAAGTAAATTACGTTATAAAAATCCGAAACACGACAAATATTTTTGTAGAGATTTTTGTATTGATAAATTAGAGAGTTCTTGTGAGTCTAGTAATAAGCTCGTATTGTTAATAGTATAAAGTGTACCATTTATATTAGAAATCATAGATGACATTTGAAAGCTAGGCTTTTCTTTCAATAAATTTTTATTTATGATTTTTCACTTTTGATGGATTGATGATTTTGAGCATGTAAAGGTCTTAAGTGTAGTGCATGTATTTTCTTTAGGAGCAGAGATGATCCCCCGCTGGGTGGTGAGATACCGCGCTGACCTAATGTCATAATGCGCAATTCGAACCATTTCGCGTAAATTGTAAGAGCAATCGACGAGAAAGTGACGGTCACGAACAGTTCAAGTAACATTGCCTTTTGTATTGTATTGTAAATATTTGTTGTCGATACATGACAATGTGAAATATGAAACTACAACGAATTATACATATTTGATTTGAACACGCTAGCGTTGTTCACAGAGGCCGGACACATTTCTCCGTCAATCGACTTTTCGGTATCAAGGACTCACAAACTTGGATTCTGGCTATATCACGTGTTAGAGACTTCTTTTGCTAAATTTATCAACTGGATGTATCTCCTTTTTCCACCAATACCCTGTAATAAGAATTGTCTGCCGAAATTTCGCCGCTTTGTTTTGCGCGCATTATTACATATATTTTTGACTTCTTAAGAAGTTCCTTTTAAGCGCAAGAAAGTAAAATGGAAGTGTAGTAATCCATAATTACTCATACTCTTTTGCCGTAAGGGCCCATTGACAATGCAAGCTTAAACATAAACATAAACTTAACTTAGCTGTAAAATCCAAAAATGATATATTACGCGAGGCCATTCACACTGCTTTGACGTAAACCGGTAAACTTCAAGAGTTCCCAAGCACCAAGCTTCTACGTTAAATTTATGTCGAAATTCAACCGAAGACTAATGCATGAAAGAAACAAAGATGGTGGGTTTTAGGTTGTATTTAGTTTGTGGACATGACACTTCATTAGTTTTATGTATTGATCTAGTTTGCGAACAGTTTTGAAGCGAGAACTAAATTCAAAGTAAGAGTTTGGGACATTTTTCTTGTGACATTAATATAACATGGCGTAAAAAAAATATAATAGGCAACGAATTACTCGTGAATTTTGAGAATCCTTGTTTGTAAAATAAGGGAAATGTTAGCGATAATACAACAGCTACTTGCAATTATATAGAAACACAAATCGATAGGAAAATAGAAGAAAAAGCTAGAACCGAGGATAAAAAGGTATTTCCACTATGCTGGAAACGAATCGATGAAGCTTTAATACGTTTTAATCCTATTGGTTAAGGCGAAACTTACGCTTACATTTGTCATTGTAAATGCTTCTTTTTGAGTTTGAATTTTACTTCTAAGTTTGCGGCATTAAATTATGTGCAACGAATTACTTGTGGAATTTGAGATTCATTGTGGGTAAAATAAGGGAAATGCGAGCAATAATACAACAGCTACTCGCAACTATATAGAAACACAAGTCGATAGGAAAATAGAAGAAAAAGCTAGAACCCAGGATAAAAAGGTATTTCCACTATGCTGGAAACGAATCGATGAAGCTTTAATACGTTCTAATCCTATTGGTTAAAGCGAAACTTACGTTTACATTTGTCGTTGTGAATGCTTATTTTTGCATGTGTAAATTTTACTTCTAATGTTTGCGGCATTAAATTACGTTTAAGTTTGCATTGTGAGTAAGGGCTAACGAAGGTGTTTGTCGCTGGGCGTTGGCAGAAGGTGGACCTGGACATGAACGAGGTGCGCGCGCCGAGTGAAGAGGCGGTGCTGTCCTTCGTGCGGGGGAACGCGTCAACGCTGTTGCTCAAGAACAACCCGCTGCAGCCGCACGCCCTGCGCTGGGCGTTGGCCTCCCCAGCGCTGCAGCCGTTCGTGCAGCAGGATAACTGCGCTTGCGGAGGCTTGCACCTGTCCCACGCCCCCCTCAACGCCCGCGCCGGCGTCCGCTGGTGCGTGCGGGTCCCCTGCGGGCCCTCCGCGACGCACGCCGACTGGATCGCCGCTGTTAACACCTCCCACGCACTCTAAATCAAGCGGGGAACGGGGCGACCTTTGGAGTTTTAGAAGCTCTGTATACATGTTTCGGAATAAATGTTACTATCTTCTAGGATACGTAGGGATCGAAATTGATAACTTTATGCTAAATTACATGTGTTGGGAAATATTAGAGCATGATGGTACACAAATGCAATTTAAAACCTAGCGCTCCAGATTGGTAGGTAACACATCATTAACTATTCACCAAGAACATAATGCAAATTGTTAACTTTACAGTGAAACATAGGTATTTCGATTTTCATAGAAGAAGCGCCTGACTTGAGAAATAATTGAACGTGATAAGCAGCAATAACAGAATATTTATTGATAGAATTTTTCAATTGTATGGTTTCTATTTAAATGCTCCTAATAGGTAATGCAAAATTAGTAATAATCCTTCTCATTGTAATGAATGTGTCGTTTCTTTAAAATAAGTAAAGGAGCAAGTGCATAATAATATAGGCTTGGGAATTTAGTTCCTGCGCTGGGCATTGGCCTCCAGCGCGCTCTGAGGCGGAGGGGATACTTGGCGACTTTGTCGTTTTAGAAGCGGTGTATATAAAAACGTCTGGGATATGTAGGCGCGAAGTTGATCACATTTTGCTAAATTAGATGTGGTAGAATATATCATTTGACAATACTACACTTTTGCAATTGTGAACAAATTTTCCCATATTGGTAGGCATCACTCCCAGAGGTGGATTTACGCATAGGCACAGTAGGCACGTGCCTACGGCGGCAAATTTTCAAGGGCGGCAAATTTTCAAAGGCGCAAAATTTTCATGATATTTTCGAAAACAAATTTAGATTCTTTAAAAACTATAACAGCATAAATCATATTTTTATTTTAAAAATATCATATTAATATTTAATACAAGCTATTTATTTGTCTACTTCATTAGAGTATACCTTATGATTTCAGAAGTATATGAATCTGAAACTAAGGCCCGTTGACGAAAGAAAACATGTTGCAATTCTAGTTGTCATGTTTTAGTTTCCTTTTAATGTTAACGTTGCAGTGTTGAAACGTTAATAATGTTGAACGTTACTTGCTATGAAGATACAGTTTATATCCAAAATTAGCTAATCCAAAAAATTATTTAATTTATGAAAACAATGTGCAACATATGTTACTTTTAAAGTTAAAATGTTTAAATTAATGAGGAATTGTTACTGAAACGTTACAATTTGAAATGTAACATTAATTTTAAACAGGGGGCGGCAAATTTGATGTGCCTACAGGCGGCAAAAATATTAATCCGCCCCTGATCACACCCTGCTCTGGGTTTGGCAGGTATGCGTTTTGGCTGTCAAAAAGAATTTCTCGGACGATCAATCCCCATCAATCGAACGGAAACATTCCATTGCGGAAAGCAATCGATTGTCCAGTGCGGGGCGCAGGTTACCGATTGGTCGCCGGCGTTTGTTTCTCCACAGAATAAAGAGGTCCGATAAATCATGAGTTTCAAAATAATTTACCTACCAGTGAATACTCTGTCAGAATAGGTACAGACGTTCCAAATCAGTCAAAACAAAGAAGAAGACCCCACAATTATTTTTAAAATGTTTTATTTAGAACATGGATAATCGTATGAGTTTATAAAGATAATTATTTTGAAATCACCAGCAGACACTTCAATTTTATTAATACAGACGTTTCTGGATACAAGCATTTACTATGTAATATTTGTTTGCAATTTTGGGTTACAATTGTGAAAAAGATGTCTATTAAAATATTTGGAAATCGTAGCGCGGCATTGGAATACACCAACAAATTAGTGCAGTAATGTATTTTCATTAACAGTTTGTTTCATTAACAGATATGAAAAAAAACTTAAATGCCTAGTAATAAATGAATAGGTGTTAATATGAAAATCGATATAATAGGTATATTTTTTAGATTAGTTGAAACTAACTCTTGTATAAATCAATGCTTATTATTCAATAAAACACGAATGAAAATTAAGGTATTTTTCTTGTGGAGAAATCGCTGTAGAAATTGTGGATAATTAAGTGACATACCACTGTGCCCCTTTTTGCAATAGTTCATTTTGTTTTTGCTGATATGATTGTTTTCTCGTGTTTGCTTCTATTAATCCGGAGCATTGGCTATTGCGGACGCGAATATTCGTGTCTACTGTAAATAAAGCTAGTTGATAAATGACTTTTGCATATTATTTTTACTTACGAATACGAATTTACAGATTTACAATTCACCGAATTTGTAGATGAAAGAGGAACAAATTATTAACGTTACGGAGCCAAACAGTCAGTTACCACTTTTGGTAGTGAATTAAAAAGTTTGTTGGTCGGCGTTGAGATTAAATGAAGTAGTGCTGATACTGACTCTTGCATCTAGATTATAAATTGCGATAAAGCTCGCGCAGTAGCGTGTCGTAACAATGTCTTTCATTTTTAAATTCGAATTAGAAAATGAGAGAAACTGCCTGTTGATCAAATATTGTACTAGGATAAATGTTGATTATAAAATATATTTATAATATTTTTAGAATGTAAGCCTTTTGATAAAATTGGTTTGCTTTCAGGATTAAACAAAGTATAATACGTATCTGACATTTTATTTGAAAAGTTATAAATTACAATATCTAGAATATTTAATACACTTCTCAGTTACGCCACTGAAAGAACGCCACAGTTTTAAATAATTAACAATCACACTTTTACTAGACATTGCAAGTACACTTTCCCTAGACACGCAAATAAATTGCGTGTACGATTTGCCAATGTCCGGTTTTGTATTGCACAATTGTTTTATAATAAAAGATGTTACTCAATAAACTCACATATTATTTCTTGTCTGCTAAATTGAGATTCTGTATTATTATTTTCGCCGTAACTTAATTATACGAATACTTTTCATGAATCTACTTTTAGGATATAATTCCTCAATCATTAGATTTGATTGAAGATAATTACGTTTGCAATAACTTGCCAAAAAATAATAATATTAATAGACAAGGTATTGATATGTAATTTAAATATCATTTGATATCATTGTAAGTTTTTAAAAATGCACATACGTGAAATAATGAACATATGAATAAAATGACAAATGTTGTGCAATGCATTATTTCATGTTTACATTCGTAACTAATCATTTTATTGTAACAAACAAAATTTCAAACATGAAATTTCAAAAACCCAATCAAGCGTTCATTCAACTTACTCTGTAGTAAAGATCAAGTGTGACAAAAACATTAATTATGCGAAAAATAAGATAATCAATGCTCATTCTCTCCCAGACAGGCAGTAAACAATGAGAAAAATTACAACAAATTCAATATTATACAGCAACACAGCAATGCACAAATACATCCACTTCCATTACAAAATGGCGGAAAGTAGTATGTTCGGCGGAAGTTGATTCGCCTTTTACGTCCACTTTGATGTACCTATTCGTAATTTGTCCATGTGAATGAGAACGTTTTTTATAATTATTCAGTTCCAGTCAGTTTCTTCAGTGCTCTTTCACAGACTTTTCTTCTCCAATAGCCATAGGAGGTATCGACGGACTTGCCTGAGCTTGCGCATTTGCATCTTTCGAAGCATTTCCCTTTCCTTGAAACCTGCCAAACAGCTCCTTCTCTATGATTAAAAACGGCGATTCACACATTAAACTGAGCACACCTCCGATTATAATCGACAGCAGCAAATCACCAGCGAATTGCGATAAAATAGTGCTATCTGAGAGGTATGCGATCGTCTTCATCGACGCGACCTGCATGTCCTGTAAAATCATGTGCACGAGATACACGCAGTAGGAGAAGCGACCCAAGACTTGGAAGCCGTACCACGAGAGGAGTGTGTTGACGGGGCCTCCGTTGCCGGTGGCGCAGAGGTACGCCACCCCGCCTATACCCAGCGCCCAGGCTGGGCGGTGCAGGGCGTTGTAAAAGGCCGTCGGTAGTCGGTCCACTCCAGGGTACTGCACTATGTTGTATCCAGTGCCCAACGGCACGAGCATTAACGCGGCAACCAGCAGCCAGGCTAAGTAACAATACACCAAGCGCAGTTTGATGGGCTTGTCGACACGTAGGCGCTGGTTGCCCATGACGAACCCCAGAGCGAGCCCTTCCAGGTAGGGCACGAACCGGGTGAAAGTCGGGAAATAGAACCAGCGATTCCAATGCTTTCTCTCGTCGTCGTCGCCTATGGCCGCCGCGGAACCCGCTAGATCCTCCACGTAGCTGAACACAAAGTTCCCCACGAGACCAGCTACGCAGAGAACGGCGAGGACGATTAAACCCAGTCTGGGTTTCCGCGCCAACAAGATCAGCGCCAGCGGAGACAACCAGTGCAGCTGCATGTCCACCATGAGGTACCAGCTCTGAGGCACGCACTGTTTCTGCAGCCCGATGTAATTGCCGATGTACAGCAGCACGCTCCACCAGTTCTCCCGGCAGCCTTCGCGGTTGGTCATCATCTTGGTGGTCCACTGCGGGCCCCACCCCACGTGGAAGGCCACGGTTGCCGACAGGAGCACCATCATGGCGAGAGCGGGCGTTAAACGGAGGTAGCGGTGCAGGTAGTACATGGGGACGTTCAGCCTACGCTTAGCCGGGGCTTTCTGGAAGAAGAGGTACCCCACCAGCAGTCCGCTCACCAGGAAGAAGGTGTCGACGGAGACGGTGGCGTTGGTGATCCCGATGCGGTACCAGTCCTTGAAGAACGTGCTGGTGAAACTGCCGTTGACGGCCGGAACGGTAGCGCTGGCCATGTACCGGTGACCGAGCACCACCCAGGCCATGCTGATGAAGCGGATGCCGTGCAGGCAGGAGAGCGTCTGGTCACCGCCCTGCCGCGGCATCGCCAGCAGCTTCCGGCCGTTGCTCACCACGGAGAACGCCGCCAGCAGAGCGCGCTTGCGGGCCGCGGGCACCCACACGTCGTAGGCCGTGCTGATCACCATTATCGCCCCCATGCAGAGGAGGACGGCCACGCCCACCCAGTCGGTGGCGTCGAGCGCGGGGCGGTCCCGCGTGGTGCAGTCGTCCTCAGTGACGCTGACGTTGATTTGGATCCCGGCCACCGTCGGCAGGCCGACCGTCAAGGGCTCGAACAGCTGCTGCACCTCCCGCGCGCTGCAGGTCGACGGCACGCACTGGCCCGAGCGGTAGTTGAGCATGTTCAGCAGGATTTTCACCATTCCAGGGTCCAACCCGGCGCGGGCGTCTGCCCTCGCGGCGGAGCCCGTGAGGGTCGGGTACAGCTTCACCATGCACATCTGCCCGTGGAACGAGCCGCCGCCGCCGCCGGCGGAGGGCACGTCACGCACGTCCACGCACTCCTTCCAGTTGCCGAAGTGCGTCCACGACCGCTTCAGCAGGCCCTCCGGGACCCTGACGGACGCGTCCTGCATGGCCTGCGCTCCCGGGTGGACGCCCGCCTGCATCGTCGCCACGTCCTGCTGGCAGCGCGTGGCGCGCCCGGCGGCGCTCGACGCAAGCACCGCTTCCGTGTTCTCCCACGCGGCCGCGAGAGCGCTGCGGGCGTGCGGATCGCTCAGCCATCTGCAGCAAAGAGACGTTTTCAAAGTGGTAAGAAAGCGTAAACTGTTTACAGAAATATTAAAAAGTTAATGCAAAACGTACAGACTGACAGGGAAAATTAGTATCTGCCAGGAAATGGTCAAAATCAATTAAATCAACAGTCCTAATAGCGAGTTCGATCTCTTCATACTTTCAATATAAAGCTCTTTTTCAATTTTTCAATATAAAGCCAATTATGAGTTCAAAACGTTGGAAACAAAGGAGAAATATTCATTATTGTTTGTGCCAAGAAAATCAATAATTGTTCTCCCCTTCAAAATGTTATTTTTTACTTATCTTCTCTTTCTCTATCCACCTAGAAATTTCCATCTAAGTCGTTCTGCGAAGTTACAAACTGATTGCTTTTCAAAATGTGAATGGCCATGAGCAAAGTGCACTAACAGGCGTTGTAAGCTTCATTATAACACGGTCAGAGATTCTCTAGAGAATTGTGATTTAATCAATTCTTGAGAACATTAGTTTTAATTGAACTAATAAATACTCATTTATAATGGGCAATAGAATTACTAAAGTTGCATTAACAGTAAATTTTTGTTTATCAGAATAAGGCCACGAAATATTTCGTTGGGTTAGTGGAGAATCATATCACAGAGATTGATATGTGTTATGTTTGATTTAACCTATAAATATGACGTTTATCTTACTGCAGTCAATGTTTAATCCTCCCAATGGGCATATTTTTTTGTATTAACACATTGGTGGCTGCAATGAAAAAACGCGTGTACAGTTAACATTCATAACTTTGTTACACTTGAACTATAAATCTGAATAATGTATTTCCTTTTCGTATACGGAAGTACGTCTATATTTAATGCTAATTAGTCCATTACATTCCATTATTATATGCACACAGAAACGCTTGGTTAAGGTATTACTCTGCACATTGCAGTCGTATTTAAATTTACATCAGAGGACATTCGCCGCAATAACAAATATATACACTAGTTTTGAAAAGTGCTTTGAAAGACATGTAAGGAATACGTGGGCGTTTATACATATTTGGATTTTAGTTTACAATACGTTTTCATTGCTTATGTTACAATTCTATATTTCTCTATAATTCTCTATATCTGAAATTAACTAGATTTGATTTAGTTACTTTCGTTAAATATAACTCGAAATAAATACAATTTTGATTTAATTTTCCTTAAGATGCGTTCTCTACTTCTGCTCTCACCGGGTTAACGCTTGAAAATTTTTCATTCATTCAACGCATCTTGATACGAGTTGATTCATTTTGTATATAATCAGGTGATTCGTATTTGGGTCAAGATTATCAAGATTAGATGCATTTCCAAATCTCATTGACCTTTAAAGTTATGAATTCCCCCCCTCAAACATTTACAAAAATTCCTAAGAACATATGGCACTAATTAGATGTATAATTTTTCTAAGCGATTATTATTTCACCAACGTTTTTTTATTAATTATATCACAGCTTACTTTAATCTCGGCTGACAATTTTGTTCAATTTGTTTTCGGTTCATATGACAATATTGACAGTATTTTCTTTTACATATCTCTTTTCTATTTACGCACAAAGATCATTACGAACGCCCACTCTCTTCACCCTCTAGACGTAAAAATAAGCTATTTCCAAACCGCCCAATGAGTAGACCACTTATCTTTTGTCAAACGCGGCGTAGATGGAGTCCGTTTAGATGCAAATTTACAAGATTTAGCGCAAAAAAGTTCGTGTATTTTGAAGTTAAAGTGAGTTACTTTTTAGGCTTAAGTGAATATATAAAAAAAAACGTAAATAAATATTTCTTAACTGAATAAATTTTGGTTAATAAAAATATCAAGCCTTAGTTGAATGGTGTATGGCATGTAATAAAAAAATTAAGTAGTCTTCTAAATAAAAAGTATTGAAAAAAGAAGTTCAACTGTGAATTAATAAAATATCCAGCTCTTAAATCCAGGGCACCCACCGGGCGAGGTGGCTCAGGGCATCAACTATGTCACTGCGATGTCTCTGACCAGGAGTTCCGAGGTTCATGTTCCGACGGTGGCAAGATTTTCAGCACTGGCTAGATAGCTAGGCCAACTTATGCCGCTGTCCGGAGGAGAATTCTAGCGGTAGTGCTATTATCAGTAGTTATCCGTGTTTCTCCGATCAACATTAGGCGAATGCCGGAGTAGTACCCTGACAAACGGGTAGTCCGTGGTCAGTACTCTGACCACGGATCGCGCGCGATCTTTCCTTCCTATTCCTTGACCTATTATATCCCCTTACAAACACCCACTTACATGCACCACACAGCCACATACGACGGTCGTCTGGTCGCCGGGAATCACTAATTGACCATGAATCAAATCCAGGGTCCCTCGATCCTTACCTCTCTAGGGCCCACGATTCGCCCAACGAAGGGGGCTCCACAGCCGCCGACAGTGCTCCAAGCGCCAAGAAAGCGAGACACACCAGCCGCATCCTTGACGGCAGTCACGGTACTACTACGATGGCCAGTGATAATGAGAGCACTTTTAAGTGATCTGGGCAGCAGGTGGGCGAATTTCAGCGATATTAAAGGTGAAGTACCTCGACTCAGACAATGAATCAATGATCACATCATCTTATCTTACGATACAACGCTTTATTTGAGATCCATACCACAGCCGGGTATCAAACACATGAGTAACAGCAACGGAAAGAACCACTTATACTCGTAAATTTCCAACGACCTTGGAGACATACTTGACTGCCAATCTTTATTAATGACGAAGAAACATTAATAATAAAGTAGGGACGCAAAAAATGAGTTGTTTGGCAATATAATTGTTCTGTTCGCGTAAATGTGTTATACTGTTATTCAGTCATAAACATTTTTCGCTACCCTTTCTTCGACAAAAAGGATTCATTCAATGAGACTAGTCAATTACGTTTATTTAGTGAATTTTTTATTAGAAATAATGATTTACTGTGAGTACTGAAGATAGTTGGCATCATATTTAATTGGGTTTTCTTTGAATTTGTTTGTGAAAGTATTAACGAATTTACTTTATTTATATATTTGTGCAATTGAAAGGATAATTGAATCCCGGAAAAGTTTAAATTTCATTTCTTCTTGTATGGGGACAACATATCTACCAATTGAGGCCCATGGTGTGTTGATATTGGTGTGCAGTATGTTTTCAATATTTGTGTGAGTGCATGTACAAATATATATTGCCTATAATAACCTTGAAATGTTATTCTAGTATCTCCATGTAGAGAACAGTTGATTAATCTTAGCAACTTGGTAAATTACTTTACAAAAAGGATTCCAATTTCTGACTTATTCCGCGCAAGCTACCTCGAGTTATTCCACTTCGCCGGCCAAAAAAGGTCCGACACGATATTAGAAGGTATGTCATGACTTTTGTCACCCTTATTGAATAAAAACTGCCTTAAATTATACTGTAATTTATTTTGAGGTCAGCCATTGCTCCCCTCCATTTTCTCTGTTTCCGAGTACCGGAATAACATTATTAGGTGACTGTTTAGAGGACTTATTGTAAAGAATAACTTTAATTCTGAATACATTTCTTATAATATCCTTATCCGTTCCTTTGATAAACCGTGTTTTCTGATAACTATTAGATGACTCATGTAATCATAAAAATTGACTCTCGCTAATCACAGGTGAGTCAGAACTGTTTCATTCATCGTGAAGTGGGTGGTGCCAGTATAAACTTAAAACATATATATTTACAAAGCTAATAAAATATCTATTTTTGACAAATTACGGTTGCATAAAAATAACCAATCATCGTTGCATCTTAAACTAAGTCATTATTTTTTACCCTAGTTGAGACTCAATTTAAAGTCGAGAATAAGACGTAAGAACATCAAATCCGATTTACTCGAGACCTTTTGACGAACTGTTAGGGGATTTTAACAAAAGGTCGCAGGCGTGGAACTACTGAAGTGGCAGAGCGGCTTCTCTGCGTTCATGCGCTTTCTGAAACCACGATTACATACATACATACATTTATTAGAACTGCAAATGGGTATGACCCGGTGGCAGTTAAGTGACAATAATTGCAAAAATTACAACACTTACGTTCGTAATAATATAATAATAATAATAGTAATAATAATAATAATAATAATAATAATAATAATAATAATAATAATAATAATAATAATAATAATACCGTACAATATAGTACAAGACGAAAAGCTGCATTGAAAAGAGCATTGATCGCGTTCACCGCACTTCACTTCACTACACTACACTACACTACACTACATTACACTACACTACACTACACTACACTTTTTTGCTTTGAATTACACTGACTATCACTTCACAGCACTTCACCACACTACACAGCACTTACTCATTTAATGTCTGTTACTGTTATCTTGTTCTAACATATTTCTAAAACTTCGGTACCTTCGGTATTTCTAAAACTTACGTACCATCCTTCCTAAGGAAGCGTGTAAATCGAGTCAACGCGAGTAGTTTGAATCTTTGTGACATTCAGACGATGGGAAAATATATGATT
Organism: Gryllus longicercus; assembly: GCA_038098605.1. Classification (NCBI taxonomy): domain Eukaryota; kingdom Metazoa; phylum Arthropoda; class Insecta; order Orthoptera; family Gryllidae; genus Gryllus; species Gryllus longicercus. The sequence goes on from JAZDUA010000139.1 coordinate 1,320,252, forward strand.
GCGGGGTGAGGGGACGTAGTGAGGAGTGTTTTTTGATGTTCAGGGACAGAGAAAATCTGTGTTTTGTGATGTTTATTGTGTAGTGTCACGGAGTTCGAGTGGTTTATTAAGTAAAATGCGTGAAAAGAGGACGACGTATTTAATTGTATTTCTAAAATGTAAAAGTGAGTGCTTTCGAGAAACTAAGAAAATTCGTCTAATGTGTTTATGAGGAGAGTTTTCTGAAAAAGTGTGGTCCAATAAAATACGTTGGTAATAAGGTGTTCCGGTCCCACATGATTTTGTATGATAAGCGAGGCCCGAAAAAGCGAGTATCCTCCTCAGCTTGAAGATTCAATGCGAAGTGTTAACATAGCCATAAAAATAATATGGTACAATAATGCAAGTGAACGTGCGTGTGAAAACTGAGAAAAATATGTAAACGAAACAATAACTTCTTACCTAAAAACGTATATGAAAAAAATACGCTACGCTTGACCCTTTGATATGCGACGATTTAGAACTTCGAAGTAATGTCATCGACCTAGATCCAATCCCTGAAACAATTCCAACATTATTCAAAGTAGTGAAAACAGATCTACACTTTTCATGTAAAAATTTTCCAATTGGACAATCCACAACAACTGTTATAGTTCATTTATCGCAAAAATCGTATTTGTTGATGTAATGTAGGTAGGTGTACAGCGAAATAAAGGACCTTGCTGTCGTGTGCGAAGCTGGCGCTCCCGAGCTTGGGTGCGGCTTAGGTGGCTCGGAGAATCAACTGATGTTACTGTAGTACTTCTGACCGGGAGGTCCTAAGCTTCGAGTTCCAACGGCGGTAGGATTTTCAAATCTAACAAGATAACTAGGTCGAATTCAGCCACTGTCTGGGGGAGAATTCTGGCGGCTGGCTGCTCTGATCGATAGTTTTACTAAATTTAATTTTTAAATTTAGTTTTAAGTCTCTACATAAACAAGCAAGAATATTCTTTATGTTTAGGGATCTTCAAAACTTATTTTTCTGTCGAAAATTCAATCGTTTTCTTACAGAATCACATTATTTTCTCTTTCTATGAAGTAGATACGAGAAACTAAAAATGACTAGTTCTTGTATGACTAGTTCTTTGCACTATTGGTGGGACATTATATTTTCGAAGAAGTCACCGGTTGTTAGGAAACGCTGCCGGTCGAAGGCTGGTCAAAGGCTGAAGTATGAAGCTAGGGCCGGATTTAAGAATTGAGGAGACCCCAAGCACAAATATTCCGGTTGAGGCCCCCAAAAGGAAAAACATCCTTCAGATTTACTATTAAAACCAATTGTTATTACAATAGAATACCTTTTTGTACAAATGAAAATTAACGAATTGCTCAGAAAATTGAATATAATAGTTTGTTATTTAAATATGTAGATTATTAGTATCTGTTACATAAATATGTAGATTTTAACATATAGATTAGTAGACAATATATTTAAAATTTACATTTTTAAATATCTTAAAAAATGTAAATTTTAAATATATTGTCTATTAATCAGAACAAACTGCTACTAGAATTCTGCTCTAGTTAGTAATTGAATTCCAGTAGCACCAGTTCCGATGATACAAGAACATAAACACAGTCAAAGATGAATGAAGTAATAATGTTATGCCAAATATTTTTGCTGAGGATATAGTGTAAACAGTTTTTTAGTTACCAGAATATATATTTATAATGAAGGTTGATCGGCCCTTATTTGCGAGCGTATTATTAGAATTCTAGTTGCAAATCCCGAAATTTTTTCATATTTTACATTCTGATTTGAAATATACATTTCAAGTATACTGTGTGCTCACGTATATGGAAAGAAAAGAGCGTTGGGCGTTTTAGAACGCATTCAAGTAAATTAACGGATTCTGTGTTTTAAGATATCTCTCACGCGCACAATTAATTATTTTTGAATTGTACAAATATTCTGTAGTCTGCAGATGGCGTTGGGATAGTAATAAATTTATTTGATAATACAGACAATATGGTTCAGTTCAACATTTCTCTCAGAACAGCAATCAAGCCAGACGCTCCCCACAATGACCTTGCTGATATCATATCTTGAAGGACGCGAGCAGATGGACTTAAAATAATTCATATTATGGAGAGTGTTGTGGAGGGGGGTCTCTTTAGCAATGTCACGTTGGTAAATGTCTAAACAGTAATTTCCACGGCATCAATTTGATTCCACTGTACCAAAAATGGGACAGCCGAATTTAAGTTTTTTTTTCTTATCTCAAATATTCTTTTGAGAAGTTTGGGTCATCAATAGACGGAGACATCCTAAATTAAACATATACGCAAGGATTTTCGTTCCTGATTACCAGATGTCCATTGAACTGTGATCGCAAAAGCGTTGTACATTCCGGAGCAAGGTGTAGTCATGACTTGCGTCAGTTCATTTAAAACCTTCAAATCTCTATTTAAAACCTTCAAAACTTCATCTAACGTTGGCATGCGTCTTAACAGCAATTACCACGGTATTAAAGTACTGTATTATAAATTTTGTGTTATCACTGTAATCACTTATCACTTGTTCCGGAATTATTTAATGAACTCAGTAGATGAATGTTCAATACCAAAATAAAAACAATTTTAAAGAGTAGTAATTTTATATTCATAGAAGAGGTTTGCTATGATTTGAACATACTAATAAGCTGCGTCCTTCACGCTTAGACCCCTTTAGGTCCGCCAATCGTGACATTCGATTCGTCACGTACTCCTGGCGAGGGAAATAATCATATTTCGCAGATCCATCCAGAAGATGTAAAAAAATTCTTAGTGATGTGTTTTTTGTCTTTTTACGCTAATAAAACGCGGTATGGGAGACTAACAGTGATTTCATATGTAATCAACAGTTCAGTCTTATTCTCTTGAAAACAGAAATTGATTGTAACAATTTTTACCTGGTTTCTCTAGAATAATCTGGAATAATTCAAGATAAAAGGGTTTTTGATTATTTCAAAGCATCTTTAAGAATTTAAGAGAAACATTCATGAATATCTGTCCAGTATTTACATGAATTGTTACTACTTGATTCATCAGACTGTAACTACCTAATTTTATAATGAAAGAAAATTTTAAACCAGTATTTTATTTGATAAAGTTTCTGATAGCATTCTTTGCAAGAAAATTGATGAGCGGAGCAACTATAATACACATAACATTTATTACTTTCTTTTATAGATGCGTAAATAGGAATATATTTGACGTAGTGTAAAGAAATGTTTATAACTTGGAATATCAATTTCGATATATCAACAGAAATACGAAATGATAGAAATCAGTGGCCGCAAAATGTGTTTTGGGACCCTTAGATTTTTCAAACGTCTCTCCGAGTTTGAGAAATTCTATGCTATTTAGTAGCATCATTAGTTTTTACCATGAACATCCAAAGGACAAATAGGTTCTTCTTTCTTACCTTACAGTACTGCTGAAGAAGAGAATATACTGTTCTCGTGCGCAGGTAAAAGGGAAAGTTTTGACAGATAGAAAATGTATTGTAGGATCTTGGTACCAGAAGAGTGGATAAATATTATTCCTGTATAAACTGAATTACTTTCTCTAACACATTGTATTATCATAATCCATATTTTGTGGTTCTTTGATACCGAAAAATCATTTGACGGCAAAACCTGTGTCTCCGGAAGTCCAGAATTGAATTCTCTATTACAAAAAAATATATCAATACATGTTATTGTTTGTCGTTTAACCATTTTGATATAACAAAGTTACATTATAGTTTGACATTTCTTCTTTTAGAATATATGATTCATTCAAAACCTGTACAAAAAGTATTCCGTAAGATACTTATCTGGCGACACTTCCGATAACTTATGAAAGATTATAGTGAAAGTAGTGCAGAAAGTTCATATCCACTGTTTGAAAAAATTATAGCTTATGAAAGAACGCACAGGAATTTGGAATTTCGAAAATTTGTAAAATTACGCTAAACTACTAAAATTTTCAAAACTTTGAACATGACGTATCTTGAAGAACGTATTTAACATAAAATCTTCAAATTGTAAATCTTTAGCTGTTGTTTAAAATTTTTGTGGGTTTTCAAAATTTAACAAAAATGTGACCAATACTACTTCTTTAAAGTTCATTTCTTCATATAGAAAACGTTGAAAACAAAAATGTAGAACTTTTTTTTAAAAAAAAATTATTTTAAAATATTTTAAAATTCCCTGGGCAAATTCTGGGGCAAAAGTATGTAAAATCTATTGATATTTTCAAATAATTATATACACCTTTTTAAGATATATGTTTTGAACAGATTTGTTTAGGAAAAATTCTATTTTCAATATTGTAGTTGTAGAAAGACTCTTTTGTAATTGGGAAGTTTCGAGAATGTACAGATTCAATGAAGATGCGACCAGCACCACTTTTTTGCCATTCTTCTCTACATACGATAAATAAGTTCAACAAAGAACTTTGTGCTTTTTTTGAGAAAGATGTTTGTGAAATAGTTTAAATTGTCGATGTTTCAAATTGCACATGATCTTATTATCGTGTTACAAAATATGAGCGGAAACTTAAGAATCAAAATACTGAATCACCATACGGGCACTGTTTAACCATTAAATGTCAATGTTTACCTCATAATAATTATAATTAATTGTAGATTAATCATTTATTGTAGAAACATTTCTGTATGAATCTCTATGTAATGCGTATCAATACACTAGTATCAAGTTTATGATACCCATATACTAATAATAGCTATCATTTTATTTCAAGATGTGCTATTTTGGACACTCATGATAATTAACTGACGGCTCACTAGATGAAGACTAGGAAACGTTATAAAACATTACATATCATAATAGAGATGTTTATTTTAGTGACTCTTTTACTAACGTCTAGCAAGTTGGTGAAACTTACCTTAATCATTATTAATTTATATATGATCGTGATATCGTGTAAAGGATCTTAAAAATATCAAGAATCTAACAATTTTAAAAAATGGAATGTAAGAACTTTTCAAGTAACAGATTTTCTTGAGATTTTAATGCAGTCTTTCATGAGCTCAACATGGCATGGCGTTGAAATCTTGAACAGACACTTTAATCCAGACGTTTGAAAGATTGTCGAGAAAATGGAGAAAGTTATATCCGAGATCGGAAGGTAACGAGAATTACTACTTAATTCCTTTCACGTCATTTTTATCTTCCATTGCTGGTTCTCTGTCCTCTGACATTTACCCTTCATCCCTTTTTTGCGACACGCCGTCGTTGGCCGGAACGCGTCCTAACCTCATAAAACTGTGTGAAGTGACGCTAGGGCGTATCAGGAGACAGTCACGCCGGTGCTTGTTCTGAATTTAACGACGATTTTCTTGTTATATGGGGCATAGTTGGGTCTAATTACCTCGACGGGAACGACGATCGTAGCTATCTGAAACACAATCTTCAATAATTAGTTCCTGGTCTCTGCCAGTATTTCACGAGATGCCTACCGAATAATTACGATTTTATTGCCAGAGAAACGTATGGTCTTTGTCGAATGTCTGAGGTTCTAATGGGGCATCACATGCAGAGTTCTCATGGTGCAATAGTTAGAGTAATCGTCTTTAAGAGCACGGCCCAGGTTTGGGTATCTCAAGTGAATTTTGTGGTAGGTAAAGCGAGCTCCTGGTAGGTTTTCTCAGGTTTCTGCCGTTTACATTACTTCTCATTTCTCAATATCTACATCGTTATTCATCTCATGATCATTATCGCTATTATACGGCATGTCGCGACGATTAAGTCGCGGTAATGGTCTTATAAGTAAAATAGTTAATAATGAATCAGTGAAAAGCATGACAGTTGCGAAGTTTCGACACAACTAGGTAACCGTGTGAAGCCGTTCCCAGTCAGACCGAAGTATCTCAACAAACAGTGCTATTCAGTGCAGGTCAAGGACTAGAGATCTCGAGTATCAAGAAAACGTGGGCGAGCAATCATTGTCAGCAGTGACGGCTTGTAGGATAGTGCTAGTGTGCCGTGGCACTACCAACAAAAAGGAAAGCAAAATAAACTTTTCATCCACACTTTTGTGTACAAAATATCATCTCTTCAAATGTTATTTATAGTAATACATTTGAACGAGCATTTATTCTTTCGATGCTCCGTCAACACTCTCTTCAAACGCCCAGGGCGGAGTGAGGTGCTATCTGTCGGCCTGTTTCCAGACCTCGGAGCCACCTACGGATAGGCACCGTCCAAATCCATTTAACGCTGCATAAAGAGCGTTGTGTTGGTTTGTATGCATCGTGTATGGATGAAGCGGTGCCAAAGACGAAATGGCGTATTAGTTCTCGTTGTGCTCCACAGAGTGCACCGATAGCTCTATCTACATCGACCAGACTATCTCTCGCTCAGGATGACCCCGATGTCCTGGCATTTCGTGTGTTCTTCCATGTGTTTCGCACATAAATAGGCGGCCGTGGGCGTAAGCTTCCACCCTTCTTCCTGTACATTTCTTCAGCGAACTCAGGAAGCTGTGACCTATTGAGATGACCGTGGGTGCCCAGGCACACAGTTTTGAATTTTGATCTTCTTCTTCTTCTTCTTCTTCTTCTTCTTCTTCTTCTCCTCCTCCTCCTCCTCCTCCTCCTCCTCCTCATCCTCCGTCTGCGTCTGCGTCTCTGTCTGCGTCTCCGTCTGCGTCTCCGTCTGCGTCTCCGTCTGCGTCTCCGTCTGCGTCTCCCTCTTCTTCTCCGTCTCCCTCTTCTTCCCCGTCTCCCTCTTCTTCTCCGTCTTCCTCTTCTTCTCCGTCTTCCTCTTCTTCTCCGTCTTCCTCTTCTTCTCCGTCTTCTTATTCCTCTTCTTCTCCGTCTTCTTCTTCCTCTTCTTCTCCGTCTTCTTATTCCTCTTCTTCTTCTTATTCCTCTTCTTCTTCTTCTTATTCCTCTTCTTCTTCTTCTTCTTCTTATTCCTCTTTTTCTTCTTCTTATTCCTCTTCTTCTTCTTCTTATTCCTCTTCTTCTTCTTCTTATTCCTCTTCTTCTTCTTATTCTTCTTATTCCTCTTCTTATTTCTCTTCTTATTCCTCTTCTTCTTCTTATTCCTCTTCTTATTCCTCTTCTTCTTCTTATTCCTCTTCTTATTCCTCTTCTTATTCCTCTTTCAATGTTTTAATTTGGAACATTGATAATGTTAGTGTCGTGGATGTCGCATCACAAATTGGCATCATGAATAAAATTTGTGTAATATTTGTCTCGATGTGACTTATTTTGGGTTATGTTTTATTGAAATAAGACTGTTCTTAACTAGTATTAAATATTTGTAGTAATTCAAATATGAGTTGAGTAATTTTATTATTTAAAAAAAAATATTCTAAATAAATCAATAAATGAAGAAATTCTTATTATAAATAAATAAACATATTAAACACTTGTTGTTCTATTATTAGCATCGGTCGAAGATTTGCGCGAATATAAAGATACATTTGAACATGTGATGTTCAAATCTTCGAAAAGCCAATACAAGAAACTAAATACTGAAAGAACATTTTCAAATTAATTAAATCAAATCAAAATTTGAAGTCGAAAGATACTTCGATTCCTCTTCTGAGGCAGCCTAAGTGAAGTCTGCTCCCAAAAGAACGTGATCAGATGATCCCTGCTTTGAGTCCATGACGAGGTGTTGCTATCGGAGCCTCCTTGTTGCTTTCTTGTGAGGCCTTTGTTGTCGGTTCTCGCTTTCGCACTAATGCACGACGCCTCTGTCGCTTTAAAACTCTTCGCGGCTTTTGTTCCCGGGCGCCGCGCCGCGCCGCGCCGCGCCGCCCGGCTTCGAGGAACGTCATCGGATACGCGCAGCAGGCAGGCGTCGCGACGCTCAGGGGCGTCGCGGTGGCGTCGATGTGGTCGGTCATCCGACGCGCCGCTTTCTCTGCGGCCGAGTGGCCTTCGTGTCGCGTCGCGCTGGAGATGCTTCTGGAGAAAGAGATTCCATTGCGGACTAAGAGAAGTGCTTTCGTTGATTGATTGGTCAGTGATTATAGGCTCGTCCAGGCAACGGCGTAGGTCATTAGTCCCGTAAGTGTAGTGAATGTTGTTTATCGCTGCGGCAGAGGAGGTGGAGGAGGTGGAGGAGGAGGAGGTGGAGGAGGAGGAGGTGGAGGAGGAGGTGGAGGTGGAGGAGGAGGTGGAGGTGGAGGTGGAGGAGGAGGTGGAGGTGGAGGTGGAGGTGGAGGTGGAGGAGGAGGTGGAGGTGGAGGTGGAGGTGGAGGAGGAGGTGGAGGAGGAGGTGGAGGAGGAGGTGGAGGAGGAGGTGGAGGAGGAGGTGGAGGAGGAGGTGGAGGAGGAGGTGGAGGAGGAGGTGGGTAGGAGGAGGTGGAGTAGGTGAAGGGGAACGACGAGGTAGGGAGGAGGAGGTGGGGAGGAGGAAGTGGAGGAGGAGGTGGAGGAGAAGGTGGAGGAGGAGGTGGAGGAGGAGGTGGAGGAGGAGGTGGAGGAGGAGGTGGGTAGGAGGAGGTGGAGTAGGTGAAGGGGAACGACGAGGTAGGGAGGAGGAGGTGGGGAGGAGGAAGTGGAGGAGGAGGAGGACGAGGAGATAGTGGTGGTCTTCTGCAGGATGGTGAGATCCGACGTCGATCTACCCTCGGCTAGCGGGGTTTCCCCAACCAGGTATCTTACAACAGCGGGGAATCGCCCCCGGCAAGAAAAGATCTAAGCTCCCGACCGGTCTTCTGGCATGTGTGGTAGTATAGTTCATATAGATCTAAGTGTGTGCACGTAAGAGGTCAGAGCAAGGAAGAGGAAGGCTATATCGCACGCGGTCCATAGCCCGATTTTTGGGGCACTGCTCCAGCATTCTTGTATTGATAGGAGAAATCACGGAAAACTATCAATCAGACGATCCGGGTGCTAGAATGTACCCTACAGACAGCGACTGAATTCGACCTAGCTATCTATATAGGTAGAGTCGAAAATTCTCCCACCGTCAGGCCGTCAGGACTCGAACCTAGGACGTTCCGGGAATGTAGTGACGTCAGAGGGACTGAAATAACATCATTTGATGTTCTGAGCCAACTCTCCCGGTGATTATTTGAAGAATTCATTTATCTGCTGTTGTTCAGCATGTCTTCGTACACGCTAGCTTACTGCGGGGTATGAATGGCAATTTAATATTCTTTTATTTTCCATTTTGCACATGACTCTGCACATTCGTTTTATTTTAAATGCGTAATAACACTCACTGTACACCAACTGGTAATAACACCAACTGGTTACCAGCATCGTTCAACAGATTAAATTATAGATGTTTGTGAAATACCACGGTCCATAACTTGTTATTCGTTTGGTTGTTTTCCCTTCACGCCTTCGTGGTGTGTTAGGAAACACGCTACACGTCTATTGAGTTTTTGTTGTATTTAAAAATACATATAATACAATACAATTAAATTTTATTGTATTTCTTATATATAACATTCAACTCACATCATGCTGGATAGTGCGATTCATATGAAATTTCGCCAAATGGTAGGACATCATGCAAAATCTATAAACTATCTTTCTTATGAGGTAATATTTTCTCAAGACAGCGATACGTGAATTTTGTAAAAATACTAATAGACGAATATAATACATGGGGATTAGAAATAAATTTCAATAACACTGAATGTATGTGCATTGGACAATCAATAACTGATATAGACGTGAGTGGTAGCAAAATTCATAACATGAAACCCTTCAAATACGAGTCTTGTATCTTGAATCTTTAATAAACAATTGGGTACATGTGCCACAGAGTAATTTTGGGAATGAAAGCAAGTAAAGCTTTCCCTGGCATATTATAAATATAAATATTCTCCAAGATGTCAAGAAATTCCATATGACTAGGACGGATTTTACAAAAGTTATAAATAATGCAAGAAATTGTGCTGTTACAGCAATGTCAGTTTTAGTTAATATTTTATATAAGTAATGTGCTATATGGAACATTAGTAATGCATTATTGACCGTAAATGAATGATAGACAAAATACTGACAACAGATTGACAGTAATGAATCTTGTGCTTTTATAACATTAACCATAATATTAGTAAAATAATTTATTTATTAATTGATATTATTTTATAAAAATATTTTTTGTTAATTAAATTTAACGCTGAAAATATATCATTAATTTATTTTAATAATAATTATAGAACTCATACTAATCTGCATTCTTATAAAAATAGTATACCAAATAAAATATACAAATAACTTACTTGAGTTTCTTTCTGCCTCCAGTCCTAGTGCAAGCGAGTCCTTTCCCCATAGTACGTTTCCGGTCGAGCTGTGAATTTCGTTCACCACTATGTTTTAAAATTTTGGGTTAATAACTAGAATGAATTATGCCGTTCAGATGGGCAAGATAGCTAAGGCAGTAGTGCCTTAGCGGTCTCGGACCAGAAGATTGTGAGTTAAAGTCCCGCCTCGGACATTAGTGCGTTTATGTATGTACGTATGTGCGTGTAATCCTTTCATCCCTCACTATCAGCATCGTTTCATTTTCCACACACCCACGGCTAAAAATCCTGAGAGCAAAAATCGGATGTAGCTAAATTCTGATCCCCTTAACAAATTTTATTCACCTGCCACCGTAATAATGTGTCTGAGCAGGGTGTATGCACGCGTGGTCCAATTCGCAAGCAAGAAGAAGAATGAATTATATTAAAAAAGATTTGATTTATTCTGTCGTTTAGCTGCATTGCTGTCAGAAAGAAGTAATTATTTATGACTAATTTAGAACATATAAAAAAATGCAAAAATTAACCACTAAGTGAAGGAAAACGTCACTAAGATTTGTTCCTGTTTATATTTTACATCTTTTTCATACTTCAAACATCAATTTCAATTTCAATTATCAATTTCTATGAATGTTATTTTCTTACAACCTTGGGCATGTTACACTTCCCTGTCCCATAAGGGTTTCCCTTTGTTTTCAGTGCATACGAAGTATTCTGCATGAAATTTGTTACTCTCAAAGAGTCTTCCCTAATTGTTTTAATAAAAAGTAAATAGACTTTCGGTGTGTACATGTAAAAAAAAAGAAAGACCGTTTCCTTTTAAGATTTAACTTTCATAATCAAGCGTGCGGTGAAAAATCAACGTTTCATAAAATAAAGATCAAAAATCTGTACTGAATCTTGAAACTTTCTGAAAAAAACTGTGAACAAAAGGGAATGTTAACAGAAAGTTATCGAGTAGCTCGTCGCATCTTTCACTTTCCTGGATTGGAAGAGGAAAGGTCGGTCACTATTTTCGGTTAAAAGTTCGGACTACCGAATGTCTAAAATATTTGGAAGGTCAAAGTAAGAACATGACTGATGTAATTAAATATATTTTTTAAGTTCTACTTACATATTAAAACAGAACGCCAGGAATTAACACATTTTATGACCACTTCTGAGCCTTCAGCATGTATTTTCAAGGCCAAACAAAACATATTAACGTACTTGCCATTTCACAGACGAGAAGGAAAAATAGCCAAGCGGAGTGGGGGAACGTAATAGGCACCTCTGGAACGAATCTCGACCTTGATAGGTGGGTATATAGGCAGAGCGATCTTTGGCTGCAGATGCAGATCCAGTGGTCTTCAACGCTGCAAACAGTTTCCATCATGAAGTTTCTGTACGTGTTGGTGAGTATGTCATTTTAGAAATGTTCCTTCGGTTTTGTTACGTAATTCTGTTATAATTGGAACACTTTATCATTGTGATGGTTAATTATTCAATATCCAATTATCATTATCCCGTTATTGTCTTCAGCAAATCTCGCATTGTTAGATAGATGTTTATCAACGATTTGTTGCAACTTATAGTGAACAAAGTCTTGTTTTTTTAACTTTAACAAAGTCTTGCAGTTTAACTAAATTACATTCTTTCCACCTCTTCTCGCTTTCCGTTCGATATTCATAACCAAGGCCATACTGAGAGGGAGGTAAAGGGTCTTCTACTCTCCTTCCTCAAAATATTTAGGTCAGTACTTTCTTAAAAAATGTAATGTTTTTCTAATTGTCAATTTTGAATAATTGTGGGTGAAATTTGCGAGAGTGAATTGATGTTTAAAAAGGAAGAATAAAATGACTTTGCTCTCATTGCAAATTATTAGTTTTCGTTACTTTAGTGAGTTTTCGCCCCACAAAAAAAACGGGATCCGATTTTGTTAATCACGTTTATTCTTAACACTCTGGAGCTATACTGTCTTTCTACTGTCTTTTTAAATTGACGTGTTATAATGATAATAATTCTGCCTCTATCTTACATTTGTACAATATTTGCATAGTTTCTCCAATCTTTTACAATTTATGAATAACAAATTTCCTCTCTCATCTTAAACAAAATTTCTACATCTCACAGTTTGCTCTGCATTGTCTGTCAGTCAACTTTCACGAAGTGTATTAACAAAACTAATACGCTAATGTCAACAGCCGCTACTTGAACCTTTTCTCTTTCTTTTTATTTTCTCTATTACGCATTACTTTCTAGTTTCTCGTATAAACAGTCGCTTTAATATTTGGTCATTTACTATAACATAAATTTTCTTATTGTATTCTTATGATAGTTAAGTCAAAGAATAACAGTTGATGCCCAAAACGAATATTTATTGTTGTTGAAACGTTTGTACCAAACGAAACAAAAATCATATGAACATGAATGTAAGAAAACCATAAAAACAAATAAACCCAAATATTAGGTCTATTTCAATATTGGGTCACTCTTCTTAATTAACAATGGTTACAGAATTATGTTAGTACTTGATAGTAAGGGTAACCTTTTTATGAAATCACTTCTTTCAGTTGACTTGGCATTCTTGTAGTAAATTTTTATGTGTAAACTGTCTATAGATACTCATTATTTCACCAACCTCCTCTTCAATTCCTCTCTCCTGGAAATTTTATGTTTTTATAATCGAGCTCTAAGTTCACATCACAAATGCTCGATTGGGTTAAAGTTTAAAGGCAGAGATGTTTTCAAAACCTCGTGGCAGTTGTAGAGAAGCCAGGTGCGTCAACGCAGACTTTGTTTCGGATCATTGTCCTGATAAAACGTGTCCTATTTTTTACGAGTATTAACATTTCGGAACAAACATTCTTTGAGAATGCGGAGATACGTTTTCTAAGTCAATATTTATTTTACGAACCCGAATTCTCCAACTGCAGAGGATGGATACTGCATATCCAGCAACGAGCTAGAACACTCGTATACTACATAGAGGGCCTGGCCCTATGGTTTGTGCGCTCTTGGTCGTCGCTCGACGCCGCCGGGTTTTTGGCAGTAAAATCATGAGAGGTGCCTGATGGCGATGTGATGTGTTTTACAGATCTGCTTTCTATATTGTTGTCTTTTCGTTTATCTGCATTATATTAGTGGTTAGAATAATAATATTCACAACGCCTTTAATATATGTTCGGCAAATAACTAAAAATAAAAGTCATCAAAACACAATATATCATTTTTCGGGTTTGCCGCCTTCTTTGTTAACTGTGTACTTGCTTCTTATTGCAATAACATTCACTTTCAGGCGTTATGCTACCTGCAAGAACATTTCAACAGCTTCCATTCTTATTAAGTAACCGATACAGGAAGCAATGTGTTTTTTAAGTTTCTGAATTCATTCTCTTTACATATTGTGATTTCGTTTTTTAAATTATTGGTTTTTGGTCATGGAACACAAGATTTATATAACACGCGACCAACGCCCACCAGGCCCTAACCAGCGCCAAACGGAATGATAGAATCCTCTGTTTATTCAGAGGGCGCTGCTTTGATTTAAAAAATCATGGCTTAAACTTGCTGCAAAGATTGGGGCGCTTCAGCCACTCTATGTAGTATATTCTAGCTCGTTGATCGCCAGTAACTACAACTGATGACAATTTCAGTTTTTCAAGTTTTCGTTGACTTGCGCTATACCCTAGATCTGCTATTTGATTTCACAAGGTAAAATTGATTTCGTTCACCAAAAATAACATTGACCATCACGCTGAACCGTTGTTCATATACTTCCCGAACTGAAGTGTTGTTCATATAATTCCAGTCTTTTCTCTCTATTCAACTTGCTTTTATTATTGGCTTTTTCCTTATCACTCTTCCATCAAACTCTTCATTTGTTAGCACTCTCCTCACGGTTTCATGGTGCACTTTCTTTCCACATTCTTCTAACAACTCAGCAACAATTTCCGGCGCCCTTAATAAAGGATTCTTCCTCACTTTCCTCAATCAAGCATCTCTCTCTTCTCTAGTAAGACTTCGTGTTCGACCCTTGAGAGGTAATCTTTCTATTCTATTCTCTCGTATAATCTATCGATGTTGTGGACTTTATTATGTGGCAGATTGTCCATTTTGCCCATTTATCTTGTAGAATAGCCCTTTTCATGATCGATCATCACAAGTTACAGGTGGTCAATTGAAGCATTCCATCCTTTTTGGCCTATAGTAGTACTTTCACCACACAAGAGGAAATGACCCTAACTTTTTAAGACTAGAATTAACTTTAGAACACCCGAACTCTTAACTCTTTAAACACAGGTAACAAACCTATCGACAAAATATTTCCCTGGATATTCTAATATTAAAATGGAAGGCTTTATGGACATTCTGATCAAACCTGCGAACATAGAAATTCTCTTCCACACTCTAAAAATTCAACGTAATAAAATATTTCTTTGGGAGTGTTCAAACTGCATGTACATACCTTTTGCATTTCAATATCTTGTTGGCAAACTATTTCAAACTATTCAATTACGATATATTAATGTGACTGAATATTGAGGCTGTAAGTAGGTTTGTACAGATTGATCACCTATTTAAACAACAAACCTATTTAAAATTCAACAAGCTACATTAGGAGTTACATAATGTTAGCCACATTCATTTATAAGGATTCCAAGGAAACAGGCAAGATACAGACATCCGCTGCCCGTTACGTCTTACTGCACATGACGCATTAAAACGTGTTTTCGGCTGCAATCCTATTTTTTTTCTTTCTTTGGCTGTCATCTATACAATCGGTTGTGAGCGATATGCATCTACCACCTGCGAGGTCGTCAATACGGAACCCAGCTGGGAACGATCGCCTCAGATAAAACGCAGATAAGACTCGCGATAAGATCGGAGGACCACCTCCGCCGACGAGCAATTAGTGTGAAGTGCTCCAGGCAATACAGCAGGTCGTAGATGCGCCGGGGCAAATTACAGTGCGGGATAAATAACGTGTACGCTATTTCTTGAAAGACTATACTATTTTTTGCATTATTATTTAGCATTTGTACAAACATTTTAAATCGGGTGACTCACCACGTATGAAATACCTCCATAACTTCTAAACGATTCGCGATAATCAAGTGCAGTTTTCACTTAACAACGCAGAATTGTGGGACGCGTAATATTCCACAGATGTATTGTTTATTATAATTTTAGTTTTCGAGAAATTTAATAATCATTGATTTTTAAATAAAACTATGTATATTTAAATATGGTAAATTAAAGGTGTTGTCTGGTATCAAGA
Source organism: Gryllus longicercus (assembly GCA_038098605.1). Lineage (NCBI taxonomy): Eukaryota > Metazoa > Arthropoda > Insecta > Orthoptera > Gryllidae > Gryllus > Gryllus longicercus. The sequence goes on from JAZDUA010000139.1 coordinate 1,335,742, forward strand.
ATTTTTGATACCAGACAACACTTTTAATTTACCTTATTTAATTATTAGAAAGTATCTACCTCGCCAGCGATCTAATTATCTGTGTATTTTTTACTAGCAATGGATGGATCATAAAAAAATTTCTACGATGTATAGTTTGTTGCTGTTTTGATAGTAATTTGAGTATGCAATTATTCTTTTTTTATGTGATTTTAAATTAAAAGGACAATATTTCCTCTAGTATACCTTTCAACGTTCACATTTGGGAAAGTGATCATCCCGGCCTTGAGACTATTTCTCAAATTCTCACTTAGTAGATTAGTGTACCAACGGATGAAACAAACCACCTTCAAAATACTCTTGAAAGTAAATAAATATTCTGTTATTCAAGAGATATTTATTCCTTTGTCCATCGTGTCAAGAACAGGGATTGCTGTAATTATACTCCGATTTAGCTATAGTGAGTTCAGACGTTTGATGAGTTGGGCAAAGTTATCCAAACGCAATCCTCATTAAGGATTTTTTTGAGGACGGGGGAGTCCAGCTCCCGTTAGGAGAACCACGTTGCTGCCAATCGGCAGGAAGAAGTCATTATAATGAAATCAAAAAATACGCCTCTATTTCACACTAACAACCTTCACATTCTAACAGTTTCGGTTTTGCGAAGGCCACCTGTCCTAAAGGCGGCAGTTGCAAGGATTACGAAAGTAAATATTGCCGTTTAATTTAAAATCACATCTCGACTATAATTTTAAACGCAAATTAATATCAAAACATTACCAAACGGTAAATCATTCTAGTCCTATTTTTAAGATCTATCCATTGCTAGTGTGAAAAAATACAGTTTCTTTAAAACTATCAAAGTTGATTAAATTTCTCATAAACAAAAAATAACCGAAAAAATATTATTTCTATGGAATGTTACTTGCTTCTTGACGACTTCGTTCTGTTGAGCGAAATCTGCATTTCATTTTCGGGAAGAGTATAAAAACACAGTTTCCTATTGTTGGTGGGAGACACATTTTATTACTTTCTCGCACCGCTTACGCAGTAGAGCAAGTTATGTAATGCGACGTAGCAAGTTATGTGATGCGACGCGAAAATATAGTTAATTTTCGACAAAAAAACCTCTTATTACAGGGCCCTGGTAACAAAAGTAGATAAACCCAGTCGCTAAATTTAGAAACAAAATCCTATAACAAATGTTGGAGTCAGAATACATGTTTTGTGGGTCTTAGATTCCTAAACATAGAATGACTGTAAAACGTCTGAACGTCTGTCTGTCCGTCTGCGATAATCGCTGGTGGATAAACCGTTGAGCCGACTTTCTTAAAAAATTTTATTCCCCAATCGATCTGTCTCAGATTGCAGCCCCTTGAATTTGAAAAGTATACTTGAATTTTGGACGGTTTTTAACGTAAAGCCCCTGGTATATTATCAAAATGTTCAAAAATATAACTCCATCGTTTTTGATTAAATTTTGTTGTTGGATAATGTGAAGGACTCAAGAGCATGATACAGCTCTCATTCTCGTTGAAAGCTCTTAATTTTTCCAATTTATGGAAAATCAATCCTTTTTTGATGTCTTTCAACAATTATAATTAAGAAAATAGAACTTTTCCCATTTATGAAATCTGTTCTTGGAAGATAGACTTTGAAATAAAGTTATGTACAATTTTTCGAAAATATGAGTATTTTGGCGCTAATTTGCATGAAAATGCGGGCGAGAAAGTTGATGCTGTTTTAGCACTATTAGTTTTCATCCATCAGATGGTACATAAGGTGCTGTCTTTTGGTGCAGGAAATACAAACACATTTTATACGTAGTAAAGTTGAAAATCAATCAAAAGTGGTGATTTGACAGAAATAGAGGTCGATGTTCATAATTCATAAAGATAAAGAAAACACTTTTACATTATTACTGGGGGAAAATTATTTTTTTTAAAATTTGAGATGCATAGATTGTCTTTTAAAGCTGATTCAAGGGCGAGTATTCATAAAAAAGTTCAGTTATAGTTATATCGTTAGTTTGATAAAATTATTTTTATTGTATTACATAATCGCAACACGTCCACAAATAGTACGAGAACGTTAGCAGCCTTCGTGGCACATGAGTTTGCGTGGCATGTGACAACTTTGCGGGATCTTAAGGACGTGGTTTCGAAAAACGCGTCAGAAATTAATATTTTAAATTGCGTTTTTTACGTAAGAGCTTTCCTAATCTATCGCGTTTTACATAAATTCAAGTGCCACATTAAATTAACAACTTTCTTCATCATAAGAAAGATTTTGATAGCTTTCTGTTCCGCAAAATTTTGATCGATGAATGAAATGCCCAGCCTTGACAGTGCCCCGGAAATTGTCAAACAGCATAAGTTCTCGAACATATTTGAATGATTTTGAAGGGATTTTTCTCTCTGCTAAAAATATATATGTCTTGATAAGGAATAAATGTCTCCTCTTTTATCCTTTTATAATTTTCGAAAATTGAGAGATTTTACTAAAATGGAATTAGTATCATGTTTATAAGCGAGTTCGTTTCCATTTGAGGGAAAAGAAAAAATTGGAAGAACTTTTGAAAAAACATTATAAATACTACACAGTCATATGTATATGTTTATGTACGAACTCTCAATAATTCAAATAAACGTTTTCCCTAGAGCGCGAGTGGAGACGCGTGAATATTCGAGGGGCGAAAGATATAAAAGCATTGCCTAATTGCTTCGACAAACTAAATTCTCTGACCGGCCTAATCAAATCTCATATTCAATTAGCCGTAACACTTTACGTAGTTGATAATCATTTCTGAAATCACGTTGTTGTGGCGCTCCCTGCAGAAAATATAGGAGTTAAAATGTACCAACAACGCTGGAGGCGTAGAGAATGCTAAACAAAAACTTTGCAATAATTTCATGCCCCGTCAGGGTTGGCCCAAAAGATATATCTCGAATCATCCTGGGAATACTGACAGGCAACTACTTTTAAATTCACAGAAATTTTGCGGTAACTTAATAAACTGCTCAAAGAAACAGATATTAAAACCCCCTTTCGATAAATTAAAGAAATCTTGGTATGGTGGTATGAAAGTGTTGTAAAATTCTATTAATTATAAAATTGGAAATTGCAGGTGATTGTTCTTCTGATGGTGCTACCACATACAAGATCTCTTCCGCGAGCCACTACAGAAAGACCACATGGACTTGTGCAGAAGCATATATATGTCCACGTGCCCAAATCTGACTCAACTAGCGTCCCAACTGAGGCACCAGCTACCAAAATTCAAAAATCAGTGTATGCTTTTTCCAAACAAGAACAGGAAGATCATCTTCCATAAAATAAATATCGAAGGAAGTATTTACATTTTCGTAAGAAAGTGTAAATATATGTTTAAATAGTTTCAACTTTGTTATTTCTGACTGGGTACGTTTTCTCAATGGTTTCTGTTGGTAAGTTCTTTCTTAAAACCACAGATATTTTTTATGAATTTTATTTTATTTTCCAGCAATTTTTATTTTGTACCAATTAAAGTGAAGCAAGTGTCAATTATTTGTAATTAAAATTGGCAAAATCAAGATTTTATTGTCCTATAAATGTAAATAAATGTTGGTAATATTTTACTTTTTACTCAAGAGTAAGATACGTTCCATATTCTTGTAAATCGAACCAGATAGAACTTCTAATTATTTTTCCTTTGAATATTTTCATAATACTACTTACATACTATTCCGTCACACCAAGGAGTTAGCATTAAGAGCAATTCGTAAGAAATGTCGCAAGATCTTTGTTACTTCTGTAGTTTGATAGTGCATTTGTATTACGAAACGTTTCGGAGATTCTATGCCCTATCTTTCTTGCGCTGACTAGAACACCATGTTCAAACTCACTGTAATTGTGATAACCAGCCATTGTATCAGCAGTACGTAACCGACCTAACAACTGTGCCAGACTCCGGTTCTTTACGCCGACCGTATTCAGATTGGTTCCAGATTTTTTATTTCAATACACATGGCTGTTCCAGATTTTTGGCTCTTCAGTGTATTATTCGAATACAGGAACACAAGGTACACAAGGAATATAGGAACACAACGTAATGGTACTAATAGTGTAATAACACGTAGATAAGAGGAACAACATTTCCACAAGAGATCATCCTATACTCGTAAATAATATTGTTTGGGCAATTGATATATTCTGTTATCTTATATTTTTAGAAATATTCATCAGTTAAAATGTATATTTAGCTTTTATACAACCAGAGTGTATAACACTTGAGTGAACAATGAAAATATATTCTCCAGTTTATATTAAAAAATTAGAAGTCTACGGTAGGTGCCATTCTCGTTATATTTATAATCAGCTCTCATTGTTAGGTTGGAGGGAAGAGTTGCACCTTCATGGCTTTCCTTTTTCTGACAGGTGGTAGTTTACCACCGCTTTCCTGTTTGAATAATGTAAGGGGTAATCAGGAAAGCTTAATAATAATAATAATAATAATAATAATAATAATAATAATAATAATATAATAAATATTATTATTCGAACACGTACCGGAAGGTCTTAGGGTTCGAGTCCTGACGGTGGCAGGATTTTCAACACTAGCTACATAGTTATACGCAATTCACCCGTTGTCTGGAGGAGCATTCTAGCGGCCAGCTGCGCTGATTGGTATGTTCTAGTAGCTTCTTCGACCAACACCATGTGCATGCCGGAGCAATACCTTAACAAACAGGCCCTGGACCGCACGAGATCTTTCCTTCCTCGTTCTTGTTCCCTCCTCTCGTCCTTGTCCTCTCCTCTCACCTTACTCCGGCGGAGGTTGCTCATTGCTTCAACTGATGTCTCTTCGGTGTGTCTGTCCCGGAGGTACTGGGGTTTGAGTTTCGACGAAGTCAGGATTTTCGACACCAACTACATAGGCGGCGGCGATGGTGTAACGGTTAGCGTACCGGGCTGTTGTACCCAAGTTCGCGGGTTCAAACCCGATCGAAGCCGTGGGTTTTTAAGGGCGAAAAAATCCTTCGTACGCCTTCCTTCGGAGGGGAAGTAAAGCCGGCTGTCCCATGTTAGTAGATTTACTTGCATGTAAAAGATCCTCAAGCCTAAATGACGCCTCTGAGCTAAATTCAAACCGCCTGTTTCTCGCCCAAGAAATACCTCCTTCCTCTGCTAGTTGGTGAAAGGAGCGTAGCGAAATTTGCGTGGTAAGACGGAAGAGCGGGCCTGATGGCCCGAGTCTCGCCACGTAAAATAAGGCAAATTCAATTCAATTCAACTACGCAGGACGAAATCACCCGCTGTCTGGAGTAGAATTCCAGCGGTCAGCTGCTCTCATCGGTAGCTTCCGGAAGTTTTAGTAATAAAAAAACTAGGCGAATGCCGCAACATAGAAAAATTTCTTCTTTTTAGAGAACAAAGTAAACGAGTGAGTATTTCGTGTTTCCGTCAACTTGTTTTGTCATTATGCCCGTACGTGTACTTCATGTCACACCCGGAGGCGGCGGTGATCCTCTATCTGCAACGTAAGATCCGGTGCCAACCTATACGTCTGCTCGAAACTCTAGGTATCTCCTCCAATGGGACACCGCCTCAGCTGCGATAAACTCTCAGCTCCCGGCAGGTATCCCGTTATGAGTGTTGTAAAGCATGCAAGAGTAATTGAATCGTTTATTTAAGAAACCCGTCACACTCCAAATTTCTCATTTCAAGAAAACTGAGAATAAGTCCCCCAATTTTTCAGATTTCACAATATTTTTTATTAAAGGAGTTATTTAATGAATATTTTTCATATAAATATGATCTAAACGATGTGTCTATCCTTCTGGAACTATAATCCGTCACTAATGCATGCTTCAGATTTTGGCGATTGACGGGTTTGTGAAATAAATGATTCAGTTATATGTATAAGAGAAATGGAAAGAAGATCACCAAAATTGTCCTGTGCTTGGAGGAGAATTCACGGAAAACTATTGTTTAGAGCAGCCGGCCGCTATAATTCTGTGGCGGCTGAATTCATCTACCTACGAATATATAGCTAGTGTTGAAAATCCGCCACCGTGAAACTACCACCCAAGGAATTCTGGATCAAAGATAATGCAGCGGAGTCACTTCAGCTGGTTTCGTAGAAGATTTTAAATAGGTTAAAAATGTATAAGAATATCAAAAATCGTTCGTGATGTTAGTATTTTCATCTGTCAATGTAAATAAGAAAACATTGCAATGAGATTATTATAACTTGTAGTATTTATGACAAATTCAGCTGAATTACGTTTTATAAATTTCTCTGTGCGTCATTTTCTCAGCTTCAAACGTAATATTGCAAAAAAATACATTTAGTTCCATGTTTTCAATTTCAAGCGCGGAAAAGCTCGTCGGCTGCACGAGTTTCGTAAAATATGGTCTCAGCGATGTCCTTTCCTGCCTCGGAAAAGAAAGAAAAATGAATGTGGAGGGGAGCGAGCAGAGAGAATTAATCCGAATCCGCAGAACCACATCGCAACAGACCCGGACGTTTCGAATCTCTAAAATTGGATATTTGATTTATGAGCTGGTATGCTCCAAAGAGATGAACGTAATGTTCAAGACAGAGACTAAGAATTTTCCAGTCGGACGAAGGCGAGAGTGAAGGCGAAAAAAAACTGTAAAGGTGAAAAAGAGAATACTAAAGTTGAATGCAAACTTTGGATAGGATATTACAAAAAGGCGAGTATTTAAGAAAAGGATGCAATGAAACGAAAATGGTGTTAATGATATTTGATTGTAAAGAAACATAGGAACATTAGATAAAATGCAAAATGCAAATGATAGCACTAGTTTGGTATATTCAGTATTATTCAAAGAGTGTCATTCTTCATCGCTTCAGACGGGACAACAGCAAACCATAATACAGATACGAAAAATAAAATACACATATTTACAAATAAAACAAAAGAAACTGAACGAAAATACGTACAGGCAAAAAAGCCTAATAAAATTACATCCAAATAATGCCAGGTGCATGCCACTAAGAGAACAAGTGCTACAACAGCTCACATTTTCTCCCATTATTTGTAACGGCTTCCAAATAATATACCACGACATGAACAAGCAAAAGTGTTTCAATCAGCAAAACGTTTGTCTCCAAGCCAAAATTCAATCTCAGGACCTCGAAGTAATCCAGCGAAGCATGTTACCGCTTCATAATGCAATGAATCGGAGACGCCTACTTTTCCATTATTTCTAATTTATAAAAATTCTGGAAATTGAGAAAGATAAAAAATTAGACTTTTTTGAATTACTTAAAATATTAAAGATGAAATTTGGAGCCGTAGTGAGAAAATATTTGTTATAAAGTGAATCAACTACAGGTGAAAGTGAAAACGACGCTTTCTTAAAAAAGACGACGAAAAATCTATCTTTAGTATATTAATTTTGCAATGTATTTTTTTTCGTTTTTCAGAAACGCATATTTGCTGAAAATGGGACCAGCATCTATTATTATCTTTTTTATGAATACGAGATGAAAATTTTATAGTAAAATTTGGAGAGTTTTTTTAAGAAAATAATACTTTTTTTAAAAAAGTGGCTATATTTTACGAAAACAATGCAAAAAATACTCACATTTTCGAAAAATTGTTCACGATGATATTTCAACATCTCTTAATGATCACCAGATTTTATTCACTAAAACATCTTTATCTTGAATATTGAAGTTGCAGGAAAACCCGGTAAAAATTGAACTTTTCCAACTTTCGAAAAATCAGAGATTTTAATGCAAATCAAGCATGCACCATTCTTTTAAGCAAACCGAGGACAAAATTCTGAGGACAAAATTTAATAAAAAAAAATAGAGACAGTTTTCAAAAACAATTGAAAATATAATTGAGACTTCGTACAAACTCTTTATTTTAACCTCAGAGTCCCCTATTTCTCCCAGATCGATTGGGTAGTGTCAATTTGTGAGAAAATCGCCTAAACCGTTTAGATGCTGGCATGGACCACACACAAACGGATAGACAGACACGTTTGGCCGTCAATTGATTTTTAGATATCAACGACCCACCAAACGTGGATTCTGTCTGCACATGCTCGAGAAAGTAATTACTAGAGGGACAATATTTAATCGCAGTTATTTTTAACCAAGGTCCGACAATTAGACTTTTTCTGCCGAAAATCACCGATTTCCGCATTATTATAATATTATATTTTTATTATTTACATAATAGGGCGATAAGGTAAAAATCAACTTTGGTTTATTAATCAAACGAATTACTAATTGATTTCAGGTAGGTAATGGTCATAATGGAAGACAGAATTTTCTATTCAGAGCAATGCATGGGCATATTAAGCCATTTGGTTTCCAAGAAATCTTTCAAGAAAAAGTTCGCAGACACTGCTTGAATTTCTGCCAGCAAAAGAAATTATGACCAGAAAAGATGTACAAGCGTCAACCGGAAAGTAACCTTCAGATATTCAACATTTTCTTAATTAAATTATGCTTGTCTACTATAGGGGTAGATCATACTGGTTATTTATACATAGATTTGCTACACAACTGATTAATAACATGAATGTACACGTACATACACACACGTCTATTCTTTACAGGAATGCCCCCACACACCTATATCAGGTACATACACACATCTACATTTGTATACATGCACATAAACAGTATAATTGCAATATTTTTACCTCCATATACATGCATGTGTAATCAGATACATAAACGTATATTCACCATTTTTTTAAACTACAGTATCATAATGGATTTGAAAGCTCTTTAAACTTCCAAATTATTTCCCCGCCCACTCTGTCACTCCACTTCACTCCACTTCACTTCACTGCACATTCACTGCAATTTTCTTCGATTATGCCGTATAGCTAATTGATACTTCTTTTTGATATAGCATTTCACTGCTTTGCACGGATTTACACTTTATCTATCCTGCACAACAATTCACTTAAATTATTTATCAGCTGAGCTAAATGGAGAATTCGTCGACCACATGTAGTTCGTCAATCTTTTTTGAAAACCTAAACACGGTTAGGTAAAGGCTGAACGACTTACGCAGATATTTCAATTAAGAGGTACCTTCCTGAGGTAACCACTGTACCGTGTAATTTGCGCGGCAACATTCGGTTCTAACCCTTAGAAGCCAAAATTGCCGAACAAGGATATAAATAAATTTCACAAAAGGCAGAAGATAACGAGGGCCGCTGATGCCGCGGACAGGCCAGTCCCCAGGAGGTCGACGCGGCCTCGCCATCGACAGGAAAGACGGATGGGGGCTGCGCTGCGGACCCGCGCCTCGACGCATTATTTCGTATTCATGGAGAGTTCGACACTGCCGCAAATTGCCCGCCCTCCCCCTGTTCCTCCATTCAATATTCCACGAAGGTGATATTGGACTACCTGTCAGTGACGGCTGATCAATAACCTCCGCGGACGTCTTCCATGTTTTGTAATGGAATGTGTGTTCTGGATGATGTGCGCTGGATGAAAGAAGTTGAAGTTAATCGATGAGAATAGAAATGAGGTGAATGAAATTTCGAGTGTGGAGAGCATAACTAAGAGTGGAAATAGCTGTGAAAACATATTTGTGAATACGTATATTAACTTGCAAAAGTTAGCTGGACCCATGCAAATACTTCACACATAGTTAATAATTGTTGTTTTAAAAGTGAAACTTACTTCTTAGTGGAATTCATTTTCGAAAGGCAAGCGCCTGAACTTATCGTTACAGCATTAAAAGATTCGGTACTGAGCCTATTCTAATATTGTAAAGTACTGTGATTAAATTGCCCAAAATATCAGAGTTTTCTTTAAATTTTAGCGTGAATAAATTTATCATTATAATTTATCATTAACCTTCGATTTAATTTTACATAGATTTCCGATTTCTGCATTTCTTTTCATGCTTGATGTGGTACACACAAACATAACTAAACCGCGAAATAACGTAGTAATAGTAAAGTCAAAAAAAATATTTATAGAATACTGCTTAAGAAATCTAATTATTATCCCACTTATCCCCTATTATCCCTCTTCATTTCCTTACATAAGGGTTTATGTCGATGGATCCTTATAAAATATCACAAACGCCATCTACCCATAACGTATTATGTAGAGGATTACAATACAAAACGTTATTTCCTTCCATAAACTGCTTTCAGTTAAATTTAATAATCTTTTTATCATTTTAAATTTTTTATCATCAAATTTATTTGATCATCTTTCATTTTCTTCCTGTAAAGTCTAATTGAATCATAATTATTTTCCTGTATATCTTGAAAACCTTTCATGTATATATACATTTTTTTCTTTCTTAAAACAAATTAAAAATTAAGCCATTAAACTATGACATATTGTACTGTTACGTGACTTTACTTTATTTGAAAATTGAAAAAAATGTAATTCTAATATTTTAATTCGGGAACAATCAATATGTTATGATTTAACTATTTTAAATGTATCATATTTCATTCCTTTACACATTTTTCATTTCCTGTTAGACGTTCACTCATTACTTTCTATTCCAAGAGTTATTCATCTTGGTCAATTTTATAATCCATCTTTCGTTTTGACATGGTACCAACTCTCAAAATAATTTTAAAATATTTGAAGAAAAAACAACAAACAAGTTGCCAATATAACATTGTCGCCACCCGTGAAATAAAATACACTGATAAAGTGACACTGCAATTTATCTCTTAGTTTTGCACTTTTACATGAAAATATATATTGAGAAAACATCGCATTGACTTATTCGTTTCTTTTCACAGTCCATTCTCTCTAAAGGAATTTAATACAAACCTGTTTTTCATTTCCAGTTTTCAAGGTTTGCAACTGCTACGCAGTGATATGAATTACTAATGTTTGAAAGGATATAAAAATAACAAATTTTCAAGAATAGTAACATCCTACACTGTAAATTCCTAAAGAAAGTGAGATTTTGCTTTTGCCGGTTGCCGAACTTCTTAACTAAGCTCCGTAAGGTCACGGAAGTAGTCAATCACCGAGGGTTCCCGAATGGGTGACCATCCGGGAAACCTGGAAACTAACAGCGCTGAGCCACTGGCCGATAAGGATAAAGGGTAATGAATGACTTGAGGTGACGTAAGTCTGACTTAGAATTACTCCTCAGGTCCAAAGCCGAAAGAGCTTGAAACGCAGGTACGCAAGTAACAGATTTTTTTACAGTAAGTTCTCAAATTTAGTGAGCTCCTAAAGTTAATAAGTTGCCAAAGAAAGAAAGTTCCCACAGATAGGAAGATCACAAACATAGTAAGTTCACAAAGAAAATAAATCCCCTCTTCGGTCATAATAACATAAGTTTCATTTAATACAATGTAAACAAGCAATTGTCCAATTCACGGTGCGTATTTAATTTTGTCTATTGTTGTCTCATGAAATCAATCCGCTTACATCTGTTTAAGTTTCACAGAATTGGACTGCCCTGTGTTGTCAAGTGGGAGCACATACATTTACAAACCAACGAGTTCCAATTCTTTCCAATCTGAGCGCCACTTTCTGTGTGCCTACGACGGCGGCTCTGCTTACGAGATGACACTGATCACATCTGATCCTTAAAAATTTTAACAATAATTATTTTTATTTATATTCGAAATTCTTACATCACAGGAGACATTCAAAATAATTCCAAATAACTTGTCGTTGTCAATCGAATTAAAATTTACGCCTTTAAGGTTCTTGCTTTTTAATTTTAATTATTTTTACGTTGTCGTTGCAATTTACTTAATATAATATAATATAATATAATATAATATAATATAATATAATATAATATAATATAATATATAATAAATACAATATTATATAATATAATATCATTTTATATATTTATATAATAATATGTTAATATCTTAATAAATGTCTTGTCTTGTATTGTGTTTGCGATTTACCACAGTGTGACCTTGCCAAATGTAATTACCAGTCCTGAGTTATTCGAAGAATGAAAGTGTAGAATGTCCACAGTCCATTTCTAACTTAACTTTCTTTCTTTAACTGCTCGCCCATCCCCAAATACAAGTCCCCAAATATAATAAGTGTCCAAATTTTGTAAATTTCCTAAATATAAATTAAAAGATAAGATAAAAATAAATTTACTCAAACTGCAATATAATAAGTTCCATGAGATCATTTCCCAATGATATTAAGTCCTCGAAATTATCCAGTGCCGAATGATAGGCAAAGCTGAAGAATAGAACGGGTCTCAAGACGAGGAGGGTCCAATGATTCCAAGAACCCAACGGTGCCACTACCGGAACGAAGCAGAGCGCTCTCTCCGGTGGCCCCGCAAAGCCAAAAGAGCGGCCGCGTGGCGAGCACCTTGCGCGGCGAAATCCCGCTCGGCGCGTGGGCGTGGGCGTGGGCGTGGGCGCCGGCGAGTGGAGCGCCGGGGTGCCCCAAGGGCCGGCGCCGGGGGCTTATTCGCAGCGCTACGAGGCGCGGCCTCCCGGGACGCCTGTCGCCGCGACGCCTCACGTCGCGCCTCACGGCAGGGGGGGGGGCGCTTTAAAGGCGAACGCCCGTCCGGGCCACACACTTCGAACACACATGCATTTATCCATGTTTAGAACTAATGCGTATTTCGTCGATGAGCAAGTGAGATACCTCTCCAAGGAAGCGTTGGTTTTTATTAAATATTCACTTGTGCTTAAAAACGTCCATTTAATTAACTGCTCGATTTAATTATAAGTTAAAAGTCACAAGAAATTATATTATTCAATTACATTAATATAATATTCGATATCTATGATATTTATTTATCAATATATATATATATATATATATATATATATATATATATATATATATATATATTTAACATTCAATGTAAATATTTATTATTAACATTACTATGTTTTGTAAAACTAAATAACAGAGCGGAAGTTAACGACAAAATGCATACCAATTTCTCTTTTTTGGACATTCCTCTACTTTAACTGTCTGGAACTTTAGTCCCATTACTTTATTGAAACCGGAAGGAGGAATGCTTATCTCGAAAACTGGCGATGTTCCTCCTCCGCTGAATAGAGACATTAGGCATCGATCTACACGTTGGTTTGCAGGGAATTTTCCATTCCAGGTATCTCATCTAGCATGTCACCAAGGCAAGTCCAAAACTTCCGACTTGGCGCCCGACACGTGTGGCAGTGAATTGCAGGTTAATATGTGTGTGTGTGTATGAGAGAGAGAGAGAGAGAGAGTGTAAGAGAAGAGACTAGGACGAACAAGAGGAAGGAAAAATCACGTAAAATTGTGGTACCTAAAGAGTATCTTAAGTCTTTTATTTCAAATTTATCGATTTATATCACTGTTTTGTGCGCTTCAAAAAATCCTCTTTATATACTAGTTAGGTGCTACACTACTAGTTTCGTTTTAATTTTTTTTCTAAAAATTATTATTGAGTAGTCACGATGTTTCTCCATTTAATGTTAGTTTAATATATATTTTACTTTAGAAACTTTCTGTGGCACACTGTTTTCTCTTCTTCGAAAAGAGTAACAAGCAAAAACCTGTATTTGACGTTTGAAAACTCATTATGTATAGTTTACTACTGTCTAGGCCGATGGAAAGATTCATTTTAGTATTGGCGCTCAAAATCGGGGGTTGGAGGGGCGCCTCAAAAAAGATAAAATGAAAGACCGAGCAGATCAAGTTCTTGGAGTGTTTGAATTTGAAATTAAAAATCACAAAAGACTTCAGTGTGGTTACGACACAATTTTCCGTCGGACTCGAAATGTTGTGGAACGTTATTTATAAAACTTGAAGAGTAAAAAAGATGCCTATGGTGACCAAGAAAACATTCCATATAGTTGTAGAGAAATCTGCATCCGATTAATGCTTTTAGGAATAAATTAGGCAGCAAATTTCATCCGCGAAGCATTAGTATTACAAATCATATCTCTCTGCTTCAGAATTTGGGATAGTTTTTCAAATGGTTGAATGTAACAATTAATAATGGCAGAAAGGTGAATTTTCTGATAGCAAATAGGCGTGTATCGAGTTTCATGTTTGAAACTCTTCAAGAACGACTATTGAATACATTGGAGCGATATGTGCAGATTACAGCCTCAGTTGAGAAAGCGCCCCACAAGGCAACGAGGAGTGCAATTGATAATTCTCGACGAATATACGCGGAAACTACATTTGCGTCACGAGATATTTATCTTGATGCTTCGAAACTAAAAATAAACGGCATGGATTTACTAAGTATGAACGCAAATTCATAAATATTTCGTATTTCGTGTTTGTTACTTACCGTGCTGTATTGCTGTAGTGCATATTAATAACTTAATTGGTTCTTAGGTTTCCTCATTTGATCTCAGTTTTAACTATTGTTTAAGAAATGGTCCCTAACATTTTTGCTAATGCAAAACAATGGGAAAGACATGTTTTCAAGTATAACTATATTGGTGATGAATTTTCTAGGCACATGCCCTACAATAGTAGAAATCAGTATCTTTAAAAGAAAGTAAATTCAGAACTTATTACATCTAATGTGGCCAGATTTTGTTCACGTTCAATGTATGAATGATTTTCAAGAATTCCATAGTCAATTATTCAATAATGAAATTTAAAATACACAGTGTAATATGTTGCAATAAATTGAAAATATAATATTGAAGTGATTATTAACTGGCTCTTAATATTATTGTGTGAAAGATAACTCTTTTACAAATACCTTATTCCCAGTACCGTATGTCTGAAGACACATGCTTTTGTTATTTCAGGGGGATATTAGTTTCCAAAGTTTTTTCTACATAGTGTACTACTTTCTAATTATCTTGTGGGCAAACATAATAAGTTACGTGCACAGAAAAAGAGAAACAGTTTTTTTAATGAGAGGGTATACATATCATAATATTGCACGCAGATGAATGGCATACACCTCTATGATATAGTACCTTTTTTGCTTTTCCGATCTATGTTTCTCCTTATACGTCTTGCCATCTCTCTCTCTCTCTCTCTCTCTCTCTCTCTCTCTCTCTCTCTCTCTTTAGCATTGTCTCACTTACTCGTCACTACTTCCTACTCTACTACGTCACTACTCACTTACTCGTCACTACAAGACAATCATTAGGCGGATCTCTCTCTCTCTCTCTCTCTCTCTCTCTTTAGCATTGTCTCACTCGTCACTACTTCCTACTCTACTACGTCACTACTCACTTACTCGTCACTACAAGACAATCATTAGGCGGATCAAAGACCATAACATGAATGTTCTTCTCTGGTTTTAGCATTTGAGGGCTACAATCCAGCGAGAGACGTTAAAATTTCATTTCCGTTTAATTCTCTGCTTGAAAGATGTAACGTGTAGAAACGATCTCCAACAATAACCCTTAAAAATTTGTTAGCCTCTTTGTAAGCCAAACGATGAAATCGGACGAGTTGGTCAAATGACGACTGGAACCTTTGCTCTTTCTTCCGCTACGTTACTTACACGCAGAGATTTTTCATTTACTGATCTACTCATAATTTTATATGGAACACCGCGCATTCCTTAGAGGCTTTCGCAGCGACTCCAGCATTTGTCACTTCATAGTAAAGTTCATAGTAAAGTTGAGACACAGGAAAGAAGATGTAGAAGAGGAAATGAAAATGGAAAAGAACGTGCAGAAGAAAAGATGGAGTCGAAGAAGGAGGAGGAGAAGGAAAATAAATAGGATTGAGGTAAAGAAGATGATGAAAGGAAGAAGAATAGGGAGGAAAGAAAGGAAGGTTTTCTAAAACGTTGGCTTTAAATTATTTTGCCTTATACAGAAACTGCAGATTGTAATTTGTAAAATAAATTCAAACTTAAAAGACGCCTCCTAGCTGCGATCTAGAAATATGAATCATCTTTGTAAGATCTCTATTTGTCACAAGATGAAATTGTGGAGAAATGTTTCATCAATAACATACAGCCCATTATTTCTGTAAAAGAAAGATCTCCTGAAGATAAGGATGGGAAAAATAGACATAATCTTAAAAAACATATAGTACAATAAAAATAATGAGAGACATACGAAATCGAATATCAGCGAGTTTAAAATTGTTTTTTGAGTGCCTCAGGTGTAAATTAAAAGTATACAACCGACAAGCACATGAAAGTATATTTTTAGTCACAGAAAAGAAGAGTGAAATTAGCAACTTGGAAAGTGACTAAGTACATATGGTAGTCAAGCCTACAACGTATTCAGCGACGACACATTCCTAAGCTAATATTTACTTCTTAAACTCACATAGCAACCGGTTCTGCACCTTAAAGTTATTTTGTTCTTGTACGCTACATACTGCTAGGTCAACAGTAAAGGTCAGGGTTAGATGGCGTACAGAAAATCAAGGAATGAAGCATTTGGCGTCGACGGTAAAACTTCACCACAGATGTGGCAGCACGAAATCACTATGACAATCATTTACGGCCTACATCAAGAAAAGAATAATAAATAAAATACGTTTACAAAAAATATTTCAACTTAGAGCACTAAAAGGTGTCACATTCACAGGTATTCATTTCCCTGTCACACTCAATTTGGGAATACACACCTAATCGTTAAATAATTAATGTAGTATTCCGAAAGTAATAAAGAGCAAGAAATAAATAATTGTTCACAGAGGAATTTTTTGATGGTTCCGGGCCCGTTAAGTACTAAGGTCATTAGTGTCGTACGTGTAGTGGATGTTTTTCCTCTGGATGTGGCAGTGGACTTCCCTCACTAGTTGGTGAGATCCGGCGCCAACCTGACGGTCGGCTAGGGCCCAACCAGGTATCGTCCAGCAGCAGACGCCGCGCCGCCCCAGCTGCGATAAGCTCTAAGCTCCCGAGCGGTCTCCCGATATGTGTGCATTTAAGTTAAGTGTGTGTATGTAAGAAGTGCGGATAGGTCTAGGAAGGGAAAGTAAAGATCGCATGTGGCTCGTTCAAGCATTCGCCTGGTATTGATCGGAGAAGCCATGGAAAACTACCGAGCAGAGCAACCGGCCTCTAGAATTCTTCTCCAGACCGACTGAATTCGATCTAGCTAGTGTCGATTATCCTGTCACCGTCGGGACTCGAACCTACAACTTCCCAGTCAGTGTCACTGCAGTGACATCAGTTGATACCTTGAGCGACTTCTCCCAGTTTTTACGGAGGAAATATTTCAGATGTGGAAGAAGTATGTTTTCTCGAACCCTATTCTAAACGAGAAAAATATTGACTTCTTTCAAACCATAAATAATTAGATTTAAGAATATAGCTTGGAAGAATCTATTAACGTAGATTTTGTCATTTAGAGTGAATCCCTTGTATCCGTATTAAACATGACGCGTGTTGGTAAGTGAAGCACATTTGAACAGATCAATTCCCGTATGTCTAGGCAAATGTAAAATAGTGCCCACGACATAACACTGGTGATTATTATGAATTTGTAGCCCAATTAATATTATCACATTTTGTGCGAGGTCCGTGCTCAAACTGATTCCAACCTTCAATTAAATCGCCCCCCTGTGGAAGGAAGAGAGAAGGGCGGTGGCGCGCCCGACCGCCGCGAAGCCAGCCCGCAATTAAAGAGAACGAGGTGGATTCCTCGGAGAGGGCTCTTTGGTTCCTCCGCCCGAGAGTCTTCAGGGCCGGATTCGTTCGTCGCATCGTCGTTTTGCGGAATGCTCGCGAGACGGTGGCGCGACACCGAATCCCGGGCTTCGTTTCTCAGGAATTCGCTGTGTGGTGGACCACGGCACCGAACAGTTGTTGTAAATTCCGGGATTGGGGAAGTTAAATTTATGTTTTGTTGAAACGTTATTGGTTTAGATACGGCGTTCGATTTGTATGTTTGACACTGTATAACGAACTATGATCGAGACATTAAACATAATGGTTTACTATTAAAAGTTGCAAATACATGCTACCAGACAGATCCAACGATGACTGTGCGTCAGTTATACTAACTGGATGACGTACTACACTAAATAGGCCTTGCCTTCGGCCCAGCTTCTGCCGCCGTATTGCGATTGGACAAGACAAAACCTAGAGATAAGTATATTTTAGAGATCAGTACGCAAATTGCGAGAGTATTAACATTTTATGACCAAAAATCTGCAATTATTATAACTTGTGACCAAAGAAGCCAAACCACGTCTAACAATTAGTATCTTCATGAATCAAAATTTCTGAAGCTGTTTTAAACTAAATTAAATAGGTGCATTGTTGGTTATTAGAGTATGAACTTACTCTTATTGTAAATCTAAATGCTGTTTTCTTACAGAGAATGAGGAATTTTCTTTCTTAGGAATATGAAACAAAATCTGGTGAAGAAACCCATAGATAAATCCATAGATACAATAAATATGTCAATTTAATAATTCATAAAAATAAATGGATGAAAATATTATTACATAAAATGATACATCGATAAATATAACAATAGCACAAAAAAATATTTTATACATTTCCAAAGATAACAATATTTTATTGAGATGCTGGTAATACTTGTTTGGACCCCAGGATGTCCTTCTAGAGAGAATCTTTTACCGTATGATTTGAGGAGGTCTATGATTTTCACAATTTGTTTCACTTGTTGTTGAAGGTTTTCTGAGAGATCAAATTCATTATGAAAATCATGGGGCTGTTGTGATACAGGCAATTTTAAAGACGCTCTCGAAACAGAGTAGACATTTGTTTTCAATGTATTATTTTGATTCATACACATTCATCACACGTAATTTAAACATTTTTTCAAACAGGTTTACAACTTTGAAAACAACGCCGTATGTTAAAATAAAACTCAACTTCTCACAAGAATCACAGCTCACATCGCACAGAATCTAGTTTATCGCCCAACTACAATATGGCGACGCACGTAATGAACCGGCACGTTTTTTACCGCGGAGAACTATAATGGGAGTCATTCATCCAATTAGCATAGAGATCTCTCCTGTGCGCGCAGATACGCGACGATAAATTGCGAGCGTTTTGCGCTCAGTATTACGGTAAGTATTAATGTATTGCCTTTTTTCGGTCAGTTTCTCTTTCGAGGATTAGAGGGTATGTTATCGGGATTTGTGCAAACATTCCACTCTTACTCAATTATAATTTAAAAGTGAAAATATCTTCAAACGAAAAATGTTACGTACTAACGTATTTACAAATATGTAGTACGTTTACTTAAAAATGAGCTTTAAAAATAAGTAATGTCTCTAATTATAGTATTGCAACTACTGGAACTTGATTATAGCTGGTCGTCTACAATGGCTAGACAAAGCGGATCATTGACTCAGTTCCTCCAGGCAGAATATATTTGAAAAAATTTAAACTACCAATGTGTGTTACAATACGAGCATGTTAAAGAGACTAGAGATAGAGATATTATGAGTCGAACAAGGAATGCAGTTTAAAAAGATAACCATAAATCGCAAGGTCCTTTTAAAACAGCTTAGATCCCACCTCGTTGACTAGCTGCAAAAACCACGCCCTCACGCCCATCCAATTTAATTCAAACCACTCTTTAAATACTCCCGATACGAGTGTACAAAGTGTGAAAATTTCAGAGAAATCAATGGAGTAGTTTTTGTGTCTACATGGGGACAGACATACGCATATTCTCTTTTATTTGTATACGGATTCAGAGGCTCCCCAAGGAACGCGTAGTGTGCCAGTGGGTGTGTTGTAAGACTATTCTCGTTTTATTACAGGTGCTCCATTACCGTCAGCTATGATCTCATTCCGGTGAGGCTGCAGCTGTTACAGAACACTCGAGACGCCATCCTCAGCGCAGACTCAGCAGTTTCAAGCCCAATTACCTCAGCTTCCTTGCTCCTGACGCTCCATTACGACGGGAGTTACTCGGGAAGCATAGATGTAGACAGTGGGGTATTACTGAGAAACCATGGCAAGAAAATTAGATTGAATCACATGTTCCGGAATGACAAACGGGACGTAGTCTTGGAATTTAGGTCGTTCAATAAATAGGTCATCTACTGAACAATGTGACAGCTGTATATTTTGGCATTCACAGGGCTGCTGTTATCACACCTCACATATCCTACACCACCATTAAAAGTTTTCATTACATAACCACAACCCACTGTCACAACCAAGTGAGTTTATCAATAAAAAGTAAACAGATGACTTCTTTATGTGAAAAATTATATTTTCATGCTGATATAAAATATTTTAGAAGTGGTTTGTGAATACTGCTTCTATCTAATATTTATGTTCCATTCTACGAATATCATACCTACATCCTATTACGAAATATCGACAAGTTTCTCGGTCTTCTCACCAGACCGTAATATTATTCTTGCTTGCGAATTCTTAGAACAGGTGTACAAATAAATTCTATCTCCATATGGATGAAAATTTTAGTTATTGATTGTATTTGAAGTTAAGCTCTTACTGTTTTTTTTTTTAAATTGATCTTTTCTAGGGTCCGTGACCTTGTTTCTCTGTTAGCAGTAGGATGTTTTCAATTATGTTTGTGGATCCTCGCTGAAATCAAAACGAGCCTGGTCGCGTGAATCACGTCGTTTTCTGCCATGGAAGGCTTCAACCAGTGCCATGTGAAGGCTCTCAGCTGAAGGCTATCCATTATCCAGAACCTTCACACATTGTTAACCTTCAGAAGTGAAGCTTTGTGACAGTCGGCATTGTGCGTATGAAATTTGCGGAATAGATTCCACTCGTGTTACCTTTTTGCTTGCTCACGACAAAGATATACTCTCAACGTTACACTGGCAGCCCTCAATTCATGCCCTGTTTTGCTCGCTGCTACACGGAGATTGATCCATTATCACTGATGATATTTGAGAGAGGCTTCACGCTGTTTTGTTCCATCACTGAGAAATTCTCTGTTATCACTTCCTCCTGGCAGTGCGCCTGGCTAATTCAAATTTGATTGCCGCACTAGAATTAATGAAGCGAGCAGTGTAGCGGTAGTTGGTGCTTCAAACGTTGATTCAGAGGAAATTAAATAATGATAGAAAATGCTGTGGTGTTTATATTGACATCATTATAGGAGTAAATATGAGGCGTTGCTTTGCCATATCTATAGCTGCATAAAGCCTTTGTGGTCGCATTGAGGTCATCTTCATTGTTACAAAACAAAATATGTGAATTACAATTTGTGTATTACAAAATATTGTATTCAGTTGTTCTTAGATTTTGTTTGTTTGATAATATTCATCAATTATATTTTATCTTATAGAATCCTGATATTTGGTTTTGAAGCACTGAAGATAGCCACAATGCGACCTCAAAAGAGTTGTACAGCAATAAACACGACAAAATAACACCTCATAGTTATTTCTATAATAAAATTAAACAAGCTTAAACGATCAGGAAGCTTTAAGGAAAACCTACTGATATTGAATTAACGAGACGAAATACTTTTCATGATAGGAACATAACCGAAAATAAAAACTTTATTTGAAAAGTAGCTAATTCTACTATTAAAGTCGTTTGTTCTACAATTACCTTTTCAAATACGTATACTAGAAAAGGATAGGAAAGAAATTCGTGAGTTCAAGAAATGTGCGGGTATTATACATATCCATTCTTCACATTCAGATTCCATTTTTTGACGAAAAAGTAAGTAAAAACCAAAATAAGTTGAATAAATCAAAAGTAACTTATTTCGTAGTCTGCCTATTCTACCAGAAGAATAAACTCTGAGATCATATATTGAAATATTTCTAAAATGAAGATTATTGTGATAGATTAAATAAGAAGTGGAGAAAATGCAACATTACGGTTCGTAATCAAAAACATCGAAATTGTTTTGTTTCTTCGTTGCCAATAAGAGAAAAGTTTAAAAATTTTAATATTTTTCCACATTTTTCTTCATGAATGTAAATTTGTTAGTTGAATTCTATACATGCGTTTCGTTATCTTTTACAGAGAAAAATAATTCTTTACATTAAATTGGTTAACATTATTATTGCTACCCAATACGTGTTTTTGTAATTAATGTTATATCTACTTACGTCTCTCAAAGTAGATTCTTTAATTTAGATTTATTTGTTATTTTATGTATATAATTTAAAATACCGAGTATTTCTTTGCGTACCTTATATTTTACAATTGAAAACCAGTGTACTACTTTAAGTACTACAAAAAATGTTATTGTAAATTATAAATTTCATTATAATATATTCGTAAACATTGAGTAGAAAATCAAGTTTCGATTTGTTTATTAGTAAAAATCAAGGTCGACTAATGGAGTGAATATCATAATGGCCCGCAAGAAAAGACAGCTCCGGGCGGTACGTGTTAAGGCGGTTCTGGGAGCCGTGAGGGGGAAGCAAGTGGGAAAAGACCGGCGAGTACACGAGTTGGTCTCCCGCTACTCTGGAGAGTAACGAACGGCGACGTAAATAAACAATAAAATCGCTAAACTATTCAGACGAAGAGACGGATCGAGCGATATCCCCAGGAGAACCTCAGGGTTTTCCTTCATCGAAAAAAAAAAAAAAAAAAAAAGCGAAGCAATCCAATACCAGAAATCTGGGTTTTATCAACGCTCTATTTTGTGAACATTCTGTAAATACTACTATGCATCGGATTTAAATAAATTGAAGAAACAACACTTCTTCATATTCGAAAATTTCTCATGCCTCATTTCATTGCTATATTAAGAGCAATTCTCACGTAAACTATGTGTTTTGTATTATCTTCTGCTGGTTTGTTTATCAGGCAGTGTTCTGGGAGTAAATATGATTTTGTAACATACCTGTAGATATAAAAATACGCGATGTACCTAAACATAGTTAGGAATATTCTTCTAGGAGACTCCAGCATAATCATGTAAGTTAGGATAACGTTTCTTTGAAAAACGATTAATAAATTAGGCACATTTATGAGAAACCTATCGCGACCAAGAAATAGAGCATTTCTAACTCTCAGCATTTCTGTTAATTCTTGCATTATTGAACAAATATTTACTCCATGGTTCGCATCAGAACCCATAACTTCCCGAGGAAAAAATATTTTTATTAAAATAGATTTAATTATTTACAAAAATATAACATTTTGTAGGTGCTAACAGTATTTTAGACGATTGGGGTAATCAACATTTCTTCTTTTTTGTTAACCCGTGTGTGATTAAGAGCAGGTGCTGCCATTGGCTGTTAGACAATCTTCTCTCCGTAAAAAGTTTGGCAGGTTGCATTTAGTACAGGGAAGCAGGGGAAGTGCAGCTCGTTGCTTGCGATCTTCTCGAACTTACCAGAGGACGAGAAAAAAATTCGCGCCTGCGTGGGAGGCAATCGCCCGCCATTCCTGTGCAACAGTGACGACACCCGTACGCCCCCCTCCTCCCCCCCTCCGGCTCACCGCCCTTCCCCTTCAACCTCCACCCTCCGCCTCGTGCCACCGCCTTCTCATTACGCGAAGTGCTCGGCGGATCCCGGGCGTCGTCTGTTTTAATTAGGGATGGCTGAGTGACGCTCTGTCCCGCTTCCTCTTCTGGAGGCGTGAAGCGGAGTTTTCCGTGCACAAAGTGACATTTACGCGCAGAATGCGTAAAGGGTACTGATTCCCACAAAGTGTAAAAGCTTGGTTTCATTAGGGAGTGAATTATTACAATACACGTACATATAGAATGAATTCATGGAAATCGACTTCAGTTCTTTGCTTCAACCTCAAGGTATTTAAACAGCAAACCAGAGAATTCAATAAACCCTAGGCATGATTAGGTTGAGTTATTTTATTTCGCTCAACACCTATACTTGCATTGCTATATGTCCATCTTTTTAATGAGATTGCAATGGGTCAACATATTACTATTTTTTATAAGTTTGCATCTCTCAGATTTATGAATCTAAGAATCAGTTATAAGTATAATGCATTTGTAAAATTTTCATTTGCTTATATTCTATTGTTTTCCTTAACGTATTCTTCTTAATGCCCTTAAGTTGTTACAGTCACATGGCTTTATGTGTAGCTGTATGCTTTATTGTGAAATGTTTTTGTAATAATCTTTAAAAAGATTAATGCAGAAGGAGGAGGAAAGATACTTTCGATAATTTCTTTTTGATGATTTTCTTAAATTTTCTTTTCAATGAACTTAATTTATTATTATACCAACCTATATTATTTTCGTTTTGTGTGCTTGGGTTTGCACGCTCTTCTCGCTATAACACCTCTCTTTTAGTCACCCCCTAAAAATCGTAATGTATTTAATGTCGTATTGCTCTTCGTCATAAAAACTTCCCAAACAACCTCTCTCTTCGCAAACCCGTCAACCTAAAACTATCAAACATTTATTCGTGTTAACTATGCGATTAGGGCTGAAGATTTTTATTCGTGTTTTAGTGATGATGTGATCTATTAAATAGGATACTAATACAGAG
Organism: Gryllus longicercus; assembly: GCA_038098605.1. Classification (NCBI taxonomy): domain Eukaryota; kingdom Metazoa; phylum Arthropoda; class Insecta; order Orthoptera; family Gryllidae; genus Gryllus; species Gryllus longicercus. The sequence goes on from JAZDUA010000139.1 coordinate 1,360,034, forward strand.
ATTGGAGTAGACTTTCTGCAGCAGTTTTTAAAACTCATCCCCTTAGTGTCAATTAATTTATATATAAAATAGAATTAGTTTAATAATGATCTCTGAATGGAAATACAATGCGGCAGATTGTCGGTGTTAATCCCCGAAGACACAAAACTTCCTGATAATGAAAGAGACAGATACTTAATGAGGACGAAGGTCTACCAATAACCAACCCTTCTATTAGGAAATGTGGGAAATGATTAGAAAGAAAGAATTGGGTTCAATAGACAGTTCATGCAGTCAATGTTCCGGCGATCTTCTGAAATAGATCGTAGAATACTCTGGAAACACTTGAATAAAGCATCCGTCCTCTGCAGTATTCATCATGGTGGCTTCCAATCCAGCAACGAACAGGTGTATAGATAGATCTTTGATAGACATAAAATAATAATCTTATGACCTACAAAGATTCAGAAGCAGGCCCACAATTAAAAAACGCTGAAGTTTTCGATAATGCAAAGAATATCTTATCACAATCCTAGTCAAGGGTAAATATAGCGAGAACTTTACTAAGGTAGTTCGAACAAAGTTGACCAGGCAATATACATTGCTACAAGCACTGTAATTATTTTTATAATCTTCGCTTAATCGGGTAGTCTACAAACTACTTTTATTGGGTCAATATGACAATTAATACATACAAAAACAATGTATGACTTCTTATAGTTTATTCTGTGAAATGTCTACAAGCAAACGGAGGTCGTGACAATTGCCGGTGCCAGTCACAATGCTTCGTAGTCGGTGGCTCGTCCATGCGCAGACTCTCCGCTGCGCCGTCGTCCTCTCAGAGGCAGCTCTCCTTCCTCTGCGCACGCAGACTGCGGCGTAACACTTGTGCGTAACAATTATGACAACATGCATTCCTGGCCATCCGGGATGAGCCGCGTCTCGGTCAATTGCACTGACGTTTCGGCCATCTTGCTGTGTCCTTCTTCAGAGCTACACTCGCTCAGTATCTTCAGCTTCTTCAGAGCTATACTCGCTCGCTTGCTCTGAAGAAGGCCACAGCAAGATGGCCGAAACGTGACCGAGACGCGGCTCATCCCGGATAGCCCAGAATGCATTGACACCAGCCGCGGAAGCCTACGAACCCATATTATGACACCATACACAAATTAATACATTGAAATGTTTTGCCACAGTTTGTAGTAACCCCATGTGCGGCTTCATGGGATGAGACGAGTTGCATTAGTTAATAGTAATCCTTTTTCTTCATTTCATTGCTTCTGTTTTCTTTCATTTCTTAAACAATTACTTATGTATTACTTAGTAATGTAATGAACTCTTTCTGCTTCATTACACATTTTTACATTTTCTAATTAAATGGATGTACATATTTATTTCTAAGCGTTCACTCTATGCTAATCTAAATTTATTTTTGTAAACATTGCATTTTGATAATATTTTGTGCATTTGCCAGCTTTACATTCTTTCAAAAAAATACTTTGGAAAATCTCAGTTTAATCCGAAACTTATCACAATAATTTTTGTCGTAATTCTAACGTACTGTTGGAACAAAAATGAATATCTCGAAAATATCTTCACATGAATGGAATAGAAGCAACAAAGACTCTCCTTTATGACCAAACTTGTATATTTTACGTTTAGAATCCCGTTTGCAGCGCAGTGTTGCCAACTCACCGCATGAAGATTCGTATGTTCCCTGAGGCTGGCTCCACGCGCAGACCGCCTCCTGCGCAGGTCTCCTCCGGGAGGCTGCCGATGCGGTTTCTGCGCACGCAGACTGCGGCGCGCGGACCCCTCACCTCCCGGAACGCGCCAACTGCGCGCTCCGGGAGGTGGGGGGCCCGCGCGCAAATAGGGGGCCTAGCAGTGCCCTGCACTGGTCAACGCTATGGTGGCAGATAGTTGAACAAAGGATTTGACCTAATCCCCCCACCCCCACGCGATAACGATACCTCGCGTAGTTTCGGTTCTTTTTCATATGGAAAAATTGTGATAAGTATCGACTGGTCTGGATTTGATAAAGTCGTGTGGTCTTTGTGTTTTTTAAATTTCGTAAATATTTTTACCGTAAAATTTAATCATGTTTTGTTCATTCTTACCATCTACTGTAAAATCACGTCTTCCAACTTAGAAATATCTAATTGTGAAGACCAAAATATTTATGTAATGGAAAGCAGGAAGAAAAGACAGAGATAAATACCATACTCATTGGAAATGGCATGATAATGTGAAAGGCGATGCAAAAAGAGTGAAAATAGCAATTCTAGAAACATGGAAGTCTTTTTTATACAATGTTGTTATAATTCATATTTTATTGTTCTTTTCTTTATCTTCTTTCAAATGATCTCAAACTCGAATATTTTCTCCTTCTTTCCCTACTGATTTCACTTCTTCCCTCTTTTATTTTTCTTATTACATTGTTTCATTTTCTCTGTTTTCTAACTTCATTATCTCCTCCACCACCTTCTTTTCTGTTTACTTTATTACTCTCTAACTCTCCCGACTCTTCTTCATCCTCCTCCTCTTAGGTTACGATTCCCTTCCCTACCCTTCCATCTACAACTTAGCCCTCTATACTTTGTCTGTCCACTCCCTCTTCATCTACTCCGTTTTCGTCTACTCACTCTTCGTCAACTACCACTTCAGATACTTCCTTCTCGGGTATTTCCTCTTCGTGTCCCCCTTTTTCTTCAACTTCTTTACCGTCAACACACCCTTCCTCCACCTCCTCTTCGTCTACGCCTTTATCGTCGACTCCTCCTTCGCCTATTCTTACAATGTTTATTACTCTTTTCTACCTGTTTCTCCGTTTTCCTCAACACACCTTTCGTTTATAATCTCATTGTACGTCTATTCTCTTTGTTCTTCTTCGTCCATTTCATTTTATTCTTGGTCCACACTCATTTCCTCTTGATCCTTTCCTAATTCCTCTTGATACCACACCTATTTCGCGTTCGTACTTTCCTACTACTTTATGGTGCTCTCCCACATTTTCTTCTTAGTAATTTCTGATTTTCTGATCGAATGATCTGATCGAAGATAATTTCATATCGTCTTTAAAACTAGTTATTGAAAACAGTCATGTAAAAATTTTCGAATATATGAGTAGTTTTGTGTAATTTTACGTGAAATGTGGGCGGTTTTTAATGGTTTTAAACAATTTTGTCTAAATAATTGCACCAATTTTGTGATTAAATTTTGATTCCAAATAGCGCAATGAACGCTTAAGTGAATAGTGCAGTTAAGTGAATAAGATTCAATAAATTCACTGATTTTTTAAAAATTGAAATATTTCAATTTTTTTCGCGTCTTCCTACTAATATAGGTACAAAGATGTTTGTTATTAATGTTGTTACTATCAAATTAACCAACAAACATTAGCTACGAATGTGTGTTATTGTTAAGTGTTCATCTGAAACTGATATTCAGATAGTCATGTTCATATTTTCAAAAATAGGAGTATTTTCTGTACAATTTTGCGTCAAAAAACGAATGGTAAAGAATATGCTGCAAGTGCCATTTACAATGTTTTTTCAATATACACATTTTCGTTTTTACATATGTTTTTTTCGAAAACTGGAAAAAATTCAAAATGGTAAATTTGAATTCCTTGACAATCTCCTATATGCCCTCACCGATTCCCGTTCAGCACTCTCGTTCATTCTTTTGATATTTTCCTAGTTCCACTTGCTTCTGTTCTTGTACCTCTTAAATGTCTGGCAATTCCTCTTGGTGCTCTCCTTGTTCCCCTTCATACTCTGTTAGAGCCGCCTGTGTCTCTTCTTTTTGCTTATGACTGTACTGTATTGTACTGTATTGTACGTATTGTACGTACGTGTGTACGTACTGTATATGTACTGTATTGGCGTACTGTATTGTACGGTATTATTAATAATAATAATAATAATAATATCATTATTATTATTATTAATGTAAGTGTCGTAATTTTTGCAATTATTGTCACTTAACTGCCACCGGGTCATACCCAATTGCAGTTCTAATAAATGTATGTATGTATGTATCAACCCATCTCATTTCTTCTTCAGGTTCCCTCTATCTCCTTTACCAATCCCCAATTCCTCTTGATAGTCTCCTATTGGTCCTGACGGACTTTTAGACGCCTCGCCATATTAATAAAGGCATATTATTATTATTATTATTATTATTATTATTATTATTATTATTATTATTATTATTATTATTATTATTTAGAAGCCACGTTTTTCTCGTGGTACTCAGTCTCCTAGCTTCTCTTGATAGTTTCCTAATTACGCTCCACACTAGATGCTTTCAATCATCTTGCCATTCTTCTTTGTACTCTCTGTGTTCCTCTAAATGATCCCCTACAGCTTCCTGGGACTCACCACCTTTTTTAGTACCTCTATCTTCTTCACCTATTTCGAATTCTTATAATAATAATAATAATAATAATAATAATAATAATAATAATAATAATAATAATAATAATAATAATAATAATATCCCTTTAATGATATGACAATGCTCGGGCCATGAGGCCTGCTCTTTCGCCTAACCACATGTTAAAAAAAACATATGAAAAACATATACAAATATATGTACACATACAAAAGTGAAATGTAATCTACAAATGTAAATGTAATATAATCTATACGGGGTAAGTAGTTAGTGGAAAATGAACATAATTTAAAGCAACTTATAAATATACATCTTGACCCTCTTAGTCATTTCACGTATTCATTTTGTAACTTTTTTCTTTCTCTTGGTATATCCCTACTTCTTTTTTATATTTTCCAAGGTCCTCTTCGTACTGTCCTAAATCCAGTTTACTGTCTCTTTATTGCTCTTGCTTCTCTCCTTGTTCCCATCATGCTTTGCTAGAGCCACTTTGGACCCTTCTTTTTCCCCATAAGACTATCAAATTTCTCCTTAACACCTCCTCTATGTCATTAATACGTTCTCAGTTGCTCTTGACCGACTCCTAAAGGTTCTTACAAATTTCTCCGTGCTTCCCTCGTTTATTCTTTGTACATTTTCCTAGTTCTTCTTTAAACTGTCCATGTTCGTTTCATTTGTCTCGCAATTCCCTACATCCCTCCTTTTCCACTCCATGCTTCGCTAGAGCCATCTGGAACTCTGATTTTTTTCTAATTAGACCATCTATTTATTCTCTTATCCTCCTATCTTGCTTGCCCTTCCCCAGTTCTACATGAAAGTCTCTTATAGGTACGCAAGTATTTCCCTTAATAATATCGTTATTTCTCTTTAATCCTAATTCCTAACCCTATTACTTCTTTCCCAGTTCCTTTTAATTGTCCCGTAATTCTTCTTGTTTCTCTCCGTGTTCCTTGTCACGCTTTGGCAGAGCCATATAGAATACTTCGTTTTCCAAATAGGACTAGCTAAAATCTTAACACCCACTCTATCTCTTTACATGTTCCCAGTTCCTCTTGAGTGTCTCCTATTTGTCCAAACGAATTTCCTTTGGTATACTCGTTCATTTTTGATATTATTCTGATTCCGCTTGGAACTGTCCTAGTTCTTTTAATTGTCTCGCAATTCCACTTGTTGCCCTTTGTTCCACATCATATACATTTATATACACCAGGGATTATTCTTGTTGTTATGAGACTACCTAATTTCTTCTAATCCCCTACACCTCACTTACCCGTTACCAGTTCCTCATGACTGCCTGCTAATGGTCCTCACGAAATTGTTTTTTGTACTTTCTTTCAGTTCAGAGCCACTCGGAACTCTTCTGTTTCCTAATGGGTCTACCCCATTTTTATTAACCTCCCTCTAACATCTTTAACCGTTTCTAGACGTGTTGACCTCCTATCTGTCCTCACAAATTACCCTTGAGTACATTCGTCCATCCTTTTAAAATACTCCTACTATGTTTTGGTATCTTAGAGTCTTTTAATGTTTCTCCGATATCCTCTTGCTGCTTTCTATGATCCCATTCATTATTTGCTAGAGCCACCTGGACACTTCTATTTTCTAATAAAACCAGCAAATTTCTTCTTAACCCACGCTCAATTTACTTTACACACTCCCAGGTACTACTGACCGTCTTATATTTTCCCTTTTTTTCCGAATTTTCTTTTTATATATTCGTTCATTCTTTCAATATTTTCCTAAATTTCACTTAGAACAGTTCTAGTTCATTTAATTGTCTCACATATTCTCTTCTTGATTTTGTTTTTTCATGCTCTGCTAGATCCACCTGGAAATAAACTTATTCTATTGAGACTAATTATTCACAATCCCCTCTCTATCTCCTTTACCCGTTCCAAGTTCCTCGTGACATTCTCTATTGGCTTTCACAAATTTCCCTGCGGTACAGTTGTTTATTCTTTTGATATTTTTCTATTTCTACTTGGTACTATCCTAGTTCCATTTAATCATCTCGATATTCCTCTTTCTTCTATACTTGTTCCCCTTCATGCTTTACTAGTGCCACCTGAGTCACATTTTTTGTTTAATGAGATTATCTAATTGTTTCTTACCTCCGCTCTTTTACTCTCTTATCTCCTTTACGCGTTCACTCTTCCTCCTTACCATCCCAATTGGTCCTCACGTAGTTTTCTTTGGTAATATCGCACATTATTTAATATTTTTCTAGTTCCGATTTGAAGTGTCCTAGTTCTTTTAATTGTCTCGTAATTCATCTTTGGGTCCTTGTTCCACTTCATGCATTCCTAGAGCCAACTAGGATTCATGTGTTTCCTAATGAGACAATCGCAATTTAACTCAACCACCCGTTATCTCCTTTACCTGTTCCCAGTTTTCTTGAGTGTCTTCTATTCGTCCTCAAAATTTTCCATTATGCAATTTCGTTCTTTCTCTTCATATATGCAAAGTTACTCTTATTATTGTCCTAGTTCTTTTCAACAGTTTCGCAATTCCTTCCACTGCTCTCCTTGTTCCCCTTCTAACTCTGCCAGAGTCACGTAAGTTACTTCTTTCTCCTTAACAGACTATCCAATTTCTCCTTAAACCCCGCTCTATTTCTAGTACACGTACGTATTTCTCCTTCAGCATGTTCTATTGGTTCTCACAATTCTCCCTTTGGTACGCTCGTTCATTCTTTGGATTTTTTACAGTTTATCTTATATTTCTACCTGTCCCTTTTAATTGCCTCGCAAACACCTTTGTTGCGAAATGTTCCAATTAATTCTCTACTAGATCCACCTGGATCTCTTCTTTTTTAGTGAAACTATCTAATTTCTCCCTTACCGCCTTATATTTCTTTTAGCCTTTCCCATTTTTTTGGGGCGTGTCGGATTAGTGCGTCCAAATTTCCTTTCAGCACTCTCCATTATTTTGATATATTCGTAGTTCCTCTTCCTAGTTTCGTAGTTTCTTTATACGAGTAAATGTCTTCATATTACTTTTTCCGCCTTCCTTGTTCCCCTTCATGCTTTGCTAGAGCCACATGGAACACTTAATTTTCCAAATTAGACTACCTATCTTTTCCTTAACAGCTCCTCTATCTCATTTACTCGTTCTCTGTTCCTCTTGAACGTCCTTTATTAGTCTTCACGAATTTCCCATTAGTGCTTTTCTTCGTTTTCGTCATATATATACACAATTCCTCTTGGCATTGTCCTAGTCCCTTTTACGTTTCTCGCAATTACTTTTTAGCTCTACTTTTAGTTCTCACTTTCACTATATATTTTTGCCCCTCTATCTCGTTTGCCCCTTCCCACTTCCACTTGCGCGTTTCCAATTGCTCCTCAAGAATTATTCTTTAATACCTTTTTTTCTTTCTCGTGATATTTTTCTAATTCCTCTAGGTACTGTTCTAGTTCCATTTAGTTGTCTCGCAATACCTCTTGTTACTTTTCTTATTTTTCCATGATTCTCTGCTTGAGTCACATGAGGCATCTCTTTTTCTTAATGTGACTATCTACTTTCTCAATAACCCTCAATCTATTTTCTTGAGACGTTTCTAAGACGATTACAATTTCTCTTGACCGTCTCCTACTTGTCCTAAAGAATCTTCCTTCGGAATCTCCTTCAACCCATTGATATTTTCCTAGTTCTACTTAGAAATGTCCCAGTTTATTTTAAATGCCTCTCTGCACCACATAGTGCTTTTTGTTCTACATCACTCTATGCTAGAGCCACCTGTGACTCTCCTTTTTCTAATAAGGCTACCTAATTTCTCCCTCACCCACTTATATCTATTTTACCCGTTCCCGGTTCTTATTGGCCTTGTCCTAATGGTCCATACAAATTTCTTTTTGGTACTCTCGTTATTTAATTTGAAATTACTCTAGTTTCTCTTGGTAGAGTTCTATTTTCTATTAATTATTTCGCAATTACTTTTTCTGTTCTCCTTGTCCCCTTCAATCTCTGCTAGAGCCACCTGGGAAACCTTCTTTCCCTAATATGACAACATATTTTTTCCATAACACCTCCTCTATCTCATTTACTAGTCTGCAGTCCTTTTTGTGAGTCTTTTATTTGTCCTCATAAACTTGGCTTTGCTAGTTATGTTCATTCTCTTGATATTTACCTAATTCCTCTTGTTACTGTTCTAGTTCCTTTCAATTGTGTTTTCCATTACTTTCCCGCTTTTGTTCCCCTTGGTGCTCTCCTAGAAGCACTTGGGGCACTTTCTTTCTTAATATGACTACTGTTTTATCCTTAATCCCTTGTTTCTCCTTTAGTAGTACTCGGTTCTTCTTAACCGTTTCCTAGTGGTCATCACAAATTTCCGTTTGGTACTCTCGTTAATTTTTTTAATATATTACTAGTTTCTATTGGAACTGTCCTAATTACTTTTAATTGTCTTACATCCCGTCTTGTGTTTTTGTTGTTAACTTTTATGATATTGTAGAGCCACCTGTAACTTCATATTTTTTCCTAATGAGACTAAGTCCTCCTTAACTTCCTATCTATCTACTTTACCCTTCCCCAATTCCTCTCGACCGTGTCCTATTAGTCCTTACGAATATTTTTATTTCATTCGTTTTTCCCCTGATATTTCCGTAGTTTTTCTTGGTACTGTCAATGTTAAATTTAATTGTCTCACAATTCCTCATGGTTTCCTCCTTGTTCCTCTTCATGCTCTGCTAGAGCCACTGATACTCTATTCTTCCTAATAAACTTGCCTACCTTTTCCTTAACCCCCCTGTCTCTTTTACCCTTTCCCAGATCCTCTTCAAAGACTCCTATTCTTCCTAATAAATCTTCCAAGCAGTCTTCCTGAATTACCCTTAATACTTTCGTTCTCTTTCTTTATACTATCCTAATTCCTCTTGGTTCTGACCTAGCTCTTTTCAATTGTGATCCAATTCCTCTTGTTGCTCTCCTTGATTCTACTTCAAGAGTGCTAAAACAAACTTATTTTTCATTCTGAGTTTCTCTCATTTCTCCTTAACCACCACTCAATCTCCTCTATACGTTCCCGGTTATTCTCATCCGTCTTCTATATATCCTCACAAATTATTTTTAGTACTCTTGTTCATTCTTTTTATATTATCCTAGTTTTGCTTGGAACTGTCCGAGTTCTTTTAATTGTCCCGCAATTCCTCTTGGTGTCTTTTTTCACATCATTCACAGCTAGATTCACGTGGGATTCTTCTTTTTCCTAATAACACTACCTAATTTCTCCTTCATTTCCCTATATCTGCTTTACCCGTTCCCAGTCCTCTGGACCGTCTCCAATTGTTCCTAATGAGTCCAATATGGATTTCTAACAAGTTCTGCCGTTCAATATTTTGATATTATCCTTGTTCCTCTTGGCCTTGTCCTAGTTCCCTTTAAATGTCTCGCAATTTCTCCTTCTACCCTCCTTGTTCCCCTTCTTCCTAGAGCAACTTTTGACACCCCTTTTTCCTAATGAGACAATTTAATTTCTCCATAACCCCAGCTCCATCTCTTTCAGGTTCCCAGATCCTCTTGACCATCTCCTTTAGTCCTCAGGCATTTCCATTGTACATATTTGTTCTTTCTTTTCATATACCCCTAATTCTTCTTGGTGCTAATTGTTTTAATTGTTGTTTTAATTTTTGTTTTAATTGTCCTAATTGTATTTAAGTGCAATTCCTCTTGTTGCTCTCCTTGTTTCTCTTCATGCTCTGCTAGAGGCACCTAAGTCCCTTTTTTTCCTAAACAGATTATCTCATTCCTCCTTTAACGCCGCTCTGTTTCTATCACACGTACCTATTTCCCCTTAAGCGTGTCCTATTGGTTTTCACATATCTCCCTTGGATACTCACGTTCATTCTTTTTATCTTTCCTAGTCCTTCTTAGATCAGTACTAGTTTCTTTTAAATTGCACCTCAAACACTTTCGGTGCTAAATGTTCCAATTAATGCTCTGCAAGGTCCACCGGGGACTCTTCTTCTAATGAGACTATGAATTAATTTTTCCCTTACTGCCTTTTCTCGTTTATCCTATCGCAGATTTACTTGAAGGTGTTCGATTTGTGCTTACGAATTTCCCTTCAGCACTGTCGTTCATTCTATTGATATTTTCGTAGTTTCTCTTGGTACTGCTCTAGTTCATTTTAATTGTCTTCACATTACATTTACACCCCCTGTTCCCCTTTATGCTCTGCTAGAGCTACTTCGTCACTTCTTTTAGTTTCACTTCTCCAATTTTTGCTTTAACATCTTTCTCTCTCGTTTGCTCTTCCCAATTCCTATTGAGCGTTTTGATTTGTACTCAGGAATTTCCCTTTAATAATCTCGTTCTTTTTAGTGATATTTTACTAATTTCTTTTGGTACTGTTCGAGTTCCTATTTAATGTTTCGCAATTCCTCTAGTTACTTTTCTTATTTTCTTTCATGCTCTACTAGATCCACTTGGTACACTTTTTTTCCCTAATGTGACTAATTTCTTCATAACCCCCACTCCAACTTTTTTACAAGATCCCAGTTCCTCTTGATCGACACCTACTTGCCCTCACGAATTTCCCTTTCGTAATCTCCTTCATCCCGTTGTTATTTCCTAGTTTCACCTAAAACTTCCCAGTTCCTTCTAAATGCCTCGCAACACCTCTTAGTACTCTTTGTTGTACTTCTTGCTATGCTAGAGGCCCCTGGGTCCCTCCTTTTTTAAATGATAGTACCTAATTTCTCCTAACCCATTTCTATTTTATCCCTCGCAGTTTCTCTTGACTGCGTCCTAATGGTACACATGAATTTCTTTTTGATAATCTCATTCATTCTTTTGAAATTATCCTTGTTCCTCTTGGTACAACACTAGTTTCTATTAATTTTTCACAATTAATATTTCTGTTCGACTTGTTTATGCTCTACTACAGCCTTCTAGGACATACATATTCCTAGTGAGACAACGTATTTTTTCCGTAACATCCCCTCTACCTCATTTACCCGTTTGCAGTTCCTCTTGGGAGTCTTTTATTCGTCTTCATCAACCACCGTTTAGTACTTTTGTTTATTTGATAATTCCAAGTATTGTTCTAGTATCTTTTAATTTTTTGATTTTTTCGCTCTACTCCTTTCCCTTAATGCTCCAGGAGACACACTTGGGCATTTTTTTCTAATTAGAGTATCTAATTTTCTTACAGCCTCCCTCTATCTCGTTTGCCCCTTTCCACTTCCTATTGAGCGTCTCAGATTAGTCCTAACGAATTTCTCTTACTAATTTTCTTTATCTCTTTTTATTATGCTAATTCCTTTCGGTCCTGTCATAGCTGTTTTAATAGTCTTGCAATTCTTCTTGTGGACAATTGGAACTTTTTTATACGTGTACCTGTATTTCCTTAACTCCCACTATCTCCTCTACCCGTTTCTGGTTACTCTTACACCAGTCTCCCATTGGTAATTGCCCTAGAATACGTTGGTTATTTATTTGAAAGTTCACTAGTTCCCCACGACACTGTCTTCGTTCCTTTTAATTGGTTCTCTTTGTTCCACTTCATGGACACCTGTGATTATTCTTTTTCCTAATCAGTCCTTTTTATTTCTTCTTAACGGCAGACCTTTTCTATATTTTTTAGTAGTACTCAGTTACTCTTGCACGACCCCTATTATCCCTCTTGAATTCCCGCATGATAGTGCCTGTTTTTCTTTTAATAATTTCCTAGTTTCTGTTAAGTGTCTCACATTCTTCTTCTTGCTGTCCTTGTTCCAATTCTTCCTCTGTTAAGTAACGTAAGTAACGATTTCTCTTTCCTAATCAGACTACCTAATTTCTCGTTAACACCACTCCATCTCCTTTTGTCTTTCCTGCATCCTCTTGACAGTCACCTATTGGCCCTAACGATTTTCCCTTTGCTAGTGTCGTATATTCTTTTAATACTTTCCTATCTTCTTGGTACAGTCCCAGTTCCGTTTAGGTGTCCCACATTCCCCTTGTTAATCTCCTTGTTCCACATACTCTACTAGGGTAACGTGACTCTTTTCTCTCATCAGACTGTTAATTACTCGTTTATTCCGTTCTATCTCCATTTCCCATTCCGACTTCCTCGTCTCCGTCTCCTATTGGCCCTCGCGATTTTTCCTTGGCTAGTGTTGAATATTAGTTTAATATATTGCTAGTACTTCTTGGTAGAATCCTGGTTCTTTTTAAGTGTTTCACAAACATGCTCTGCTTGTTTCACATAATACTCTGCTAGAGTCATGTAAGACACTTCTTTTCCCTAAATAGACTACCTAATTTTTTCGTTAACCTCACTCTATCTGCTTTTCCCTTTCCTAGTTCCTCTTGACAGGTCTCTTATTGGCCCCAACGATTTTCGATTTGGTAGTGTCTTATATTCCTTGCGCTTTTTGGTAGAATCCTAGATCCTTTTAAATGTCTCGCATTCCTCTTCTTGCTCTCCTTGTTCTACTTCATACTCTGCTAAAATAAGGTAAGACACTTCTCTCTCTTAATCAGACTATTAATTTCTCGTTAACCCCCTCTATCTCTTTTTTCCTTTTCTAGTTCATCTTGGCCGTCTCCTATATGTCCTCACGATTTTCCCCCTGCTATTGCCGTATATTCTTTTAGTACACTCCTATTGCTTTTTGTGTTTCACTTTCCGCTTTTTGCACTTCTTGTTCCACTTCATTCTCTGCTAGCGTCAGAAAAGACTCTTCTCTTTACAAATCAAACTATCTTATTTCTCGTTAACCCCCCTCTATCTCTTTTCCCTTTCCTAGTTACTCTTGACCGACCCTTGTTAGCCCTCGCGATTTTCCGTTTGGTAGAGTCACATATTTTTTCAATACCTTTATAGTACGTCACGGTAAAGTCTTATTCCTTTTTCTGTGTATCACATTTTCCATGTTGCTCTGCTTGCTTCACTTCGTACTCTGCTAGGGTCACGTCATACTTCTCTCTCTTAATCAGATTATCTAATTTATCGTTCACTCCCCTCTATCTCCTTTTCTCTTTCCTAGTTCTTATTGACAGTCTCCTGTTGACCCTCGCAATTTTCCCATTGCTAGTGTCGCATTCTCTTTTAACACTTTCTTTGTGCTTCTTGGTACAGTCCTAATTCTTTTACGTGTCTCTCATGCCTGTTATTGCTCTCCTTGTTCCACTTCATACTCTGCTAGAGTCAGGTAAGACTATTATGTTTTCTAATTAGACTATCTAATTTCTTGTTAACCCCTCTCTATCTCCTTTTCCTAGTTCTTGATGACAGTGTCTTATTAACCCTCACCATTTTCTCTTTGATAATATCGTATAACAATTTAGTACTTTCCTTTTTCTTCTTGTAGAATCATACTTCATTTTAAGTGTATCACTTTACTTTTCTTGCCCTTCTAGTTCCACTTATACTCTGCTAGAGCCACGTAAGAATATTCTTTCTCTTAATCAGACTATCTAATTTCACGTTAACTTTCCTCTATCTTCTTTTCCTTTTCCTAGTTCATCATGACCGTCTTGTATAGTCCCTCACGATTTTTTGTTGCTAGTGTCGTGTACTCTTTAATAGTTTCCTAATGCTTCTTGGTATAGACCTAGTTCCTTTTAAGTACCTCTTATTCCTCTTGTTGCTATCCTTTTTTCACTTCATACTCTGCGAGAGTCATGTAAGACACTTTTTGTTCCTAAACAACTAATTAATATCTTGTAAACACATTCTATCTCCTTTTCCCTTTCCTAACTCCTGTTGGTAATCTCCTATTTGCCCTCACGCTTATGTCTTTGCTAGTGCCATGTTTCGTTTTAATAATTTCCTTTTGCTTCTGGAAGAATCCTAGTTCCTTTTATGTGCTTCACACTTCATTTCTTGCTCTCCTTGTTTCACATAATACTTTGCTAGAGTCACATTATACTATTTTTCTTCCAATTCGGACTATTTTATTGCTCGTTACCCCCCTCGTCTCTTTTTGCTTTTCCTATTTCCTCCTCCTCCTCGTCTTCCACGAATTTCCTTTTGCTAGTTAATTTACTCTTAATACTGTCCTTGTTCTTCTTGTATAATCGTAGTTCCTTTTAGTGTCTCGCATTCATTATATATGGTAAGTTAAAAGTGTCGTCTGGTATCAAAAATTTTATTTTGCTAATGATCGTTTCGATTGCGTAGCAATTATCCTAAAGGTAAAATTAGAAAAATAAAGTTATATTAATACAAAATTATACAAAATAGCGATAAATTAATACAAAATATTATTTATAAAATATAGACATCGTATAGCAGATGCGTAAGCCAACTGGGTCGTGCATACCTTGCAGCTTCTGTGCCGAAAACTAAGTTCTGCGTTTTTTCAGAGTGTGTCTTGTTTAAGAACAGAGCGTCGGTCGGCAGCGGGTGGGGGCGGGAAGAGAGGTGGGATGGGGTCGAAGGGCCGTAAGACGCTGGGGTGCTGGTGGAAGCGTGAGGAGGGTCGGGCAAGCGAAGGCAAGTGGCGTAAGAGGGGGTTAATGGTGTACACATTGTGCTAATTTCAGTAGAGGTGAAGAGAGTTCAGGGATTTGTTGGTTCAGACAAGTAATGTGCTGTTTTTTGAAGATGTTGTGTATGTGTAGGGCTTCTAATTTTATTCTGTTCCAGTACCTGTTTTCAATTTCTAGAAATGGGAAATTTAGGTGTTTGTCAAATGTGTGCTTCTTTAAATTTAAGCGATCCGCGAAGTGTGAGACTGATAGTGTAGTTTTCCCATGCTGGTTCGTGTTTCTCGATTCTCTGTGCAAATTTTCAGCCTGTTTGTCCCTGTATATGGCCTTACAGTTGTTGCAATAGAGAGCATAGAAACCGCATACGGAGGTAGGTGGGGTTGGGTCTTCAGTGTGGGATAGTATTTTATGTTAGTATGAGTGTTGTTGAAAGTATGTTTGAGACCGAATTTATTGAGTGTGGCGATTATTTTAAGAGAAAAGGGTCCTACATAAGGGATTGTGAGGTACGTGGCTGTAGTGTTCCTGTCAATTCGTGTGAGGGTGGTGTGTCGGCAGATTTGAGTGTTTCTTTTTTTTGATTAATTTGTCAATGATGTTACAGTCGTATCCATTGATTCTGGATTTATGTTTTATGGTGTTTATTGCCTGTTTTGTGTTTTTTGGAGACGGGTGTTGAAATTAGCCGATGCACTATCGCATGGAAGGCTGCGTGTTTTTGTGTGTGCTTGTGTGTGTGTCGGGGGGGGGGTGTTGTGAAGTGTTGTGTATAGTTGTGTCCGTGTGGGTGGGTTTTCTGAATATGTTGAATTCGTGATGATCATATGTTAGCGTGATGGTGAGATCAAGGAAGTTCAAAGATTTGTGTTCGTTTTCTATTTCAGTGGAGAATTTTATGTTACGGTGTAGGGAGTTGATGTATTGTGTACAAATATAAACTTGTCTGGTGGTGTCTGTCCATAGTGCCAACATGTCGTCTACGTACCTGTGCCGGTAAAGGAGATTTTTAGAAGTGGATGTCCAGAAGCAAACAAAGTATTTTCCCAGTTGTCCATAAATATACCAGCTAATAAAGGTGAGAGGGGTGAACCGATGGGTAGTCCAGAATCTTGGGTGTAAAATTTGTCATTGAATTTGAAGTATTTTCATCTATGCAACAGAAAATTAGATTGTACAGTAAGGTTTTGATGGGAACGGCACACTGTTATCTGTCAATTTGGTATTTAAGAATATTCTTGCAGTCAGTTGTTGGCACACTAGGAAATATATTTACCACATCAAAAGAAGCAAGTTTAGCGTTAGGGGGCACTGAGAAGTCCTTTATTTTGTTAATGAGATCAGGGCTATTGAGTATTGTTTGCAGGGGTGTGAAACTGACGTATTATTTTAAATTTTTGTTCAGTTTGTAAGTATCTGTGTGTGAGTGTGTTGTCAATTCGTATAATCGTGGAGGGAGTGTATTGCGTGGAAGAAATCACAGTGGATGAGTGAATAGGGCTTTAGACTCAGCGAGTTCTTGTTTTAAGGAAGTGTGGTCCTCCTACGAAAAGGTCTCAAATATTCACCTCCTTCACCACCCAACGCCAAAATTCTAAAAAAATTTGTATATTCACCTAGACACTGTCGTGCCCAACGAATATACTCACACAGAAATCAAGCACACTGTTACACATACTATCAAACACCATAGTGAACCCCACACACACACAAAACCTATCTCGTCAAAACAATTAACTGTCTAAAAACAAAGACAAAATCAGTCAAGACAATATTGTTATAACGAAAACTGATAAAGGCAACACCATAGTGATTGTTGAGGCTGTGGTAAGTTTGCAGAGGAATTAGTAGAAGCTGCAATGAAACATCGCCTCTTCTATCTGAAGTTTTGAACCAGACAAGAGTGTTCTGGAAAAGAGAAGACACACAATTGAAAAAGATAGTTACTTGGAGAAAGAATTAATGAGTATTGAAGAGATTGTTACAGTTACCTCTGTCCAGGCGAAATCAAACGTTTCTTTACGAATTTCGTCGTTTATACTTCATGTTACGACTGCATTTAGTGCTTGGTAATCCCTGAATCGAACCGTGAAAGCGTCAATCACGTTTTTACTAAGCGTTATGCACTTTGCCTCTGATAACAATGCTAGATTGTGGATTTAACCTGAAAATCTGGGCATTCTCAGAATTCTGACAATGTCACACATGGTTCGCACGAGGAGCTGCTCAGGAGCTGATGCGATCTGTCGTTGACGCTCCGAACTAACAGGAAGCAGTTGACAATCTATGTCAAGGAACCACACATTAAAACAAGAACTCGCTGAATCTAAAGTCCTATTCACTCATCCACGGTGATTTCTTCAACGCAATCCACTCCCTCCACGATTCTACCAATTGACAAAAATCCACAAATATACTATCCCCATAAGACCTGTAGTACCATACACTAACACACACACAGATACTTACAAACTGAACAAAGATTTAAAATAAAACGTCAGTTACACACCCCTGCAAACAATACTCAATAGCCCTGATCTCATTAACAAAATAAAGGACTTCCCAGTGCCCCCTAACGCTAAACTTGCTTCTTTTGATGTGGTAAATATATTTCCTAGTGTGCCAACAACTGACTGCAAGAATATTCTTAAATACCAAATTGACAGATAACAGTGTGCCGTTCCCATCAAAACCTTACTGTACAATCTAATTTTCTGTTGCATAGATGAAAATACTTCAAATTCAATGACAAATTTTACACCCAAGATTCTGGACTACCCATCGGTTCACCCCTCTCACCTTTATTAGCTGGTATATTTATGGACAACTGGGAAAATACTTTGTTTGCTTCTGGACATCCACTTCTAAAAATCTCCTTTACCGGCACAGGTACGTAGACGACATGTTGGCACTATGGACAGACACCACCAGACAAGTTTATATTTGTACACAATACATCAACTCCCTACACCGTAACATAAAATTCTCCACTGAAATAGAAAACGAACACAAATCTTTGAACTTCCTTGATCTCACCATCACGCTAACATATGATCATCACGAATTCAACATATTCAGAAAACCCACCCACACGGACACAACTATACACAACACTTCACAACACCCCCCCCCCCCGACACACACACAAGCACACACAAAAACACGCAGCCTTCCATGCGATAGTGCATCGGCTAATTTCAACACCCGTCTCCAAAAAACACAAAACAGGCAATAAACACCATAAAACATAAATCCAGAATCAATGGATACGACTGTAACATCATTGACAAATTAATCAAAAAAAGAAACACACTCATCTGCCGACACACCACCCTCACACGAATTGACAGGAACACTACAGCCACGTACCTCACAATCCCTTATGTAGGACCCTTTTCTCTTAAAATAATCGCCACACTCAATAAATTCGGTCTCAAACATACTTTCAACAATACTCATACTAACATAAAATACTATCCCACACTGAAGACCCAACCCCACCTACCTCCGTATGCGGTTTCTATGCTCTCTATTGCAACAACTGTAAGGCCATATACAGGGACAAACAGGCTGAAAATTTGCACAGAGAATCGAGAAACACGAACCAGCATGGGAAAACTACACTATCAGTCTCACACTTCGCGGATCGCTTAAATTTAAAGAAGCACACATTTGACAAACACCTAAATTTCCCATTTCTAGAAATTGAAAACAGGTACTGGAACAGAATAAAATTAGAAGCCCTACACATACACAACATCTTCAAAAAACAGCACATTACTTGTCTGAACCAACAAATCCCTGAACTCTCTTCACCTCTACTGAAATTAGCACAATGTGTACACCATTAACCCCCTCTTACGCCACTTGCCTTCGCTTGCCCGACCCTCCTCACGCCTCCACCAGCATCCCCGCGTCTTACGGCCCTTCGACCCCATCCCACCTCTCTTCCCGCCCCCGCCCGCTGCCGACCGACGCTCTGTTCTTAAACAAGACTCATTCTGAAAAAACGCAGAACTTAGTTTTCGGCACAGAAGCTGCAAGGTATGCACGATCCAGTTGGCTTACGCATCTGCTATACAAGGTCTATATTTTGTAAATAATATTTTGTATTAAGTTATCGCTATTTTGTATAATTTATGTATTAATATATCTTAATTTTTCTAATTTTAGCTTTAGGATGATTGCCACGCATTCTAAACGATCATTAGCAAAATAAAATTTTTAATACCAGACATCACTTTTATCTTATAATATTTAATGATTAGAAGATATATATCTCTCCAGCGATCTAAATTATCTCTCACATTCCTCTTTGTGCACTTCTTGTTCCTCTTCATACTCTTGTAGTCACGTAAGTTTCTTCTCTCTCTTAATAAGACTAATTTCTGGTTAACTCCTCTCTATCTACTTTTCTATTTCCCCGGTCCTCATGACCATTTTCTATTTGACCTCACGATTTTCCGTTTGCTAATGTCGTAAATTTGATACTTTCATTGAGCTTCTTGGTACAGACCTAGTTTATTTTAAGTGTCTCCCATTCCCCTTGTTGCTTTCCTTGTCCCACTTTGTACTTTGCTAGATTCACGTATGTCGCTTATCTCTCCTAATCAATCTAATGTCTCGTTAACCACCATCGATTTCTTTTTCTCTCTATCCAACTTCCTATTGGCCGTCTCCTGTTGCCCCTGACGTTTTTGCCTTTGCTTATGTTGTATATTATTTTAATACTTTGCTTGAGCTACTTGCTTGAATCCTAGTTCCTTTTACGTGTCAAACATTCCTCTGTTGCTCTCCTTGTCCCACTTCATACTCTGCTAGAGTCACGTAAGGCTCTTCTTTCCTAATCAGTCTACGTAATATCTCGTTAACCCCCTACTATCACCATTTACCTCTCCTTGTACCTCTTGACCGTCTCCTATTATTTCTCAGTATTTTTCGTTTGCTAGTGTTGTATACTCTTTTCATACTTTCCTGGTGCTTCTTGGTACAATCCTAGTTTCTTGAATTCGTCTTGTAGTTTTCCTTGTTCCACTTCATACTCTGCTAGAGTCAGATAAGACTCTTCTCTTTCCTAATTAGACTATCTAATTTTTGTTAACCCCCCTCTATCTCCTTTTCATTTAGTTCCGCTTGTCTGTCCCCAATCGGCCCACAAGATTTTTCCTTTTGTCGTGTCGTATATCGTTTTAATACATTTCTGGTGCTTCTTGGTACAGTCCTAGTTCCTTTTAAGTGTGTCGCAAGTCTATTTGCTGCACTCCTTTTTTCCCTTCATGCTCTGCTAGAACCATCTGTGTATCTTTTTTTCCTAATAAGACTAATTTTTACTTAATCTCCTTCACCTTTTTACCTTATTCTTTATCTCCTTTACCTGTTCGAAATTTCTCTTGACAGTCTTCTAAATGTCCTCTGTTTGTATTCTCTTTTATTTTGGTAATTCCCTAATTCACCTTGGTACTGTCTTAATTTCTTTTAATTATCTCGCAATTCTTGTTGTGTCCCTCCCTGTTTCCTTTCATGCTCGGTTAGAGCAATCTAGAAATTGGTTTATCCTAAACCAACTAATTAATTTCTCATTTACCCCTCTTTCTATCTCCTACTGTAGCCGTTCCCAATTCCTCTTGACCGTCTTTTAATTGTCTTAACGACTTTTTCTTTGATACACCTGTTCATTCTTTTGATACTTTCCTAGTTCCTCTTGGTAATGTCGTAGTTTTTTTAATCGGCAGGCAATTCCTCTTGGTGCTCTCTATATTCCTCTTACAGCTCTTCTAGAGCGCTGTGGAAAATTTGTATGAACTTATCTCATTTCACCTTAACCTAATCTCTATCTCCTTTACAGGTAAACACTGAAATGAAGAGAATGTAGCACTCTGCGTGAGCCCTGTGAAAATTTTGCGGGAGCGCTGCCGCCATTTCGTCTGCTAAACAAGCGACTAAGTATTTAAATTATAGGTTTTGAATTGTAAAGCGTAAATAGATCGAGATGAATAAATTCATAATCGGTACACATGAAAGAGTTATTTATAATAAAAATCCATGTAAATAACAGAACGACGTTGATATAATAACGCTCTAGCTTGCCCTTCGCTTGCGACGGAAAATAATCTTGTCGCCATGTTGAGTTCAATTTGAACTCTGGAGGATATTTTTTGACATTTTCTAGCTATTTTCAAATACGCAACTGTGTCAAATAAACACCTCATATAATGTTTAAATATCAATCAACGTAAATGTGACATGCTTAAAAACATTTGAAATAAAAATTATTAAAATGCAGTTCTCATGAGTGAACACTACACCATGAATTTTGGGTTCATTTTATTGAATTATATGTATTTATATGGCTTGGTAAGTACAAATGTGGTGTTTGTGAATGATTTGCTATCTAACGCCACTCTACGTAAATTCTTATTAAAGTGTAAATAACATTATCTGAACAATGTGTTTTACCATAAACAATTAAAATCACTAAATGAAACAAAACAAAGATTAGCAACTGATAAAAACCAAATTATGGCTAATTTAAAATTTTTGACGTCAATATCGAAATGTTTAATCTGCATTATTTTGTTCAAAGCTCATAATTTCCAATCTCCCACTTTTCGTTTACTTATATAATCTTTGTTCTCCTCTTCTTTTCATTCTCGTCTTCTAATTTTCAATCTCCTCTTCTCATATTCCTTCTCCCCTTTTTTGCTTCTCAACTTTTTCTTTTGCTTCTCCTTCTCTTCTTTGTTTTTCCTTATACTCCTCTTCTATCTCTTCTCCTCATCCTCCTCTCCTTTTACTTCTATTCCTCCTCTTCTTTTCTTTCTCCTCCCCTCCTCCTCTCCTCATCTCCTCTTCTCCTCCTCCTTCTCCTCGTCTCCTCCTCCTCCTCTCCTCCTCCTCTTCTTTCTGTTACCGTTTTCGTTTACTTCTTTCTTTTTTATTAATCCTGTCTTCTCTTCTTCTCCTTTTCCTTCTTTTCCATCGTTTTCTCTTTTCCCTATACTTATTTCCATGTTTCCTCTGCCCATTTATCTTCCTTCTGCTGCTTCTCCATATTTTTTTATCCGTTCTTTTGCCTTTGTGTCCATCCAATTCTTCTCCTCGTGAAAAATGTAAAATAGTTTATTTCAAAGCTAATTAGTAAGATCCATGAGCGTACAACAACATGAAGGTAATTGCAAAATGGCAAATGAGAAGTAAAAATTGGTAGCGCAGGTAACGGTGCCTAACTTACCAAGCAGATTGTGCATTCTTTCTAGATTGAATCAGATGATTTTTAATATAAACCTTGCTTAAATTATTAAACCAATGTTTTTAGTTTTTTATGTTAGGGGTGTTTGTAAGTTTTTGTTCTAAAATATAGAGATAATATTTCCATTTTATTGCGTTTCAAAATTGCCTTCCTATTTTATTTAACACGTCGATATTGTTAAATATTTGCATATTCCAAATCAATGGGTCGCAATATTTATTCATTAAAATAAAATCCATTATAGTTTACTGAGGTTCTAAAATAATTTCGGAAAATAACGAATTTGAAATTATTATAATTCTACCTAAAATTTTAAAATGGACCCACCTGCAGACGGGACACGTTCAGACCAGGGCTGAAAACCATCCCGACGCTGTCCTTTCTTGAGCATTTCCCAAGAAACCTCAAGCCCTGCGAAATGACGTAATATAATCTCAATTAAAGACATGTGTTTTTTAGTAACGGAATACATTCTCTTATTTCTAAGTACTTCTTTTTAAATTTTTGATAATTCATTACAATTATACATCTATCAAACTTCAAAACAAATTGTATGTTAATCGTATTATAATTAATAAAAATGTAGAAAGGCGTCGATTTCAAATGCATTTTTTTCAAATGTATAAATATACTGTGTTCAGGGAGGGAAAAACGAAACTTGGAAAATAATATTTTAATTCATTTTCAAGCATATTTTATCTAATGCATTCCTTTATGAGATTTCGAATGGCTGAGACACACTAAGCACTCAAAAGTTGGTTTGAAAAAAATATTTCTATGCAAAATGTTCATTTCAGAAATATATAAGTATTTAAGAAACATGTGAATTGTTTATTATTTACAAAAGAAATGAATCTGATTTTTCACAAAGAAAAATTAACATAGAAATAAAAACTCATCCAATTTACAAAATTCAATTGCTTTCTTATTTCTGTGATTTTTTTTTGTATTCGCTTAAGAAACTGAAAAGCAGTTGTGGCGTAGTATATGTATGTGGTGTATTATGAAACTCGTTAGACCCCTCGCCCCTGTCATTTGTCCTGCACATCTATTTTGTCTTTCGGAAATAATTTCATTACCGGTTACACACATCTTGCGAGGAGTGATGGCGCGAGCAAGAGAGGAAATGGTTATAGATTAGAGGTACTGAGTGGTTATTTTATGGGACAAATTGTGCATTGTTTTTTCCAAGCCTTGAGAATGAAAACATCAAAATCCAGGAGGATGGTGTGCTAATATTATTTCAATCTTTATGTGAACTTATAAATTTATTAACTTTTAAATCTGATAGTTTTACTTTGTTTTGATTCATCTTTTAGTTGAAATAATTTATAAATCCTCATTAAGAAATATTTCGAATATGAAATTTAAGAAATTACAATGAAGTACATTACAGGGATATTTGCAATTAATAAATACAAAAGAAACAGGTTGCGTTATCTCGGAGCATTACCTTTGTCTCTGCAGTTGCTATGACAAGGGGGCCCTTAGTTTCGAGTTCCAACGTTGGGGGATTTGCGATACTGGCTGTATAGCTAGGTAGAATTAATTTGCTGGCTGTATGAGAGAATTCAAGAGACCGGCAGATCTAATCGTTAATTTTACATGGTTTCTCCGATAAATACCAGGTAAAGGCCGACCATGGATCATAGGCAATCTTTAATTAAAGCCCCGTGGTTTATCGAACAAATTATTATGAGTTTGTAATGATTTCTACTCAAAACTTCTTTCTAAAAATTTCGACAAAATTCTATCCCAAAATTAATAGTATTCTATCTGCTAATATGCCATCTTTCATTTTAAATTATGCGAACTCAATCCACATCGACATTACCTCAAACCAAATTACCAAAACAATTTTTTAACCCTCCGTAATTTCTCTTAACATTTCGAACTACTTTCTCCTTTTATTAACACTTCTAATGTTACGTCATGATACGTGAGCTTAGGTACACAAATCAAAATAAATCTATTAACAAAATTGTTCATCATCTGCACCCAAGGGCGATACCAAGCGCGATGTAAAATTCAAATAAAAACAGCATTTCTCTACCTTGTCCTATCCTCTCCCTGCCTTATACTCACTCACACTTACATGCGCTACACTCCCACGCATGTCTGAAGTACAGTCGGGTTCTTAGTATGTTCCGTTTGAGGCGATGCCCTATGGGAGTGGATGCTTGGAGAGTAACCCCCACCATCTTGTACATCGGTGTAACGTCTAAGGAGGTGAAGAACACCGTCACCTCCCGGACTATTTAATTCTCAACAACGGGGCTAATGACCATAGCAGTTGACGTGCCTGGAAATGTCAATCAATCAATCAATCAATCAAACTCAGAAGAAACAATTAGAGTATGCACTCGCCTTTTCAGAATCTTATGGAGCAACCGAGAATTTGGAGGCAAGGTCACAGTGTCGTACCACTATGCCAGCCCGCCAATTGAAAGAATCCATGTTATCAGCGTAATCCCATGTACATGATGGAAATTCTTCGTGAAATTCTATCACCGAAATCGCTTGATAGGACACAAATGGGACGAGCCATTGCCACCCCAAGGAAGTCCAAGGAAAATTCTAACTTGTTACTCAGGAAACTTGTGTATTGTTTCACAAGAATTACTTCGTGACAATAGATGAAAAATAATGAGAATTAGTAATAATTGAGATCTGCCTAGTACGAAGGTGAAAGTTTAAGCTGTCCTGTATGGAGTACATAGAATATTTTCAGAATAATCTTGAAGTAGATAAATATTTTTGTCTGTAGAAATGTAGATAAATATCACTAATTTGCGCTGTAAAGCTTTGGTCATTTTCAGAACCTTGTGAACACTCGGAGGCAAGATCACAGTGTCGTACCACTATACCAGCCCGCCAATAGAAGGAATCCATGTTATCAGCGTAATCCCATATACACGAGTGAAATCCTTCAATAGGAGCAAGACACACACCGATATCGTTTGATAGGACACAAATGGGACGAGCCATTCCCGCCGCAAGGAAGTCTAACTTAGTACTCAGGAAAAGTGTGTATTGTTTCTCAATAATTACTTTATGACAATAGATGAAAAATAATGAGTATTAGTAATAATTGAGGTCTGCCTAGTACGAAGGAGAAAATTTGAGCTATTATGCATGGAGTACATAGAATATGTTCACAATCATCTGGAAGTAGATATATTTTTTGTCTGTAGAAACGAAGATAAATATCACTAATTTGCGCTATAAACCTTTGGTCATTTTCAGAAACTTGTGGAGCAAGCGGGCATTCGGAGACAAGGTCACAGTGTCGAACCACTATGCCAGCCCGCCAATTGTAGGAATTCATGTTATCTGCGTAATCCCATGCACACGAGTGGAATCCTTCAGTAGGAGCAAGACGCACACCGATATCGCTTGATAGGACACAAATGGGACGAGCCATTGCCGCACCAAGGATGTCCAAGAAAACTTCTAACTTGTTACTCAGGAAACTTGAGTATTGTTTCACAATAATTATTTTATGACAATAGATAAAAACAATGAGAATTTGTTATAATTGAGATCTGCCTAGTACAGAGGAGAAAATTTGAGCTGTTATGCATGGAGTTCATATAATATTTTCACAATAATCTTGAAGTAGATATATTTCTTTGTCTGTAGAAATGTAGATAAATATCATTAATTTGCGCTGTAAATCTTTACGTCGTTAATATTGAATATAAATAAATAATTAATATTGTTATAATCAGCTCAATTTTAGAATTATGAAAACGAAGCCTAAATATTAGTCATATTCTGGATCATGGCGAATTGACGTTGTTCTAAAAAGCTCTTGACTATGAAAATTATTTCAGGCTGCTCGGCTGTATGTAGCCAACAGATTTGTTGAAAAATTCAATTGTTTAACAAATGTTTACTATAATATAACAGATGTACACAGAAATGCTTGTAAAAAGGTGTTGAAGATTTTTAAAATTTAAAAAAGTCTTCAAATTTTTTTAAGTTGCTTCCTCAACTGAATGATCTCCTTCCAATCACTAATAAAAGTGTATTAAGTCTTTTTTCATTTAAAACCATAGACATTGAGAAAATTAAAAATGGTTCGACCCGTAGTAAAACCATATTTTTCAAGATATTAAATCAAGCTAATTAAATCAAATTAATCCTAATTAAATCAAATTAAATATCAAGTAAAATGTGTTTGAAATTAGGAGTTACATTAATGTCATGAACTTTTATTTTGAAATTAGAATAAGGTTTGCGTATTGTTTGTGAAAGAGAGTCCATTTTGGAAAACGAAAACAAAGATTTCTCAAAAACAGCTGTATCTTTAAACTTTTGAATAAATCTAGCGCAATTCACTGAATTCCAGGACATGATAGCCAGTTTGATTAAAACTTCTGATTTTTCAAATTCATACCTGTAAATGTGTATTATTTGTCTTAATGCATTTGCGATTGAGTTGTTACTTCTGACATTTCTCGAAATTTCAAGTTTTCGATCTAGGTTCAATAAATATAATTGAGACAGCCTTGTGCCAAAGGGCACATAAATCTCTTTCTGAATAGATGTATTGAAAGAGAAGGTTCCATACAGGGACTCACCAGTTAAGAGTCATTTTTCAGGACTTTTAGTCGAGGTGCAGATATGAGTTGGGTTCAGAGAAGCTAACCAGACATCTTCACATTCCCGATGAGAGAGTAATGTCTTCAACATGCAGCACATATATTTCCTGGAATGGGAAATGTTGCAGTCAGAGCGCAGCAAATTTATTTATTAAACGTATTGTACGTATTTTTATCCTACAATATTATGGCAGTTTAAGCATAAGTAAATTTTATTCACTCGGTAATTATTTCCTTTGTTACTCCCCATCTCCTGACCCTGGAGAATTCAGCAGCTAGCTCTAAGATCTTACGTTAGTATTCAATACGGTTAATGGAGAGCGATTTATTCGTTTAAGCGGTGATTTTCATAGAGATACTAAATTCCACTTCTGGTTACTGTAATCGGCTGTTAAGCAGGAGTAAAAATCGCTCGTTACAATTGTAGGGTGGTTCTGATGAAACTGCAGCAGTATCCTTCAATTCACAAACTAACATTAGAGTTTCTTTGCTGGGCATTTTGCGTGATTAAGATTCCATTGAAGAATTTTCAAATAAACTTGACAGAATCGTATTGTACAACAAACCGAAGGTGCAGTAGAAACATAAACCGAAATGAGAATTGCATTAAAAAAACCTTGTATATTTCACAACACACTGAATTTAGGATCATTGAATGTGTACTTACTCAGAGTTACTTTGGATACAGAGATTAGACTTACAATAGAAAATTTCATCCAGAGTATTCTGTAAACGATCGGTTCAAGATATAGAGATTTACTTTAAAGATATTGGATCAAAATCATTTTTTAAATGGAACATTATACTTTCTTGTACTTCAACAGAAAGCGTTTTAAAAGATAAGTTCATCAAAGCCACGTATGTTAGTATTTGATGAATGATTAACAGCACAAAACAGTTAGAAATCTGGCGACATTTGTTAACCAAGTACTCGTGAGGACCCGCCAAGCTCAGGGGTTTCCAAGTCGCATGGCGTACGTCAGCACAGAGAGACCTTGGCGATAACATAGGTCGAATATTACATACCAAAAACGTCCCAACGAATTATGTTAACAATCACATTTTTCCTCTTTCAACAAACGTATTTTCAATTATTCAAGGAACTCAGTTCACATTTCTTCCAAAGAATAACCGGAAGGGACAAAGAAATCACGGTATGTTGTCATTAACTGCATCATTCTTCAGGCGCATTAAACCATCATCTCTTTTTAAGATGAGCATACTTGTATCATGTATAGTAGCATAAGCCTTGCAAATAACACGCCACCGTACACATTATGTCGTAGAGTTTTTGAAATGATTATGCGTTAATTATACGTCAAGCCAATTGTCTCTACTTTGAATGGGTTTCGTAGATTTTTATTTCAGCAAAAATATACACTTTTCGCTAGTACATACGGAAATACTTTTCTCTGATACTCTTCTCGAGCAAGGATGTATTCATAAACTGCAATTTATTCAATAATAGAGATAGTGGCACGAAATATTTTTTCATGGAAATATCACATTTTCTTCGGCATGTCATCGTAAATTTGTCTAAAATCGTTAAAAAGATGAAAATTTTTTTACTGAAATTAGTGGTTTATAACACAAATAGATCGCAGGTTTCTAAAAGTTTCTATCTCAACCCTCGGCAGAAACGACGCGCAGCGTGTCTGTAAATCTCTACTCGGCACACTACATCACTCACTCTCTTCGCGCACCAAACGTCATTTTGCAGTTTCTATGTGGTAGTTTCTATACGTTTCTTGCCTCACTATCTTCTAATTTTAATGGGAAAGTTACTTTTCAGCCTAATAATCCTTTGATACAACCCACTTTTCACATCTGTATATTAAAAATCCTGCTTCTTGCATCTCACTCTCGTCTGACATTTTTCCCGAAGGTTTTTATTCAGTTTTGATAAGTGAGAGACATCACTGGGTCCTTAATCAGGACTGTATTGTGAATGTTTCAACTTAAAGCCTTAGTCCTTCTCAACATCCTTTGCAATCTGAGGAGTAAGCACAGTTGCATTGTTGTGATGAAACTAAACACCTTGAGATTTCACGCAACGTATCCAACTCAAGTACCTCTCTCAACACAGCTGACTTAGATGTCGGCTGCAAACTTATCTTTAACTGTTGTAATTTTATAAGATTATAAACTGCTCAGAAGTTTTTCCCATTAATGAGCGATAACTGGTCTGACAGGATCTGCCTGTGTACGCTGTCTCATTTATTCTTGTGCACCGCAATGTTGATTGTCATTTACAGGTATCAGGTTGTTCTAAATATCTTAATCCGCTAAGTTTTGAACAGGAGAAGGCGAGAGGCCTTGGAAAGGTTTAGAAAACTAGCCGTACCGCGAATATCTTTACTTGATATAACATCGGTTTTACAATTCATTATTGCTGTTAATTATTTATTAATACCATCATATCCCTTACTGCTAAGTTTGCCTTTTGAAGACCAATTTAATCATGTAAAAAGTATAGAGTTGCATAAAAAAAAGTTAATCTAATATTCTTAAAATAAAAAACGCTATCGAAAAGCTAATAACTATAACAGATGCGCCCCCTATGTTCGTGAAAAAAATCATCTCAATATCTTCGAACCATTTAGAAAATATCAGATATGGACGCTTTTATTTCCGAATCCTCAAAAACCGCATCACAACTGTTTAAAGAAATACAATGCTTCGCAAACAAAATAAAATACTCATTCCCACATAATGTCTTTCCTGCAAAAAACCTTTTTATATTGATCAAAAGAAACTATTAAATTACTTAAACTGTCTAAACTCTTAATATGATTTCTCTTAGCTTTCTCTGTTTTATGTAATCAGTTTGTTTTTTTAACGTTGTTCCGAAATGAATATAAATATGTCTTTCAGAAATACAAATACTCCATAAAATAACTTTCAAATTGTTTCAATAACATTTTATGAGAATATCCGCAAAAAAGCAAAAGAATAGACTACATTTATAAAGGTAATTTCCAAATATTTATTCATTGATTTTAGACACTACAGCAAATGCGAAGTGAATTACACACGTTTTCTATGGTTAATTAAAAATATACTTTTTAAACAGTTAAAATGCGTGGTCTAGCACAATAGTTCTTCGTTGAAAAAGTATTGATAGATTCTTTTGTAACTAATATCTAATTTTGATCGTTTGAATCAATCTAGATCTAATTTTGTACGTCGATAATAGTTCCGGGAATGATCGGAATTAGTAAAGAGAATTTTCAGTAAAAATTACCTTTTAATAAATGATATTCACTTCTAATAACAGATACTTCCCGTTCTTCTAGTTTACAAGCTATTCATGTTTCTACGGAAACTTTTTAATTGTTACGAAAATAAAATTTTGTAATAATATTAATAATAATAATAATAAGAATAATAATAATAATAAATTTGCAAGTGAACTGCAAAGAAAAATAAAAGTAATATTCCGTTGAAATCGTTTCCTCCATTTCGTAATATGCTGATATTTCTGAATTCGTGACGTGCTCCAAAGGATGGAAATCTTTCATTTTCTAGGTTGCTCTGAATGGCAGCCTTTCCTCAGTAAACTTTGACCAATGAATATTTCTTTCAATGGTTCTTGAGCGGTCTTTTGCGAAATTCGCTCTCATTGGTTGGCTATCTAGAAATTTACTATCCAATTTCTTGTTGCTTCTAGGAAAAAAGATCTACCATTCCCCACGTGCTGATCGTTTTTTTTTTCAACGAATATTTACCAACTACTTCAAATGTAAAATAATAAATAAATGGAACTATAAATTGTGAATAACAATAAAAAATGACGTGAGATGAAAAAAGTCATCCATGAGTACTTTTCTTGGGATCCTTTCCAAATCTATAATACAAAGATCATTATAACATTACACTGTTAATGGTTCCAAAGTTTAAGAATACATGAACATGTTTGAGTAAAATAAGAGATGCTTAGAAACTATTATTTTTTTAAAACGAAGGGGTAGATGAACAATGGAAATTCTGTTGAGTCGATAAACTTCTTAGTTATTTTCAAATAGTTTTAGAGATAGATGACTGGGATGCATTTCCAGGCGTTGGTGATATTTTGAACTTATTCCTTAAATATTTTCTTGAACTTTTGCTATATATATATATATATATATATATATATATATATATATATATATATATATATATATATAATAATTGAATATGTTCTGAAGATCATTTCACCGTTTTTAAAGGTAATCAGTGTATGTTCTATTTACAAGACACGGGGTTTGGGATTCTGGAAAACATAGGATTCACGGCCAATTTCAATTCCATTACAAAGTACACATCACATGTAAATCTGAGAATACTGAGTAGATGCACTAATGCACTGCAGCATTACACTCCTGTCGCCCCCTCCCAGGCGATCGGTCTATTCCCACTTCCGGTGATTAGCCGCCCATTTCCTGTGACATGGCTCTGACGGCCGCGTCTCACCTGTCGGGGGCACTACAGCCTCGAGGGCAGCGGAGACATCCCCGACGCTCCTCGGTAAACGGCAGGCACTCTCCCTCGAGCATCGGGGGCGAATCAGTATCCTGCAGGAGAGTCGAGATCATTACGCAAACAGGGCCTTTTTGTCAAACACAATGCATCGATTAATATTAATTATAATTCGTTAAGTTAAAACATTACCAGTAATTGGTTTATTAGTGATTCCAGGCGTGTCAACTTCTAACGTCATTAGTACCGTGTGAGTAATGCATGTTTTATCGCGGGGGCGTGGCAATGAGTTTCTACCCGCTGTAATGTGAGTTCCGGCGCCGCCTTATGTGGGTTTACGAGGATTTTCCCCGACCAGGTATCTCCCACCATCAGAGCACCGCCATGAACGGGACAAGCTCTAAGCTCCCGCACGATCTCCCGGAATTTGAGGTAGTGTAGTGCATGTGACTGTGCGTGTAAGTAAGGGGTGAGGATAGGTCAAGGAAGAGGAAGGAAAGATGGCGCTTGGCCCGTGGCCCGTTTGTCAGGGTACTGCTCCGGCATTCACCTGGTGGTGATTGGAGAAACCACGGACAACGACCGACCAGAGAAGCTGGCCGCTAGAATTCCCCTCCAGACAGCGACTGAATTCGACAACTAGTGTCGAAAATCCTGCCACCGTCGGGACTCAAACCCTAGGACCTCCCGGTCAGAGACACTGCAGTGGCATCAACATGTTCGGAGCCATCTAAGTCGGCCATTTCGTTTGAAGTATGTCAAATATTTGCAGAGTTTGTTCTTTTTTTAGTTAAAGAAAATCTGCACGAACGCGATAACAAGAACCTAAAATCGTGAGAAATTAATAGTTGCCCTCATTGCCTCGGTTCTTAGTCCATCGGCCAAAAAATGTCTCGGCAATTATTAATAAAAGAATTTTTGTTTTTCAAGCTATCAGATTTTTTCCGTTTTGACGCTTTTGTTTGGTCAATGGAACGACGAGAACAGGTTTGTTTGGTCAATGGAAAATGTAAAATGAATTAGGCCCGCCATGAAGGCAAGCATCTCGGCCAACAACGAATTCAGTAGGTAGCCAGCACAATGCTTTGTTCATTTCCTGTACGAGTTAAGCTGATACCAGATTCAGTCAACTCGCGAAGAGATTCCTCCATTATTATTATCGGGTGTTATTGAATCCGTCTCCATAAGCCCGATATTACTTAAACTCTCTGCCACTGGCCCTGAAAGCAGCTTTTACAAATTTTATCTGCTTCACCAAATGGGGGGGGGGAATGGAAGACAATGAAAATTAATTGCGGTCAAACGTCCTGAAACTTCAATTAATACGTCAAGCACACAAAGAATACACATTTTAATGACTGTATTCTTTCAAATCAGTTGTCAGATAAGTTTTTAAAGCAAAACGATATGAACGACATTAGGTTATAAATAAAAATTTGTTTTTTTGTTTGTTTTGTTTATTTCGTGTCGGAAATGCGAGAAAGTCGTTGGTTCAATGCAATCAAGCAGAAATTCGGCCCAACTTGATAGTGAAGATTGTAGAAACCATTTTGGAAAGTGTTTTGTGATTTTCTGAAATAAAACAAGAGAACAAATGCAGATTTATCTAATTAATTTATATTTTGCTGTCTAATAAAAACATCTCAAGTGAATTTTCACTATATTTTTTGTCGTTTAGATCATGAACAAAATTTTGACAGGTTCAGTATTTTTAGATTATCCTACAAGTGGTTCTTATTTTCCAAGCTCGGTTTTGTAGGGGTTGTGGAAGCGTAGTCATAATAGGGATCATCATTATTTACATAAAAGTTTGAAGGGCAATTAAATTATTTTTGTACAATAATTGTAATTAATGAAACGAGTGTATAAAGAAGGGTATAATTTCATGAATGATATGCTCAAGAAAGCGAGAGACGATAGGAGCAAGTTTTCCTATTTACTATCAGTGCAATTATACCCTTTTATCTACATGTTTTGTTCAATATTTTTTTCGTTTCTGTTAGAGAATAATTTTAATTTTGAGAATTGAATCGTATCTTTACCATGAGAGGTATGTGTTTGATAACATATTGGTTATCAACAAGACCTATTTTAGTAGGCCTTGCAGCGTATATTTATGGTCACCTTACGGTCTTAAAGAATAATTGTAATTGATAATTATGTTTGAAAATGGAAATTATTTAACGTACTCCGGTTGAAATATTAGAAGAATTTGAAAAGCCATGAAAAATTACTTCGTATGAAAAGTAAGAGCATTTATGATAGAAAAACACGTGTTAATGTTGGAAAGGAGAAAGACGATTCAGTTCTGACGTTTTGCTGGTGTGCTTTCCAGAGTGGGTAAATACAACTGACGATTACATTTTTTATATCTGTTATATTCAAAGACCAAATGTTGTACACGTAAAACATTTATTCATGCTTAATATTTTATGTTTTTCCATTCCTAGTGTCATGCTTATGGCATTACTTGTTTATGTTGAAATGGTATGAAAAAGAGAATATCTATATTTTAAATTATAAACAATTAACTTGATTTTCCAAAATAATACAAAATATGTTTTGCCGAAACAACTGCTCTCTCTGAGCCGTCACGTTCAAATAGGTGAATAGGTCAATCTGTGCGCACAGTTACGAAATATAAAGCGACTTCTGGGTTAGATAATTGATGCCAAGTAAGAGTAGAGTAATAGTTTCTAGTTTAAGTTATTGTACTACAAATATTAGCATGATTGTCTAATAAGTAGTAATAATTATTCGTTTATAATATTGTATGGTTCGTTCACTGATTGTTTTTGATGTACGTAATATGTAATGTACATTTTTGTTCATGTTTCATGACCGTCTGCAAACGTCTGCATTATAGATAAATATTTAAACGGTTTCAATCTTCTCCAAGTTCTGATAGGCTGTTGTGAACATTTAATTGAAAAATTAAGTTTTAATTGCACGCGTGCCATAAATATAGTAATAACCAATGATTTTTCGTGGAATTAATGAGCATATTTAGTTAACTGAGCTAAAAATAATTAAATAGCTCTAAATGATGGGAAATTTGCCCTTTGTGGTGACAGGTTATGGTAGTGACAGCTCTGAATTTACCTGTTCAAGTAGGAAGCATCACCAATTACTGCAGCGAATGCGCAACTTAGAGCTTATTAAGAAGCGTCGTCCTCCTGGCGCCCCTTCCTCAAACAACTCAGCAGCTATCGGGAACGTCGTTTCTCTTTTTGCAGCTCCTTTATAAAAACAGTTTTTTTATTAATTGTGGTCGCTTTATGAGAACACTGGTAATCAGAAACCTATTTTCTGTATACTGAGTACATATACTCGTATATGAAACAATTAGAACCATTCTACCATTATTCATATTACATTCTTCATTTGACTTATGTATAGTAATTTCAAAATTTGAATGAAACTATCTGCTAATTTGAAAAATACAGACCGCCATCCATTTTTAGTTGTTTTCGGTTATTATCAAGTCTGTGTCATTAAAAAAATATATGTGTGGAGTACATACTGTAGCACCACATTTATGGTGGGGTTCAGGATTGGATTTTTGGAACAGGCTGTAATTCAGATAAAAGTTACTAATACAGTCTTGTAATGATGGCTTTTCATCTTCTATTAAAGTTTAATTTCGGAACGTCAGGTTTCAGAATAGAGTTTATTACTTAATGTAGTTTCGTTGCTTGTATCATCCATTTTGAGTTCCAATTCTCTAAACAAGAATCCTTGGAAGGGAATATAAGTAGGTAAATATGAGTTCTTGGATACTTTGGATATGGCATTTCTGGTGTATCTGTTTTCAATAGCTTTGAGAGTTGTCATGGAATTGGAGAAAATTTCAATATTCAAATAATTTGATGATTTCACTCTGATGTCGATGGTGTTAAGGTGTGCCCATACCTCACGTGTAAAAAAGGAAACAATAGTTCGGGAGACGATTTGGGTGGGAAAATATATGTTATTTGCGGTAATCTGCGCGAAAAAACGCGTCATAATGATGTTCTCTTCTGGTAGGTCGTAAAAACGTCTTCACACTTTGTTTTGGGACATTGAGAAAAACACGTGTTTGCGGGGAACAGATTCCTGTATCCAATATCCAATGAACACTAAACTAATAATTTCAAACACGCAAAGGAGTAGCGACATAATGCAAGTTTTACCACATTGCATGATTTGACTTACCCACAAAGATGTCGTGTGTTATATTTTACTATAATATTTCCACAATTATTTCTCGCGTGGACGGCGCGGTTGCGTAGCACTGCACAACAATCTCATCGCTCTGGGGTCTACCGAATCACGAAGAGGAATCAAGAATCACTAAATCTAGACAAATGTCAAGCGAGTTTTTTACATTTTGTAAACCTTATTTTTCTCCTCTTTAAAAATATTTAATCCACCAGTTCCATGCTTATCATAAACGACACTATAAAGTATGTAGACATTGAATTAGTGACCACTTTCATGTGAAATAAACACATAAAAAACGTAATAAAACGAACATCTCAATTTTAAAAATTCGATTGTATCTTTCTTATCAATTATACTGGTCTACAAAACATACTTTATTTCTGTAACAAGAAACGAAGGCACGGTTTTTTGGAAGATAATATACCTCTCAGTCCAGATTTAATTTAAGAATTCCTGTACCGACTTCCGTTTTTACGCGATGATCGTTTTAGTATTTTTTTACATTCGGACCAATTATAATTGATAGAGAAGCTGGCATTGGCCGCATACGGAACAAAACCCAACACGTTATTGCACAGAAGATTGTCTATATCGTTAGCGCCGGTTCACTAACCTTCTCTCCAAGCATACACAATTTTTTTAAAAATTGTTTCGAGGCTATGTGAAAAATCTGATGTGATGAAGTTAAATGAACTTCAGATTCGGTTTCAGTGACCCTCAAAACATGTAGTTAACATGATTGGTTAGAAATATCTTTCAATTTTTTAAACTTTTTTTAGGTTATGTCAAAAACCATGATGTGATGGAGATAAATGGACACCCTATACGGATTTCGCAACCCCAAAAACATATGGAAAAAAAGGTAAAATCCTAAGACACAAACACAATCGTTTTTCTGTGTCTGTGGTATGAATGTTCACTAATTTTATATAAATCTAAAATTAGATCCACATTAATATATGTTTCAGCTATGTGGTCTAATGCTGCTAAAACGCACATCAATAAAATATAAATTGCACAATATAAATCAATACTAAAAGCACTACAATCCCCGTGCTTCACATCAAATAATCAGTTACGTCACGAACTAACTTTAGAAAACCATCGAAATGTTAAATAAAAAAATTCAAATTCATTATTTCACTATAAAACCACTTTTAATCTTGGCAAATATTACAAATTCTCTCGTAGAATCAAATCATTCTTATACTTACACACTAAAAAACATAACTAACGCACTATTTCCACTCATTTCTACAAATTTGTCAATATTCAATAAATATATTATTTTTAAATTACCAAATTTGCCGACCTCGATGGTCGAAGTGGCTAAGAGGGTGTACCGGCTTACCATCTCGGACCTTAGAGTTCCGGGTTCGTGTCCCACCCTGGGCATGATTGTTTCTTGTCTGTAATGCGATACACCCATTTGTGAAACACCAACTCTGATATTGGATATCAATGTATAAAATAAATAATGTTGGCTATTAATGATTGATATATTATAATACCAATCCGAAGAATGAATCTCTCTTACTTTTGTTATTACTACTTTCCTGGTTGGGCATACTCTAGGAATGCAAATAATATTTATCTAGAAATATGTTATAATTTATTTTCCCTGTACTGCACGTTATTATATTGATTCTATTTCTTTATCGCTTATGTGTTTCGACATACAACAAGCTACCTTCTTATGTGGACGTTCAAATCTATACAGAATTGCGATTCCTGGAAATTCTGTTAATTGAAATTGGTTATTATGAATTGATGGCAACTAGCTACAAATTATCAGCCCTTTTTCCTAATAAATATTTTAATATTTATTACAAATTCATTATACATTATAAGAAATAAGTCCATAAATGTTCTAATATTTTTCTTTCATATACAATAATTAATATTTCCGTACGGATCAAAAATCGAAGTTCATGGTTTACTATAATCTCTGTGCTCATCGTAGGTTTTCTCGGATGAATATCAGTCTGGGGCTTCTCTCTTGACGCTGTCGACTTAACGTTTGTTATAATGTTCCTCCTATCGTTTTCTTTCCTGATGTTCAAATAGGTTTGTCAACATCCTTGGAGTATAGTTAATAATTGATAGTTTCATAAAAAAAGAAATAGAGAAATTAATTTATCACGCGATCACGACTTTTTCTGGTTATGCCTCAGGTGGGTATCTATTCGCAACTATGTTCAATATTAATTATTGAACACAACATGCCATCTACGAATCTTTCCTGGATCATAATTTTCATTCACATATTGAAGTCTACTTTAGTTTTAACTTATCATTTACGACAAAATACAATGAAATCTTTAAACTATTAATATGTTCATTTTTTAAAGTATCGGAAATAATTCCATGTCATCCCGCTTCGACAAATACTAATTCCAATCGAAACCGAGAGTGCTCGTACCATCTGGTTGGTGCGTCCGGTCTGTTACCTGGCGTTAAAGAGCATTGCAATATTTCTACAAGACCATACTTTTCACCGCCTCCTCCATACATACTTTATATAAATTACATGGAGCCGTGCTTCTTTCTCCAAAAAAAGAATGCTTACGACCATAGAACCACAGAACAATAAAGGATAGAAGTGCTCCCTCAATGTTAAAATTCGGAAACAAAAGTCGCTCGCAGTACTCCAAGTGGCCTGGCAAACAACTACACAAAACCGCCCGTCCAGCGCAGTGTATGAAAGTTAATTTCACTCAATCGTCTTCGCGAAAGTTAATGGATATTAATAGGCTACATTATACTGCAATTTTTCTCAAATATAGTAATTATCTGTTTTCGTAATGCACTTAGGTAAGGTCATAACTGAGGAGAGTCATCAAATTATATGGTAATGGGAGAAATGAAATAAAATAAGTAAATAAATAAATAAATAAATCATTTCCTTTATTGTACAATTTATATTAAATAATATTCAATACAGACTTCCACATTTTATTTTTTTTTTACTTTTTCATGGCCTTTTGTATATTTTCTTTTAGTTTGTATTTTCTGTTTTTCATCCATTACATATTTGTGTATTAAAAAACATACACACTTTTTAAAAATAAGTTCTTCGGATAAATGTACTTAACAAATAATGTATCATCAGGTGATTTGGAATTAGAGCAAAACCTTCTCACCAAATTATTTAAATGGCCATTTGTTTTCTAGAAATGAATACAAATATTCATGAACATTCTTTAAAAATATTATATTAAATAACAAATCATAATAAATCATTACATCACATAACAAAAAGAATACTTATTTTCCTTATAGTGTTATGTGAATACAGTAGGCTACAAATTTCATACAAATAATCGTGAATGACACTAAATTAAATGCTAACCTCTATACTGCAAAACATCCTTGTGTTCCACTGAGACCAGCAAATCGAAATGGAGAAAACTCGAAACCATTGTGATTGTGTCCGCTAAAACAAATTATCTTGAAACGCGAAACACACACATGAACGGACAGAACACCAAAGTAACTCATGGATGTAACCAACGGCAACATGATTCACTCTTCCGCCATGTGGAAAACCCAGGCAGGCTGGAGGTGACGTACGAAAAACAACCGAAAACCACTTACCAATCATTGCTTGATATTCTTTCAACTAGCGCTTCAAGTGGCCTGGCAGTGTGTTGCCAATTTCCCTATCTCACCTTCACCCCTGTGCATATAACATAGTGGCTTGTTTACCGGTCGCCCTGACAACGTGTTTTCTTTGACAACGTGTTTTCTTTGACTGTTCTTATTCTTAAAGTATTAATTTACAATGTCTTGAAGCCGTTTTTTAAGTTCAAATAAAACCGAGGGTTCCCGGCTTCTCATAGTAATGAATGTGTTGTCGCTGTTCTCGACTGCCAACGTGCCCTTTAAAGGTTACGTTCTCTTCAAATTTTCTGAATTCTAATGGTAGAACTGAAGTATGAATTTAATAATACTGTAAATGAGTAAAATATGGTCCTATATACAAATTTTCGCCGAAGAATTTGAAGTTGATTTTGAGAAAATGTCTTTTCACTGTTTCGGAAAATGTGAAAATTTAAGCTCTAAGAAAAGTCACCGAGACACCTGAGAAGAAGGGGTAGCGATAGCGGTTCCACACTTGTGGTGGGACTTTCATGTAGCGATGTCGTCACAATAATTTTTTTTTTTAATTGCTCTTCAAAAAATATTCGGGAGAAACATTGAAGTTCTAATGATCGTTGTTTTCGCAATATTAATTCAAAACGGAAAACAGGTTTGGGGAAAATGAAATTGAGAGTTATAGAGAAAAACGAAAAAGTCAGAAAATATCTGATTTTCGGGCCTCCTGGACTTATCACATGGATTTCGAGGTCGAAAGTTTAGGGTTTTAACTAGCGCGTGGATATATACAAATACCCAACATTTGTTTATGAGCTTTTTCAAGGTAACCCCCCCTATTGGTCAGTGATACTTTTTTGTCCGGGATGAACCAAGTCACTGTCGCTCGACCAGAAGTTTCAGCCATCATGTTGTGGCGTTCTTCAGAGCTACTATACTGCGGCAGTGTAGCTCTGAAGAAGGCCAGAATATGATGGCCGAAACGTCGGCTCGACTGACAGTGACTTGGCTCATCCCGGACAAAGAAGTATCAACTTCGGCCGCTGCAGCCTACGGATCCCCTTTTTCAGTACCTGCCGGCTGGACTATTATCATAACACATTTCGCCAGTTTTCCTTTGGAACCTTATGTGTTTCGCACGTGCTCTTCGAGCGCTTTTACGTTCTCCATCGGTTGTAAATTCGTGTAAATATCGCTCATAAAAGCAGCACTGCTGCGGTTGGCGGCGTCTGTCCCCAGATGGCGCGCGTTTCTTTTCTGCGCGGAGGACGTGCGCCGAAACCAACAGTGCACGACTTCCCCCACCCACCCTCGCCCCCACCCCCTCCACATCTCCGCCCGTACACCACGCTCGCCCCGCATCCGCTGCCACCGCCCCACCGCACAGTGGCAAACACGGAAAAAGGCAATGGCGGAAACGGCTATTCCAATACGGCATTCTTCCCATCGCTTGCCATTACTACACTGTGTATACTGAGTATATATTGCACTGTATTACATTACTACCCTGTATAATACTATACTACTACTATACTTCACTGTATATACTGTCTACACTCATATTTCACAGATGTTTTTGGCTTCTTGTAACTAATAGGCGCTTGTGGTTTTAAGTTTTGCAGGTGAATTACGTGTTTGAAATTGTATCTCATGATTTTCCATAAGAGAGTATTTTTAATTTTCGTGTACCACCAAAAATAATGCATATATGAGTTTGGTATTTTTGGGCCGATTGTACGCTTTTACCGGCTTGCTAACGGTGCCCCCAATGCCTGGGTCTAGTTTAATTCCCATGTTTGGAGGGTAAGGGAGACGTATGGCGAACAGGACATATTTCTTCACCATAACTAGTACACTCCACATGTCTGAGCTTTTGTTCGTCACACAGCTACAGAAACTGAGATGATTTTCAAGGAAAGCTACAACTTTATTTTGTCTTAACCAGACCAAAAATTAATTAAATATGAAGAAACTAAAATACCTGTTGGTGTGCATTTCCACTTAGTATTGACTCTAAATATTGTATGCGTAAATATATAGGTTTTGTTTCCAAACAGATAAAGAGCAACAAGTGTATTTTCAGAGAGACATTGAGAGTATATTTGACATAACTACTCTAATTTCAATATTGTAGGATTGAAAATTCTATAATTTGTGGCATACACATATTTACTTCATGTATATCGATATCATAATATACTGCAAGCTATCAGGATGTTATATTGCCAGTTATAGATGTGAAGTGTTTTCAAAATAATAATAATAATAGTAATAATAATAATAATAATAATAATAATAATAATAATAATAATAATAATAATAATAATAATAATGAGGAAATTTTTGTACGAACGGAAATTAAAATAAAAATTAATTTTTGAATAGTTTATTTCACGGAATTTACTATTATTTTATTGTCAGGTCAGGATAAGGTTTGCAAATGAAATCCAAAATATACGAGGTAACCAGACTCCCCAAACATATCAGGAACGATCATAATAATGGGACAATAATTGCAACCATGATGATAATAATTGCATACAAACAATATTAGTTCAGGAACCTACTTTCATTTTACTTATTTTGATTAAAATAACGTCAAATGCGTTAGAAAATACAATATTGTTTAGTACACGAGTTAAAACCTTTAACCCCTTTTTGGTAAAAATTAATTGGGAATCAACTTAAGCAAAACTTAATATCAG
This sequence comes from Gryllus longicercus, assembly GCA_038098605.1. NCBI lineage: Eukaryota > Metazoa > Arthropoda > Insecta > Orthoptera > Gryllidae > Gryllus > Gryllus longicercus. The sequence continues at coordinate 1,401,646 of JAZDUA010000139.1, forward strand.
GTTTTTTATTACATATAAAAAAGAACTGTGAATTTGCCTCAAATAATCAATGGAAAACGAAATTAAATATATTCCTCTGTTTAATTTTGAGTGCAATTTAATAGGAAAAACCTGATTTTTAGAATGAAGTACAATTTAGAAAACAAGACTCAGCAATTAATAGTTCATAGTTAATCGTACACCTGCGTTTTGCCATTTACTTTTTTATATCTGTAATATATGTTTTCGATTTTGAGTTATAAAAAGTGAACTTAAATATTATCCGTATAGCATTAAAATCATAAAGGTGCGAGTATATTTTGAAGCATGCAGTGGTGGTCTGTTCTGAGGCTTCATTCACTAAGATTTAAATGATCCAGAACAGATTTGTGAGACATTTGGCATTTATTGTCAACAATCCTACATCAATACTAGATCACAACTATGAGAATATCCTGGCACGAATGAATATCCCTTCTCTGTCAGCTAGAAGACTGCACAATGCCATCTTATTTCTACACTCCATTGCATTTGGGCATATAAACTGTCCACATATTCTTTCTGAAGTGCGGCTTTATGCTCGTGAACACAGATTTTACCGAGGTGACCACAGATTTCAGCATCCTTTTATTCATCTAATTATAGAACATACTATATATGTAATGATGTATTCAACGTATTTTTACGTGACGCTAATCAATTATGCAATCATATCGACTTTCTTGATCATAACACTATTAAATTCAAGAAGACTCTGAACTTATTTTCGAATTTATAGTCCTTCTTTCCTTCACTTTACATTGTCAATTCGTTTCTGTAATTTTTTATTACTCTATTACTTTATTTGTAATGAAACTCATTTTCTTGATTTTTGGTTATATATTTTCTGTATTAACTTTAAGTGTATGGGATTCTCTCATGACTAAATAAAACAAAATTGTGGAGTGTTTATCCTTCCGTTGATCCTGAAACACTGTACGCCTTCTTTTCTGTCCTTTACCTCGCCCTCATCCCCTTGTAAGATTTTTGCGCCATCACGGCCGCCTCTTCTGGCGCAACCTGCCCTTCTCACGTAATCCCATTTCATAAATCCCCCTCGCCTGTCGCACGCATTCCCTGCGCTTTTTGCGCTGCTCCTTGCAAGGCTCAGAGTTTCTCCACTGAAAAGTTGGGAACTTGAACGCCATCTTCATGAGTGCAATACGATTGCCTAAAGACTTCCTTTCTAAAGTTGCTTCCTAAGGTGTCTGAAATACTTGATATGTGTTATTCTTGTGAAGAATAGCTTTACAAATGTACGTTCGTGCCAACATAAATGAAGGCCGTAGTATATTTTCATTTCTTCAGAATTAGTTAGTGCAAATAAAGAAATGTTAGATTCCTGAGAATAGTACAAGTTTGTTTTATGTACAATTAGTTCATCCAGAAATAAGCATTTAAAAATTTCTATTAGTTCATACTTATCGTCTGGAATATTCGGTCCAACATTTACAAAAAGTTGATTTTCCAATGGAATGATATATTTTTTCCATGGATTTTGCATTTTTCAGTTTCCCGAGATTTCAAATTGACGTTCTCACTTTCCAGTTCTCGAACTTCTTGTTCTTGCGTTTGAAGTACTAGCTCATTTGGTGCACTACTCTCTTCCATCTCCTGTTCATGCTCGGTCTCTTAGTCAGTGCTCATTTATGAAGTTTCACATGCAACATATGACGGAATGTCACCAATATATTACAGAAAATATTTCCTATCACGTTGTTTTTCAAAATCAAATTCATTAAAATTCTTCCTGCCAGCCATCTCTTGTTCTCAAATAACAATCCAAACACACAACTCACTTCACTATTGTAATGATAACTTGTGTTCAGGATCACAGCGTATAACCACGATCTTCTCGATAGTACTGATGATGGCAAAAACATATATAGGTGATATTTGAAAAAAACTCTATGTAGAAGTTATATTTTCTAACTATCACCTTTAGACAGAATGCACACAAACATTAAGACAACTTGGTAAAATCTGACTAGAAACGCCTTCTTCACGAGAACACTGCATGCGAAAACCACCCTTCAAATACTTCATAATCCACATACATTGGCGCGAATTAACTGAACTTCCAAATTATCTCGCCAGGTGCCTTTTTTTTACGATCAACGAGTGTAGTTTGAGAGCAAAACCAATGAGCTACTAGGTAGATAAGAATGAAAGTTTCAAACTGAGACCACATGGTCGGAAAGGGGCCCATTTATTCCCACAGTTATTTATTTTAAAAAGTGCACAAATATTTTTACATATGTTTATTATTATAAAGAGATATGAATAATAATACTAAATGTCTATGCTGTTTCCTCGTCCTGTGTTGTTTGGGTCGTTCGGCACCACTCGGTCTGGTTCTGCACCGTCTGCATTGGAATCGTCCCTTACACGCCACGCCGCCGGTGCCCACCCACAATGCATGAGCAGCAACTCCACGTTGGCCCCCTAAATGCTTTAACTGGCATTCTACAACATTCACAACGTATGTCACGCTGCTTGACGAACTCGCGTTATCATGTCCATGCATCACACCACGCAGAATCACTGCTCCAGTTACGATCAGTCGCGATCTAGACCACCACGTGGTGGTCGTTCGCCACCGACACCAATTCTTCTAGTGGTATACCGTTCTCCACCTTGTGAGATCTCTTTCACGATTGATTTGCCACCAAGTTATTATATTTTTCACGTTACGCTTTTGATATTTACATTGTCTTACCTGATTTCACCGGATTGCAATTTCCATGTTGCATCTATTCGTATGCAGTACGTCCGCTCTCTTTGCTAGCTGAGCATCCACTGCACCCTCCAACGACCTTGTCACATCTTCAGGGACAGTGAAGCGCCGAAGACTCGTTCGGCTGTCAGTGATTCGCGGCGTCGCTTCGTTTGCGCGTCAATTTTAAATGGCCTTGTCAACTAAAGATAATGAGACCGATCGGATATCTCTCTCTCTCTCTCTCTCTCTCTCTATATATATATATATATATATATATATATATATATATAACTCAAAAACTTCACCCTAACTAAAATGTTTAAATGCATAAATATTGTTTACATTCATAAATCAGTACTCGCCTGACCGCTGTGGTGTGCGGATCGTGCCCGCAGCTCCGTAGTGTCTTACCTTGCTCGCCCGCGAGGGCGCCAAGATAAGGAAATGTCTAGCGATTATAACCAGTGCGCACTAGCTTTAAGTGAACAGTTACAGTTGTAAATCATAACGGTGTTTCATCCTCTTCATATTCAAATCAACCTAACGAAAGACAACCTATACTGAAACTCAGTCGATTACCGAAGTACTTTCGGGTAGGATGTCGCATGTAGTGCGATTGCATACTACTGACACCCGGAAAGCTGTTTCCTTCAAGAAATGTCATCTGAAGAATCAACAGGCAGCGACAGCAACGGCATGGTTCATGATTCATCTGCTCCCGTCAACCTGACGCAGAATGTATGGCAAATATGCACACCAGCTCGGTCAAAAAGACCGAACCCTGACGTCCTCGACCCTAATGCTAATAGAAGGGTAAGGCAAAAGACAGCGTCTTGCGATAGCAATACTAGTGTATATACAGTTCCCACCAAGAATCAATTCAGTGCTCTTGATATAGAAGGCACAACAGAAAACAATGAGGAAACTCTTCCAAAAACCACTGTACCTCCAATTTCCGTGCCAAATGTGAATAATGTTCCAGCCATGATCAAGTTTTTAAAGGAAGCCTTAAAAACAGAAGATTTCGAAATAAAATCTCTAGCAAACGACAAAATTAAAATAACGCCGAAAACTCCAAACACCTACAGGGAAATAATAAAACATTTATCTGCCAACATTCACGTATACTATACATACCAGTTGAAACAAGAACGTTCGTATAGAGTTGTCTTGCGACACATACATCATACGGTAGATGTAAAAGATATCAAGGCTGCGCTTCTGGAAAAGGACCACAAATTTGAAAAAAAAGTTATAAATGGCCGCCATAGACTAACAAAATCACCTCTGCCTCTATTTTTTGTAGACCTTGAGCCTAAACCTAACTACAAAGAAGTGTTCAAAATTAACCGACTGTTAAATTGTGTTGTTGCTTTCGAACCACCACGCCTGAAACGCGAGATAGTACAATGCAAAAACTGTCAGAGATATGAACATACCAGGTCGTACTGTGCATACCCGTATAGGTGTGTTAAATGTGGAAAAGAACACGACCCAGATAAGTGTTTAAAAGAAAAGCAACGTCAACCGACTTGTGCTCTGTGTGAAGGCAATCATCCCGCCAACTACAAAAGTTGCCAAGTATACCAAGAAATACTAAAAAGGAAAGGGTACAACAACTCAAGTAAACACAGAATGTTTCAACAAGAGATGCATGTGCAGACACAAAACAGCAACATTGAAACTACTTATTCTCACGAAAACTCAAGAAGCAGACATGTAAATGCAGGAACATGGGCCGATGTTGCGCGATCAAAGCCTGTAGAAAGACATCAACACAAAGACGATAGCCATTCCATTATGAATATTATACAGCACTCCTTTGAGAGATTTGAAAACGTACTAATGCAGCAAAGTCAACAAATAAACTCTCTAATTAACCTCATAACGTCGCTTGTCTCCAAACTATCTAATGCCTAAATTCCTTCGCATTGCAGCTTGGAACGCTAAAGGCTTGGCAAATCATCGCCAAGAAATTGAAATATTTCTCAGCGAAAACAAAAAAGACATGCTACTCGTCTCTGAATCTCACTTCACAGAAAGAAGCTACTTTAAACTGAAGAACTACACTTTATACGATACTAAACACCCTAGTGGCAATGCCCATGGGGGCACAGCAATATTAATAAAAAGTACTATTAAACATCAAGAACAGGAAGCTGTACAGGAACAGTATATTCAAGCAACGACTGTTTGAATTATGGACCGGAGTGGACCAATTACTATCAGTGCCATTTGCTGCCCTCGAAGATTCAAAATAGACAAACAACGATTTGAAACCTATTTTAAGTCTCTAGGATATAGGTACATGGTGGGAGGAGACTACAATGCCAAACACACGCAATGGGGATCCAGGCTCATCACCCCAAGAGGGAGAGAACTGCTGAAAGCAGTTACCTCACTTCAGCTAGAAACCATTTCTACAGGAGAACCTACCTACTGGCCTACCGACCTAAGCAAAACTCCAGATATAATTGATATATTCATAACAAAAGGAATCCCATCCACTAACTGTATCATAGAATCTTCCCACGAACTTTCCTCAGATCTCACTCCTATAATTATCACAGTCGGCAACAAAATTATTCTACAATCCTCTCCCGCATCACTAACGAACAGAAAGACAAACTGGAACTTGTATAGAAAACAGATGTCTATGAAAACAAACATCCGATTACCACTAAAATCAGCTGACCACATAGACGAAGCGACTGAGTATATAATACAAAATATTCAAGAAGCAGCTTGGACCGCTACACCGCAGTTTCACTACACCCAAGGCGGCGTGAAATATCCAAATGTTCTTTTGAACAAAATAGCCGAGAAAAGGAGACTAAGAAGAATCTGGCATACTTCAAAATATCCTGAAGACCCTACCAACTACAACAGAGCAACTAGGCAACTAAAATGCCTCCTAAAGGAATTCAACAACGACAGGTTTCAAGATTTCATAACCAACCTTACCATAACAGAAGATAGCAATTTCTCCTTATTTAAAACCACAGGGAAGCTAAAAAAACGACCAAATCAAATACCCCAATCAGGGACGAAAACAAGTGTTGGGCAAAAAATCCCACAGAGAAAGCGTCTACCTTTGCCAAATTCTTTGCTAATGTATTCCAGACCTCTCCCATTATAAATACTAACCAAGAGCAACAAATCAGAAATTATCTTAACTCCCCAAACCAAATGACTCTTCCAATCCCGCACTTCACTCCCAGAGAAATTACCAAAACCATAAACGCCTTATCAAACAAAAAAGCTTCTGGCTATGACTTAATCACAACACCTCTTCTTAAAGAACTATCATGAAAAGGCAAGACTATAATTACTGCATTATTCAACAGTATTATAAGAACAGGGCACTACTCGGAGCAATGGAAAGTAGCCCAAATTCAAGTTTTTCTCAAGCCTGGGAAACCTCCACATGAACACTTCTCCTACCGCCCCATCAGTATACTTCCTATTCTATCCAAAGTATTTGAGAAACTTCTTCTATCAAGAATACGTCCTCACATAGCAACCAGTAACCTAGTCCCTGATCATCAATTTGGTTTTAGACAACAGCATTCTACCGTCGAACAAGTTAATAGAATCACCAACTACATTGAGAATTGCTTCCAAGAAAAGAAATACTGTTCAGCCGCCTTTCTAGATATTGCCCAAGCGTTTGACAAAGTCTGGCACAATGGACTCTAATTTAAACTGAAGAATTTTCTACCATATCCCTTCTTCAACATTATCAGATCTTTTCTATCCCATCGCACCTTCCAAATCAAATATCAAAATGAATTATCTGAATTTCATCCAATCAAGGCCGGAGTACCTCAAGGTAGTGTACTCGGCCCTATTCTATACCAGCTCTATACTACTGATATACAAAAATCACATAAAACAACCATAGCCACTTTTGGCTATCATTGCACTGATAGTAAATAGGAAAACTCGCTCCTATCGTCTCTCGCTTTCTTGAGCATATCATTCATGAAATTATACCCTTCTTTATACACTCGTTTCATTAATTACAATTATTGTACAAAAATAATTTAATTGCCCTTCAAACTTTTATGTAAATAATGATGATCCCTATTATGACTACGCTTCCACAACTCCTACAAAACCGAGCTTGGAAAATAAGAACCACTTATAGGATAATCAAAAAATACTGAACCTGTCGAAATTTTGTTCATGATCTAAACGACAAAAAAGATGGTGAAAATTCACTTGAGTTGTTTTTATTAGACAGCAAAATATAAATTAATTAGATAAATCTGCATTTTTTCTCTTGTTTTATTTCAGAAAATCATAAAACACTTTCCAAAATGGTTTCTACAATCTTCACTATCAAGTTGGGCCGAATTTCTGCTTGATTGCATTGAACCAACGACTTTCTCGCGTATCCGACACGAAATAAAGAAAACAAACACAAAAACAAATTTTTATTTATAACCTAGTGTCGTTCATATCGTTTAGCTTTCCACCCCGTTACGGCCCTGTTCTTTCTCCACCAATCCCGCGCCAACTGCCCGCTTCCTATTGGTCGGCTACCTGACCAATCCCGCCCTCCCCTTCTCCTCCATATAAGGTCTGCGCGCTAGCCATCTGGCAGCAGTACGCTCTGAAGAAGGTCACAATACGCTGGCCGAAACGTCAGCCACCGTGACATTGACGCGGCTCGTCACGGATAGCCCAGCCAACATGAACTCCGGCCGCGGAAGCCTACGCAACCAACATCGAATATGCCGCCCAAAACACTAACATTGTAGTTTCGACTCTGCCCTTTTGGTACAACAGACCAACACTGTGCAGCAAAATTAAGCGCGCAAACCAACAACTAAAACTGCAACTGAGAGAAACAAATGTTAAAATGAATTTCCTCTCAACAAAACACTTCACCCGGCATGGTCTCTACATGAACCTTGTTGGAAAACATACACTCGGCAACAAGCTTGCACAACACTTTATCAACTCCATTCTGACGCAATCTTCTCAAAAAATCCATCACTCTCACCTTTCTTACTTTCTCAACACGCAACCTTATTTCGAATCGACTTACCTCCTCCTGTGATCCTTCTCCCGTTTCTCCCACTCCCTCTACCAATTCTCCTACACCAGATGTCTCAGTTTCCTCACAACCTGTCATTACCGGGACAAATTACAACTTTCGACCACTCACTCCAGGTAAAAATGGAGTAAATATATACGAACTACAGTTTGACGCAGTAGAAAAACTTTCATGTAGGTCCTTGCAAAAGATATCCATACAGCACCATAATGTTCAATCTCTTTCAAATAAAACTGGATTTATTGAAACTGTTCTACAGAGCGATTTAAATAAAATGGATGTTCTTTGCTTTACAGAACATTGGTTATTCCATAATAATCTTAGCATTTTCCAAGTTCTAAACTTTTACCTCGCAGTCTACTATTGTAGAGAAAAGGAATCACATAAAGGGCCTGCATATGGGGTTCTTGCATTTACGTTTGAAATAATATCGATTTTATTTCTGTGACCGAATTATATATGTATTCCGTTGAAAGTGTTTTTGAAATATATGTAGTATATCTTCCTACGTTAACAATTATGTTACTTTGCATTTACAGACCTCCAACAAAGAATGCAGTAGATTATATTAAGTCCATAAAAAACGTAATAAGAAATAACTCTAAAAAAAGTCACCAATTGTTCTTTTGAATCCATTGTTATAGGTGGAGCTTTTAACATTAATTTTCTGCTATAGCCGTGCGAGAAAGAACAGTTTCACAATTTAAGTCTTTCCTTCAGGTTAGATAGTACAATAAATATACCTACACGGATTACAATAAATTCAATGAAGAAAATCGATCAAATAATAATTAACAAATCCACTACTCGGTATGAAGTTGAAACAAAAGATTTAGGACGCAGTGATCACAACGCACAAATTCTTACCATAACAAGAAATGCAAACAATGACACAATAAATAATACACATATGAGTAGATTATTTACTAAAAGTAAAATTAAATTATTCATCAATTACATGGGACGTGGTTAATAAAACTGTTGATACAAAAAATAAAAACAATTATTTTATTTTCAACGTATCCATTTCGTTTTAACGCTTGCTTTGCTCTTCAAAGGAGAAAATTTAATATTTCACGGAAAAGCTATTCTTGGATAACACAAGGCATTAGAACATCATGTAAAATCAAACGAATTCTTTCTTTCATTACTAAGCACCATAAAGTATCTCAAGGTTTCCTCCTCTACTTTAAAAATTACAAATCATTGTTACGAATACGTCAGTCAAAAATCATAAAACATGACCAGGATAAATTGAACTCTAATAATACAATAAAAGTAATGTAAAATATAGTAAAAAATTCAACCAAATTAACTAGAATCCTTGCAGAAAATATTGTTTTACATAATAACGATAGAAATGTGGCTTTTGACGTCATTGATCATAGCATTTTACTCTCAAAATTATTTTCGTTTGTAATACGTGGCGTAGCACTAGATTGGTTATGTTCGTACCTTAAACAATGATCTTAGAGAGTAGAAATACTTTACTGAAATAATGAAATATTATGTGCACACCTTCCTGATTCTTTCCCAACTGCATATGGAATCCCGCAGGAATCGATTTTAAGCCCTGTTCTCATTGTTTCACAGTTCTTTGCAGATGATACGAATATTCCTTGCAATAAAGAAATCGTAAATAGAACAATAACAGATATTTCAAATTGAACCCGTAATACCATTTTAAATATAAAAGAAAAGAAAACAGTTTCAATGCAGTTGAAATGCTGAAAATAAACGGCGTTCCATTCACTGTTGTTACGGTAACACATTTTTAGGTCTTTCAGTTCAGTCAAACCTTAAATTGAACGTTCATTTAAATGAATTGAAATGTAAATAAAGTTGCTTAAGCGACGCTTTCAGAATTCTTTCAAATTGAGTTAGACTCCACACTTCTCGTTGTGTATATTTCGCGAATGCTCATTCTCGCCTGAGATACGGCATAATATTCTGGGGAAATAGATCTTATATCTCCCGGACTTTTAGATTACAAAAACAATTGTACGAATAGTAAGCAAATATCACTCACGTGATTCTTGTCAGACACTCTTTATTAATCCAGGTATTTTACCTTTGCCTTGTCTCTTCCTATATGAATCAGTACTTTTTGTAAAAAAGAGTTTCTTAAAGAAGGGAATATATTTTCAGCAAACGTCTTTGTATATAACTACAACACTCGACGTAGAAATCATATTCATCAGGTAACAGAATCAACAACTCACTACAAAAAATGCACATATAATACATGTACATTATTTTACAACACCTTACCAGATGCCATTAAACGATAAATTTCGATACAACAGTTCAAGTCCCAAGCAAACTTTTTTCTCCTGCACAACTGTTTGTGTTTACAATTACAGACACTATACCGAGCATCGAAAAGGAAAGTAATGTCAGGTTTAACAATGACATTTAATGTATTATATATCAGTTAGACTGTGTAATTGTAAAGAACCTGCAACAAGAATTGTACTTCAATTTCTAGGTCCTGGATTTCTCATTTCTTCCTTTCAAAAAATTGTGTTATAAATAATATTATATAACCGTAACTAAAGGCAAGAACGTAAGTTCGGTTATAGCAACACTAGTTTTATAAATTGATTACACACTATAATTTTATGCAACATTTTAATAAATGTACACGTAAAAAATGCTACTGTAGTTTGAACGTGGTATATTCCTGATAGGTTATACAAGACTCTGAATTTAGAATAAACGTGAGTTTAAAAGCACTAGATTAGTCGTGAGTCTAAAACTCAGTAGGATAGTAAAGACTTGAAACACAATGTAATTAGAGCATTAAGGTTTAGATATCAGAAACCTGAACACACAGTATCCAATATTAATATTTATTTAGACACTTCAATTTCTACAAACACATAATACTCTTCATTGTCAGCAATAAATTCTTAAAAATAATAAATAATATTCACCAAAAACATACGTGTATTTTAATGATTATAGGAAGGTTGCCTTTTATGTTTCGGGATTTGGCAACCCCGATAATGCAATCTGGCAACTGATAGCTCTATTGTAAAGTGGGATGTTTTGAGGTTATACGTACTCAGAACGTTTTGACATACGAGCAGTATTTATGTTGTTTACAGTAACTTAAAAGATTCACATTGGCCCAAAAATGGAATTAAATCGTGAACATTCTCGTGCGATTATTTTTTACAACTTTCAACGTGGATTAACACAGCAACAGTGCATGGATGAATTTAATTCAATTTTTGGCGATGAAGCTCCAACCAAGGTCCAAGGATAAGTGTTTATCGATGGTATGGGGAATTTAATCGTGGTCATAGTTCACTCCAAGACGAATTTCGCGAAGGTCGTCCAATATATTGTTCCGAAAACCTTTGATGCTGTGCGTGAACTGATATTGCAAAATCGTCATGTGACCTATCGTGAGATTGAGACAACTTTAGGCATTAGTGGGACAAGCATACATTCAATATTACATGAACATTTGACTGTCAAAAAAATTTGTTCCCTTTGGATTCCACACAATTTGACAATGGCTCAAAAATTGTCTCGTGTCGATTGGTCGAAAGAAACGCTGAAAAAATACGATCGCAATTTTTTGAAACAGGTCTATAATATCGCGACAGGTGATGAATCGTTGCTTTACGCGTATGAGCCCGAAAGTAAACAGCAGTCGACTGTATGGGTGTTTCAAGATGAGCAAAATCCAACAAAAGTTGTTCGCGCACGAAGCACTTCCAAACAGATGGTCGCCTGTTTTTGCAGAAAAACGTGACATGTTGCAATCGTACCACTAGAAAAACGCAGAACAGTCAATTCTGAGAGGTACACAACGATTTGTTTGCCAGCTGTCTTCCAAGAAATCAGGAAAACCAACCGCCGATGACGCATCATTCTTCACCACGACAATGCGAGCTCTCACACATCGGCTCAAACAACTGCATTTTTGAGCACCCAAACCATCGATTTGATGAGCCATTCGCCGTATAGTCCTGACTCGGCACCGAATGACTTCTTTTCATTTCCGTAAAAAACAAACTAAGAGGTCAACGTTTTTCGACACCTGAAGAAGCGTTTGCTGCATTCAGAATGCATGGTTTGGAGATATTTCAATGAGAGTGTGAAAGTGCATCGACAATTGGTTCAAACGCTCGCAAAAGTGAATTGAACTTCATGGGGAATATTTTGAAAAAGAATAAAGTGATTTTCGATAAATAATATTGGTTTTTGATCTCTAATCCTTAAATTAAGAAGGATAACCTCGTACTTATTGTCATATAACACTACAACAAAACACTCCGAGATAGAATAACAAGTGTCATCCACGAATCATATTAGCCATTAGTAAACACATTGTTAGCTCTCTCATTAAAGATGAGAAGAAACTTGTAGTCATGAAACTAGGGAACTATAATATTTTTTTAAAATTTTGTATTCGAATATACTAAGCAAACATTGCGACACATATAGAGCTTTATTCTAGAAACTGTGCCGCAAAGAGTCAAAAATTATAATTTAGAGAAATGCATAGGTTTTCTACTGAGTTTTTAGAATACCGTGTTACTAATTGCTTCTAATTATAAATATTTCCTTAAAACTGTTCAAAACAAAAAAAAACACAATTTGAAGAAAATATGTAATGTAATCTGGAATAATGTGATTTGAGAATACAGTTACCTGAAAATTTTTGTTTTCTTAATAAGAATTTTTCGCGAGTATTGACTCAAATAAGCGTTTGGGACAACAGATAAAGAATGTAATTAAAATACGAAAAGCTATTCGCCGATGGACTAGCAGACATTCTGCCACAAACACAGAGTAGGCGATTCCTCCACCTGCAATCAGAAGCACAAATGGCCCGGACAAATGATTCATCCTGAGAGGAGTGGGCTCGAAGCTCCTTTCGGCGCTTTCGACATCTATGAGGTGTCCAGTCACAGTCAAGTTAAATAACCAACGCTGATTCCAATAATCGAAGAGTCCGCCCTGAAGAAGGCGCAAAAGAATTCGGTCAAACAAAACCAAGAACCTGTTGTGTCTCGGAAAGTAATACTGAACGTACTTTGGAGAAACTATCTTCATTGGGACTTTTTGCAACATTGTTCTACCATTTTTCGTGAATGCCGGATTCCGAGAAAACATGGGGTAAAAGTATTCTGGAATTGCTGTTGCTGCTTTTCCCGTGTTTACCACATCGTGCAGAGAGAAATTACGTTCATCAATGTACCTAATACTGATTAAATCAACGTCTGTTGTGGAATTGAGTATTCCCCCAGAGACCTGAATTATCAGAGCTCTCTCGCTTTCTTGCGTAACGTAGATGCGATCTACGGAGTCAAGTACTTCCTCTACGGTGTTGAGGCCAGGTAAGAAGCGCGGGATGGTGAGGCAGCCGAGGAGGAGGCCGGTGTAGGCGCTGCCCACGATGAGCGAGGTGAAGGAGCCACTCAGCGCCACGAGCCTCTGCGCAGGGGAGTGTAGAGGGCGAGAGGTGTCCCCGGTGATGAGCAGCTCGAGTACGTCGATGGCAGCGCGCGCCACGCTCTCTTGGGCGGGCCCACGCGCAGGCCCAGACCCAGACCCACGTCGTGGAACAGCCCGAGCGTGCACTGTCCGCCATGTAAGCACCAGCGCCTGCGCACGAAGCATCACATACTACCTTTTTAGACACAAAGTAATCGCATACAAGGCCACCCAACATGTGGTTGCATACTAGGCCAGGATACCATGATAACTACTTGTGAAAATTCAGAACAATGGTCGCTTACACCACGCACAGATACCTACACGTGTGAGTCAACCAGGTCTTTATTCCGGTTTCTAATGAAGTTATTTTTAATTTCATAAATGTGTAATAACTTAATGTTATCTTTTGCGTTTTTACAACGAATAGAGTTCTTTTATCTGCTTTAAATGATCGTTCGTTTTTGTGACGTTTTCCTATTTTATAAATTTGAATCTTAATTGGAAAAGAAAAATAGATAACCACAAAAGCTACCTAATCTATTAGTTTCATATCATACGTTGGGATCGGTCAGAAAATATATGTATAAGTGTCTTTTAGTACCAAAACAGAATAGTACTAATCCGTATTATTAGCAACCGTTACATAACATTTGAGTAACAGTTGGACCCCTTCATAAACTTCGATCATTTCAACAGTATATGCGTACGCTTACTTCACTAAGATATTGAATCTTCGACCCAAAACATGCCTCTGCCACTTTTTCCAGCCTCAATTTTATTTGCCGGTGTGGACCTGTCCATTATCTCCGCGATTATCCATTACATATTTTTGTCCACTTCTTAAACTCATGATTCACAATCTCCTTCAAAATTAAAGACAATCACAAAAAACATATTCCAGAAAAAAATATGAAAGGCTGTAGCCAAAGTATATCGTAAAAAGTGCCCCCGCTTGAAAATAAAAATAAAATTTTCCTTAAGATTGTAGCCACCAAATCATTTTTCACGGACGTACTAACGAATAATTGTTCTTTTTATTTCATTTTTTTACTGAGCTTTCTAAATGAATCTTTATAGAAAATATTCCTTCTTTATGCGAAATTTCCTCAATTTTTCAACATTAAATTTAAAATTTCATAGGCCGAGCAATTCAACCATTTAAATGGATTTGCAAATAGCAACAATAACTTACGATCGCAGCTATAAAGTGTACATAGAGAACTTTATTTCGTTAAATTCAATGAAAGTCGCAAAGAAATATAAAATTTGTATATTGTACTCAACATACAATGGTAGTGGTAGCTGCTGTAAGCCAAAGTGCAAGTTGATAAGGTAGCATCAGCGCCAACATATAGGGCACCCGCGGAGCACGTTTCACAAGCAGCACCAAATCACTCTGGAAGGTTGCCACAGTCGGTGCCATCCAACGAACCATGTATCCTGCCGAGTTATGAGAAGTTTCCGCAATATAACGGTGCGGAATAATATCACATATAGTATATCCACTTTGCAAATCGGAAAAAAAACTTCCGTCTTCATGAATCACGTTACCAATGCCCAATTGGACCAAAACTTCAAATAGATTTTCCTGTGGTCCCCCTACATGTTCATCCCCTTTGTTGTCTCTCCACACGTTCCACTCTGTATTCAAAAGGCGAACACTGTACGCGCTAAGGTTGCCGATCTTCATCATGTCAAGTGCTCCCTTTGCTGCTCTGTCATGCCACTTGTCACAGAACTTATCTATGGACCCATTTACGGAATATATTACATTTGGAGACAACTCATGCGAGTCAGCAGCAAAGATCATGGGTTCATCTCGTAGAATCCATTGCACGATTCGGCCACTTCCCATTCGTTTAAGAAAATGTAAATGCAAAAACAAAACATTTTCTCTCAGAACTCTGGACCCACGCGGGTATATAAATAGGAAGATGCCTAGCTCGTTGGTTGATAAAAATTTGAATATATGTTCACAAGCTAACATTATACCTTCTCTTGTTATTTGCGGTGGTAATACAATTACATTGATCAGTCCATTGTAGTGAAAGAAAGTCATGTTGTATAAGTCTGGTGCGGCCGCAAAGAGCAATGTGGGAATTCCAGATGAATGAGAGACAGTGATGAAGGCGACTATAGATGCCGGCAATTGTAATGTCGGGTCTATTGAATATTTAGATTTTCCAGGACGAATCACAATCAACTCCGTGTGCATGGTCACCTGCGAAAAAAGTAATATGTAAACGTTATAGTGTTTGGTGTAAACAGGGAAACGACCAGTTTTTCTTAGTCTAGAAAGATCACAAAATTCGTGTATTATCTGAATAATTGTTTTAGATTATAAAATACGTTTGTGCAAATAAAAATTGAATGCAAAGCAATACAAATATTTATTCAAAGATGAATTTTATTTTAAATAGTTTTAATACAATGAAAATTTCTCAAAAGATTTCAAAACACAAAAGTTACGAATGCATAGCTGGAGAGATGAGGCAGGGGAGTGGAGTGAATAAAGGAAGAGAGACGCACCTGGTAGGCGGAGGTGGCGCCGCGGCAGAGCAGGAGACATGAGGGATGGGTGCGGATTGGGATGTTGTTGGTGTGGGCGAGGAATGAGAGACGCACTTGGTAGGATGAGGTGACGCCGAGGTAGTGCAGGAGAGATGAGGGAGGGGTGGGAATGGGGATAGTTTGCGTGTGGGCGAGGGAAGAGAGACGCACCTGTAGGTGGATGCGGCGCCGAGGCAGAGCAGGAGACATGAGTAATGGGTGAGGGTGGGGATGGAGTGAGTGTGGGCGAGGGAAGAGAGACGCACCTGGTGGGTGGATGCGGTGCCGAGGCAGAGCAGGAGACATGAGGGACGGGTTGGGGTGGGCATGGTGTGTGTGGGCGAGGGATGAGAGACGCACCTGGTGGGTGGATGCGGCGCCGAGGCAGAGCAGGAGGGCGCGCAAGTTGCCAGCGTCAATGGCGGCCTCCTCATAATCCTTCGGAGCCTCTTCCAACAGAGCGCGCGCCCCCCTCCGGGCGCCGTCTGGGCCCGCCTCTGCTGCCCTCACCACTCCCTCCGTCATTGCGCTCACCGCCACCAACAGCGCCCACGCAGCGCCCGCTCCTATGGGGCTCACTTTCCTCATGATCCTCACGCAGCTAATTGCGGAGTGCTCCAAATTCACCTTTGAAAAAAGTGAGGATCAGTCATTTAAATTTCAAAAATTTGTTATAAAGTGTCAAATGTGCTCAGTTACTAGTTAATATTATATCAATTGACACAACACACAATTAAGAAAAAAAGCAAAGTCCTTCAAGAGTATGTGAACAAAAATTATTATGAAATACGGACGTATATAATACTACAATGCATGTGAGTAAATATGTCGATTAACATACAACTGCCGCACGATTGAAATTGCACGTTTTCTATGATTGATTGAATAGCAATATATCTCAGGTGCCACACACGAAATACAATAAAATGTTTGATAGTTATTTAAATTTTACACATTCTATGGTCTTTGTAATAAGCAGTTCGCACTATTCATTACACTAATTGTGGATGAATAAGGTAGAAATTGAACTAAAGAAATATCGCGGCCACAATGAAATTGTTGAATGTTATTTCCTGAGAATGATTTTAACTGACATCCGCAAGATTGCTTCACTTTGCCAACACATTTATCACACGCATGCACGTAAACCTTAGATGCAATGTCTGGAGAGTCGGAATAAATATTCCACAGTCCTCAGCGTTGAGAAATCCAAACCGTAAACAAGTGGATTTCATCATCAATTCTGAAACTATATTCCTGAACATTTCCCCATCTTTTTATTCCGTTACATTGTTTTGACTTGCCTTTTGCATTATTTGGATACTTAAGATTGGAATGCCTATTTATCTAAAGCATTGCATCATTTTTTATTATTTTATGCCACCACGTCTACGTTGTAAAAAATTGTTGTGATTAAGAGACAGTTACCTACACAGCATTCTCAGATGTAGATTTGTTCTGTACTTTGCCATTCTCTTAAATTTGCTCCTGAATCCTATAATTCCAGAATCACAAATCGTGTTTCTTTTGTATCCACATGGGTGTTGTGTTTCCGTATGAGTATATTAGTCACCCCTAATGATCTCGGGATGAAATAATCTTGAGAATTGCGATCAATCATTCAATTAACGTGCCGAGAGTGGAAGACAATCGATTTTAATTTTCTTGCTACGATATACGAAGAATGATATATAATGCTGCGCAAAGAATAGAAGTTTTAGGGAGAAACATTCTCATTACAGGGTCCTGGTAAAGAACACGTGTATTAATCCATTTGCTAAAGTTAGACAAACTACTCAAACACGTGGTGTAGCCAGAATCAGTATTTTGTAAATTCTTGACACCGAAAGATTGCCTGACGGCAAAACGTCTATCTATCGGCCTGTGAGCAGAGCTAGGGGCTACACTGATGAGACATTTTTCTCCGAAATTGATATTGCCCAATCCATCTGGCTGGTGTCACGGTCCCTTGAATTTGAGATCGATGATGAGATGAGAATAATGATTCTACTGGCTTAGCGATAATACTGACCTCACTGAAATAGGATTCGGAACGCAGTATCTTAGACTCCAATCTAAATTCGATGGCATCGACGTAACTCTGAACCCACTGTCATGGACTTGTCTCTAAACAACTGTCAATTAACAAGTCTGTGGCTTAGACCAGACTCCCAATGGCGTAGACTAGACACATAATCCATTTCTATTGACCTGACTTGAACACACAAGCATGGGCGTGACTCTGATCCCACGGACTTGGACAAGTGTGGAGGAAGAGACGTTGGTGACCCAGCGGACCACAGCGGTCCTGCCGGCCGAGGTGACCTGCAGCACCTGCTGCCTCGTCGTTTGACTCCCACATCGGCGACAGTTATGAATATGGCGTAGCAGCTGTAAGGCGCTTTCCATACGCCGCATAGTGCTGAATGGCGTTATTCGCCGCCGGGAAGTGTGGTTCTGAGAAGTCGCCAGGGTAAATCGCGCATTACGAGATCTGTAGGAGGGATAAAGTAGAAGAAGGGGCGGAGTCTTTATTTGCGATATACCGAACATGTGTTGTGATATTAGATTTGATTGTGTGAGTACAGATTTTGCAATTATGTGAATAGAAGTTACTACTTCAGGAACCGTGTTATAAATTACGGCAAGCTATAAAGCTTCCGAGCTTCGGAGAGATGAGATCATTCAGAAACGAAAATGCCCATCCTATTGGTATTTAGGCGACTTAAATACTCCTAACGCAAATTGGGAGGAAGCCGTGAACGAAGGGAAAGTCCAAACACTTGGGAACAGTCTAGATTGGGACAGTGGATTAACTCAGGTTTTTCCGAGCGGGAAGCGGTACGATGCGATTTTGGATATCTCCTTAATTAGATCGAAACAACTTTTTATATCTTGTGAAGATGTTGAGGTCACTGGGAATCACAAATATAATTATATAACCACTATTTTTATTACTATACCATCATTATTGTTCTATAATTTTATCTTAGTTAGATGGTCTTATATATGTAATTAGCTGTCTCCATGTTTTACCTAATAGCAGTTTAAATAAATTTATCTTTATTATGAATACTGATTACACCGGCTCAGACGTGTTCAATGGATTGTATGTTGTTCTGAATCCTCTGGATTAGACGTTGTTCTGAAGACACTGGGTTGTATCTTTTTTTGAAGTCATTGGAACACATGTGTCTCTGAGCCCACCAGTTTTGACGTGACTATGAACCAATTTACTTAAGACGTCACTTGGAAACCATTAAATTAGGCGAGGTTCTTGTGCACTTACTGAATTAGATGTGACCCTGAACCAAATGGATTAGATATTTTTCTATACCTCGTGGATTAGATTTTCAGAAGCACTGAATTAGAAGTTGTTCTAAAAACAATGATATGGACGTGACCTTTAAGCTAATGGATTTCACATTGTTCTGAACACAAGATTAACAAAGATCACAATTAACTATTGTTCTGAAACCACTGAATGAGATGTGATTCTGTAGCGACGTGATTATACATGTCACTCATGCCACGGGATTAAAAATGACCCCAAAGCTACAAGACGTAACTCTGATTGGCTTGAATTGGTCCTGAATCCACGTGATTAGACATATTAGACGTAGTGACTGTGAACCATGTGGATTTGTTATGACTCTCAAATTACTCAATTAGACACTGAAACCATAAGCCTAGACATGTCTCTGAACACAATGGATTAGACATTATTGGAGCACACTGCTTTAGATATTGATCTGTAGACACTGTATTAGACGTGTCTCTGAAGCTACAAAATTAAACTTGACTCTAATTACACTGGCATATACGTTACTCTGAAGCCACTCACATGGACGTGACTGAAAGTATTTGTTATCCAGATTAGTAAATGAAAGTTAAACTGGAAATCCCAGATATCAATGAGAAATTGGCAATGAAGAAATATACAATGAATTTGAAATTGTCTTCTGAATTTCGTTCAAGAGAATATCGAGATTTCGGGAATTACTCGGTGACGCCATCATACGAGAGGGACGCATCAGGTTGTGCTCTTAAATTTTATCTCTTTGTGTACTATTTTTAGAGATTTGAATATATTTGGTGTGTTTAAGTGTTTTCATTACTTGTTGCAGGTTGGCTGGATATATTGTAATATCTAAGACTACCTAACAGAACTAGCCCCGGTGTGGGACCAGCCAAATGTAAACTAACACGGGGAGGGCGCCTGGTTCAGCTCCTGAAATGTGACTGGATGGAAGAGTTGGGAGGTCATGAATTAGCACAGAGTCATTTGTGACAAATAACAATTTATTCCTGGCACCAAAAGCTGCCAGGGCAGTTACATGTCGCAATGGGCGACGCAAGTTTTCTACTAAATCTACTTTGTGGACTGATTGTCCTAATTACTATTTGCTAATTCCCTTACAGCTGACACATTATGCTTACTCTTTGATGAAGCGTGCTTTGGATCATTTAAGGTCCGTAGGGCCTGAGCGCGGCCACTTGCAATTTCTCGCCGTTACGATTGTTCTGCGAGACGGCTTCGTCTCGTATTGTGTCACCAGTGGCTGCGTTGTCTCCGCGGGCGGGCCGTGCTGCGGCTCCGGAGCAGAGGCGGCGGCAGCCCCGGGTCGCTGACCTTCAGCGGCGCGTCTTCTCTCGGCAGGTAGCGGCGCGTCCCCCTCTCGGCAGGTCGCCGGCTCGAACAGGCTCAGAGGGGCGAATGGCCACGGGCGTTGACGTAACGCGGTGGGCTGTCACTGGGCCCGAAGCGGGAGGCGGCAAAGGCTGGTGGGCCGATGCGGAAACGGCGCGGGATCCGGTAGTCTCCCGCCCTAGTGTCCTCCACGACAAGTCCACTAGTCGCGTCCCAGCTAATTCGATTCTGGGAAAGTCTTTCCCGAACTCGCGTCCCGATCGTAAGTAACTGAGTGATCGAGCGGATTGGCAACCAAGAAGTATCTTGGAAGTATCTCGAAATATCTCCGAAGTAGCTCTAAGCAACGAAAAATTAGCTCTCCAAAAATTCTTAGGAGCGTTCCGAAAAATTCTTCGAAGTCTGGCCGAAAAAATCTTAGAAGTGTCGTCCACAAAAAAATCTAGAAGTCTCTTTTTTTCCACTGTGCATCGCGTATTTAAAAGAAGTTCCTTTCCCCTTCCCAAAATGTTCCTAGCTCTGAATTTCTCCCCTCCCTCATGGCGAAGCTTCCCATTGGCTGAGGGTGGCTGCGTCGCAGAATCCTGATTAACCAATCATGAGGCAATTTTCCCGTATTTTTCCGTCGATTGTTCTCTGTCTGACACTGGCTTCTCTCTCTCGCTCGCTTCCCTTTGTTGTTCCAGAAGCTGCTCGCGGCTGTCTGGACACGTGCGCGTGCAGAAGTGCATTTCACGGATCCTCGACTGTCGGCATGAGCTAATCGACAGCCTACTGTATTTAATTTGTAAACAGCCCCTGCGGGAATTCTGGTGTCTAGCCCAGGCGCGTGCCACTTTCGGCAGGCATTGTTTGAAAGGGGATCGGTTGAGGCCGAGAAAGGTTTTCGCTTACGACGTGTCGTAAATGTCTCTTCCTCGCCTAATCGACACCCGGTCAAACTCAATCGGGGCTTGGCATTCCCCGGTCGCGCGGCTGAAGAAAGGACGCGAGGGTGCGCTTTGTCCGAAAAGGTTTTGACAAGGGGCCAGCATGTATTTTTATGGGGGGGCAATAAACGGGGTCGCCTCTGACAAGAGGCGAGTGCGGTCGGGGCGGGCCCGGCGGCGTGACGAAAGAAACCTTCGCGGCGGAGGCAGCGTCCCTTTGACCCACTTCTTTCTCGACGCGAGCTATTTCCAGCTGTAGGAATTATTTGTTATTGGCGATGCCATAATAAAATTATACTTAATTAATCGGTGACGCCACAATATAAATTGCTAGTTTTTTGTTTTTGCTGAGATAAACTAAAATGTAACACATATTAAACAGTTACTGGAACATTAACGAACTAAAGATTTACGTGTAAGTGTTAGTGACAAACCTATACACAGTTCAATTTCTTTTCGATATTTTATTACTGTACTAATTTAATTACTGAAAGATTTGTATTATATTTCTGTGACGAGTGAATCAGTTGATTTGAACTTTACAACGACGGTGTATCGAACAATTTTGAATTTGTGTTTCAAATTTAATTTATTCTATATTTTCGAGTCAAATTTTCACTTGATATCTTTTATCTATCTACTGTAACGTATTAGCCAGCGTGCCTCGTGGCATCTATTTGAGGACGCTTGGTAAGGTATTAGTAAGAGGAAACTCCTCGCCACAGGAAGGAGAGAAGGGTTTTTCCTTAAACAAGAACGCGGAAACGGGAGGCACAAGGCTTTGGAGTCTTCCGGTCTTAAGAAACCCTTAATTGTTATCATTAGAACCGCGGTGGGGGTGGCGTGACGTAGTAGGTCACGTGGGCCTCGACTATATAACGGAGTGTACAGAGCCAGTGGGTGGGTTCTGGAGACAGTGGGAGAACCTCGTGCATGTGCGCAAAACTTGACGCCACGACGGTGCCAATGCGGGCCCGGCACGCGAGGCATGTCACGTGTTGACGAACCTGTGGAGGACTTTGTGTCCTTGGGTAACTGCGGTCACGTGGGAGCGATGCTGTGTGCGTGCTCCGAGGTCAGGAGTGGTTGAGTGCCACGATTCACACCGATTCTTAATCGGGTAAGATCGCTCCTGCGATCGAGGCAAACCATCAGTTGGTACGCCAGTACGGACTTTGTGTCCCAGTGTGACATCCGGTCACGGAAGCTTGGCTTTGTGCGCGCTTCAGAAGTAGGAGTGGCGAATGCCACAATCGAAACCGATCATAAATCGGGTTTGGATCGCTCTCGCGATCAGGGGATAGTAGGTCTATTAGAGCTAGGGTGTAAGAAGGAAATTAATTGTAAATATTGGTTGTGTTTTCTTTGTACATAAATATATTAGTTATATGAAAGCTCTGTGTCTGTGTTCGCTGTGAGTATCCATGACGTCACACTACGGTAAAGTAGAACCCACTGATTATATTAAATAGTAGCAACGTAAGTGGACAGAAACACATTGCCATATTTCGTGGATCTACAGTCCCACATTGCCATATTTCGTAAGAACTAGATTTCAATCAATTTTGTAAACAACGCAGTTTCTCATTCCAGTATCGAATAATATTTTTTTTAAATTAATTGAATACATAACAATATTACACTTTCAAAATATTAAGCTAACTTCTTGTTGCTCTTATCTCAGATTCTTGTGTTTATTCCAATTTTATCAAGTACATTAAAACGGATTCGTGACATTGCAACTAAACGTTCTACTCTTTTTACTCTCTACACTCACAAAGCCGATCTTCTGAAAGCCTTCACACACATAAATAGTAAATCAGATCAACATATCCGAAGGTTGGAAGATGTCATTCTCTATACATACAGTTTAGTACAAGTGGGAAAAACTGCGAATCTTCCCAACCGTGCACCCTGGACTGCACAAAAGACACAAACACCATATCCAATCGCAACACAAAACTAATTTAGTGTTTTAGATTATGAAGCAGTTTTCCTTGCCTCCTTGATCCTCACAACCATTCTCCGCCATCGACAAATACATGCACAAACCTTCGCAAACAGGCTAGGAAGCGCGTCGAAACCATAACACGTAAAGATGCGCATCCTAGTACCCTTGAAATCAAATACATTCCTACTGAGCATATAAAACTAGTACTTATTTGAACACTTCATCTGGCATGGTCTCTACATGAATTTTGCTGGAAAACATACAGTCGGCAATAAGCTTGCACAACACTTTATCATCTTCAGTCCTACACAGTCTCTTGAAAAAGCACATCACTTTCTCCTTCCTTACGTTCTCCACACGCAAACTAATTTCAAACCCACTTACCTACTCCTCTGATCCTTCTCCCGTTTCTCCCACTTCCACTACCAATTCAACAACACCTGATGCCTCAGTTTCCTCACAACCTGTCATTGTCGGGACACACTACAACCTTCGCCCACGCAATCGAGGTAAA
Source organism: Gryllus longicercus (assembly GCA_038098605.1). NCBI lineage: Eukaryota > Metazoa > Arthropoda > Insecta > Orthoptera > Gryllidae > Gryllus > Gryllus longicercus. The sequence continues at coordinate 1,425,500 of JAZDUA010000139.1, forward strand.
ATTGGAGTAAATATATAGCAACTACAGTCAGATTAAGTAGAAAAACATCCACGTAGGTACTTGCAAAAGATATACATACTGCATTATAATCCCTTTCAAATAAAACTGGATTTATTGAAGCTGCTCTACACAGCGATTTAAATCAAATGGATGTTCTTTGCTTTACAGAACATTGGTTATTGCATAACGATCTTAGCATTTTCAAAATTTTAAACTTTTACCTCGCAGGCTTTTATTGTAAAGAAAATGAATCACTTAAAGGTCCTGCATATGGGGTTCTTGCATTTACGTTTGAAGTAATATCGATTCTATTTTCTTGACCGAATTAAATATGTATTCCGTTAAAAATGTTTTTGATATATCTCTAGTACATCTTCCAACGCTAAAAAATATATTATTTGCATATACAGACCTCCAACAAAGAATGCAGTAGACTACAACAAAAGTAATGTAAAATATAGTAAAAAATTCGAACAAATTAACTAGAATCCTTGTAGAAAATGTTGTTTTATACGATAACGATAGAAATGTGGGTGATTCGGAACAGTAGCTCGTCATTTAACCAATACTTTTCGAGAATTGTTGCTAATCTCACTATGGGCCTTGGACCCAAATTTAAGCATCAGACGTTTCCCGAAACATTTCAGGCACTATGTTTGTTTCCGAAACTTTTTCCTATGAAATTCTTAAAATATTAGGTGTACTAAAATATAAATATTCGGCCGGTGTAGATCCATATCCGGATTGTTTTTTAAAGGTTTGCGCCTCCGCCCTTATGCACCCGTTACTTCACATATTTAATGTATTCTTTTGCATAGGAATTTTTCCAGATACTTTTAAAAAAGCTACGATTAAGATGTTTTTAAAAAAAGGGAAGAAAAATGAAATTAAAAAATATCAAGCAATATCTCTTTTCTCGGATTTTTCAAAAAAATTGGAGGTCTTTTTTACGTACGAATGGAAACATTTCTTAGTAAACAGTGTTTTCAGATTTCCATCATGGTATTCGAAAATCAAAATCTACGGAAACAGCCATATTTTCTTTTCTTAATTATGCCTCATCTATGGATCGCCTCTCGCCTCATCTATGGATCAAAACGAAGCACCTTTGCAATATTTTTAGATCCTTCAAAACCTTTTGACGTCATTGATCATAACATTTTACTCTCAAAATTACTTTCGTTTGTAATTCGTGATGTTGCTGTAGATTGGTTACCTTCCTACCTTAAACAGTGATCTTAGACAGTAGAAATACTTTACTGAAATAATGGAACATTATGTACACACCTTCTTGATTCTTTGCTAATTACATGTGGAGTCCCGCAGGAATCGATTTTAGGCCCTACTCTCTTTGTACTACATGTAAATGATATGCCCTCGATGATTAAAAACGGAAGAACAGTTCTTTGCTTATGATACAAATATTCCTTGAAATAAAGATATCGTAAATAATACAATATAAGATATTTCAATTTAAATCCGTGAAACCAAATTAATAGTAAATGAAAAAACCAGTTTTAATGCAGTTCCCCATTTGAAATAAACGCTTGGTACTTCACTGAAAATGAACGGCGTGCCATTGACTGATGCAAAGGTAACACATTTTTAGGTTCTTTAATTCAGTCAAATCCTAAATCGAACGCCCATTTAAATGAATTGAACACTAAATAAAGTTCCTTATGCTACGCTTTCAGAATTCTGTCAAATTCATTCAGCCTCCACACTGCTCGTTGAGTATATTTCGCGAAGGCTCATTCCCGCCAGAGATATGGCATAATATTCTGGAGAAATATATCTTATAGCACCCAGACATTAGATAAAAAAAAATTGAACGAACAATATGCAAACTCACCCACGTGATTCTTGTAAATATCTCTTATTAATCTAGGTATTTCATCATTACCTTGTCTCTTCATATATAAATCAGTAGCTTTTGTCAAAAAAGACTTACTTAAGGAAGGGAATATATTTTCAGCAATAGTCGTTTTATATAACTACAACACTCGACGTTGTAATCATATTCATCATGTAACAGAATAAACCGCTCACTACAAAAAATGCACATATAATACATGTACATTATTTTACAACACCTTATCAGATGCCATTAAACAATAAATTTCGATACAACAGTTCAAGTTCCAAGTAAAATAATTTCTCCTGCACAACTGTTTGTATACAATTAGACACTATACTGAGCATCGAAAAGGAAAGTAATATCAGTTTTAACAATGCCATTTAATGTATTATATATCAACTTATATTGTGTAATTGTACAGAACATGTAACAAGAATTGTACTTCAACTTCGGGTCAATTACCTCCATCTCGATCAGGTTTTCGTCCAGATTCTCTGATCCTCGAGCAAATGCTGAGGTGGTCTCTTGTTTTGCTTCTGTACATAAATGTAATTTCTCCCCTAGCACATCACTCACAGTTTTTAACATCTTTTGACGTAAATAAAATAAAACTAATGAATGAGACCATGCTCTCAACCCACGTAATTAGACGTTGTTCTGAAGCCACTGGATTAGAAGTGCTAAACCCTCTGAATTATACAAGACTGTGAATAGAGAATGAACGTGACGTGGAAAGCATTAGATTAGTCGTGAGTCTAGAACTTAGTAAGATAGTAAAGACTTGAAACACAATGTAATTAGTGCATTAATGTTTTAGATACCAGAAACCTGAAGATAAACTCAGTATCCATTATTAATTTTTATTTACACTATTCTATTCCTACAAACACAAAACACTCTTCATTGTCAAAAATAAACTGTACATGCACATACGTGTATTTTAATGATTATACTTATTGTCATATAACACTACAACAAAACACTCCACGATAGAATAAAAAGTTTCAGTCACGAATCATATTTGCCATTAATAAACACATTGTGTGCTCTCTCATTTAAAATGTGAAGAATCTCTCAGTCATAAAAACTAGAGAACTATAATATTTTTTTTTTAAATTTTGTATTCAAATATACTAAGCAAACATTGAGGCACATTTAGAGCTTTAGTTTAAGAACTGTAACGCAAAAAGTCAGAAATAATAATTTATTAATAATTTATTTATAATTAGAATTATTTCCTTAAAACTGTTCAAAACAAAAAAAATCTCAATTTGTAGAAATTATGTAATTTAATTTCGAATAATGTGATTTGAGAATACAGTTACCTGAAAATTTTTATGTTTTCTTATTAAGAATTTTTCGCGAGTATTGACTCAAATAAGCGTTTGGGACAACAGATAAAGAATGTAATTAAAATACGAAAAGCTATTCGCCGATGGACTAGCAGACATTCTGCCACAAACACAGAGTAGGCGATTCCTCCACCTGCAATCAGAAGCACAAATGGCCCGGACAAATGTTTCATCCTGAGACGAGTGGGCTCGAAGCTTCTTTCGGCTCTTTCGACATCTATGAGGTGTCCAGTCACAGTCAAGTTAAATAACCAACGCTGATTCCAATAATCGAAGAGTCCGCCCTGAAGAAGGCGCAAAAGAATTCGGTCAAACAAAACCAAGAACCTGTTGTGTCTCGGAAAGTAATACTGAACGTACTTTGGAGAAACTATCTTCATTGGGACTTTTTGCAACATTGTTCTACCATTTTTCGTGAATGCAGGATTCCGTGAAAACATGGGGTAAAAGTATTCTGGAATTGCTGTTGCTGCTTTTCCCGTGTATACCACATCGTGCAGAGAGAAATTACGTTCATCAAAGTACCTAATACTGATTAAATCAACGTCTGTTGTAAAATTGAGTATTCCCCCAGAGACCTGAATTGCCAGAACTCTCTCGCTTTCTCCCGTAACGTAGATGCGCTCGACGGAGTCAAGTACTTCCTGTACGGTGTTGAGCCCAGGTAAGAAGCGCGGGATGGTGAGGCAGCCGAGGAGGAGGCCGGTGTAGGCACTGCCCACGATGAGCCAGGTGAAGGAGCCACTGAGCGCCACGAGCCTCTGCGCGGCGGTGTGCTGCGGCCGCGAGGTGGCGCCTGTGATGAGCAGCTCGAGCACGTCGATGGTGGCGCGCGCCACGCTCTCCTTGGCGGGCCCACGCGGAGGTTCAGGCCCAGACCCAGGTCCAGACCCACGTCGTGGAACAGACCGAGTGTGCACTGTCCGCCATGTAAGCACCAGCGCCTGCGCAGAAAGCATCACAAATAATCCTTTCAGACACAAAGTAGGCGCATACAAGGCCACCCAACATGTGATTGCATACTAGGCCAGGTTACCATGATAACTACTTGTGAAAATTCAGAACAATGGTCGTTTACACCACGCACAGATCTTTATTTCGGTTTCTAATTGAGTTATATTTAAGTTAATAAGTTCGTAATAACATAATGATATCTGTTGCGTTTTTACAACGAATAAAGTTCTTTGATCTGCTTTAAATGATCATTAATTTTCTGTGAAAACGTTTTCCTTTATTTATAAAGTGAATCCTAAGCGGAAAGGAAAAATAGATAACCGTAAATGCTAAATGCTATTAGCTTCATATCATACGTTGAGATCGGATGAGAAAATATATGTATAAGTGAATCTTTTAGTACCAAAAAAGAACAGTACTATTCCGTTTTATTAGCAACGGTTACATAATATTGGAGTAACAGTTGGAACCCTTCATAAATTTCGATCATTTCAACAGTATATGCGTACGCTTACTTCACTAAGATATTGAATCTTCGACCCAAAACATGCCTCTGCCACTTTTTCCAGCCTCAATTTTATTTGCCGGTGTGGACCTGTCCATTATCTCCGCGATTATCCATTACATATTTTTGTCCACTTCTTAAACTCATGATTTACAAACTCCTTCAATATTAAATGTAATCACAAGGAACATATTCCAGAAAAATATAAAAGGCTATAGCCAAATAATATCGTAAAAAGTACCCCTGGTTGAAAATAAAAATAAAATTCTTCCTTAAGGTTGTAACGAACAAAACCATTTTTCACAGACCTACTAACGGAAATTTGTTCTTTTTATTTCATTTTTATACTGAGTTTTCTAAATGAATCTTTATACAAAGTATCCCTTTTTATGCGAAATTTTCTCAATTTTTCGACAGTAAATTAAAAATTTTATGGGCCGAGCAATTCAACCATTTAAATGGATTTGCAAATATCAACAATAATTTACGATCGTAGCTAAAAAGTGCACAAAGACAACTTTATTTCGTTAAATTCAATGAAAGTCGCAAAGAAATATAAAATTTGTATATTGTACTCAACATACAATGGTAGTGGTAGCTGTTGTAAGCCAAAGTGCAACTTGATAAGGTAGCGTCAGCGCCAACATATAGGGCACCCGCGGAGCACGTTTCACAAGCAGCACCGTATCACTCTGGAAGGTTCCCACAGTCGGTGCCATCCAACGAACCATGTATCCTGCCGAGTTATGAACAGTTTCCGCTATATAACGGTGCGGAATAATATCGCATATCGTATATCCACGTTGAAAATCGGAAATAAAATTTCCGTCTTCATGAATCACGTTACCAACGCCTAATTGGACCAAAACTTCAAATAATTTTTGCTGTGGTCCCCCTACATGTTCATCCCCTTTGTTGTCTCTCCACACGTTCCACTCTGTACCCAAATGGCGAACAATGTACGCGCTAAGGTTGCCGATCTTCATCATGTCAAGTGCTCCCTTTGCTGCTCTGTCATGCCACTTGTCACAGAACTTATCTATGGACCCATTTACGGAATATATTACATTTGGAGACAACTCATGCGAGTCAGCAGCAAAGATCATGGGTTCATCTCGTAGAATCCATTGCACGATTCGGCCACTTCCCATTCGTTTAAGAAAATGTAAATGCAAAAACAAAACATTTTCTCTCAGAACTCTGGACCCACGCGGGTATATTACTAGGAAGATGCCTAGCTCGTTGGTTGATAAAAATTTGAATATATGTTCACAAGCTAACATTATACCTTCTCTTGTTATTTGTGGTGGTAATACAATTACATTGATCAGTCCATAGTAGTGAAAGAAAGTCATTTTGCATATGTTTGGAGTGGCCCCGAAAAGCAATGTGGGAATTCCAGATGAATGAGAGACAGTGGTGAAGGCGACGATAGATGACGGCAATTTTAATGTCGGGTCTATTGAAGATTTAAATTTTCCAGGACGCATCGCAATCAACTCCGTGTGCATGGTCACCTGCGAAAAAAGTAATATGTAAACGTTAAAGTGTTTGGTGTAAACAGGGAGACGACCAGATTTTCTTAGTCTAGAAAAATCACAAAATTCGTCTATTATCTGAATAATTTTTTTGGGGGATTATAAAGTAGGTTCATGCAAATAAAAATTGAATGCAAAGCAACACAAATATTTATTCGAAGATGAATTTTATTTTAAATAGTTTTAATACAATGAACATTTCTCGAAAGATTTTAAAAAACAAAAGTTACGAATGCATAGCTGGAGAGACGAGGCAGGGGAGTGGAGTGGGCAAAGGAAGAGAGTCGCACCTGGTACGCGGAGGCGGCGCCGAGGCAGAGCAGGAGAGATGACGGAGGGGTGGGGATGGAGATGGTGTGCGTGTGGGCGAGGGAAGAGAGACGCACCTGGTGGGTGGATGCAGCGCCGAGGCAGAGCAGGAGACATGAGGGAGGAGTGAGGGTGGTGATGGTGTGCGTGTGGGCGAGGGAAGAGCGACGCACCTGGTGGGCGGATGCGGCGCCGAGGCAGAGCAAGAGATTTGAGGGAGGAGTGAGGGTGGGGATGGTGTGCGTGTGGGCGAGGGAAGAGAGACGCACCTGGAGGGGGTTGCGGCGCCGACGCAGAGCAGGAGACATGAGGGAGGAGTGAGGGTGGTGATGGTGTGCGTGTGGGCGAGGGAAGAGCGACGCACCTGGTGGGCGGATGCGGCGCCGAGGCAGAGCAAGAGATTTGAGGGAGGAGTGAGGGTGGGGATGGTGTGCGTGTGGGCGAGGGAAGAGAGACGCACCTGGTGGGTGGATACGGCGCCGAGGCAGAGCAGGAGACATGGGGGAGGAGTGAGGGTGGTGATTGTGCGTGTGGGCGAGGGAAGAGCGACGCACCTGGTGGGCGGATGCGGCGCCGAGGCAGAGCAAGAGATTTGAGGGAGGAGTGAGGGTGGGGATGGTGTGCGTGTGGACGAGGGGAGAGCGACGCACCTGGTGGGCGGATGCGGCGCCGAGGCAGAGCAAGAGATTTGAGGGAGGAGTGAGGGTGGTGATGGTGTGCGTGTGTGCGAGGGAAGAGCGACGCACCTGGTGGGTGGATGCAGCGCCGAGGCAGAGCAGGAGGGCGCGCAGATTGCGAGCGTCAATGGCGGCCTCCTCATAATCCTTCGGCGCCTCTTCCAACAGAGCGCGCACCCCCCTCTGGGCGCCATCTGGCCCAGCCCCTGCTGCCCTCCCCACTCCCTCCGTCATTGCGCTCACCGCCACCAACAGCGCCCACGCCGCGCCCGCTCCTATGGGGCTCACTTTCCTCATGATCCTCACGCAGCTAATTGCGGAGCGCTCCAAATTCACCTTAGAAAAACAGTCAGGATCAGACATTTAAACTTAAAAAGTTGGTTATAAAGTGTCAAATGTGCTCAGTTACTAGTTAATATTATATCAATTGACACAAAATTAACGAATAAATTACGTTTAACCCCTTTTAATTTTAATATTAAAAATGGTTCTAAGTAGAGTAAATTTGAAACTGAAAAAAATAGTTGCCGAACTTCTAATTTGTATCCAAGAAATGGTGAAACATTTGATGGGACCCCAACTAATGAAATTACATATTTACTCAGTGATATCCAGTTTCAGAAATTCAACTTATTCTCTTTGACATTACAGTTGTCATAAATATATTTCCTTTTGATTAGGTAAGTTTGCTTAAGAATAAAGGCAACGTAGTATTACGTTTAAAAGAATGTATATTATTATGATATACGAAATTAATAATACAATTCCTATGAGTAAATATGTTATAACATACCTCTGCACGTTAAAATTGCACGTTTCTTGATGTTTAATTGAATTATAGAATATAAGAGTCCGACGCCTTTGCATGAAATAAAATGTTTGATGGTTTTTTAGAATTCAATAGTTATTTACAATTTGTCTGTGGTTTAATAACAGGCGGTTTCCAGTGTTCAGTACCCTAATTGTAGACGAATAAGATAGAAAAAGAGCTTAAGAAATATCGCGGACACTATGAAATTGTTGAATGTTATTTCCTGAGAATATTTTTAACTGTCATCCGCAAGATTGCTTCACTTCCCCTACAAATTCATCATCGGCATGCACGTAAACGTTCGATGCAAAGTGTGGCGAGTCGGAGTAAATATTCCACAGTCCTCACCGTTGAGAAATCCAAACCGTAAACAAGTGGATTTCATCATCAATTCTGCAGCTATACTTATGTACAGATTCTTTCCGCCTCTTTTTTTACCGTTTTTTTTATTTTAAAGATATTTCATGATTTAAATATGCATCATTTTTAATTTTATAAAAAATTTGTTTTAATTAAGGGAAAGTTACACAGTTTGTTAAAATCTGTTTAAATTTCCTTTGCTCCTCTTGCTATATTAGGCGAAAACTACTTAATTTTCGAATAATTGAACTTGAACTTATTTAATTATATCTTTGGAACAGCGATTTGACTAATGAATTTGGTGGTTGTAAAACTGCACGTAGTTTCTCGATTTTAGTAATGGTTATGTAATACTATTTATATTACAATTTCTCTCGAAATTAACATATTTTATTCGCCATGTAAATGTTTTGTAAACTCATTTGAAATTGTACAACATTTGGTGCAAAAATTAGTTTGAAGAATTGAGTTCCATGTAATAAGGTATGCAGCGCATTCACAAACATGTCGGTGAGTTTCGATTCCTTACATAATTCTGTTTAAGCAGTATGCGATAAAGTAAAATAATTAAAGTTAATAAATAAAACTATTTACCACCCGCGGAGGCAGTTGCAGCGACAGATGCAGCAACTTATACTTCAGCGCGTAGTTGCCAGCACATGAACGTTTGGCATATACATTTCACAACGCAGTAACACTGATTGTGATGGCAAACAAATACAAATAGTGAGACCGTACAAATAGTGAGAGCGTACCGTTGCGTGGGCGGAGTCTGTATGTAGTTGGCTGTCCGGGAGATGCTGCGTCCAAGGCACAGGCCGCCATTCTGCGACATTTCTCAACGCATAATATGCGAATTTTTTTTGGTGGCGGGATTTGCCGTACATTTGTATGCTTTTGGTGTTGCAGTTTGCACGCATTTCGTGTTTTACTGTTTGTGTAAGTGTCTTGTTTGGGTTCGCGTCGGACCTTAGTGATTAACCCAATCGGCTTTTGTGTTGCACTACGCTCTCAGAATATCCTAGGAAAGTGCTTGTCTTCTTTGTCCTGTAGTGAGGACGTGTCGGGCTAATTGTTTTAGCGTTTGCGCCGCTGCGTTGGTTTGAAAGTCTTGATAGGCGTCGTTAAACGAAAGTCGTCTCAAGCATTGAGTGAAGGATTCCATAACAAGTTCCTACCTTAATACTTGCAACCAGTTCCGAAACGAAGGACAAGCTAAGAGATGGAGTGGAGATGTTATATTAATATAGTGTAACACTAGCGGCGGCTATGGTGAAACGGTTGGCGTATAGGCCTGTTATACCCAAGTCGGCAGATCAAACCCGATCGAAGCCGTGGATTTTTTTAAGAGCAAAAATGCCTTCGCACGCCTTCTTTCGGAATTTTTCGGATTCTTAATAGAAGAACGGAAATATTATTTTAAGAATATTAAAGAACAGTAAAACTTCGTCTTAAATGTCAATTTTCTTTGAAAAATTTGAAGCCATTTTAAAGAAAATGTGTTTAAGTGCTACAGTAAATTCGAAATTTGAATCTCTTTTTCACGGGGCATTTTTTAGTTTTCGAAAAACTTCATTTATAATTAATTTGAAGCACTTCCAATCGCAAATACAATAGTACTTACAAATTGCTGGAAATGTGCATATTAATAGCGTAAGTGATCTTTCAAAAATAACGTTTGAATAATTTTTGAAAAAACAAAAACAAAAACAAAATGAACTTTAAGTCGTATCCAAAGTGCAATTAGCACTATCCTCTCGAAATCTTTAAAGAATGAATTTTGGAGACATATTTGAAAAAATGGCATTTGAGCGTTTCTCAAAATGCAACATGTTAATCTAGTTTTAACAGAACACAGTACGTGATTTTCGAGAAAATTTCTTTGAAATTATTAAAGAACATGAACTCGTATATAAAATAATGTGAACAAATTGCCGCTAGTATATTTATTAACAACGTGAGAGACAACTCAAAAAATGACATTTTTCTAATTTTTGAAATAAAAGAATAGAGCAATACGACGTTTAATTCATCTGATAGAACACATTAGGTAATGTCTCTACAAAACGTTTAAAGAAAAATATTGTAGCCGTTTTTGAGAAAACTTGTTTTTGTTATTTTTAAATATTCCACGTATTGCACGCAATATTGGGCGAAAAGAACTAACATTCTTAAAAAATGTTCAAGAACTGATTATGGAGAACAAATTTTACTTAAAGGAAAATTTTTTATCATCAATTTTGTAGTTGTAGGAAGACGCCGAATAAAATTCAAAATTTTGCAATTGTCGAAAGGTCGGTAATGTGATGTGTAAATCTGGTCTATGCTACCATTATAAGTGTATTTTTCTTTATTCTCACCATAGGTTTAGATAAGAAATGTTAGCCGTTTTTCACGAAAAATTGAAAATGTCCGAGGGGCTTCATGGAAAGTACCTCCAAATTTTGAAAAAAGTGTTTCAAAATCGCCGTGTCTCGAGTGGATACAGATCAAACTGGCGAAGAACATTTTGGAAGAAATGATACGTATGATTTATGTGTTAGTGCTGTTCACACACAGACGGTCAGACTGACGTACCTTTTGCCGTCAATTAGTTTTTCAATACCAAGGACCAACAAAAAAGAGACTCTTGCTACACCAGATGTTAGATGACTTTTTTCTTAATTCAGCAACTGAATGTATCCACTTTTCCGTTATGAGAGCCTGGTAATCAATTTTTGTGCCAAAACTCCGCTGTTTGTCGCGCAGCATTTCATAATTTTCCCTGTAATACTTTTATATTTCCATATATACGTACGTATACGAAAAACTAAAACATACTAAAAGAAATTTGTTAATTTCATATTACGTAAATGATAATGAGAATTTGTGGCACAAAGTTTGTTTCACAACCAGAATTGTATGATTTCGTACGGTCGCTGTTTGTGCAGAATGATTCGGAAACACACTACAAACGTTATACTCGTATTAGAGGTTCCATAATTTCATTACCCAGCTGTCGTGATTTCATTTTGAGAAACGTGATAACGAAGTCATATAGTGGTGCGTATATAATCTTCGGGATTAACCTCGTGAACCCACATGAGGGACGTGCAAATGATGTCCTCTGTACAATGAATGACAGGGGTGCAATTTGAGGATCCAACCTTGGTAGGGAGAGACGCGAAAGGGAATAGAAGAGGAAAACCTGGAAAGAAGAAAAATTGTTACTATTAATTTTTGTCAATTATATCCCATATTCATATTTTTTGTCTCTCGAGATGTTCTTGATATAAGAGGATATAATCTTCGCCACGAACCAGAAACTTATGAATTTAATTAAAAAATCTGGCGCCTTGATGACTTTTTTTTCCATTTGAAATTTTGAAAATTGGAATAACTATCTTTAGTTTTTTTTCAGAATATTTTCACTTTGTCTCTTTTGCCTATTTTATCTTTTGAAGCCAATGCCTAATCTTTTCCATTATTTTGAATTTATCCTTCCTTTTTTTCATTGTTTTCCTTTTTACTTTCCCGTTGTATACGGAGTAATAAAAGGAAAGTATAAGGAAAGTTATGTAATGCTGCGGAAAATCGATTTCTAGATATCAACGGATATACACGCTTCCCTTATAACGAAAAAGTGGTTCTTTTCAAAACGTCCGTCTGACCGTCTGTCAGTCAAACCACTAGCCTAAACACTACGTACGATTTTTTCCAAAATGGATATCACCGGTTGATCTGGCGCCACTCGAGGCGTCAAGGTTTTCTTTTTTTTTTTTTTTTTTTTTTTTAAATAGACAAATGTAATTTTTAAAGTATCTGTGACGCCTTGAATATGCATATTTCCAGCGATTTGTAAACACTATTTCCCTAAACTCTATTACCATTGTGCATGGAAGTGCTTGAAATAACTTCAAGCACTCCGTCCGTATCTGATGCATGCGAGGCAATGGAAGCTTGAGGAAGAAGGGGCTACTGCGAATTCGGTAGGGACAACGTTCTGTTATTAGGTTTTGTTCGGTACAATTCGCGCCAACTAAACTAGGCTAAGAACATTTGATTTCGTAAGTTACTGTTTTTCTATGGACATATTTTTAAAACATTTCTTACTTGCACGTGAGCACAACTGTATCCTTCGTTATGAAAGTAAATGTGTTAGATAAGGATTAAAGTCCCGATGCGTGCAAAAAGATTGTAGACTACCTGCTGCAGTTTTTCTCGTTCAAGATATATTTTGAACAGGTAAAATGTATACGAAAGTTCCGACTTCATGCTGCTCCTCTTGTCCCTGCGGCGGGAACGTGAAAAATTCTGACGTCAGTGGGAACCTTGCTTGAAAGAGACTCGCTAGTTATTAGAGCCTATTTAACGCACTAATTAATTACACAAATGTTTTAATATAAAGTAAACGATGCAATTCATAGATCCAATATGTAGCTCAAAATATATCCCAATTTGTTTTAATTCTCAGACTAGTGAACAAAAAAACAAATTTGAAAGTGAATGAAGATAAAACCGAAAAACAAAATGTTACATTAAGTTAATAACTGAAAAGTAACAAAAATGTTCTCCATTACTTAAACACACATATTATATATTATATTAGAAGCATTTTACAGTAATGTTTTATAATATATGTTTCATGGAAGCATTTTTTACAATAAGATTTCCGTGAATTTTGTTTTCCTTAACCTTTCCGAGAAAGTGATTGGTGGCCTACTAAAATTTAAATTAATTTGCATTTCTTAACCCTAAAATATCGACTTTATGAAAATTAGTCTGCAAATAAATATATAAATATATTATATAAGGTTCAGGTTTAATTTCCTGATTCTCAGGTTCAATTTCTTCAATTTTTTGTCCAGAATTTGAACAGAGCAAACATTCTAGTTTAAGTAATGGATCAGCAACGTCATCATCACTTGATAAACAATCATAATTTTCTAAACATTTGTTTATTAATTCTATAATCATTCAGATTTAGTGCATTAAAATAACTCTTCGATGAGCCGGCGATGTTGTAAAAAGTCAATTAAACGGGAACGTTGGGTCTGATGGACTCATCAACAATATTGAGCGTGAATAGCACACCACGTTTTTCTGATAAACTCAAACTAATGATCGTCATCTGTACAAGAAGATCCAATTTAAAAGTAGATTGGCGGATAAGTTAAATCATTTCGTTTTCTTCACAGAGTGCTTCAAAGATGTCGCTGGGTCTGAAAGACCAAACGTTTCCTCTGCCGGGTTAATTTGCAACCCACCGTCCGCCACGGCTGACAACACAACGCTTCGTCGAATGAGCCTCCAGGGCTGGAGGGTCCCGGGTGCCAAGGGGAAGAGGTACTTGAAGCGTCCGGTTGACACTCGGCCTGACCAATTCTCTCTCCGGAAATTGCGACTGTGGCGCTGCTTCATTTGCTCCACAGCAGCTGTTCGCTTACCGCCCTCTGCCGCCCCATGCCTTGTCGCAGGATGAGCCTCAGGCGTGCTTTGAAATTACCTCCAAAACTGCTTTGCTTCCCTCTCTGATAACTTACTCGATATTTTCTCCTGCACATTTTTCTTTGTCCAATTTTTCAACTTTCTCTCAGATTTAAGGCAATCGATCACAGAAGCGCTAACGCTTGTAACTGTTGTTTGTTCATGGAACACTGGAGAGAAAGAAATGTGTAAATTAATGAAGAATGAGATCTAGGGAGGTATGAAAATGCGTTCATTCTGTCCGTGTTAATAGAAATAAACATAAAAACTCAAGATGTCGAAGGCAGTGTTTCCAAGTGACACCAGGAGACGTAAGAAAGGTTCTCATGCAATAGAAAATCGGCGGAGCTCCAGAGCCTGAAAATATTCCCAGAAAATTAATTGTATTATCTCTTTCAAGATCCGTATATAGGATACCACAAATATTTAATAAATAATTGGAAGGAGATTTAACTTTTGAAGTGAAAATCATCCATTTCATCTCTCTATAATAAAGGCAATAAAAACCAAGGGTAAAATCATCGGGAGATTAGTGTTGGTAATTCGATTAGCAGGCTATATGGCGGGATTTTGAAGGGAAAACTAGAAATTTAGTGTAATAAACTGAGACTTCTGATAGGGGAGGTAATTTGTTGACATTTTCTGTTCAAAACCAATTAAATCAGAATGAGGAGAAAGAGAATCAAGTCAAAAATTCAATTGTTTCCTTATTTTAGAAAGTTAACTTTAAGACAAAATTGTACTATGAAAAAAGTATTCACGTCATAACAGGGTTTAGACTATTATTAGTGAAGTCGTAGGCTTCCGCGGCCAGAGTCATGTGGGTGATCTGCCACAGGCAACACAGCCTTCGACGCGGCGTCACCCGGACAGCCCAGATCACCCACTATTATTAGTGAATTCACACAGAAAAGTTGGACAGGATAGTGTAACAGGTGTGTATATTATCCTTCCTCTTGAAAAGTGTCAAGAAATGACTTGTTGTCTTTCTCCCGATTCAATTATTGAAACAAGAAGTAGAATATGATGCTAAAAAATGCACCGACATCATTCTAATTCGAACAAGGGCTACCTTTTCGGAAGTGGGAGGCATAATCGCTTAAGGACTCTTGAAGTAGCTTCCGCAATAATTCCCGTCTACTGGCACAACGTTCAGTGAAGAGCTTCCTCGGGCATCCAGAATGTTGCTCCGAAAAAGACCTTTGCCCCATTTGATCCTCTACGATTGTTCACATGACACTGGTAACACACAGGAATTATTACTGGAAGAACAATTACAAGTACACACATATCGCATATACAGTTACCGGTGAGAGATGACATTATGGGATGATCAGGATATTAATAAAATACACCCTTTGATGTAGTGTATGCTTTGCTTTTGTGCTACGTTGTGGTATGTTTGTATTAGCACTACTAGTCCTACACGTGCGGGTCATGAAAGAACATAGTAATTGTGTGACCAAGTTCCCCTTTTATTAAAATACACGATACCCCTTTTTTCAAAAATTCCTCCAAAACCACAATGTCGTCTCCCTGAAAGAATTGTTTCATAGATTTCATTTTTAGTTAAAAAGAGGTTTTACAACTTGTAGACACTTATCGTTTCTTTATCACAATTTTGATAATAATTGTTTTTCACAAGAACGCATTAATTTTATAAGCGATTGTTTTTGTTATTGATGTTTGTTCTAGTTAGTGACAGTGATGTTTCTACACGGTAGTGCACTTTATCAACATATCAGATTTACAGAAAAGTTATAAAATGTATTTTACCTCGCAGAAATGTTTCTCATAACTTGCACAATGCCTTCAACTGTGACATCTGACATGATCTAAGCTTCTCCAAAATTGCCCTTCTTGAATTCGAGACTTAAGAACACCGAAGTAAAATACTTACCTACTACCCTAAAAAACTATTAATGTGTAGTCAAGCTGTATAGTTTTCAAATAGAGGTGGTTCTGAGTCTTAAAATATAAATTGCAATTTAATTCAAAATTATACAAAATATACTTATATTTTAAAAAGGTGAACGTAAAATTATTTCAACATATCATATATTGAGTAATAGATCACATTACAAAGCAAATATCTTGCTTTAATATACATAGTTTAGGTCCGAAAACATTGAGCTTATGCAACTTTTAAAAATACAGAAGGATGATTGAAAATTGGATCCATGGATTCCCTACTTACAAGCGCATTACGCTCTACTTAAAAAACACAACATTTGGACTCATTTTGGAGAAATTTTGAAAACGGATTGTTAATCTCATGTAAAGAACTCTTCTCAATAACTAAAAACTACGTTTCAAATACAGTGGATCTCGAAATAGGTCAGATCGGCCGAACAACATCGATTTTGGGGAAATTCGTGCATAAGGATTACCCATTAGTACATACACAGAATTAGAGGTAGACACATACATTTTTACAGATACAATAATTGTTTGCACAACCCCCCAAAACGCCGAACTACCGGCTAGTACGTGTATAATTCGATTTAAATAGAGTGAGTTTTTACACACGATCAAATGGACGCGGTTACGAAATTGGGACTATCGTTACGACTGAACTTTTGGTATTGAAGCTTCCGATAACCACGTATCAGCTGATCGTACGCCAAAGTTCACTCTTTAAATAAGAGAATAAATAAAGAAAAGACATGAAAATTCTCATTTCTAGCATACATATAATTCTATAGGTAGGTTTCCACACCTGGGTCGTGGCGGATCATGGCGAGGCGGGGACGGGCGTGGCGGGGCCTGGTGGGGCGTGGCGGGGCCTGGCGGGGCGTGGCGGGGGTTGCGGTCGCAATGCTTTCTTTTCTCATCACACACTTATGAAAAAATGCACCACATTACCAAACACATCACGAGTATAGTCGGGAGCATAGACATTGTCCCGGCCGGGGTGGTTACCCTCGGTGGGAGATCCCTGGAGACAAACACATGAAGCAGAAGAGAACGATAGTGCAAGATCTCTCCCTCCATCAGGGGAAGAAAACCTCTTCCTCTAGCGTTACTCCATTACTAGGAGATTAATGACCATGAAAGTTCACGCGCCTGGAAATACCAAAAATATATCAATATCTACGTTTTATGTTAAAAAAATTATTTTGATGAAAAAATCATACTTATTGCATATTAATAACAAACGTGAAAATATTTTTACACATTTTGATACTTCTGGGCTAAAATAATACAATTTCTATCAACAACGAAGTAAATAAAATCAAGTTTAATTAAGGCAGAATAGTTGAAATTACTTCCAAACCATTTAGAAAGTAATTTCTTAAAACCTTATAAATAATGTACACAAACCAAATCTGATCGTTGAATCCCTTCAAAGGAGATGTTCTGGGGAAAATCACATTCTCAGAGAGAATATGTTTTTCACACTCATTACTGTTCTTCCAGAAGTTCATATCCTTCTTCTATTAAAGAATACTCTTTCCACGGAATTCACCGAACCGTTAAGATGATTGCCCATTGGAAGCTCGAAATTGCGTAGCAGATTCTCGTTCTTTGTTCGTCTTGGCAACGAAACAAAAGAGGAGCATTATCATTTATATTGGAATTGCAGACTACTGGTACACGTACTGTGGAGTCTTCAAAGCGTTTTCATGGAATCCATTACAGTAGTCTTAACCTTTTTTACGTTCCCATATACTTATTTTTTATTTCTTACTGGCATCGGACTCCGTGCAATTCTTATCATTATAGAATAGGTAAGAGATTTAAACGAAAGTTTCAGGGACATGGATTTTAACTCGAGGTAATCTTGCTGAAATATCTAACACTTCATCTACTGCAAAAATGTAGATGTAATTCTTTATGAGGTTTACCTTCGACTAATTTACAAAGAGAGTTCATTCTAGAAAAACTGAAAGAGTGCTTTAATTCTTCCATAGGGGGCTGAGAAAGAAAAATAAGGCCAGCTTTTTTGCAATCTTGACAGTAATTTTTCTCATCTTTTGAAAGTCAAGTGTACTTAAGATATACGAATTTGTCGTAACATGTTTCACAGGGACTAATCCAACCCATATGAAGCGTCCTAAACCTTACACCTATCCTTGTTCCTTCTCAATTGTCTGATGGGTAGTGACGCAGGAGCGCGTAAGAGAGATGCGCATACGCAGAGCTGCTATCTGGTGGTCCTCTTGACTGACTGTGACGAGACATGACGGACTATGTTAATTAATTAATGGAGGATTACTCAAAGAGCGCGAAGCGCTCAACGTCCCCGAAGGGGCTTAGAGACGCGTTGCGTCTAAGTTGACGCAATAAATTGAAGAAGAAAACAAAAGAACCGTGTCAATTCAGTCCGTTGTCCAAAAACTAGAATTTTCCATGAGTTAAGGTCAGAGCACGATACATCATCGTCTTATTAAGAAACTCTGCGTACACATATTCGAAGCTCATGTATCGTGTTCCCATTTTGCTCAAGTATGGTAGTATGAGTTTCCAGAATGTTGATGACAGCAATCTACGTTACGTTACTCTACCGCCATTGCTTAATCTATCGTTCTAAAATGAGTGGTGTGTTTGAGACCTACCTGAATGACTTACAGAGCGATTTGTGCATGGTTGCCAAATTAAAATTCCCTACATATCATTACATCGTCAACACATCATTTAACATTTAATAATTGACCAGTACAGCTAATGAAATGGCATTCGTTGGCCAACATTCAGTTGTGAAAATGGCGCTAAAGGAAGTAGATTTCTTTCCACAACGTAATTAAGACTATGTTATGTCCTGTTTTTACGAGCCGTTTTGACATGATCCCGCTGTATCATTCATTATAATATTGTTGAAATTATCTCTTTAATCATTTAAAATTTAATTTCAATCGCAAGGTAACCCTCGAAGTGCTCTTCCCTGTAACGCAATCAGACGAGCTACCAAGCGCTCCTCACCAACGCTTATCCGCAACGTTCACACGTCTCATAATTCCGCGCGACGCCGCACGTAAACCGCTCGTTACGCTGGTCGGAAACGGTGCGACGCGCCGTCCTTCTCGCTTGTTTTCGTTCGCGCGTCCGCCGCCGTGCTGCGCTGTCGGCGCGTCAACGACAGTTGAGCGCCGCGAACACAGAAACGCCGCCATCGTTGGCTCTTACCGCGCTTCGGACCTAATTAACGTGGTTCGCGTTTCCAGCAGTTAAGTGCTCCCCCCTTCCTTCCCCCCTCCCGCGGTTTCATGCCTGCCTCGTTTGTTTATAGAGGAGGACGTCCCGTGAAATATGAAAGCCGCCCCCCCCACCTCGATGCATGTTGACGATAGCTGCTGGGCATCGCCTCAGATGGTGGGAGTGCGGTGACCAAACTTAATATCCGGCCGATGGGTAATGATAGTACTTTTGTATATTTGGAGTACGAATCAGGACGTTTTTTATAACGTGCAAATGAAGGCTCGACCTTTCCCGATATTTGATTTGAACGCACTCTTGTTTCCTGTTTATGGTAAGGCAAACACATCAAGTTGGTGGAGGTTGCGAATTGGGGCATTAATGCGTGGTGAAATCCGATTATTAAGTAATTAAATTTCGTATACATGAACATGGCTGACAAGAGATCGCAGGAGTAATTCAGATCTTCACATTCTTGTTTACAAAAAGGCGCTGTAGAACAGCTGCAGCGGTAACGCGCAGCAGTAATACAGTCATTAGTGGGGCCAGTGTAGCCAATGTTGCCGGCGTGCCGACCACTGTCAGACCAGTCTTGGATGACGTCTCCCCTAAAAACGCCCTTTTTGTGAATTAATTTTGTGTAGAGATTTTCATATTCGTCGATGGACACTTCCAATTTACAGGAGGTCTCAGAATGAGACTATACTAAACTTACAGGATTTGAAAAGGGATCGAAAATTATAATTTTTTTCCAGTGGGGTAAATTTCAATAACTGAGTTGCACATAAAGATATTTGCTCCTTAGGCAACCCCGTATGCACAGTTATTCGGCACATAGAAGTTAATTTGTTTGCGTCAAAACATGACATGCAGAATACCTGCACATGAAGCTTTGGCTAACAGATGCAAATATCACGTGTGTGAGTTACACATACACTTCATATGAACTTTCCCCTCGCATATCCAATAAAAAAGTCGTCATCTTCTACCAATACTTCTACTAACATTTATTCTGAGGTAGCTGCATGTAGACAATATCCTAGAAGTTGGTCACACTTATTCTGAGGCAGCTGAATATAAGACAATATCCTAGACGTTTTGTCACATTTATTCTGAGACAGCTGCATACAGACAATGTCCTAGACGTTTTGTCACATTTATTCTGAGACAGCTGCATACAGATAATATCCTAGAGGTCTTCAACATTTATTCTGAGGTAGCTTTTTATAGGCAATATTCAGTATAGATCATATTTACATAGACAATAGTTACGAAATTTTCTGAACATTATCTACTCCCAGCGGCTTCCTTCAGAATGCTTTCATGTCCATTTGAATTGTATTACGAAACTTTATTATGTATCAACGAACTATTTATTCGCATTGTAGGTTCGTATAGCTCACACTGTTTCTTCTTCCGTTTGTTATATCGTTTTACTTTACTTTGAAAGTAAATATTTCTTACGATTCATAATGTACTGAAGAAGTGCAGTTCAGTTTTAGGATATGTTCCAGCAATAAGATAACTTTATCTATGAATGAGTAAACTCAAAAATCATTGGTTTCAATACTCATATAAAGACGTAATATAATCTGAACACTTGGGTGACCCGGGTGACGCCGCGTCGAAGGCTGAGTTGCCGACGTTTCGACCATCCTGTCGTGGTCTTCCTCAGGGCTGGTACGCTGGAAGACCACGACAGGATGGTCGAAACGTCGGCAACTCAGCCTTCGACGCGGCGTCACCCGGACAGGCCAGATCACCCACATGACTCTGGCCGCGGATATACGGATGTATTCTGTATTTCTAATTCGCCGATACTTAATTGTGTCGGATTACCCTTTACAATTCACACTGATACAAAATGAATTGCAAAAAGTTATTACTCTTTGCAGGTGCGACATAACATGAAACCATACGGTGGAAACCTATTCCACTGTAATGTGAAACAAATTACGAAAAATATTTGAGCGTGATTAGAATATTAATTTGTCAGCTAAGACTAAGAAACGAAATTTGCTATTCAAACATCTCTTACAAAATTAAAGAGGGTGGAATTTGTAAATTTGGTACAATTGTTTGAAGGATATAGCCAATAAATCTGTTTTGAGATGAGCATTCCTAGTGATTTATCGAAAAACCAGCTCTTCTCTATAACAACGTGCGTCGAACTCGTACAGGGCGAGGTGGCTCAGGGCATCAACTGATATCACTCCGCAAGTCCCGCGGATGAGGGAAGTGCGTTGAGGGATAGTACTCACTGCTGGCCGTGGGGACACACTCGGACCATTCGTGATAATATTTAACACTCTTTTCATTCATTTGAACCATAAGTAAATTTGTTGATTTATGTAATTGACAATGTTTGGAAAATATTATCATGGATAACTCTCCACTATTACAATTGAAACAAATACAACAGCAGTAGCACTTCAATATCAAATCCAGAGGCTTGAATGTTTATTTTTAAACTATAGTTAACAGATATGTGGATTAAGTATTGGTATGGCTTTATATTTTTGAACGTGTTTAAAACTAAAGTATTTTATTTCTTCATTAACGATTGGCGTATTAAAATCAGTCCGAAGTATGAACGCCAGTCAAATGAAAACGAGACAGACTATATTACGATTATGGCACGGAAATTGTTCAAGCTAATAGGTATGCGTGTAGTGCCCTTTATTGGTAATCAGGAATCTGACATCTGAAGTTCCGGAAGATCTGTGCGAAATGTGTTCCCCATAGCCTGACGGAGGAAGTTCAACGGGTGAACTTGGAACGGCATCACGTTTAAGAATATCGTTTCCTATCCCGTCAATTTGCTTCGGGAGAAGAGGTGCACACCAATTATTGTATCGCAGGGTTTTCTCTAAAGGGATTAACCATCTTGTCTCACAGTCTGACACATTTATAAATAGTAATGGCGATTGCTTTTGAAATAATAAAAAGCTTACTTACGTTTTCCCATCTGTCTCGTTTCATTTGGCTGACCCTCATATTTAGCAACGGCCGCAGCACAGTTTCAGCTACCCCACGGCAGTCTTGACCAAGACTTTCAACTAGCAAACGCCACAAGGGTAATACAGAATCTGCTCTTGTGCAATTGATGTGTTAATTCTTCTTCTGCTTTTTACAGTCTTGGTTAGAAGGTCTGTTCGGTTTTTCTCCGTCGTTGTCTCGGCCAACCAGGATCTCTTTTTCCAGCTGGTCGGTAATGGTAGGTAACTTGTGTGAGCCTGTCAGATTCCATCCTTTGTAAGTGTGTCCACGCTGAACGTTTGTTCTATTATTTTGTCTAATATGGAGAAAACATTTATGTCTCTTCGGATGCTTTCGTTTCTTATCTAGTCTAAGAGGCTACAGCCTTTTATTGCTCTCAGAAATTTCATTTCAGGAGCTTGTATTTTACTGTATTTTCATTCGTATTATTTCTATAGACTATCCTCCCTCCCTATGTATGGCACATCCACTCTGACGCGATGATCAAGCGCTCACTCCAAGGCGCGCCGCCGACCAATAGATACGCCTCCCAAAGTGATGGAAAAAAGATGCGTGTGCCCCTCCGAGTGATGGTAAATAACTAACATTAAGATCAGTGCGTGCGCACAAAAAACAAGCGTGTGTGGGCCAAAGTGTGCTCAAAGTAACAGACAATTTAAATTAAGTATTTACGATTTTTGTTGGTGCATTTTTTATAAATTCTTATTTTATTATTATTATTATTATTATTATTATTATTATTATTATTATTATTATTATTATTATTATTATTATTATTATTATTATTATTGTTGTTGTTGTTGTTGTTGTTGTTGTTCGTTGCGTGATTATTTACCTAATTAAATATGTATATACCTACCATGAGGTAGTAGTTATAAGTCCAGATTGATGAATAGAAAGAAAGTAAGAGATTAGTTAGTAAACCCTCCTGTCATTTAAGACTGTAACCCAGTATAATATGAATTAAATTGATATTATATATGCGTTAATTCCTAAGCGTTATCTTAAAGAAACAAACAATAGGCGACTCCATTTCAAGAGCTATCATTCTGACCCCATACATTCTTCCATCTGTCACTCTTTTTATCTCCCGCTCGCACGCTGCAGACACGGCCAGCGCGATCAGAGACCTTTCAGAACGCAGTGCTGTCTGCTCTGCAAATTACTGAATGTTCGCTCGAGCGTGATGACAAAGGCAATGCGTTTTTCAACCTGCGAACATTGATTCATTCACATACCAGGCTTTTACATCAAAGAGTACGAAAAAGTGCAAATTTTATTTCAAAGCTTGCGCAATAAATACTCCTGGCCTGCAAGAGAGTCGCAAAAAAGGGGTTCCCGTGTTTTGAAAAAAGTGAAGAGACATTTTTAGGTCGAAATACCCTTATATATTAGCTTCGAGAAGGAAATATGCCAATATATAGGCACCACTAGACATGGTTTAAAATATAACTATTGATAAATTCCAAAGAGACCTTTGTTTTGTGTAGGATAGATGTATTATGTAAACAAATATAAATTTCAAATTTCTGTTTAAAAAAATTAACAAGAAATTAGGAATGTTAATTTTATAACGAAAATCCTACCTCTACATTATCATTACTATTGGAAAGGAAAGGATGCACGTAATATGCCATAATATCTTGGCTATCCGGGAAACGCTCCGTCCAGGGCACAGGTGCCAACGTTTCGATCGCCATTCTGCGACCTTTATCAGGGCAATATCTACGCCCTGATGAAGGTCGCAGAATGACGGCCGAAACGTTGGCACCTGTGCCCTTAATACTGACTCCGGCCACGGAGGCCTACGCTCTCACGTAAAATGCCATTTCCCTCAGAAAAAATATCGCATCCATCAGCACACCTTGAATCCCTCGCGAACTCCCAACGGAGAATACATCTCTCTAATCCCCAAACTTCTTTCTCTTTCCGCCGCTGGTAGCGCACGCTCTGCCGAGCCGGAGGCACTGAAGGGAAGCGAAGAGCTTAGCCTCACCGACAACCGAACTGGGATCAGCAGAAGTTCGACGGCGCGATTCGTTATCCACGAAACGATGACAAAGGGTCCAAGTGCTCGCCGAGAAATTGGCCTCCATCGCGGCGAACGACGGCGAAAAGTTGGAAGGGATGGTGAAGGGAGGGGCGACGTACCGAAAGGCGGGGGAAATTAACGCCCTGTGAGAATTCCAAGAGAAGCTTTGTCTCGTCTTGCTCCTTGGATTGCACGGGGATATTGTGTCGAGTTCGGCAGTTGTTTCAAAGTCCGATGTAGTTTCCTTTTTCACGGAACGCTTTGCTTCGGATTAATGAAGCGCTCGGGGTGCAATCCTACGTGACTTCAGCTCGGGTTCGCCTCTTTGTTCCAATCATAATCTTTTGTGTGTTAGTTTTGGCAGTGCTGTTTTGACTTCTCACCTCTTCGCTGAGTTCATTGTAAATTTGTTTATTGACAAAAAAATAACTTATTTGACGCGGTCGAATTATTTTTTATTTAGGCCTTTGTATTGGGGTTATTTGCACTCATTGTAGGATATGGAACACGGTTGAATGCTGCGAGAGCGACTACATGCAGGATCAAAACGAGTTTTAAGCAAATGATTCCTTTCTAGAGTGAATTAAAATAAATGTACATTGATAACTGAATTGATATTTAATGTTCGTAAATAATAACAAGTAGTATATTAAAATTGTTATGAACCAGAGCACCAAAAACAGTTGCCCAAGTTGATAGTTCTTTTTTGAAATTTGTTCATGTTTGTTTACAGTAGTACAGTTTATTACATGGATGTACTGCAAACACCAACCCAAATTTGACGGCTGAGTGTGTGAGAAAGCGGAGGTTGGCCCCAGGCAATTTGATAGTACGGAGACGCGATCAATGTTGAGACTGGGGCTGCAAGTACGCGTTGTCTGTCACACGTTCGGCCAGGTGGGCTAATGCTCACGAATGGCCCGAATTTGGAGATGGTGGCCTGCTGGCGGCACTAGTAGATGAACGAAGTTGCGGTAGGAAAAGAAGGAGCAGCCATCTCGTACACTGGTCTCTCGGATTTATACCTCTTTATTCCAATCGAATCGTTTCGTAGGTTGGTTTCGTCATTCCTGTTTTGACTTTTCACCTCCTGTTTGAGTTCATCATGTGAATTTCTTTTTGACATACATTTGTTCTGACTCTGACCAATGGTGTTTTCACCTAAGTTCTTGTATTGACACTATTTATATTGATATTTTTACTCGTCTTTACGGTTTTTAAAAATTAATATAATATTTCAAACAACGATGAGATATCGTTGAAATTTCATAGTGATTAATTTTACTGATAACTTTATTATAATTAATTTTTTCATCTATTATTGTTAGCTCTAATTTTGCAATACTCAGAAAACTTTATGACAACTGGAGGTGTTTATTATAAAGATGGTTTTCCAAATCATTTAGGCATAAGTAAGTGCATTTTAAAAGGAAACATCTGTATCCCGAAAAAATAACTAACAATACGTGAAAACAAAAAGGTAAGATGATTTGTGTTTATCGTATCTGACATTATTTAAGAAGTCTGAAAATGTAGACAGGAAAATGCAATTCACAATTTTCCACCGACTCACTGTTTTCCATGTGTTATCTGTTACCAAAAACTTCGCAAAAAAAAGGCATAACAGATCGAACAGAAAATTCAGTAATTTTAGGAGAAAATACAACAACAGTTTAGTCGAAATCGGAAAAAAGGAAAAGGACAAAGTACAGTTTTTGAGATAATTCTTTCTTGTGTTCTGTGAAGACCAATTATAGCTTCTTTATTCATGGAAGTCATAATAATGCATTTGTATGTAAGTTCAGTTTCAAGTACTTTGAATTTTACCTGATCCAATTAGGACCATTATGACATCGGAATAATACTCTCCTCAATGGAAATCATTCTATAGAAAACTAACTAAACTAGTGATGCTACAGAATTGCGTGGACTTTCTCGTACTAGTTAGTTTTCTAATCTCTTTCTTCTTTGCTACTGTTTCGATTTTGCTTCATCTTCTTTCCAGCCAGTCAGCTTATCATATTTTCGCTCTTTTTTTCATATTTTAAAAATTTTTCAGTCCTCTATTAATAACATGGATTAATAATATGACTTTAAGAATACTGTAGATTAAAACCTGGTCCTACACACAAATTTTCTTTAAAGGAAAGTTTTTTGTAAAAATATTATTTGAATGTTCCTGAAAAAGCGCAATATTGACTTTTTGATTAACATTTTCACAAAAAGAGTTTCTTTTGAATTTTTGAAAAACTTCATCAGATATCATTTGAAGCATTTATACTGGTATATAAAATAATGTATGAAAAAGCCCATAATATAATTATGTACGTCAGTGGCATAAAAATTACTTTTGTGATTTTTTAAATTAAAATGATATAGTAAATTGTCGATTATGTAAAATTATTTAGTGTCTTTAGCATCATTGGTACAACAAATTTAACCAATACATTTGGAGCCATTTTGAGATAGTCTTATTTCCATTATTTGTTGATATTACCCATATTTCATTCAAAATTACGTAAAAACTGGCCGGGATCAAACGGACTGGAGAGTATTCATTTGGAAAAAAAATACAAATAACCAATATTTTGGCGTCAATGACACAAATAGTGGATTTTGCAGTCAGAACAACATATTAGAACACGGTTTATCGACTTTTTCTGTATCAGGGCCTTCTAATACGGGTTATTGTGAAGAAATTTAGTCGTTTTTTACTGCAGTATCACATAACTTTCTTCATAAAACGTATATTATTCCTTATGAATGTACATACGTGTACGTAGCTATATAAGTACCACAAGGTGAGTTCTTACTTCAAACATAAATTACATAATAAGTTTTGAATAAAGACAAAGATTGTTTGATATTTGTTTACATGATTGCAAAAGAAAATCAAATTTCTGCTAAGTGACCCGTCTTCGGCATATCTATTCCTATGATATAATTTGATATTTAAACTAGTTTGAAGTAGGCATGAACGAGGATGGCCACTTCTAAGAAACCCTTCTTCTTGTGTTGTAGATAATTTAAACCTGTTGCAAACTATACAAAATAAAGCGCTAAGAACTATAATTAAAGCGCCATGGTTTATTTCGAACAAGCAAATCCACCACGAACTGCAAATTCCGACAATAAAAGAACACATTACCAAATTGTCCGAAGACTTTTTCACATCACTCCCCTCATCTCCCAGCACCTCCATTTTCAACCTTGGACGCACAGCAGAACCGAACTTACGAATCAACTCACGCTTCCCTAAAGACAGATTTAGACCACCATAAAATAGCAGAAAATGGGCCTCAAATAATATAACCTTCATCGAACAATCTTATCAACGATCATTCTCTGTACTATCAATCTACTGCCGCAATAATTTAAATTAATAATAATAATTACAACCAAAAACATTTAACGCATCCGTCTAGGGCGCCCACAGTTAGGAAATAATCCAAAAGTTATATATGATTGTATTCACATCCCTGAAAAACATGTATGTTGAACAGGTAGACAATAAATTAAAAAAAAAAAAATCCTCTATTGACCTCTTCTTCCACTTACTCTCGCCGCCCTAGGTAGCGACTCCGCGACTGTGACTGGAAGGTTCAAGGCTCTGAGTTCCGACGGTGAAAGGCTTTTTGTACTAGTTTGATAGTTTATTCGAATTAAGCCGCTGTCAGAAGGAAACTTTCTGCTCTAGTTAGCGGACACCTGCTCTAGTTTGCCACGTTTTTTCCAACCAACTTAAGGTATAATAGAAACGTAAAAACGAGTAATGGACTGCGTGTAATCCCTTTCGATTTTCTTCCGTGTCTTCTCTCTTTGTTTACACAAATTAAAATTAAATTTACATCATCTACTCTATCACACACCTCGTGCCTCGCCTGGTCAACGTGCTCGCTTTCCGCTACGCAGCCCTGGGTTCGATTCCTGATCGACCCAAGACTATAGTGTGTGTTTTCCTTGCAATGTCCCAGTGCGTGTTGCTGTGTGACGATGAGAAAATTCACTTCTCAGATTGAGGCCGGAATACGGCATGGGGATTTCCACATGCTAACCACACGTACCCCCTTAACCCATGGCTGCGAGGCAGGGACGTCGCCGATAGGCCTGAGCCCGATCACGGGCTGCCGCGCCATGAATACTCTACCACACAGGCCGGGAGACATAACGGGAGCTTATTGGTTATCTGGGCTGCGGCGGTGCCCTTCATCGGTCCCGGTCTGATACCTCCACCCACTTTTCTAATGGAACCATTGCATTTGACTTGCCCGCAAATATCAACCAATAATAAATTAGTCAACAAAAGGAGTTACGACATGACGACTTACGAGACTTACTGCTAAGTTGAAGTTGTTTCACGTTGCTTCTATGTTAGCGTACAGATTTTTCAGCGGACTTTTCTCTTAGAGACTCGTATTGTCGATAACTTATTGCCTTGAATTAACTAGGCAAATGAAGAGGAAGTGTTATGAAGGAAAGAAGAGTATACAAGGAGCCGATGGGTACGACGGTCTATTTTGGGGGTTATAAAGACAATGTTTGGGAAGCAGATAGGCGAATTTAGGCGTTGGAACAAACAATTTATGGCCTCTAGAGAAAATGCCAGATTCACGCGTGTGTTCACGTCGGCATATTGACCGAAATTCAAGCCAAGGTTGTAGGAGCGATCTCAAGCTACCAGTGGCCTCAGAGGTATTTGGTCCACCATTGTCAGATATTTATCTCCGCTGAAAATACTCACCATATTAAGCCGTAGACAAGAGGTTTTGGTTCATTATTCGACCGCTTTCTGCTTGCTGACCGAAAATAATGGACTTTTGACGAGCTCTCTGCTTTGCTCATTGATGTACAGGAATGCCTCGACGCTGTGGTTATTATCCGACGATGCAATCCACCTGGGCGAATAAAATAATGAGTTCCCTGGCTTTATAGCCGGAGACCCAAACGGGAGGGAAATAGGGGAGCTGTTTCTCCTTCACGCGAGGGTCGGGGTAATTACACAAGAGAAGAAACATCCACAGCAGAATTCCATCGGCTAGTCTTGACCTTGTTACATGTAAAGGCAAGATTTAAAGATAATTGAATTAAACTAGAAAAAATTATCAAATTTCTACACCATTCAGTCGCTTTGAGTGTGACTTAGTGGCTGAAAATAAGCCATCACCTCATATTATCATCAAAATCGCCATACATTTTATAACCGATCATGAAAAATTAGACTCGATTTCTGTTAGTGGGTCTTCGCCGTTCCATTAGAAATATTTAACAATTCTAAAATAATTATTTCATTGCTTAAAAAATTTAAAAAAATTGAATCTTTAAAACACAATTTTAATAATTATAATTAATTCTAAAATATACAAATTCTTAAAAAAAAATAAAAAAAACAAGCATAATGATTCATTACACTTTCATCGTGAATTACCTTAAACTGTTATTGGAATCATAAAGTATATAAAACAAGTAAAATATTATAGCCTCTAACATTTTGATCCATTTTTGGTAACGTTTTGTTGGAGGCGAAAAATTGATTTGAGGCAAAATGTATCTCTGCTTTCGTCCGTCCGTCTGTGAAAAACGCCATTTGGATGTATTTTTTTTTTAGGTTTTTCAAACATTACACAAACGTAATTAGTTTTTATATCTCTCCTCAGTAGTTAATATTTACATTACGGGCTATTTTTATACATTATTGCATTAGTGAGCATATGTACAATAATGCTTTAAATGATTAAAAATTTTGAATGACGTTTCTTGAAAATTTAAAAGTTTTCCGTGAAAATTTGCTCAAAAATGCTCATGTTCAGAAACACATCTTGAACAATTCATTTCAAGAACGGGCTGCAATGTTTTTGATGAAAATTTGCGTATGGGACCATATTTTACTCTTCTATAATTTTCATAAAGTCATGTTTAAATTCCACATTAGTGGAATGACAATTAGTGAACCGAACGACAGGGAAAACACGTAAAAAAATTTAGGGTCAGTTTGTTGCGTGTGGGAAGAAGATGATGCATTACCGGTAAACTATAAATATTTAAGAAAATAACTAGTACGAGACAGTATGCTCCATTGTGGAGCTCCAATAGCTTTTATAATTTGTTCCTAATTATCAATATTAATTCAGACAATGAATACATACCAGAACGAACTTTTTTTATTTTTCTAAGCAAAGTATATATACTAGAAACGTTTTAATGCATATGTAATATGATCGTGCTGCAGGTCATAGAGATTCAGTCAACTGCTAATTCGAGTAACAATGACTGCTGCGGTTTGTGCGGACATTAAGCCAATGTGATTAGCTGTGAGTGCCCGTTTGTGAGTCGCGCACCGAACAGTCGCAAACTCCACAAAAGTCGCAAGTAATTCCATCACCCTTACCCTTTCGTTATAATATATATTTGTTATAATAGTTGCGTCAGATAGTGCGGGCTTCAGAAATCAGCTCCCTTGTGTCGTCGGTGGACGAAGTTGCTGCATGCTCTAGTAAGAACTGTCTACGTCCCTTCGTATTTGTGTTTTCTTTTCGTTTTGAAATCACATAATGTTTGTCAACCACATTTCGATCGTAGTGGAAGAAGAATAGCTTTGCTCCTTTTCAAGAGTTAGAGGTACAACCATATCAAATGGCAATAAGCCGACGCCAGTACGAAGACTAGGTCATGAGTACGGCAGTTCCCTGGTTTCGCTTAATCACATGTGCATCATGCGTGGGTACTGCATGGTTGTCTATTCTACAGCGTTTTCTCTATTAATAAACGGCAATGTTTCACTTAAAAATGTCAGCATAATGGACATTTTATGTTAGATTGACCCTGGTAGACTAAATACTAAGTCGAAGACCCTCTCATCACACGCAGGGTTGCCAGATTGGGTGGAATCCGCTTTTTGGGCTGGAAACCGCCTGTCTCTCTTTCTCTCTCTCTCTCTCTCTCTCTCTCTCTTTCTCTCTCTCTTTCTCTCTCTCTCTTTCTCTCTCTCTTTCTCTCTCTCTTTCTCTCTCTCTTTCTCTCTCTCTTTCTCTCTCTCTTTCTCTCTCTCTTTCTCTCTCTCTCTTTCTCTCTCTCTTTCTCTCTCTCTACAAAATTTAAGGACGCTTCTCAATGGCCAATAGCATGATGCTACAGTACATCTTCATCAACTAATGATGATAAATTTTTCTCCTATCGCTACTCGTGGGGTAATACTTTTCTCTCATATCTGAAGAATCACTTCTACATCTCGTGTAATAAATTACTATAATCTGTTTGCATTATGAACCATTGCAAGATAAGATTATGGAAAGTACTATTACCATACATAGACACTACAACTTTCTTCTTCAATGTTTTGAGAATGAACTTAAACTATAATTTATAAAGGTACTTTAAGGGGGTTACAAAGCGCATACTCTATTTTATAATTTCTAAAATACACGTTATATTATTATACTAGATGAACCACAAGCATGTTTCCAACTTAAAATAAAATGACTGGCTGAAATTTTAACTTTGACGCGTAGACTTCGAAAGTAGTGAACTTATCAATACAACCACTGCTGTATCAGTAGAAGGCTTTAAAGAAAATTCTACCTACGATGAATTATTAATGAAACGATCTAATTAGTAAATATCTAAAGAAAATATTTGTTGCTATTTTGGAGAAAATTTTAAAATTATAATTGGGTTCTGATGTAAAGAAATCTAACAATTAAAAGATTAATTTCAAAATTGGTGGGACCACGACACCACTCATCATCCATCGATTTATCAAGAAATATTCATTTTGATGAAAGTCCTATGTACGGCTTACACGCTAGTGTTGTTCGTAGGTAGACTAACAGTCAAACATTTGAGTAAGATATAACATTTAAGTAAGATGTTCTAACAGTCGAACATTTTAACAAATATACCTCTGCGATAAGAGGTACAGCTCGATTTCGTTTTTATATTTCCCTTCAACATACATGTACAGATCATAGTGAAGATAAAACATTTCTATTTCATTTTCAGAAAAAAAAGATTGAACGATGGGTTCACAGTGTGAGTGAACAGTGTTTACATTATTCCAGAATGTGTAAACCACACTAATTTTTTAGTTTTCGATGTGTAGTTCTGAATGACATGTATCAATGTTTTGGGATTTTTTTCTGTTTCCTATATAGTAAATAGGTAGATTGTATAGTCTCGTCCCACAAATATCTAATTTTCGGTGAGCATCCTTGCTTCTTGAAATTTTAAGATATGTCCCAATTTTTCAAGCGTACTTTTTTCTAAACATCTGAGTAATATATTGTTGCGTAATAACAATAAGAAAAAGAAAAGTTTGGAACGACGAGCATTACCAGTAGTTAAGATAATGTTCTTTCAGAGGATAGATTCTATTCAAAGTTAAAAAATATTCATAGTGAAAACTTTTTTGTAATATTTCAACGTTCCTGTAATAAGATTCAATGTCCTAATCAAATATTACTCTCCCAAATTCTTTCACTTCGTTAGAAGTCTGTTGGAGCTTTCACAACTCGGCAGAATTCAAAACTGTACGTACTCCGAATAAATAGTTCTCCGTGAATTAAATGTCTCACTCAAAGAAATAAATTAAGTTTCCGCAAAATCGTCTCTGGAATAATAAATCTCTTTGTGTGAGAGAACGTACAATGAGTGAGAAAGATGTGAACACCCCTTAAATCAATATTTTGACGGAAAGTTAATTTAGCAACGCGCTTGTTCCATGCGTAACACTATTTTCAAAGCCGGAAATGTAAGTCACTGTCTAAATTTAAATCTTACTTTTACGAAAATTTCACTTTCTTTGTGTAGTACAACTTACAGAAGTAAAATTATGATGAATAACTTATTTTTCTTACCCCATGTATGAAATAAATTATTAATAACTTCTTAATACATTTTTACAGTAAACTTATTCACTAACTCAAAAATGGAAGGAAACAATGAGATTCATTTTTTATTTCTAAATATAAATCAGAAGGGGGAACTAAGACACGTGGATACGAATTTTCTAAAATTGGTTGGTGCTAAAAAAACAGAAATTTTAAGTTACTTTTTCACGTGATAACAGCAAAACTGGTGTAGTGCGTTGACAGGCACAACTATTTTTTGTAGTATTTTTGTATGTAGTTAATAATCTAAAGTCATTTGTATCAATGTGCCCCATTCTTGAGATAGATTGATGCACCTCATACATCAGGGAGCACCTCACACATTACCTCTTACCTCACTTTGATACATCATTGGTCACTTTGGGTAGAGTGGGGGAAAATACCAGAAACAAAATACAAAGATAAGGGAGAAGTGTAAAATGCCAAGAAAATAAATATTAGAAAAATATAAGAAAGAGAAGGGAGAAGATGAAGAATGCGACGGAGAAGATGAATATAAGGGACTGGTTGACGAACGTGAGGCAGAAGATGTGTAAGAGGAGAGAGGAGATGAAGACGAGACGGGTTAAACGGACTCCGAGTATCTCCAATGCCTGTGCGTGGCATGGTGTTTTTGGGCGGAGCGGGGAGGGGCGGAGCGGGGCGGAGCGGGGCGGAGCGGGGCGGAGCGGGGCGGAGCGGGGCGGAGCGGGGCGGAGCGGGGCGGAGCGGGGCGGAGCGGGGCGGAGCGGGGCGGAGCGGGGCGGAGCGGGGCGGAGCGGGGCGGAGCGGGGCGGAGCGGGGCGGAGCGGGGCGGAGCGGGGCGGAGCGGGGCGGAGCGGGGCGGAGCGGGGCGGAGCGGGGCGGAGCGGGGCGGAGCGGGGCGGAGCGGGGCGCAGCGGGGCGGAGCGGGGCGGAGCGGGGCGGAGCGGGGCGGAGCGGGGCGGAGCGGGGCGGAGCGGGGCGGAGCGGGGCGGAGCGGGGCGGAGCGGGGCAGAGCGGGGCGGAGCGGGGCGCCCGCTTCCCGCGGTGCACAGCCCTCGCCCGCATTAGCGCGACCGCAGCGCCAACTGCATTACGCGCTCTCGTTTGCGCCGCGCCCTGATTGTGCGGCTAATGACGCAGCAGGGCGCTCCCCCCCCCCCCGACCCTCGGCAAAGGCTCTTCCCTTCCCCTCCCCCCTGACTCCCTGCCTTCGAATTTCATTTTCCGTTTCAATTTTCAAGATATATTTGAAAACATCGCTGATTTACGAAATCCTTATGTACTTTCCTTCACTGAATATCTTAATACAGAGGACAGACAGGGTGCTAGGGTGCTACATCGTTGTGTATTGAAACAATATTAGAAGTTTAATGAAAAGAATTTTGAATCGGTTTTCACATCATGTTGACTCTGGAGAAACTCTGCATACAGTGAGCATATGGCAGAAGAAAAATAAAAGGACTCTCCGACATTTTCCAAATACTAAAGAAATTGTTTTGATTAATTTTGCACAAAAATTTTTGAGATTGCGTTTTAAGATATGTGAAAATCATTGTTATGTTTATTATTGTAATAAAGTATGGTTTAAAAATCATTCAAGTAATTAGACACATATGAAATAAACGATACTGACAATTTATTTTTTCAAGAAATCTTGTATTCTTACTATTCCTTTATTTCTATTATTATTGAAAATTGATTGAAATATTTTCTAACATTTATTTTTTTTTGCTCTTATATTCATTAGTTCCCTCCACCAGAGCGCACTTGCGAGCTTGCCGTGTGGGCGGGAAAGAGGATATCAGGAAGAATACACGTGGACTGCATAGAGGAATCTTGAGCTTTCGAGAAACAGTTGAACCTGACATTACAGGGGAGAAAACCATTTCTCTTCTGTGGTAGTGCAACAAAACACTCCTTTCCCAAAAAAGTGCATGATGTGTTTCTAACAATCAGAAGTAAATATTACGTGTGTAACTGCGTATGCATTAGTATAATCAAAATCATCGAGCCCCTTTTATGTCTAGAAGATTGTAACACTTATAGCAGAAAGTCCAGTTCAGGGAGTGGAGATACATAAATTAAATTAAGACGTGCCATTATATTAGTGCTTCTTTTAACATTTCTTTTTTTTACAAACATTATATTACTTTTTTTTCCGTACACGAACGTATATACGGAGTAATATACATAGTATAGGGAAAGATATGTAATACTGCGAAAAATCGATTTCGAGATTTCAACGGAAATACACGTTTTGGGGTCCCCTGATACCGACAAAGTGGTTTTCTTCCAAACGTCCGTCCGTCCGTCTGGTGCATGTGAACAAGAGTAGCGCGTAGACCAAGCATAGGTTTTTTTTTCAAATTGAAGAAACCCCTGTCCATTTGGCCGGAGTCGACGCTCTGCGATTTTGAAAATCTTTCATTAGTTTTAGGGAATACTTGACATAAAGCCCTTGGGACATTTTCAAAATTTTCTCAAAAACAGCTCCAATTTTTTTCTTTAAATTTCTTATTAGAGTATAGTAAAATACACTTATAAAGGTGGCATAGGTTCGATTTTCACGGTAAACTCTGAATTTTTTTTAAATTGACCAAGCAGAAGCTATCAAAGCAGAGTCTGTTAATGCTAATCTCTCTATAATTAGTGCATTCGTCTACAGAACGTCGCACGGGTTTACCGCGTTTCCTGCCGCATGGCGTCGATTAATTTATTGCGTACTCACAGCTGCGGATGTACGTACTTGGAACTTAGCAAACACTCTTTGCAGATTAAACCAAATTACCATGTCTTTTTCAAAGCAGAGCTGAACTGAGCAGCTATTCCTAAATGTGTACAGTTAGTAAATTCTGATGCGATTTTATGCATTTTAGTAAGTTCTGCTGTATCTATTATAGCGTTTAGTCAGTATTTTACACTTTTACAGTTAACAATTTTTATGAAATTTACTTCATATAATAAATTTTGTTTAGTAATATAATTATCTTAATACGTCACGTTAAAAAGATTTGAACTGTATTACATTCATCAGTTAAAGGTTTTTAATGTATATTCTACATTCGAAGTGCACCTAATTCTTTTATCAAATTTGTTTACATATTTATTTTATA
This sequence comes from Gryllus longicercus, assembly GCA_038098605.1. NCBI lineage: Eukaryota > Metazoa > Arthropoda > Insecta > Orthoptera > Gryllidae > Gryllus > Gryllus longicercus. Next base: position 1,461,457 of record JAZDUA010000139.1, read on the forward strand.
ATGTTTTTTAAACATACATTATTTGAATGAAAATCAAATAACATCATTGGATTAAGAGGCTGAATGACACGCACCTTCTCATGCACAATAAAGATCCTAAATTAATCGCTAGAACATCAAACTAAATGGTCTACGAAACCTGAAGACAAGCTTCTAATATTCTCTTTTCCATTACAACCTATGTTAAAAGTTCCTTTTGATTCACAGCCTATATTACCTTATTTCTTATTTATTCTTATTTCTTAGTTATTATCTTATTTCTGGAATTTCGTGATTCCTTCCGCTCTTTAATATGACATTCAATTATTCTTTCTCGTTTTTTGTTTGTTGTTTTTTGTTGTTGTTTTTTTTGTTCAGCATGTTACTTTTGTGTAGGATGTTTTGTGTATGTGAGTGAATTGTGTGTGTATGCTAGTGCGTTCCCTTTTGAAGTCTTTCTAGCGAACATAATATTTTTCCAATAATCTCTTAACAAAGGAGAGTGTTTTGGCCGAAGAAAACCCAACGCACAAAGGTTTCCATAACAATAGAAGGTTATTAAATATTTTTTTGAATTAAAGTAAACGTTCTTAGTTACCTAAGAACTTAAAAAGTGATACATAAAATTTAAGGTATTCAAGTTTCTATGATGTGCTAATTAAATGAAACTTCCATCTGTTTTGTCTTGCACAAAGAAGTGTTTTCGTAAACATGAAACATTATTTTTAACAATTATCTGTCTAGAAAGGCTTATGTTAGAAACATAAAATATTAGTTTGGTCTCGAAAATTCAAGGAACTCTTTTAGTTTACTGCCCTTTTTAAAAAATTTGCTGGATGTAAAAAATCAAACTGAGACTGAGGTGAATATGTTTTTACCCTTGTACGACAATGTACCATAAAACGCTCTTTCGATGAATAACTTAATATAATAATAGTGCAATCAGAATATCTCCCCAGTGATAAGATATTCAGGGTATCATGAACAGAAGACAACGTAACTCTTTGGTTAAGAAGCCAATCTTACAAGTTTACCTTCGGCGTCAAGACGTACTGCAGTTGGCAAAACAGAACTAGTTGCCAGAGGAGTAGATGATACGTATTTCTGGCATCCAATTAAGCAATGGCACTTGCACGTCTGCACGAAGTGCATCGTCTCTGACGCTGCTTCAGCTTGTTAGATGACTATTATGCACTTTGACACGAAACATCCCCAACCCCTGATAGTGTTACTTATGTTGAGGTACAAGTTTAAGAGAACTCTTTGATCTCAATGTACAAGATTTAAAAAATACAATTAAATTTGCGAGATTGCTACTTTTACTACCTCAGTAGGAAAACCTTCAGTTTCCTTTTTGGATTCGACTGATAGTCTTTATATATGTAAATTGCTATTTTTCAATATAGGTGATAATTATTTTAATTTCTCCAAAATACTCAAAAGAAATAGTAGTGCTGCATCTGGTTAATTTACATAGAAGGCTGTGTTAGAACTTATATTTATTAATATATCTATTGTGAATTTATATTTAAGTATTATTTAGAATTGCTATAAACTATTCGTATTATATGAATATACAATCATCAGTTTTGGATCTGCCCACGAATACATTCACTTCTGTAAAAGGAAAACACACACACCTTTCAAAGATGTGGCGTGAAGTGCTGCTACCCTTTAGGCTGGCCTACGAGGAGAGTTTGCCCGCACACAGGGGTAGAAGATTTTACTAGTACCAAATCGTCATTTCATGCCCATAAGTACGTACAAAGACGTTATACCGGCGCACAAGGCACAATTTCGTTCAACTAACACTGAAGTTGGCACCCGACACAGATTTTCACTTCAGTAAGCAGGCATAGTTTTAATGGCGTTTAACAGTCACACGTAATATGTACTTTACAAGATAATGCATGTATTTGGCGATTATCGCTCTGTTAAGTTACACTTTAAAATGGCATGCTCAATAGTACTAATGAAAAAACTGACTAAAATAGAATTTCAATTTGCAGATAGGCAATAAAACTTTACATGGTACACAGAAAAAATCTGCAACGGAGATCATTCGGAATTTGATTCAACTAAATTTTGTTGTGGCGCAAATGCATTAGGCAACTCAAGAAGTGGGGACGGATGGTCTAATTTAATTAACGAGTTCAAAAGATTCCAGGACATTCGATCTGGAAGCTATGGTTGACGCTATTGGCTGGCGCTCGCGACGCCGTCGACTGATTTCTCAGAATTGCAGGCACAAGCCGCACACTTGCAGAGTCAACGCTCTAACCTGCCATCCTGTTTGCCAAAGCAAGCACAGAAATGCGTGTTTCCAACTCTAACAAATAACAGAGATCTAATAGCTAGGAATAAAATTGTCTCTGTGGAATGTTTGCTGAGATGCTCTCGTGAATTACACAGAATTAATCATAACTACATTTACACTTTGTTTTTGCCTGGGTTTGACTAAATGATATTTTAAATATAAAAATAAATTAACAATTGAGTTTAGAAAATAATAACACAGTACACATAACATTTTTTTCTTAAATGTTTAAAGGTGTGGAGTGAGGTAAAGCGCGGAGGGTGAAGTAATATTTCACACACAATCACCTGTCAAGGAAAGCCCAAACTGCGACCGCTGTTGAAATAACACGTGAAAACACGGCAATAAGTAAATATTCAATGATATTGTTCCACCGTAATGGAATTGATCCATTTCCCAGAATACTCTTATGCATTACATTATCGCGTTATATTGCGTCCATGTTAAAGTACGTAGTATTTCTGTTTAGCAGTGAAATAAAAAGTTTGTTTCAGTGATGACACAATGAATATTGCTCTAAATCTATATTTGTATTCTCAAGAATAACATAATTGAAAAATGAAATAAGGCCTTCATGACCAATGGAAAAAACTATTAAAAAATTAGTCAGAAGTGCATCCAAGGTTTGTGTGTGTGTGTGTGGGGGGGGGAGGATACAGCTATAATGTCCAACAGACTTGATATTTCGCGGTAAAGAATTTTTAATTTATGCTAAATGTAAAATGAATGTTCATTTGTTGAGTTATTTAATATATAAAAATTTTTGATTTTCTGTTTGTATTTTATGCGTTGCCGTACTGTTAAAACGATTGCGATAAAACTTTATCAACTTATTTCTTCCATTCGCGCGAAGAATATAGGCATGAGAGTGTAATTGTGTCTGTCACACATTGATGCAAAAGGGGGCCGTTTTTCATAATGATGTTATGCTTTCATGCTGACTCAAGCTCCCCTGATCATAAGCTCTAAGCAACCCGCCGCACCTTCTAGTATTACACACGTCTTCGCTGCTTACTGTGACCCCCTATGACTGTGAAATATCGGACAGACTTATAAATTAAACTTTACCTCGGACAAGTATATGAAATTTCTCCGCGATAACGTCATATCGAATGCATGTCCAAATTTGAGGGAGAACTTTTGACACTAGGATACAACCATGCCCAAACCAGGACATAAAACAAACCTATATTCGAGAGAAAATCTTTCATCTATTAAAAATGTTTGCATAGCGTAGCGTAAAACGTGATTAACAATCACGTGACGAGGAGCATGTGAAGTGTAATACATTGCATCGCCAGGTCCACTAGTAGTTAATATTTATAATGTATGATTTATATATTGAATGACTTTCATTTGTGTACAAAATTATCGAACGCTACATTTTAACACGAATTTTTAGCTTCTGGGGTTTGGAGCAATAGCCCCCTCGCATGGCTGCCCCCTTGCATTTGGTATTACGTAAGCGATAAAATATTATAAAATCCTTGACTTTAGACTTGACAGTGAATATAGGAGATGCGGAGAGAATTGTTACTATCTCTAAGTAGGTGTATTAAGCATTGTGCACGTTCCGTTTTTTTTTTGTACGTCCAGTTTATAATTGACGAATGAAGTATAAAGAAATATTGATCACCTTTACGGCGAACTCGCGATATCCGCTGCCACGTTGCTACTTTGTCATCCTTCGCTTGCTCAATTCACGCCTCTTCGCGCGGCGCGCGTGTGTTGTTTTCCCTAAGCGCCGTCGTCTCCAGCGCCCGGGAGGAGCAGGGCGGGCGAGTCATCGATTTTTCAATTTCCCAATCCGCGGACAAGTGCACTGGCGCTATCTTTGTCGTCGTTGCGGATTTCCGCCTCCGCGGACCCCGCCGCCCCTCGTTGTCCTCCCCCTCCTCTTCGGTTCCCCTCCTCGCGCAGGGGCCCCGCGATGAGGCAGTTCGCTTAAAGCGGCGCGCCTCCGCCGTCCCCACGTGGCAAGCTCAGGGGCGTCTCAGTACTCGAAATACCCCCTCATTCTCCCCACGCTTAGTACTCCTAATTGAAGTCTTCCATTTCAATGTTTACTTGTTTGCTTATGAAATTATTTATATTTATTTATACTTATATTTGAATTTTTTATATTTATATTTATATTTATATTTATATTTATATTTATATTTATATTTATATTTATATTTATATTTATATTTATATTTATATTTATATTTATATTTATATTTATATTTATATTTATATTTATATTTATATTTATATTTATATTTATATTTATATTTATATTTATATTTATATTTATATTTATATTTATATTTATATTTATATTTATTATTTTGATTTTGTGCTCGCGAATAGTCCGACTTGAACTACGCGTGCAAGTACCCTGCCTTTATGGAGCTCAGTAACATTACCTCCCTGGCAGGTTCATGTAATTTTATGAGGGGGATCAGCACTTAGCTGGATCAGGATTTTATCCCCCAGAGTTCTTAGCCCTGGTTATGGAAGGTGAAATGATGATGATAGTGAGGGGTGAGAGAACGACACACATACAAACACAACTAAACCCATGCCGGAGGCGGGACTCGAACCCGCCATCTTCTGGTTTTAGACCGCTGCAGTACTACTGCCTTAGCAATCTGATAGACATTAATGTATATTTATTTATTTTTATATTTATTTTTTTATTTACGTATTTATTTAGTTTCAATGTATTTAAAGTAGCATATCCAATGAATAACATAACGGTCGTAGATATCATATGTAATTTTTTTTTCGTTAATCGGCCGACTAGGACCACGCATGCAAGCATCCTGCATTTACCGTGGCTCAGTTTTTATTTATTATCACGATGGCAGGTGCTTGCGACAATTTTTTGGGGGGACCAGCATTTTCAGCTGGATCCGATTTTTATCCCCCACGGTTGTTAGCCCTGGGGGTATGGAAGATGAAATGATGATATGATGATAATGGGGGTGAAAGGACAACACACACAGACATACACAAATACATCCATGCCCGAGGCGGGACTCGAACCCGCGATCTTCTGGTCCGAAATCACTCCGGCACTACTGCCTTAGCGATCTCGGCCATCTGATCGGCTATCATATGTAAATGTTATAAACATTACTTTTTACCCAATCATACATTTTCAATCCCCCTTACTTGAATTAGTATTGAATTCATTTCTATAGTCTCTCTTCTAATACTTGAAACAGGAACACCACATGAATGTTCACGTTATTTCACATGTTTAGAGTCTATATTGATTAGTTAAGAAAATATGCTTTGATATTGCTGTTTTTAACCAAAATCATTTTTACATGAATCAATATCCAGCTGGCTTCAATATATTGATCAAGGCATTTATTGTAGTCATTGTTTGAGAAATTGAAAACGCGATTGAACTTTCTTTAATTTTTTGTGTGGCATTACAAAGCTCTCTTCAATTTTGGAAAAAGCCAGACGTCGAAGAGCACAAAAACAGCGAATGTTCCAGTTGAGAGAACGCAAGAGTTGGTGAAAAACACAGCAAAAATACGCAGACAGTCTTCGACCGGCGGGCCAGGACATTGTTATGCAAAAGTGACAGAGAAAATTCTTCTCACTATTCAGACCACACAAGCACAGGCGTCTAGGAATATTAACTTCTAGAGTAAATTTAAAACCCTTAAATGATATTGGAAATTTACGATTTCAGTACTTTCCGTGACGAAAAATATGCGAACGATTCAGTTAGAATACAAGAACTCTGTGAATAATGTTGTCAGCAAGCTGTCTGGTTTATTAGACATTTATACTGAAAACTCCACGACTTCTCCCATATCACTATGCTTTCATAGAATTTGAATTCAGCAGTTCTAACCACATCTTTGCGATGTTGAACTGTTGCCGCATGTAAGCTTTTATGTGGAACAATGCTCTCAACATTGATTTAGCTCAAATATTCGATGCAAATTATATAAACTTCTCTTTTTATTCCATCAAGCACTTTAAGAAGCCTTGCAGTATCATCTATGTTTGGCAAAAATGCTCCGTTTTCCACATTTCTTGACACTTTTTACTTTCTCGTTTTACGAATTCTTCGTAAGGAACGAAAGTTTTGTAATTGTGCGACAAAAAACGCCGAAAGTTCGCCAGAAAAAAAAACCTTCTTGCCGGTTTCTGAAGAGGAAAAAGTGGAGAAATCCTGTTGTTTAAGTTAGAAATAAAACTCTAACTCGTGGCGCAGCCAGAATTCATCTTTTGTTGGTTCTTGATACCGAAAAATTGATTGACGGCAAAACGTCCGTTTGTCTGTTCATCTGTCAGTCCGTCTGTCCGTGTGCCTGTCCATCCGTTTGTGATCAACCTTAGAAGCTAAACCGTTCAGGCGATTTTCTCCAAACTTGATATTCCCCAACAGATCTGATTGATGGCGCCCTGGAATTTGAAACTGATATTTTAATTTTGGCGGGTACTTTGCATGAAGCTGCTCGAACATTTTTAACATTTTCAAAATAATGGCTCCAAATTTGTTTATTAAATTTTTATTGTTCAATAGTGCAAAAGAAGTTTATGAGAACAGTGTAGGTCTCATATTCGGAAATATCCCCGATTTTTCGGAAATTGCAAAATAATATTTAAAAGTCTAAAATTAAAAATAGAGATTTCTGGCTCAGACAAAGACTGTTGTACAATACTACCTCTTTAGAAAAGATCAGGTACAATTTTTTGAAGAAGCAAGTAGTTTTTGCTTAATGTGGGCTTGAAATTTACAAAAAAATCTCAAAAATCACTTCATTTTTAAAAAATTCTTCATATATGTAATAAGGGACGGTAAGAAATATTGTGCTAGTCCCATTTTAAGGTGTTTCTCGTTTTTTGTTTTTTTGAAAATTGCAAAAACATTTCAAAACTACAAATTTAAAGATTGATATTTTTGGATGTTTCTGTCCCATTCCGCATCTTGTTAATATGTTGATTTTATGGAAACAAATTTAATTTCAAGGATAAGTAGAATCATTATATATATATATATATATATATATATATATATATATATATATATATATATATATATATACGTTTTGGCGGCATCCTATTCCAATCAAACAAAAGAACTTGCCGCTCGACTGCCATTAGCCCCAGCGTGGACGATTGGTAAAGCTGCTCTTGCATTCTTAGTATTTTAGTACAGCGCTTTGAAATTTGAGCGGTGAAGGCAGAACGTTCAAGTTTCAAAATGCTATCTTTCACCAACAGAAACCTGCAAGGTAACGTAATAAGAAATTACTCGTACGAGTACCAGATCGATTTCTGGCACCTATCACAGTTGAGGTCAGTAATAGGTTTGCCACCTGTATAAAGATTTCACCTAGAGAATTTATATTGTGGATCAAGCGGGTGGGGTGGGGGAATTGTTTGTATTAACCAGTGAAATATTCTCTAAATATTAATATTTATTTATAAGTCTGTTACAAAAATAAATTCTTCGAAATAAACAAATCACAATCTATCAGTCAAACTATAAATTTAGCTCCAAACCAATCTAACAATCTTATTTGAATTTTTATGAATAATTCTGAAGAAATGTATTCGCAGTCTTAAACGCCTTTAGAAGTTATACCAGTTGAATATGAATGGACATCTCTTATTTTGTATAATAAGTAAAATATGACACATAAATGTACAACATTTTTATGATTTCAACCAAAATAGTTTAGGAAAAACCCAATAGTAGCTATTGAAAATGTACCTTTTGTTTCTGTTTCATTGTTGTTAAGTTGGAGAGAGATAATATTATAAGTATATTCGATAAATTCCATGTTACTTTTTTCAAGTGACGTTATCTCTGAAATAGTGAAATACCCGGAAATATTAAGAGAAAACCCGCAGCACGGATATTTTACTTAATACCCGAAGTTTCCGTCTCAAAACCGGAGGTGGCAACTCTATTCAGTTATGAGAGGGCTTCTCATCACCATTAAAATACTTTATATTAGCACCATACGGTTTTAATTGATCTTATAAACCTAAAACTTTATTTCGAACTCGTTTAGATATTAGAATGAGTATAGGCGTTTGGAAGTAAGCCGTTCGTGGCAACGCAATTGCTGGGTTTGGAGTTTTGAATTCCGAACTCTCAAACGGCACGACTAATTACATGAACGGGCTCGGTTTCATTTCTTCTGAGTTCTCATTCCCTGATTTCCTTTCTCTCTGACTCCATCATTTATTTTCATTAACATTGTTCCAAACAATATGTAATGAATTTTACATAAAATATATTAATTAGCGTACGTGTTAATTCAAAACTGATGTTTTAAAAAATAAGACTGCCGTCGAATATGATTCACAAACAGCACGAAAGTTTAACTTCTTCCCTTTTCTCTCCTTCTTAAGCAACGACATCAAAACATGACGTTTTATTTAAAGTGACTTAAAGCAGCGTGACAGTCAATATGCAGATAATATCGAGACTCCCAGAACCTTCAGTTATTAAAGCATATTTTACCATGTGCATGTAGACATCAAACGAACATAATTCATCCGTAATATTGCATCTGTACTTCGCCAACCCTCATTTTAGATTACCCTTGTTTATTCAGTGGTTTAAATTGAAGTATTCAACCACTCTTATTAAACTAAATTTTCCCTTGTTCTAAAAATTATATTTTCTTATGCCAAATAGAAAAACTACCTTAATTTGTCCTCTCTTTCGAAGACTATTTCCCCATTTAAAAAGTGTGTCTTAAGAAACAAAAATGTAAGTCTTAATTCATCATTAATTCATCATACCTCATATCATATCCAAAATTCATGAAAACTAGATAAGGAAATCTATTCCACGACAATCCCTAGAGAAGAAAATTTCAGCGCTCACACACCTGAGAAGTTGACACAGGAAAAACAAGTGGAGTCTCATGAGTCCAAACGAATTAAATTTGATTCGGTAGAGCCTACCACCTCTCTAACAACATAGAACACTAAATTATATAAAATGTGGCAAAGTTGCGTTCAGATTCTCCAACAAGTTAAAGGAAGTCAGAAGGGGAAGGCATCAGCCAGCATCCAAGCATCAGATGAGAAATTTCAATCGCCCTTATCGAAAGCAAGTCCGTTAATAAAATTTGTTGATCTTGTGTTCTATGTAACGTAAATGGCAAAAAGATTATAAAATATTGTTAACTACAGCTAAGTCTCTTAAATTTAGAAAATTGTAATTTTCGAACTGAGCACAAGTGAATGTTAATTTGTTTGAGAGAAAAATTGAACATTTACAACTATATCCGAAGTTTTAGAAACAAGTTAGAACAAGATGACAGTAACAGATATTAAATGAGTAAGTACTGTGTAGTGCGGTGAAGTGCTGTGAAGTGCTGGTCAGTGTAATTCAAAGCAAAAAAGTGTAGTGTAGTGTAGTGAAGCGAAGTGAAGTGAAGTGAAGTGAAGTGAAGTGCGGTGAACGCGATCAATGCTGCTTTTCGTCTTGTACTGTATTGTACGGTACTCCTATTATTATTATTATTATTATTATTATTATTATTATTATTATTATTATTATTATTATTATCTTTATTAGTATTATTATTAATGTAAGTGTTGTAATTTTTGCAATTATTGTCACTTAACTGCCACCGGGTCATACCCAATTGCAGTTCTAATAAATGTATGTATGTATGTATATATTTTAATTTAAAGTTAATTTTAAATTTGTAATTTAAAGGTCATTGGAGATCAAAATATTGATTCTGTAGAGCTCTTTGACGAATGAGAGCTCAGGCAGGTCATATAAACTGAATACGGTGTCGGAAATATGTCCTGCTCGCCCCATGTTTCTCTTACTCCAGGAATGAATAGTAAATACAAACTGAGCCAATCCCCGGGAACGTCGTTAGCTGGCAAAAGTTGGATTAATCTGACCATAAATGCCAAATTCATACATACATTCACAGAAGTCACATAATTGTTAATCGAATTGTCTAACTACGACCCGTGAAGTCACGGATGTTAAAGAAACTCGAGATAATCCCGATTTCCCTGGAGGGTAACCATCAGTCTGCCCAAAACGGGTTACGAGACGTTTTGCAAAAAATATTCAAGAAAATTAAACAAATAAGTAGTTGCAATTTTTAATGGACCGATTTCTCGCGGGTAGGTTTTTCCAAGCCACCGGGCACCTCTGGAGGCGCATGTGGTGCAGGCGGTGCTTGCCAGTCGTAAACTGTGCGGTTTACGACGCCTTGGCCGAGAGGAGCCTGGGAAGAGGTCGTGCCAAGAGCGAATAAGAGGAAAGCGAGGGGATATAGACTGTACCAGTAGTAAGCAGCAGATTCAGTGGGAACGTATGATACGGAAGAGAAGGCATGGAAACAGCGAAATGACTTTCGAAAAGGGTACATTATATACGAGACTGTTCCAACTGTTCAGCTGTTCGCTCGTGGGTCACCATGTACTATCATTGCACTATTGCTTCTTGACGCACTTAAGTTAACACAAGTTTGCATACTTGACAAGACCGCATATTCAACAATGCAGTAGGCATTAATATATTTGCGGGCTCCTGTGATCTGGGGTCTACAGACCGCGAAGCTCTCCGCGATAACACATAAAGTAGTGCTAAAAAACGGTGTCACCGAAAGAAAATAGGCATTTTGTATTTTCCTAATCCAATCTCGTCTCAATCATTTTAAACAAATATTAGTATAGCACGCAATCACATTTTTACGTGGACTACATGATGTTTCTGATACCATTACCTCCATAACTCGCTCGATTTTTACAATTCAAGTGGTTTTTTATTACGATTATGTTGCTGATTACAACTATGAAAACGGGGAAGCGTTTTTTTATCACTACTGTACATGAGGGTCAAGGGACAAACAACCATGTTGAAGGTGGGGCCTGAACACGAGACCCTTTGGACCGAAGTGCTGAGTCCCTACACGCTCTTAGCCACTTACATAATTCTTTTTGCGATTTTTTAAAATTTTCTTACTTCCTAACCTCACTTTTACCTTTGCAATGGCCTTCAAAGACCAATTTTCCTTCCACAATAGTTTCTCTCTCCGGCATCCACGCGGTCGTCTTTATGGTTTAATCAAGTTATTGAATGAGGGAGGAAAGGAGTTACTGCCTCCGGTTGTTGGAGTGGTTCGGAGGCGAAACTGCCGGCTTTCTCCAGCACAACACACCGCAACAAATCAATATCGAAGATGGTAAGAAATTGGTACACAAGGCCCAGCGTTTCATTGATTATGTGCCAATTTTCAGATATCGTGCTGACACGTAGCAAAAATATTTGTCATCGCATTTAATGATATTGTCAAGTAATAATAGTTGTTCACCCACCTAGGTTGGTAAGGGATTATCTTACTGGCCCCTGAACCCCCAGTGTGTGGGTTCGTTCCCGATCGAGGTGCGTGGATTTTCGTAGGGTGGAAAATCTACAGTAGCCATGCCACTCGTGTCGCATCTAAAAGAACCCTGGCGGATGCCCGGCAAAATTAAGTCACTCCGACAATATCCCACCCTAACTAGATCTCAATATCTCCCTAATAGATAATTCGGGTATAGTTAACTGAGACCGACATCTGGAGGGGAGAGAGTCACGCCTCAGGCATATCTGGGGACCGTATGCGAGGCACGCCTGCTCGAAAGGTCCTCAGATACGCATCGGGAGAAAGGCTTCCAAGGAAACCTGTATCGAAATAGGGGCTGGCAAGCAACTGCTTTAAATATCCTCTTAGGGGAATAACCAAGGATTCCATGCATTGTACGCATTACGGCAACTAATAGTTGTTCAGATAACTATATTACATTTCCATCAAGCGACTTACGAGTAGACTGAAGTCCGATTAGATTAGAATCCATAATAATACCACAGAGTATGAGGAGAAAGAGGCATTCATCTGATCATCTCCAGGACAGGACAGGATCTTACGTGTGTTGTGCTTGGTACGCCTGCCTCTAATGAGACTCCTCGTCCATGTTTTATTTCTCTGTCTGGTGGTCTGCTGATTTGTTGCGACCCCTCTCCCCCGTACAGGGACGGGGATTGGGAGCCGGGGTAGGGAAGTGACGGGTAGTTTTTGTTAGGGGGTTTAAAGGTGGGGGAATGGGAGAGGAATGGATTTAGGAGGGGAATGGGATGGGATATAGGAGGGATTAGGAATTATTAGTGGTTGTCTTCGGTTCGAAGTGTGTCAGTATTAAGTCAGTGGTTTAAGTCGTCTTTGTCGGTTCTTTTGTTTCCACCCTTTGGCCTAGGTTATGGGAGGAGGGAGTTGCAGGATATCGAGGGGGTGTTTTTTCCTAATGTGTTGGGGGGATTTCCGAGGATATGGTGGTGGGGTAGGATTAGGTTTCTGAACTGAGGATTGGTGATGAACTTTTGTAGAGTTTGTACTGAGGAGATGTAATGGTGGGTAAGGATATGGGGCATTTTGTGTTGTTCTCGTAAGCCATTGAAGCGGGTTAACGGAGGGGGAAGGAAGATCAGACGGATTACTCTGTTTTCGGTGACGGTTAGTTTTCTGTAATTGATGACGGATGTGTTGAACCATGTGGGATGGGCGTAAGAAAGGGTTGGGCGGATATAGATATTGTAAGCTAGGATTTTTTTTGGATAGGGATGGACGGATTAGTCAGGGTAGGGTAAAGAACTTTTGTGATTCGGTTGGTTTTTATTGTGGTGTTGAGGACGTGTTGGGACCAAAGGAATCTGTGGGAAAGGATAATGCCAAGATATTTGACATGGGGTTACCAGGGGATAGGTGTTTGATTTATTGTCAGAGGGGATGGGTTTGATGGATAGGTTTTATAGGAAAAGAGGATGGCTTGGGATTTGGAAGGGTTGATGTTTAGGGAATTTTGGGAGGCCCAGAGGTGAAAGGGATCATCTCCAATTTCATTCCAAGATACGTGGAACAATAAATTATCTGTAATTAGGCTCATCTCACTTAAATTGTGTTTGCTTTTAGAACGTTGGTAAAGAAGTTTTTTAATGTATACGATTTTACAGATACATCTGTATAAAAGAGGAGCGTTCGTACAAAAAAAACAATGTCCATCAGAAAAAATAATAGAGTTAGTATTGGAGTAATACCAATCATCAGCTGCATCTTCTGTCTGGAACAAAAGTAAATATATGCCTAATAATTTTACAAGTAACGATACGAGGTTTAGGCAATATCCAATATGCTCTCGGCGTTGTTGCAATCAATAACTAACATTCTGTGTAACCAATAAGATGTCAAGATCCATGATCACATGACTGCTTATGCCACGTGGTTCATTCCGTCTGTGAATCCTTCACAACAGCGTCCTATTTGATTTATTAGAAGATTGGGATCTCAAAGACACAAAAAGTTCAGTAGTATATGAAAAAACGTACAGATCAGAAATGTGAGGCAAATCATTATTCACAAAACAATGAAATGGAATAAGATTTATTAAGTTCACACAGCAACATTTTAGATTTCTAGTGCTGTCAATGGGGAGCCATAAGCGAGTACATCTTGCAAAAGGTGAGATAGAAGATTTTAAATATTTATTTTGTTTATATTGCTATTAGTAAGAAAATCCTTCGTTTTCCACCTCGTAATACTTCGGGACAAGTTTGGGTAGCAAAAAAAATCGATTACCTACCTACCGCCGGAATGGAAACACTACTTCAAATTTATAACATTATATGGACAAAAAATGTTTTCCCCGAAATATGGAGGACCACTATAGTTTCCAGTTCCTAACCTGTAAAAGGCGAAACAAGAAGTTGTCATTACAAACCGATTTCCTTAACTTGCAATACGTGCAAGATAATGGAGAAGATTATTAACAAAAGACTTAGATGGTTCCTTGACTACAATAAGATAATCTCCAATAAGCAGTTTGGATTCAGAGCAGGTCACGCAACCACATCACATCAAATGACGTTCATCATCCAAGAGACTTTCCTTAACAAAAATGTTGTAGCAATATGTCTAGATATCGACAAAGTGTAGGACATGGTATGGATTCATTGTATTTTGCAAAAACGACAAGAAATTGTAATTAAGGGTAATATGTTTCAATCTTTATCTTTACAAAAGATAGACAAATTCAAGTAAGAGTAAATGACACCTTATCTGATGTAAATAAATTAGATAATTGGATTTCTCATTTATCTGTTCACAGTGTAATCTTGTTTTTTCCTGGCAATCAGTGATACTGAAGCAGTAATTAAACTTTCGGCGATCACGAGGAAATATGAAGATGACATCACTATCTTATGTAAAGATACCAACATTAGCTTCACACAAGAAGCGATGCAAATTGCTTTAAACCAACTATGAGAAAGGTCTTTTAGATACAGCTTTAAATTTTCTGCCACAAAAACCCAATGTATCTTATTTACTAAACACAAGAAGACAAGAAGGAAACGACACCCTTTTAGAACTTGGCAATCAAACTCTCAACTTTGTGATAATATCAAAATACTCGGAATGTATTTTGACTCCAGAATGTCATTGAAAACTAATTATTCAACATTTAACGTATGATTGCAAAAGAAAGTTGAGCATACTGAAATATATCTCACACCAAAATTGGGGTGCAGACAAAGCTACGTTATTATTAACCTACGGAGCTATAATTCGTCCAAAGATTGATTATGGAGCAGTTGTATATGATTTTGCCGAAAAGTAAGAAGTCAAGAAGCTTGAGGTAATTCATAATAATGCCCTTCGAATCTGTACGGGTGTTTCCATACAAGACCGATTGGAAGTATCTTAATTGAAGCTAATGAGCCAATCTTGTCTCATCGAAGACTCGTATTAACTTTAAAATATGCCATCAAAGCGGCAACGCCAAAAACCCTATCATATTTCATGATATTTATCCACAATATCGACAAAAACAGAATGGAATTGAGAACAATCCTATATATGCCAAAACCAAACAAATTCAGACCTTGATTTTAAGGAAGTTACTATGAGAAAAAAAGAAATTACTTAATACCACCGTAGAAACTTCCAGAGACCCCTACTGATCTTTCTCTAAATGACTTACAAGAAAATATATCAACTAGAAACGATTGGAAACGCAAAGTACAGAATTCATAAATAAATACACCGACTACAATGAAATATATGCTAAGGGTATCAAAAACAATAAAGGAACTTTTGTAATTGTAACTACTCAAGAAATAGAAATAAACAAACAACTAGATTCATATGCTAAAACCTCCCCAGCCGAATTATGCTCTCTGCTTGTAGCCTTCAAGCTAATCGAATTGCTAAACTCCAAAAAATTCGTTGTCTTCTCCAGTTCTCTCGAAGCGAGTACTATAAACATCAACCATTCTAAAAATGAAATGGTAGTTTAATCCATGAATTTTATTCTGATCTAACACAGTCACGAAAAACATCATTTTATCGTGGATCACGCCCTTCGTTGGTGTCACAGACTGCGTAACTTCTCTCTATGAAGAAATTATTACCCCTGTAACTGCTACAGGTGCTCCAAAAATTTCGAACACATTCAACAACTGTTGGTTTCGAAAGACGGAAATCGATGAAGGCAAGTAATACACAAAATTTCTCCAAAACTATGTCTTTAAAGCTATCCAAACAATTCCCGTGGAAAGATTAGGTAGTCATTTCAAGATTGAGAGCGGAAGATTCTAAATTAACGCATACTCACATAATAACTGGAAAAAGCGCTCCAAAATGTGACCATTGTAAAGTATATAAAACACACATTAATTTACTGCCCTCTATACAAAAGTAGCAGGCAAAAACACCATTTGGAAGGCAGACATGACAACATTATTAACTTGAAAGATTATCGAAAGTGAATTATAAATTTCGTTAAGAAAATCAATGTTTACAATATCATTTAGTAGAACTACTTATTATACTTGTGTTGTATGTACTGTCTGGTATGTATTGTATTGAATGTATTCTATGTATCGTATTGTATGTGTGTAATGAATTGTTTTTGTACTTTTGTACTGTTGATGATAATTAGTATGGTTCTAAATTTCATATTGTAATTGTAAAATGTATTTATATGTTTAGTCGCAAATGACCTTGATGTCTATGTGACGATAAATAAATTTAAATTAAAAAAATAATATTCATATCATTGCATTTCATTGTTAAAGAACTTTAGAGTGATGTAAAAAAAGATATGCTTCCATTTAAAAAACATCGTCAAAGTCGTATCAATATCTTTAAAATTACATACGGCACTAACAAGAAAATGAAATATGTTATTTGCCCCATTATCTGCATCAACATGGTGAAATAGCATCTCGATTCCTCAAAGCGTTTTCAAAATATTTGCTGCGGACAACTTAGGTAGTTCAACCTATGTACTAAAATGTGTAAAATAAAACTTATCAACTTGATCAGATAATAATCACTGGATAACAGTAATCATCTGAGCAAGATAAAAACGAACTTCTACAAACATATTTTGGGGCTATCGAGAACAAATCCTGGGTGCATGATTAGAAAGAAAACTGACTCAACTAAGATAGAATCAGAAGTATTTAAAAGATTACTGACTTACATGACAAAATAGCGATCTTTGGCACCTTGCCGATACGCACGTACAATTTTCAATAAACGTTTAGAATCAAGAAATGCATGCGCAAATTCTAGTAAATGCAAGTGGGTGTCCGTCCTGAACGGGATGATGAATATTTGGGCTTTCATAACTTAATTAAGCAGCAAAAAAATTCGAATGTAATCAGAAGTAGTATTCCCTCGATAGTTGCAACCACTATATGTAAAATCTGTATGCACGATTCGCGTAGAATCATGAATTCATCTTTCAGCACAATACATCAAAAAATTATGAATTTGCAATATGTGGAAACATAGAAATCACTTTTTACGAGTGGCGAATCATAAACAGCTCAATTACGAATTGCCATCGCTACATCCTCACCTATTACGGCGGCAACGATTCAGTTCACGCCATCGCATTAATTCCCGACCATCGCATTAGAATTGATTTGAATTGAATTGATGCCTTATTTTACGTGGCGAGACTCGGGCTATCAGGCCCGCTCTTCCGCAAATTTCGCTAGGCTCCTTTCACCCACTAGCGAAGAAAGGAGGTATTTCTTCGGCGACGAAACAGGCGATTTGAATTTGGCTCAGAGGCTTCATTTAGGCTTGAGGATCTTTTTTCAGTAAATCTACTAAGATGGGACAGCCGGCTTTACTTTCCCTCAGAAGGAAGGCGTTCGAAGGATTTTTCACCCTTAAAGAATCCACGGCTTCGATCGGGTTTGAAGCCGCCAACTTAACAGTTCGATTTAACAGTATATAACAGTACATAACAGTATTTAACAGTATGTAACAGTACATAACAGTATATAACAGTACATAACAGTATGTAACAGTATAGAACAGTATATAACAGTATATAACAGTATATAACTGTATACAACAGTCCGATACGCTAACCGTTACACCAGGCGCTGCCGCCACTTGACGACAGGCAAAACTGAAAGGGAACGTGGAGTGACCACCAGCATCTTAGATGTGGCGAGCACAACGTCGAGACCAGCCGACCGGTAGTGAGCTTGAAGTGGGGCACGCTTTGTCATCGAGGTCGCGGGCATATCCGCAATAGTAAGCTGGGGTGGAACCTTCTCCGAGCGCCGCGCCGCCAAGCTGTAGGTCCGTAAAGTTAGCATAGCAAAGGTTTTAAAGAAATATTTGAATTAAACTCGAAATTTGTCGCTTTTTTGTTGCTAATTTGTTACGCAAAAATAAAACTTACAATACACAAATGTAACTTTTTGGATTTCTTGCGATTGCGGTGCTATCATGACATCAAGTTATTACCGCGTTTGCGGAAAATTACATTTCTGGTATTGTTTAAAGATTACAATATTTCTTTTTTTGTAAGTATTAAGCAAAAAAGCAACGAATTATCATATAATTATTTTTTATTTATTCTCTGTAATTTCTTGTTTTTCTTGTCATTGCGATGCTAACTTCATGTCAAGTTGGTCGAATATTTAATAACAAAGTCAAATGAATAGCGTCAAATTTTATTTTTGGGTTAGAATTTAACAACAAAAAATGTGACAAAAGAGTTTAATTTCAATATTTTTTTTTTAAACTTGGTATGCTAAGTTTACGAAGCTCCAAACTGTCGCGCTTCTAACCTCGAGGTCATCGAGGGGAAGCTACCGACTCGGAGCAACCCTGCTGAATCAACGTCCGAAGAGACACTGCAAGGTTCAGTCGACAATCCCGTGTGCTGAAGTGTGAGTACGCGTGCAAAGAAGACGTGAAGAGAAATAAAAGATATCTAAAGAAAATTTTTTATAATATTTAATTATTTCCTAACCTAAAGGAGCGATAGAATCTGAAAGATACAAAAAATGATCAAAGTAAAATGAATGTAAATTTTGAAACGAAGTGAAGAATGAACAAGTAGTGATTATTGTTTGTAATAGTTAATTTCCAAGAAACCTTTCTGTTGCTAGGATATGAATGTCGTTCATTAATGTTTAAATTTCCTAACAGTACATAATTCGGAATTCTTAAGAGCATTCCTTGGTTAATGTACGAATGTACTTGGTGCGACAGTCCAAGTACAGGCTAAGGCCTACCGGCGACAACCCTGCCTCGAGACCATGTGTTAAGGGGGTACGTGTGGCTAGCACGTAGACATCCTCCACGTCGTATTCCAGCCTTCTCAACCTGAGAAGTGCATTTCTCATCGTCGTACAACAACATACACTGAGACATTGCAAGGAAAGCGCACAAATGAAGTCTAATAGTCACACACTCAAACCCGAACCCTCGAACCCTCGAACCCTCAAACCCTCGAACTCTCGAAGCCTCAAACCCTCGAACCCGAACCGCGAAGTTGAAAGCGGTTCTGCAAGCTGACTAAGAGCTGGCCACGAGCCCTTGGTTTATATAAATCTGCTATTAAGAGGTGAATTCTAATACTCATGGCATTGTTAAGTAAAACTGCGTCAGCTGGTACCTAATTTGACTGTTATTAGGAGATTGAAATCTGACGTAGAAGGTAGCATTTCAATTGAAACCTTAGGTACAAAATAATTACAAATTGTTAAAAAACCGGTTAATTTTGATGCCAGTTAACTTGGTGGCGTTACATCTTCGTTTAGGACAATTCATGAGTGTGGATGAGTTCAGAATTTCGTTCATTCGTATATATCTGTGTTGTTTTGTTAAAAATTTACATTCAACATATTTATATTGATTTAGTTTTACCAACTAAACTTGTTGTGTATTTATGTGTTAAACCTATAAATCATATTCCTGTGGGTAATTAGTAATAACCAACTCGACAGGTTCGAGGGCTAGTTGAAGGTGGCGACGCCAAGCGCTGGTAGTCGTACTCACGCTGAATTTTCACGTAAGGACATATCGCTGCTGACGGCGTGTATTATTTAAATTTTGATAATTTTATGGTTTTGCGCTCCTTTCCGCAGACACACAAAATGGCAACTATCTTTTTCCAAAGAACTAGGTGAACATACAAAATGTTCCTCCAAAGCACAACTGTTCTCTGCATCGACAGAGTTTGAGATCATCAACATACAGCAAATGAGACAAGCGGAAGTTGTTTCAATTAATTTGTACCCAATTTTGCTGATATTAAGATGTTTGGACATAGGGTTCATTGCTACATAGAACCATAACGGTGACGGTGAATCTCCTTTGAACATTGCATTTTTAATATGAATCACTCCTATATTTTCCGAACTCATCCATATGTTCGTACTCCATTACGCCATCATTGCACTAAGTGTCCTTTTGATTTTTGGACAAACACCGCATATATATCAAGAACCTTTTTCAACCAACTGTGCGGGACAGATTCAAATGCCTTCTGATAATCTATGTAGCACATTATTATTATTATTATTATTATTATTATTATTATTATTATTATTATTATTATTATTTCGTTAATCGGCCAACTAGGACCACGCAAGCAAGCATCCTGCATTTACCGTGGCTCAGTTTTTATTTATTATCACGGTGGCAGGTGCTTGCGACAATTCTTTGGGGGGACCAGCATTTTAGCTGGATCCGAGTTTTTATCCCCCATGGTTGTTAGCCCTGGGGGTATGGAAGATGAAATGATGATATGATGATGATGGGGGTGAAAGGACAACACATACAGACATACACAAATACATCCATGCCCGAGGCGGGACTCGAACCCGCGATCTTCTGGTCCGAAACCACTCCGGCACTACTGCCTTAGCGATCTCGGCCATCTGATCGGCTATTATTATTATTATTATTATTATTATTATTATTATTATTATTATTATTATTATTATTATTATTAAACTTAATCGGTTACATGGATGAGGAAGCGAAATTAGATATCTCTATTTATGCTCAATTTCTGCGATTTTTATTCAGGAATACATGGAAAGGAAATTTGTTTTGGATTCGAGTTGGTTGTGTAAGATTTTGGCCGAGGTTGAGTGCATTTAATATGGAAATTTTTGGTATCAAGAAATAGAAGTTTGAGGCAAGGTAATTAATACAATTGACTATGGGATCGATGGATAATTCTTTGTTGGAGTTGGTTGTTGCTGACAAACCAAGGAGCGTAGGAACTGGTTTTGGAAGATTTGTAGTTTTTTAATGTTAGTTTTTGCGGCATTGATCGAGATGTGGGACGCGTATCAAAGGAGGGGTCTTAAAATGATTTTGTAGATTATTATGGCTGTGCTATAAGGTAGTGAATTTCTATTGATAATATGTTTTTCTTGCAGTAATTTTATTTTGGCTTGATTGACTTTGGTTTCTATATGTTTTTTCCAGTTAAGTTTTGTGTCTATGTTGAGTCCAAGGTATTTAATTGTGTTGTTATGTGGATGCCAGTTTATTGGTTCGTTGTGTATTGTCAGGGAATTAGGATTATGATCTGAGGGTAAATATTTTGGCAGCGGTTTACGATGGATTAAGTTGAATGTTTAGTTTAGAGGCCCAGCTATCGATTAGATGAAGGTATAGTTATGAAAAAGGTATCAAGATATAATAATGCAAGATTGATGTTTAAATTCAAACTTACAGCAAAGGTATAGAATGTATGATAAGAGAAAACATTTTTTTTAAATTGAGGTTTTTTAAATACCTCAATTTTCTCTAATGTTAATTATCTTTATTTAAGTCTAAAGATGGGAAAATACATGTTCTCGAAACTTCGCAGATCAAACTGAGTCGTGAAAACAATATTATTTTTGTTTAAAAGTTTTTGTAAACTACTGTATGGCTGCAATATCTGTGGCCAAAATCATCGAATATAATTACGGTCTTTTTTCGTACTCAGAGCTAGACCTTTTATTAAAAATTCCTCTTTTTTAAACCATTTATTTTTCTCCGCTTAGCAAGATCCAATTGTCTAACTTTTCTTGCTTCAATCTACTTTTCAGGCGTCACTGTCAGAATTCTATGCCTTCCTATCCGCCTTCCTCTTGTAGACTTCTTTCGGGCAGAAACTTTGGGATATGACAAGGGCCGTCCAGAAGGAGGGGGTAGGCTGGTGTAACTTGCCCCAGGCCCCAACGTAAGTAGGGCCCGGAATATTTTTCATTCAAAAGAAATGAAAAATGTATTTATCTCTAGTCCAAATTTAACACAGTAAGTTTTTCCTGGTGCATGGAGGATTAAATTCTGTTAATGAATTGGGGGAGGAGGAAATTTCTTGTTTGAAATAAAAATCTTCCTTAGTTCAAATGCCCTAGGCTCCTAGTTTTCTCTTGGCGCCTGTGAATTTACTTCTGAATATGAAGGAAGACTTACTAACAGAAGTTATGTGAATCTTCTGTAAGTACATTTCTTAATATTTCCTCAGACTGTTCTTTGATGGAACTTTATTTTGATCCACTATATCACTATAGCATTGGCGTATGGCTAGCTCTTGGTCAGCGTGCTCGCTTCCCACTACGCGGCCCGGGTTCGATTCCCGGTCAAGCCAAGGCTATAGTGTGCGTTGTCCTTGCAATATCGCAGTATATGTTGCTGTGTGACGATGAGAAAAATCACTTCTCAGAATGAGAAGACCCGATGCATGGGGATGTCTAGGGGTTAACCACACTTACCACCTTAACCCATGGCCAAGAGGCAGGGACGTCGCCGGTAGTCCTGAGCCCATTCACGGGCTGACGCGCCAAGTACATGCATACATACAAACTATCGGTATAACATACGATACCAGAAATGCATCATATTTAAGTATGTTTTTATTAAATGGTAATATACCCGTTACATGAAACCCATAAATGACACATCTCAGCTGCCTCATTTACTCTCTGCATTCCTTGCAATATTTCGTTTACAGAACTCTCCAAAATAGTTCGCTCTCAACCGCCGAGCGGAACGGACGTGACCTAGCTCCGAGTTGCTCGTGCAGTTATCAGTGACTGAGTCAAGTCTTATCAGAGCTAGTGCGATCGATAACGCGTTTGAATAGGCTTAGTCAACGATCGTTTTGCCGCATTGCGGCAAAACTACAATACAAACAATTAGACTAATAATAGTGCACCGTCACAGAGGCAAAATCATCAAGTGTGCTTATAGTGTGTGTCATAACAGAACTAAAAATTGTTAATACCACAGTAAAAAGTGCTGCAAAATACTACGATAAAGTGCTCAAAATGTTAACAGAAGAAGATTCACTATGAGAATACTTCATCAGATCCATCGAACTATTAACTGATGATGGAAACTGTGAATTATACACAAGACAACTAATTCACAATTCTCACAAGAAAACCAAATAACAGATCTTCAACAACAGTATCAACATCTCCTACATCAAAATCATAATCTGCAAGAACATCTTAACAAATTAGAACACCAAAACCAAATTCTACAACAACAGCTTCATTATTCACAGACCGATTCAACAAACAGCGCAGAAACAACAGCACATATTCTTCAAATATATGTGAAACGCGCACAATCAACTGGAAACCTCCAATCTGCAGAAGCTAGGCCTACAGAAATCAACAGTGATTCTCACCAGCCAACAAGCGCACAACATCAACCCACCAAAAAAAGAGGACTCACAAAAGTAAGTAACTATAGTGACGCCAAGCGTAGAATGCTGATCAATTGTGCAAGTAAAGACATTACCTCAATAAATAGATATTCAATATTAGAATCAGTAGACGAAACAGAGGAAAATGTAAATAACAATGAACCACAATTAGAAACTGTAAAAATTCCCCCAATTTGCATCAGAAACGCAGGAAATTTAACTCTTCTAACAAAAGACCTAAAAGAACTAATAGGAAACGGCTTTACACTCAAAATCACAGGGAATTCAGTAAAGATATTAATGAAAAACGTTTCAGAATACCGAAAAGTCAGAAAATATTGTGAAGAAAAATGTGTTCCCTACTATACATACTGTGTTCAAACTGAAAAAAACTTATCAGTAGTAATAAAAAATGTACCCATAATATTCACTGAAGAAGAAATTTACAACGAATTAGAAAGTCTAAACTATCCAATAAAAAAAGTTACCAGATTAACTAACAGAGAACAATTACCATTCAAAGTAGTTGCCTTAGAACTATCAAACTCCACTGAAGGAAAGTAAATATTTAAACTAGACAAATTACTTCACTGCATTGTAAAAGTAGAAATAAAAAGGAAACCACAAGGCCCCCCTCAATGTAAAAATGCTTTACTTATGGGCACACAAAAAATTATTGCATAATGCCCCCATATTGTGGCTACTGTGCAGAACATCATTGGACAAAAGACTGTAAATTATTACAATCCACAAACCCACCACCCCAATTTGTACTCTATGTAAAGAAAATCATATGGCTTTAATCAATGCAAGTACTTTCCAAAAAGAAAGAGAATCCAACAATCAAACCAATTCAATACCCAATTTCAAGCTCTACAATCACATCAAAAATATGAAAACAAAACTCACTCACAAACATTCCCACAACAAACAAACATAAATCAAAATCCACTACATCCACAACTGGCTCTTAATAACAGTCAAAATACAACTTCACCCACATATGCACAAACAGTTACACAAAATACCATACAGACAAATATCACACAATTTATAATGCAGATGTTACCAACAATAGTTAACCAAATAACAGCTACATTAATTCCACAGATACAAAACATTGTATCAAATCAAATCTCAAATATAATAAGAAATGGATAAACAGCCCAACTTAAAATCAATATCACTTCTTAACTGGAATGCAAATGGCTTACCAAATAAAAAAATACACTTATTCAATTCCGGAAAAAACACTCAATAACAATTGCATGCATAACAGAAACACACCTTGCACCAGGACAATCTTTCAAAATCACTGGATATAACTGTTAAAGAGAAGACAGAATATGTCAACATGCAGCAGGGGGAGTAGCAATACTAATTAAAAATAAATTAGACCACTCATTAATTTCTATTCCAAAATCGAACAACCTAGAGCTAATAGCAGTAAAAATAACTTTAAAAAATGAATATTTAAATATCATAACAGCATATAAACCACCTAAAAAAATCAATATAAATGAACTAAAGCTAATATTACATAATACAGAACCTACAATCTTAATGGGAGATCTAAACAGCAAACATATCAATTGGGGTTGTAAAGTGAATACACCTAATGGGAGAAAGTTGCTAAAAGCATCATCAACATTAAACTTTCAAATCATAGCCCCAACAAACCCTACTCATTACCCCAAAAACTGTAATGCTGAACCAGATATCCTTGACATTACCATTTCTAAAAATCTAAAACTCTATGCTCAAGTGTTACCTGAATTAGAGTCTGACCACTGTCCTGTTATTCTCACCTCTGATATGAACTATATTAAAACTGAGTTGCCATTTGGCTTAGACACAAAAAACATAGATTGGTTAAAATTTCAAACAAACGTCGATAATTCTCTTCCCACAAACCGATTCATGAAAAACAAAGAAAAAATTGATATTGCCATAGATACCTTCACTAAAATCATACAAAAAGCAGCAAAAGAAGCAAATACTAACCCAAATTATAAACCAAAATATACACAACATACAATACCTATCGGCATTGAAAAATTAATTCAAAAGAAACACAAAATACGTAGGCAATGGCAGCAATATAGAAGCCCAGTCTTTAAAAAAATTACTAAATAAACTAACACACCAAGTAAAACTAGTTTTAGACGAGCACAGAATCCAATAATATAAAAATTACATTAAAAAATAAATCCTAAAGACATTAATTTATTGCAGGTTACAAAACAAATATTGAAAGAACCAACAATCATACCAGAACTAAAGAAATCAGATAAAACAGCCACAACAACAATGGAAAAATGTGAAATACTAGCAGATTATTTCCAAGAAACATTTACTCTAAATACAACCACAAACAATAACAATTTAAATCATATCAATAACTGTGAAGTAACAACAGTTCCACACCCAGTAAAATATATATCACCAAATGAAACATACCAAACGATCAAACAGCTACTTAAGAAAAAATCAGCTGGAATTGACCAAATACCAACCATACTTTTACAAAAACTAAATAAGAAAGCAATTAGCTATCTAACTGCAATATTCAATTCAATGTTAAGAACAGGGTACTACCCCAAAAAATGGAAACACTCTATAGTAATACCAATTCCAAAACCAAGCAAAAACCCAGCATTTACAGAAAACTATAGACCTATAAGCCTAATCCCTATTGTAGCCAAAGTAATGGAAAAACTAATTTTAAAAAGACTTCTGAAATATATTAATGGAATACAATACGTACCACCTTTCCAATTTGGATTCAAAGAAAAGCACTCGACAACACATCAACTTTTAAGAATTACAGAATTAATTTATAAAAACTTCGAACAAAAAAAGCACACACTGGCAGTATTTTTAGATGTAACCCAAGCATTTGACAGAGTTTGGCACGAAGGTTTAATATTTAAATTACAAGAATCCGGATTACCCCTTTACTTGGTAAAAATAATAAAAAGCTTCCTAAAAAAAGAGTTTTTTCAGTAAGAATAAATTCAACCTACTCTACACAAAAAGAAATCACAGCTGGAGTACCACAAGGCAGCCCATTATCTGCAACTTTGTTCAATATATTCACAGCAGATTTCCCAACTACTCAAAACACAACAATAACATTATTTGCTGATGACAGTGCAATACTAACTTCTAACAAGTGTCTAAAAACAGCCACAAAAAATCTACAAGATGAACTGAACAAAGTAACACAATGGGCAGATAAATGGAAAATAAAAGTAAACCCAAACAAATGTCTAGCAAAAATGTTCACACTATGCCCAATAAACACTACTCTTAAACCCCTAAAACTACTTAACAAAACACTGGATTGGTTACCAAAAAAGAAACCTATTAAATATCTGGGAATATTAATGGACACCAGACTAACATGGACAAACCATATAAATGACAAAATCACCCAAGCAAATAGAAGACTTCATAAATTGTACCCATTAATTAATAGAAAAACCGTTCTCAAAACAGAATGTACACTAGTCCTGTACAGAGCAATAATTCTCCCCATTATAATGTATGCATGCCCAGTATGGTACAACACATCGGCGACTAATATCAAGAAACTACAAACATTTCAAAATAAGATTCTACGTATAGCTGTAAATGCCCCCCTGGTTCATTAGTAACAATCAATTACACTCAGAATTAAAAACAGAAACTATACATCATATACTGCTCAAACGCGCACATTTCTTTTTCACATCTTTGCATAATATACCAACAACTGACCACTACAACCTTGGTTCATCAGCAACAACATCCCGAATCAAAAACAGATTTCCATATGATAAATTTCTAATACAATTTGCTGACCCCCCTTAAATCTTTCAGAAGTAGAATAAACATTGCAAAGAATATTCAACAAACTTACTTGTAAAACATCAAACAATAATGAGGAACCTGTTGGGCTGCCCTTATTTCTATTTATCTAAAGAATGATAGTATTTTTTTATGAATGTGATACTTGTTTATATGTTGACTGAAAGGTATTCTGCTGTCTTATTTATTTGTATACCTGTATTTTAAGTTGTTATTGTATGAAAACAATCCCTGTAAAGCAGTTATGCTGGTCTGTGGAAATAAATAAATAAATAAATAAACAAAAAAAGAACTCTCCAACGCTCTTGAATCGATCTTTCGAGTTTTGCCCTCCTCACTGCTAGACATAATACTGGAAAACAAATACTCCTACAAATAATCAAATGCATCAGTGATTGTTTCAAAACCAAGTATGGCATTCATGGTCACCAATCATGCAAACAATGTTGTGCCTTGGGTTGTACCAAAGCGCACATACAAGTCATAATTTACACTTTAACATTAAAATCAACCATTAATACTAGTAAAAATATAAAGACTGAGACGGTGACATAATATTTACTTACCACAAGTAAACTTTTATTTTTCTAAACAGTAACAAGAAAATATGTGATGACAGCACCAGTCTTTCTGATCTGTCTTCTTGAGGCGGAATGAACAATTTAATCATGTTTGTTGGTCCATGAAGAAGTGGAATGCAATTTGTGCCAAGGTAAAATTGGTTCAACCTTCCCCTATACATGTGAAACTATTTTTTTATTGACTAGCCCGCTAAGCACTATCCCGTCCTCCAGGAAGGAACCTGGTTGCGTCACTGATTAGATCACGAAGTGGAGGAAGATACGTGGATGTCAAATAGCGTTTATATAGATTAAAGTGTTTGAGATTGATTGTAATTCCAATATTTCAACTTAAAATCAAAACCATTGGTAGAAAGCTAAACTAAATATTGATGTGCTCTAATCTTCAGATATGTCATTTTAGAGAAATTAAAAGCACATTATGTACTACGTTTTACGTATCCCCTTTTGAGAATAGAAGATGCTAAGAAATAGTAAATTAAGTCATCACAATTTTAGGAATAATTGCAATTCTAAAAGTGAACATTTCGAAGTAGACATTAATCATTTTTCAGCAAATAATTTAGTGTTTTGTGAATGACAATTTTTATATACATTTTATATTTTTTTAAATGGTGACTAATTTATTCGAATGTAACGTAAATGGTAGATTTTTTGGTTGAGATCTAGTTACAGCATATGCCACAGTATTTTTTAAATAGTAAAAATTGCTATTGAATTCACCTATATTGTAGTCTTAAAACAAGTTTCAATGAGAAATAGTGGAGTGATCGGAACCCCCTACAGTGTATGAGTCAGCCTATTGTTGCCTAAAACCACCATGTTTAAAATAGGTCTCCGATAATTTTTAATGCTACTATATTATTAAGTATAAAGAATTATATATTCCATCTAAAATACTTATAGTTTTTAACAAAAGTAATGATATTACAACATTGAAATATTAATAGATTTTGATCTGTCATCTTCTTAAACATCGTTATGAAATTTTGGTTGTAACGAAAGACACTTTGTAGACGTCTTTTTCATATTGGATAGGTTTCAGAGATTCGAATGATAATATTAATAGTGGTTACAGAATTTTTGAGTCTCTAAAAAACTATTACGAACACAATTAAAGTAAAGAAAAGAAGGAAAATAGATCAACAAGGAAAAGATCAAAAGCAGGAAAAGATGAAAAAGAAAGAAAAAATGAGAAAGAATGGCAAAATATGGCAAGCGGGGAAAGAAGGGAACAGAAATAATAGAAATGAAAGTTAACAAAGAAAAGAAAGGAAGGAAGGACACGATAGAAAAGAAGGATAAGACTAAAAAGTTGGAAAAGGGAAGTAAAAATCAGAAAGTATAGAAATAATAGAACAACAAAACAACAACAAAGAAATTAAAGAAAAGGCACAGAAAAAAGAAAGGAAAAGAAGGAAAGAAATGAAAAGAAGGAAATGAGGGAGAAACATAAGAGAAAGAGAACTAAGATGAAGGCTTTGTACCTCGAATACATTCCAGAATCTGTGTGTTAGAACGTGCAATCAAATGTGTCATCATATAAACGCGGCGGGCGTCGCGGCGGGCGAGCAGCCAGGGCGCCGGCGCCGCTTCCCGCGTGTCCCCATTGGCCGAAGGCGCACTGACGCAGCGGGCGGGCGGGCACCGGCATCGCGGCGGCGGCGATGGCCATTCAGTTAGGGCTGCGCTCTGGCGGCCGCGTGCGCCCGTTGCCTGTCGCCCTTCCGCCGCCCGGCGCCCGCGCACGTGCTTCTGGTGGGTGGCGCCGCCTCGCGAGGTGAAGTGCCTCGCGCGTGCTTGGATACCTCTCCATCAGCGGAAGAATTTGTGAGTCGCTTTTCAAACATTGTTTTAACGTGTTTACAGAGTTTATGGGATGCTTTCGCGTCACGCTCGAAGCTGGTATGTGTATTCAGAGAACGATAATCATTGTTCGGAGTTTTTTAAAAAAATAATAAACAAGGTGAAATTGTTCCTTTTACGATAAATGAGTACTGAATGTTTGATGACATGATAATATATTACATGCCTCTTATGTGATTCCTTAAACACTGAACGTGTTGGAACACAACTCTATATTTTCACTGTTCATTTTTCCCCATCCTTCATTATATTCTGAGATACGTCTCCGAATTTATTCGTATTTATACTTGTCTTAATTATCGTAATATATCTGTCACATTTTTGATAAAATGAATATACTGACTAATTACTCTCTACAAATGATTCGGAATATGTCTTCAGTATTATTTATTGACTCGCTCTAAATAAACTTTGATTTCAAGGCTATGATGGTGAAAATAATAGAATTTTCTTTTGCAATTTTCAATTGTTTTGTGCTATATATTTACGTTTAATATATTAATTGTAACTTTAAGGTATGATTCAGGTTGTTAACGTTTCAGACCTGGATTCTGGCCAGTTGATGAGTCGGAAAAGAAACAAATTTTCTTTTATATTTTCTACTTTGAACATTTTAAAAAGAGGTGAAGTCAAGACTTTTCCCGGAGAGGGAGGGGGTGGAGCTATCGTGGTAGGCCGATATGGTGATTTCTTATAAAGAATATTTAATTCATTCTAAACATAAAGTGTATTTTTTATTTATTGAATTACAATCAACACAGACGTTAACAAGATATATATTTCATGACTTTTGTTACTTGAGATTATTTGTACTAGCTATATTTTTGAATATGCACCACTGCCTTCTGGTGGAGAGAGGGGTGAATTGCCATCCCCCCCCCTTGTGTGCGCCGGTGCTTTACAGTAATATCATAAGGTGATTCTTTCCTAAACAAGTAATTTTATTTTAATAGATTCCACTGAGAAATATTTTTCCTTTCTGGCACTCTTATTCCAAGTTCATTGCTTCCAATGAATGTGGCGGAATCCAGAAAATTAATAATATTCATGAGTTCATGAATACGAATTTGACTTATAGCATGATGAGTCTTATGAGGGATGTGCTATAATGATGCAGTTATCGGTAAAGTATTCAATATTTATAGAAAAGCTTTCGTGGAATATATTTTGGTGTAAAAATACATTTTTTATATTTGCCAAAAGGACGTGTGAATATTTACTTCAGTTATATTCTTGCACGGATATTACTGTTTGTTGATATTGCTTTTAATATAAATGTGTATTAAATAGCACTGTTTCCATGAATTATCATGTTTCATTAAAAGAAAAATAACCTGCAATTAGCATTTGTTAAATATAAATATTACTCTTTTATAGAGTTCGAATAAAAACGTGTTGTTAGATTGATATTATCTTCCCTTAAATTAAAGATGTAATGAATCATTTACATTAATGAAATGAAAGGCGCAGACTTACAAAAGGATAACTGAAAGAAGGGCAGTGGGCAAGGGAAATAAAAGAGATGAGGTCTGGAATTGAAAGAGAAAGTGTCTCCCGATGACGTCTCTTCCTAAAATTACGAAAGCAATCGCATGGAAACCGGACACATTTATTCTTCGCTTTTATCTTTTGGACACTTTCATATACTCATGTGTACATAGTGTACATGTGTACATAGTACACATAGTAAGGCATATGCCTCACTACGGCGGAGTTGTCTTGAACATTCCAGTAGAAAGGTGACCAACTTCATTATAATTAGGTGCTGGACACCTTACATTTCCGGGTACCCACAATGCCTGTTGCAATCAGGTAATTCCTTTGATACAACCGAATCATACTCAATTTACATATTTCATCGCGATGCGTAAAAGAGCCATGGTACACCATGGCTGCAAACTCAAACCAGCGATCAAAACAGGATACTAAACCGAACAGAATATCAGACACTGTCAAAAAACTTTGAACTATTGTTAAAAAATGTAAAGAAATTGTATTTATTTATTTATTTATTTATTTATTTATTTATTTATTTATTTATTTATTTATTTATTTATTTATTTATTTATTTATTTATTTATTTATTTATTTATTTATTTATTTATTTATTTATTTATTTATTTATTTATTTATTTATTTATTTATTTATTTATTTATTTATTTATTTATTTATTTATTTATTTATTTATTTATTTATTTATTTATTTATTTATTTATTTATTTATTTATTTATTTATTTATTTATTTATTTATTTATTTATTTATTTATTTATTTATTTATTTATTTATTTATTTATTTATTTATTTATTTATTTATTTAATTTATTCAGGCCAATATATCTACTTTACAGGGATTGGAATTAATTCCGAAGGAAATAACCACAAATTGAATATAGAAACGCTTGATATCGCTAGGGTTAGTAAATACCTCCTCTCTTTTTAATTAATTTGCCTAAATATGAATGCTGGGAGATAATCATAAGTGGATTGGGGTATATTACAAGTTTCAATTTATCACTTTTCCGGATATGCCAATTTTGAAATAGATATGGATAATGAATGCTGATACAAAAAAAGCGGCATATTGATTATCATTGATGCAACAGTGGTTTGTTTTCTTGTTTAGGACTATGTTTCAATAATATTATTCAAATACTCCGACTTTTAGTAAATTGTTAACGTTAATATATTTAATGAAGATTTTGCGTGGTGTAAAGATTATCTGAATAGTAAATATATGATTGTGACTCATTATATCATACTATTGTTGAATTACGCCACGCTATAATTGAATAATTTAAATTTGTAGTACTACATGCACATGAAGTACCTTAAAATAATTTATTAATATCATTAAATAATGCTACAAAAGATGTATATTAGTTATTATTTTCATGTGTGAATAACAGTTAAAAAATATTGCATTAGACTACTCTTTTTCTTAGACGTTACTTTAAAGCCATACCATTTTCTTCTGAATGACAACAAAATGTTCAACCAGATATTGCGTATATAATTTATGGTTATAAATCAAAATTAAATATAAAATTATTAATAGTGAATGTAAATTAATGATTAACAAAACATCACCTCTATAGGAAGTTGACATACAATTATGTAAGTATGCTTATTTTCCTGATAATTTTACCAGAGTTTATGATGAATTCTAAGGTATGAATACAGATGGGATTAAAAAAGCGAATGTATTTATGCTAATATGTAGTCTTAATTTATTTTCTTTTTCTATATTCATGCAGACATAAAGTCGCATCACAAGAGTTTATCATGTGTGTAGTTATTCCATGTTGATATGAATTAAATAAAGTGCAGAATATTAAAGGAATCTCAATTAGATTCCGGTTTTTCCTTATTTTACCAAGCCTGTACAAAAGTTGCTCTCAAGTTACTTTAATAACACGTGGAAATTAAGTAGATATTTAATACTTACGAATAGTACTTTTATACTTGGCAACATTTGGAGTACTTGGCGTACGCAATATAAACGAGTACATCGAGGCGAACGATTGCTGCAATGATACTTTGAATTGTCAATGCAAATAAATGATAAAATGTATTTACCCTGAACTTGAAATAACTCCGCGATGTTGTTATCAGTATCTTATCACTGGAATTCCTATCCACATGAATGTGTGCGAGATTAGTGATATATTGGTTTAGTAGAGAAACGAGTTTTCCTTCTAAGAAAATGATACAAAAATTCAACATGATATGAAAAGAATCCCACATATATTAATCCTGTATACCAAAAGATTCGGGTTAGATTATCAGGCTTGACAGACAAGTCTTTGAACAGCTTAATCATCATTTAATCTAATCTATACTAATACAACCTAATAAATAATAAAAAGACAAGAGATTTCAGATCCAACGTGCTTGTTTCTTAAGGAACTGAACCAATACCAATACCGAGTATTATATGCTATGATTTACAGTCATAAACATAAATATGTTTACAAAACAAATGGTGCCACATCAGGACGAACCTTCTCTCCCTGAACAACAGAGTAATATTACTATTCTGCAGTTTCCGACCATTTTCACACACCTGAAGCCATCACCTGAAAAACTTGTCACAAATCGTAGAACAAAACATGTAC
This sequence comes from Gryllus longicercus, assembly GCA_038098605.1. Classification (NCBI taxonomy): domain Eukaryota; kingdom Metazoa; phylum Arthropoda; class Insecta; order Orthoptera; family Gryllidae; genus Gryllus; species Gryllus longicercus. The sequence goes on from JAZDUA010000139.1 coordinate 1,495,194, forward strand.
AAACTAATTTTCAAAAAGTTAACACAACACAAATTCGACAATAAAATGGGTTTCACACAGCTAAACATTTCCCAACAATCAGAAGGAGAGATTGATTAGTGATCCCGCGCGCGCCAACTGATCAGGTCATTAGTCCCGTAAGTGTAGTGTATGTTTTATTGTTGGTACGTGTGGTGTTTGTTTTAGTGCAGGAGGGCGAACTCTGTTGGCTTGCAGGAATTTTCCCCAAACAGATATATCTCACATGCGCAGAACCGCCCCCAACCCGGACTACCTTTAAGCTCCCGACTGGTCTTCCAGCGTTTGCGGTAGTGTAGTCCTTGCCACCATCATCGTCATTGTCATCGTCACGGGCGCGATGGTGTGACGGTTAGCGTACTGGTCTGTTATACCCAAGCTAGCGGGTTCAAACCCGATCGAAGCCGTGGATTTTTAGGGCGACAAAATCCTTCGTACGCCTTCCTTCGGAGGGGAAGTAAAGCCGGCTGTCCCATGTGCATGTAAAAGATCTTCAAGCCTAAATGACGCCTCTGAGCCAAATTCAAATCGCCTGTTTCTCGCCCAAGAAATATCTCCTTTCTCTGCTAGTTGGTGAAAGGAGCGTAGCGAAATTTACGTGGTCAGACGGAAGAGCGGGCCTGATGGCCCGAGTCTCGCCACGTAAAATAAGGCAAATTCAATTCAATTCAATCATTATGGGTTAAGCCTAATGGCCGGTTCCGTCTTCAAGAGTTTCCCTCCAGCGCCTTATTTTTCTGCCCCTACTCCTCTACCTTTTTTGGGGTATAGTTGTGGAGGATTTTTGGTATTCGATCTTCCGGCATTCTCATTCCAATTATTCTCAGTATATCTATTTTTTCAGTTGGCTTGAAGATATTTAATTCGTCTCTGATGTCCGGATTTCTTCAAAGGTCCAGCACTGATTAGACCAAAGACCTAAGAAATCTCGCTTCTATTTTTTTTCGGTTCTGCTCTATTGAGTACCCAATTTTTACATCCGTAGGTTATCATTGGTACTGCCATTGTTCTATAAAATTTCAGTTGACTGTTTGTACGTGCATTCTCCCTGAAAGCCTTTCGTATAGTTCCACAAATAATCTGAAAATGCTGTTTTTTTCATTTTTTTGAGAGTATGAAAACTTGCAAACGAGGTAGTTGAAGTTATTTACTTGTTCGTACTAATTAGCTTTGTGATTTTTTTGTCTGTGCTGGGTTTTCAGTTTTCCCTCATTTTTTCTCGACTGCCATGTATCTCCACCCAAACTTTTCTCAATTTTGTCTGTTTCCTAATGGTAGAACATGCTTTTAGGAATGTTCTGGACGAGTAAAATCTTCCGTGTCAAAATATTCGTTGAAAATTTGGAGACATTTTGAGAAAATGTCGTTTAAGCGTTTCTGTGAATGCAAAATTTCCAGCTCTTTTTTTTACAAAAGGCTTTCCAGTTTTCGAGAAACTTCATTGGAAATTATCTGAAGCACTTCTACTTAAAAATGCAATAATGTATACAAATTGCTGGTTATTAAAATACTAACGCCGTAAATGATATTTACATTTTAACTTACTTTTGTAATTTTTTTGTTTCAAAAACAAATGAAAACAGTATAACGTTCCTTATAACATCATATAGGGTGCATTTAGGACTATCTCTTCCAATAGTATAAAGCTAGAAATTGGAAGTTTTTAAGGTAATTTTCTTTTTAATATTGCTCAAATTTAATTCAATATTTCGCCAAAATTAATACAATTTTCAAAAAACGTGCAGGATGTCAATGAAAAAACTAATTACGATGAACAATTTTTATTTTTACGAAAAAATCTCTCTCTTCAATATTGCAACTATGGAAAAAAACGCTGAAAAAGAAGAAACTTTGTAATTTTTGAAAAAACAGGGGCTTTAACGAAAATGAAACGTCCACCATTCTCATGAACAGTGTTTACGCTATCCGAGGGCAAAATTTAATAAAAAGAATTTAAGCTGTTTTGAAAAATCGCAGGAGTTTCATGTAAATAAGTTCGAAAATTAAAATATCTGTTAACATTCAAAGGGCCACAACATCAGCTAAATCGATTGCGGAATACCAATTTTGGCAAAAATCATGCGTATAGATTCTGACTACACATCAAGAAGAAGTAATTACTATATGAGTGGGCAAAATTTCCCCCTATTGTTTGTTTCCAGAATCCGGCATTAAGAGTTTTTTCTGTAGGAAATATTTTTACCACAGTATTAAAATACTTTCTCTAAACTGCGTAAGACGTACGTGAAACTAATAATTACTTTTTTGTACACCAGCGTTATAAACGACCTGTTCTGTTGTAAGAAATCGTTCGAAATCTGGCGTTTTACAGCACAAATGATGACGTATTATGTCTAACAACTCGAATCTTTGCGTCATCACACATTCAGCCAATTGCAGCGAGAGAATCGTGGTGAGGCAGCGATGAACGGAACATGCTTCACGCACAGATGTCAAATACCGTCATGCACAGACGTCACAAGAAAGTAAAATTAAGTCTGATTCTCTTATAAATGTATAATGTTGTTATACAAAAAATTGCGTATCCAACCCGTTTATAATGTTGCTTTATTGCTTTCGTAGACATTTGAAAACTCGCGCCAAATGTCACTCGTTTTCATAACATGTACTCATGTAATAAATAATAACATTATAAACTCATTGCATAAACTACTATTTCGCTACTTCGCGTGCTATCCACTGCGTGCGCGGCGAATTTCAATGTTCGACACAACATCGCTCGAGTCCTGCACGAGATGATTTTGCACGAGCGCTGTGGCAGTGCACGCAAAATCCGCAAGATGTCAGAGCAGAAGCACAGGGTTTTGCTCAACACGAGCATCTCTGTTGCTCGATACGAGCGAGTTCGCCAATCGATCGTCCAGGGATGGCACATCAAAGTCGATGGTTTCAAAACAAGGATTATTACACGGAAACATCGATGATTTAAACCAGATTAAATCAGATATCCATATTTTGATGTTTTCACGTCAGTTCGTTAAGTCGAAAAGAAGCTCCCAATTAGATAGCAGTGTCCTTCTCTCCGTTCAGCTCGTTACCTTGAAGTGCCACTGTGTTTAAATCGATGTATAAGTTCGAAGAAGGGAAAGTTTTGATATACTACCTTCATCGAGCAGACTTATCTTTTCTCAGCGAATTGACTCCCGTTCTCTATTACATCCTACACCTTTCCTCGTTCTTTACTATACTACGATACTGTTTTTTCTTGATCTGTAGTAGTATTGCCCTGTATTTTTTTTAAAATGAAACTATCTGTTTTTTTTTACATATTTTTTTTATTGTTGATCATAAATTTCTATTGGTTGGGTGAATTTTACTAATAAAATATAGATAATTCATTATGCGCCAAATTGTACTTTTAAATTAGTAATTTTTGAAAATATATTAATTTTTGTTTCAAAATCCCGTCTTCTAGTGTTTTGCTAAATTTGTTATAAAAATAAACAATTTTCGAAAGTACGGATGGTTTTGTCGTAATGTTGCGTGAAATATGGTCAGTTTCAAAAAATTATCATGAATGGAATCAACTTCTTAAAAAATTTCTCTTATTTAGAATCAAAGAGCGGTAAAAAGTAGATGCTTATCCAAATTTCGGCATGCTTTGTTTTGAAAATTGAAAAAAGTAACATTTACATCTTTTAAAGGGGGTATGGACAATTGAATCGGTTATGTTTAAAACCCCATAAATCACTCTCTTTATCTTTTTCGCCTTTTGTGAGAAAATAGAAGTAGCAGGATAGAAAGCAGTTTTGAGAGAAAATAGTATCATCAAGTCTGAAAAGCCAAAAGTGAAATTAGTATTTTTTTATGTTAACCACGAAGTTAATTTTTTTGTAACCCTTCGATATAATCTTTTTATGTTTAGTTACGATAGCGCTCCATTTATGAGATTAGCGGTATGTCGTAAACTGTTTTAATGTGAATTCAAAGTCGCTTTTCCAATACGACTTCTTTGTCTAATTCCACGAACGGCCTTATTACCTGCTGCCCCGACGGATACATAATACGTTCTTCCCAAAGACGTTAATTCCTTGGTGTTACTCAATTGTCGAATATTTTATCCATGTGGTCAACTTCAAACATTGTTCTGTTATATTCGAGAATGGTTTATTTCTTCGTCGTTACTTATTTCTTGATCTTGAAGCGTGTTGTTAAGAGCTAATAATGTTTATACTTTTTTTGGCCTTTGGCCAAGACACAATCAAATGGGAGAAACCAGAAAGGTATGAGAGACGCTTTTGAGAGACGCTTTGGAGAGACGCTTTGGAGGGTCACGTCGGAAGGCCACGTCGGAGGGTCACGTCGGAGGGTCACGTCGGAGTGTCACGTCGGAGGGCCACGTCGGAGGGCCACGTCGGAGGGCCACGTCGGAGGGCCACGTCGGAGGGTCACGTCGGAGGGTCACGTCGGAGGGTCACGTCGGAGGGCCACGTCGGAGGGCCACGTCGGAGGGCCACGTCGGAGGGCCACGTCGGAGGGCCACGTCGGAGGGTCACGTCGGAGGGTCACGTCGGAGGGCCACGTCGGAGGGCCACGTCGGAGGGTCACGTCGGATGGTCACGTCGGAGCGTCGCGTAGGAGAGACGCGAGGGATGGACGCAAAGGACCCTTGAAGCGAGGACCTGCAGGATGCCCTACGCGCAAGAACACGGGGGTTAGCTGTTTGGGTGAATCCGCCTCAGCCCCGCGAGTTCGTCGGCGCAGCGTTGGCAGGCAAAATAATGAGGAGGGCGCAGCAGGGCCTATTGTTAGCTTCTTAATTACAAGTCCTCCCACTCGAAGCGCTCGCAGTCAACCCCCGATCCCTGTAGCGAACGGTATTATGAATGCTTCACGTATAGTAGATGTATTCCCAGTAAGTGCCAGCGACTCATGTGTACAGTGAGTGTCCTCGCATCAATTTTTCAAATATGAAGAAGGCAATTGAAAAAGTATAATTATTCGGGAAAGTGAAACCAATCTTTTTTTCAATCTAATTTTTATCATGGTTTTCCTTATAATAATATTCCGAAAATGCAAAAAACAAAGGGAAAAAATGCATTTGTTTTACAAGCTTTCGTTGCATTTAAAAGCTATTTTAACTAGTATAAACTGTAGACCGGAATCCCCCATTCAAAAAAGTCTTACACCTTAAGCCTTACACCATTAAAAGGTTTGAAGGAAAACTGTTGTTAAATTCGAAATAAATCGAACCAATTGTTTTGTGTAGTTTCTTAGCAAATACACTAATAGACAAAATGTGGAAAGATCGAGTTGAATGAATCTTGGTTCACTCACCCGTTAACATGAGATTATTAAACAGCAATTGTAATGGAAACATTGCCAACGATTTTCTAGATTTACAATTCACTTATTTCATATATATGACGATTTTTGATCGTCTGAAAATAATGTTCCGTGTATAATATGGTGGCTATTATTTCTCAATGTTTCAAAAGATGATCTTCCAATTTCATTCCAATTAAAGAAACAATTCATGCAACATTTTAGCTTAATAGAACAACTCTAAAGCGCCCCCAACGACCAAGAAATTTTTAAAGTTGGCCATGTGAAGTGTGTTATGCGGTTTTGAATTTTGACTTCTCGCTATCGTTCACGCAGGAGAGAGGGAGACATAATGATGCACAAAAGAACGGCCAATTTTCGACAGAAAACCGTTAATTACAGGGGCTTGGTTACGATTAATCCAGTTGCTAAATTTAGAAACAAAATCCTCTGACACGTGGTATAGACAGAATCCATGTTCTCTGTATCCTTGACACCGAAAAATCGATTATCAGCAAATCGTCTCTGTCTGTCCGTTCCTCCGTCCCCTACTGCATAAGCTACGGCGAAATTAAAAATCACTTATAGAAATAGAGAGAAACCTTTTAGTTACGGAGTTTGATATATAGTATGCAGGTCGATTTTCTATTTCTTCGATTTTTTCAATTTTCAAAATTGTGTTTCACAACATTCAAAATCTAAACTTTTCTCTCATATTTGATCATTTCTATACAAATTTGTGGGGAAATATTGAGATAATACTGAAATTCTACGTTTTAGAGTATCCAAAAGTGCTTCTTCGAAAAAATAACACAAGAAGTCACCGGAGTCCGTGCCTTGGAGTCGTTTTTCCAGTGGAAAGGATTTGTGAACTTCACGCTTCTGCTAAAAGCATTGGTGAGTCTTCGTGTTGAGGATCAGCCAGGCTGCGAGGGGATGAGACCTCTGAGTGGCTTTCCTAGGGCAAGTCTCAGGCGCTTTTCTCAGCTCTGTTATTTGCGGTTCGGATGAAGTCCACCTTCCGAGGAGATTTTGTCTCCATCTTTATCATTACTTCCCTGCCTTGTCTCGACGCAGGGGTTTGAAGCTACGACGAAGCGGCGGCGATGGTGTAACGGTTAGCGTACCGGACTGTTGTACCCAAGCTCGCGGGTTCAAACCCGATCGAAGCCGTGGGGCGACAAAATCCTTCGTACGCCTTCCTTCGGAGGGGAAGTAAAGCCGGCTGTCCCATGTTTGTAGATTTACTTGCATGTAAAAGATCCTCAAGCCTAAATGACGCCTCTGAGCTAAATTCAAATCACCTGTTTCTCGCCCAAAAAGTACCTCCTTTCTCTCCTAGTTGGTGAAAGGAGCGTAGCAAAATTTGCGTGGTCAGACGGAAAAGTCGGCCTGATGGCCCGAGTCTCGCCACGTAAAATAAGGCAAATTCAATTCAAAATTCAAAAGAAGTTCGCCGAGGACTCGACTTTCGCAAGATTTTCGAGTCTAGCTAAAAGCTAGGCCGTGCCTGAAGGAGAATTCTAGCGGACGTTTGCTCTGATCGATAGATTTCCGAGTTATTTCGATCCACACTAAACGAATACCAGAGCAGTACCCTAACAAACGGCCTACGGACAGCATGCAATTTTCCCTTCCTCTTCCTTGTCCTATTCTCACCTCATATTTACACACACACTAACATGCACTACACTACCACAAATACCGGGAGACAATTCGCTAGCTTAGAGCTTGCCCCGGCTGAGGCGGTGCCCTGCTGGTGGGAGATATCTGGTCGGGGAAAACTCCGCAGTCTAAACTGTAGGTCGGTACCGGACCATCCGTTTCGGTCGTCATCCAGCAGGGAGAAATCACCACCGCGTCCCGCGATGAAAACATGGACTAAACTTACGGGAATAATGAATTGGTTTCACCCAGAATCACTTAAGTAAAGGAGGTTTTTATTTCAGAGACGACGACTGAAGGCTAGAACTTCGCCATCTGCCGAGAAATGCGCGAGCGATGGCAAAACTTTTAGTTCTAAAATAATTTTTGTAGCCAACCTGATCGTATTATCAGACGTGGGAGATAGTGGACGCCGTTATTAACTCGCTGCAAATTAAAATATGCTTGCCAGATGCCTCGGACCGTAGGTAACTTGTATATTTTAGTATTATCTGCCGCCCTTGGACATTCTTAGACGCTTACCAACGGCAGGATGTTATTTTTTCAACGTTGGAAAAAGGAAGGTAAATAATGTGAATTTACCGTTTATGCTTACTCCTGGACATTTCAAATCAACGTACAGGTTGTCCGCTTATTTAATTATGTTTTTATAAAAATGTCCCTCCTTATAAGATTATTATATTTGTAACTACGGAACATCTATTTAAAATAGTCGGAAATTTCACAGAAATTTAATTAATTGCTGTTGTTGCAAACTGCGACCAGAACTCATGTTTTTTCATGGAAACCAACTTTGGCCATTTTCCACTGGTATTACCAACCCCCCTGCTTATTGGCAAATCATTTCGCTTTATTGCAAATGTGTAACAAATCATGGATTGCAACAAAATACACGAAAAACACGTTTATGAACATTCCAAATGGAAATTACCTACACAAAGTTCTCGGTGCCATCTTTCAGACGAATAAAAAAACATGCGTATTTGAGTAAATAATCTTCATAAATACATTACAAGACCCAAACTAGATTTATAGGACATTGTCTCATCACCGAAAAAGGTTGGATCTGAGTGTCTTTGCTTCCGGCATTACTGCATACTCTGTTTCATGTTGCACACATGTGTTGGCGTGTCTGTTTTTTGGCTTCGTTTCATTTTGACGCTGTTCATTCTGTCTTCGCCTTTATTTGCATTCATTAGATCTTCGTGCTTGTGCAGTCATAAGAGATGGAGGCTAGGAAACGTACTGCAGAGGACGATTCAAAAAATATACTTCGTGTGCTTCTTCTGTTATTACCCGTCTCTTCTTTCTACGTTAACTTAATACGTCAGAATTGTTTTGTCATTAAAAAGGCTAATGCAGTCTCATTTAAAACGTGGAAATCATATCCCTTGTATTAATTGGTATTTTCTATATCTTCTACGAACTTACGTTGTAAAATGTAAGTATTGTAATGCTAAAGTAGAATGAAAGTATTAATTGTCATTCTTGGAAGTCATGTATTCCCCCTTGAACATCTGGAAGATGTATCTGATGATAAGGCGACACATAGTACGAAAAATTGCTTCAAAACATAGTACCACGTCTGTCGATAAAAATAGGAATTTAACTAGTATTACTTTAAATAAATATTTTATTAAAAAATATTGGCTATAAAATAGCGGTGATACTTTACAATCAAGAATAACGGCCAGATTGTTTGAGACGGCAATTCCACCACTCTTTCTCCGTTGTCGGTATTTAACTCATGAAGACTATATTGTCCTTAATTCCGTGCTCAGAAAATATTCTTCCCGATTTGAAAATTCAATTCTCTTAATAATATCTTAAGAACAAATTTAGGTGTTTATTTATATTTTATCTACTCTATAGTAAAATTAACTCTTTATGTTAACTTCTTTGTCCCCCGTCGGCGCAAACATTTTAATACGCGTGGTGTTACAGAATTTTCCTCTACTTTGTAACGTACAAATTCTTGAATAAAATTATTTAAACTACATAATAACTCCTTGTAGTCTCTTCTTCACAGCAAATACCACACCTTCATTTCTTGTATAATATACCCTCCATTTTTTTATTCCATCCATCTCTCTTATTGTATTGTTAAAATATCCATTCTACATTTCTTTAAGGATTGCAACATATTAGTTCGGGCTCTAGTTATTTGAGAAGTAATTCATTCTATGCAGACCTATCAAAATATATTTACTTTTCCGAGTGCAACCCTCAACCTGGGGGAACAGCTTTTGTGGGGGTTTACCCCTCTTGAGAGATTGCTTTCACTATACTTTCTTTATACGTAGTTTCCTGCCAGTTTTCCTTCCCTTAGCCAGTGATCTAATCCCTACCTTCAAGGCAGCGAGGGCAGCACTAATTTGATAAAGGTGCTTACTCGTCCTGTTTCTAGAATCACTTTCTGTAGCTTTTAATGAATGTATTCTCGCCACCGATCACACTTTCGAACTCTTTGTCTTCTAGCCACATAAGTCCGTGGGAACTCCAAAACTATTGCCTTCATTGTTGTTCAGTCTGTATATCTACAGGCCATTCGCTATCCGCCACCTGAGACCCACCTACTATCTGAGGCTCGCACTAGGATTGATCGTACATACTTTTACATTATAAAACCTGTTCTTTAAAATTAGATTTTTTTAAAATGTACATTACTTTGAATGTGTGAGTAGTTTCGTGTGATTTTTGTTCATTCGCAATTGCCACTTTGAATTTACTGCGATTCGTATGATGCGGTATTTCATGAGCTATCACATTGTACGAAGACAATAAGAAGTAAGAAGACCGTTAGAAGACAATGGCAATGCGGAGTCACGGCAGTTTAAAATTCAGAGAATTACTTCGTATTGCTGCTCAATTATGTTTCTCGCCGTATGCAACGCAGTTTTGTATTGTCGAAATTGTGTTGAGTTATTAGTTTTAAGGTAGTTTTCTCTCTTCAAACGCTGGATTGGTAATGCGTTTTACAAGTAATGGATGAGATGCGTTGATAAAGACAGACATTCGAGTGTTAAAGTGTTACTTGACCGTTTTTAATGAGAAAAGGAGCGTTTTGTGGTAGCAGTACTTGTTTTAATAAGTCTTAGTTTTGAAACAACATCTATGTTGCTTGAAACTCTTACGCTTATAATATTAATAATGCGTAATACTCTACGAAATTCAAAGGGACGTAGACAACTCTAGTTAAAATAGAATTTATAAGAAACTACACAACATATCAACTAGGACATATTTTAACTTATAGAGAGACAATCAACAAGGTCAGAGATATAAATACTTTGGCACTGCTATAGCTCAAGAAAATGACAACTCAGAATGATGCGGGAATGATTCAGGTAAGAAGCGTCTTTAACATAATGTGTTCTGTCTTCTGCACAACATAATTAAGTTTGTGTTAAGATATAGCTGTTAAAGTGTTATGTGCTTTCGAATCTCTTTAATGGAATGGAGGCTTGGATTTTAAACAAAAAAGACATGAACATACTAGAAGCATTTGAAATGTGGTCATACAGAAGAATACGAAGAATCAGTTGGATATCAAGAACTACAAATAAGTTCCGAGAATTGCAAAACGTAAAGAAATTTTAAAATCAATTAAAGTAAGAAAGTTACAGTATTTAGAACACATTGTGAGTAAAGAAAAATATAGCATTTACAGATAATTTTACAAGGGAAGATTTGTGGTAAAAGAGCAGGAGAAAGACGACATACATCCTGGTTGGACAATATAAAAACATGGATTAGTTGCTCAGAATTGTTTAGAGAAGCAAAATCAAGACTGAGTGTTGCCATGATGACAGCCAACCTTCTAAGAGGCGACAGCATATAAAGAAGACGAGACTACTCAAATTATTTCTTAAAGAATACTAACATAACATAGTAAATGTTCATAAAATATTTATAATGTTATATAGTGTAATTATTGTTATATAATGTTATTAATTTCAATCATTTGGCGAAATTTCAAATTTCAGGTGTTGAAACATCATTCCAATTTTCCACCGCAGCCGTTAGCACAAAGCAAATGCCTACGCCATCTCCGCCCTGTAACCGCACGCGCGCCGCGCCGATTTACGAGCGGTGAGTGCAAGACCCGAAGCGAGATGCTGGCGCCGGACGAGCGCGCGCTGCAACGCCGGGCAGCATGCGAGGCCGCCAACGCCTCCGCATGGTTGCACCGCCTGGCGGCAGAGGGCGGGCGCTGCCCGCTGCTGTGGGACGGGCTGCTGTGCTGGCCCCCCACGCGCGCCGGAGCCCTCGCCGTGCAGCCCTGCATGGACGAGCTCAACGGTATCCGATACGACGTCAGCCGTGAGTACTGTACGCACTTCTATCGTTCAGACGGTTCGCGTGAACCGGTTGTTAAAATTATTGTAGTTCGCAGAACCGGTTATTAAAATTATTGTAGTTCGCAGAACCGGTTGGAAAAATTATTGTAGTTTGCAGAACCAGTTATTAAAATTATTGTAGTTCGCTGAACCGGTTATTAAAATTATTGTAGTTCGCAGAACCGGTTATTAAAATTATTGTAGTTCGCTGAACCGGTTACTAAAACTAATGTAGTTTGCAGAATCGGTTGTTAAAACTATTGTAGTTCGCAGAACCGGTTATTAAAATTATTGTAGTTTGCTGAACCGGTTACTAAAACTAATGTAGTTTGCAGATTCGGTTGTTAAAACTATTGTAGTTTGCAGAACCAGTTATTAAAAGTTTTGTAGCTCGCAGAACCGGTTGTTAAAATTATTGCAGTTTTTTCAGAACTATTTGTATTTTCCGAAACGTTGGCAAACGGGTCTATTATTTCTCAAAATGGTCTATTATTTCATTCCCGAAACCCCATGAACCAGCTTTCATCATACTTATGATCGTAAGGATTTTCCTTGTAAACCCAAATGTAACTAATCTAATGAGACGGCGTGACATCGGATACCCTGCGAATGGGAGGAGTGGTGGTGGCGGCGCGATGTCTGCTTTAAAAGGGAGGATTCGGGGCAGCGGACCCATTAGGGCTCTCCGCCCGAGTGCCCAGCGCCGATGGACTTCTCCTCTTGTGCTTTCGAACTACGCAACCGGCTGCGCCCCGCCCCTGAGAAGCCTTACACTCGAGGGGATTATCGCGCACCAGTGTAACTCAGACTCTGCCTGCCCTAAAAGCTTTTGATTTAATGCATTTGTTCTGAGGAACTTCGTTTTAGTTTCTCTTTATTAAGCACTCGCGTAATGCTCGCTTCATCGTATTGTAATGCTGTAGCGGAGTCGGGCGATTTTTCGCTAGGGTAAACGAGAGAGGTGTCTCAAGGCAGAAAGTGATGACATTGTGGTGCCGCTGACCGGGAGGTAATAGGGTTCGAGTCCCGACAGTGCAAGGATTTTCGAAACTGGCTTGTTAGCTAGGTCGAATTAAGTGGATGTCTAGAGGAGAACTTTAGCGGCCAAATGCCCTGATGCTCTGACTAGTTTTCCGTGGTTTCTCCTATGAACACTCATCGAATGTGGGATGGAGGCGAACATGGAGCGTTACTCTAACAAACGGGCCACGGAACGCACGCGATCTTTCTTTCCGCTTCCTTGTCTTATTCTCACCAGTTACTTAAAAACACTTACACTTATATGCACTGTACTATCACACATGCTGGGTGACCGGTCGGAAGATCAGAGTTTATCTCGGCTGGAGCGGTGCTCAAAAACAATTCTAAAAAAAAAAAATTGATATGCAAAGAGTTCAAAATTCCGAATTTTTAGAAACGCTCAAATGCATTTTCTAAAAAAACGCTCCAATTTTTTTCTTTAAACTTTTCGTTCGAATTGTGCTAATTGCACTGTTTAAGGTTACTTAAAATTCATGTGGTTGAATTTTTTTTGCTTTTTTCAATAATTACACAAATGCCATTTTTCAAACTCTCACGTATTTAAAATGCAAATGTCTAGCGATTTGAATATATATCATTACATTTGTGAATAGAGGTGCTTTAAATGACTACAAATAAAGGTTTTCGAAAACTTAAAACTATTGTGTGAAAAAGCTTCAAAGTTCGCATTTACAGTAACGCTTAAATCCCATTTCCTTAGAAAAAGTTCCAGTTTAAACGAAAATTTCCTTATAGGACAAGGTTTTACTCTTCTATGATATTCTTAAAGTAATATTTTTGTCTTTCTATTAGAAAAACAAAAAATTGAAAAAAATGTACTTTACCGCAATAAATCACAGCCGGCACGAATATATGACATGTTCCAAAAGCTATCTCACACGAAATAAATTAGAAAACTAACTAGTTCAAGAAAATCTGCGCCATTTTCTAGCATTAGTTATGTAATTACTTGTATAATAAAATAAACGTGAATATCAACAAAAATCGTCCAATATTCAGATGAAAATTTTATTCAACAATAGAAAAAGTTTAAAATAGGAAAAATTATGTGCTTCCCATGCACGCTTCGGGCATGGAGGTGTTTGTTTGTCTGTATGTTTGTGTCCGCCATTCACCCTTCATTATCATCATTATTCCACACCCCAAGGACTGGCCACTCCGGGACATAAAAATTGGATTCAGCGTAGAATCCTAACCCCATTAGGAGTCTCAAACACTTGTCATGGGATAAATGTAACTGAGCCTCGGTAAGTGCAGGTGTATATCCGTGTGGTCTTAGCCGGCCAATTTGCGACAAAAAAGGAAGTAATAGAGGGTATCTTTAATCATCCAATATTTTTTGGAATGTCTAGATTTACTTCTGATCTCAATTCACAACTTTAAAAAGTTAAAAACAACTTTTTTAAGAATATTTGCTATAACATGGAACATATTACACATAAAATGTTGGAAGATTCTAAGAAATATGAGTTGTCTCTCAATATGAGAATGTATGTAACGTATGTGGAATGAAAATCGCATGAAAAACCCTTATTCGTAAACATGTGACAAACGTATGATCATAACTAACCAACAAAGATAAACGAAATTAAATACAATCCCTATCCCTGGCCGTATCTATATCTGATTTGATCTTGTCCCACTTGCACATCCTATCTATTTGTAACCTAGTACTTTGCTTTCAGTTAAATGCACATATACTTGTTCTGAAATAAGTTTTTATAGTTTTACTATAATAATAATAATAACAACAATAACAATAACAATAATAATATTAACAATAATAACAATAACAATAATAATAATAACAATAATAATTTATTTCGGTTGTTTGATAGTACAAGCACCATTGTAGAATTGTGTTTAACAAACTATTGCCTAATACGAATTTTAACTATCTTAACATAACAAACACATTTTCTTAGTAGTCATACTATTTTATGTTACAAAATAATGTGTACAAAACTATACTGTCAGTATACAAATAATTACATTGAATTAAAAAATACACACATAATTTAATACATAAATTTTTGAAATATAGAATACAAAGTTTCGTATTTATATTTATCCATACACTTGTACATATACACAGACATACATGCACTCTTACCCAAACTATTCTTCAAACTCTTCTAACACTAATCTTGAATGTACCTTTCGTATTTGGATGGCCCGTTTACAATAACTACGTTGTCTAGTTTTTAACGTTCCTGTAAATGATAAAGAATTGCAAGTGTTTTCGATAATATAGGGTGAAGATATTTTCTTAAGACTCGTAACCTTAAAATCAGGAACGTCGCACCCGCAGCTCAATCAATTTTTAGATACCACAATTACGCCCACGTCTCCTCTTGTTTTTATTTTTATTTTTTTATATTTTTATTTTTGAAATGATATTATTTCCATTGCCACATTTTCCTCTATATTTGACCGTTGGAAATGAACTTCAGAAACAAGAAATATTTCACATTTTGCACAACGGTTCTATTTATTGTGTCCATATTAATTACCTCATTGATATACATTTAATACAAAATGCGTGCACGCGTGGGCGGGCCCGGGAGCGCGCGTGACGTGGGCGTGGCTGCGTGCGCGTGACCGTCGCGGCGCCTCCAGCGCTCGCTCTGCGGCGGCGGCGGCGGCGGTGCACGGCGCGGGCGCGCGCGTGCTCCGTGCGTGGGCGCCGTGACGTCACGCGTGCTCCGCAGTGCCCTGATGCCCTCGCCGCGCTGACCTTTCGGGTCACGCGCGCCCACGCGGCGACAGACGGACGGACGTCGGCGAAGGAAAAACGCTTCACTGGAGCTACCTGCACTTCGTTTTAACATGGTCGCTGCAGCGCTTCTGACCGCGAGGTGCTAGGTTCGAGTTCCGTCGGTGGATGGATTTTCGACACGAGCTTGTTAGAGAGATTGAATTCAGTCGGTGTCTGGAGGACAATTCTTACGTCCGGCCGCTAGTTTTTCGTGAATTCTCCCCCAGGTTAATGCCGGATCAGTACGCTACCAAACGGGCCACGGACCGCTCGCGATCCTTTCTTCTTTTTCCTTGCCCTTTCCTTACCCCTTACACACTCTTACACTAACATGCACTACACTATCATACATGCCGGGAGACTGGTCGGGAGCTTAGAGCTTGTCCCGGCTGGGGCGGTGCCCCGCTAGTGGGAGAGACGTGGTTGGGGAAGACCACGCTAGACGACTGTAGAGCCTGATCTTGCCATCCAGAGGGGGAAGATAACCACCACATCCCAAGGAAAAACATTGCATTACATTTACGGTACTAATGTCCTTAGCAGTTGACGAGTCTGGAAACTCCAACAATAATTCAATCAATCAATATCTTACGTGGATTCTGTTTGGGGTCAGATTTGAACCATCACTTTTTAGCCAATAGCTGACAAGTATATCGTGTACGTTTGTTATTTGGAATTATCAATTGAGAAAATGGTACTTTTAATTGCTTATTTACTATATCATACTAAAAAAACAAAGTATAATATTATTTACAGAAAAAAATTCTATCATATCCACATAACTATTCACATGTGTCTATTATACCAGCATGAGACAGTTGTGTACCGGGAAACTAAATCATAATAGATAAATACGCCAGATTTTCATTCAAAATCAAAGTACACTACGATACAACAAATGTAATATTATAAAACGGAAGTGGACATAGTTTTTGAAATTTTATTTTAATGTAGACGTGCAACATGGAATCTATTTAGGAACATTTCCTTACCTAAACAAGAAAAAATCGAATTACTTCAAACCAAGAAAACGTAAAAACTGAAAGGTTTACAACGCATATAAAAAGGGACGTAAAAAGAATATCTATGAGGAGAAGTTCATGTGAAATTTTTCAATGCAAAATATTATCTGCACCTGCGGTAAAAAAATTATCCCCAAGAAATTCCCGATAGTTTTGTACTGTCTCTTTATTCGTATTTTTTTTCTTAACAGACGTAAAGGTAAATGTCATAACATTGCCCTTCCCGTATCCGGAGAAAACCAACGGTGATCAACATCACACTCCAGTATTAAATGCAATACAATTAAAATGAAGGTGGTGGTACTACAACAGCGCATACTTACTCGCATTATTTCTACATTTTCTATTTTCGAAAAATGAAAGAGTTGAATGAAAGTGAGGATTGGACCATTTTTAAGCGTTCCTTCTTTTATCATAGGGGAAGCAATGACGAAAAAGTCTGGAGATGTTTTCGAGATGTTTTTAATAAATTGCATTAATTTCAAGCCCAAATTACGCGAAACCTACTTGTTTAAAAAAATCTAAACATGCTCAGTTTTAAAGAGCTTATTTTTGGAAAAGACTTTGTAATACAAATATCTATAACTTCAATTTTGTTGTTTTGAAATGTTAACTTTTTGCAATTTTCAAAAACATAGAGTGCTCACCGAAAATGCAATTGTACCAATTTGTTTACCTTTCCTTCATACATACGGTGAGATAATTTTAAGGAAAAAAATTGGTGCCTTTTAGAGAAAAAATTAAATTTTCATGTATTTACCGCAAAATTATGCGAAGAATATTCACATTTAAGAAAAATAATACATCATCTTGTTTCAACCTCTGTCTTTAAGGAACAAATTTCATTAAGGAAAAAATCTTGCTGTAAATAGACGCCTCCAAAAGTCACACTTGTGCAATTTTTTAAAATATCTAGGTTTTTCACGAACATGACCGGCGAGTTTTCGGGCAAAGTGTTCCGGTTGGTGACTGGCCAGTCGACAGTCAGACGCACACCTTGCCCGCCACCACTGAACACGCCACTACTGAAGATATCCACCGCAGCTGTGGACGAAACGTTTTGACTTTCAACGCCAATTGGACCATGGCCTATCAGCTCGGAAACTTTTATTAGTATATATTTTATTGTTTCTCGATATTCTTTGCATCTTTTACAACCCGTGGTACTGATTGAGAGAATCCAGAGTAGTCAACATCCATAAATGAAATAGTTGATCCACAAAGATCTAACAAACAAACAGTTGGTTAAATACTTATTGTCAATAATGACACATTATTTCTGATAATCAGACGCAATTAATATCAGTTCAAAATATTGTAATAATTTATTGAAGTTAGCCTGTGGCGCCTTTCTTGTATGATTGAGTTGTTCTGTGATGTTTTCCAACATGTCAATTACAATGGTCATTAATCCCATTAGTATAGTGAATTGTTTTAACCTGGGCGGTGGCGGTGTTTCTTCCATTTAAATAGCGGTATCCGGAGGCGAATTACGCGTTGATATACGGGGCACTTCCCTATCCAGGTATCTTCCCAAGCGGGGACCATCTCAGCTGGGAACAGTTCTAAGATGCAGACTGGTCTCCTGACATGTGTAGCCATCTTGCAGTCGTGTAGTGCGTGTACGTGTGTGTGTGTGTGTGTGTGTGTGTGTAAGAGCAGATGTCATAAGGAAGACAAAGAAAAGTTCGTGCGCGATCCTTTGTCAATTTGGTAGGGTACTGTTTCGGCAATCACCTGGTATTGTTCAGAGAGTGCAATGAAAAATACCAAATAAAGCAGCCAGCCGCTAGATTTTCCAGACAGCAGCTGAATGCGACCCCACTACAGTATATACAGGGGAAAATTCGGCCACCGTCTGGACTCAAACCATAGAACTTCCGACCATAGAAAGGTCGGAATAAATGCAGAGGCAGCATTAATGCTGGCCCTGAGCTAAACCATCGAGTCCCCCTACTCCAACTTATGTTTTATTCTCTAGAGATTATCGTTTGAGCATGGGTATATTTTTCCATGACTTAAAAATTGTCTGAACTTTCTTGCATTTACATTTTTGTCGTAGAGAAAAATATTCACATTCCGATAATCTGGAGTGAACAAAGCTTCTTTGCTTAAAAGGGTCACTTATGGGGTTTCCGGCTCTTCGAAACGGGAAGCGGCGCGGTGGGGCAGCGAGAGGCGGCCGCTGTCGAGGACAGGTGAACGCGATTACGCGTAATAGGGGCCGTTGGGACGTGAGGTCTGGCGGGGATTAGAGGGGACAAACGCGAGTGAGAGGGCGCCCACAAATCATTGCCACATCTGCGCTACCTACATCCGCGCGCCCCGCTTCGATTCGCTCTGCCTCGCTCCCCTGCGCCACCACTCCCACGTCACAACTCGCCCCGCTCGCCGCCGCCTCTTCGCCCCGCCCCCTCCGCTCGCTCCACTCACGCCACAACCCTCTTCGCCTCGCCCCGTCCCCTCTACCCGCTCCGCACACGCCACAACCCTCTTCGCCCCGCCCCGCCCCCTCTGCCCTCTCCTCCCACACAACAACCCGCGTTTCTCCCCACCCAGCCCCGCCTCCCTCTTCCCTGCACTACTCACGTCACAATCCACGTCAAGCTTCATCTCGCACCCATCTCCTACCCTCCCACGTGCAAAACCGCGACACGTCCCGCCCACACTCCCTTTCCTGCCTGCCCCAGGCTACTACTCGTGTCATGTCCCGCCCCCCCTCAGCCCTTAACACCCTTCTCCATCCCTCCGCCGCCGTACCCTCACCACGCCTCCCTTTCCACACCACTGCCTAGGCACACCCGCCCACTACCTTTCCGCCTCGCGTCACCGCCCCGCGCTACCCCACCCCCAGCCGCCACCCCCGCCCCGTCCTGCCCGCCCTCCCCGCCTCTTCAGGTTCCGTTCAATCCTACCCACCAACGCATCTCGCTCCACCCTTTTCCGCCCTGGCCTCCCTAGCTGCCACCACTCCGCTCGCTTCCGCTCCGCTACCCCTTTCTCTCTCCTCCCCCTCATTCCGTTTCCCCCCTCCCACTCTACAACAGTGCGCACGCATTTCCCTTCTCTTTGCCCTGGCTCCTTCCCCCTGCACGACCTCACCAAAGGGCCGTGTGGCAACAGGTGCTCGACGTACCGCCCGTAGATTTCTACATTTCAAGCTTTGTCATTGCAACCGACAGCGGTTTTGTTTATTTCCAGAGTATATTTCTTGCACTCGTACTTTGATACGGGGTGTAGAAATTAGCTCAAAATTTCGAAGAACTGGAAAATTCGGAATATGGAATCCATAATGCCTGTGAAAGAGTTTTTTTTTGTTGTTGTTTTTTTGTTTGTTTTTTTTAATTACGTTCTGTCGCATAATGTAAGTTCTCAGCTCACCTGATTGCTTCGGATCTTTTTTCATAGCCGTATTTCTAGCTCTTCTGATTAATCGATTTTTCCTGTAGTGTTAACGCACCGTTCCTTTCTAAAATTGTCGTTATTACTTGCCTCGTTCGCTGCGATTGCGGGCCCGAGATAGCGCAGTTAAGGTATTTGTGATGTACATCTCCAATCTCTCGGTTCGACAATTAATATTTTTTCTTTGATTATATTCGAAACATGTAGAATTCTTTCGGTGATATTTAAAATTATTTAACGATTAAATTTTGACCACGCAACCTCTTTGAACAATATAGAAAATAATTGCCACTAAAGGCAGTGCAAGAATGGAAGCTTTTGAACAAGATGCAAATGAAGAATTTTTATTAATCCAATTTAGGAGGAATCTGTGTATTGTTTCCATTCTCCTGAAATTCTAGAATTTGTCGCTATACATTTATAACTTTTGTGATACTTTGAGTTCTCTATTTCATATTTTCATATGATAGCCGAAGTTTTAGTTTATTGGAATATCCGAATAATATATAACGAAAATAATTAATACAAAGAAGTATGTCCTGTTGTAAAATCACTAGATTGTTTTTACTTTGTAGCGTACTAAGTAGAAAGAAAAAAAAAATTTCAATCGTGCGTCGGAAGACGCCGATTTTTTGACAGAAAAACTTTTATCGGACCCTGGTAACTAAAATGCGGATAAATGGTCTTTATACAGTTATTTCCTCACACTCGTTGTGTAGTGGAAATCCTTGTTTTGTGAAACCTCGGTACCAAAAAATTGAAGGCAATACGTCTGTCCACCCGTCTGTCTAGGAGATCTGTTGTAAAAACGTATGTAAGGTGTAGGACTAGTTGTGTTGAAGTTCAATCTAGAGTATTGTGGGAAGAAAAAAATTATTGCACTACAAACTGTGTATGTGAAGCATGTTCGAAGTAGTAGATTCATTCGCACCACAACCACATAAATATATATGAACGGGTGATTTCAGACTTCGTGTTGTTAATGTTGCTATTAGCGTCTGAGCAGAAAGAAATTGATAGAGTATGATGATACTTCTTTGTACTCAAGAAGTAATTTGAATTAAAAATACGTAGGAAATTATAAGATGCACAGATACAACGTTCTTTCATGTTTGCCGCCAAGACTCACGGCCAGGTATTAGTCGTGAACTCTGTAATGACCGGAAAGCGTCAACTATGGTATTTAGTGACACTAGGTTAGGTCATATCATGTAAAAATAAATATTAAATCGATACAGTAAAACTGGAAATTGCACTTCTTGTATCTAACTGCCTTAGAAATCTTCCTCCACCATTCTGATACTCGCTTATAACACAGTACCTATCATACCACTTCACCAAATTGTACTAGACCTCCCCCTTCACCTAGTTCGTAACCAACACTAACGTAGCTTTGACTGATGTCAGATTTATTCAGCTAAATTTGCAGTGTGCTTCACAGGTGTTCCTCCACAGTATTTTACCCAGCCATCTTAGATAATGTGAACATTAACAGACTAATTTAGGAATTAGCCAGATTCGGACTTCAGGTGAAACATACACATTGGCACCAAGGGATAATGAATATAAAAGTGATAGCGTTCAACTCTTGTGTAATTTCTAACTTTTCTGGGAACCATCCAACTGAAAAGTAACTCATCGGATAAATCGTAAACTGCCGTTATTCGTGCTGTTAGAAATAACCTAATAATTCTTCTTTTATTTTATTAGCATTGCAATTATTCAACATTGTACGTAAATAACTCTAGTAATGTCCTCTTACGTGGTTGAGCTCTGCGTCCGTTTATACTCCTGCGAAATAAAACAGTCTGATAAGGCACAGATTAATTGCGAAACGTTCAGGCGTCTATATTTTCCAAACGCGAGGAATCGCGTTACAGATCGACACTGTAATCGTAGTGTGTGCTCAGCATTTGCTACTGAGTGTTCAGTTTTGTTCCTTGCGTTTTAATTACTTATGTGTTTTGGGGGTTGGCGTTTTTTGGCCATCTAGGACCACGCGGATATATTCCTGCACGTACTTAGTTACTTTTATCCCATGGCAAGTGTGCGTGACTCCTTTTTAGAGGATCAACATTATGTGTAATCCGATTTTTATCCCCCAGAGTTGCCAGTTCTGTATGGCATGATAATGATAATGATGGATGAATGGACGTCACGCCCATACCGACGTACACAAACACACCCATGTCCAAGATGGGATTCGAACCCCCTATCCTTTACTCTGAGATTTCTACAGCATTACTGCCTTTGCGATCTCGACTATCCGGATCAGCTAATTACTTGTAGTTTTTTGTTAGAATTATTTTTAAGAGTTGTATTTGATGACTGATTTCAATTATTTATTTATTTATTTATAATTGCATCAACTACATAAGTTATTACCGACTTGGATAAACATATATATATATATATATATATATATATATATATATATATATATATATATGCCATGAAATAAATTAAATTGTTCAAGGATTTTGCTTCATTGAAATGCATTACCAATAACAATAGTTTGAAGTATCTTTGTGCTCTTTGACAGAAGTTTGAATGATTAATATATATCATTAATAATATTACAATTTACACAAATTTTGAATAATTGGATTGTCCATTTCATCCTTCATCATCATCATATTCATTTTACCTCATCCCAAAGGGCTAACAACCCTGGGTGTTAAAAATATTCAGCACGAAAATGCTGATCCCCCTCCCAGGCACGTGCAACTACTCTCGATAAATATGACTGAGCCCCGATAGGTTGCGCATTTGCGTGATCCCGAGATAGACAAATCGCAACCCCCAAAAAATTATGTTTCAGAAAACGCTACACGGCAGTGCTTCTTAAATGGCACTTGGATCCATCAGACGAATTACAATGCGTGCAAAGAAGTGTGGCCCGACTCTGGCGAGAGCCTCGGCTTCCCCTCCGGAATAAAACCTGGTGAAATATCTGGTAAAGAAACCTTAGTCTTTCTTCCTCTGTCTTTTTTCTCCCATCATTGACACATCCATAATAACATCATTTATGTTTCAGAACACGTTTCTCGTGTGTGTTTCATCAATGGCACTTGGAGTAATAGTACCAATTCCGAGTGTCCAGAACTGGTTCGAGACATTGTCGAGGGTATAATCTTCCACTCTGGCTTCTGCTTATCAGTAGCTGCCCTTGTCATCTCGGTCTTCATCTTTCACTATTTTAAGTAAGTTTTCTAATATTCCCCGATATTATTTCGTTATTTGGTATTCATGATTTCTTTCCTTTCCTTAATTACTTTACATGTATCTCCGTTTCTTTTCTTTAAAAATTTGTTGACACTCGCCGATCAACCACGCTCATTCCAAGACCTTAGTTCTTGTCAGTATTATTGCATATGGTGCTAACGATATTATTGTCAGATTATGAGGAATTTCCTTAGTTCGTTACCGAATAAAACATACGTTACTTACATTTGCACGTAACTACGTTTTAGTTAATGACTTTAATTGATGTAGTGCATACATTTAATAAACCATCCATTAAATTATTTTCATGTAATTAAGAACTATATCTTTCGGTCGCAAATTTGTCAATGTAAACTAACGCAGTGGACCTGAAATTGATTTTGTACAATAATGATGTAAAGGGGATTGAACGTTACATAAAATTCATATTTATAAGTATTTATGGAAATATCGAGATTTCTGAATGTGTGGAAATGCCCAAAGTATTTGTAAAATTTCAAAACGGATTAGTAGGTAATGTCATTATTATTTATGTTCTTTTTCAAGAAGCGAGACCCAAAATACGCTCAGGAATTGTGTACTCTAGAGAGAGAATTCGGCTTGAAATCGGTGAGAAGCGAGTTCAGTGGTGTAACGTGGATTCTGGCTTGCGCATCTGACATTTTTACTCAAATTTGCGGAGGCAGATCCCATTGAAGCCGTGGATTCTTAAGAGCAAAAATATTAAATATCCTTCGTGTCTTGTGAGAGGAAGTAAAGCTGTCTGTCCCATGTTTAAAATTTATTGCATGAAAAAATCTTCAAGCCTAAAAGATACCTTTGAGCAAAATTCTAATGGCCTATTTTGTCGCCCCCACTTCTTTCGCAGCTAGTTGGCTAAAGGAACGTAGGGAAACTTTCATGGTGAGACGGAAGACCGGGCCTAATGGCCTACAATACTCACGTAAAATAAGGTATCATTGAACTGAATCAGAGGCTACCAGATATTTATTGAAAAAATCACTGCCCTTGTATTTCCAAAACACAGATGAAGATACTCTTTAACGTTATCCTGATACGTCAGTCGTTGAATAGTGTCAGTGTATCTGAATTCCAAATATATGATGAGGGCACGGACTCATTATTTATTTGTTACTGCATGCTAAAAGTGAAAACTGGAAACGATTAAAAGTTGAATGTTTATAAAATGCTGAATGTTTCTGAAATGACGTAAAATATTTTTGTGATTAACAACGATACACCCAGTCGTGCACGCAGATGCTCTCAATATATCAGCAGCTTATGTTAGTAATGTTCATGTTTCTTTCTACAATTTCACATATTAATTTCGTTGTGCGTGCTGCAGATCTGTTAGATCAAGGCTTGAGTAACAGTGATATGATACGGTTTCTCTTCTAGTACTCGTAAGCTTCCGTGGCTCAAGTTCGTCACTTCTTGGCCGTCCGAGTGACGCCTCGTCACGCCGCGTCGTTGGCTGAGAGGACCACGTTTCGCCTAACCTGTTTCTCTGTCTCATAGCAAATTTCATTTCCGTTTCTCTCACTACATCCCCCTCTTTCCCTTGTCTATCACATTGCGTAGCATTATTTATATTGTACTCCAGACCTTATCTAGCATCTCATCATTTCTTGTTACTGCACTCACTCTAAAATGTTTTATGAAATGAGCTTAACAATATCAGCCGAATAATGTTTTGAACTTTTTTTAAAGTTTATATTTCTGACCCCTAATTTATTTTCAGAGATTTGAAGTGTCTTCGCAACACGATTCACACTAATTTGATGTGGACATTCATTTTCTTTGAAATTATTTGGATCGTCATGTACTTTGATCTGGTAAGTTATGCCCAAGAGTTTAAATAATGTGTAATTTAGCATTCATGCGCGGGCTTTTCCGGAACTCCTTAAAACTAAGGGAAATAGAATGACCTATGTCTGAAGAATAAACGTTTGAGGAAAGGATGGATGGTATTAAATATCCTGCAAGTCGATAATCACTTTTACCTTCAAAATGACAAATTTTAAAATGTTTAATATTGCACTGAACATGAAAGTACGTTTTTAAAATTAGCAATGAAGCATTTCGCTTCGAGAAACATTAAATGAAAGTCCTACAATTATTAGCGATTAAACGCCTTACCAGGCACGGCAATTTTAATTCTAAAAAAATAAGGTTTTTCTTTGGTTCATCTCGAGGTGATTATTTTGCCAATTATTAGCAGGACCAAAAAAAGTTAAATTGAACCTCACCTACAAAAAATCGAAATTGACTTGCTTCACGTAAAAAACATGTTCCTCATTCGCCTTTAGCTGAAGTCTCTCTTAACATTTATAACTTACAGAATTTAAGTATATTTTATTAATAATTCATTTTACATTCATAAATTATATGTACATTTCTTACTTGTAAGTAAGCATAGTTTTGCATACTTGAAAAAAAATCTCTATTGAAATTTTGACAGAAATGTACTGCATGGTAAAACAATTTTATTTCGTCCACATGTCTGTTGTTTTTGTTAATTGGTAGGTCGAACCTTTAATGTGTCTATTATTTGATATTTTCTGGAATATTCTACAATAAAAAAGTTTTTTTTTAAATTTCTAAATAAACTTATTTCTATTTACAGGAAGTTACTAGTAATTACGTTGTATGTGCCTTCGTCGCGTCACTATTCCATTACTTTTATCTTACAAACTTTTTGTGGATGTTTGTGGAGGGTGAGTAAATGTATTATTATGCTGTTTGGTTTAAAACCCTTAATTAAAGTACATTTTTTTTACTTAAAAGTGTGTATATTGTATAATTAATGACATACATATTCTGACTTTTTAGAGGATCATGTAAAATGTGGTTTCAGTACTTGAATGGCCTTTGCTAATTAAAATTATTAATGCATTTCTCCTTACAGGATTCTACCTATTCCTACTAGTGGTAGTCACATTTACCACCGAGAAATTAAAACTTCGAATATACGTACTAATAGGCTGGGGTAAGTTCGCTTTTATTACAACTTTGCAAAACAGTAGGTGGGTACATACATGCTTTGAGATTACATAAAAATAAATTAAAACAACGTATTGAATCTTAGCGCGTGTATTCCACATTGCTGTACATTCGAACACTTAACTATCCATAGGAATAGATAATATCCTGGCAGTGCGACTTACAACATTTTCTTACCATGGTCGTCAGCGTTTTTCGTGTACATTTTGTAAGTGAATTGATGGTATCAGTGTTTTTGAAATATTATTACCTCTCTGAATTATATGCGCAGCCTCTACTAGCAGGAAGGGGAATTTGCATAAGATAGCGTTTTGGGTCTCTCTGAAGCTAGTCATCGGAGTGTCGTGAAAAATCTAGACAAAGTACAGTGCGAGAAAATTGCAGAATAAGAGTGCATTGGGTCAAAATATATTTGGGTGCATCCGACGAGTCGCTACTTCTCCCGTGAAACATTCTGGCCCCTCACGCACCATCAACCGCTAATAACGTAACGAAATACCATTTTATTTACCTGATTGTTGCAACTTCATTTAAAACTGGAATTTACAACTCTTGAAAGACTGTGCAATTAATATCGATCATCTCAAATGTTCTTGGCGTTTTGAGCAACTGAAAAATCAGTGAAATCTTCCAAAATTGGTGCGAACATATCAAAATTCTCGTCATTTAGTCTACTTTCTCTGAGTGTTTTTTTCTACGTTTGTGCATCCCGTAATAACATACTACGCCTTAATGTATTATTAGTGCGGCAGTTTATTTTAGAATGTTAAAAGATTCAGAGCTAAATAAAAACAAATATTTAGCAGTATATCTGTGTGCATTAATCTGCGCTATTCTGTATCACCACTAGTTTTTTAGCGAGAAGTTGAAATATTAACAAAATATTTGGCCTCCTTCTCATAACTCCTTAATATTAATTAAAACATTTCAGAATAATTTATTTTGATTTTTAGCTTACAAATTAAAAACTCCATTTTAAAAATATGATTAAATTTTAATTACAAAGTAATTTTATATAAATTAAAAATTAATACGAGCAATAATGTACATTGTAATAAAGGCTAGCGTGCATTTTGAATCGTAATTTGAATTTCTCAGAATTTGATTTCATCAATTTTCACGAACCAGGACGAACGAAAAAGAGCTTCTGTATTATTTTCTGCGCTTCTTTTTCACATGAGTTTAACTTATAACTCCTTTATTAATAGATTACGTGATTTATTAATGCTATGTATAGATTTAAAGACCTTTTCTACTTGTATGTGAACGCTTTTTGCAATAAAATTAAGGATCAATTATCAAAGATGTTTGAGTTACGACATTATTATGACAATTTAAATTAGTAATAATTATGTTTTTGGATGTAATTTGTAATTAAAGTATTGTTATTCTTATACATGATTGATTGTACCATTTTTGTAGTTATGAAATAATGGTTCAAATATGCGTCATACTAATGTGCAAAAAATAATAATGAACAACTTTTAATAGGGTTATTTTTTTAACCGAGAGAGAAGCCTCAGGTCATCAACTTATGTCACTGCAATCCCTCCGACCAGGAAGTCCTAGGTTCGAGGATGCCTGGGGATTGCAGGATTTTCGACGCTAGTTTATCAGCTAGGTGGAATTCAGTCCCTGTCTAGAACAGAATTGTAGCGACCGGCTGCTTTATTGGTAGTTTTCCATGGTTTCACCAATCAACACCAGGTGAATGCCGGACCTGTACCCTAACAAACAAACCACGAACAGGGCGCCATCTTTCCTTCCTCTTCCTTGACCTATCGTCATCCCTTACTTACACTTACACTAAGATGCATTACACTATTACACATGCCGCTCGAGAACCGAGAGCTTCAAGTTTGTCCCGGCTGGAGTGGTACCCTGCTGGTGGGAGATACCTGCTTGGGGAAAACTCCATTAGCCGACGGTGTTCGGCGCAGGATCTCGCTATATAACAGGGAAAGACCACTGCTAGCTACCACCCGACCAAAAACATGCACTAAATTTACGGGACTAATTACCTTATTAGTTGACTCGCTCGGAATCACTATCAATGTTTGTTTTTTTAATTTCATGTGTTAATATTGATTATCCAAGTGCATGAGGTTTGCCTCCAGGAATTCATTTTCTAAAAGGTGTGTGATAACTACTTACAAAAATATATCATTAATTCAATCATTAGTTCTTACATCGATTTCTTAAATTTTTTACTCACGGACTTAAAAGTGAAGCCACAATGCACTTAAAAACAGCAATTCCCAAGAAAATGTCAAAAGAGTTCAAAGAATTTAACACATGTTCATAGCTTAACAGTGAAATTTTTGATATTTTATGATTAATTAGAAATTTAATTTACAAGATTTAATTAGTCCAGTAACACTATAATATACTATATCTCATGTTAAATTGTTTCTAACCTTACTGAAAAAATTGTTCATTTATTATTTTCAGGAATACCTGTTTTTATCGTGATTTTGTGGGCGCTTGTAAAGTACTTTTGTGAAGCTGAAGTTTTTAGTGAACACCTAAACGTAAGTATTTTACTATTCTGCATACTTTTCTAAACACATTTGTAGCGAAGTGTCAATGAACGCGTTGGCTCTTGTCTCATGCCTTCTGCGATGATTCAGTGTCTAATACGTGATACTTGTACTTTCAAGATTAATTGTCATCCACAGTAGTTTTTATTCATTAGATCATTATTATTCAACAAATCAAACATCGCAAATTATATAGTCTTGTACATAGAAATCCGTTTTACGACCGTGTGCTCTTAACTTACGTAAATTCTTTTCAAACGCCTAAATATTGAGAGATAGTTGTTAATTGAGTAACGGTTGAATCATCAATTTGCTCTAAGGCTACATTGTTCTACACTTCACGAAAAACAACTTAATCTACTTTATACAACGACAAAATGGGAAGTTTTTAAGTCAGTGATATAGGTCTAAAACTGACTGCGCACTGTCCAAAACTTTTCTCCCTGGGGGTTTGGTCCTTTTGAAATTCATTTGTATTCTTTATATACCAAAGTACCACTAAGTTAGCAAGTAAGACAATCTTTCCCTATAACCTAATAGCACAGACGTTCCTACCATAAAAGACGTAAAATGAAAGACACGGTGAGTTTGCTGAAGAAATATTG
This sequence comes from Gryllus longicercus, assembly GCA_038098605.1. Lineage (NCBI taxonomy): Eukaryota > Metazoa > Arthropoda > Insecta > Orthoptera > Gryllidae > Gryllus > Gryllus longicercus. The sequence goes on from JAZDUA010000139.1 coordinate 1,524,099, forward strand.
GGAAGTGAAATTTGAACAGATGATTTGTAGATTCTGTCGGAGAGTTCGCGATAACGTTTAAGTGTTAATTGGTAATGAAAGTACACAAACTCAATATGGTGTAGGAACTATTTATTACGGCTCAAATGTGTAAAATATCAATGTTATTATGTCAAATGTACGTAATACTAATAAATACTTTCTTTCTCATTTAGACTTCAGAGGTACGAATGCCCTTAGAAGGACGTTTGTGAAATTTTCGAGTGTGATCGCACCTTACGCCTCTTGAAGTCGTGCTAATACAGGGTTTTATTGCGACCAGATTCCATCCATTCACAAATTCGCGTGTTCAGTAAAGTGTATCAGTACAAAGTGAATTTTTTCTTAGGGCAACATCGGGTGCGATAGCTCAGTGGAAACATCGTCAGACAGACAGACAGACAGACAGACATAGACAGACAGACACAGACAGGCAGACAGACACAGACAGACACAGACAGGCAGACAGACACAGACAGGCAGACAGACACAGACAGGCAGACAGACACAGACAGGCAGGCAGACACAGACAGGCAGGCAGACACAGACAGGCAGGCAGACACAGACAGGCAGGCAGACACAGACAGGCAGGCAGACACAGACAGACAGACACAGACAGGCAGACAGACACAGACAGGCAGGCAGACACAGACAGGCAGGCAGACACAGACAGGCAGACAGACACAGACACACACAGACAGACACAGACGGACCAGACGGACACGGACGGACACGGACGGACACGGACGGACACGGACGGACACGGACGGACACGGACGGACACGGACGGACACGGACGGACAGACAGACAGGAGTTTGTCGTCATTCTATTTGTCGGTATCAAGGATCTACAAAACATGGAACTCTGGCAACATCACGTGTTAGAGGATATTTTTCTAAATATGGCGACTGAATTTATCCACTTTTTCGTTATTAGGGCCGTCATGTAATAAGAGTATTTCAGCTACAAACTCTCCGTTATTTTGCACAGCCACACATAACTTTCTAATACGTAAGCGTGAAAGTAAAAATCAACTTTGAACTCTGTACGCATACGTATACGATTCTACCTTCCGCGTGGGCAAAACGGTTCACACTACGATTAAATTTCATAGGAAGTAATAATTGAAAATATCTTAACCGATAATAAACAAATGATTTGTGACGATCTTTATTTTTTTTTTTTTTGCAGGATGAACAACAACTTGCGAGACATTGTCCATGGATAGGACCCAGTGATTACGACTGGATTATTCACGCACCGATTATAATAGTGCTCATAACGAACCTCATGTTTTTGATATTAATCATGTCGGTAAGTATACTATATAACCACTTCTGTGCTGCTCCTTGCCACGCAATTCAAATATTCTGCGCTACAGGGACTTACGCGAAGCGAGTTCACTCTCCCCCAGGTGTCGAGATTTCCTTATCTCAACCTCTCAAAGCTTATCTACAATGCGTGTCTCACTGCAGCGCAGATTAATTGATTTGAAAAAGTTAAGCAGCAAAGATTATTAGTTTTCTCAAGAACGGGAAACCATTTGCATCAAACTATCAGAAATAACGAGAAGTGGTCATTACATTCTTATGTATAAATAATAAATACCTTACTTTGTGCTATTAGATACGAAACCAAAAAAATTAAAGACATTTAGTTTCAAAGTATGTGAATTCTTCCATTACGATCATTAATAAAAACAAGTCTTTTTTATTTCATTGAAAAATGATCTTGAGAACAGAAGTACAGGAAGCTTTTTAGCTCGGTTCAACGACTTAATATTTCATATTTTTAATTTCAAAACTTTAGATCTTAGTAGCTTGCCCTTGCGTTCAAATTAACTTTATCGTAAGTATATATCACAGTCAGGACACTGATTGGCTATATCTGATGGCTAATTGACTAACTTTCATATTATAGAGTGTTAAACTAGTATATTCCTTGCCAGTTAAAATCTCAAGAAAGATTAAAGATAAAGTGAGAAAAAATCTCTTATATGGTATTCAAATAAATCGCAAGGATATACCTTCTGAAAATGCTCATACAGTAGGTTATTCGCGTTAAAAGGTTTCAATCTGCGTGTATTTCGTAATGTGGGAACATGTTTCACATATACCGCTTATTGTGTTACTTCAATGACGTGGATGACGCAACTCTTATCTATTGAAAAACATGTTGAAGGTAAAAACGTACATGAATGAAGGCCAGGAGCAAAGGATGAACGATCTAGAAAGCAGGTGTCCGCTCGAACTGTATTAAATTCCTGTAGGTTACGCGTTGAGCTTAGCCCCTATCGAAGCAAAAGGCCATGCAAACGCGTACGGCAAATTGCCTGCCAGTTAGGCGCAAAGAAGTATCCAACTAATCTAATAATCTGTTTTTATAGAAATTAGACATAATAATAATAATAATAATAATAATAATAATAATAATAATAATAATAATAATAATAATAATAATAATAATAATAATAATAATATCACTATTATTATCTCTAAACAAATCAAGAAAATGTTTCAATCATATTGAATTTTATTTTGAATAGTAAGATATTTAGTTTTGAATGATAATTTTCTACAATATTGCAATCGCCTCTATTGAAGGACGAATGGTTCTAATATTTCGTTTTATAATATAAGTAAATAGTGAAAATACATATTCAGGTTGAGCTATCCAACTCCAAAGTAGTTGAACTGTTTTTGAAATGATTTAAAACATGATTAGGTTGATGCGTCGATTATGGAACATTATTGCTGCTTTCAGATCTTGATCACCAAGTTGCGTTCTGCGTATTTCGCGGAGATGCAGCAATACTTGAAGGCGGCGAAGGCGCTGTTGGTGCTGTTTCCTCTCCTGGGTGGCTCCTACATCCTGACAATTCAGTTTCTGTCCAATGGGGCGGCTGGTGTTATCTTCCGCTACACCCGAGCCGTGCTCATATCCCTTCAGGTGAGCAAATTAGGACTAGAACGAATCATCATAACTAGAGCGAATCATGCGTGTAAGAGTCAAATGTGCGTGTAAAGTAATTGTTTTTGTATTCTGTCATTTTGAACATATTTTACATTAAATCGGCCTCCGTTTTTTCGCACAGGTCTCAAATGCTCTTGACTTCACAATCACAATGTTTCGAAAACGAACGTTGGTCCTCTTATAATTCTGTTATAAAAATATGGAATACAATTCTTTTACACAGACAGTTTATTCTATTCGTTAACGTTTGAAAACTCGCTCCTCACATAGCTCCTTTTCAAAACCTACACCTACTCATACAAGACATCTTAATATTCTGAACAAGTTCCGTAAAATACTATTATATCTAGTACGATAGTTAGCACTAATTTATAAAAACGTTCATGTATAGAATATTGGTATCATTGCCAATCAAAAAGGCAACAGTTATATTGATTCATGTGAACCAAGTGTTTTGTTTACTTTACAGTACTCAATTGCATTATATAACCGCGATTTGTTTGCAGTATGTGAAAGGCTAAATAATGAAATAGATGTCGTACGCGTCCCGTAAAGTAAACTTTTTAACCAATATAAATGAGCGCTAGTAGTATTTTCTGGGCTGAAAAAATGATTACAATAGAAGTTTTGGAAAATAATCTACAATTTCAATTCACGTAAAATTATGAGTAAGATGAAAATAACTGTTAAATGATACCAATTTTTTTTTGTAAAATGTTCAAAGACTGATAATGGATTAAAATAGTCTAACTCCGAATGCTAATTCTGTTAATTGCTTTTTCTGAGAAACGACTCTGATATTGCGGGAAGTGGATGGCATTTCTGGATCGTCTCTACTTTTTCGGTATTCAGTCTTTCTTTTCATTTCTGTACTAGTCATAATGGTAATAATGAGCTTATTTTAAAAATTGAACGATTCACTTCATCTATTTTATTTAGAAATAAGCCCATTAATTTAGGTAATCATTAGAAAAGTGATACAACAGAAACATACTTGAATTTATACGATATTCCGTTTTGTTCTGGAACTGTTTACGCATTGTTTTGTGTATAATAATAAACTGAAAATCGTCCATAGAATTGAAAACCAAAGACATACAAGTTCAGTATAAAAATAAACTTGTGTTCTATATAACAGTAAAGGGAGCAAGTCGCAAATATGTGTTCACAAAATTGCACTATATAAATAGAAAGAGATGGAGTGAGTGAAATGGTGTGTGAAAGGAATATTCGCAGATGTAGAGAGAGAGTGAGAGCAAGCAAAAAAGGGATAGAATGTGAGAGAGTGACAATGACAGAGAGAGAAACTGAGTGTGCTCGTAATCGTGAAGAAAAAGAACACGAGAGAATGCGAGAGAACGAGAGAGCGCGGAATTGAGTGATCTTACACTTGAGGTAAGAGAGTGGGAGAATGCGAGAAAGTGAGACATAATGGGAGTGGGAGGAAGTGAGTGTTCGTACAAACGAGGTAAGCGAGAGGGAGAGTGTGCAAGAGAGTGGAAGAGAATATGATAAAAGAAATAAATGGAGAGAGCGAGGAAGGGAGTGTGCTCTTATACTTGAGATAAGAAAACGCGAATAATACGAGAGAGATTGAGTTAGTGAGAGTGCTCTTACTTTAGAGGTAACCGAGAGAGCGTGAAAGTAAGGCTGCTGCTACGCTTGAGGTAAGAGAGCGGGAGAAAACGCGAGTGAGCGAGGAAGGGAGAGTGCTGCTTCACTTGAGGTAAGAGACCTGGAGAGAATGCGATAGTGTGTGAAATAATAAAAGCATGAGGAAGTGAGAGTGCTCTTGGTCTTGAGCTAAGAGAACGGGAGAGAATACATGATAGCGAGGAATTGGGCGAGCTGCTACACTTGAGGTAAGAGAACGGGAGAGAGTTCGAGAGAGCGAGAAAGTGAATGTGCCCTTACTCTCGAGCTACGAGACCGGAAGAGAAAGCGAGAGAGCGAGAAAGTGAGAGTCCTGCTACATTTGAGGTAAGGGAACGGGAGAGAAAGCGAGAGAGCGAGAAAGTGAGAGTCCTGCTACATTTGAGGTAAGGGAACGGGAGAGAATGCGAGAGAGCGAGGTAGTGAGAGTCCTGCTACATTTGAGGTAAGGGAACGGGAGAGAATTCGAGAGAGCGAGGAAGTGAGAGTCCTGCTACATTTGAGGTAAGAGAGCGGGAGAGAATGCGAGAGAGCGAGAAAGTGAGAGTCCTGCTACATTTGAGGTAAGGGAACGGGACAGAATGCGAGAGAGCGAGAAAGTGATAGTGCCCTTACTCTTGAGCTAAGAGACCGGAAGAGAAAGCGAGAGAGCGAGAAAGTGAGAGTCCTGCTACATTTGAGGTAAGGGAACGGGAGAGAATGCGAGAGAGCGAGGAAGTGAGAGTCCTGCTACATTTGAGGTAAGGGAACGGGAGAGAATGCGAGAGAGCGAGAAAGTGAGTGTGCCCTTACTCTTGAGCTACGAGAATGGGAGAGAACGCGAGAGAGCGAGGAAGTGAGAGTGTGCTTTCACCTGAGGTAAGAGAACAGGAGAGAAAGAGAGAGCGAGAGCTAGGAAGCCAGCGCGCCGCTACACTTGCAATGCGCTGCAGGGGCTGGCGGTGGCGCTGTTCTACTGCTTCCTCAACGCCGAGGTGCAGAGCGCGGTGGCGCGGCGCGTGCGGCGCTGGCGAGAGGCGCGCCGCGTGGCGGGCGACCGCCGCCTCCACAAGAAGCGGGGCTCCTGCTCCGCCTCCAGCCACAGCCGGGAGTCAGTCCTCATGATCCGGCCCGGGCTCATGTACGGCACGCACGACATCAAAAATGGCATGTAAGTCTCCATTGACGACATTTCTCTTATTTATTGGGATTTGACATATTTGTCCTGACGCGAATACAAAAATATAATATAGTAGTGTGCAAATTAATGTGAACAAGACGTAATTTTCAAATAATTTTAATTTCAGAGCTTGGCAACCCTGATTTACCGTCAATTATTGTCTCAGAGCATGTCTCAACTGTTTATTTATCTTAGTTATATTGTTGTTTGGGTTTACTAATGTGTTATCGTTTCTGTGGAGTTTTAATCTTTATTTGTCAAACGCAAGCTATGGATCTCACTCCAAAGAAAAGAAGTAAGATAGCCACATTATATGAACATAGTAGAATGACACAAAGGGAAATTGCTAAATAATGTGACGTGAGTTTAGGAGGTGTCAACAAAATTCTGAAACATTTTAAAGAAACTGGCAATGTTTCACCTCAGCGAAGAGGAAAGTGTGGAAAAAAACGGAAAACAACTCACAGGGATGACTCATTTTTGCTCAGATTATTAAAGAAAGTCCTTAGGCTTTTGATCTAGTTTTGATCTAGCAGACTTAACACGATCGGGTGTTTATATTCATGATTACTGTTCGACGTAGGCTTTTGGAAGCTGGGCGAAGGGCTGTTTGCGAAGACGTGTTCACATTATTTGCACGCTTCTGTATATGTCCTCATTGATGTTATTTCTCATTTTTATTTCAACATTAGAAAAAAGTACTTAAAAGGAGAGCGTGGGCTTCCGTGGCCGGAGTCATTATTTAATTGGCTGTCAGGGTGACGCCGCGTCCATGGCAAAGGTGCCGAAATTTCGGTCGCCATTCTGCGACCTTCCTGATTTTGATTACGCCCTGAGGAAGGTCGCAGAATGGCGACTGAAACGTCGGCACCTTTGCCATGGTCGAGGCGTCACCCTGACAGCCAATTAAATACTTTAAAGGAGAACAAACGTTTTAAACAATTTCTTAATTTGGGGATTAAACTTTTCTAGTAATAAATTGCACACAAAGTAATATTAAATGCGCACAAGGTAATATTCGACAAACATATGTAGAAATGTGAAATATATTTTGTAAGATTCATCATTATTTTATTATTAATCATTATAAAATGTCTACAAAACGGCAACAGAAGAAACAAAAAGATAACCTGGTGTTGTTTCAAACGCATACGTTTTCTTGAAGTATTATATATTATAATATTGCAACTTATATGTCACAATATTTTATTATCACTCAAGTCATTACTTAAAAATCATAAACATTGTAGCTCCACCGTACGTCAAAAACTGCGAAAAGTGGACCATCTTCAGACATAGTAGGTATCCTCACGATCCGACTCGGAATCATATATGGAACACTCAAGAACAAAAAATTATACAAGTCTTCAACGACATATTTCTCAGTATTATTAGATCTATTATAAAACATACTTGAAACAAAAGATAAAAATGTGTAAAGAATTGCTTAATTAGTGGTTAAGCTTTTCTAGTAATAAAGCACGTAACATAATATTAATTGATCTGGGCTGTCCGAGTGACGCCGCGTCGATGGCTGAGGTGCCTGCTCGTCAACGGCTGAGCTGCTGGGTCGATGGCACCTCAGCCATCGACGCGGCGTCACCTGGACAGCTCAGATCATGACTCTGGCCGCTGAAGCCTACGACATCACATAATATTAATTACACACAAGGTAATATTGGACAAATAGGTTTTAGTTAATAGTTTTAGAAATGTGAAATGTTCTCGTTAGATGTATCATTACTCACCATGATTGTATTGATCGTGATATATGTTTACAAAATTGTATAACTCAAGAAATGTAACTCAAGAAATCAATCCAAAACCCTCGCGTTGCTTCAGGAGCGCATATTTTCTCAAAGTAATGGTTACGTTAAATCACAATATTTGAAGTTCTATCTTACCATTTATGTCTTTACTTAACTAGTGATGATACTGAATGGTACAGACTTTCCCGCTTTAGCTTTTCCTTTGGTCTAGGCTTGCTATTCAAACTTACCACATTCTCTTTCAAGCTGCCATCTATCGCCGCTCAAAATAATTTTCTTTTTTAATTTTCTTAATTTTTCCGTTTCTTAATAGTAGAGCGGGAATATTAATTTAAGAATATTAAAGAATAGTAAAACCTCGTGCTGTGGCAATTTTCTTTGAAAATTTTGGAGACGTTTTGAAAAAATGGCATTTAATCGCCAATGTAAATTCGAAATTTGAAGCTCTTTTTCACATAATTTTTTTGAGTTTTCGAACAACAACATCATTAGAAGTCACAGTGGGACAGTGAGTGTTGATGTACCTGCGGATATCTCTGCTAAGAAATAAATTACATTACATTATGAATAAAATATATATCTTTAGTAATATAGTTATAGAAGGGGATCTTAACATTTTTTACTGCTGCAATTTTCTAAACTTTACATACTTTCCTAAGAAACCGAACCTACACCGTTTTCATAAGATAAGCTTACTCTATTTACGGGAAAATTAAATGAAAATAAATTAGAGCCAATTTCAATAAAATTGGAAAATGTCCTCGATAGGGACATTCATGGGAAGTACCTCTAACAATTAAAAATTGCCTTTCGAAATCGCAAGACTTCGATTACGGCCGGATCGATCAGATTGCATATACACCTGCTGTTTGTTATATAAATATCTGCGACCTTCGATTTTACACTTAAATATATTTGATGCAGTATTGAAGGGAGTAGTTTCCTGGCCAGTAATTTATTGTGGATGGATTTTAAAAAATGGCACGAATCCGTAATATTTTCTTAGCAAATTTATCTCTAGAGAACATACGACTAATTTAGCCACTTGTTGAAACTCTTTCGTTTAACCAAACAACGTGCGGAATACTCGAGGAAGTGTACACATCTTCAATTTTGAAAATTTTTAAGTTTCAAAGAAAGTGACACACATGTCAGTTTATTATGCTGTGGGTTAACAAAATTGTTTGCCAAAGATTGGACCAATTTTTACAAATATATTGTTTAGTTATATTTTTTAAAAAATGTTAACATTAGAGAAAATATTGATATTCAATGTTGTAATTGTACGATGGATTTACAAAATTGTGAACTTTGGAATTTTCCTTTCGGTAATTTCGTTGAACTTTTTATCGTAAATCAGTGAGAAAATTTAATAATAAATCATGTAATTTAAAGGGATAGTGACTCCAATCCCATTTCGTGGCACCGCGTGAGTGAAAATTAGGGAATTAAAATTCTTGACCACGCAGCTACCTTTCCGGGGCTGTTGCTGCCATTAATCATCCCCTGCTATGCGGCTCGTCGCGAGCCCTGGACTGGTCCCGGACGGCTCAGCAGAGAAGCGCGCGGTTTTCCTGCTCGTCACCTGCTTCCACTGTCAGTCACCCGACGCACCACGACGGCAACAACGCCTGTAACTTTCGCGCTTAGTTAAACTACGTTCCACAACGCAGCCAACATAAGCAACCTGCAAAAATAAAAATATTAGGAAATTGTATGATGTATTCAATATAATCAATTAACATTTTTGTTACCAATGTTTTTTTGATGTTGAATGCTAATATCTTATTATTATTATTATTATTATTATTATTATTATTATTATTATTATTATTATTATTATTTGTTGTTGTTTCATAAGGCATTAAAAACTATATAATGAAAAGATCAAAATGTAGTAGCAGGTACATTCGAAAATCTTAATGAAAAACACTGATAATTTTGAAGATTATTTTTCAAAATCGTCTCAATTATTTTGTGGTAATACTCAAACAAAAATCTACAATCTATTGTCTTTTGTTGAGTTATTTTATAATTCAAGATTCATTACAATAATAATTTTTCTTACAATCGTGGCATTGTCCCATATTTGTACTTTTTTCCTTTTTCATAGTAGGTTTATTTCTAGGAGTTGGGAGTTTTAAATTCATTCTTCCCCATGAAACTGACCTTGTCAAATAACCGTGAGGGATATCATAGAAATACGAAACTGGAAAGTGAAAGAAATATATTTTTCTTCTCCACAAAAAAATTGATTAATCTATGAAGGTTAATAAACATATATTTACTCCATTCACAACTAAATATTCCGGAGCTCTTCTGGTCACAGCCACGCGTCAACTAAGACCGTTTTCGGTACCACCTACTGTAATATGGGAATGAACAGACCTCCACATTATGCACAATGCACTTCACCGGCAAAGCTGGTTCAGGGCATTAAGAGATGTCACTGCGGTGCCTGTGAACCGAAGGATGAATGTAATTGTGCGTGCGAGTGTCTAATTGAGTGAGTGAAACCTCAGTTAGGAAACCAAAATTATTGAATTCCTTAACTCGCATTAAATTTAAAATAAATTCAGGATGGAAATGTAACTAAAGTGACGGATGAAAAGTAAACTATTTTCAGTATGTCCACAGAAGTGCGTAACTCTAACATTTCTTTCCGCAATAGCCCTAAACTCCTTTCTAGAAGCTCAATGTAAAGTGATTTGTTTGATTATTTCAAATCATATTTGTGGTATATATGTACTTCTATTATTAATTTTCTTCGCAATTAAGATCGAAAGATTTCTCGAAGTGATGAACCTACTAACGACAATTTTTTTAACAATAATTATTGCAATAAATTCCAATTCATGTCTAATATAATCATCTCTATCTGAACCATACATTTTACTTGCTGATACCAAAGTTTCAATATTTACATGTAGTTTCATCTCTAGTTAACTACTTTTTCCATCTTAAAAAGCTCTTTACAATATAATCATCCTAAAAGAGCACAATTTTATCGGATTTAATTGTGTAAGTTGCCTTCATATCGAACAAAAACAATTTTTAAATTCATAGATACGTTAATTATTAATTCAACCACTGATGAGGTAAAAACTTCTAATAACGTTGTCTGGTATCCAACATCCATTTCGCTGTCAAACAACACTTTTTGACACCAATGTTTGATACCAAACAACACTTTTAATTTACCACATTTAAATATAGATTATTTGCAGCAACCCATCTCGCGCCGTCCATGACTGTAAACTATGGCCACTAACCGCCCGAAGCATTCACAGACGGACGTCAGCTACGGCGTTCCGGCACGTTGGCGTCGGGCGCGCCATAAAGCGCGGGGCAGAGGGAGCGATGGAAACGGATGGGTGTAGCGGGGGGGGGGGAGGCCCGACGGGGTACGGGGAGCAGAAAGAGAGTACGTGGGCGGAAGGGGTCGGTGAGTGGGGCTGCGGGCTCCGGAAGGAGGGGGTACGGTCCTGGGCACGGCTGTTGGGCAGTTGGCGGGAGGTGGTATCCGGCGGGCGGCGGGTGTCGGGCGACAGGAAGCCGGTGGTGGGAACGGGCCGGCGACCGGGACGCGACGACGACGGGGACGGGCAGATGGCGGAGGTAGTGGGCGGCGGGCGGCGGGCGGCGGGCGGCGGGCGGCGGGCGGCGAGCGGCGAGCGGCGAGGGGTGGGCGGTGAGCGGTGGGCGGTGGGCGGCGAGCGGCGAGCGGTGGGCGGCGGGCGGCGGGCGGCGGGCAGTGAGCAGGGGGTGGAGGGGGCGGGCGGCGGGCAGGGGGCGGCGGGCGGCGAGCGGCGAGCGGGGGGCGGCGGGCGGCGGGCGGCGGGCGGCGGGCGGCGGGCGGCGAGAGGTGGGTGGCGGGCGGCGGGCGGCGGGCGGCGGGCGGCGGGCGGCGGGCAGTGAGCAGGGGGTGGAGGGGGCGGGCGGCGGGCGGCGGGCAGAGAGCGACTGGCAGCGGGCAGGCGCGCTTCGCTACATGTAATCCGAGCGTCGACAGCCGCCTTCAGCGCCCACCGGCCGCCCTTTGATGTGGCGCCGCCCACGAGAACCGTCGCATCGCCTGATATAACCTTGCTCGCCATTGTGACGTGGCGACGCGAATTTCAGTCCGCGGCGGCGGAGGCGTATTCTCTCGCACGTGGCGCTATTTCGTGCGCTTTCACAGTGAAATTTCCAGAGTCGTGATGAACTGAAATCAGATATTCGCTTGAATGCTCGCATTTTTCATAATATTATTTTAATTGTACCGAATTGGCAATTTTAATGATTTATATCTGATTTACTTCTGGTTTGCTACGAGCCTTCTTTTAAAACCGAGTACATAGTACGGTTATAGGTTACTTTTATAGATAAATAATCTATAAATAAGAAACACCAAAAAGTTGTAAAATGTGTGATTGTGTTTTGTTTGGTGTGGTATTGTATGTACACTTTGCCAACCAACTCTTAGAACAGAAGTACTCAGTCTACACGGACTAAAATATAAAAATTTCGAAAACGGAAAATAAATTTCGAAACGGGCTTTTATGTTAGAAACCGTACACCTCAACAACGTTTTTAACATGTCCCAACACAGTTTAAAACGAGCCGGCCCAGTTATCAGGCCGTTAAACACAGAGTACAATAGTGAATTTGGCAGGTCGCTGGATCGAGTGCCGGGTTGGCATAAGTTATCTGCGTCTTTCTTACGATTTACTTTTTCACCTATTATGTTTCACTCTCCGTCCTGTACAATTACCTTTCCATTCCTGGTCCACCGTGTGGCGTAAGAACATGTGTGTGAGGCATGTACGCATTACACTCGGTTGATGCCGTTTCTTCTGTTGTGGCAGAACGGGGCAGCCCAACCCAACATGCATCACCCTCCTCACCACTCAAACCCACCCGCTCATCGGCTTTCGGCTAGGTATTAATATTTCTGTCTAATTGACAGCTGGAGTGGGATAAAGCGATGGTGTTACTTGGTATATGTGTTGCATTAGATATCAACAGCAGCAGGAAAAGAGAGAAAGAAATCGCAATAAGAGCACACAACAGTACCAGACACAGAAACGCACACACGATGCGTAACCATATCTGTATGGCGCTCTTTCATTTGATGCCATATAAAGGCGCTCTTCAATTTTTAGGTACTTTGCGCAGTTAGATTTCATTTTTTTTCTAAATTTGAATCATAAATCTTTACTCTGAGAAAAATTTGAAGCTTCTGATTGGATATCGGAACCACATTTACCCCATCATCCGCTAACCATCAGTTACTATATATAAGATAGGACATGAGAACGGATAAGCTAAAGTGTCCTGGTTCAAAGCTGTGTTCATTTTCTTCTGAACGCACCGTTGTATTTCATAGCAGAATATACGTATATTATGAACATATGGAGAACAGTAATAATTTAGGCATTGTTTTATCTCGAGGCAGGCGATAATTCCTTCCTCTCTAGATGTTTTCCTGCCCTGACTAACACGTCACACTTGCGTGGAATTTCCCTCTCAATGTATCTCCCTTCAGCGGGACACCAGCCCAGCGTAGTCAATCTCTAACCAACCAGCAGGGCTGATCTCCCGACGTATATAGTAGTGCTGTACGTGTGTGTGATTGTGTGTAATAACTACGATCATGCTGTTACGAGCTCATCTGATAAGACACGTCTCGTATACTACTATGTTGACGAACTGTATCAGGATGAAATTCGCTTAAGTTCAGTTGACGAACATGCATTTGTAGCAAGGTCTCTTCCCCGCACCCTGCATTCGCTGCAAAGTCCACAGCCATTTTGCACGTACCTGTCTGAATTCCCAGGTCTGACATCTAAAGCCCGGTGCTCAAGAGAGAAGGTAGATGTTTTTGGAGGAGGATATAGAAGCGCCAATATGAAGGTAGTGATGCAACAGCCGAATAATACGAATAGCGACGAAATATACACAGCCATCAAACAGCTCATTGCTGTCAGTTCAATTACCGGTAATGAAACGAGCCGGCCAAGAGATGAATCTCGTGCCATCACATCCAGCAAAAGGATAAACGCATGTTAGGAAGCTTACTGAAATACATAAAGGTAGTTACAAAACGAAGAGAAACGCACGGAAGAGAAAAATATACTTCACTGATAAGTTTTAAAAGTGGTGAAAAGCATTGGTGTCTGACACATCAAACGCATACATTGATCCTACGTCATTGACATAAGGAGTCCTAAAAAACTAAGAACTTCAAAGGACAAAACCGTTGTACCGTGGAGGGTATCCACTAGTCAAAGCGTTCTTGACAGAGTCTATACCCTGCAGCGTGTTGTGTGTGAATACATGTATACATACGTACATATTATACATAGTTGAAACTGGAATTTTTTACCTCTCACTCTTTAATTTGGCTAGCATCTACGTATTTAGATTTTCCACGTCCTAGATTAGGTCCTCCATCAACATCTTAATTTATTTCCCGATGCTTACGGCTCATTCCTAAGAAGCCAACCAAAATATCCATCAACTTTACATAGCATCGTAGGCTATCAGAGCCGGCGTCAATAGAAGAAAAATTTTCCGAGCAGGTAGGCCATGGTCCAGTTGGCAATGAAGAGGTAACGCCTTTCGTTCACGTCTGCGGTGGACATTCTGAATGGCGGCCAGATCTCAGGCGCAGTGTTTGGGGTGGCGGCTGGCTGGCGACTGGCTGGCCCCTCCAACAACATTGTCTTATATATCAACTCGACCCCGAATATACAATGCATCTAGAGAAGAAACGAATTATCCCCAAATTTCTCTTTAACGCATAGCTTATCTGATACCATTTATTATCAATAGGGCCGGACACAAAGACACTCACTTTCGATATTCCCGACGAAGAGACTAGCACGCTGAGAATGCTACGTACTACCTATGACGGTTCGGCCATTATCGAGAACGAATGATAGCGATACCAGGCGTGTTATCGAGGTGTGCCCTCCGCGTCCGCATTGGAAAAGGCAAATACATAACGAATGCTGGAAGATTTTCTACCTCCCAAAATTAAAATATCGGTTTTAAATTCAAGGAGCCGTAACATCAGTCAGATCGATTGGGGAATATCGATTTTGGAGGAAATCGGCTAAACGGATTAACCGCTAGCGTTGTTCACAGGCTGACGGACAGACGTTTTGCCGTCAATAAATTTTTCGGTATCAAGGACCCACAAAACAGGGATTCAGGTAACACCGCGTGTTCGAGAATTTTGTTTTTAAATTTAGTAACTGTATTTATTTACTTTTTGGTAGCAGGGTCACGGGATAAGAGGTTTTCTGCCTAAAATTCGCAGTTTTTTCGCGCAGTATTACATAACTTTCTCTTCTTTAGAAGTTCCTTCTTACGCGCGAAAAAGTAAAAATGGTGCAGGTACATTTTCATTAAACTCTCTCTATATTAGAAATTTGCAATGGTTAATTTTTTTAGACGCCGTACTGCAATCTTAGTATTGTGACGTACCTGGTGAGACCGGGTATTTCACTGCAATAAAATCCTAATGGAGGGTATCTTTTCCGTGAATGGGTCCCTGAGGTAAGTTGGTATAACATTGGGAAAGTTAATTAGAAAAGAAAATACAATCATGAACAATGTTTATTTACAAGCTGAATTTGTTAAATACATGATCTGACAGTATTTATACACTCTCCCTTGGTACCAAGATTAGGTGTAATATGCATTTATCATACCTTCGGGGCCCCGACCAAATACCTTCGATGCTTGGAGCACGGCTCGTGTCGGCGGGGGTCGCCGACCTCGGCAGCAGCTGCGTGCCGTCGGCGGCCGATGGCGGGGCGGTCGCCCCGACTGGTAACCTGGCGAATTCTTCCTTATGCAGCTCCTGGCACCTCGGCGCCACACCCTTCCCTAATTACCTTCCGTCGCTGAATTTAATTACTCAACCCGCGGCTGCCACACGTGCTGATCACAGTTTCGCACCATACAGTTTCAGTATTGTTCTCACCGCACTAACTAATACGAGTGCAATTGATTGTTCTGCCGGCACTGATTTTTCGTTATAATAACACTCCCGACATTTACTTCACGTACCTATGGTTTTATAATGGCTACAACTTTGTAATATGTGCCGCGTGTTCCCTTGGTCCCTGCAATAATGGCGAGCTCTTCGCCACACATCCGTGCGTACCGGCCACTTCTCCGCAACTCCACGTCCGAACTCTTCGCCGCTCCGCTAACGTCTCTACTGCCCAGTTTGTAACCGACATTCTCACGCTGTCCTCGCGGCGGCGGCAACGGTGGCGGTAGCGACCGTTGCTGGCTCCCGTCGTTGTTCGCCGCGCTTGGCGTACGTACCGCGCAGTCCAAAATATATACTGATTACTTACACTAATGTTCTAATTAGTGTAAGGGAACACATTCTGTGTTTCAGTATTGAGATATTTTACATGAAATTTGTTCTTGAAACTATTTTTTTAATAATGTAGTGTAAACGTGACACTTTGCGAATAATTTATTGACCAATTTTGTTTGATAATTCTTGTACTAACCTTACAGGACTAATATAGTACATAGCAGTTGTCGCATAGTTGACAGCCCAAAAGAACAAAATAATCTAAGACCAAAAGTGAATTATTCATAAAATTCTTTTTCTCCACAGCAAAGTTCTGCATATCTGTGCAATTGCAACTACACTGACACAAACTGATATTATTTTATATCTAAAATTTATTGCAAATCTGTAAAAAAAATTGTTTTCTTTTCAAGCGATCCGCCCCGAAACTGGTAGAAAACTCATTCAGAACATGCTCTACCGATACACCAGAGAACAGCCGAGAATAAGCGGTACTGCAAATTCTGATCCTTGACAGAGGCTTACAAGGACATGTACGAACTTGTACATAAAGATTTCACAAACTATTTCTACGTACCCTGTGTGGTCTACAACTCCACTCAAATACGTGCTTTACCCGGGGGCACTAGACTGTGATGTGCACGAGACAAATGGTGTCAAATCAAAATATCAAAAACATCAAACAACCAAACAATAAAAAAATCAAAAACATGTGATGGCACGAGATTCATCTCTTGGCTGGCTCGTTTCATTACCGGTAATTGAACTGACAGCCATGAGCTGTTTGATGGCTGTCTATATTTCGTCGCTAGCCGTGTTCGGGGTGGACACCAAGCTTTTTGCTTTAATCCGCATCCCCCGCCCACGCACAAGTGCGCCGACATACGGATGACGCCGGAACTCAGTTTGTCTTCGCGGCAACCTCTCCATACAGTGCCTGGGTTTGGGGCCGCCCCGACAGCTCAGAGCTACTAGCTATCCGGGCTAGTGACGGAGTGGAAACAATGCGCTGGGACATGTCCCTCCTCTGTGCCCAGAGTATCGGGCGACTGTCATGACGAATCCAAGAGTGCAACACGGACCAACCAAACTAAGGTTTGGGTGGCTTGGGGCCACCTTCACTTGTCCACACTGCCGACACCTTTAGGTTAACGACGTGAGTATCGCCACGATCGTGGGTAACCTGATGGGTGGCTCGGTTTCCCGCGGGATATCTAGGTATACGTGGATTCCAGAGCATCCCGAAGGATTTCCTTCACCCAGTCCTGCCCAAAGGTCGACACACTATAAGCCCGACTGGTGAGTTAAAAAAACAGCGAGAACAATTGATAAAGTAATGCGTTTTACCAATATTCCACGAAAGCAGGTCTTTTCAAACAAACTTATTTGTACTGCTGCCAACACCATTAGTTCGTCACCAATTTTACCTTATCATTCATTTTGATTTTAACTTAAAATATATAAAAGAAACAATGGTTCATGTCTCATTAAATTTCTTTTAACACTATGTTTAAATAGCCGGATCATCATTGCACAAAATCCGTATGAATAATCTGTTGTTTTTTTCTGAGAATAAAAATAGATTTCCATTTCACTGATTTCAAAATTATATTTCCGCTTTTCATAAATAAGATCAAATATTACCAACTTCAATAATGTCGGAATTATTCTATGACTGCGTTCAAGGAGATCTCAGCAATCTTTTTTGTTTGATTATGAGTCACTTATAAAACAAAGAATGTATTTTCTAACTATAAATAAATTTTAAATAGTTATGGATCAAAGTATATAAACTCTCTAAGAGCTTTGCGCGAGATTTTAATTAAAAAAATATTAATCTTTCCTTTATTAAAATCATTTCGTTTAAACGCACATGTGGATGCGGAATCGTCCTAGTAAAGATTATGTTAACACCTCAGTTCAGTGCCAGCTTCCTGCATTAAGCTTCTAATGAGAAATTGCATTTTGATACGTCGCTCCACTTATTGTGTAATTTTATGAGGTAAAATATACACCTGCATGTTCTCCACAACACTATCAATGAATATTTTCTCTGACGTTTTGGCCTCAGACGATTATCATAGAAAGTGTTGGTTTTTTTTCTTCAATTTCATTGCATTCTGTATACCATTAGAAATTAGTGAGCATTTATACGTTTCAAAGCACTATTGTATGGTGGCGAGGTCATTAGTATATCTTTGTGAAGAAAGAGTACACTTCAATTTTGTCGGCCGGCAGGCGTACTTAAGTTCTCGCAACCTAAAATCTATCACAATCTCGGTACCATGCTTGATTTAGGACTGGTGCAATTTGCACCAGCATTCCATTAATTTACACTTTGTTTCATTTATTTGTTTAAATCCATAAAAAGTATATTTTTCGTCGAAAAATTAAAACTGTTCTTGGAACTTCTACTCATCATAAGTACAACCTTCTAGACGTTAGAGAAGAAGAAAAATCATAAAGAAACTGCTGTTAGGAAACAAAGCATTTCTCGGCAATAAGGCATAAGGAACAATGATTACGTAGTAGCGAAAATTACGTTGATGTAATGTTTCCAATTAAAATTATTAACTCTGTACAAACACTTGAAAGAAAGCGATTGCGGCATTTTCTATTACAGTTCACTGCAAATATGCGTTAACCTAGTTAACCATGCGGCATCGGTGATAAAACGATTAGCGTACGGGGCTGGTTCGCGTATTCAAACCTCATCAAAGACGTGGATTTTTTAGTGCGAAAAATACTTCGTATCCCTTCCTTCGACAAAACAAACCTTCCTTCGAAGTAAAATCGGTTGTCCTATGTTGTAGATTTAATGCATGTAAAATATTTACAAGCCCAATAGTAGCGTCACCCGTGTGATACCTTTTTTCTCCTCTAGATGGTGAAAGGAGCTTAGCGAAATTGGCGACATCGGACGAAAGAGCTGGCCTGAGGCTCGTCACGTAAATAATTTGGCATAGTTGCTTTAAATTGAAATTGAAATTAGATAGACATTGAAATAGCTGACAGCCCCTGACCATATTAATGTTTTTTTTTTACTCTTTCCTCACTTTAGGAGTTTAACGTGTATCTCAATTGATGGCCTATAGTAGTAGTGGTGGTGGTAGTGTGGGAGGCCTTAATGGTTTCATGAATGAAAGACTGCATAATTTTGTTGTAGAATCATTGTTTTATTTGCAATAAGTACGGGTTGTTTCGATACATTTAGCTACAATGTATTGTTTTACCTTAGATTCTTTTTAATTTTATAATTTTTGTTTCATAATTTTGTATTTTTAATAACTTTTTATGTAACGGAATATTTGCCTACATTTGTTGCTTGTTTTGTTGTAAGTCCAAATAACCTTTCTCCAAAGAAAAGATAAATTGAAGGCATTAACCCGTTCACAACGTTAGGTTTCTCAAAAGGTTCGTTTCTAAGATATCAAAAGCAAACATCAGGAAATTACAAATGGCGAAATATACAAAATGTGGAGTGATCACATCGTGTCCAGGGACTGTACGTGTTCTTGTCCCGGCAGGGGCCAGTGCTGCGCTCCGCTGGACGCCTTCCGGCCCGACGCCAGCGGCCTCTTCTCCAGGCTGCTGGGCGAGCAGCGCGACGCGGAGGCGGCGGCGGCGGCGCGGGAGGCGCATCAGGGGACGCCGCGCGGGGCCGCGCCGAGTGCCTGCGCATGCGCCGGCCGCTCGCCCAACAGCGACGCCTCGGCTTCCAGCCCCCTGCTGCCCGCGGCCCGCCACGACGGCGGTGGCCTCTAACACCCTCTCCCCACCCAGGACTGAACTCCCCTGCGCCAGGATCGTGTACAGATTGTTTGAGTGTTCAGTTCGTACTAACATATTTGATAGTTTCTTGGCTGCCCGCGAGATGCCGCGTGCTAGGTACAGGTGTGAACGTTTTGGATGTCATTCTGCGACCTTCTTCAAGGCAAAATGCCCTTTCTCATTGCGAATAGTTCGCATTGCTACCTGAGGGTGGGCAGTTTCGGGAGTGGGAGTTGTTCCTTCGTGGCCTCTCTTTTCGTTACGGTTTCGCCCGCAGCAGTGTGGTTAATTAAAAACCTGACTTTTACCTCTCAGTCTGAAAAGTATACGATATTTTTACCGGGAGATCCAACTTCTTATTTTCAATATACAATCCGTAATTTCACATTCGTTAGACCGCAAAAATCTTAATTCCTTAATCACTAGGAATTAATTGCATAAACTTCATTACATTTTTTCTTCATATTCTGTTAGTATTTTAATTTGTTGAAAGAATTGGTCATCTCGACTAGGATTCGAACCCGGACCTCCTGGTTTACGTCCAGATGCTCTAACTGCGTACAAGAAGATGACAGAAAAGGTGACCATTATATTCTGTTAGTGTTTTTCAGCATAGGAAGGAAGTGATAGATATTTTTGAAAAATCCTCTACAGACAGGCAATGCAGTGGAAGATGGACGCATTTTTTCTTCTGCACCACTTCTTCGACATATTTCTCCCCTTACCGAAGAGAAATAAAGAAAAGCACCTCAATAGATGAAAAATCTATTATTTATCTTGAGTTGATTACATTGATGCAAGAGACTAAGAGTGAAATATCAACAAAAAACATTAATTTTTCTACGCCCTTCATGCATTAGGTCCAATTAGTATTGGTGCAGATGTTAGTAGGCATATACGTTCTAGGTTATGAATATTTTATACACGTGAGTGTAAGTCGTCATTTTGTTCATACAGGTATGTGCAGTATTATTTATTGTTTTATTATTTTATGTTGGACATTTTGTGTTTATTTTCCCATATTTAGAGTGATCCTCACTAGTGTGAAAGATTGACAATTCGTCTTAATGCTATTTTTTAATACTATATATTATAGATGTTTCATACATAGTTAAAAAAACTTAATATGTATGAGAATATCAGCAATATTTATCTCTTGTGTCCTGCAAAACGTGCGAGAATTATGTAATTACTCTCTACAAAATTTTTAAGAGTATAATTGATATGTTTCAGACAGTCACAGTCTCCGTCGCTCAAGTTTCAAACTCGTGGGCGACTTCTTTCAAAGTCCGTAGATAACACATTTCGTATGAGTAGTGTGCCTCTTATGCTCAGGTGGCTAGCTGCTGGTCAGCGTGCCCGATTTCGACTACACGGCCCCGGGTTTGATTCCCGGTCGAGCCAAGACTATAGTATGCGTTTTCCTTGCAATGTCCCAGTGTATGTTGCTGTGTGACGATGCGAAAATTCACTTCACAGGTTGAGAAGACCGGAATACGGGATGTCTACGTGCTAACCACACGTACCCCCTTAATCCCATGGCCGTGAGGCAGGGATGTCACCGGAAGGCCTGAGCTCAGTCGTTCCTGGTCTGTTGCGCAAAGTACATACGTACATATGTACATACATACGTACATAGTACACTTCTTGCTGGAATTCTGCCGGCTTTTGTGTCACCTGCTCTTCCGTGTGCCGGCGGCGGCGGTGGGCAGCCCACTATAGGCGCATTATTGCTGGGATACCTCCGAGTGGAGGAGCACGGTTAAAGAAGTGAAACAGGGTTAATCAAAGTATTTCATGCCATTTATGATGTTAAAACCAGCTGCTCCCCTAATTGTCTATAATTGAGATTATAATGAAATTGTCGAGATACTGGTGACGTATTCCTCAGACTTAGGGACAAATAGGAAACGTAACAGCGCTCAGAATCAATCGGCATTTAGACAACGAAATGCATAAATGTTCAAGGGTTGTTAGTGGTAAGTTCGTATGCATGTGTTCAATCCCTTTCAATATCAGGGTAGAACTATACATACTGTAGTATCCCGTATGTTTTTTACGTGACACCGGGAATACCCTGATTAAAAAATAATATGATTTACTTTTTATTTTGAAAAGTTTTATTAAGCACGATGTAGAATGAACAGTGGTTTATATTGCATTTGAATCGGAGAAAAAAGTACGTTCGATGTCCAGGAACTTCAAATTTTTAAGAGCATTTTTTTCTGAACATCAGTATTTGAACGACACTCGTCACAGAGTTCACAGACACGGAATTCAGACGTGACAGAGTTCACACACAACGAATTTTTATGCGTAGACAGTTGAATTTATATTTTAAGAACAGTTTCTCACCGTTAACTTAAAACCGGCAAAATGTGACATCGAACCTTTTGTTTGCACCGATTCATTTATATCTTGACTAATTACCAACAACTGTTCAAGAAATACTTTAAAATTGAACATAATAACACAATATTCATTTATTCATAAGTTACGTTGCCTTTAAACATTTTATATAAACTATATGTTAAAAATTACAGGAACATAACCCAACCAGTACTCGCAGAAGATAAGTTTTGTAAAATCTGATTAAAATCACCAATAATATTATTAATCATGAACTTTTTAAAAACTTGATTAGTTGATTCCTAAAAATATTCCAAAGTCCACTATTTAATTTGTGACATTACGGTTTTACTCAAAACTTTTATTCACATACTGCATCATTCTTTTCTAGCTTACTCGTTAAGAAACCGCGCAATTTAGTAAGTTTAGAGTTTTACAACCAATTGAATTACTGATGATTAAAATGTCGTGTGCACCTCTCCCCAGTTTTCGCATCAGTATACATTATGAATGCTTATTTACTTCTTATTTTATAAAATGTCTATTAGAATTAAAAATCAAATGAAATTGCAATCTTGTTTTAAGATTCCCAATCCAGCAAATTTTACCACGAACGTTTGAATCCTCAAGAGGCCGTTTCTATCTCTGGTTTCTTTAAATCTGCACTATGTGTAAACACTCATGATTCTATGGATTTTTGTATTGTGATTTATTATCGTGTACTTCTCTTTTGTAAAAGTAGACTACAAATGGTATTCATTTGGTTAAAAATAGTTGTTGTTACATTTTGAATACTAGCCTTTTTACTCATCCCATATTTGCTGCCCCTTTACTGACACTTATGGGGTACATTACACAAGAAATACATTATATGTGATCAGGACATGTAAGTATTTTTTAAAATAATGTGACTTTTATTTCTGTAGATATTATATAAAACTCTATTCTATTTTTCACAGAATATGTGACGAATTAGACTATTTAAATAATTTTTTAGGGAATGTCACCAAAAGGATAGTAAAAATAGAGTAGTAAGTTATTAAGTAATTTTTAATCAATTCTCAAGACAAATTTTACAAATGATGTGCAATCTTGAAATTGGTTTATATTAATTATTAAAGTAACTGTATAAATGCTGAAAGAGGCTGCTGTTGTTGCATGTAAAACTAAGTATCAATACCCATTCTGACCATTGTAGAAATACTTCGGGTTTCATTTATTTATGAATGTGCAATATTTTCTTACAACTTCCATACTGTTGAAAAGTAGACTAAATGTGACTGAGTGCAAACGCGATTGATTGCAAATATACTGTATATAGATTCTTAAAATTATAATAGCGCATACAATGTACTTACCATTGTAGAAAAGTACCCGACTGATGTATTAGAAATATGACTGGAATTCAATGTGTTCACTTTAATGAATATTGTTAATAATGTTTTCCTGACCATTGTCTATTCTTCTAAACGCTTGTGACTGAAAAAGTGACTGAAAGCATATATTTCGTTTTTTCCCCCTTTTTGTAATACCTGAGTGAACTATTTTGAATTATTATGTTAGCGAAATATAAACAAAAACAATTTTAGTAGATACTAGAAATAGATTAGATAGAATGTTATATTATCTGTACCGTAATGTTACACTCAAATAGGATATTGTTAATTGGCATTTTCGGAATGTTACCTTACTTAAATAGTCAAAAATTATATGTGATACCCCTTAAATTAACAAAATTTTAACTCTTATTCATTGTGAAACTGATCTGCTCACCCTGTTTGTGGCCATGTGATACATATACTATGCGTACTCTCCTTTTTTTAAATTATATAATAGTTCTAATATTATTTCTTGTGTATTGGATGTACATGTGTATTGAACCATTTTCAATTTTGGTGTTCAAATATTGAGTCAAGAGCATATTCAGTTTTCTTTTTGCAACAAAAATGACCAAGTCAAATAGCAAGAAGAAATTATAAATCGTAAGAAAATTCAAACATTCAAATTGAACTGGCCTGATTCTTGTTTCTCTGAAGTAAATATTATGCTTTCGATTATATTTCGTGTACATGCAAGGTAGTAAAATCTTAAAATTTTTATATTGACAATGTTTGGAAAAATGTAAATTTGAAGAAATATTCCCAAAGAATGAAAACTGATGAATTTGAGAAGTATTTTATATATATTTTACCTTGTGTAAATAAAAAGAAAAGTATAATTTTATTTTAATATTTATTATATTTTGATTGTACTTTTACACAAAGGATGAAATTTAGTACTTGTATGTTAAAGAGCTTTTCAGAAAATACTTAGTAAATCCTCAGTTTATGACTAACACAAATTTTGTTTTGCGAAATTGAACACATATAACAAATTCTGTATACAGTGCCGCTTATTATTACCATTTCGGGCTACATTTTATATAATTCAATTAACTGATTAATATAATTAGCGTTGTTTACATATCTACACATTTCATTCACAGTCAGCAATCAGTTTCCTCTCCCTTTTCTTTCATACAGAAACTTGGTCATTTCAACCATACTACCGTTGTAGAGAGTTGTAGTTTTTTTCTCAGTGTATGGAAAATTAGAGCCAAATTAGAACCAAACAGAGCAGTCGGTCTCCAAAATCCTCGAGTGAAGAGCAGCTTAATTCAATCTACAGATTAGAAATTGTGAAATATCCACCACAGTCAAAACTCAAACCCTTGAGCGATTCCGCCAGAGGCACTTCTGCGGCCACAGTTGTTGCGCTGTCCCTTTCCCAATCGATGTAAGTGCACTGACTGAAAACTGATACAGAGGAGTAACACCTTCAACTTGAATCAAAATACTTAATTTAGAAGATAAAACAGCTAGATGTACAACTAATGTGAAACTGTAGAGAATTAGAAATGTTTCAGAAGTTTACACGCGAGTGAAAAAAGGAACACATTGTAGATAATAACATTTGTACACACGTAGAAAAAACACTGCAAACAAGAGAAATTACGAATATTTAAGTGAGCATCAATAGTGTGGCGGTCAGGGCGCAGTGAAATAATTTTCCATTCCTGGAAACATAAATTCAAATTAATGTTACTTCTTTGAAAAACTGTAGTGGACTAAGAAATTTAGAAGAAGTATCTTCCCTTTCTCTACCCTTCATTTCCTTCTCTGATCCATTTCAATACTCGCCTCATCTCATACCATCATGAGGTTCAAATACGAACAATGCCGCGCGAGGCAAATACGCGTTAGAATTCCTTTGAACGGGAAGTAAAGCTAGCAGTCCCATATTGTAGATTTATTGCATTAAAAGACCTTCAAGCCTAAAAGAAGCCTCTGAGCTCAATTCAAATCACCTGTTTCGTCGTCCAAGTTATACCTTCTTTCTCCGCAAGATGGGTAAAAGAACATAACGAAATTTGCGCGGTCGGAAGGAAGAGTGGGTCTAGTGGCCAGAGTCTAGCCACTTAAAATAAGAGATTAACTAATTGTCATCAGCCGCTGCGTAATCTCCGTTTGTCATTCATCTTCCCCTGCGCCATGAAAATCTGTAGAGGCCGCGAAACCCCTCCCACTGTTTCATTTACCCGCAATTCCAGCCATGTGCTAAATAACAGAGCAAACTTTGTGAATCGGAAATCAAGGAAGTGTGAGGAGTCTGTTAGGCGCAAGCCTCGCGTTCGCCGCAGCCGCGAGGAAATCCGCGGGGACAGCAGACGCTTCGCTTCGCGACGCGCCTCATCAATTTCAATTTGTTTCGCCTCCGCCTCCGCCTGTGCCGCGCCGACTTGGCCTGCCTGCCGCCGACGCGCGTCTGCAACAAATGAGCGCCTGTTGCCTCCCGCGTCCCGCTGGGCCACGCCCCTCGCTTGGGGAACAGAGGATCTCAAAAGTGGAATATCGCGATTATGCTCTTAAAAAGCGCTGATCTGGATGGCCGATGTGGCTAAGAGCGTGTATCGACTAAGCGCTGCGATTTGAAGAGTCGCGGGATCGAGTTCCGCCTTGGGCATGGTTGTTTGTCTCTCGTGTATTGAATTAAATTGAATTGAATTGGCCTTATTTCACGTGGCGAGACTCGGGCCATCAGGTCAGCTCTTCCGTCTGACCACGCAAATTTCGCTACGCTCCTTTCATCTCCTTTCATCTAGCAGAGAAAGGAGGTATTTCTTGGGCGAGAAACAGGCGATTTTGAATTTAGCTCAGAGGCGTCATTTAGGCTTGAGGATCTTTTACATGCAAGTAAACCTACTAACATGGGACAGCCGGCTTTACTTCCCCTCCGAAGGAAGGCGTACGAAGGATTTTGTCGCCCTAAAAATCCACGGCTTCGATCGGGTTTGAACCCGCAAGCTTGGGTATAACAGTCCGGTACGCTAACCGTCACACCATCGTGTATGTGGTATCGCGTGTTCTGCTAACCACAGATCAGAGGAGCCCGGAAGTGTGCTGGTGTCTAGTGCACGGTCGAATATACGTCCCATTGGGACCTAAAGAGTTACAGGCTGTCCGCTGGAAAAAGCCCCCTGCAACACTTAAAAAGAAAGTGATTACTTCACCGGCGCGAAGCCATTAAATCATCTGGGACATGGGACGGGTGAATGTAACCGAAGCGATCCCTCGGTAGGTAAAGTCCATTAAATTTTTATGGAGTGAGTCAGTACTGGTATTTCGTTTTTTGAGCGCGCCTCCTATTTTAGTGCATATTGTATCCGGGAGCAAGTCGTGTTCCTGTAACGTTGAAATGTGAAGAGTCTGTACTGGGCAGCACGTGATTTATGAAGCTTCTCTCTGCAGTTGGCTCCCTCAATGGCGCGACACCCTAGCCAGGATAACCTGCAAGTACTCGACTGGCCTCCCAGGAAGAAAATCATATGGTCAGTTTCAGCGATAGCTTTGACTACAGACGGACACGGAAAGGACAGACATGCCAACAGATGGTCACAGTATTGTCGTCAAGAATTTGTTTGGTATAAAGGTATCCTCCAAAAACGTGGAGGATTCTGTCTACGCAGCGTGTGTGGGGAAGTATTAATTACTTTTGCAATACCAGGGTCCGATAGTAGAAGATTTTCTGTCAAAAATTGCAACTTCCCGCTCGGAATCACTCCAGGCCTTTCTGATGGTAGACTGAATGATTTAGTCAGCAGTTTTGCGGTGCATGCAGCAAGAACGCAAATACTTCTCATGCGTATTTGCCTAATCATTTTAGCTGCAAATTGCCAAGCAGGGAAGGAAAAGGGGAATTTTGGTAACTTAATTAAAAATGAATGTCCATGAACTAATTTAATTACTAAATTACTTGTACACACAAAGTTACATGCTATAGCCGTACACTTGATTTGGAGAATAGTTCGTTCACGGGAAAGCTTTTACCATTTTTCTTGAGTGCGAGGTCACCCGGGCGGGTGGTGGCGGTGGATTGGCGCCGGGTTGCCCGCACAGAAAAAAGCAAAGCGGCGAGCGTCCACGCACGCTTGCGTCACGATGTCTTCAGTGGCGACAGACAAGCGCTCCCTATCGCCAGCGGTGGAAATGCGGCTGTCGTCGGGCGAGAATCGGAACGAAGAGCGCGCGATAATCACGCTCACATTGCGGTTCATAGCTATTTTGTTGATGTTCCGACATACATTCCTTGCAATACATACTTTGCGGTCGTGAGTTTGGACACAGGCGTGGGAGAGCTCTCCAGGAGTAGCTACACAGAGAGCACATTTGCTCTGATAGACACACAGCGTCGGTGATGACCACTCGCTCGGACATGAGCCGATCGTGCAGCTACATGTAACTGTTTAACTCACCGCTCTCGAAGTTTTACTCTAGAAGCTCTCGAAGCCCTGTTGCTGCAGATCTTGCAGCTACATTTCACCGTTTAACCAACTGCTCTCGAAGTTTTACTCTAGAAGCTCTCGAAACCCTGTTGCTGCAGATCTTGCAGCTACATTTCACCGTTTAACCAACCGCTCTCGAAGTTTTACTCTCGAAGCTCTCGAAACCCTGTTGCTGCAGATCTTGCAGCTACATTTCACCGTTTAACCAACCGCTCTCGAAGTTTTACTCTAGAAGCTCTCAAAACCCTGTTGCTGCAGATCTTGCAACTACATTTAACCGTTTAACCAACCGTTCTCGAAGTTTTACTCTAGAAGCTCTCGAAGCCCTGTTGCTGCAGATCTTGCAGCTACATTTCACCGTTTAACCAACCGCTCTCGAAGTTTTACTCTAGAAGCTCTGGAAAACCCGTTGCTGCCGTTATACTCGTTGCCTGTTCAGCCTCACAAGTGACACCTACTCGGCACAGCGAAGGGAAAACCTTATGTCGAACGACGATCATAGGAAAGCGACAAATATGACATACTTGGCGTCTACCGCGCCATTTTTTAAAAATTGCATCCCTGAATGATTCGTAGCATTTGAATAAATAATAATTGGTTCATAATAATCCATGCAATGAAAATGTCATTTTTGATTTCAAATAATAAGTACTAGAAGTTCATATAAAATTCTTCCGTCCAGAAAATTAAGATTAAATATTGTAGATCCTACCCAAATATTTGAACGTCAATTATTAAACTTTAATACGTAAATCAAAAAACTTTCATAAGTGTTAAACAACACCAAGAGTGAAATAACTTTTCACATCTCTGTTTGGATATACGGAGAAAATTAAATTACTTAAATTTCATAATTTTAATATAAAACGGTCCATTCCGCCCCATGTGTCTGCACGTCTCCAATGTTAATCATTGGCGAGCAGGTTCACCAAGTTCCTCTGTATGCACTCCTGTCGTAAATTTCCTCTTCGGTATACTTTCGTAGCATCTTAAACTTTAACCAGGATCTCTGTATTACATCCATCTACTCCAAGTCAAAACTTCTCGCTGTTTACTCGCGCTGTCGTATCAGACCGACGCAACACTCCGCACTCGATACCGTAGCACACACAGGCGCGTTGCCTCAGTCGATTCGCGCCTGCACTCCAGAGCGTAAACACAGTTGGCGAGCGCCAACGAACGCCGCGCTCTGAGCTGCCGTTCGACGCCACAGAGGGCACTGCGCTGCTTTTCCGACAAGCGGTACACGCCGCTCTGCGCCGCCAACAGCGCGTCTGTTGGCCAAAGCCCTCCATATCAAAAGCAGCATTGAGATCGATGGACGCAGCCGCTGTGTGTTGCTCGACAGCAGCGAGATGTGCCCAAACTCGCACCGACATGATTACGCTCGCGTGTGTGGGCGAAATCTACGCGATGCGTGGGAAATACAGATTGAGATTTACGTATTGAGGGCTCCTGTAGTGTAATTGATTCCCCGAAACGTATTAATGGTGTTGATGCCAGACTTTATCCAATGGTTTAGATATATCAAGAAATATACCAATATTGTTTCGCTTAACATATTAAAGATTTGCAAATAGTTTCAAAACTATAAGTAATTTGTGAGTTGCTGAGAACTAAGTTCTAAACGCTAATTGATATTGTGGAAGAGCATTGAGGACTCATTTAAACGTTTCAATAATAATTTTTCAAATATTTTGGAGAGTAAAGATAATAAACAAATAAGACGATAGTTAATAGGGGAAGGAGGGTATTTTCCAGGTTTGCAACTGAGAAAAATATAACCTAATTTCCATGCTTTGGGGAAATATGATATTTGGGCAACGAATTAAAGATGTTAATTTCCCTAAAATAGGTAGATTCAGCATTATATTGGAAATACAATAAAACGTGCTCAATGCGGAATCTCAAGGGACCAATATTTCTTTTCCGTATTAGACAAGATTCCGCATTA
This sequence comes from Gryllus longicercus, assembly GCA_038098605.1. Classification (NCBI taxonomy): domain Eukaryota; kingdom Metazoa; phylum Arthropoda; class Insecta; order Orthoptera; family Gryllidae; genus Gryllus; species Gryllus longicercus. The sequence goes on from JAZDUA010000139.1 coordinate 1,553,890, forward strand.
CGCACAGTAATACTGAAGAGTTTTTGTTTGGGCGGACCACCATTTATGTTCACATTTATCAGATTTCCCCACTAAACACGTTCCATATTGAACATGTTTTACTGTATTATAATATCCCGGAACTTCATTAGTTTTAATATTCTTAGTTATTTTGAGAACTTCGTGGAGAGAAAGAAATTTAATGTTTGAATGAATTGTCTATTTATGTGAGGATAAATGCTTTTCTATTTTATGATTAAAATCTTGGTTAATTTTGGGGTTATTAATTAATATGTCTTGTAATTGATCGGGTATTAGATTAAATTCGATTATTATCATTACGAAATATAATTGTTTCTAATAATTCATCATATTTACGTTTCATGTCTGGACTACATTTTTGTTGTCAAAATCTCCGTAAGTTATGTTTCGATTTTATTGATTTCATTATAATTAGAGGCAATTTTTTGGACCTGAAATGTTTGGCTTATGGAAAATACTTGTTTTTTGAAAAGTGTCTTAAAGTCTTAGTAAATATTTCTATTTCAGTGTAAATTATTTGAATAGTTTTAAGATTTTAGGGAATACAGTTATTATTCATAAATCTTCAATAATGTTCTCAGGCCACAGCCTGATATCATTTCTTTCATCTTCGCATATCTTAATGTACTAGATCTATTACCCTTTAATGTGTACCCAAGAAATTTCGTTTAAATATTAATAATGACGTGTATGTTACATTCAGATTCAATGGTTCCTGAAACATTGGCACAAATCAATACGATGCGAGTGGGTTTTGTAAACATGAAGGTTTTGTTTTGTTTTGTTTTGTTTTGTAAGCTTTCTGGGCTGCTTTGATATGTTCCCCGCGTTAAACACATTGCGACTTCACGTCATTCAAGCCATTTGTCAAAGTTTCATCGTAAAAAATTACAGTATATGGCGTGTCTTTTGTGAATAGAATATCATATTACTGCTAACAAATATATGTTGACAGACAATTATTATTTCACATGCCTATTCTCTACGAAATATTTTAAATTTCCTCATCTGCTAAAATAAAAGATATTATGGTCCACAATAGAGAATAAATCATTTGCTTGCACGGAGAAACTATCAAAAACTTGACATTTTTACTAGCTTTAAAAATACATAGGAATTCTTTAAACATATTGCTGAATTTCCAGTTGGGTAGCCGAAATAAAATATATCTCATTTCAAAAGTAGGGAACACTTTTTCTACAAAATAGAGTTCCATGGTTTCTAAAGAACTTAATTATTTAATAAAATATGCCTTATTTATGTGCTAATTTTTTTTCGCTAAATTACATTCGCGCCACTCTCACGTTATTTCTCACCACATTGTTATACCACGGTACATATTATCAGAACCACAAAATCATCAATTGTGATTCTATTAATTTTAGTATCACACAACCAATCAAAAAATCTTATATTTATTCAATTTGAACTATTCTAAAACACGAAAGGATTTTCATATTATATTCATGTTCATATCTTGAAATTTAACTCGATAATTCCAATGAAGTACTTTGTTTCATACAATTATTATTATTATTATTATTATTATTATTATTATTATTATTATTATTATTATTATTATTATTATTATTATTATTATTATTATTATTATTATCATTATTATCATTATCATTATTATTATTATTATTATTACTTGACAGGTTTAAACCTATTAAGGGCAAATGCCTCCGGCAGGGCAGGTGGTTCACTTCTTACTAATTCTTACAATTATTGTAGTTTGGTGTATATTATTCGCGGGTCACTTTCAGTTATTCTGTCTCTCTATTCTAAACTTTCTTAAAACTGTACACTTCCTATCACTTTACATTTCTCACTCTTCCTCATTCACTTAACACTTTAACATTTCATATCTCTTTCTTTACACTTGCGATAAAGCCACTTCGAGTGGTCTGTATTTTTCTCAATATTAGTTCTCGATGTATTTATCTCCCTGTTCCTTAGTTCGTTCTTACCATTCTTATTTAATCTCTCTCTTCGCTCTCTCTCGGTCGCACTCGCTCTCTCTCACTCTCTCCTTTTCTCTCTTTTCTCTCTTTCTCTCTCTTTCTCTCTCTTTCTCTCTCTTTCTCTCTCTTTCTCTCTCTCTTTCTCTCTCTTTTCTCTCACTTTCTCTCTCTTTCTCTCTCTTTCTCTCTCTTTCTCTCTCTTTCTCTCTCTCTTTCTCTCTCTTTCTCTCTCTCTTTCTCTCTCTTTCTCTCTCTTTCTCTCTCTCTTTCTCTCTCTTTCTTCCCTCTCTCTTTCTTCTCTCTTGATTATCTCTCTTTCGCTCTCTTCTCTCCCTTTCGCTCTCTTCTCTCCCTTGCGCTCTCTTCTCTCCCTTTCGCTCTCTTCTCTCTCTTTCGCTCTCTTCTCTCTCTTTCGCTCTCTTCTCTCCCTTTCGCTCTCTTCTCTCCCTTTCGCTCTCTTCTCTCCCTTTCGCTCTCTTCTCTCTCTTTCGCTCTCTTCTCTCTCTTTCGCTCTCTTCTCTCTCTTTCGCTCTCTTCTCTCTCTTTCGCTCTCTTCTCTCTCTTTCGCTCTCTTCTCTCTCTTTCGCTCTCTTCTCTCTCTTTCGCTCTCTTCTCTCTCTTTCGCTCTCTTCTCTCTCTTTCGCTCTCTTCTCTCTCTCTCTCTCTTTCTTTCTCTCTCACTCCACCTTTCAGATGTACAGTGTTACATGTAACTTCTTTACGAACTTATTTCGTATTTCTCTTGACCGCGCGTTAGTAATTTCTTACTTCACGGTATCACCTTTTCTTGGTTGTCACCTTGCTAAATCACATCTTCAAACCTAGGGGTCGTTTACAGTAGTACGAGGTGAATTAGTCGTAAGTGAAATGGTCCTTCCGCGGTTCGAGGTATTTTCAAGAGGGTCTGTCACGTGATACACGTATCCATGTGTTGCCTACTTCTTTCTTGGATTCGTCTGCCTATCTCAGTATTTGTCTGTCTTCTGTCTTGATTCCTCCATCTGGTTTTTGAGTACTATATTGTTGCGGCATATCTTCCTTAAAGAAGTTGGACTACGTGTCCTCCCCAGCGCTATTTCTGTAGTTCGTTTGTAGGACATCTTTTAATTTTGTCTTCTCCCTTATGATAAACCTTTCTACTTGTCCCTTAGTGTGGTATTCAAAATCTTTCCTTCCATTTTCTGTTGTCATCTACTTTTTTAATAACGTGAAATGACATTAAATAAAATAGGGATTCCAAAATTTCTTTCACGTCTCTGTTGTTCTGTGTTTTATTTCTCGTTTCATTCTGTTTTTATATGTTTTGTCCCAGGTATTTATATTCATCTATGTATTTTACTTTTGAATTTTACTCGTAATGTAATTGGTTCTGGTAGCTCGTTTGTATTCTAGGTAAGTCATTTGTGGTAGGTCGCTTGTATTTGTAGGTCGTTTGTATTTTATTAATATTAGTACTACTGAAAAGTCTCAGCATATCCAATAGGTTTTGTGTCTATTAATTCCATTTAATTTAATTACAAAATGCTTATTACATCTATTCGTGAAATTCTATATTCACTAATAGACGCAGTATTTGATTTGTGTAAATGATACATGTATGTAAACGTGGTTCATGCATCCCGACACAGTTCAGCCGCTTACTACACTAAGCTGATGACGTCACGCTGGCCGGGCAGCTGGCCGTTATGAGACCGTGCAAGCACTGTTGATGAGCGCCGTCGCTTTGTTGAGATTGATAGAGACCACTCGGACGAAAGAAAAGAACACCGGCTTAAGTGGCTCAGGGGATCAACTGATGTCACTGCAGTGCCTCTGACCGGAAAGACCTAGGGTTGGTGTCCCAATTGTGGCACGATTTTCGACACTACCTAGATAACTAGGTGAAATTCAGCCGCTCTTTTGGAGAAGAACTCTAGCGGTCGGCTACTCTGATGGATAGTTATCGACTTTTTTACCGCACCAGGTAAATGTCCTGGCAGTATCCTAACAAACCGGCCATGGAGCAAGCGCGATCTTTCCTTCCTCTTTTTGCTCTATCCTCACCTCTTACTTACTCACACTTACACTTACGTGCACTGCACTACCACACATGTCGGGTGACCTGTCAGGAGCTCAGATCTTGTCGTGGCTGGGACTGTGCCTCGCTGGTGGGAGATACCTGGTTGGGGAAAAGCCGCAAGCCGCGCGACGGGTAGATCTGTTCCGGATCTCACATTCATCAGAAGATCGTCGCCACCTCCCGCATTAAAAACGTACATCACACTTACGGGTCTAATGACCTTAGCAGTTGACGTGCCCGCAATCTCCAAACAAACAAATGGAAGGGAAGAGGGAGGAAATGGGAAGATGGGAGGAAGGCGCCCCTCATCGCTGAGGGCAGGTGCCCAGCCTTCAGCTGCTGTTCAGTGAATGCCAGATCACGTTTCATTTCGGAATAATATTACACACAATTATGATTGTCAAGTGCAATGGCCCCGAAATTCAATGTAGTATTGACATTATAGCCGTAGTATTAAAGGTACTGATATTAAAGGTGGAGTTTTTTTAAAATAATTTCATGCTGTGGGTTTGTAATTTATATTTAGGTTTGTGTGAAAATATGAAAGGACCCAACCATGTTGTTTATTTCTCAGCACTTTTCTATTAAATGTGTTTTTTGTAATGACTTGAGATATTTTATTTTATCAAATTATCTACAAATATAATTTCCTGCAAACCTCTAGAATGGCTCATGGGCAGCGTCCTAGCTTCACTCCAAAATAGTTGCAAATTTTCTTTAAAATCGTCCAATTTTTTTTTAAATGTGGGACGAAGAAAAGTTTAGGCAGACGGATCTTGCTAGTGACGAAAATACGTCATGTTCCGAACATGTTGCTCTTAACCCAGAACTGTCATAATTCCCAACCGTGGGAATTAAATTAGGACCAGGCATAGAGACACCGATAGCTGGCCGGCAAAGTCAAACTTTTAACCCCAAAATGCCCAGTACATACCAAAATTCCTGTAACCCTATGATTGTGACATTTGAGCAGTAGGAGCAAGATGGAAACTTATTGTTGTTTTCCTGCTCATAATTAATTTTGGATAAAGAATGTGTTGCAAAAATTATTATCACTTAGGGCGTTCTCACAAGCAGGAAAAAATTAAAATCCAGAAGGGTAGCAATGAAATCACAGTCGCAATTTGTGCTGAAAGTAAAGCATGTACTCAAGGACTTTTTTGAAGAAAAATGTTTGTACGCGTATCTTTATTATACTTTACATCCCACTATTTGAAATTTATTCTCTTGTGTTAATATATTCTTTTAACATCACTTGTAATCTACCAGAGATAAAAATAAGGAGCTTGCCATCTGCCCTGAGAAATCAATTCAAAATCTTTTGAAATTCTTTCTTCTTGTGCCTCCAAAGCTTTGTTTTTTAAAACTCTATGTCTAAAAATTATTTTCTAGATCCAAAATCCTCTATTTGACTGTATTTTCTTTTAAATCAACCTTAATATTGTTTTTTAAAATTCGGTTGTAATTGATTAATAATGAAAATTTACTAAAATATGTTATAAAATTCAAAAGATAACCCAAAAACAATGTCGATATTCAATTTCATTGGGAGAAAGGACAACACATTCATCATCTAGTAAATTTTAAAAAAGTATTCACTCCTCACAATTTTATTTAACACATAATACAGCAGGTATAAAGAAAATTCAATTTATTCGTCTGTACTACATTCTTATTAAAATAATGAAATATGCGGTACATATGAGTGATAACACTAAATATTAATTCATAATTTAAAATTCATCTTTTTCTTTTACTCAGGAACAATGGATAAAATAATGTATTAGGCATGAGAGTAAATGTTTTTATTCAAGACGGACATTTACAAAGTATTCGAAAATGAAGGTTGAACTTCTTTTGACATTAGCCTGGAAACATATCCAAAGTACTTTCCGTACTAGCACCTTCTCCTACGCCGTAAAACAACAATTAGAAAACAAAATACTACCAACCTCTGAGCGGAAAAATACGCAGTATATTTTCGTGATTTTCAATTTTTGAGTACCAATCGGACAAATTGTAATGAAATTAGGGTCTTGAATACAGAGTTGCACATCACACGGTAAAAGTGACTTTCCATGAAACGACGAGACTCATATAGCCGGATATTGGCCTTGTCCGCGAACTCGACTCTCTCGTCTAATAACGGAAATATTCACTTTCTAATCTTGTAATGTTTATTAACATTATTCTTCCGAGAAAATTTGTGACGTCTGCTGTTTATTATCGATTTTCATTTATGAATAAAATTGTATTTACTCTTTTATGTCATATATTACTATTTTTATGATTCTGATAGACAGTAACTGGAATTACAGGCTGAAGGGCATGTTCTAGGAGCTGTTTTCGGATAACAACTAGTAAGTGAGGTCCCAAATACAAGCTATACCGTCGTACGCTGCCTGACAGCCTTTCCTCGCAGCCCTATTCTTCTCGTCAGCTGCAACACAAAAACACGAAAATTTAAACAAAACCATAATTGTACAGATTAAGAAGTTTCTTAAATGTTATAGTCCAAATAAGATTGCTGTATACTTGATAGATGGACGAGGTTGCCAATTACTCGTGCGGTAGACACATGGTTGTGTGATCACTTGCAACATTGAATTTAATTTTCATTTGTATAGTGTAATTGATTGACTACCACCTGGCAGGGACGCCAATTGTGGCCAAAATAAATGTATTGTATTGTATTGTATTGTAATAGAGAAGTAGAGAGAGAAGGAGTAGTGAAGTGAAGTGAATTGAATTGCTGTGTATTTTAAAAGGTATTTATTAGTTTAATATTCCGTCCAGGACAGTCATAAAATGTAGAGTTAATGCTGTTAATGTTATTATTGTCTTTATATTATTATTATTTTCATTATTATTATTAATGTCTTTAAATGTTTTAAAATTACAGTGTATTACTATTCCTAGTTGTAATATGTAAATTGTAATGTTCTGCCACCAGGTTGTATACCTACCTGCAGAAATAATAAATCTATCTATCTAACAGATCACAACAGTAGCAAGAAACAAATTACACTTGGAGTAAACAACAGTAAATAGCACAGAACCGCGCAGACAATGCATAACCAAAGAAGTAATAGCGCTCTTCGATTTACAGTTGTTTTTCACTATAAAATATATTTATTTTCTTAATAAAGATAGGCAACTTTGCAGTGACATAGGCAGAACTTGAAGTCTCAGATTGGATAACGGATCCCCCTCTCCCCAGTTAGCCGCTAGCTGTCAAGCATACAGAAATATTCCTCGAACAACATACGTTTACTTTTTCGTGATGGATGGAGTGGAAATGAACACTACTCGGTCTACGATTTACCAGCCACTTGGCTAGAGCAAAAACGAAGTAATATTGTATGCATGTAATGGGCACCGAATTCTTTTATGGCTACAGGATAGAGAGAAGCTTTTGCTATTATACACTCTCCACTCCTGGTAATGCGATGTTGATGTTGTACGGCCGTCTATTTATTTCCAATGCCTCTTGGCCAGAACCGGATCTCCTTTTGGAAGAGCCGCGTCTTGTCGAAATCGATGACACTTATGTTTACGATTACAAAACGACAAATGTTACCCGAAATGTCATGAAAAAGTATCTGTAGGCTCTTTAGTTGCAATTCAACGCCAGGAATGTAAATGAGAAACAAACGGATTCTTCACCTCTCAGATCACCCATTCGTTGGATTGCTATGCCCAACTAACGGAAGTCAGAATAAAGAGGGGATACATCAACAAAAAAAGCATAATGAGAGGATAATAACAATGACAGATGAAGGGAAATATTACATAAGAACCCTCCTTAAATTCTTACGACTCGATATGAACTGCTCATCTGAAAGGAGACACGTTTTGAAAGAATATTATACAAAGACTGTATTTGAAATTCTGTAAAGAAATACTACGAACATAAATATAATCTGAAATGTTTATCAATGGATCCTGGTAGAATAGAATAAGTTTAAAGCACTGAACTGTTTTGGAAAACAATTCAATATAAATTATTATAAAGAAAATGGTATTACAGGTTGAGAATAAAACGTCTAACCGTCAATTAAAGGGGTATATTCAGATATTCGACAAGCATTTCGGATTTTGACAATGTTGATTGTAAAAATGATTGCAGAAAAACCAAATAATTGAATCCCCAACGTGCCTTGTCAAATGCATTCAATGTTTCAATGCATCTGGGATATAATCTTATGAAGATGGAGTTCGAGAGGAAGCCATTTTTACTGACCTTGTACTTGGCAGGCGTTGATGATGTGGTTCGCAACTTTTAGGCGTCTGCTGTCGCCCGCAAACACTTGATTGTACACCGCCAGACGACGTTCCGCGGAGACAGCGGTCCAGCTGCCATTCTTCATCGCCCCGATTCTCTCCAGTATACACTCAGACATGCACTGGGCACAGCAAAGAATTTCAGTCAACTTAAAAAATGAATGCACAATCATTTTTAAGTTGAGTAAGTTAAATTAAGTTGACTAGTAATTTTAAGTTGAGTAGATAAATTAGTATTAATTATTTATTAGTAGTAAAATGAGTATTAAATATTAGTAGTAAAACGAGTATTAAGTATTAATTAATTTAGGAGTAAAATATTTAAATATTAAGGTGTCTTAGCATCAACTATCATGGCCATCGCATCCCTGAGAGTAGTTTTTATTTTAAGGCGGGTGATGATAAGAATTCCTCTTTCCCTTTGAATGTGAGATCCAGTGCCGACCTACACATCAGTTTTGGGAGATTTCCCCCTCTAGATCAAGTGCAAATGTCATTAGTCCCATAAGCGTCGTGCATCATTTATCGCTGGAGGTGGTGGTGATTTCCTAATTCTTGGTGGCGGTATTCGGAACTGACCTACATGTCGTTGGCGGGGTTTCCCCAACCAGGTATCTCCAACCAGCACGGCACTTCCCCAGCCGGAAAACATTCAAGGTCCCAACTGGTCTGTAGTATAATCGTGTGTAAGTAAAGTGAGAGGATAGAACAATGAAGAGGAAGGAAATTTCGCGCGCAGTCTCCGAACCGTACTGGTCTGACATTCGCCTGGTGTTAATGGGAGAAACAACGAAAACTACTGATCAGAGCATCCGGTCGCTAGAATTCTCCTCCAGACAGCCGATGAATTCGACCTAGCTATCTAGCTAACGTCGATGTCACCGTGGGGGACTCGAACCATAAGACCTCCCGCTCAGAGCAACTAATGTAGAGTACCGCCTTAGCTGAACTCTAAATTCTCAATTGGACTTCCGACATTTTTGCAAGTGTCGTGCGCGTTTGTGTATGAAATGGGAGAGGAAATAACAATTATTATTATGAAGAAAGGAAAATCGCAGGGGGTCCGTGGTAGTTTATACTGCTCCGGCATTCACCTTCAATTGAATGGAGAAACTACGGAAATCTACCAGTCAGACCAACTCATCGCTAGAATTATCCTCTCGACTACGGATATAGTCGACCTAGCTGTAATTTTAGTATAGAAAATGTACCACCATCTGGAAACGAACCGAAAAACTTGCCGCTGCAACGCACCGATGTTCCAGTAAGCCATCCCAACAGCAAAAGCAGGGGTGCCAACCGCGTCATAACTTAAAATACGAGCGTTGGCGTGTAATTGGAGAGCCTTCATAAGAGTGAGTAATATTAGGCAGTTCATTTTGTTTCCTGACGAGGTTTACTCACATATTCCATTTTCATCGGGCAGTTAATTCCGTTACTCGATGTTCATGGCGTAAATGCCGCGGTATAGAGATTTGCTAACTAATAAATAAGTTCTGCTCATCACATACTTTCTCATATTGGTAACTCTTACGTAAGATTACAATATAATATTTCATCCTCAATGTAAATGTGTATACAATTATTTTTTCGTTTTTAGAACATCACGTATTGTGCTATACAATTTTAAAACTATGCAAAAGATTTGTCTTGTACGGGATTAGATTTTAACTCGAGACATTGAACACTTCAAACAAACCATTGAAATAATGTCGCCGTTCAAAGGTATTGTAGTTTTTTCTATTCTTAGTGTTCCCGAGATGTTGATCTATTATGTAGAATGATTGTAGCTTATCCGCTGTTTTACGTAAGGTTTTTAAATGTAAACCACGAAAAATGAATGTACACTACTTAAACGCAAATTTATATATTTTCGAAACCGAATATATTCAAGAAATAAATGTTTGTTCCTCCTTATTGGTCATATATTGGTCACAGTTCTATATTAATGGATCATTTTAAAACCAGTGATCATTGGTGCTTATTCGACTCAGCTAGTATCATTAAGGTACGTGTCAATATTAATTTAAAACGTCATTTCTTTCTTACCTTGGCTTTCTCATTGTACAAGTCTTTTCGAAGATGCATCACAGCATTCATTTCATCTGCAAAGGAAACAGTTTTTAGTTTCATAACACGTTTTTGTTTTTAAAATTGATTCACACCACACTCATAATTATTTCGCGGGGGCGTTATTTTTTATCATATATCTATGAATTTCAGAAAAAAATATTTTTCAGTGTACTGAGAAAATAAAATGATTTCTCCGATACGACGTGTCATTACTTTGATTCGACATATGATTTATTTTCATATTTCAAAGAATTGTAGGCATTCTGAGCAAAGTGTTTAATTTACAATTTTGTGGACTGCAGAAACTGAATTTTCTTGCCTGATAGACTAACGTAACCATTAAATTTTAGTTTCAGGTAAGAATCCGGTAAAGTCTATAGATCAGTTTTTGCCAACTGGAGTAGAAATCACGTGAGAAAACCGTTCCCCTCCTCGTAGAGGCGCTAGGTGAACCCGTGAGAAATCAAAGGGCAAGCAAAGGGGGATGAAAGGGAGAGGCAGACGGCGGTTGTCGGTGGCGAAAACCTTGAATGGACCTTCGCCAGTGTTTCAGGCAACATGAGGGGGAACCATCTTCATCCATTAGTTTTCTCTCAGATTGGGGAGAAACAGTTTCCTTTTGTAGACACTGGAACAATGGTGAAGTATTCAGTGTGTTTGAAAGAACTGCCGTATGTGAAAATGTCCAAACTATCGATGCATTCTGTAGCTTTTTCGACCCGGAAAAACCTACGAGATAATAATAAATTCTGCGAATTGGCATCACTCCGAATCATGAGATGAGAAACGCAATGGGCAGATTGGAGATAATGGGAAAGATACTGAAAATCACAAGAATTTACACGCCTAAAAGAAAACTACACAAAAAATAATCAAGGCTAGGGTCAAAATTATCTTACGTGACCCCTACCAGGTGTCTATTTGTTAACCTTAATAACTGTTTCAAAATAAACTAATTCATTACTACATACCATTATATAAAGTATTATTGTGTATGTGAAAACTGTCTTTTCCAAAACGTTATCTAATTCTAGAATGGAAAAGGAATTACAGTACTGGTGATGATAAGAGTCGAATATAGCTTTGAGTTATGTAATGCATGTTCCATTGTATAATACTTCACATTGTTTTCGAATCATAAACATTCTACATAATAATTATCATTTAAATAACAATTAGCTCTTTTCCAAGCTTCCCCCCACTTCCGTACCATCATTGGAACACTGTGTCCCCACTGCCCCGCCTTTGCTCCACTTCTCGGTTCGGGGCAGGCAATCAGATTTCTGTGACGTCATAGAGCATTGAGTTGGCTAGCAGTGCTCTACATATAGGGAATAGAGCATGCCTTTACACCGTCGATTCAGCCATTTTATATCCAGTTGAACTGTTCAATATTGTGGGTGTGTTAGGAACCGCCAATATATCAAACGCAAATGAAAATATACTCGAAACTCTCCATAATGCCTCCGTTTGTGATCATTTCTCCGTAACCTCTGAATGCTTCTTGGGGGGATATAAGGTGAAAGAATATTAAATTCCGGGGGTCGCTCAGGTTGCTCCTCTCTCATTCTAGGTAATCTAAGGGATATCTCCCTGAAGCACACTGTGGCGTGGTGAGTTTGCACAGGAGCAGAGCTGCTCTCCTGGGTGCTTGCGAGCGCTGAAGCAGACCCTGGCTCAGGGTGTGGAGAGAATTTCATGGATGTTTAGGCAGGCAGAGAGCGCAACAGCAGCATGGATAAGGTCAGTCTTCTGTGTTGTATCCAAGTTTTCTCGCGAAGTCCATTGGTCTTCGTTTCTTTGGATTTCTCTCTTTAGCCTTCCGACGACTCCCCTAATGGTGCGCTATATTAGGTGTGTTCATTTACGTGATAATAGGCATTCTTGAAAAACTTCCAAAGAACTCCAAGAAAACATGGATCAAAAGGTGTACATCTACATCTCCCGAGTCATCATGAAGGTTACATGTGGAAACAAACAAATTTTTGAAGAAGAAATTTCTGCATCGTTAACTAGAAATGTTAGTTAACTTTGCCGCGATCGCTATAAGAATAAAACAATGAAAGTAAGATCAATTTATTTCAGCTCAATCCTTAGTGCAGGAACATCTTATGGAGTTGAATAATTTTGATTTGCCACTTCCCTTCATCTCTTCACTAAAAATGCGATTTGCAAGCGCTAATTATCTCTATTCTTACTTACTGTCAGATGCACCAAGTTTTCTCTTGCACGCTTCAGCTGCAGGACCAATTATTTTCTTATAGGTCTCCGACGTTTGGGCCTGTAACAAGAGAATTAATTTATGTTATCCAACTACTTACATAGTTTGTCCTGGTGACCAAAACAAGAAGTTCTCAAGTAGTAGATATGTCTTACTTCTACAAAGTTACTCTTAATTCTAATTAAAATATCTTTCAGAATACAGGTGTATTACGACCAATACCAATATTTTAGAGCTACATTGCCTATATTTGATTTCAGTATTGTGTCACATGAGAAGACTTATTAAAAGTATCTCTAATTTATTTGAAAATCCAACTATTTATTTGCGCCGTCTTGTTTCTACAACTTGCTTAAATTTAATCGCAATCAGTACAACAATCGATTATTTTATATGATTAATCAAAAAATTAGAATCGATTATTTTTACATCGATTAATGTACACATCGATTAATGTACACATCGATTAACATTCCCGATTTTGGTCTCGATTATTTGAATTCAAATATTAATTTTTAAGACGAGCAAAATATGAAAGTACATCTCAACGTTTCAATTACTTTTGAAAGCAATGAAATAGGTAGAGCCAAATGTATATATACGAACAATTAAATATTTGCCTGTAACAGCGATATCTGTACCGAGTGAAATAATTTTATCTGAAACAAAACTCCTATCGAGTGAGAATTAGCCTTACGCCTGAACATTTTTTGCAATTATTGTTACTTTCCTGTCAGGTGTAAAATATGGACATGTTAAAATGTATGTGGTTTCTGTTATATATTGTTCATTTTAAGATATATTACTGAGATTTATATTATATCAAAATGTTTTTGTTGATGATAATTTTATTTATTTTGTCGTTTATTTGATGAAAACTGGTAGTGCTACAGAATGGCAAAGACTTTCCCGCATTAGTTTTCTATTTCCTTTGGTGTGGGCGTGCCAACTATTTGGTTGGTGCCTTGGCGTGTTGTAGCAATTCGACCGCGCTAAATTTAGAAAAAATCCAACACGTGATTTTCCATGTTTTGTGGGTCCTTGATATTGAAAAATCGAATGACGGCAAACTGTCTGTTGTTGGTCTGCCTGTTGGTCGGTGGGTCCGTCCGTCTGCGAATAGCGCAAATGGCAAATCCATTCAGACAATTTTTCTATTCGTCAATCGTTCCATTCGTCCAAAAATTTACATTTGTCAATCGATCTGACTGATGTCGCAGCCCTTTGAATTTTACACTGATGTTTAAATTTTAAGGGGTACCTGACATGAATCTCCTGGAACATGTTCAAAAAAATGCTTCATCGTTTTTATTAAATATTGTTATTGGATAGTACTACGTGAATTAGCAAACGTTTTTCAACCCAGTCAAAATTCTCCTCTGCACGAGATAGCGAACTTAGTAAGTACTTAGAGGAAGCTCGCTATACACTGCCAGCCTCAGAGATAAAGTAAGCTTTCTAGACACTTCAAAAAGCGTTTAATATTTTCAAAGAAAATTTTCCAAAATTCATGGACCATCATCAACATTATTTCACAATCTATTGTCAAAGAACAGTTTTCTCTAAGAAAAATATCTCTATCTTTAATATTGTATTTTTGCAATGTTAATGTTTTGCAATTTTCAAAAATACAGAGAGTTGCCCGAAAAAACGACAAGCAACATTTTTAACCTTCTTTTACTTTATTTAAAGAAAAAATTAAAAATAATTGTAGAGCTTTTTTCTAGATAACATTTTTTTGTAAATTGACATTATTCGCGAAAATTTATTGCTTTTTAAGGAATATAAATTTTATATAAATATATTATAACTCGTACTTTCTTAGAAGAGAAAATCATGCAATCGTCGCTAGAAAATTACAATTTTTCGAAATAAATAAATTTATTGATGTGCCTGGCACCACCAAATAAGGTAAATCTTGTTTCTGAATATAGGAAGGTACTTCCTCTAGCACACGTCTAGTCAGAATCCGTTATTTCTGCGTCCTTCATAATGAAAAATTGATTGATAGCAAAACAGCCTTCTGTAATTATCTGGTGTCGGTTAGTGCCTAAGGCGTAGAGACGATTTTCTCTAAAATTGTTATTCCTCGATCGATCAGGAGGAACTGAAGACCCTGCGAGTTCGAAAACGATATTATTTCACTCGAAATTGATGAATTTTACGCAAAGCAACAATAATGCGAGAAAGTGTTTTATCCTTAGCACCACTAGTTTATTTTCAGAAACATAACATCTTCGCGGTAAGCGTTATCGGTCAGAAAACTCACCGAAATGGCGCTGATGAGAAATAGCAGAGCAATGAACGAACGCATGTCTGCCGCTGTTTGTGACTTTGGGAAGAATCTGCACACAAGTTCCGACGTTCTTCTATTTAAAGCTGAATAGAAGGCGGGCCTTGGCCACATCCTCTCTTGTAAGGAAATGATGGCTGTGAAATTCACTGCAGAACAATTTTAGCGCTGCTAATAACCATTAGAAACCATAGTGTTACACGTTCTGTTCATTATCGACTTTGATTCTTGCAATGACCTCCTGGGCGTTCCGCTAAGAATATATTGCGAAACCTGTTTCTATAAGATTAGAAATGCACTTGGAAACGTGCTTTTACAAAGGAGTAAGTGATTTTACTATGCGTTTTTATTTTGTGCTTGACTCACTCACTGCTTGACTCACTGAGTGCTTGACTCACTGACTGGCTGCTTAATTTACTTTTAGATAACAGATTAACATACTCATTATTGTGTTCTTTTTACTATGAATAAAATAAGTGTTTTGCAAAAAACTGTTCTCTTGCAGCAATTAGTTGACTGCACACTCCTGAAAATCTACTTCAAATTTTATCAAATACACTATATCAGAAACAGTGATATTGTGAAATATTAAGTGTAATTAAAACCCATATTACCCATCAAAGAAAATTCTGGCTGTGATAATATAGTGGTAGTTGTATGTTCAGTATCACCAGAGTCACATTTTCGGCACAGTGAAGGAAAAACCTCATGTCAAAATATGATCCTAGACAAACGGCAAATGTGAAGAACTTAGGATTTACTGAGCGACATTATTTTAAAATTTCATCCGTGACTGTTTCGTAGAATTTGAATACATAATACTTGGTTTCAATTATTTCAGCCAATGGAAATGTCATTTGTGATTTCAAAATAAAAATTATAGACTATTTCTAATTGTTTTTAGAAGTTTACAAACATTTCTTCAGTCCACAAAATTAACACTTAATATTGTTTAGAGTATCCTAATATTTTAATGGCAATCATTATGCTGTAAGAGACGGTTTCATAAGAGTTAAACAATATTGAGGGTGATATAATTTTTAACACTCCAATGTTCGGATTCACATAAAAATTATATAACTAAAATTTTACAATTTTAAGATAAATAGGTCCATTCTGCTTCATATTGTTTCTTTTTCTTTCTCCCAATGTTAATCATTGGCGAGAAGATCCACCAAGTTCCTCTGAATGCACTCCCGTCCGAAATTTCCTCTTTGGTATACATAGCGTCTTAAAATATAACCAGGATCTCTCTCGTCCATTTACTGTAAATAAAAACTTCTCGCTGTTTACTCGCGCCGTCGTATTAGACTCGTGCAACTCTCCGCACTAGATACTGCAGCAAACACAGGCGCGTTGCCTCAGTCGATTCGCGCCTGTACTCCAGAGCGTAAACACAGTTCGCGAGCGCCACCGAACGACGCGCTGTGAGCGCATCCTCCAAAGCGCTCACAGATAATGACTGAGGGCGAATTTTGATGCCCTAAAACATCGCCAAAATAAAAATCATTAAAATGCTCTTATAAGGTTTTGAAAATTTCCTAAAAACGAAGAAATACGACGTAAAAATATTATCAAAACCAGTTCGCATGAACATCTCAAGCTGTTGGATTTCCATAACCCATCAAATAACATAAATATGTTACTGATGTGATCGAGGCTTCTTCCTTTCTTTCAAGCTTTCAGACGTTTAGTTTGGACGGTTTTTACCCAGGAAATTTCTGTCTTTAGTTATTCCCACACCGACAATGGCACTGAAACGGCGTCACAGGAACCTTAAATTACGTACTCACAACGGCTGACATTACAATTTCTGAACGAGGAAATTGAATAGATCACGCAGGAATTCTGTGGAGAACATTTCTTGCATCTCGTAAATACTATTTACTAATACTACCATTAAAATGATATTCAAATCAATGAAATCAGCAAAAAATGCAATGAAAACGACGGAAATAGTTAAAAAATTACTTATGAGTCAAAATCGACGAAAAATGGGTCATTTCCTTTTGTCATTACATGAAACATAAATGTCCACATAAAACGGCATAGTTCTAAATTAAGTAGAAAAAACATACATTTGATGCCACCGCAGTGGCTCAGACCAGGAGGATTTTGAGATCGAGTCACGGCGGTGGCAGCATTTTTGACACTCTGTAGATAGCTAGGTCAAACTCAGCCGCTTTCTGGAGAAGAATTCTAGCGGGAAAATGCTCTAATCGGTAGTAGTAGTAGTGGTTTCTTCGATCAATATCAGGCGAGTGCGAGATCGATACTCGATACAAACCGGCCATGTACCGAGCGCGATCTTTCCTTCCTCTTCTTTGTCATATTCTCATTTCTTACTTGCACACACACTTACTTGCACTACACTACCTTTCATTTCGAGAGACCTGTCGGGAACTTACACCTCACCGCGATGTTGAGGAGTGATGCCCTGCTGGTGGGAGATACCTGATTGGGGGAAACTCCGTTAGCCGACGGAAGACTGGCGCCGAATATCACCATCCAACGGGAGACAACTCTCGCGTTGAAAACATACATTACACTTAAAGGCCTAATGACCTTACCAGTTAACTCACCCGCGATCACCAATCAGTCGATGAATCAATCAAATGGAAGGGAAGAGGAAGAGAAAGGAAGAGCTGTTGTTCAGCGAATGCCAGATCACGATGAAAGTCTCGTTTTTTTGGAATAATATTACGACTATAATGATAATCAAGTGCAATGGCCCTGTAATTCAATGTAGCATTGACGTATTAGTCGTAGTATTAAAGAGACTGATATTAAGGATTGTGGTTTTTAAAAAATTTAAGGGTTTTTATTTTGATTGCTGTTTTGGGTTTGAGATATGAAAGGGCCCAACTGAGAGTGTTGGTAATTTCTCAGCACTTTAATGATGAGTGACTTACTTTGTAATGACCAGAGATAATTTATTTTATCAATAATATCTGTAATATAATTTCCTGTGAGCCTGTAGGATGGGCCATGAGCAGCGTACTATCTTCCCATGGTGTGGTCCAAAAGTTGATTCCTGGTGTAAACCACAATATAGTTGTAGCTTTCCTTTAAAATCGCCCCAGTTTCTGCAACTGAGTGGTGAAGAAATTCTTGGGCAGACCGACAAGTGATGGTGAAGAGAATACGTCATGTTCACCACATGTCACTGTACTTCCAAGCGTGACAATTAAACTAGGTCCAGGTATGGTGGTGAGCGTTAGCTGGCCGGCAATTTCGGATTATCGATCCAAAATTGCAAAATACATACATGATTTCCTGAGACCATGCCATTGTAAGGAGACCGTAGAGCAACTGAAGCAAGATAGAATTTTCTATTGTGTGATTTTTTTTGCTCATTACTACTTTTGGGCAAAAAATATGTTGCAAAAAGAATTTCTCGCTTAGGAAGTCTCATAAAAGGAAAAAAATAAAAGCTAGCCGAGTAGCTATAAAATTACAGATGGATTTGTGCTATTGGAACATGTAGCAATACAATTTGGCTGCAATTCAATTGCGTTGTACGCAATTCGAAAGCTCGAGTGAGGTTGGGGTTAGAACGTTTGTCATGGAAATTTAATTTGAAAAATACTGCAATCCCAGGCAGGCTTCGTAAACTGATTTCGATTGTCAGTTCCGTTTATTTTGTGTATCATCAGTGGAGAAAAAAAGTGCGTTTTTATGTTATTTACATGTGCTTTACCAATATTGACAAGGTAGATTATGGTTAATATTTTATTGTTTTGTTTTATTTTTCTTTACTGTCTTCATTAACTATAGAACGCTTTCAGCAAAATCAGATTTTCAATTTTTTTTAAATATTATTTGAGAAATGTAGTTTTTATAAACCTCTGTCACTCGCTCTGTAAAATAAATCTAAAAAGTTTACATTTGCAGAGCCAGTTTACAACACACGGAGATAAGGCTCAAGCAATTTCTCATACGACTCATCTCTGCATCCACTCGAAGTTCCTTTCAGTTTTGCCAAAGGAAACAATCTGACTAGGCACTAATTAATGCGGTTTGTCCTAGCTTCATGTTTTCAGACATGCGTGTAATGCATTGCAATTCGACATTGTTATCATATAATATGTTTGTAATATATTCCTATACATTCAGTTTAGTTTTTTCGGTTTTCTACATAATATTTTACATGATTCTTATTATTTTAATTACATAAAAATTGTATTAAATATTATTTATTATTATACGAGAGTTTAATTTTTGTGTCGTGTTGCCTCCAGCTTAAAACATTTTTTGACCTGTAGATGGTTTGATTTTGTCTTTTGGACATAAGTAAGGATTTGATTCATCAGGAATTTATTGATCAGAATGCATTTATTTTCACTTGGGATTGCTTTTTGCTAAAATATTACGTATGTAAATTCTAGGTGGACTTGGTCATTTAATTTGTACTATGCTTTTTGCAATATTTGTAGCTTAAGTTGAGTTGAAAATATTAAAAATATTTGGCTTAAATGTTGTTTGAATTTGCTGTATTTACAAGGAGTTTTGGCATAAATATCTATTTTAAATTCATAAGTTGTATGTTTGCTTCATCTTTTTGTGAAGCGTGTTTCTGTATCTCTGAAATTGCTTCTTAAATACCCCAAACCAAGTATATCGGTGTAATTTAGGTAATGTAGTACTTAAGTAAATACGAGTAAACCATTTGATTTCTTTACAAATGATTGCAAGGAACCATATTGTATTTGAAAAATTTTCGTTTGTATATCATAAAATGTTCAAAGTGGACAATAAATATTAAATCTAAATTAATACAATGTTCACTGTTCTCTTTTAACCATTACAAATAAATAAAGCAGTGCATAACAGAGCATATTTCTCGGGAATATTTGGAGGGAAAATACTTGTATGTCCTTCATACTTTACATCCCAGTTTTTGCAATCTATTCTCATGTGTTAAAATATTATTTTAACATTACTTGAAATATAACAGAGGTAAAAATTAACAACCCGCCAAGCTTTGACAAATCATTGCAAAAACTTTCAAAATTATAATTTCAACTTTCTTTTGCCCCCAAAGCTCTCCAGAATGCCGTAAACAATTTTCGATAACATCTGATAAATTTTTAATAACTTTCGATTTTAATAATTCTATTTCTTAATTTTATGTTCTTGTAATGCTCCAAAATCATACATTTGACTGTTTTTTAAATCAACTTTAATATTGTTTTGAAATGTTGGTTTGAAATTGATTAATAATGAAAATTAACTGAAATATGTCTTGGAATTCGAACAATAACCCAAAACAATGTTGATTTGAAATTTTATTGGCAAAACCATCAAAAGACATCAAAGCCATCAACAAACATCTCGAAACATAAAGAAACAAAGATTAACTTCTCAGCACTTTTTTTACAGGTAATACAGCAGGTATAAAGAATTTTCAACTTATTCTTCTGCACTACATTCTCGCTAAAAGAATTAAACATGCGGTACATTTGACAACAGAAAATATTATGGACGTTCATTTAGATTTCATCTCTTGTTTTTACTCAGACACAATGGATAAAAAAAGCTACGGCCCATGAAATTAAATATTTTTATTCGAGACGCACATTTGCGCAGTATTTGGACATGGAAGTTGAACTTTTTTCAACGGCCTGGAAACGTACCGAAATTAGTTTCCGTAGTAGCACCTACTGAAAGAACAACAATTGGAAACAAAACACTACCAACCCCTGAACGGAAAAACTACGTAGTATGTTCTCGTGATCTTCAATTAAATTTGTATATCAAACGGATAAACGGTCATAAAATTGAAGTCACGAATACAGTATTGCACATCACACGGCAAAATTGACTTTCCATGATACGACGAGCCTTGTAGATACGGCTATGAGCATTTTCCGCCAAGTTTGCCATCTAGTTGTGGAAACATACACTTTCTTGTAAAGTAAATTAATATTATTCCGTCGAGGAAATTGGTGACGTCTGATTTTAATCGTCTTTTCCATTGATGAATAATATCTTATTTACTCGTTTGTGCCAAATATTACTATTTTTCTCTTCCAAAAATACTGTAAATAAAATTAGAGGCTGACGGAGAAGTTGTAGGTATCGTTTTCGGCAACCCACTAGTAAGTGAGATCCCACAAACACATTATGGCGTGGTAGGCCGCCTCACATCCGTACCCTACAGCCCTGTACTTCTCGTCAGCTGCAACAGAAAAAACGTAAATTAAAATAAAAACAGACCTATACAGAACAATGTGACTATTACATTCCATACATTAATTTTCTTAAGGAATGGGGAGGAAATGATAAAAATCGTTTTTTTTCGCCAGGTGTAAGCCACTCAGCTAGAGTAATGAACTTAATATAGTATGCATGTAATGGGCACCAAGCTTTTGCCATTATAAGCTCTACTCTCTTGGTAAGGCAATTAGCTTTATTTTCTTTGAAAAACCAGTAAATGCTACACCATTTTTTATATATTTCAGTGATGAATAAAAGTGCTGGCAACATATGGGAAATAGGCATTTTTGCTTTCGAGTAATATAATTTTTTTTTGCATTGGAAGATTAACTAGAGATACAATTTTAATACTATTCCTAACAAAATATCATTCCAAACTCCTTTCTCTATTCCAAACACAACTAGAAAAAAGAAGAGCTGAACAAAATGCGAGCAGCGTGAAACTACATTGATGATCAGAAGGAAAACCAAAGGGTCAGCATTTGTTTAATGAATGAAGGTAATTTGGACAAAAAATATGGTGGTCCTGAAAATGGTGATCCTGAAAATGAAAGAAATTACAGAAAACGGAAAAAAAGTCATGAAATACCGTACTTGTTCCGTATGAGAGAGAGGGGGGGGAAGAGGGACAGAGAGATAAATTTCTTTTAACGTGTTAAGGATTACACGGCTGTCGAATTTTCAGAAATATATTTAAATAACGATTGAGGAAGACTACGTATTTGATATGGTAGTACTTTGGATGTGGTCCGAAGTTAAATATGAAACAACCACATGATATTGCATTAATGCCTTGCGAGGAATTTGAATCCAGCCATTAGTGTCATGTACTTTCACTCTTCTCTACGAATCTGCCCCACCGAGTACGACAAACGCAATATTAAAGCACGTTAAATACTCTTATCATATTTGACCTCGGAGTCAACAACTAGTAAGAATTTAAATCCTAAAACCATCACAAAAGGCAAATAAATATTATCTATTTCAAAATTTGAAGTTCCAGGATCCTATTAAAGTAACGGATATTGCGTCTGGGATTACTCGCCTATCGTGGTGAATAAACCCTCCGTTTCTGAGTGAACAGAGTTGATTCGACTTAGAAACCAGTATCAAGAAAAAGTGCGGCAATAGTACCAAATATTAACGTTATTACATGTGTATGTATTATTAATGTTCTAATGGTGAGGAATTGCTCAATATTTGAATCGTCCATCTTCGAACTACATTTTTATATTATTATTATTATTATTATTATTATTATTATTATTATTATTATTATTATTATTATTATTATTATTATTATTATTATTATTAATAATAATAATAATAATAATAGTAATAATAACATAAATAATATTAAAACCTCGTGCATTGATCCAGATGTTTATGTGGTATAGCCCAACGAGATCCCTCTTGTCGTAAGAAGCGATTCATCCCGAACAGCTATTCATTAACTAACTCTACCTGAACCATGTGTACCAATTTTTTACATCCCTTCCCTAATTCCTTACTCTATCATATTGTTACGATTTCTTTTCAGAAGTAATTAAAGCAATTCAAAAACCCCGCCGCCATCTGCAATCCAGATAGTTCGTCTTTCTGAACATTAACTATTTCTTCAATAATAAAACGTGTGAACGGATAACTGGTTCTTCAGATGCCATCCAATGCGGCAAATATTACTCGTACTGTTAGTCAAAGAGTGTCTATAGACTATTGATGCCACCAGCGGGAGTTCATGACACGGGTAAGCACGACGAAATCACCCCTCCATGTAGTTGATCACCTCGTCACAAGAGACCAGTATGTAGTAAAAGTCTCCGTGACTGCTTCTACGCTTTACACATGGAATGTTATGAGGCGAAATCTACATCTATTTAAGAACATTTGTTGTAATTTTATTCATCTTTTTATTTATATTTCAATATTGTCGCCTCAAATTCTGTAGTAAATTTGATTTTTTCTACACCGACTACATTTTCGTATTTTATCTTGATTTATTCCTTTGTGTGTTTGTATATTTTACTTCTTTTTTTGAGGTAATTGATTACACACTAAACAATTTGCGTATTTTCCAATACTTTCACACAGTACCGCTTCCTCTGAATGTGGATCAAAATAATTTAAATCCCTGGAACACCCAGTTGCAGGTTACAACAACGCCATCTCTTTCGAAAAACGGCGAGGTTATTGTTGATAGTTTCCTTTCTCGATGCTAGTTGCGCTGAGAAACTCATGGCATGCCTCGGTGACACAAGCATGCCACTGGCACGAGTATGAAACGTTGAAATCAGTGCTCTAGACTCAGCAGTTGCAATTATTATTATTACCTAACTGCACATTCCATTAGGGGCAAGGGTCTCCTGCTCGCGCAAGTCCTCCTTTAATTAGTCCTCCTTTAATTAAGTAGTAGGATGATGATGAACGAAGAAGGGACAATCACAAATACATCCATTCCCAAGGCGGGATTCGAATCCGCGACCCTTCAATACGAAGTCGCCACGACACTACTGCTTTAGCAATCTCGGCTATGCTGATCAACCAGTAGTTGCAATTAACCACCGGGAAAGCAAATAGGTATGAAAAAGATCCTTCACCTCCAAGGACACTCAATCCTTGCGCCTTGGATTGCATGCATAACAAACACGAATGGGCGTTCATCATGCATTGCGGAAAGAATATAAGAGGAAGTCAGAATATATACGTTATATGAAAAATAAAAATGAGAGGATAGAAAGATGCCAGATGAAAGAAAATAATACAAAAGAGCCCTCCCTGAATTCTCCCGGCCTGATTTGAAGAGATCACCTTAAATGGGAAAAAGGCACGTTTTTGGAAGAATTATCCAAAACCCATATCTAAAAATGTCTATAAATATATTGCGAACATGAAAAGTAATATGAAATATTTAAAAATGGATCTCGATATAACCTAATAAGAAAGTATTGAAATATTTTGGGAATATTATTCAAGTTAAAAGATTATAAAGGCTATCATAGGTTCAGAGTAAACCATCTGGCCAACATCAAATGAATTTCAGGGCTATTATAAATAATTATACAATCCATTCATGATACTATTGATTTTTCAATTCATAGCCAGCCTCAAAACTAAATAGTTGAATCTTCAACGTGCCTTGTCAGATGCTTTGAATTTTTCAAATATTCATCTTCATCAAAATACTCTTATGCATGGAATACAAGAGGATGCAGTTACTACTCACCCTGTTCGTGGCAGTCATTGATAACACGGTCTGCAAATTCTAGGCGATTGGTGTCGCCGGCAAACACTTGATGGTACACCTCCAGACGGTGTTCGGCGGGGACAGCGGTCCAGCTGCCATTCTTCATCACCCCGATTCTCTCCAGCACACACGCAGATAGGCACTGGGCATAGGGAAGAATTTCAGTCAACTTCGAAAAGAAGGTGCATATGGTAAAATGAGTAAATATTTGGTGCTTTCATAGCATCAACTATCATGGTCACCACTCCTCTGAGGTAGTTCATGTTTTAAGGTGGAAGATGAGTCTCTCTCTCTCCCTCTCTCTCTCTCTCCCTCTCTCTCTCTCCCTCTCTCTCTCTACTACGTGAGTTTCGATACCAACCTACACGTCGGCTTTTGGAGGTCTCCCTCTCAATGTAGATTGACTTATTAGTGGCCCTGTCAACGGCTGTGTGGCGTAACTTTAGTGCATGTTTTCATCGCTGGAGAAAACGATGATTGGGCGCTGGATAACGAGATCCGTCGCCAACCTACACATCAGTTGGCAGTGTTTTCCTCAACAAGATATCTCCCACCAGCGGGGCACCGCTCCATCCGGGACAAGCTCTAACCGGTCTCCCGTGTGTTAAGTATTCTGACATGTGTGCATGTAAGTGTGTGTAAGTAAAGGGTGAGGATAGAAAAATGAACGATCACTCATATTCCTTGGCCCATATGTTAGGGTACTTCTCCAATATTCGCTTAGCGTTGAGAGGAGAAACCAAGAAAACTACCGATACGGTCACTAGCATACGGTCACTAGCATTCTCCTCAAGAAAGCTGCTGAATTCGACCAAGCTATCTAGCTATAATCAAAAACTCTGCCACCGCGAGGGCTCGACACATAAGACCTCTCGGTCAGAGACATTAAAGTAGAGTACGGCCATATCTAGAACAAATTCTAAATTCTGTATTGGACTTCCATGTGGAAGGAAGGCGCATGTTTATGATGAGGTGTGTGTGAAAGGGGAGAGGAAAGAACAATTATTATGAGGAAGGGAACATACCACGTGGTCCGTAGCATTGCTCCAGCATTCGCTTTCAATTGACTGGAGAAACTACGGAAAACTACGATTCAGACGAGCTCTTTGCCAGAATTCTCCTTCAAACAACGAACGTACTGGAGCAAGCCATGTAATTTTAGTGTAGAAAATCCGCCCCCGTCTGGACTCGAACCCAAAGACTTCCCGCAGCGAAGCATCGATGATTTCAATGAGTCATCGCAGCACGGAAGACCGGGAGGTTCATCCGCGCCGTAGCTTAAAATACGAGCGTTGGGAGTAAATAGAGAGCCTTTCCATGAGAGGAAAGGTGAGTTCGATTTGTTTTCTGGGGTTTCACTTACACATTCTATTCCCATCGAGCAGTAGAGTCTGTAACGCTATATATATATATATATATATATATATATATATATATATATATATATATATATATATATATAGAGAGAGAGAGAGAGAGAGAGAGAGAGAGAGAGAGAGAGAGAGAGATGAGATGATAGATAGAATAAGATAGATAGATAATTTATTTAATTTACTTTGGGCATTAAGGCCGGTGGGGCATTAAGCCCGGCCCGGGCATTAATGTCGTAAGTGTGACAGCATGGTGATTTGTCAAAACATAAACTAGTGGTGCATCATTTCTCTTAATTTTGTAACTCTTACGTTATGTTATAATTATCTAATATTGTAAATAGGCCTCCATTTCTCTTTTGAAAGACTTAACGAAACGACACCAGAGATATTCTAAATAATTAATATTTTTGGTTTTTAAAACTTCAAAAGTTTTCAAATTTTAATTGCAATAAAATTTAAAGTTTTGTGCTATACAATTACAAAATCTGCTAAACAAACGTCTTGTTCGGAATCAGATTCGAACTCGAGACATTGAACACTTCAAGCAAACCACTGAGGTGATGTCACCGTATGGCAGGACTGGAGTTTTTTCTGTTCTCAGTCTTTTATTATCTTGACCCATTATGAAGAATGCAGCATATCTGTAGACGTTACGTGAGGTTCTTAAATGGGTGTTTCTTGAACCACGAAAAATAAGTATGCAATACTAAAACGCAAATTGATATATTTAATTCCGAAAGCACATAAAAATCTTCAAGAAAGAGAAATGTTTGTTCTTCCTTATTGCTCATATATTGGTCGCATTTTTATATTAATTAAACGCGTATTTTAAAATCAGTGATCATTGACGCTAATAGTATTACGGCAGGTATCAATATTATTTTGAAACGTCATTTCTTTCTTACCTTGGCCTTCTCATTATACAAGTCTTTTTGCAGGTTCACCATGGCATTCATTTCATCTGCAAAGAAAACAGTTTGTATTTCAATGACATAGAGAATATGTTTGTACCATTTTCTGGGAGCGTTTTTAGTATCATAAAGCTGTGAATTTGGAAAAAAATATTTTTCGGAGCGCTAAGAAAATATAATAATTTCTCCGCTGCTGCGTGTCATTACTTTGATTCAACATATGATTTAATCTCGATAATACAAAAATTGGAAGCAGAATGTGTGATAGTCTTGAGATTACAATTCTATGGACAGAACAATATGAACTTTGTGGCACAACAGTCTAAAGGAAGTAAAATATTTTAGTTTCAGGTCTATTGTAAATTCAGACGGGAAAATGTATACATTTCGTGGAATGTGATTCTGACAGTACGGGTTTGTGAAATTATTTTTTGTTTCAATGAGGAAAGATGTAGGTAACAAAAACAACATGTATTATAACGAATCTATAACAAAAAACATTTTTACAGTCAACACTCAAACATCAAATTATTTTCTCTCTCTTCAGTATGTATCCATATCTTATACAAATCACCTGTTACTTAAGCAAGTTATTTAAATAATTTCTTACTATGGCATTCATTGGGGAAAGTTGATTAACAGAACAAATATTACAAAAATTACATCTTATCTTAATTTCATTCGTACCAATACAGAGTCAGAATAAATATTTATTATTTCCACTTTCAATTTCATTTTCGAATTATAACATTGTCATTGTTTTCTCCCAGATTTTCTTGAGAAGATGCTAAGAGAGCGCTTAGTTACTTCTGAACATTACATTAAAAGTAGCTTTGTTCCCTTCCAACCGCCGTTGTATACTTTCAAAGAACGCGAACTATTACCTTAATAAACCCACCTATTACTGCACACCATTGGGAAAAGTGGAACCCTGTGTTTATAGTACATGACTTTCCCATAATGGTTGACTTTCATTTCGTTTAAATTTGAATTCCTATGTGGTCGTCGAATATCACTGTTCCTTCCAGTGTCCGGTGGCACAAGAGTTCCATTCACGAAATATTTGTCCGGAATTTGGCAATTTAAGTAAATTTTCTCTCAAATTATTCATCTTCCGTCGTTCTCTTTATCGTCTGTATCTAGGATCTCCAAGAGATATCACCCACAACCAGGGCCGGATTTCAGTAGTGCGGGGCCCCAAGCACAAAATTGTGTTGCCCCCCCCCCCCCGAAAATATAGCTCCATCTTTATTAAATAAAAAATTATTATAGTACAAGTACTTTCTGTACAGATACAAATGAAAACTGATAATTTTTTATAGAAATTTTTATTTGTGTCACATTTTTTACATTAAATACATTTTACATAATTTTTTTTCTGCTCTTCACTGCATATTTTTCCGAAACGCGGGGCCCCTGGTGAATGGGGGCCCCCAAGCAACTGCTTGTTTTGCTTGCAGGTAAATCCGGCCCTGCCTACAAGCACTGTCAGACGCGGGGAGCCTGCACAGATGCAGAGATGCTGGATGGAGCCCGTGGGAGCGCATGAAGCAAACCTTGGACAAGGGTGTGGAGTGAATTACAAGGGTGCGTAGACAAGCAGAGAGCGTAACAGCGGCAGGGATTAGGTCAGTCTTCCCTGTTGTATTATGGTTTTCTAGCGAAGTCCATTGGCATTTCGTTTCTTTCGATTTCCCTCTTCAGCCCTCCGACTTCCACTTTCCCCAATGGTGTGCAATATTAGGTGGGTTTATTAACGTAATAATATACATTCTTTGAAAGTAAACTATGACGATTGGAAGGGAGCAAAGCTACTTTTAATGTAATGTTCAGAAGTAAAACTAGGGGCTATCTGAGCATCAGCTCAAGGAAAACTGGGAGAGAAAAAATGAAAATAGGATTATTAACCCTGCTCATTGCTCTAGTTGTTTGGCATTCTTCATACTATTAGTATAAACAAAAGCAACAGGTAATTAATGCATTTGGTATGATTATCCATGTGTACTTTATGTAGTTCAGAGCTTGGATGTTTGAAGTAGCGTTCAAATATAAAGTTCTTTTCAATGTTGGCTTGTATTACTAATTGCAAAATAAAATTAAATTTTGAGCGAAAGACATATTAAGCATTTATGTAAAATATTTTAATTCTGGAGAATGAGAGAATCCAGCAATGCCGCGAGTATGCTAAGATTAAAACCGATCTATGTTCTCTAAAAAAACAGAAATAATTTTCTTTCTTTTTTTTTAATATGGTGTCTCATTAATGGCGATTGAAAAAAAGTGGTGTGTCCAACTATAGTACTCACCTTTCTAATTATAAAACATATGGAGAGATGTATCAAAAATTGTTTTTACTCCAAGGGAGATTTGAGTCAAAACTTTCAAAGAACCCCAAAGAAAACATGAATTGAAAGTTAGCCATTACATTTCCCGAATCGTCATTAAGGTGTCGTGTGAAGAAAAACAGAATTTTGTAGACAAGATTTGTGCATTGTTAACTAGGAAGGCTAATGTTTACTTGACACATGCATTCTACGCCCGTAATATTCCGAAAGGTAACTAAACAATTTAAGTAAGATTATTGTACATCAGTTCACTTCTTAGTGCAGAAACATCTTATGAAGTTAACACATTTTGATTTGCCGCTTCTCTTCATTCCGTCACTAAGAATTTGATTTACAAACCCTAATTACTTGCATTCTATCTTACCGTCAGTTGCACCAAGTTGTTCCTTACACACTTGAGCTTCAGGACGAATTATTCTTTTATAGTTCTCCAAAGTTTCGGCCTGTAACAAGAAACGATTACATATATCTAGGGTATCTAACTAAGATAGTTTTTCCGGCGACCGAAACCAAAAGTTCTCGAGAAGTACATGCGCCTTACGTATAAAATTATCCGGACATATTTAACTTTTATTTAAGACATCTTTCAGAATACCTGGTATGATGGACAATACCAATATTTTAGAGGCATGTTGCCTATATTTAACTTCTAGAGTTCGACCCACAATTCTTCTCTTATTAATAATTTCACTAATATTTTCGTATTTTAATATCCAAACATTTATTTTCGCTGTTTTGTACCTTCCGTTTGTTCCAATTTATAATTAAATCCAATTTTCTAAAAAAACTGTCATTCCCTAAAATTCCATTCACTCAACTGATTATTTAATGATTACGGAACTTCATTACATCGTACGATTCTCTTTCCATTAGTTTAACTACGACCACGAATTATTCCGAAAACTGAATTGCTCTACGTCTAACCTCTACCATCACCAAGAACCGTCGCCTTTGCAAATCAAAATGCCTTCCTTTAAACTATCTCCTCCTGACAGAGAGATCCTCATTTTCGAATCTCTTTGCTAAATATACTGCCCATTATCATCAACTGTCGAGCACACACGCTTCTTTCCATTGATTGTCGCTTTTTACAAGTATTGTATTGGTTATTGTTTGATATTTTTATTTTTTCTATTTATTATTATATATTTTAATCACAGAAATATCTCACGTGTTTTAATAAAACAACGTGTACACTGTTTAACTGTCACTTCTTACACTCACGCCTTTCCATTTATATTTCATTTCTTACATCCATATTGACTTCTTTGGTTCATATTCACATATTTGCTTTAATCCTCTGTGATTGTCCGCTCATAAATGAGAATAACCCATTACAGTATTGGGATATACGTATACCCCTATTTTAAAGGGTTAAGTTTCATTTAATTAGAATGGCATCTCTAATGTCTTGGAGTAATTTGAATGTTTCCATGACCATTCCGCTCATAGATTATTGCCCAACAAGTGTTCCCAATTGGTCAGACATCAACGAATAATAACTGTCATTCATAACAAAATGTATGACTTGTAGATTATCAATTTTGTTTACATCTTCTTTACTTAGTACTTCCGGAACTATAATTGCAATGAATTCGTATTTTTGTTTCGTGTGGTATAATTTTGTACGCCATCTTTGCTTCTTGTATAGTCAAAACCCAAAAAGTCATTCTACACGAATAGAGTTGCGTCCTGGAAAATCGTCCTAGAAAATCCGGGTATGCCCTGAATATTGACATGTGCCCCCCTGTCCCGTCAGATGATTCTTTGCTTTTGCTAAATATCCTGAATTTTTACTTTCACGTAAACAAACGTATTTATCAAATGATGCACGTAGCGTAGAGGACGTTATGCAATGGTACGGGAAATCGATTTGGAGATTTGAACGGAAATACGTGTTGGGTCCCCCCGATACCGACAAAGTGTTATTTCTTTATTTCAAAACATCCTCCGTCTCTCCATCCGTCCGTCTACACTAGCACCTAAACTAGAGGAAGGATTTTTCCCAAACTGAATATTCCTCTTTCGATCTGGCCTAGCTGGAAGACTGCTATTTTCAAAAAAACCTTTAAATTTAGGGGAACTTTACTTAAAGCCCTAGAGACATTTTCAGAAATTTCTAACAAATGGCCCCAATTATTTCTTGAAATTTCTTGTAACAATAAAGTGAAATACACTTGTAAAGATAACAAAGGTTCGCACGAAAATGGCATAAATTTGAAATTTTTTCGGACTGTTCCTGCGACTACAAAATTGAAGATAGAGACTTTTCTTTCGTATTACGTTAGTTCTTAATTAGTTCTTTAAAGAAGGTCATTTGAATGTTTCTGAAAATTAAATAGTTTTCGCGCAATATTGCGTGAAATAAGTGCAAAATTAAACTAAAGGTGCTAAAAAATCACCTACTTTATCGCTATTAGTAATGGTTATGTAATACCATTTATACCACCATAACTTTCCGAATTATTTTTTGTAAAACTCATTTCAAACCGTAGAACATTTGGTGCGAAAAATAAGCAGAATGCAAGAATATTTAAAAGTTAACCATTAAATTACCCATCTGATAGCGTTGGAAAACAAACAGACCGAACAATATTTAATAGTAATTATTTAACACTATGGTATTGTAATATTCTACAAATATATTCGTAAAAGTATTCTATTTTATTTCCGCGAACGAAAAGCAGCCGTCATTATCGTGTTATCTGTGCGGCGTTGCAACAATGGGTAACAAAAACCAGCTATCGCCGCTTATCTAATCGTTTTTACATTTAACTCAATTAAAGGACTTATTTTAAAATGAAATAGCATAAATACATAAAAAATAATAATAAAAATAAGTATGAAATAATATACAAATTCTAACTGACGTAGCATCCAGCTGTGAAATTGGGAGCGGGCGACTGAAGGCTAGCAATCTTTACTTCATATTTATTTCAATAAGGATTGAAATAATTTCTTAAAGGTTAATTTGTAAATGTTATAACAAAAGCTCCAATCTAAGAAACGAACAAAGAAATATGAAATACGAAGTACTGTACACTTTCTAACATAGCATCCGACTGTCTTAAAACACCTACAATTACGATAAAGAAGCGCAGTATTTTCAGAGCGGGCGACTAATTTTGACGCCTAATTACTCCAAATATACTCATAGTTTCGAAAATTGAATATAAACTTATTTGAAAATCTTTTTTGATGAACACAGAAGAAAAGAAAGAACATTGTATTACATTTTCGTTAAGAAAAAAACATTGTATCTTCATAATTATAGTTGTAGGAAGTCGCCGAAAAGAGTTTGAATTTTTTCAGTTGTCAAAAAAATCTGTATTTTTAATCAACATGAAACCTGAACTATTTTCTTAAATGTTTTTCAGACTATGCAACAAAATTTCATCAAAAACGATGGAGCCGTTTTTGAGAAAAAATGTCTAAACAAAAATTAAAAATTTCCTACATTTCACGCAATATTACGCAAAAACTACTCATATATTCCAAACTTTGTACATGACTTTACTTGAAAATATTTAAGGAATAGATTTCATTCCCTCTGTAGGAAAACACCGAAATTTTTTTTTTTCATTTTCGGAAAAACGGGAATTTTAACGAATGTGAAACTTGCGCCATTACCTTCAATGTCCTCAGACTATCCAACAAGAAAATTCAATCAAAATCGACGGGGTCATCGTTTTCAAAATTTCAAAAATATCCCATGGCCTTCATGTAAAGTACCCTGAAAATTAGATTATCGGTTTCAAAATCAAGGAGCCGCGACATTCCATTGGGCAATATCAATTTTGGAGAAAATCGACTGAACGGATTAGTCGCTAGCGTTGTTCACAGGCTGACGGACAGATGTTTTGCCGTCAATCGATTTTTCTGTATCAAGAACCTACAAAACAGAGATTCTAGCTACACTACGTGTTAGAGGATTTTTCTTCTATATTAAGGGTTTGAATAAATCCACATTTTTGTTACCAGGTCCCTGAAATTAAAGTTTTCCTCCCGAAAATTCGCCGATTTTTGTCCATGCATTACATAACTATTTTCTGATGAAATTTCTTCTTAAGCAAGATAAAGTAAAAATATCAATCACAAGAATTTCTCGGCAGTTGGCGGCGGATCGCGGTATGTACAAAGCTGATTTGCAAAATGTGTATGACATACGAGCCACTGGCCATTGTTGCTTTGACAACGTCGCAACTGGCAACCAAAGACGTTTTTTAAATACATTTTTCTTGTTCATCATAAAAAAAGTCTTTCAAGGGTTTGACAATATTTTACATAAATTACATTAGTTTTTGGTATATTATAAATATAATTAAACATCGAACATAATTAACAATCTTAGATGTAGGACTTTCGCCGCTCGTTCGCGTTATTATAAACTAATAATATTACTTTTGGTCAAAATACTCATCAGGTATCGTTGGTATTTTTTTTGTAGAACGTGTATACACTTTCAATGACAAAAGGCTCTTTTTGTATAAACGTTTGAATGATATATATATATATATATATATATATATATATATATATATATATATATATATATATATATATATATATATATTTCTAGCTTCGATTGTTTACACTTTTTTGGAGCTTCCTTCACGTCAATCAAGATAGCCCTTGCACTCATCACAGTCTTTCACAAGCTTTCTACATACGCCGCGGTAGCACACGACGCCAATCTCGGTACGTTTACCATCGTTCTGCGTGTAGAGAGTTACAGATAGAATGCAAGAAAATCTCATCGGAGCTTCCGGTCCAATGGTAGAAACAGAGTGTAAAGATGAAAGACGAGAAACTCGAAATTATTACCATAATAATGCCTCGAGGACAACTATCGATTATTAGGCGACAGGCATGTCTCTTTGTTAATGTTACTGACGTGTCCAGTGAACACTAGGCGACGCATGTTTTGCGCCTGTGCGCGGAACGACTCGTCATGCCAGAATTTTCCATTTGATAATAATATTGACTGTGCAAAAGGAACCAACACCGAACCCATGCGAACCCTGATTTCATTAACGCATGACAGAATTAAAATAACAGCACATAATTCCTTTATTTGTAACGGATTCGTAATAGTACAGTACTACGACGTGAACCAGCCAGTCTTACCAACCAGTCAACATTTTCCTCCCATTTACCAACCCGACGACCTCTGCGCTGTAATTTAAATTCAGTCTTCGTCTTGGCGTGTCATTAACGTTATCTCTTGACTTATTTCTATTCTTTAGAGATACAATCGACTAACATTCACGAATAACTTAGTGGTGCTACGAAACGTGATACTTTTCCTATTATTACAAACGACTACACAATATTAATATACTTCATTTTCCCTTAGGGTTTTTATCCACGTTTATATATACTACATTTTGTTAAAATTGCCTATATATCACGCAAAATTGATCAATTTCACGCAATAATGAGAGAAAGCATTTGATCTTGTAGCATCACTAGCTTATTTTATTTGAGTATAATAGCCCTCTTTTTACCGATAAAATTGTATTGATCAAAAAACTCACCGAAATAGCGCTGACGAGAAATAGCAGAGCAATGAAGGAACGCATGTCTGCTGCTGTTTGGTGCTTCTTGAAGACTGTGCGAAAAATACTCGACGCTCGTCAATTTATAGCTAAGCAGAAGGTGCCACTTAGGCCATATCTTTCCTTATAAGACCGTTATAGATGCTAAATTCGCCGCAGAATAATTTTAGCGAGGCTAATAACTCCTTAGAACGCCTCCAGTGTTACCCGTTCCGTTCAATTTCTTCTTTTTTCTGGCAACCAACTTGGCTTCTGGAACAATCAATTTGGGTAAGAATATTTTATAGAAAACCGGTTTCTATAAAATGCGTTTGCACTTAGAAACCCGCTTTTAGAACGGAATGAATGCCATTACCACGCAATTTTATTTTTCTTTAGATGCTCAGCCTCTTTTTAGCAAGCTGCACAGCCCGGTACCTTTTTTCGTGTACATTTTCTTGGTTGAGTTATAGTCCATGAGGTTGAGATATAGTCATTATGAGGACATACATCGTGTATGACCTGGTTTATTAACATAAGAAAGGAAGAGAGTGTGTGAAAAACAAAAACAAATAAAATATGAAAAGCACAAGACACCAAACTGATTCCTGTCAGCCTCCCTAGATTCAGCTTCACTTACGGTCATAGTTCTGTCAGTTTCATTTCTGACTAGGTGCTACTTCATTCTCTTCTGTTTGTACTGAATTTCATTATGTATATTATATGGCGTAGTAATTATATTCACTAATTATATATGTAGGATTAATATGATACATAAAAGACCATGTTGTTCGTTTGTTTGTTGGTCATTTCTCGTAAATAATGCGTTGCCGTACCGTTCATCCGATTGCGATTAAACTTTGTCAACTTATTGCTTGGGAAAATATAGGCATAGACATAGTACGATGAGTATGTGTATATGCCAGTGTATAGAGACGCGCGTTGATTATGATTTAATGCTGACTCAAACGCAGTGAACAGAGCGCTCTACGTAACGGCACTTGACGCCACCTGTTGCACACTGAAGTACAATTATTAGGGCGTTTCATTGCGTATTCTGCCCCTTCGATTGTGAAATTTCTCTCGAGCGAGGCATTTACAGGGAGAGACAGAGGAAGACAGTGACACAGAGAGAGAGAGAGAGAAACAGAGACAGAGAGACACAGAGAGAGACGGAGAGGCGGAAACATGCACACGGGAAAGTATTTCGTCTATTGAAATTTTTGCAGAG
Organism: Gryllus longicercus; assembly: GCA_038098605.1. Taxonomy (NCBI): domain Eukaryota; kingdom Metazoa; phylum Arthropoda; class Insecta; order Orthoptera; family Gryllidae; genus Gryllus; species Gryllus longicercus. The sequence goes on from JAZDUA010000139.1 coordinate 1,589,668, forward strand.
TGTAGCGTAAAACGTGATTAACAATCATGAGACCAGGAGCATGTGAAGTGTCATACATATCAATAGCGAATTGCTGGGTTCACAAATTATATATATATATATATATATATATATATATATATATATATATATATATATATATATATACAGGGTGGTCGTTTTAACTTGAGACAAGTGAATATCTCGAGAAATATGCATCCTACGAAAAAAGTGTTCGAGATAAAAAGTTAATATTATCGTGGGGGACATCAGTCAGTGCTAAAAGTAGCCACCCCCCGCCCCCCCTTTGGGGGGGTCGGGGGGGTCACTTTCATATCTTAAATGGGAACCCCCATTTTTTATTGCGGATTTAGATTCCTCATAAAAAAAGAAGTAACTTTAATTTGGGACATTTTTTCCAAATTATTAATAGATGGCGCTAAAATCGGAAAAAACTATTTATCCCGATTCCCTAGAAAAATGAAGGAAACGGTCTCATATCTTGCGAAATTCACATTGGATCGAAAAACTGCAAAACATGTGTTTAATATTTTTCAAAAACTTATCGTATGACTCAAAACATGACCCCCCACCTCCACTCCCTGGGGGTGGAGCGGCGGGCAACTTTGGAATCTTAAATGGGAACCCCAATTTTTTAATGCAGACTTGTATTCCTCATGAAAAAAGAAGTAACTTTTATTAAGGATATTTTCTCGAATTGTTGATAGATGGCGTTGTAATAACAAAAAATAGACTGGAATACGAAAAATTGGAAATTATTAGATTTCGCTTTTGCAAAACAAACAAATAATAACCTGTTATGTTATTCAAAGCTCTTAACTACTTTTAGCGTTACCCAGGAACAACGACGTGGACGTAGTAGTTACTGTTCCCATCGGGGTGCTTGTTTTAGGTGAGTCCCCTTGCCTCTCACCATCGGGGTGCTGGTTTAAGGTGAGTCCCCTTGCCTCTCACCATTGGGGTGCTTAACTTCGGGAAGCCCCTTGCCTCTTTTGTAGTTCACAACAAATGCTCAAAATGTCCGCCTTCCATTTCGATACATTTATTAATTCGAGCTTCAAATGCAGCTACACAACTCGAAAGCATATCCGGTGTAATTTTTAAGCAAGCATTTCTGATACGTTCTATCATGTTTTGTCGAGTTGTAGGTACTTCTGCATACACTTTGTCTTTAAGGTAACCCCACAGAAAAAAATCCGGCGACGTAAGATCTGGTGATCTAGGAGGCCAATTTACTGGACCCCCTCTACCGATCCAACGACCACTGAATTCGCGATTTAATACTTCTCGGGCTATTGCGGCGTAATGTGCCGGACAACCATCATGTTGAAACCACATGTTCTGTCGTATTGCAAGTGGTACATCTTCCAACAGAATCGGTAACTCATGGCATTTGCTGCGATTACAGCGCCATCTATCAATAATTTGGAAAAAATGTCCCAAATAAAAGTTACTTCTTTTTTTATGAGGAATCTAAATCTGCAATAAAAAATGGGGGTTCCCATTTAAGATATGAAAGTGACCCCCCCGACCCCCCCAAAGGGGGGGCGGGGGGTGGCTACTTTTAGCACTGACTGATGTCCCCCACGATAATATTAACTTTTTATCTCGAACACTTTTTTCGTAGGATGCATATTTCTCGAGATATTCACTTGTCTCAAGTTGAAACGACCACCCTGTATATATATATATAAAAATTAAAAATAAGTATGCATTGCACTTGTTATTGATACACGGCGCATGTACTTGCCGAGAACTTTCTGTTTTGGTCGCCGGCAATACTATGTAAGTAGTTAGTTATTCTAGATGTATGTAATTGTTTATTGTTACAGGCCGAAACTTTCCAGTGCATAGCACTTAGAAACTAGCTTTTAGAATTTATATTACCACGCTTTTAGAATTTATATTACCATTTTATTTATTTTTTTCTTGGACGCTCAGTTCTGTTTTTTAGCAAGCTGCACAGTGCGGTTTTACTTAGGAATCATTTGTTCAGGGAAATATTCCTTTGTTCTTTAAAAACGTCTGTCCTGGATATAAGAATAGTTTAAAGATTTGAGAGATGTTTCTGTAACACAGTTACCTCAGATACATTCAGCAGAATAAATAATCCGCTCGGTTACATTTTAGTTCGTTATTGTATACATTTTGAAGTATTTTTTTCTGTGTAATTTTGTTTTTTTGTTTGTTTATTTTATGTCGCATCAACTGCAAGGTTATTAGCGACATTTGCACAATAACATCTTTGTACATGGTGTATTATGACACGTTGGGAGAGAACATTCATATTACAATATTAATATGTTTATACATTATTTTACATATTACTGTACAAGTTTATGTCCTTCAAAAACTTGAGAAACAGACCGCATTGTTCTTTGTCCTTTAGTAGTTTTGCCATGTCGTTATTGACACCATGTCTCGTCCGGTCGGCCTCAAACCTGTAGCACAGAAATCTTTGTAGTTTTAGAAGCTGAATCAGCAGCTTTTATACTCTGTCTCTTCTGTCGTAGATAGAGTACATCCTACTTTTCTGACACTATTGCTAATGGACTACTCATTCCTCTTAAATGCAATTTTGTGCCGCTTGGCACCCAAATTGAATTCACTTACTACTTCTGTGAAGCAAAATTGTACAATTTATTGAAACAAATATTTTTTGGTATATTTTGCCCTTAACGTACTGTGTAAGCACTCGTTTGTGTTTGACAAGAGGCCTGACAAGGGCACAGACATCTAGTGCAGAGATCTAGTACGATTTCTTATTAGTTCATCTGAAACAAGTCTCTCATATATTGAATCAATATTCTCTACATCTGGCAAAATAACATCTGTCATACATTCTTTTGTGGTAAGACATTTCTTCTTATTGCCACGGCCCGGCTTTGAAAGTATGATGACTGTTCAAGGAACATTTTTCATTGGTTCGATGTTGAAATTTTTTTGTTATAAATCTGTAATAATTTCCTTGTTTTAACACCATTGTTTCCTTCGAGTTCGTTTTCCAACCTTTCCTTCAAGTTGTTGTTTTTTTCAACTAAAAATATTTAATCTGCCTGCAGGAAACTTGTTGAAAGATAGTTATTTCTTGCTGATTCGTCGACTGTTTTCAACAGATATTATGCCCGCGATATGACAGGCGCAGGCGAAACAGAAGAAACCTACGATATGCCAGGCGAAATGTGGGCCTCTTAGCCAACGACGCGGCGTCACCCGAACAGCCAAGAAATCATGAACTCGAGCCGCGGAAGCCTACGTGTACAATGGTGCAGTGGTGTCCCATCTAGATAAGCCTCTATTTTGAATCTGGTTCAATGTCAACATTAGATGAGCATTTCATACAATTTTTTCTGAATGTTGCCCTCCCTTTGGTCATATTTATGCAGTACTGTCGAGTGCTCTTGTTTTGTTGACGTCCAGAGATATCATTCTACGTTGCTCTTTGGTGAATTCACTGAAGTGAAGAGATTCAGTGAGGGCACCTGCCCCCCCCCCTCATCTTGGGCAAATTAAAAAAATATTTAGACATTTCATTTCCCGGATCTTCAAATTTATTTTATAAAATATTTCCTTTTTTATTTTGAGAAGAATTTTCATAACAATTTTATTAACTTAAGCTAATAACATACATTAATAAATTGGTGAACTTTTTAGTACAGTATTATACAACGGCGCGGAATAATATTTAGCGTTACTGTAAATATTCCTTATTAAATAATCCTCTTTCAATTATATTTGGCTTTTAAATATTATTTACTTAGAAATTAAAAAGTTTCGTGCCAAAAATCATAAGTCACAACTAGGACCCAGAAGTGATTTTGGTGTTTTTTTCTTCTTTTTTGTATTTTATATTTCCATAGAAAATATAAGTTAATGATTTTACTTACAATGACTAAAATCATGTAATTATATAAGTCATATTTTGGCTTTTCAACCCTTATATCATTTTTCATTTATATTTCATATTATGGTAATATTTTTTCATGACTTTTCCTATTTTTGTCATATTTTTACTCTCTTGTGTGCATACGTAAAAGTAATAAGGGTAGTATAGAGAAAGTTATGTAATGATTGCGGAAAATCGATTTTGAGATTTCAATGGAAATACATATGTTGGGGACCCGTGATATTAAAAAACGTTTTTCAAAACGTCGTACGGACGTTGTTTACGCAGAGTGCTAAATACTGTCCTAATGGCTATCCTGTTATTTTTAGACGATGCATTATTGTCTGTACAATAACTGTCAGGAATCTATTCGTCCTTCGTAGTAAAAATTCAACAAGTTATTACACATTTAGAATCTCGCGGAACAATCTCGCCTGAAATACTTTGATGCCTGAATCAAATACCCGCAGTTTAATGGCGTAACATCCACAGAGTTTTGCATCTCAGCGAGGAAATTTTGAAGTATCCCTCCCACTCCGGCGGCGGCGGAGCGCAGTGGCGACCAGCAAAGTGGAAAATTACACGGCCCTTCTTTGCCCCGCGCAACTGTCGGGAGATTACCTCGTTTAAGCTGAATGCCCCCCAGTCTGCGAGTCGGCCAGCGTCGGGCCAGGGAGAGGCCGCGAAACGTAGGGAACAAATGCACTGACGTGATGGGGTTGGGCGACCTGCGGGCAATTAAGGAAAGCATTTTCAGAAGCAGAAGATGAGTTTGTTCCAAATGCATTGTTGCGACCTCTGGAGATGAATGGCTCAAGGTGTACGTGCAATGGCGTTCATTAATTGTACGAATTTTATAGGAATATTGTAATTAACTAAATATTTAATTTCAGATATTTTAATATGCGATTATCTAAGAAAGAGTCGAGATGCGGCAATCTATTCTGCTTTTTCACCTCTGGAATCATTTGATTTCTGTATTTTTTACTCTAAGCTTTGAAGTATTTCACTTTTTTATTATTTTAAGATCCAGTGCATTGAGGCATTATTTTCATCGATTTACATTTGCCAGAAAATATGTTGAATGTTTCTCGTACATCAATACTTGTAACTATGCAATATAATGATTGAATGTGTTTAATACCGCGTTGTTTGACATACATCTACTCGTACGTGTGTCGGATCTTATTTTTTCATCGATTTTCTTTGCACTTTCCGAATATTTATTTCTATGAAAATAAAACGACTCTGCTGCTTGGGAAGGTTGTGAATTTATTCGAGGGAATCTGGATTTCTTGCAAATTGATTGATACAGATTATACTAGACAGATAATTTTTGGGTGAACATTTACACGATAAATAAACTGAATCATTTTATCTATAGAACGAATAGTATTCTACATATATATATATATATATATATATATATATATATATATATATATATATATATGTACACATTAATACAACGTGTACTTCTACATACCGTACATGCTTTCACCTACATATCGAAACATATTGTTAATTACACTTGAAAGATCTTGCGACCTTTTCTTGTTTATTTTCATTTCTATTGCATCTTTCAATTTCGCGCCAAAAAGTAATATTTAAAGTCAATTTTCTCGCAGACATTTTTTCGTAAAAACGGAGTCAGCCTTTCTTCATGAAACTGGAATATTTTTTGTAACGGGGGCTTCCAGACAACTGTATAGGGTAATTGTGAAGGTTGGCTATTGATTTTGCCAACACAAAAGGAAAGAAAATTACCGTAAATCGAGTATAAATTCATGTTCTCATACGGCAGTGCTATTTTTCAAAAGTTGACACGTTAGCTTGTCTTTTTAGATGGGTAGCATATTATGAACGGTGCAAAGTTGGCAGCGGTTCCAGCAAGGCTGGCAACGTTTCGCATAACCAATAACCAGTACCGCGCCTTTAACGGCACATTAATTATACTGGTTTAAAAACTTTTTTCCTGCAACAAGAAGGAAACCACTGCTTCTGGAAGATAATTCGTCTGTCAACCCAGATCTAATTTCAGAATTTCTTTATCGGACTCAGTTTGCATGTGATGATTGCTTTCGTAACAGCGTATGTTTACATATATAATGCGCATATATACACTCTCTAATAACAGCTGATCCAAATGTATACATTTGAAAAGTAACTTAAGTGTTAAGAAAAGTGAAGAAATATTCTTCAAAATATTTCTTTCTGATATATTGCGACACTTGGGATCTCTTCTTAAGGTCCATCAGTATTCGAACAACATTCACTCAACGCCACTCAAATTGCCTTTATAACACTTTTCTATTTGCGAAATTTCCTGGTGGAATCATTATCCTTGTCCATAGTTATCGGCGCCGACAGTATCTGCGAAGAAGTCCAAATGATAATTCAAAAAATGAAGTTTAAGTGATATTACATTGTTGAAAGACACAATCATGTCTTTCTTACAACATGAGAGCGTAGGCTTCCGCGGTCGGAGTCTGTATTTAATTGGCTGTCCGGGTGACGACGCGTAATGCATTACGCCCTGAGGAAGGTCGCAGAATGGCGACCGAAACGTCGGCACTTTTGCCATGGACGCGGCGTCACCCGGACAGCCAATTAAATACTATTCTTATAACATCACTCAGCAAATTAACGAATGTTCATCAACTTTTAATTTTATAATTTGCGGTTCTACAAATATTCCTTGGTTTTGCTTCACTGATTATTGCCTCTCGCAATACCAGAAACTCACAATACCATCTCTACTCGCAAATACCAGAAACCTCATGATGATTTGTACATGGCTTTCACAAAAATTTTTATGAGACCCAATTTAATGAGCAGTGGGGACAGGAACTCATTTTTGGGGTCAACAAGAGGAGTGTTAACCACATTTCGCTGTCTAGACAGAAGATAAATCCGAGTTGGCCATTTTTTCAATAATAGTGATTTCGTTTGTCTCTGCTGTCACACTTACATAGAAAGCAGCAGTGCTTTGTGTACCTCAGCTGCATGTCGAGCATAATTGCAAATAACTTGTGATATCCACATTCATTCCATTTGTATTTCTCATATTTGAGAAGTGTGAGAGGCAGTTTAAAATTCTGATATGTCTCCTTCAGGTAAAATGCATGAACGGAACACAACGAAATTTGTCTCCGTTGAGGAGAAGACATATAGACATATTTTGCTAGAATCTATAAACAAGCGCCTTTGAGTTGCTTTGAATCATGGAGAAGAGTCCCCATAACGAATTCGGTATCATTACAAAAAGCCCTATCACTTTTCTTGGAGAAATATTTTAGAAAAACTGCTTGGCGATCAGGAAGAAAACACTTTTTTTAGAGGGGGAAAGATTTCATCCTTTTAGACGCAAATCTAAAAGCTCAAACTGTTGCTTTGACCAATTTAAATCAAGAACAAGATCATTCATATCCCCAAGAGACATGAATTATAGCTTACATCCGACACAGCAGGCTTGAAATGATGGGTCAACATGGATATATATCTTGTCTTCTGAATGTTAGTCAATGAACCATTCGTCTTCATTCACATTATCATTCTGAGGAGATAGAGGTACAGGTAATTTATCACTGTGACATTCAGCAGATGGTAAATTAGGATAGCGCACAGTTTTGTTTTTGATTCCAGCTAATTTCGTCAGACAGAAATAACAGTACTGTGTGATCCGTTGGTTCTCTCCAAATCATGGGAACAGCAAAGATCATGTGGCATGATCCTTTTCACCTGCATGTCAGGAGTGTAATACACGATACAGTATATAATGTGAGGCTCATTTATTGTCCTGGTCGCCGGCTTTACACCTGAAATAAAGTTCGAAATACTTCCTTGTCGGATGATTAAGGATCCGTGTTTGCGATTTGAGAGTTATTTCTTCTCAGACATAACAAAAAAAATGTGGGCAGTTTACTGTCAGATCTCTCAATACCGACATGCAACTGGTAAGAAAGAACTAGATATGTGTTATAACATGATATATGTATACAATAATGTTATACGTGCAATGCATACAATACATGCTATATATTCAAACATGACTCTGCAATTTTTCCAAACTATTTTCATTTCCTCGAGGTAAATTTTCTGAATTCACTGTCATGTTTAGTAATTCCTAGTAAACATTTCCATTGTTCCTGAACAATTATATCTGCAGAATATTTAAATGAAGCTACAGAAAAATAACAAATATGCAACATTCATATTAAGCATTTTTATAGATAAGGAGTAGCGTGTCACTAGAAAACTAGGCCCTATAGAAAAAACTGATTTCACATTTGCATTCAGTGTTCAACTATTGGCTAAGATCGCCATTCACATTATTTGTTACAAAAATGCTGTTGACCAGTAAAGAGGTATCAAGAGTACGCACAGAACCTAGGAAGTATCAGAGAACTTATAAAGTTTGGCTCGAACAGCAATCATCTAGGTCGAATCGCTCGTTGCTGAAGTTACTTTGCGGTTGCCTAAAGTAGTAGAGCTTCTTCCGTACAAATACTTTTTAGATTACTCGCAAATACTAGTGTTTTCGTGGGTGGCTGGTGTTGCCATGTGATTAAATAATAACCGACGACTCGTCGGTGCACTCCGATTCTATTAGAAGTCCGCTCCACGCACGGATCTGCGGGGAACCTTTCCCGCCCCTAGTTGCAAAAGAATTAATTTTCCCCAACATTTTGAGATGTTCCTATAAGACAAATTGAAAATGGAAAGATGTTTACAAACATACGCGCGTAGTAACGTTAGAGCACACAACAAAGCATGATAAGTGAATATTCTAAACTATATTGTTAAGAAATAATGTTTGTTTCTGACAGCATTCATGCTTTTTGCAGAAATATTATATTCCTTTGATTCCCTAGTGCGAGCGTTTCAGAGAGTTTGCTTCAACAGGCAACCCTAACTCCCGAAACGCCTCTAAAACCTAAATTTGTTGTATTTTGCCGTTCAAAACGGTGCTCCCTGCGGTCTTTGCGGTTTCCCCCCTTTAATGCACTTTCCATGTACGCAGAAGCTTTGAAGACGAGACCCTTTCATCCCTCAGCGCTATCTTCTCCGCGCCGCGAAGTCTCGAGAGGCGCGGGCGATCGACATAGATCGCGCAGGACAGCTGCGCGTGCCCTCTGTCGCACGCCACCAGAACTACTTCCACGTTCAAGTGACTCCGAGGACAAGGAACTTCAGCATGCGCGTGCTCTATCGAACGGGGCACGAACCTACGCGTGTAAACGAAACGTGTCACTGACACCATGCATTATCACAAAGTTACATTATTTTGCAACCAAGAATTTTAATTATGATAAAAATTAATTCATCAACTGGTACTTTAGATCAAGTTTATCGCCGTTGGAATTATCTTTTTTTTCCAGATCAAGAAATTTAAGAATGGAAATCAGCCCATCGCCTAGTCTTAACCGTAGAATTTGGGACAAGATTAGGAACAAAGAATCTGTCAAAGAATCGTTAAATCTGTACTTCAACGTTTTAAGAAATTTCTTCAACGCCCACATAGAACTGAACGAAGAGATCACGGAAAAGGCGTTTAGGTCGTCCTGGAGAGCCAAGGCTGCTAAGGCTGAAGGGCCGTAGCTGTCTCGACACGAAGGGTTGCAGGTTCGAATCCTGACAAGGGCATGCATGTTTGTATGTGTACGTCTTGTCCTTACGTGTTCTTCCTACAGTTGAAACAATTGGAGGCCGCAATATAACCAAGCTGTTAGAATGAATGAATGAATGAGCGTAGTGTTTCCCATCAAGGGCAAAGTTTCCTGCAAGAGGGGAAGGTGTAAAACCCACGTGGTGAGCTATTCCACACAATTAGCACTGAACACTGGCTCTTCCTAACAAGTGTCTTTCATAATCCTCCCAAATTGTTTTACACCTCGCTGCACTTGACAATTGTGGCCTCCACTAGTCTATTGAAATAGTCGGCCCATCTGATTCTTAGTCGTCACAAAAGCAGCACTTAAGTCTCCTCACGAGAAGGCAGCATGAATACTAACTCTTGGCAGTGGCAAATGTTATTCTGCCTCCGAACTGTGCTGATACATTCCAATAACCCGATGTCCTTTTCGGAAGAATAGATTTCAAATAGGATGAAGTTGTTAACTCAACTTATTACAGTACGTTTGATTTATTTAAAATGTGTTTTAGGGAAATGTTACAATGCGGGGTTTTTTTCTATCCATCAAGTTGCAACAGCTGTATGGCTAGTAGCTTTCAACATATTTGAATTCCTTGTTAAAGTAATTTTAATTATCTGAATCCCAGCGACTACTCCACGAAAAAGGAACTGTAGAAAAGTACAATCAAAGAATACATAAGATGACCTTGCTAGTGACCTAATACTCCTGATGACCATATATTTAAAGCAAATCATACGAAATCTGATTTAGTTCAAATTCTAGCTCACGTTGCTGTCTTAATGAAAACCTTCGGTGTTTTAAATAAAAAGATATATAAGTTCGTAAGGTCAGTTATCACCTTTGATATAATGTGTGATCCTACAATCAGCTTTAAATAAGTGGTGGTGAAGTTTTGAATGAGTTTGAATAACTAGTGGCCTGCTAGAAGCAAAAAATGCTGCCGAACAAAACCATTAAAATGATTTTCCAAAATATAGCAAGCACATTGTTATAAAACATTGAATACTCTCCTTAAGCGGCAATAAAATACATATTTTAGAAGAACCAAGTCTCCACAAATACTGCAATAACATAATATACTACTTGTATAGCACATTTTTTATTCCAATAATATAAACAAAGTTGCTGTTCCATAATCTAACTTGAAAACAGCAAATATTTAATGGTGATGCCTTTTCCCTGGATTTTTGATGTTGCATGATATCATCTGTGACTTAAGCAACGATGCACTGAGTTCGCGTCGGCACGCGCAGTATAATAATACTCAGAATAAATGAAATATTTGCATTTCTCAATAAACAAAAGCATTTGTGTTTTCCCCAGTTCTTGGATATCTAACGAAACAATAAGTACTTCTCAAAGGTGGAAGGCTGCAGAGTTTTCTTGTGTGCATTGGATTAGTAATATTCATTGCAGCAAGTGTTCTTATAAATCATTATCTTCTTTTACTATCTACATCAGTTTCTTACAAGTTATAAGAGTATTCTAACACTCCACAGCCTCCTACTATCAAACAGTAGTGCTATCATTTTGAGAGAGTCAAATGTTTGTAATGTATCTAAACGAAAATTATTGAAATTTGTACAAAGTGAATTTATATTTAAATATGTTTTTATACTCGATTCAACATTTCGACAATTTATTTCTGTACTTGATTGTTTATCAAAATCTAACGGCCTCTCTTTAGAATTCTCCCATCCCATTGTGTTGGAATAATCCTCTCATCCCTTTGCCTCTGTATAACTTTCGTAGGTTGAAAAAAAACGTATGGGCATTCCCGTGAATGTCGCAATTTTTCTATATTGCGAGGACAAGAGTAACAGAAGCGCCGTAGAAATAGCTATCATAGTAATTTTGTAACTGAACATAAGCCATGAAGGAGATCATTAGTGCTTCAATACGTGAAACAGCTCCGGATTGGGGCTGGTACGAAACATCGGGATTGGAAAGTAGGACAGGTACGCGGTCTAAAATTCGTTACTTGTTGACCTAATTTTCTGTACCATCACTTGAAACTGATAGTAGGAAAACATGCAAACAAATCACCGAAACTCAAGGAATTTTATCCAGGCTGGAAAGTACAACTGCTTGTCAGTAACTCGTTAACACTGGGACATTCACATTACGTTACATTCAAGCCGCCGTAATGGTTAACATAAAATTTAAAAATGTGATAAATTAAAATGTTACAATTTGTTCAATATTATATTGTTTATTTTTGCGTTACATGTTTTTAAATTTTTTGTGGCTTAAGAGAGATGCATACTTCTGTCTGTCTTGGATGGTCTAGACATTCACATAATGCAGCATCGTTTCTTGCGCCGTTTCATGATGACACTTAAGCTCACCTACACATTAGACAAAGGATCATTAGAAAATATTCACATAACTATGATATGTTACGTTCTTTATGATTCCCTGTACCCCAATCAATGATAACTGTGTATCAAAGATGTTCTTCAAACGAAGTGGTCGTCGTCAAAGTCGAGGGAAGATAGTGCTAACCTTTAATGAAACCAAAACAAAGGTCTTAAAATGTCTCCTAAAAACAATCATTTTGATCGAAATGTTGAACAAACATGTTCATAGAAATGCAGTATGTTTATAGAAAACAGCCAGATGTGTATATGGAAACTAACACAAGTATCAATTTACGAAAACTGTTTTTCCTTTGGCATACAAAACTTAGAGACATGTGGGTTAGCAATATGTTCCCCAACCCCTTCAATTCGTACTTAGTATGCTCTGGTATTAAAAATCTTCCTACTTTTGGTGGAGAGGTTTTAGTTTGAGTAATTCACAACGAAATGAATCTAAGGCGCAGTAAATGTGTTTGATAAATTTTTTTCCCTAAATTATTTTTTTCAGGGAAGTTTAGATATCCTCAGATGATTTAAGTCATTTTCAAATCGTTTTTCTTACAATTACTAAATACGAAAGAGTTGTAATAAAATATTCGTGGTAATAAAGTATTCAAATTTTGATTCTTACTTTCATGATACCCAGAAGAGCTAAATATCCAAAAGATAGGCCGCAATACTGTAGAAGGTTCAACAATATATTTTTTTATTATAATGCTTAGAAAACTTAACTTGGGCCGCACCTGCTCCAGTCATTTCCTCACCTGTCCCCCGCCATTCCACATGTTCCATGTTCCCTCGTGTCTCCCAAAACGCACATTGTTTTAGTGTGATGTACGCTGTAGTAATATTTTTCCTACGTCAAAATATGCAAACTTATTTTTCATCTTCAATATGTTATGTGTACAACTGAGAAGTAATTTATTATCAAGCAGTAGCAATTTTAAGGTTTTGTGTTGATTGTTTCTTACTTGTCAACAACCGTCATTGTGTGAAGGTATTGTACAACCGTCATTGTGACAGGGCTATCCTAAAGAAGTTGTTACATACCATTCGTCAGTACTTGTAGGCTAACCGTTTTCCTGGTCCAATTGCCATGTAATTGGAATTCCTGGCTCCATAATGGAACCTAAATAAAAAAAGACAAATTAATTTTTTTGACTTCTTATAACATTTTATAAACGTTAATGGATGTATTACATTCATTAGAATTTATCATTGTAAAATTTGGACAAATTATTTTATTTATTTCAGCATGAGTCAATTCAGGTGGTAGAAAGCATAAAGACACGATTTTCGGGAGGTAAAACTAAAACGTGCAGTAAAAACACCAAAACGTGTAAAAAATCCAATAAAAATATAAAAATTTTGTGAACTGTTGTTAAGTAGCTTAAAAACTCCAGTTAATCCAGTTTTTATTTTACATTTTTGGATAAATTTAAGGTGAATGAAATATTATAATTTTAGTGTTTTTATTATAATTAGTTGGTACACGTAGTTTAAACATTTGTAATTTTAAATATTATTCACACACGATTAAATTAGTACAAAAAATAAAGTATATTCAAAAATTGAAAAATATCTTCAAAAACCAAAAATAATTTAATAAATGTTCTTAATAGTTTTTAGAGTTTTCAACTATGTACATATACACAGTTTTCTGAGAAATTACTATATCTTCTGCCACCTAATATATGTTTCAGACAAAAAACAACTTCGTTCTACATTTCTACTTACTGTGTGCCGATCATCGCTCTGACGTGTGTACGCATTTAAACCCTCTTACAAGATGTAATCATTTTCTCTCGATTTCGCAGCGCAACATTGTTCCGAGAAATTCCCTAAATTTGAAACACAGTGTAGCTTTCCACTAAGGTTTGCTCCCGGCTGTAAGGTCAAATGTGACTCGCACATGCCGTCTCGTGTTGATATATTTAGCGAAGACTGACAAAACGGATTTATGATTATATTGGGAAGATAGATTCCGAACATACCGTTGGCTGAGCGGTCGTGAGTTGCGTACAGAGTTCGTGGCAATATTGTACATCCCTTCTCCCAAATGCAATCCCTCAGAAATTTTAAATAGGCAATAGGCATCATGAAAGGTATGGACTGCATAGGACAACGAAATGCGAAAATAATACATATTAAACCACATTCGAGATTCACTGACCACCAGAATACACTACTGGATTGTCATGAAAATACGAAATGAGAAACCTTTAAAAAGGTAAATTAAAACATGTTGATAATATAAGAATTAAATTTTATTCAATAAAACTATGAATATTGCAAATTTGTCCAGAAAAATCTCCAAACGAGCAATTTTCAGGCAGCGTTGTCCAAAACTTGCAATTTTGTGCAGTACCCCCCAACACGTGCAATTTCGTGTAAAATAAAAAAAATACTAAAATAATGTCCGTTTCATGATTCAAATTTCTTTCTATGTTTTATACTATTTTTTAACAACCAAAAAAAGTAGTTATATGGGAATCCGGTCTTTATAACACTTATAAGTAATTGCCTTATCTACATTTGACCTCAGTAGGATAGATTACCGTAGTATGTGTGTTTTGTAATTATTCGATTTCATCGCAGCCTGCAGCATATACTTATTCTCAAATTTGGAAGCACAGTTGTTCCCAGTGATCATTGGAGTCATTCTGCGAGTGCTTTGGAAATCTGTCAGTCGGCTGGCGAGCTAAGATTCTGACAGCCTAAAATCGGGCGCTATCGCAGGACCGCTCGAAATATAAACAATTAATTTGCGTCCAAATTTCCTCAGTTCTCAAATTTGCGTTTTTCTGCGTTTGTACATAAAACAATCTTAGACATTACTTAAAGATTTATTTTCAGAGCTTTGCCTCACCATAAGCACAACTTTATGAATGTTATTGTGGGAGATAAATTGTCTAAACTTTGCTCTATGGAAACGCAAGGATTTTTAGGAAATGGTTTTCTTTGTACTAACAAGGAAATGATGGTGGAGTTTGCTTTCTCTTGACCTAGAATTTATTTAGTGAAATTTACATTAAAAATTTTCTGAATAAATTAACTAATAAACTCTAAGAACGCAACTAGTCTCAGAATTTGTTATTTTGAAATGGAACATTTCTGCAATTTCTAAACGTAACTAAATAATTCAGCGTCATTAAATTCTTTAACACCAATGAAAGTATTCTTCAGATTCTATATGACATTCTATAGACATGGCATAGTAGACAGTCTTAGTGTAGGTGATAATTCAGTCAATGAATATCGATTATATTAATTCGCGAATCTAATCAATTTTAAATCACTGTTGGAAATCAACAAAATTATTTTGTTTATTATGGGATTCAAGTTTTCAAAAATGTGTCCTTTTAATAAATATTGCTTCAATTCTAGTAAGAATCGATAATACCAATATGAGTTTAAAAAAAATTATGAATATTGGAGTTAAGTAGTTAAATGTTGCAATAACAAAAGACAAAATTAAAAATTAAAATTGCAATATCTGTGATTAACATCTTTTAAATAGCGCGTTAATTACGCTCCAAAATATTTTAACTAAAAATATTTGTAACTTTCTTTGGAATAAAAATAAAAGTTCTCTCCCAAATTAATAAAAATGAACAAAACTTAAATGTTTCATAATTTAACCGCAGTAAAATACAAAACATTATTCCGGTTTCGTTGCTTAATGATATACTAACACTATTGTATCTTATATGTTATAAATATGATTTAGATCTCCGCTAACAAAAGATCTTTCAGATCATGTATAGCGTGCTAAATGTTCAATTTTTCCTTTCTCGCACTTTAAGCATTTTAGATTATGCTAACAGAGCTGCTTACAATTGAGATTTTAGAAAAAGTGAGATGATGCTCAGTTATTCAATTAAAATTGTGAATACATTAAATAAAATAAAATAATTTCATCTGATTGTGTCAGCTGCTATTGACCTTAATTATTAAATGATTTTTATACTTCATTTAAAATAAACAAATAGTAAGACTGTCTAAAAAATAATATAAGTCAGTGATAAAAGTAATTTTATCACTCGTATCATAAATAACTAATACCAATTATGTTAAAAGTTTTTAAACATCTATTTAACTAACTCGAATTCTATATCCAAGTGTTTAATTCATAATATGAAAAATATTGAAATAATGTAATTAAAATTTTTGACATCTTGTTTTGTAATAAAAAATTAATTACGAATTTTTTCTTAAAACCCCTAAAATTGAGCTATATTTCAAAAGTTATGCAATATATTCAACATCTTATTCAGGAAACCTTCTGCTAAACTGTAACAAGATAACTAAAATATTCTGTTAAAATTATTTAATGTGAATCACTGAATGTTCAGTATTTTAAAAGGCGAATTTTAATTTATTATGAAATTAAACCCTAAACAAAATTGTAAATAGTTTTAAATAAACTCTATGACAAGAATGGATGTAACTAGTTTTCAAAAAATCTAAGGTTTCCACTATAATAATACATTGTCCCTTGCTTGCTTAACAGTCACATAATACCTGTAAATGAATGGCGGTTAAAACCTGTAAAGAATTTCAGACGCAGCAATACGTAAATGGATCACGGCCCTCGATTTAAATGTCAAGAAAAAAATTCAAAGTATTTTTTATAAAAGTAGGTTAATGGTATTCTTGTCATACAGAATAATCGTGTATAACATCATTGTTTCTCCAACAAACGTATGCGGCAGCCTGTATTGCTGATTTTCAAAATTGCACTTACAAAATATTTTTTCTAAGAATGTTTCCTAACTAATAATATTGCTCAAATAATATTGTATGAACAAATATTTTTCTCCTACCAAGTTATAATTAGAAAGTGCTCACAAACTTTGTACCTCATGGCATTTAAGGGAGTCTCCTTAGCATCTCGCCTACCACTTGGTACTCTTCCACTCCAGTCCATGGTTCGAACTTCGGCGATTCTGCGTGGAAAAGATGTAAAAATGAAACAAAGGGCAAATCGATGCTTATTACCTGGACTTGGATTCTGATGATCTACAAATTCTTTGAAAAGATCTTATAAAATAAATACAAAATAATGGGAAAATGACCTTTCTTTAAATGCACAAAAATATGTATGAAAATGCTTCTTAATTCAATGAATTTTACAATTTTAAATGATATTTAATATAAAATTATATTAATATTAAGTCTACTTTAAAATGAAATGTAATCCTTAGCTCCGATCTTCCAACAAAGGTCAAGGAAATTACCGAAGATCCGTGTAATTTTCAAGATGCAAAAAACAGAGTCAACTGCAGTAGAGAATTTTGTCATGATCTGACACAATAAAAACTTTGTATTAGTGTTTAATTGTACATTCATGAAACATTCACAAACAAAAAAACACGAAAAGGAAATAAAATGCGAAAAAATTACAAAAAGTAAGCAAAAGTTAAAAAATGACCTGAAAACAGGAATGTTGGCAAAACTGAAAAAGAATTAACCAATTTTATTTTATATTTATATCACCTGTATGTCGCAATAAGCATTTACAAGTTAGCTACGTCTAGAATGCCTCAATTAAAAGAATGACATCAGAATCCAAGCCTTGCGTACTGAACAATGACAAAGGGCTTCAGAGTTCCTAGCATACATTGATTAAAATGAATGCAGAAACATCGGGGATTTTCGTCCAGGATTGTGTTTAGGCATCATTGCCAGCCCTTTGGAAAATTATTTACAATTATTTCAGTATTTCTACCAAAAGAAGTCTATCAATTTAAAAAAATGTCTACTATGTAGTAAATGTAATAAAAATGTCTACTGTGTAACACACGTTTTCTTAAACCCTCATTTCGCTTGATGAGAGGGAAGAGGGGGAGTTGGTTAATTTGGTGGTCGTAATGTATGTGTAGTTTGTACATATCAAATGCATAGTTTGTTTTCAATGCAAAATAGTTTTTATTACTACGGAGCGAACATTGGTTAACAGATTGCTTTCACGAACGTTTTTCCCCACTAATTTATTCTTAGTTATACTAATGTTGATAACGTTGTAGAGATAAGAATTCTGGAACTCAAGGAAACGTGCACATATATCTTTAGAATTTTCCCAACCCAAATATCAGTTATATGAAATATTTCTCAGCATACTCAAATAGCACTTACCAGGTAGCTTCTTCTAGTACCTGTAGCACCAGTTCTGTCCTGGTACTCCAGGTACCATGTACGCTGAATTTCTGGTGTTGTAATTAAATCTAAGAAGAAAAAACGAACATTTTAATAGTATTATTTACACCAATGTTATTTATATGATGGTATAACTGAAAAAAAATTACTTTTAGGTATCAATGAAGCATTACATAATTTAAGTCAAATAAGCGTATGAGCAGTTTGGGTGAGTAAAGAATGATAATGTAATTAGCCTATAGATACAAAAATAATATATTAATTTTTTGAAGAATATATATTTCTATATTTATTGTAAGTGTTCCTTTTTGTTAAAACAGTCGGTTCTGACAACACTTGTGGTTTAACTTCAAATACATTTGTCACGAAACTGCCCCACAGATATTTTCAAACGTAAAATACATATTTTCAAAAATAAAATACGTCGGGAAAACACAAGTACTTAAAGAAACACGCTATTCATTCGGAGAAAAAATTTCTATTCACTCGGGGAAGATATTTCTATGATGTAAGGTAACTATGATAACATTCATTATTTTAGGAAATAAATATATTAATGTTTTTTTCTAATTTAATCAATTTTAGTATTAGTACTCACATTATTCGCGCTGCATTCAGTAGACCTACATCTTACTACTAGAAATATGGCATTCTCATAAATAAAATGAGTTTTGTTTTGTTTCCATGGTAATAAAACAAATCGTTGGTTGCCTCGCAACATTTTAGTGGTTGAAATAAAAAGTATGTTTAAAACAAATATACCAATGCATCAAAAATATATCGTTCATTGAAATGAATTTAGTCTTTATAAAATGGCACAAAAAGTGTTCAACTTTATGATTCTGAAATCGTCTTCATGAACACGTTTCCTAAAATAATAAAATTTACGTCACTTTTAATTTTGTTTTACATAAATGATGTGAAACACACATGCAGAATTTGACAAGAGTTTGCCTTTGTGTTATAGGATGTGATTCCCAAATGTAGCAAAACCAACTAGGGACGTGCTATCTTTTCACAATATAAATGGTGCATCACGCCTCAAGATATGGAATAATCACATACTCCTATAAAAAGTTCAAACTTTCCAACTCTTGTCAAAGATGATATGCTTTCAAAGAAATTGAAGACGTTAATTTGCTTAAACATACTCTTAGTACAACTGCATAAACATGAAATTAAATATATAGGTAATGTTATAGGTAAAATTGTATTTGGAAAAACATACTAATTATAACATATTTACTTTATCCCTCTGGTTGGAACATTGGCAGACAGTTGCTACTTTTATCAGTGGGAGCGTTATAAGTGTGCCCAGCGTCTTCATCCTCCCCACGGGCTTTAGTACGCTTATTTCAATGGAGAAGTCATTGCATCTGTGACATGCGACCTTTTCATGTAACTATTTTTTGAAACTAGCTCTGCCTTACAGGTAGATGTTCCCACAATTGTAGGGTTTGATATCATCTTTGCACATTTCCCATATTTTCGTTTGTTCCTATAGATGCATGATTTAAAACTGCTCCTCAAGCAGTTTTATTTATTCCATTGCTTAGTACATACTATTGAATTATTTTCTCACAAGTGTTTTGTGTATTTTCATGTTAATTACTTAAAAGATGTTGACTTTGATTACTTATAGTCTGACAATGATGATGCCAAAAGATGTTTTTTCTTTATAAGGATGGTAATTCACAATAAAATTTTGGTGAATATTTTTTTTAAAAAGAGCATGTAGGAAAAATAAGATATTATGTGAATTCCTAGATTAAAGGATGTCATTGATGTGTTTTGGTAATGACTGTCTTTGAAGTAGATATTCCAACTGAATGGGAAAATATCATGATACCACCAGATGCAAGAAAATTACCAGCCTCAATTTAACAATTTTTAAACTCACAAACACAGTCGCTCAACAACAACCTCTGCCGTTCAGTTAAAGTAATTAACAAATACTTTAATAAAAATAATTAATGCACATGATTTTTATTCTAAATCACAGAAATGAGTAATTACGAAGAGCAGTTCCAAACTTTTTCAAATCTGCGCTCCCGTTTGATCTTCCAGATCATTTCAAGTACACCGGAGATTTAGTAATATTAATGGAGTTTTCTTAGTGAAAACTTTATACATATGATAGAGTATCATTATGTGTCATGTTAAATTATTTAAATATTTATATAAAAAATAACCAAACGGGAAATAAATGTGTAAATTACTTTCTAGTTGTCCTTAAAGCGAAGTAGAAAGCTTTATGCAAATGTCGAGACGATTACTTTCTTTGCGAGATGTCTTGGTAATATTTAACAATAATATTATATAAAACCAATTCCATACAGAAGTATTGATTTCCTAATTAGGTCTTCTTGCGTACAAATCGCGCACCACTTTCTGTGAAAGTGGTATGCGTTTTGCCGGTTGGGGTTTCTATCTAAACTTAATCTAGGAATGTCAGTGCAAATTACTTACCGGCCGCTGTTGTACCGACTGTTGGCACTGAGGGAGGTTCTTTCGCGATTCATGGCGACTTCTTGTAGATCAAAATAAATGATCACAAAATGTCGCCTTTCCAATTCATGCAAAACAAACATTAACATTTACATAATTCTTTCCCAAAACGCGAAATATTAATGGAAATACTATATAAACTTTATGAATTGCTTTTAGGTGTGAATTATTGTAAAATATTTGAATTTGTAAAATCTCTGGTTAATAATATAGTATGTAATGTCAGTGCTTTATTTTTATATATTTATACTTCGAGGAAAAGCGCAAAAATTAGGCTTAGAGCTTTTGCAGCCTTGTGTTGCAGTATAGTGGGTTCTTTACATTGCGAAATAAATTTAGATTACTTAATATGAAGGACTGTAGTTGCCAAACGTTCACTTATGTGTTTTACATTTTGTTATTAAACACAGTTTTCAAGAACGATTGACTTCTTTATTTGGTCATTTTCTCTGTGTAACACATATCTCCATTTTGTTCGAAATATATACATAAATCGATAAGAAATATCGTGGCCTTCAATTTGTGCACATCAGGTTTGTTTCGTCTTCAACATTATCGTGATAAAGTTCACATGACTTCCCGCCAACCCTCGTAGATAATTTACACCAGTTTGGTAAAATGCTTCAATACTGGACTTAGAAAAAGACATGTCTTCTTAATGTTAAATATTTATCTGTCAGCACTCATATAAACCACAATATATAAGTAACCAAATTAGTATTTATGAGCCCAGGACCAAATAATTTGTCACCGAACCAAAATTCACCCTCATAACTAAAATGAAAGAACAAATGGGAGTATTTTTAAGACTAATTTTGAAAAATAAGATTTTTTTGAATAAGAAGAAAAGAACATGTTATGCATGATACTTTTTCTGTAAGTAAAAAGAAAATATTTATGAAATCAATCAATCATGGCTACTGTAATGAAAGAAAGTCTTGTACTAACCTGATATGGCGATAAGTGTCTTTTACGTTTTTTTGGTATTTTTTATTTATTATACCCCTGGGGGAGCATTAGATCATTTTCAGATCATTACCGTCTCCCTGCTAGATGTTAATTTATTAGGGGTATATTGCACTTGTATTCAGGTCTGCTTTACATGTTGAGGTATAATGTTCTTCTGTTTAACATATCCTAGGTTACTGCAAAGAAACTCAACAATGAACATAATAGATGAAGAATACGAAATTGTTGAGAAGTTTATGGTAACATCTTTATACATTCATTACGCTCTGAGGTAGTATGAAAATATTTTCAGTTTCTTGCATACTTCGTATCAAAAAATAGTATGAATAGAATATAGCGAAAGTTATGTAACGCTGCAGCAAAAACGGCCATTTTTCGGTAGCAAAAGTTGTAATGTAGATCCCTGATACCGCAAAAGTAGATATTTTTTGTTCCTATGTGTAGAAAATTACTTCCTCTAACTCGTTGTGAAGTCAGCATCCATATTTTGAGGATTCTTTATTCCGAAAAATTGGTTTATGATAAAACGTATATCCTTTTGTCAACCAGTCCTTCCGTCGGCCCCTCTGTTGCCAACGCTGGTGGCTAAAATGAAGCAAGATTTTCACCAAAAAGTGATGTTCCACATTTGATTTGACTGATAGTGCGACCTCCTGAATTTTAAAGTGATATTTTAATTTTTTAGGGGGGTACTTCACAAAGAGCCTCAAAGACATATTCAGTTTTTTTCTCAAAACAGACTACAAATTGCTTTATTAAAATTTGTCCTCAAGTAGCGTAAAACGTTTTAAAAACTGGCTTATCTCTTTGGTTGGATTACCAGAATTTTCAACACTTGCATACGTTCAATTTTTGTTTTTTTTTTCTTCCCAACAAAATATTTGCTAGAGGCCGAGACTACTAGTCACGGAATCTCGCAGAGCGAGACGCGGGAAAAGGCGCGGCCACCGCATGGAGCTATGAATACATCCATGGGCCACCGTAGATAGTGGGCCATGGGAGAGAAAGCTATTATCCGCGCACGTTTCCTTGAGCCCTCGTTTCGCTAGATGCGAGAGGAGTAGGGAGTTTGGTTAGTTTGAAAAAGGGAATTTTACGCCAAATTTTCGTTTTCATTTTTCGTTGCAAAAATTGTGTCTAATACACGTGAAAGAACATTTCTCGTTACCAGATTTTGTCTACAACACTCGTTGCTCTCATTTATTCTTAATTCAACTAATGTTGGGAAAGAAGTGGGAATTGATATTCCGGGGCTCTAGAAAACATTCGTATACAATATTGCCTACGTTACATCAGACGGCTGTGGCCAACTGTAGTATTATTAATACTATTCGCGCCTCTTTCGCTCTTAATATAACAGGACATTATAGATGATAAATTAGAACAAATAATCAAGTAAAAAATAGGAATCACAAGTGAAAACATCTAGTGAATAATAATATTGCTTATTAATGAGATTTGTTATTAGTAAACAAACTTAATTGTCGTCTTCTTCCAAATAATTGGAATAATTGCTTGAATACTCAATTGTATTTATTATGATGTCATCCACTGCGATTTCTATTATGCCGTCTTTTTTTCAGTATTCTAGTTTCTTTACGTGGTATAAACAGCAAATTAAAACGCACGGCACAGAGGGGAAGAGCGAAACCGCACGAACTAAATTTACTCGCAAGCAATAACAGAGCAACACCAACCTACATTATCTAGGTGGTAATAGATTAGATTTTTATCGCCTATAGGACTCCGCCAACTCGGACCACGCGTGTATCCTTCTTCAGCAGGTGCAAGTACCTTTATCTAGGGGGTTGCATTGGGAATCAGCATTTTAGCTGAACCCCAATTTTTATTCCCCAAGGTTGTTATTCCTAGGATGATGAAAGATGAAAGGACGGCACACACATAATGACATACACAAATACATCCTTGCCTAAGGCGGGACTCGAGCCCGCGGTCTTCTGGTCCGAAACCGCTACGGTACTACTGCCATCTTGATCGGCAATAGATTAGGCATGGAGTACATGGTAATAGATTATCTAGGGGGATGATGATGTAGGTGGTGTTGGATAGGCTGCCCTGAAAAGATTGCTGTGCCGTCCCGAGTGAGACCAAGGGTTGTACCAGTCCGTGCTGGTGGAGTCCTCAGATGGATGGATAGGAAGAGACGATTTTATTTATATATGTAATATATAAAAGTCAATGTTTGTTCGTATTTTATACGCTGCCGTACCGTTAATCCGATTGCAATAAAACTTCGGCAATTTATTGCTTATACCTGCGCGAAGAATGAGTAGAGTACAATGTGGATATGCGTATGTTTGTCGCACATAGATGCGCGTTGATGATTATTTTATGCGGTATACTGACTCAAACGGCCCTGAACAGAATCTCTATTTAACCTGCCTCACCCTCAAGAATTAAGCGTGTCTTCACTACATATTCTACCCCTGAGATTGTGTACGGAAGTAAATAAAATTTTTTCAAGACTGTCATATCCAATGCATGCCCAAACGCGGGGAAGAACGTTGTAACAAAAGGATACTTGGCATTCCTGTGCAAACCAGGGCATAGAACAAACCCATACCCACGAGAAAGACCCTTTCAACTATTAAAAGTTTTGTAGGGCGAAGCGTAAAACGTGATTAATAATCGCGTGAGCAGTAGCGTGCGAAGTATAATACTACATTGCAATAGCCAAGCATTGCTGGGTCCACTTGTATAAGAATAATATTTCTAATTAAAATTGGTTCACGGGAGTGATCACCAATTTGGGAACCAAGTTTAATTCTTTATTCATCAATGGTCGTGATTCTACAATGGTCAATAATATTTCACCACTTTTTCGTTACCAGGGCTCGTCAAGAAGAGGTTTTCTGTCAAAATGTCACCGTTTCTCGGCGCACGATTACACTTTCTCCTCTTACGAAGTAAGGGTGAGAAAATAATGTATGCATCTGTGTTTTAATCATCAACAAACGTCAATTCGTCATAGACATCAAAAACCTTTTAGAGACGCGTCAAAATACTGATTTATCTTCATGTAAAATTTGCATTACGATCGCCGTTAACATGATAAACATCACAATATATACTTAAGGTGAAGTCGCCTGTCGTTACTGCAGTATACCTTTAAGCACAATGTTACATTTTTTGACTAGCCATTTGTTTGCAAAGTTCTACAAAAAGCTGCCACACATCGTAAATGATGTTCACTCCAATAAGATAACTAAAATATTTGCGAAGTTTTCAAGACGAAAGTGCCTATACTTATAGAGAATATACATATAATGGTAGTAGTTTGTTCTGCTTTAATTGAACTGTTAATTGCTCTACCACTAGCTCTACAAACGCAAAGGAATATTCTAGGAAGATAAGGCCGATTTCTGATAGACAATAGATGTAATGGTGTACCCCACATTTTTTCTCTTCTGTAATTGACACTGCGCGTATTTGAACTTAGAGCAAATGCTATGTTTAACAAAAAATGACAAAAATAAATTACTATGACACTTTTTATAGATTTCATAAGTATTGTTTTTCGTTTCAATCTCCCTTCATGTTGACTGTAATCTAGTAGGTTATGTATTCAATATGAACCTGCTTCGCGTTGGGATGCGAATTTGTAACGTAATTAACCCTTTTCAATTCATGAAGTATTTTTAACTAAATTTATTTTATCATTCCCAGGCTGGGTAACAATTTGTAACGTGATTATGATTCTTCTAATTTAATTTGTCCTGCTATGTTCGTAAATCAACTGTTCTAATTACTCACAGTTTGGCTAGCTCTGTTTTTATTAAGATCTTGCATGAGTTTGCGGTACAACATACATCACCTTACCGGTAGCATGTGGACGTTTGACTCAGTACAGCAATCACGATACCCAGAGCTTCTAAGGAATTTTAACACTTACTGAATTGATAGAAATTCAAAGAAATATCAGCCTTTTCTCTTCAGTCAACAAATAACATTTATTGTAACAATCTATTAACATGTTTCAAGCTCGTTCTTAATTCATCATTCTATGGACTTTAAACATTATTCAACCATACGGCTTTTTGAAAATTCGTAAGCCTACGGAATGTCTTGGCTGATCTTCTCCAAAAGGGGATTTTCTGGGTCCTCCTGTGGTGTAATTTATGAGCCTGATGTCCGTGTAAATTTGCAGTGTCACCAGAATGTTGCTAATTATACAGTCCGCTATTCGGAAAATCCCTACACCTGCTCTAATATTATTGCGTCGCGACTTTCCCTAACTAGGTTTCAGGTGAAACCTCTATTCGCGAGTAGTATTTCCTTAAAATTAATAATTTATAATTCCCACTACGGAACTAACCACATATAAACCCCCAAACACGAAGTCTAAATATTTTTAAATGCAAAAGTCATACACGACAACAAATGAACTATTATTAAAATAATGAAACATTTACCCACTTAAAACTCAAATGAACAATACTGCTTAGCCCATACTATTATGGAATAACCAAACCTACATTTACCCCCAACATAAATCTATTATCGCAAAATTACAATTTCATAATGGTCATACCATGTGAACTGCTTGACTGTTTCCGTGTGAGTGAGAATTCGTTTGTTTATGCCAAAAGCTAAATGTTCAACGCCCTTCCCTAATTAATTCCATGTTAATAACACCAGGCCGTGCCGTATCTCGACAATATAATTCTCGTCCAGCATCCAGTATGGCGCCTAAATGTTTATAGTTCGTTGCTATGCTACGCGAGTTCCTTGAATTTTAACATTCTAGGTGCATCCATAACGTTGTATTACACTCGAGTGACATTCTGGTACGTCACAGTTAATTGAAAGGTAATTTGCATGCTCACAGAATTTCTTCTGATGTTTTTGGCTTCACTTGGTGAAGAGGTCATTCGCTAGAATTTTGTTGAATTCTAGATTTAATATTACAGTGTTGATTACAAATTCATTTATCACATGAGACTTTGAGGTATTTGATACATAAAATAAATGAAAAAAATATAAGAATATACTGAATATCCGTCATACTTGCAGAAAATGTTTAAGTGTGAATTATATAAATAATTTGTTTGTCAGAATAAACTATTATACATTGTTTGAGGTTAGAAATAGTTTGACTATGAATGGGAATTTAGTATTCTTCATTTTCCGTGGTTGCTTGATGGAAACAGCAAATTGAGGAAGAAAAATCGGATACAGTAAAAGGGAAGATATCTTCACTACGAAAAGATTAATATACATGTAATAGAATAAGAAAATAGAAAGGTATAATGAGTATATGCATTACCAATTTCGAACATACGCACAAATGGAAAACGAAGCAGACTCTGGCTGTGTGGTGGGATGATTAACAATTTGTTTACGTACATAATTGTAACTCATTTTTTCTACAGTTTTTCTTTCATAATATTAACAATACTCATATTATTATATTAGCCTCCTCTAGAACTTAGCATGCCAAAATATATACTTCCATTTCACGAATCGAAATTGCGATCAATATCTCGAGAATTAAAAATCTTTTAATCAAGAAAATGAAATAGTCTTTTTTTAATCCTCTACAATAACTTGGCACAACAAGCAACTTGGTTCCTCAAACCGGCTCGAATTTAATTGCTTTGGGCAACTTAAATGGTCCACCTTCATAACTTCATATGTCTACAATATATTATATTATTTGAATTAGGTATCTTAATTATGTTTCTTTTTCAGAAATTATACCAGTTCTCTCTGATTTGCATGCTGTCTTGCTAGCTTATTGTCTTAGAAATTAGAAACCTTCAGTAGAAAAAATACTGATTTCTACATAATCGCCAGCATTTTTGATTCTGCAGGCTACTAGTTTATTAAATGGTCTAGAGGGACGTAGATACGAGCTATAAAACAAGAACTGACGAGTGCATCGAGATGTCTGATGTATGTAGCATATACAAAAATAACTTACCCACAACGCCATTTTCTGGTGATCCACCGACGAGACGATGAAAGCCGTAATGAATACAAGTTTATTCAATGCACGAAAGCAATAATGGGGGTAGTTAGATAATTCTCAAAATTGCTGGATCACTACAGTAAATACTGTAAAGTTAGTTAAAATAAGTAACACAAATAAGATATCACTAGTACGGCCACGACACCCAAAAATTATTCTCATGATAGTTGTCAGGGAAGATATAAAGACAACATAAAATTGTCACAGAATTGAATACATTTCAGCAGCATTTTCAAAACATTCTTGAAATTCTGCAAAAAACAAATGCTTTATATAATCAAAATAGAAAAGGAAATAGCGCTCTAATATGTTTTTTCGATCTGCACCTTCCAAATTCTAGATGTTTAATGTTTTGAAAAAAATTAAATTTACTCCGGACACTAATGCTTTTAGGGGAAGGAATGTGTTTTTCAATTTGTTACAGTTCCTTTTTCTTCTGTAACAAAACTCTGACATATTATCTTAAATACTTTAAGTAATTAAGATTTTGGCGTTCTGTTGCACGTAATTTGGCTAGTTCGCAATAACATTTTTAACACTTTTCATTCAATATTAATATTTATCATAACTTTTAACTAACAGGGTTATTTGAACATGATGATTAATTGCGAAAAAAGTCCTAGGGGGATGATTACATACAAGTCTTTAATGCACTAGAATGGTAAAAATTGCTCTAATTTAAAATGGGTAAAAATTGCTCTAAATTGCTTAATGGTAAAAATTATTGTATAACACATTAGCGAGGGATCAGTGATGGGTTATTTCAATCATTAGCCCAACACGCATTTTAATATTTTTATTAATTTAAACACAAAACCTGAAAATGTAAGTGTCGTAAGTTCAGAAAAAGTGATCTGATGTGGACTGAAAGATCAGTCGAGATTGACAACTCATGCAGTATTTAATAGTCCTCCTTCCACAATATTTTATTGTATTAAACAGATGATTAAAAGGTTTTTCAACTATTTCATGCTCTGTACAAATAAATATGAAAAAATTGAAAAATAAATGTTGTAGAGACTCTTTGACATATTTCAAAGCTTTTGAATACAATGTGGAACTTTATTTACGAAATGTAAAACTGCAAATAAATGTTGAACGAAGAAGCAATAATGCAAGACTTCACGTAAAAGAAGAAAATTCATTAAAAAGCAGATGTAAATAATTATCAAGACTACTTCAAAATATTTACATATATGATCAGTACGAAAATTTCAATGGTACATGAATATATATTTTGTCACTTAATAGAATAATCACAGATATTGCATTTCTATGAGATCTTCTGTAAGGCTCACTAACGCACGTGTAGCGTTTTCACCTCCAAGACGGAGAGATAACTCAATATTTTCTGGAGCCACTTGCTCCTCCCAGCTTAATTTCACTAGTTCACTGAGATCCGCAGGGTCTGCAAACATCACTGGTAAAAACATGACAGTTATTATATAGCCATATACAGCATGACGCCTAAAATCAGCAAGAAAAGTCTCAAAGTTGTAACACGGATGAAGTTCACCTTCAGGTTTCCCCAGCAGAGCCGCCAGTGTCTTCCTGAGCGACGTGTGATACACCTTCAACAGCTCGTGGAAATGTTTCTCCCGCAGCTCGTGAGTGGAGTTCATGCACAGCAGCAGTGACAGGTCGATAGCTGGCGAGGCGTAACGGATCGTCTGGAAGTCGATGAACTTCATCTCCACGGGTTTTCCATCCTCGTACCTGAAGAGCACGTTGTTCCTGAGAAAGTCTCCGTGGCACAGCACGGCCAGCGGTTCCTGCGGCGTCACCAGATCGGTCAAAAGGTCGTAGGTCTTTCTTTCCAAAATTTTGAGAAGTCTTGTTACATAAGGATTGTCAATGGAATGCGTCGTTCTTAAGGCGTTGAGAACACGGTTTTGAGAGATTTTTAGCCCGTTATTACAGATTTCTATGTTTTGAGGCGTGTATGTTGTCTCACGAATAGGTTTCTCGATGACATTTCTAAACTTATCAGGGTCTTGTTCTTTTAAGTAATACGAAAATGCGTGAAACCTTCCAAGCGATTGAACAGCAAGGGCAAAATGATCAAAATCCAACGAAGTACGATTTCCAAGCTGAAATCCATGAACCTTTAAGTTTTTCATTACGAGTACTGCATCTTCAAAGGATTGAGGTTCTTTCTCGTTATAATGACTATAGATACATGTTGGAAACATGTTATCAAAAGCTGATTTCAAGTGCGGAAAAGATGTTTGAGAAGAAAACAATGGCTTTACAGAGGAATAAAAATGTATCTCATTAAAAAACTGTTTCTCAGACTGCATTTGTTTACGTGTAATTTCATCTTCGCTCATTAATTTCAAAATAAGCGAAATGTTTTTGTCCTCTCCTTCACGACTGAGAAGAAAATTAATTTCGTACATTTCGGATGCAAAGTTGTCCTTCATAGTTTCCAATGCTTTCACTTCAGTTCGTAAAACAGAGGCTTCTTGAAAAACATCGCTCTTCAGTAGACGAGGCACAAGTACACTCCGAATCCATTTTTCAGGGTTATCTGAAGTCATTATACAAAAACTCTGTTCGAGTTGTGTCCGAAATGCACATAAGAACGTAAGCTAGTCTAGTCTTGAGTCTTCTCCACTGACACTGTAAACTAATATGATCGGCGACGAGAGCTCGATACTGAACGAAGCAACTCATCACTTATCACAAACAAGCAGACACGAGTGTTGCATACTCCTCCAATCTTATCGGCTCTTCAAATAAGTGACGTAGGGTGGTGTCAAGATTCTTCTTTAGGAACGAACAGTAAGTTTACACCAGTTCACGTCACCGACGATAAGAGTCACAGCGATTGACACACTAGGCAGTGGTTTAGTAGAAATTCAAGCAAACAGAATATAGAGTATAAATACTACACGAATTATAGCGGTTATTATCTATGCATATGGACAAATTTTAAAATCATGAATTTTTACTTAAAATACCATTTTCTACAATCATTCAAATTCAAAGAAACTGAAACGTATATTTAAAAATGATGAGTTTTCTCTAGAATTATGAAACAAACCCACATGTTTATAGTCAGCCGCGCATAAAAATGTGCGTTCTGCCTCCTTATATCTTCCCTTTTGTGAAAAATATAAGATTATCCGTTGCCACTCACACCCTGTGTTGAGATTGTCAGATATATCCGATTTATCAGGCTTCCTCTTATTCAATATTCTCCCTGATTTTAAACCTACCGTGTCATTACATTGAAAAATTTGCCTTTCATCATTCCTTCCTTGAGACCACTGTTTTTTTCCTATGTGACGTCCGCCACTCTGTGGAAATCGATGTAAGGTGATCTGACACGGGACGAAATGATTGATAATTTCTTATTTCCGTTCGCATCAATTGCTAAGGCCATTAGTACTGTAAGTGTAGTGCATGTTTTTATCACGGGAGGTTTTTAAAAAAAATTATTTCTACCTGCTCGGCATTTCTGCCTTTTAGGGGTGTTCATTATACAAAATTCTACACATTAACTTTTAGGGATGGACATCCGCATGCGTTACCTCCTCTCTCAGGGGTCTGATAAAACGTTGTTCTTTGAGAAGAAACTGTGGATAACAGTTTTTGGAGTTATATGTGATAATTTTGAGGAGAGGGTGTCAGTGGGTGGAATTTTTGGAAAGTGGAAGATGGGTAGGTGATTTAAGTTGGACGAAGGGAGTCTTTAGGGAATCGTGATCTTATTCTTTTTGATGAACCATACGTTTTACCTAGCTTGAATATTGTTGTACTGCGCGATTAGGGAAGGGATGAGAAAAGTTTATGAGTCATAAGATTTATATAGTCGTTAATGGATGTTATATTTAGTTCATTTTGGATTTGCATGTTGCTTATGGACCAAGGTGCTTTAATGATCTTTCTGAGAAATTTATTTTGTATTATTTCTATTTTATTGAGGTTTGTTCTTGCGGCGTTATTCCTGATCGGGCAGGAATATGTGAAGGTTGGTCTTATTATTGTTTTATAGATCACGGGAGGTGAAAGTGTTCTTTCCCCGCTGGATGGCGAGATCTGACAGTCCTACAGTCGGATTGCGAAATTTTCCCCATCCAAGTATATCTCACCATCACTGACATACTTTAAGCCCCTGATCTCGAAACTTTTAGAGTTGAAGGAAAGGTAGTTGAATTGTGGCACGCACGTCGTGGTCCGTGGTTTCATTAACAGCGCTTTCCTCTTGCTGACCACAGACAGACTACAAACTCTTTACCATCACCCTACGTACTTCATATCTAGAGGGGGGGGGTCTGATCGGGAGTTTTTCGTAGTTTCACCGATCAACACCTGGCGAAAGCCGACACCCTAACGAACGAGCCACGGAACACGCGCGATCTCTTCCTCCTCTTTCTTGCCCTACCCCCACCCGTTACTTACACACACATACATGCACAACATTACCACACAGGCTGGGAGACCGTGTAGTTCATATGTGCGTAAGAAAGGAGAGAGGATTGGACAAGGAAGGGGACTGAACGATCGCGCGCGGTCCGTTGCCCGTTCGTAACGATACTACTCCGGCATTTGTCCGGTATTGAACCAGCCGGTCACTAGAATTCTATTCTAGACAGCGGCTGAATTCGACCTAGCAATCCAGCTAGTGTCAAAGGATCTTTCGACCGTAGAGACTCGACCCTAGGGCCTACCGGTCAAAGGCACTGCAGTGACATCAGTTGATGCCCTAAGCCACCTCTCCCGTTTCGCAATGGTGGAGTTCATTACATGAAGGAATACGTTTTTCAACCTCAATTGGAGAATAAATACGAGAAAAACACGAATCAAATAATACGCCGCTGGAAGTCATGCCAGTATACGTAAGATATAATGTTTAATTATTCAATATCTTCAATAAATTTCCACAATATATTGTGACTTTAAGTGACACGTGGATAGCTTTTACGTGGTCAAGTGTGTTGCTTACACCACGTTCTCAAGATGTTTAACATCCCGTTTGCTCTTCAGTGTTGTTTCATCTCATCATCTATCTTATCTCTGAAGTTTCCTCGCACCCGGTGATAATTGAGAAGATCCAAAGAAGATCACGAAGCCGATGCAACTCACAATGATTGTGATTTTTAGGTCAGATAAGATACTCCACTTGAAAATTAACACAACAAATGTTCACTCAAAATGTGTTCAACACTCTGTGAATAGAAAAATGAATTGATTTCAAAAACTGATAGCAACATCTTTCCTTAATTTTGTTGCATAAGTTAAAACAAAATAACATTTACATAGCTACTTTCATGATGAGTTGGATACTACTCAAGTCAAAACAACAGTTTATTTACGCACAAAGAGCTTTTTTTCTGAGTACGTTTTGTTATCCGATATCATTCAATTGATTCACATTTATTTACTAATTAAATAGACGTATCTGTAATGTAACTCTAACTCTGTACTATCTTGAATTTCATATTTTAATATTTCCCTTTCATACGTGTCTCCACAAGCGAATAGTTTGTAGCATCATTCAACTATTTTCATATTTCCCTCATAATCAGGATCGCCTTGATCCAGGTACTTTGTGCAGCGTATATTGACCTCTGTATTGAAGAAAATAACAATAACACATCACTAAAAACTAAACCGTTGAATCCTTCCTTCCTAGCGAATAAAACAGAGAAGAGAATTATTGGAATCACTTCAATAATATCTCGAATATCGGTCGCTAAATTAGTGTTTAATGTTCTTTTAGCTGTAACGTCTTCCATCTGTAACATACTCGGGATTAGTGGTGTTGGATACGATTGGTGCAAATACAGAGAAGGAACATGCAATTTTGTTCCAGAACATCGATTTGTATATGTGGATGAATGGTTGTGTCACTCATAACTGTGCGACTAGAAGCTTTTGAATTGAAACTTAATAAATACTCGGGAGAAAAAAGTAGTTGTGCCGTTCCACAGATCAGTATTTAATTCGGAGGTATTTACATAAAGCCCCTATGACATTTTCAACATTGATCAGTGTGATATGGTTTCGATTTTCTTTAAAACCACTGAAATTCGGAAAATTGCAAAATAGTTGTATTTAAAACATTAAGAGTTTTCAAAGATGGTTTGGAAAGACGTTACATCTTTCCACTGACCAAAATTTCGTTATTTTGGATTTAAATGAATGGGAGTGTGCCAGGGACGTTTTATTACTTGCCTTTGTTTGCCACTTTGATGATATAAACCACAAATTTTAATAAAAACATACAAAGATTAAAATGAAAGCTTATCTGACATAATTTGTTTGTTATTTCATTGTGTGAGTTGTAATCAATCTATTGCAAGCATTCGACGTTTCTTCTTCACGAAAACATACTAGAGTAAGGTGGTAGTAAAAGAAACTAATATTGTGAGTTGTGCTGTATTTACAGCTGCATTCGAAGTTGGCGCGCGCGCACGAGTCGGCACGCGCTCTGTTCTTAAGGGCGCAAGGCAACAGCAAGCTAACCGCTTCAACAAGCAGCGAGCTGCGAGAACGAGTCTTGGACAGCCCGGGACACGGGTATATAACGGCCGGCTCAGCACGCGGGTAAAACAGAAGTGATGGAGACCGAGCTACGACGTAAAGCGTGTGTTGCGTTGATCGCACCTACGTTTTGTGATTATTCCTCGATATACTGTAAAGTATCTACAAGAGGTACACCTTCTGGTGGTACGAAACGTGGCATAGAACTAGCTACATTCTTACGGCAAGTGGACCTTCGGCATTTCTTTTTATATTCTCGAGAAGAGATTGTTTTGTATATTGTAAAATTGAATAAACTGTTTTAAATCGTAACTTTAGCCTAAACCTTCTTTCATACATTTCGAGTAGTACGTTGGATAAGTGTTTTTAAATACAAAGATTTATGACAGTATGTAATCGCAATGTCCTGCAATCTCCTCGTGTAAGTTTTGAAAAAATATATGTAATTGTAGTGCAATGTTACAATAGTTTCCGTCCCCGGCCATTTAATGAAGCTAAGTTTGCTGACTACAAAATTTATAATGTTCATATTTTTTCTTTCTCAAAAAATGTACTAAGTACTCCTATTTTACAACATATTTTACCTGAACAAGTGCTAAAAGGCGAAAAAAACTAGGTCTTTTTTGTTTGGGGGATGAGAATTATGCCAATGGTCAATTTTCTTATCGACTTTATTTTGGTGTACTTTAACATCAGCTGTATGTTACTAATTTCCAATTGAGAGTGAAACGGAGAGAGATTCCGGCCACGTGAGATGTGCCTATAAATTGGTTAGATACTCGAGAATTCAGGAAAATTCAAAAACCACCAAAAAGTTAATATTTTCATAGAAAATGTAAATATTTGATCGGGCCGCATTTGTGTAATACTGAACATAACTGCTAAATTCTCGCAGAGTCGCTACTTTAAAAGCACGGCTGACTCCAATTGATTGCAAGGCTCCGAGGAGAAGGCCTCCCGCCGTTAAATAATTTGCATGGAACGTGTTGTATTATGGAACAGCACTTCTATATATCCCCGGTTGGTATAAAGAACTATTGTACTGTTTCTAGTAAACTATGTTATTGTAGTATTCCCGAAGACAATTTAACACATTTCACTTATCGCAATGTTATACGAAAGTTTTTGATTTGTTGTTCTTCAACAGTGTGACCGTACTTTTCGGAAATTCATTTAGTGTTTTTCTTCAGCATAATTTTTATTGATTCCTATAATAATTATAATTATAATAAATTATATCAATGGCCGATCAGATGGCCGAGATCGCTAAGGCAGTAGTGCCGGAGTGGTTTCGGACCAGAAGATCGCGGGTTCGAGTCCCACCTCGGGCATGGGTATATTTGTGTGTTTGTGTATGTCTGTATGTGCTGTCCTTTCACCCCCATTATCATCATATCATAATTTCATCCTCCATACCCCCAGGGCTAACAACCTTGGGGGATAAAAACTGAATCCAGCTAAAAATGCTGGTCCCCCCAAAAAATTGTCGCAAGCACCTGCCACCGTGAGAATAAATAAAAACTGAGCCACGGTAAAGGCAGGATGCTTGCAAGCGTGGTCCTAGTCGGCCGATTAACGAAAAAAAAACAAAAAAAAAATTATATCAATAAAATATAACTCGTTATTTAAGACCGTCGTTTAGGTTAATGTCATACAATATTCTAATTATTAATGGTTTAGGGCAGATTTATGATCATTATAGCCGTGTAAAAAAAAATTTTAAAAAAAGCGATATTCGGATGTATAGACGCATCGAAACTCGCAATACTTGCGCATGCAAATCTCGTAGTGGCGTTAGAAGCGGCTTAGTGTTGCGCGTAGCTCGCATGTGCCCCGACACGTACCCTCATGTCACATTCCTAGCGGACGACACCGGGATGTACAGAGTCCGCGACGAGGTAATTTGTGAATTCCGAATTGGGTCTACCTTATTTTGTATATTATTACTGTACTATTTTGTGTATAATACGTATTGCGCCAAGAAAGTATCTCCGTAATAGCACCAGTGTCTGGTGAGAGCGCTAGCAAGAGAAATTACGTTGATAGCATGAACTTGCCCTTGTAACAAACGAAAACATTTGCGTACTTGTGATGGTTCGATTTTTCCATTAAGTTAAATAGGTAGAAATATCGAAATGTCCATTTTTTTTCAAGGACAGATGATTCATGGCATACATCGTACTTTTGAATATATCAGTTGGCACTGAACTATTAAATGTATACGCTTTCAATTTTAAAATAAAGTTATTTGCAATATCATTGCCCACTAGTATTCTTAAAAGCCTCGGCGCTCAGACCTGCTCTATTATACCTGCAAGTTCTGCTACTCACCATTGGTGCGCTGCTCGCCACCATTCCTCGAACGGCTACTACATGAAAATGTACGGATATCTGCATTAGCAATGTTCTTCACGATCACTGGTACAAAATGTTCACAAATTATATCAATGACTGTTATTAAATGTACTGCGCTCTCGTCACACGCAAGGAAACTGCTTATTTGCTGACTTCTATAATCAGGCTTAATATATTTTTGAAAATATCTTTTCACACTAATCCTTGGAAGTTGTGGTGCAGCTTTCGTAATATATTGCGCTACCACAGAGTACCTTCAGGATTATTAAAAGAAGATATTTATTTAACACGTCAAGAATCGCAATTGTCTTCTCATAGTAAATAATTATTAACATACATTCTTAATGTGAATAATATATATATATATATATATATATATATATATATATATATATATGATGAAACGCGGAGCGTTTCTATATGCAAATAGAAACATTGAGCACAATAATAACTACAGCTCATTTTGAACTGCGCGGCATAAGCGGCAGGAGTGACGACCGGCGATGGGAGGGGGTCCGCCGCCGCCGCCGCCGCGAGCACATCGTGGGAACGAGAACTTTGGCCGTTACGAGCCGAGCGGGCAGTCAGAGAGGGTTCACCGTTGAGTGCGGGCAGAGTAAAACGTTGCCAGTGACGAAGGAAGCTAATCAGTGCAAGATTTATGGAAATGCTAGTTAGAGGTCGGGAAATTGGAATGTGGGAGAGGTTGGTACGTAGAGAACTGTAGATCGCGCAAGTGCCATCAGACACTGTGAAAATAACACAAAAACTGTGTGTAGTGAAACCGACGCCGGCGCGAGTAGTGACCACGTGCTCCGTGGTTACATTAGGGAAGTGAACCATAACGAGAGGGAAAGTGCGGCGACATAATTCGAGCACATCGCGGGAATGAGATGGACATTGCCGAGAGACTGTGAATACGTAAGTGGGACTGCAAGCTAAAATACCCAGGGCTGAAGCCGAGGAGTCCGCGTTGCTGCCGGCCTGAGGCGAATCTACACCATCAACCGCCAAGCGCGCCGGGCTGCCGTGGAGGTCATCGACCGCCGCTGCCGTCGGCGATAATCCAGAACAATAGAGGCATTTATTGGGGCCCCAGGTATGATAAAATCATATGATAAACCGAATCTTGGTACCAAGACGGATAGCATTAATGTATTCGATCATGTATACAACATATTGGTTTATAAATAAATTGTATTTGTGTTTGTTCAAACTCATTATTTTAATTTACCAATGCTATATCGATTCCTTCAAGGGACCCATTCACGAGCAAGACACCCGTCCTTTATAATTTATTTGCAGTGGAAAGTACCGACAACCTGGTACGTCACAATATATATATATATATATATATATATATATATATATATATATATATATATATATATATATAATATGGCCAAGACCGTGAAGCAATGAGGCCGTAATGATCTCGGAAGGAAGGATCGTAGGTTTAAGTTCCGCCTCGGGCATGGTTGAATTTGTTTTCGTCCTTTCACCCCCTATCAACACCATGTTATATTAACAGTTAACATACCTTTAAATGCAATACTAGACGCTAATGACTTAGATGTTGATGTGACCTTAAATATGAAAAAATCTCTTATAAAGTTGAATGAGAACACACAGAGTTCAGTGAGACTCAAGTACTGGGAATGATTGATACAGCTTTGGAAGTTTCTTGTATTGCAACACTACAATCAAAAGTGACATATTTTCTCAGAAATGTTTGAAATCACGATGTTTAATTGTTGATTTTTATTTCTGTCTTATATATTGCTCTATCTTGGTTGTGGAATTTCGAAGCGACCAACGCAAAGGATTAGAAATAATTTCTACATTGTACAGCAGTTGATCTTAATGAAAATCTCTTGTTGGTCCACGAGCGCCAATACGAATTTCGCTAGTTGTAAGTAACTTTCTCGTTCCATATCTATAAAAAATTAGTGGGAACGTTTTTACCAGGGCA
Organism: Gryllus longicercus; assembly: GCA_038098605.1. Classification (NCBI taxonomy): domain Eukaryota; kingdom Metazoa; phylum Arthropoda; class Insecta; order Orthoptera; family Gryllidae; genus Gryllus; species Gryllus longicercus. Next base: position 1,628,018 of record JAZDUA010000139.1, read on the forward strand.
ATAGTGATTTGGAGTGCATTTAGATAAGTTAACTTTCCTGGGTGTTAATTGTATCACTGTCCGTCGTCTGTTTTAGAACTAGTTTCCTTCAGTTGTTTAGTGATTGTTTTTCTTCAATAAACATTCCTATTTTGAATATGTTATTTTTGACCGTGTGATATAGTTTACAAAATCAATACAGTACTAAATTATATAAATGTATGTTAAAAAACAAATAAAGTAATCCTTTGCATATTTTTCGTTTTCATCCATTGGGTTTAAAAAAGTTTAAAGGCTTTATCTATCTCTATGAACACCTATGAATACAGTAAATATCAAAAATAATTAAGCATAAATAATGTTTTTTAAACGTGAGAGTGACAGCTGCAATACTGACCAGGTAGATTTCATGCATGCTATTTGACGGTTAATTTGAAGTATTCACTTCACAATATTTTTTACCAACTGCACAGAGATACTCAATTTTGGTATTGTTTAGTATTACCACCACCATGATATTTCAATGCACCATATCACAGCAAGTCACCAAACTTTCCCGAAGGACGGGCATTTCCCCGAATGGTCGGAAACCAGCGCTCCAGCGGCAAAGTGAAACTACATTCGTTCGCTATCTCCCGTAAGGATCGACAAAGTGCCGTGGCTGTTAGGCATACTAATAACCACAAATAACCCCAAAATTTCACCAGTTTGCGACAGGAAGAATACAATACTAAAAGTAATTTTGTGTCTTACGGCCAACTCTGTTCACTTCACTAAAACTTTTTCAAAGATTTCAGTCCATCCACTGACAACTCCATGTATATGTACGCTCATTCCGTGTCTGTCTTTCAGTACATATACATTCCATCTGTATATCAACCCGCCCACATTCCACCTTTACTTTGATACGTCTACCTCTCGTTTGTACTTTCGGACGACCAACTTTCTTCTGCTTGTGGTTGATTTTGTTCTTCTTCATACCTTGGCCGTCTCCATAGTATCCAAACCAGTGCCAAACTGTGTTTTCGTCCCTAGTACGTCGGGGATGTAAATGTTTTCTTAATGTTAAATACATTAAATTTCGGTTTATTACATACAACAATCATAACAGATGCTGGAAGTGTTGTCCCATTCACTTGTTTCCCTGTGATCTGGTTGCTAGCAATATGAATTCAATTTGTACCAGGATCCCCTGATTCGTTATAACGAACATTTACTTCCAAAAGAGTGGTGAAGCGAAGCGTCGTGTCTGCACACGCGCAGCGACACGAAAGTCACATGTAGGCATGGCCGGTTAATCACCTGCTGCCTCTGAGGTTATATAGGAGTCTCTCTCAAGTCTTGACCGCAGTTTGAGGAACCTACACCGCCCACGCCACTCCACACCCCTTCTACGACCCCCTGGCCCCGCCATTCCAAAGGGGAGTGCATTTTCTAAATCTGCATATGGTTATTTCCCGTACGTTGTAACCCGGCACAACCGCGACCCGAGAAATCAAGCTAAACATGAACAAAGCCATTGCCAGTCGAGCTGCAAACCTCCTTCGCGTCTGTGCGAGAACAAGATCTTGCGTGTATATCAGGGCCGGTTTCACTACGTCCGCTTAAGATTGTTAAGCAAGGCTGTAGCAAAAATAAGCGAGCTTAGGTCAAAATAGCGTTTCTCCATGATTCGTAAGCGTCGCTTAGCATTAAGCTACGCTTTGTTCGTAAGCGCTCGCTGAACGATCGCTTAAGGGACGTAAGCCGGCTTAAGGAGACCAAAGAAACATGACGGAGAGGTCATGTGTGCAATTGCGTTCGGTAACAACAGCCGCGTTTTTGAAGAAGAAACGCAGCGAGCGTAACTACCAAGCGTGAAATTCGGAAGGAAAAAGTTTATTTTCGTCCGGACGAAAGTAACCATGTCTCTCGTCAATACTCATTGATTCTTTCGGCAAAGTAATAATATTTTTCAATTATGTGTCGTTTCTTTTCCAGAACTCTCTCGTCCGATGAGAACCTAGAAGGGGGTGTTCGTTGCAGTTTCTGCTAATGCTCTCCTAATTCATCTAAGCAATATTTCGCAGCCTCAACACTCACGGACCGCTACTGGGCTAAGGGAACTATAAGATACCAGAGCATATCCACCGCTACTGGCCTCTGGCGGAATAAGTTACGTGCAAGTTCTGTCGGACTGCTACTGGCTTGTGGAGGAAACTATCAGGAATCAATCTGTTCTTGGCGACGGCCGAAAAATGAAGATCGTGGTTTAGCTACACACATATTATGATTTATTTTCCGCCTTTGTGTTGTATTAGTATTTACCAAACTTCGCAAGGACACTGCGACTATTGTGATATGAGCCTGTAAAAATTGTCTGTTCAATACAGATGTTCCTATTCATACATTTCATGTGTTTGTGATATCAGTATCGATTACGTGTCGTTAAACTCATTTTATTAGTATAGATTTATGAAATAAATTTATATGTTTTCTAAGTTATGTGCTGCAATAATTATTAAAATCAATTCAGTTTTTAACAAAACGTTTCCTTTCATTGTATGAAATCGCCTTCTCTTGACTATTTTCTCAAGCTAACCTTGTTACTTGTGGGCTTCATGCGTGCAATAACAATTCACTTTCAAAAATCAAAATTAAGATAGAAACTCATAAAGCAGTTTGAGCAGGACGTAGAACTGAATATCATTTGTCCAATTGGTACTCCTAAAACATCTGAATTCCCTCCCACGCAATGATTCTCCGAGTAGAGGGCCCCGAGGAGAAAATAATAGCCAAACTTTCTGCGTGGCAATTGAATAAATACCTCAATTAGGTATTCATACTTTACACTAGTTCATTCTTCAGTGACACCTCTCTCACTGAAATGATCGAAAATATTACGATTTTTTTCAATTTCAAGAATTTTCCTTGTGCGTTTTATTGCATTTTACATATCGATGGCTTTCTGCACAAACATTGTATGTCCACTCAGGGTCACTTGAGAGTTAATATTTTTTTGGAAACTTCTCGTTCATATCTACCTAGTATACAAAGGTTGTATGTCCATGTAAGACGAATCAGTCTTTTCCCACAAAGAAACATTTGGCGCTCCATAAGTAACTGCACCATTACAAACTTTAAAAATAGTCTTTTCTCAGAACAAAAAATTTTGAAGATAAAATATGTGTATAAAGTTATCGATATTTCTACTGACAGCTTATTAAAAAATCAATTTGGTTTCAATACTTTATTTTTATTTTACATTATTTTTCATTTTTTATGATGGTAAGAGATGCATTTTCAAATTAGCCGAGATGTTAAAGACCATCTTCTCTGTTTGCAGCATCGCTTTTGCGCCGTTTCAGTATAAAAAACATGACAAACTATTGGGGAAGAGAAAATGCAAATGAATTAATAAATGCATTTCATTATAAACCATATATGTTAAAAAATGTTATAAATAGAAGGGAACTAGATGTTACACGGAAACGAATAACTAATTAATCCTTTTAGAGAAATTATGTTTACTAGCAATTATATTTATTTACAAAAACCTTCATTCTTTGCAAATGAAATTTCTTTCATTTCTCAATCGAAATTCACATATAAATTTGGTTGCGGAAAAGTTATGTTCGGATCAAATAATTTTTGTTTTTATGTCTTCAAATTTACGCACCAATTTCATGGAATCAAAATTTTTAGATGACCTGCCACTCTACAATGATCTCAATTATCTTATATTCTATCACTATTATGATCATGAGGTTTCGTATTCCTATTTACCATTGGAGGATGAACAGGTATTGTCTTGCAAATTCATCAATTGATATTATTCTACATTATACACTTTATGTAGTAGCTGACTTCCATTATGTTTTATCAATAGTGATGGTGAAGATGTTAGAAAAGATTCTCCAAATCCCAAAATGATATCTGGGGTCCAATTGTGGATAACATTTTAATTGGCTTAAATAGGGTAACGGTACCCCCAGTAGTTGCCACTGCGTCAGTTGTATTTTAAACCCAAGGTGTGATGAGAACTTAGGCTTCAAACTTGTAGAACATGAAACTTAAGTCTTCGCGTGCCGGAATTAAATCGAAGATAATTGTGAAAAATTTTGGAATTCTGTCTTGATTTTGTAATGTACCTTTCAAACTCTATCTACATCCATTCATATGATACCATACTGAGATAAACGTTTATATTAAGGTACGTTCCGTTGTGATTTATTTAATTCTTCTGTTAAAATCTGACCCTCTGCCCATTGTTTAAAATATATATTAATTATTTGTTTTTGACATTATGCTTTATGGTGGAAATAATGAGTTTCTGAAACGTTATTATGTAACACTTGTAACATTGATAAGCAGCAGTCATTTAAATCTCTGTCTTGAAATTAAGTTACTACAAGTACAGTCTAACGAAAAATATTCACTTGTATATCAACTTCAGCAATTATGTAAATAACATATCTGAAAACTATTTTTATACTATCTTTAATGTTGGAAATGTACTAGAGAACATTCTTTTCCCTAAGTGGATTCATATTTGGTTTCTTTACTCCTTTCCTCACATTATTAATGTTATCCATATATTTTCAAAGAGGGAAACACAAAGCTATGAAGTACCATTGCATACTGTTACTTACATTAAGTCTAAATTAGAGTTTAAAAATTTACTTTTAATGTATCTCAAGTAAGAGAAATGTTTTTCGATTTGATTCCATACAGACGTTACTTACTCGTATATTCCGGTACTAGTACTTGTAAGCCCAGAGTCCTCCAGGACCAACTGGCATATAATTCCTGTTCCTGCTTTCGTACTGGAACCTGTTTTTTTAAATCGAAAAATTAATCAGGTACTTTATTTTCACTTTTGTATGATGTATTCTTTTGATTACATTTAATGACATCACAGATTTTACATGGCAAGAATGATCAAATTGATTCATAAATCTCATTTTAATAACACCATTTAATGAGGTTGGAGAAATAATTTGTTGTTAGTTTATCGTATAACTTGTTACGTCATTGATATAATTGAAGATAATAGGTAAAAAACACAATTTTACACTTGAAAGAATAATGTTTGTATGATATATTTCATCAAATACATCAGTGAATCCATTGTCATAAGTAAGAATACGACTTATGCCAACGGATGTAGCATATAGAATTTCATAATTATTAATGCTTATGTCTACATTAGTATAATTCAACTTAAACTATTTTCAATCAAAAAGTATGTTCGGTGTGTTTTTTTAATAAAAATTTAAAATCTTGTTTTTTTGGATATCCATACGTTCCTAACATTTTAAGGAAATTATTTTTTTTGGGGGGGGGGTAATGTTGAAAATTGACAAGATCCGTGTCACCATTATATAATTAGAACCACCACTTTTTTCCATCTCAATTTGTTTTATAATTCGTGCTAGTCCAAGGCATTAATCGACTTTTGTAATCTCAAAAATCGAAAAAAGTTCAAACTTTGCCGAAGATTGATGTTCTTTGGTGTGTGTGTGTGTGTGTGTGTGTGTGTGTTCATACTTTTTCCCAAATATTTGGTGTTCATTTAAAATAAAATTGCTTTTCAACCCGCATCTTTTTACAATATCTTCAAAAATATTCTAGGAATAAATGTTATTGATGATAAGTATCGAATCTATCCTAATAACTAAAATAAGACAAATTTTAACATACCCAACTGGATAGTAAGTCTTCTTACGGTTATCCATAACTGCTCTACTGACTCGCTCCATTGCTACTCTGCCAAGGAGCTATTGGTGCTTCTTTCTGTGGAGTGAAGCAGCTCATTTTATGCTAATAGTAATTGTAAAATTGTTACATTTACTAATTTTATAATTTATATAACTATTGATTAAGTTATAAAATTAAATATTGTTATATACTTTGAGTTTTATAGTTTATATACATTTTATATACATTATGAAACTGACAAAGGTTTTCTAGCGTTAGGATTTTTATTTATTACACTTATTTATTAAATAAGAATTTGAATTAATTCTATAGTGAAGAATGGATGTATTTAGTATATTTGCATCCTTACACCATCCCTCCCGTTGTAGAACACAGTAAAATATTTTTTTATAAAAGTGTGCTGTTAGATTGTACTAAAGTAACATTACAATTTTACTTGCCTCGCAACTTTAGTATAAAATGCAGCGTCCAAAGTTGCTTTAAGATAAGGAACCAAGTAAGGCGAGCTTCGGGCGTCATAGATGAACCTTGAAAGAAAGTAAGAAAGCACAGTGAATAAAGTGGGGTTTCACCAACAGACAAAAATATACCAAGTAGCAATAGGAATTATTGCGCATTGACATAGTAGATCTTTTACTTTCTTGTATATGTAGTGTAGAGAAAACAATGTAATGTTGCAAACAGAAATTGATGTCCACTCTGTTTGTCCGTCCATATATCCATGCGTCTATCTGTGAACTGTCTTCCGGCCGAAACCTTACACAGAATTTTGACAAAAATGGATGTTCCTCAATTCATCTTGCGGATGCTACAGTTACTTGAATTTGAAGTTGGTCAATTAAGTATTGAGTGAACTTAAATAAAGCTTGTACATTTTCAAGATGTTCTCAAAAATGTCTTCAATTTTTTCTTCAGTTTTATGTAAAATTGAAAAAACTATTAAATCTTCCATTCTGACTACATGAATACACTGTTATCATGCAAACATTTTCCAATTAGCGGAATGACAACAGTGATTTGTAGCAAAACAGCTCGGTTACAAATTATCCAACGAATGTGAATAATTTTTACGTGTTACTTATCATCCACGCTCCGAAGTATGTTTCGGCCAATGAGTGCCAGAAAAACATGCATATGGCATAATATACAATGCACGGAGTTACATAATGCACATAAAGCAGAGCTGTCCTTAAATAATGTCAATACAGTTTCGAATAGTTTTGAATATCACCATTCCAAATCTCAAGTTTTAAACGGAAGGTCCCAAAATTACAAATCACAGGGCCATATTCCAGTATGTCTACAAATATCCTTAATTTGCGGCAAGTATGCTTAATTTACAGTCCAAGTCGCATATACTGAGAGGTCAAAAATCCTACAATCACTGTCTTCGAGTAATTAAAACATCAGATATTATTACCATTAAATAACAAAACAAACTCTGGACTCTCGGCGGTGGATCGGGATACTAGCAACATCGTACTGTGTTTGCGTGTGCCTTCGCTAGTGATTCTAATATTTTATTTGGTGAACCTATAAACCAAATTGGTATATAGTCTCTTTTTCTGTGTGTAGCTGTTAATTGAGAAAGTGGGAACTCGTGTCAAAAAGGATACACCGAACAAGAAGGAAAACACAACCTCGAACACCCAACAACAACAACAACAACAACAACACGGATCCAATCTGAAATCGTAAGCTGTAGCAGCAAGAACGGACATCTTCCCGTCAAAGGACCAAATAATTGTAGAAGCCCACGAAAGACTACATGTAAAACTAAATTGACTTTTTGAATATTTTCAATAATCTATCACAAGGTCTCAGTCGTGGATCATTTATTGATTTGATTTAAAAAATAATAAAGAATGAGTATAAAATTTGCTAAGAATTTTTTTTAATTTCATACTTTGTAAAATATCTATTCAATTCACTTAAGACGTAACGGTAGGAAATCTATGATGCAAAAAGTAATTTCTTCAAATTCTTGATTTCTCAACACAATTGCGAATGTCATAGACGTTCATTATATTGGAATTCCTTCCTTTAATAATAAAAAATGTCAACGTGTAATTTGCACCAGCTGTTTCGTATTTGAGTGGTCACATGAGCGCATTCAATATAGTTTGCATAAGGGTGTCAAATTTGACTATCGTGATTTTGAGATGGAAATAAGACACGTAAAAAGAAAACCAATTAATAAGTATATACTGTATTTCTAAAATTCACCATATATAAATACAATCTCAGCTTATTATCTTTTTCATCCTTTAATGTTTTTAACTTTCTGAATTTCAAACAAGAAACAATCACCTTAAGCTGATTTCAAGACAACCCAGAATGCTATGACGTTTGTTCTACCTCAAAAAGGGAACGGAAATAATGACATTATTTGTATTTGAATTTTTTCTATATTATTTAGAACATTTATTAAATTTTTTTCTTACTGTATTTAAAATATTTCAAATATTAATTTTTCACGTTTTACTACTATTATCTCTTACTAACAGTTGCGTATTTAACTTTAACTACAAAAAGATATCTTGTGGATTTCTTTCATTCCTACTCGTATCTCTTCGTTTCTTAACGTGTGTATTTATCACAACTTCCCTCCACATATATCCTACATATGTGTAAGTAAATCCACATCGCGAAATAAATTTATAATTTTTTGATCAGAGAAACTTCTTTAATTTGATTATTAATTAGAAGTATTATGCATTGATTTGTTTGTAACCCCAAGGATAACACGTGGTTTACACTTCGATTTATACTTTTGGTATACACTTCGAAAGACACTCTTGTGTATTCATTTTGAATTGGTAAATCTTGTCCTCAAAATGTAGGCGCACACATATTTATTTCACTACGTTTCGAAATGTCATATTTGTTTGTAACGTACATAAAAATTTGAAACATTTGGCGAAAACTGTATAAATTAAAATGAGGCTATTAAAACAGTATTAAATTACTCAATAGGATCAAAATTGTATTGGAAGATTACCTGCAAATTTTCTTAACTACCAGAATACGTAAGTACATAATTCGCATTGCTACTCACTCCTTTTGAACTGCTTTCAACCCGCATACATCTCAGTTTTGCTGATTTAGGATTCTAATAAATAACATTTCTGATAGTTTTGTAGAGACGGCCTAACAATGAGTTAAACAATCTGGTTGCCTTGCAACATTTTACTAAATGTACTCATAACAAGGTCTGATAAGTTTTAAAATTAAATTGTATTTGTTGAAACTTGAGGAAACATTTTTGTCAACCATGTAAATCACTTCGGGAAATAGTAATACGTTACCTTTTCTTAATGCAAAGTATTGCTTTTTGGTTACGATCTGTCTTTTGTTTATACAAGGAACTATATAAACAAACTGGCTGGTATTTACACAACGAAAGATTATAACTCGACCAAGCGAAGAATGAAGAAGGTCATTGCATACAGTGAATTTTGCTAACAAAAGTCGCGAGGACCGTGAAGCGAATAGTTTATCGGTATATCTTTGGGAAATATGAGTTCTCGTCGAGGTGTGACACTTCACGGGCTGAGAAGACGTTTTGCCTGCAATGTAGTTTAATTTTGTGTTAGTGAAAATGGAAGTGAAAGAAACGTGTTTCAAGTGTCACTTTGTATTTAAAAAGTAATGACATCGGAAGCAGTTGATAAAATAATAGAAGATTGGAAAAAGATGTTTCTCACACCAATAAAAGAGCAAAAGAATACTAGGAGAGCAATGCTTTGCTTGAAGATACTGTTGATGACTTTGTAAATAGGGTCGGTTCGGAAGGTCGCAGTGACATGGACATCTCAGATACCAGTCAGGAATCGCAGAGACTCAGTCATCAGAAACTGTTACCAGAGACATAACCTCACGGGCACATTATGCAAGATTTGAACTCGCTATTATATTTTTGTCACGTTAAGTAGCATTTTTTACTTTTTTCCATTATATTACTAGAATATTATAAAAAATATTTCTTTTTATATCGATTTTTGATTCCATATTTGTTGAATTTAAATATATTTTTTTAATCAGACGTTATGCAATTTGTTAGGTATGCACTAAAGTACCAAAATTTCACTGCCATTAGTATCTACAATTTTCTTTATTATGGTTGTAGTTTTTTTATGTACAAAATAATTTTCTTTAGTATATATTTTTAGAAACCACTTTAGTTAAATTAAACGATTTTTACGTATGTTACAGTACCTATTTTTTCTCATTGAAGAAATTCGACCAAAAGTTTGATTCATTCTGCAGAGAAAAGTAAACTTTTATGTACTCCAATATGAGGTGCAAAATGTCCAAATACAGTTAAAATATACATTGGAAAGACACTAGATTTGCGGCAAAATAAATCGTGCTTTTTTCCCGCAACGAGCACGGTCCCTGTTTACTTTTCCGTATACATGTGTATATACGTAGTATAAGAAAAGTTACATAATTCTACGCAAAAAAACGGCGGATTTTCGGCAGAAAATAATCATTGCTTGGCCCTGCTAACAAAAATGTTGATAAATCCCATTCCTAAATTAAGAAACGAATCCTCTAGCATATGGTGTAGCCAGAATCCCTGTTTTGTGGGTCCTTGATATCGAAAAACCAATTCACGGCAAAACGTCAGTCTGTCTATCTGTCCGACTGTGAACACCACTTTCGACTAAACCAGTACGTAGTTTTCCAAATTGAAGAGCCACTGACAATTTGGCTCGAGTCCATACTTTTAGATTTTGAAAAACATTCTTTAAAACTTGGGTTACGTACAAGAAGCCGTGCTAACATTTTCAAAATGATCTCAAAAACGGCTCCAAGTGTTTCTTTAAACTTTTGGTAGGGATAGTGCTAAATGTACTCTGAGATGGCATAAACATCAGTTTGCTCTTTTCTTTTGTTTATTCAAACATTACAACAATTTAATTATTTTGCCTAGCCTCTGACGTTGTTAACATTTTACATTAGCTGCGATTTGTTCACATTACTGTATTTACGAGTACATGTGCCTTAAATAATGTCAGATATTTCTCGAAAACTCAACAGTTTTCTGTGAAATATAATTAAAAATTACGCATTTTCTGAAACGCTCAAACGCAAATTTTCTCAACAACAGTTCCAATTATTTTTCTTCAAATTTTCGAACGGATACTGGTATTTGCACTCTTTAGTATGACGTAAAGATTTTGAGTTTTTTATTTCAAAAATTACACAAATGTAATTTGTTTGGAATGTCTCTCACGCCCTTAATGTGCAAATTTCTAGCATTTTGTAAGCACTATTGTATTTGTTAGTTAAAATACTTCATGTAAATTCTCATGAAGTTTTTTCGAAACAAATTTTCTGTGAGAAAGAGCATCAAATTTCGAATTTACAGTAGCGCCTAGATCCATTTTCTTAAAAACGGCTCCAAATGTTTGTGAAAGAGAAGTGCCATTTTGGATGAGGTTTTACTGTTCTTTAGTTTTCTTCAAATAATATTTCCATTCTTCAATTAGAAAGCCGAAATATTAAGAAAATGTCCTAGAAAAGAACTTTGGGTGGCGATAAACGGCAGCTGGCAAGAGTATTCAAAGTTTGAGTAGCTAGCCGAGACCAAAGGAAAAAAAACTAACACAGGAAAGTCTCTGCCATTCTGTAGCACAACTAGTTTACTTTAAGTTAAGTTCCTTTATATCTCCTTCTCTATCGTTTCGGCTGTAAGCAAAGACAGAGGCGCGCTCCTGTGAACATCATTCTCAATTTGATCGAAATATAACGCAAAGCTTAAGCAATGTTTTTGTTTGAAACTTAAGTATGATCTGATGTATTAGTTGCTAATTACCTTAGCAGTCGATGCGACTGAAAATTTATTTATTTAAAAAAAGGTTTGTGGCCATTGCCGAGAATATACACTAAAGTAATGAATAGTATTAATTCATTATAGTATAAATGATTTACCATGCGAGACCAATTATTTTTACTAATTTCCTCCACTACTATCATGTTTTAGAGGTATCAAATAACGAGAGCGTTTTACATTATTTTAATTCATCCTTTTCAGTGCAAATTAGTTTTTTCGTTATCGTGTGTAATTATTTCTGATACTATGTGGATCTCTAATTTAATTTTTTTTTAAGATACACTGAATGAATAAAAGGCCTGTGTGTGATCTGCAGAAAATAAATGCTTTATAAAGAGTTTCTGGAAGGAAAAATATTTTGTAATACTGTGTGTGTTGGATGACATGAAGAGGGATCACTTACCTAAGAAGTGAACACGTTTGTGTAACTTTGTCCTCAACATTTCTTCTACAGATGTGTAACTTGTCCATATTGGGGAAAAATTATCGTTTACTTGATTCCAGAGACTTATTCCATTTAGTGATAAATAAGAAGTATTATATACTGAATTGTTTGTAACCCCAAGGATGACACACGGATTCTGTAAATGTTGAGAAGAGAAATTGACATTTAAATAACAATGAGAGTTTTGTTTACTTATTAGAGAGTTCGTGAAAGTCGTGAATTTGCAGGACGTAAAACGAAAATTCCAGAGAGATTCTACTGTACAGAACGCGTCGGCATTCGATGAAGAGATTTCTGATTTCATTCTCTTGGTTTTATCGGGTACGATAAATGTGTTCGTGACACTATTTACCAACATGTGGTATTGGTAATCGTTTCCCATTCCTAATATATTCAATATAATTATTCTTTAGTAAAATTGGAGATTACATGAGGAAATTACCTAGGTAGCTACACTTTTCCTTGAGAAACAAATGTATCAACGTACACGAGAAAATCTTTATGAAAGCAAAAACTTAAGTCAGCATACACACTGATACTCAGAAAAGGCGTGTAGGTTTAGTAGTTTCACACATGTTTGCGTTTGTACGACATGCAAAACATCAATAAACTATTCTCACAACGATTAGGTATTTTGTTTTTCTTTATTTAAAAAGAACTCTATATTGAAGAATGTCAAAATCTGTTTCACAAAAACGTAAAATGGTACAGAATTAAACGGTAAAACATTTTTCATTGTATTTAATTTCAAGTGTAATACTAATAATTTTTACTTGTAATATTAAAAATCAAATTTGCAAATATTTAGTAGGAACATTTATCGCTACTTAAGCCCTTGTTTCAGGGCAATTGTTTTGTTACAATTTACAATACGCTGTAACATTGTAAACTATTTTTATTGCTACCTTGTAACCTTGTAATATGTGGAAAACTATAGTAAACAAATTCAATAAATATGAAAAACAGGGCGCTGCCTTTGTAACATAAAAATTCTTTTAAAAAAATGCTTTATAGTATGATCTGAAAACAAGAAAAAATGTCGCAGGAAAGTATCGTATGCTTTACGTATGCTGGTTATTGGACAATACGTTCATGTGCTTAAAGAAACTGCTATGTGCTACATCTGTTGACAACTGGAGCGTACTTGAAATGCACTTGGTAAATGTAGTAAGTGAAAAACGCATTGAATGACTCATTTGTCAATACTTTCGAAATCCAAAATTGGTTTGTTTTACCAGCATCAGCAGATACGCATTTCTCTAATATTTTTTCCTCTGGTTTAACTTCTTCGGCACCTTGTGGCTTGGGTGAGCGAGCAAGTAATAAGAACTATTTTCGGAAACTATGGCATGATGGCATTATTTATTGTCAAACCTTTTCGGAATACATACCTTGCAGCTTTCTAGCATGTGTAGCACCAACCTTCTCCAATGAGTATGGGCACCATGTAATAAGCATTCCTCTTCTTGTAGCGAAATCTGTGCGAACAGTAGCGCAATTGAAATATTAATAACAACCATTGTCAAAACTTTGCCCTTCCCATTACTTAAAGGGACCTCAGGAAAGGTTTAGGAATGTAAATTATAAAAGGAAGCAAAAATGATAATTTTAATCTAATGTGGAATAGAGAAAGTTTGTTTGCGATACGCACAACCGTCCATTGAACATTGGAATGTTTTATTACAGTATTAATTACAATTAAGGATACATAAGCGAAGGAATCAAATGTCCTCAGTTAGTATTAAGACGCGACGGCTAAAATTGTTTCTAATTGCTATAAAAAGAGTATTATGTTCGGCTTCAAAAAATACAATTTAGATGAAAAACGTGTTTCAGAGTCATGTTACGATATTTCGTATACTAAACATATATGAATAACTTGCGCAAATTCAACTGACTAGTGTATAGTTAGAACAAATATCTGTTAACGTTATGCAATATTAACCTTCAGAGTGCGACGTCACAAGCTGTCACAACCCCATATTTTAGCAGAATACTGCCGGTTTCCCGCACTAACTCACTAATAGCTCCAGAGTGCAAACAAGTTGGATTACGTTTGACAGAAAGTAACAAGAGTAATTAACCGAGGTATTACATGACGAATTAAATATTAAAGGAATGTACACTGATTATATGTATAACTTGTATTTTTTAATATATTTTTAAATATTCAACTATCAAAGAAGATGGCACGTCATTTAAACCGTTTTAAAGGATATTATTAAACCATTTTATGACGATTTAACATTCATTACTTTCACATCAATCCAACAAACACTATGCTCCGAATACGCACCCTTATAAAGGTTTCAGTCAACATTTCTTATTTAACACTAAAGTTTTACTTCAAATTTTGTGTTACCCTTTGTAGGCATTGTATTGTAGGCATCACATGGCGCTATGTAATAACTTTTAAATACAAAATACTTTGTATTATAAAGTATGCAATTCGCGGGAGATTTCTTCAACCTGATTGGAAATTTACAGAAAGAATGCAGAATCAATATTGTTACGCTTCTTTCAAACTTATAAGTTTTTATTAGATTTTTCTTTGCTGAGAGATATATAAATGAGTTAGAGAAGACGAAAAATATTTAAAAAGTAATATAGGTGCATCAAAAAGATTTCTCTTCTGTTTCACTTCGGATATCGTTCCAAATATGACTCTTTGTGAAGGAGAACCTTGGTTTATGAATTTAGAACGATGATCTTTGGTAACGAGGGTTCAAACCGCCACTTGCAGATAGTTGTTTCAGAGTGCACAGAAAAGTAGTAATATTGATGTATTTAAAATCCTCAGATCTAAAAATGCAATTAAAACCGTTGTAAAATAACAAACTATAATATTTTCTACAAGTATTCTGGTTCCAAACTGGGCATTCTATCATGATTATATTATTAGCAACTCATTGACATATTGCAAAATACTTATCCGTGAAAAGTTGGGTTATGTTTTTAGCGTGCAGGAATAGTTTTATCTTTTATACACCGCTACCCACATTGTTCTTCGTCAACTATGTTCTGAACTCACCTTCTGAAACAAATATTACGACTGACTTTACATTTTTGTAACATCAATTTCACATTTCAGCAATGTCATCACAACGAAGAATGTGCGATTTGGGTTTTCTGACACACGTGCGTGATAATCATAACATATTTTTACTTACGGGCAACAGATACCGACGGATCCACAGCAAGAGCAAGAGCACGAGCAACAGCCTGTGCAGCAGCAACCCATGATTGAAGTAAATTAAAAAAAATTCTTTCTAGAATAGGCAAAATTATTGATAATGAGCTTTTCTAATAATCACGCTTCTGATTACGCATTTAACTTGTCGCAAGTTAGAATTGTGAAGTTTTCTTTTAAAAGAACGTGTTGTAATTGTACACGCAGATGGTTAATTGCTTGCTGGTATGTTTCCCTGCAAATTTAAAATACACGGAAATACAGTAAAGTACGTTCAATTTTAAAAGGACATCTGTGATAAAGATTGTTCAAAAACTTTTTAGGTTACTGGGAGTCTGCATTATCACGAGTAATAGATTTTACAAAACTATAATGTGTAGCTAAAACTATTGCCAAAATTCAAGTCATGAAATAAGGCATGATACTCTTTGGACGTCATTACTTGTGGTTACATTTGGATTAGTTATTTTACATGTAGATTTTATAGATTTGCTTAGTTTCAAATGTTTAAGCCGCTCTTAAAACACCCGAAATCCTCGGCGTCTTCACATTTGACCTTCAAGACTGAAGAACAACTCCCTAAGGGGCGTTTTGGTAGAATATTGATTTTTGAAACAGGAAGCAACTGTCAATATACATAAGTATCTTAAAGCTTCTACTATTGCTTGCATGCCTTCATATTTGTCTGGAGGCTGGTGAAGAGATATGCTTCATCAAAATGTTTAGTAAACTGGAAACAGACAAAAAAATTATTACAACCATATTTTAGATATAGTAATTAAATTTCTATTAAGAATTCAAATAATATAATCCTTATTGCTCTCATAAAATTACGAAATATTTAAAACAAATATAAAAAATCGTACTGTGCAACTAAGAGTTCTACACAACATATGGATCTACATTAAAGTAACATTTCTGTGACCGGAGGCAATTCGAATTGCGTGTGAGATACACTACGGTACAACAAACGAACAGCAGATAGTTCTTAATTTGGTGTATGTTCCTTACTGAAAGCAGGGGTGGAAAAACACTTCAAATTTAGTATTTAAATACTTCGCCAAATTACATCGTAAATACGTATTTAAATATACGCTGAAGATACATTAGGTTTAGATTTGCTAAACACATTCGTATTCAAAATACTTCAAATACTCAAAATACAGGATACACAATTTTGTAAAATGTTTTTGTTACAACAATGTATTGCAATAAAATAGAAACTGATGGCCATACAAATTTCTGAACAATAACTGTTCCTTCTATTTGTGTTACTTATATTTTTTATCGTTATACATTTAAAAGTGACGTTTTAAAACGACTAATTGTGTAAACACATTTTCTGACAATAAACACCTGGTTGGCTTATGTATGAAAGCTGCACTGCGACTGCAAAGGGAAACAGTCGTTCAGCTGGCGCGGATAAACAAACTGGTATTTAACGAATAAAAGCTTTTTTTATTGCTAGATAATTTTCCAGTATTATTTTGATTTATATTTACCTTTTAAAAATGAAGAGAATTCAAATTCAACAGCTCAAAAGAGCTGTTATTTGTATTTCAATTAAGTGCATTTACTACCAAAATCAAACAAAAATAAACTATCCCTGTTATGTTATTCTTCACCTATATTTAATGTATTTTAAGTATTTCTTTTTTAAATACACCTATTTTATGTGTTTAAATAAATCTTGAAAATACATGTCCAAAAAAATCAAAAATATAGTTTTCAAATGCAAAATGTATTTAACATACTCATTTCAAATTAAAGTAATTAAGTACTGCCCAGTCCTGACTAGAAAAGAGTACATGTACCCGTATGCTTTCTCCATGAAATTTCCCTTAGTTTTGATTCTTAAATGTGTTTGTGTTGTATGTGTTTGGTTATTGGTAACGTCCACAAAATCAAATAATCTCAGAATTCAAATTGGGATTAAACATAATATTTGGTACAGAGAGAATAATTAAAGGAAACTAAAGAATCCATTGTTTAATCAGTATTTTTTCTAGAAATTAAAGAAATCAATTGACAATAACATTTTATTTCAACTACAGTTTCAATATTGAAGCTTTCAATAGTTGGTGCTAGTTTTCAATATTATTTAACTAGAAAGTATTTTATTCGTGTCTTACATCCATTGTCTTATGTACACAAACCCTGTTTATTTTTTTACCGATATGAACTAAAATGTCAAAGTATCTTAAGACATAGAATATTAATATCAATTTGGAAGTATTGTAAGTAACTAAAAAAACTGCATTACATTGATGGAAAAATTTTAGACTTGGAGAGTTATTGTTTAGAAATATTTTCTTACTGCATATGAAAGTAATAAAACAAAATTTTTAATCGCTGTAGATATTGGAAGTCTTAACATGGTACACTATTATTGCAAAAAATAGAAAAGCAATTTGAAAACTTCTTACGAAATTCAAGGAATAAAATAGCAAAATATTTTCTCAATAGAAACATACCTGAAACGGCTTATTTTGGTCACGTATTATTAATGCCTCATTCTTAAAAGAATCATCTAAAAGCCAGGATATATTCAATCCTGGGTTAAAGATTTAGCATTTAATAATGAAGGACATGATTTCGAGATTACCACTTAGTAATACTCGAAATAACTAGATGTTTTTCGGTGAAGTGGCTTTATAATGAATTGAAGTTGTAATAAATTTAGGGGGCTTTGCACTTATAGGTAACCGAGGAAACCAAGTATTTCTGAAAATTAGAGACGTATTTTAGGCGAACGTAGTTATAGTTACTACTTGTTTAATCCAATCCAAAGACGCTGGGAATAAATATAATTTTTTAGAGTACTTGGCAAGAGTATGCAATAGCTCCTACGAAGTAAAAGAGAATATTCCGACAAATCGAAAAATATCTTTGGAATATAAAGAAAAAATCGCATATGGCTATGTGTGTGCAGTTTATAGCACTACTTGGTTACTAAAGTATATGCAAAATAATACGCGTAGTATAGAGAATAGTACATAATGCAGTGGAAAATAGTTCTGAGATTTCAATGAAAGTACAGTTTAAAGTTAACTGATATTGAAAAAAGTGTTTTTTGTTGTGTTTTATGATACTCCTTTCAGTCCGTCTATGTACATGCCTATATGACTGTCTCTCACTCTGTGAACAACACTAGTGTCTGAACGATTGGTAAGATTTTTCAAAATGAATATTTCCCAATAGATGTTCCCACTCCAAGCTCTGCGACTGAAAATAGTTTATTGAATTTTGGTAGTAATTTACTGGGACTTAAAATTCCTGGAACATTTTGAAAATATTCGCAAAAATGGCTCCAACTTTTGTTTAAACTTTTTGTACGGTATGTGCTAAATTCATTAATTAACATGACAAGCGACAATTTGATATATTCTGTTGATTTTTCAACTGAAGTTTTACATTCTCGTATACGTACGTACATAAGGAGTAGTATGGAGAAAGTTACGTAAAGCTGTGGACAACTGATTTCGAGATCTTAACGGAAGTACACGTTTTGGAGTCTCCTGGCACTGAAGTTGTTTTTCTCAAAACCTCCGTCCGTCATTCCGTCTGTGAACAACACTAGTGCCTAAATTATTTGTAGCTTCTTCCAAAATGAATTTTCTGGTCCCGTCTACAAACTCCGCGATTTTGAAAAATGTTCATAAATTTTGTGACGTGTTTGTATTAAACCTCGGGAACATTTTCAACATTTTCTCAAAATAGGTTTGAAAATGAAGAAATGAATTTTGTGGGACGCAGAATGTGGGATTTCAATAAAAATATGATCTGCGCCATTCTCTTAAACTCCATTCACTCTATCCAGCAACAAAATGTAATACAAACATTTGGAGCTATTTTGTTAAAAAATTCGAAAATGTAGCAGGGGCTTCATGTAAAGTACTCCCTAAAATTTAAATATCGGTTTGAAATCGTTATCAGCCAGATCGATTGAAAAATATCAATTTTGGAAAAATCGTCTGAGTGGTCGGTCTGTCTTTGTTTACAGACAGACGGACTGACGTTTTGCCGTCAATAGAGTTATCAGTATATATTTATTTATTTAGCCGACAAAGATCTCCTAGTGGGGCAAAGGCCTCCTGCCTGACCAGGGGTGATAAAACCGCACATCTTCGGACGCGCAGCTAGGTTGGTGCCACCGTCTGTCTTCCGTTGGTCCATGGGCTTCTCCATATCTTTCGCCGTTCTGGTCCAGGTCCCACCCGTTGCTTCACAGAAGAAGTCCACCCATCCCATCTTCTGTCAACCTAGGTGCCTCCAGCCTTGTCTTTAGTCCCACATTGTAACTGTGTGTGTCCATTTGAATTGGTCTTACCTTGCTATTTGCTCTGTCGATTGCCATTTTAATTTATCTGCCTGATCTACTGCATCTATGACGCCAGTTTTCTTACAAAATTTCGACATTATTTACTTTGTCGAGCAGACTAATGTGAAGAATTTTCGTCTCCTATTTTCACTCTTTTCTCTTTACTTTCTTTTCGGTATTTGGTAACACTGGCTACACCACGTGTTAGAAAAATCTATAGTAAGCAACTCAATTTTCGTTCTGCACTTTTTCGTTACCAGGGCTCGGCAATAAGAGTTTTTCTGCTGAAAATTTGCCTTTTTCTCCCGCGGCATTACAACACACTATCTATCTTGCATGTTGTTCACAGAAAGGGAGGATTCTTTGAAACGGAGGACGTTGCTTTAGCGGGTTGACCAGGTCCTTTCTCTGCACAAAGAAAATCTTACACCGCTCCGGACTGTGAGATGCCAAGTGGGGAGGGAGGGATGGCACTGGTTAAGAGGGTAAGAAGAGTTTGACTAAAGACACTGAAATTGTTATTATTCACATTGCAGATACTGTTTATTCATTGGCTATTAACACAAAGGTTACAAATTAAATTGTTGTGTGCTGAATGAATTGTTGGTAATACTGAGTTAATTGTTCCAAATGTCTTGTAAACGAAATTAATCAACTTCGATGAACGTGTACATCACGCGACTGGAATTCTGTTGAATTTTCACTGTTCACTTCCTTACACGTACCTTTACAGGTCACAGTACCCAAGGCAAAATTGAACTTGCTACGTTAAAATTGCTGGTGCGGGAAGGGCCTCGTGCACATAACCAGCAGCACAATGACGGCAGCGGGTCACGTGGCTCGCTTTGGTCGGCCGGAAAACTAATACCACACAACATGTGCCGTGTAGAATCGGCATACAACATACTCGAATTGCATAAATGCACTGCGGACTGCCGATCGAGGAGCTGCTGCCCCTCATTGAGGCTGATAGAAAGGCAAAGTCTGTCTGCGACGGAATTAGATGACTTGCCGAAACGAGTATGGTCATTCGTAGAGAAACACAAAGCATACTGAATGAAAATCTTCAGCCCTGCCGCAGGCAGTGGTGTCACGTCCAGCACTATAGAGGTGGACCCGGTGGGGGAGTAGCTATGCTATGCTCTAAAGCAGAGATTTTTCCGTTGAGGTTGAGTTTAGGGGACGCGGAAGGAAGTGCCTGAGGGAGGGGTAGAGACTACAAGGCCTTCCGGCGAACGCGCCGGCAGTGGGATTGGCCGGCGGTGGGGCTACAGGGCGCAAGTGAATGGCGTCGCCAGCCTCTGCAGGCGGAAGTGACGACCCGCCGGCGAGGACTTTGTGGCGTGCACGGAACACGTATATATGTAAGTATCCGAGAAAGAAAAAATTAAATACATAGATTTATTCTTCATTTATGATATTATTGCGGGCAATAATAAATAACAAGAACAAGATTTTCTCAAAAACAGCTCCAATTTTTTTCTGTAAACTTTGTGTAGGGATAGTTCTAATTCTATTCTCTAAAATGACAGAAGCGGCATTTTTCTATTGTTTTGTTTTTCAAAAAATACATAAATGTAATTTTTTGATCTCTCTCTCATGTACTATCTCAAGTGATTTAAATAAGGTCAGATAAAGTTTCTCAAAAAGTCAGCAGTTTTCAGTGAAAATGAGCTCGAAATACCGCATTTTCAGAAACACTCAAAACGTTATTTTCTCTAAAACTGCTCCAATTTTTTTCAAAGATTTCGAACGAATAGTGCTAATTGTACTGTTTAAGTTGACATAAGATTCATTTTTGCTTTTTAATTTACATAAATGTAATTTTTTAAATATCCCTCACGTTTTTAATATACGCATTTCTAGCGATTTGTAAACATTGTGCATTAGTGAGTAGAAGCGATTCAAATGATTGTCAATAATTTTTTTGAAACAATAATTTTTTTGTGTGAGAGAGAGGTTCCAATTTTGCATGTAACGCTTAAATGCTATTTTCGTATAAATTTGTGCAAAAAGTTTCAACGAATATGACGAGGATTTACTCACCTATAATATTCTTAAAGTAATATTTCAATTTTACTATTAGGAAACCAAACAAATGAGACAAATTTTTAATGTACTTCGGGCGGCGGTAGATGGCAGCTGGCAAGAGTATGTGGCAAGCAATTCCAGAACAAATACAAAATTAACTAGTACGAGAGAAAAGGAACAAGTGTGTGCCACAGCGTAGCCCCTCTAGTTCTTTCTGTTCCTCTATTTTTGTCTGTCTCTCTTCCTCTCTCTCTCTTTCCATCTATTTATCTCTTTTTCTCTTTAGACTATTGTAGGAAAACACCGAAAAAAATGTCAACTCTTGTAATCTTCCAAAATTTACATCATTTTTTAAACTCGGACTTCAGCATTTTTAAAGGCATGGTTTACAAAAATTAATCCAGAAATGTGGAGCGTTTTCGTGAATAGAAATGAAAATATCCTGAAGCTGCAGGTACAAACAAAATTAAACAGTTCGCTCCCAGACATCGTAGAGGTAACACCTCCGTTTGTGCCTCCTCTTGTCATATTTGCGAGTGCAGTGTTATCAGTTGTGTCTTAGTGTTTTGTCACGTCAATTTGAAATCGTTACTAATCCAGTATAACATCTAGTCAGCCTAAAGCGATTGACAATTAACCGTAATAAATCCCACAACAACATAACCAAACTTCTGATGAATCAAGCTCCTGAAAATAAAGTTAAGAAAACCTACGCCAACGAGACTGTGAGTGATGTGTTTCCATCCAAAGATAGAGGAGTAATCATAAAAGCTTACGAACGTATTTTCATAAAATATGTTACTAAACATGCTACAATAATGAACCCTAATGACATTAGATTCGTGTTTAAACAAAAAAAAAATTACGTGTCCTATTTCTATTTCATTCGCTTTTCTTTAATATTAATGACTTAACCCCCCCCCACTTTTTTCTTTCTTCCAGTTTCTAGAATGTTAAATTTATTTCCAAAAAAATTGTAAATTATTTGTAACCTTTATCATAATCTTGTTGTATTCACGTTCTAATGTTTTGTTTTTTTCTTCTTGTATCAGACAACTGATGATGATGGCTAAGCCATCGAAAGCTGCTCTTATATTAAATACTTTTGTTGGCAATGACGTTTACAATTATTTCATGAAAAATGCCAACGATAACGCACCACAACACCTATAAATTGAAATCGCCTGTTTCTCGCCCAAGAAATACCTCCTTTGTCTGCTAGTTAGTGAAAGGGGCGTAGCGAAATTTGCGTGGTCAGACGGAAGAGCAGGCCTCATGGCTTGAGTCTCGCCACGTAAAATAAGGCATTAATTCAATTCAATTCAATTACTGAGTTCCACAGACGGGTGTACCAAAATAATAAAATTTTTAGCAACTACAAAACTGTACAACCTTATATAGCTGCTAAATGTATTAGAACTGTAATTACATAAAACCGTACATATTGTAAAAAATGTGACTAAATTTAACAATTTTGTTCTTGTAATAATTGTAACTTTTATGGTCATATATACAATTGTATAACAACGCAGCTTGCTGATGACAGGATGCGTTATAGAGCGACCATAAATAAATAAATTTAAAAAATTGAAATATACGTTTCAAATTCAGGGGACTTCCACGCAATCGGTCAAGGAAGGTCAATTTTGGAGAAAATTGTACTTACGATTTCCCCGCTAGCTGTGTGTACAGAGAGACGTAACCATTTGCTCGGTGCCAAGGAACTACAAAATGTAAATTTTGACTCCACAACGTGTTAATGGAAGTAATTTTTTACGTAAGGAAAAGCAATTATCCACCTTCCGGAATTGAGAATCTATAACACGAATTTTTCTGCCGAAAATTACAGTTTTTCGCTGCAGCATTCTATAACTTTCTCAACCTTACGTATGTAGTACGCGAGAGAGTTATAAAAATCATCATAGCTTTTCTGGTTATTCAATTTTTTTATTCCTTTTCGAGCCTACATGATTGCGTTGTTCAGCAACATTCTTTAGAACAAAGTTCTTTGTGCTGTTTAGATCTCTTGATATTTCATATATGTGCCGTTAGAGATGCATGCTGGTGATGAACAATATCTGTAATAAAAATGTTTACCATTTAAGTAATGTAAATAAAAATGTTAATTCTATTTTTAATAGCCTAAATATTTTCTTACAATAATTCAATATTCATGAAATTAAGAGGATGAATTTATTCGAGTGTCGCCAGTATGGCAGCTCATGAACAAAACTTTAAACATCAAAACTTGGACGCCTTTCCTCACAAGTACACTTTTAATCCCAGTAATAATTTACACACACGTTTAGATTTATGGGGTCCACAGAACTATTAAAGCACATATTTAGAAAAGTAAGCTACCAAAGGAAAAATTCATATATTTTTTCCCTCATAATCTCTATATATAAATATGGATATTATCGGCACAATTACATCTACCGAACATGAATAGTGCATGACAAATAATATGGAATTGTAATTTATTTTTAAATGGCTAGTAATTATTAATCATCTTTGAATTTTTTGATTGTCTTAATTGTATTGTATTAACTTCCAAGTATATTTCACATACCTAGTTTTTTCTTCTAGTAGCTGTAACCCCACGTTTTTCCTGGTCCAACATTCATATAGTATTTGCTTCTCTGGCTATATGCGAATCTAATTCAAAAGGAAGAATACATAAAAACCTACATTTTTGTACATCTCAATACACAACAGCTAATAACTATTTACAGCCAGTATTGTGATATACTCAAATGAACAAATTAGGTTGTTTGGATATTCAAGAGATTGGGAACTAGTCCGCAATTTTTTCAACAGCAACATTTCCATATTAAGTGAAGGCGCTATTGCTCGTGGTTTGAAAGAAAGTATATTAACCTTACGTATGTTTTCGGGCTAATACAGAAACATGAATGCCTATTTTTAATAAACGTATACATTGTAATTTTAATACGTAAATAGCTAATTGCTCAAGGTTTAGTTTTGATTGTGCAGCCTTCAGACTTGCTAAAGGTGTGGGTGTGGGCTCAGTTGAAATCTTGCTGTTTGGAGATGCCTGGCATTTGGCATCACACACTATAACATATGGATATTATATGCCGGATATACGAGGGTGAATCAAAACGTAAGTTACATTTCCAAGTTATGACCATTTACGAAACCACCTACACATAGACAACATGGCAACATGACAACACACAATATAAGTTCACTTTTCCACATAGTCTGCAACAGATTGTAAACATTTCTCGGAACGGTCAACCAACGTTTCGATTCCATATGCGTAGAAATCATCTCTAGCGCTATTTAACCATTTGGAGCCAGCAGTCATTTTGAGCAGCAACCTCATCGTTTCGTAATCGCCATCCACCTAGATTCTTTCTCATCTTACCCGACACATGATAATTGAATGATGTTAAGTCTAGACTGAATGGAGGATGTTGCCATACCTCCCACTTGAATTGCTGCTGCAGTTCGGACGTTTGAGGTGTTGCGTTATCGTGCAACAAAATCACACCTGCGCTCAATTTTTCCGCCGCTTTTTTTTAATTGTCATACGCAACCGGTTTAACGTTTGAGAAAACGAACGCACATCCAATTTGATGTGAATATCTATTAGACGCGTCATTGAACCTAGCCCGCTCTGCGCCCAAAACACGACGGGATATTACTCGCGCAACTTTTCTTGAACAATGGATTGAAGAAATGCAGGAAGGGTAGAGTGGGGGGTACTAGATACGAAATCGGCCACTAGATTTTATGATGCAATGCCAATCTCTGGGGAATCAGTCATGCCTTTTGAACGTTCTCAATAATATGCGTTCTAACTTTCTCACGAGTTCGACGTATCTCCTGTGATAAATCTTTACCTGCTTCGGTCATTTTAGATTTTTTTGAGAAAATAACGGTTAGAAGTTTTCGCCTTCAAAAGAAAATTGTTTCTATTTCGCGCCAGTGAATGTGTGTTTTGAATGTTCTCATCTGTGCTTGCAGAGAGCTTTTGCTTTCAATTGTTTATTGTGCCAGAGAGGGAGAAGCTAGGTCATCGTCCGAGAAAAGTTGTGCGAGTAAAATCACACCAATCTTCCTATCAGACGTGTCAGCAGTGACTGTAGCTTGCTTCGCATTGATCATGGTCATGACATTCAGCGCGCTCTTGCGGCGAGCTAGTCTAACTTCCTTTTTGATTCGCCTATCCCACTCCTGAGGGTGGAGCGGGGGGCCACACCAAAACGTTAAATGGAAACTCCCTTTTTATAGTGGATTCTAATTTTGCCCCAAAAAATACGTTGGTTTTGGCTGAAACTTTTTTTAAGTTTGACAGATAGGACAGATAGGACTATTGTGAGAGGCACGGTACAGGTGCTTGTGCACAAACTGCAACCCAAAGGTATTAAATTTAGCAGTAGTTGGTGTATATTGTTTAAATAATAAATATTTTGTTCTTATTTTCTACTCTTCCGTGTGAAATTTCCATAAGTCGTATTGTAAATCGTAAATCGTAGTTTTTACGATTACAACGCCCTCTATCGCGAAAAAAAATCAGATACAACTTGCTTACTTTTTTATGGAGAATCCGAATCTGGAATAAAAAATGGAGTTTCCATTTAATATTTTGCAGTTGCCACACAACCCCACACCTCGCAACCCCATCCCCAGGACTTTGGGGGCTTGTGTTGATATCATTGAATAGATTTTTTTATACATTCAACACTTTTTTTATCTTCCGATTAGATGTGTATTTCACGAGATATTAAACAGGTTCCATACTTTTCTTAGGGTATCAGGAGAATCGTAGTTTTCCGATTATAGCGCTGTCAAGAATTGAGAAAAACGTTCCAAACAAAACCTACTCATTTTGTAGCGCAAAATTTGAATCTGCAATAAAATGGGGATTTACATTTTTAAATTTCGAAATTGCCCCCCCCCACCCCACCTCCAGAAGGAGTGGTTAAGCGGTCATGTTTGGTATCATTACATAGATTTTGAAAATTATTATATAAGCATTCTTTCCTTCGCAAACATTTTTTTCTAAGATATTTGATTGTTGCGGGACTTTTAGTCCAGCCTATATATAAAATCATTATTATGTTCACAGTGTACTTCATTTAGTTCACAGAATGTCCAAATTGGCAGGTAAACCTTTTACCTACAACATTAATGAAAATTAAAATAATTAAATTAAAGACAAATGTTTGATAGTTTAGGAACGTACGGGTTCCCCGCGCCTGGCCTTTGCATTGGTGATTGGGACGGATATTGCCCTCTCATGGGTGGTTGCATGGGATTTCGCATCATAGGCTGATTCGGCGTCATAGATGGTGATCTGTATGGATTCTGCTGATTTTGTGCCATCATAGGATTGCCTCCACATCGCTGATTTTGCGTGATTCCCGGCGAATAAAGGCCATTCGTGTTTGGCCGGCCCTGCATCATGCCTGGTTGTCCTTGGCGATACATTTTCAGCAGCGATTAGAAATTGATGGAATTTTTATTGTAATATTCTATTCTGTAAAAAATAAAATAGGTACCCCATGGTTATGAACTAGTACTGAGAATTACAACAGTAAACTCTTATACTGTTATAAATTTGTGGTTCTTAGTTTCTTTTGTCAATACTACTTAAAAAGGCAGCTCACATTACAAGCAGTCCACCACGACTCCAGTACGGATCTCTCAACGATTTGGAGGGAGGCTCATTTTTTTCACGATCGTGTCTGAAAAAAGTGTAAATTGTCAGTGAGAAATGTACATACATTGCAAGAATTTCTTGGGACATAAAGAATTTGTATAAATCAGTCTTTTTTCAATTATTTGTAGCAGTCACTTAAGTGTTCCAAAATAATTAGATGGTTATGTTATAACTAGTAACACTCGTTATTTGTTATCAATTTAGGCTTCAAAGTACAATCATACTTCTGGCAATTCGAAAAATTTTCAAATTTAATGTTCAAAATTCAAACATGTTATTGAAAAACTGAATTATTAACATAAAACTAAGTTTGTGGAAGAGAAAAAGTACAAGTGCATAATTACATTCATATGTACACAGCTTTCGGAAGGTAATTGGTGTTATTGTAAAGTTAAGAAAATAATTATAAATACGGAAATTATATCTGAAACTTATTACTTTAATTATTATATTTAAAACCATTTCATCACTTTGGTTGGTAACTGAATAGTTCCCACGCACTTAAAATTGAAAGAAATAGTTATTTCACTATTCTTATTGTAAATATTGTGAAGCTTTTTTTTCTTGTTTTTGCTTCAGGTTTGCTACTTTCCACTGTGTCGACCTGTAATTTTTTCGTTCCTCTCAAGAGCAAAAACATAAATATTGCTATATTTTCATTTCTTAATTATATTTTTAAGATGTCGTGTTAAATAATTCACAATATCTCAATAGCTTTTCCAACTTCACAGATCTTATAAATGTACATATTCACCTGATAAGGCGCAATTCGTTTCTAAAATAATTTCATTTTAAGTATTTTTCTAAATAATACGAAAAATTATGAATAAATCCACATCTGGATAACCTTCAAATTTTATTGCAACTGAAAACAATGTTTTCGTATTCTTTTGTTCCAAAAGTTACCATGGTATTTTTCTCAAAGGTAAGGTTTCATCAAAACAATAAAGAAATAGCTTTTAGGCCCATTTAACAATTTTCTCGAATTACATTTTGTAGTTTGAAGAACAGTTTATAATGTTAAGTACCTCATTTTTTGTGCCTTCGTTTCTTATACTAATATTAATAAATACGACCATTTAGATACATAATGTCGTTTACTTTATCAGAATTATGTTTATAATATTATATATCAACTAATATTTTTACATACCTTACAATCCATTTAATACCAATAACCCCATCTTTTACCCGGGCCTACAAGTTTATAAGCTTTGTTTCTTTGCTGGAAAGTGAATCTGTGGAAATGTAAAAAGCAGTAGGATTTATTAAGGTGAACGATTTTGTAATTGTTTTAATCGTTATGTATTTATTTATTAAAAATTAATGATTAAAGCATGATGAAATGGGTCGTTGAGCTGGGTGGTAACAGTAATTTTTGTATTCATTTACGTTGAGTGAAATGTGAATAATCTTATGAAATATTTTTTAAATAAATACAGCCAAAAATACATCAGTGTAAATCACTTGACGGGTTTGCTACAGAACCTTCCACCCTGTTTATAAGGTTCTCGGGGATAATGGTACAAGCTTACGTAAATACAAGGTAAACGTAAGTTTTATATGTAAGCTTAGTTCATTCTTCACGTAAACTGCTGCTCTCAAGGATTTTTTATTTCTTATTGAACATTTTGCCAGACTCTCAAATATTTACGTACCTTCGTCTGTAACAAATGGATGTATTAATAACATAAAATAAATCTGGTTATATACAAAGTGTGAGTTTTGATTTTAATGAAGTAAGTTCTTGTGTCTACGTACATTGGCCGACAGGTACAAGGAGCCGTCGCTGGTGTACAGGTTGTGCAACAACCAGTTGTGCAGTAACACATCGTCATCTTGATTCAATTGATGTTGAGATGATTAGATATAACCGAAAAAACAGTAGATAGAGATCTGCCTCCTTAGATGATATTCAGTTTTCCGGAATTCAGCATGTATCTGGCAAATATGCAAAAGTAGGAGAGACCATGGATTTGGTTAGTGTTTTTTCAATCGCAATATCATGGACAAAATTTCAAAGATTAAGATTTAACCCTTTCGCTCCCAATTTTTTTCTGGCCAACCGAAAAGTAGTGGATCATGGCGGATGTTAAAATTCTAGCCTTGAGAGTTATTTTTAACAATTTATTATCTTAAATTTAATTCTTCATTTAGGAATTTTGAAATAGGACCTGGGACATATATGCCCCAATGGGACTAGAATGTGGGACGCATGCGTCCCATTGGTATACAAAATCTAGATTAGGAAATTGAATATGAACAAAAACCGCCAATATACAAGTGCAATCTGGTGTCAAAACGAAGAACTAATTACGTAGGCTTCAGGAACCCACTGGGACACACAATAAACTGAAATTTACAGCAGAATTTCCCAATAGTAGCCTGGTGAAAGTTGGCGGGACATATGTATCCCGCTGGGAGCGAAAGGGTTAAATGAAGTAGCCTAAATCAATTCTTAGAATGATTTTTTTGCAACATTATGGTGCTAATCATATGAATACACCACTTCTTGTTTCAACGAAAAATAGAAAAACCTAGAGACACGCGAAAATTAAAATTTGAAAATTTCTGAAGTAAAGTCAGTATGTATGCATTAATTCATAAATTTAAAATGAAAATACATCTATTTGATAAATGCATGTAATACACCATGTATAATAAACAGTAGTACTTGTAAGATTTTAATTTTGTTATTTCGTCCCGCTACCTTTTACGTACTAAAGAAAACAATCTAAGACACAAAAATAATTTTATCTTGAAAGATAGTACTCTTCTTTTAAGATTTTCTTTTCTGTTGCACATTTGTTTACTTTCCGCCCTTAAAAGAATGGGACAGGGACATCTTTTTCTGTTTCTTCATCACGGACAGTAAATGGTGACTGGTTAATTTTAGTAGCA
This sequence comes from Gryllus longicercus, assembly GCA_038098605.1. NCBI lineage: Eukaryota > Metazoa > Arthropoda > Insecta > Orthoptera > Gryllidae > Gryllus > Gryllus longicercus. The sequence continues at coordinate 1,658,122 of JAZDUA010000139.1, forward strand.
TAATTTAATGGTGAATTTAAGGTGTTGTAGATAAGTTGATAAATTTAAGATGTTCTTTATTATCAAACCAACTTTAAAAACAATTATTTCTTGGACTACTGGATTAATATTTTCCAGAGAACATTTTTTTAATTTTTTATAGTAATGATAGCGATTATACAAATGAGAGAAATCAATGACCGGTAAAAATCATTGTAGCATTGCCTATGTAGTATTGCCAGTCTGCGACAACTAATATTTCTCGGAAATTCGGATTAAAGATAAAGAAACATGACGTCACTGAAACTTCCGACAGCTGAAGGTAACATTCTCAGCGTTCAGGAGAACTTGTCGCAACATAAGTGGTACAGACGGAGATACTAGACAGACCTCGAGCATCTGCCAACGCCATCACATGGGGCACCTCATGTCATCAGCATGCAATTAGGAATTCATGTTGGTGCAATTATGAAAAATATACCTGTTTCCGAAACAAAAGTATTTTTGATAATTCTGTAAATATTTTTTGCGAAATAATTTTCCAGAAAATTGGTAAAATTATTAATAATTTTCCAAAATATGCAGAATATATTTAATTTAATATGTATAATACAGTACAAAAATGTAAAAATATTTTTTGTAAAAAAATGAATCTTATAAATCGCAGTTAGTAAGATAAGACTGTTTCCGTTTATGTACGATTCCCATCATGCTTCTCCGGTTCTCAAACTGCTGGTTGTGGCACAATGAATAGTAACCTTGTATATATATAAATTATTTGAAAGATGTGAATAATATAGGAAATATCTGATTTCGATATAAATCCTCCTTAGACAGTCCTTGCTCGTCATATGCTTTAAATTGTTAACAATAACCGACCAATCTGAAAAATAATATTGTTCTAATATTGAATGAACTCTTCCTATGTCTTCTCGTTAAAAAGATCTGTATCTTACCTAAACGGCACGTATTTTTACTTGCGGTCCTGCATTTCTTCTCTCCCACCCTCAAACACGTGCTCGATGTTAATGCATAATCGTCCAATGTAGTTATTTGCAGGAAACTTCTCCAGATAGTCTCAACGCGCCTGATGTTACGGTTGTGCACAAAGAATACTGTTGAGCTTTGTTAGATGTTTATACTACTTTGTTTATTGTAACTCTGGCAACGAGCAAGTTAATTTTCCACATCATCCTTTATTGGTATGTTTTGTTGAGAATAACTGATAAAGAGGTTATACAACTTCAACTAGCGAAAGAATGGCACAGACATTCTCGTAGTATTTTTTTTAAAATTTCCTTGGTGTGGGTTAGCTTTCTGGTCTTGCCCCCATACTCTCGGCGTCTGCCGTCTATCACCACCCTAAATACATTTCAAGAGATTTTCTCAATTTTTTCGTTTCTTAATAATAGATTCCATATATTAGTTTGAAAATATTAAAGAAGAGTAAAACCTCGTCCTCGATGGAAATTTTCATCGAAAAATTTCGTGGTGTTCCTAAAAAACATATCGGTTAAGCTCTAGTGTAAATGCAAAATTTGAAACTCCTTTTTATAGGAATCTTTTGTGTTTTTCAAAAAACTTAATTTTTAAGTCATTTGAAGATCTTTTACTCAGAAATGTAATAATGTATACAATCACTGGATTTGTCCATATTAACGCCGAGAGAGATATTTGAAAATAATATTTTTCTGTAAAAAATTCTGTTTCTTTTTGAAAAACGAAAAAACAAAATAATACAGCAAAAATAATTCTACGTCATCATAAACAACACTATCCCTACGAAAAGTTAGAAGAACAAATTGAGCACATTTTGAGAAATGGCGTATGCGCATCTGAAAATGCGAAATTTTGAGCTGGTTTTCACAGAGAACTATTGAGTTTTCAAGAAACTTAGTACACCATTTAAAGCACACGTATTCATAAATTCAGTAATGGTAACAAATCGCCGCTGTTGTAAGTATTAACGACGTGAGAGGCTAGTCAAAAATAATTAATTTTTGTAATTTTTGCACAAACAAAAGGTTAGAGAAAAATGTTGATGTCATCTCCTAGAATATATTTAGGACGATCCCTTTCAAAAGTTTTTTAAAAATTGAAGCTGTTTTCGAGAAAATTTTGTTAACTTTAACATTTTTAATACTCTACAGATCGCACGCAGTATTGCGCGAAAACTACCAAAAGGTTCAAACAAATGTGCATGACCCTATTGAAAGAACTAATTACGGGCAATAAATTTTATTTGTAGGAAAAATTTCGATCAATAATTTTGTAGTTTTCGAAAGAGGCCGAAAGAATTCAGACTTAAAATTTTTGAAAATTTTATGTTAACCCTGAAAATCAGACCTATATGTTTATTTTACTGTATTCTTACAAGAAAGTTAAAGAAAAAACTTGAGAATTTGAGAATTGGAGAATTTTTGAGAATTTTTTTTGAGAATTTTTTTAAAAATGTTTCAGAAGCTTCATGTAAAGTACTCCCAAATTTTAAAGAATAATTTTCAAAATCTCAATGCTTCGACTCGGCCCATATCGACAGATGTTTCTGCAATATAACCAAAATTCCTACGTATGGTGTAGGAGTTAGTGGTGTTCACAGACGGACGGACTGACAATTTACCGGCAATTGATTTTCCGGTATTACGGACCCACAAAACAGGGATTCTGACTACACATTCTGACTACCTAATTTTTTCTAATTTAGGTAGTAGGATTGTTATGGGGTTATATTGTAAGTGCGCCTTGACGTTGTTAGGTTGTCAACACTGTGTTACTAGATTGTCGTTGCGAATGAGTTGTAGCGAGTTGAATTAATGTTCGGTGTTCAGTTGTGATATTAGACACTATTTTGTATCCATCTTAATCCACATTAAAGTTTATCTATTTAAATTAGTTACAGTGTTCTTTATTGGCCTCATAACATGGCGCAGTCTGGAAATATTTTATGTATATACTGAAATGTGGAGATATATTCGGCAATTAATGATATCAATATCTCTGTGAAAAGTGAGGTTATATGAACACGAGTTGAATTGTGGATTGCGAATGAGTACAGCATTCGTTAATAGGTGTCTGATATTAATATATATGAGAGACGTATATTGATATAAAGCTATAATGGAAGGTTTGAAGCCGCCACGGTGTTTAAATTTGAACTCTTCCAATATGTCAGAGGAGTGGAAAATTTGGAAACAAAGTTTTGAGACGTATATGGTGGCATCCGGTGGCAATGAAAAAAGTGATTTGGTGAAGATTGCTATTCTTTTACACGTTTTAGGTGAAGAGACAATGCGTATTTATGATACGCTTGACATTACGGAAGAAGAAAAAAAGCTTTATGCCACAGTTATGACGAAAATTAACAACTATTTTGTACCTCAAGTTAATACCAGTGTAGAGACGTATAAGTTTAACTGTCGTGTGCAAGGACAGTCAGACAGTTTTGACAGTTTTGTTACGGATCTGAAGAGAATGAGTGCACTTTGTGATTTTGGTAATGCACGTGACAGACTCATAAAGGACAAAATAGTGCAAGGTGTATGTGACCAAAATCTATAACGAAAATTGCTTGCTGAGGCAAACTTAACCTTAGCCAGCGCAGTTGAGATGGGTAGAGCAGCAGAGCAGACACAACAACAATTGGAGACAATGGAAAGACAGTCATTATCTGTCGAGACCATTCAGAAGAATAATGAGCAATACGCGAGGAAGTCCACGGGAAGCTCCTGGCAGGGAAACAAGGTACAGCAGCCGTCAACGAGTAAAGCCTATCAAAAGAAGGGGTCAACTTCAACACCAGGCAGAGAATGTGGTAAATGCGGACTTAAACATGAGTGGGGACAGTGTCCGGCATTTGGTAAGACGTGTCGAAAGTGTAAAGCGTTAAATCATTTTGCGAGAATGTGTAAAAGTAAACTAGTGTATGAAGTAAACACAGACACTGAGGAAGACGGAGATTGTTTCATGGGTTCAATTCAAGTAGAAAAAACAGTAAATAGCATTGATTATAATAAAAACGACTGGTATCAGATTGTGGAGTTAACTGATTGTGACAAGAGAGTGAAGTTCAAACTAGACACGGGGGCACAAGTTAATGTGTTGCCTATGTCTAAATTAAAGCAAATGAAAGTGGAACAAAACATAGTTCATAGTAATGTAACGTTGAGAACCTTTGCCAACACAAAGATACCAGTTGTTGGTAAAATCACTTTGCAATGCAAAGCAAATGACCGTATTTAGAGTTTCAGGTTGTAGATTTTGATAAAAGTTTTCCAATTTTAGGTTTGAAAGGAATCGAAAAGTTAGATTTATTGCAAAGGAGTGTGAGTGAAATCAAACTAGAAACTGTTTTTTCTACGCATCGGGATTTATTTCGGGGTATTGGAGATATATCAATAAAAAAATGTAAAATTGTGTTGAAAGATGATGCCGTACCGAAAGTGACCGCGTGTAGGAAGATCCCATTTAAACTACGAGAGAAAGTAAAAGATGAGTTAAATAGAATGGAAAAATTAAACATTATACAAAAAGTGACAGCGCCTACAGATTGGGTTAATCCTATAGTTGTTGTAAACAAACCTGATAAGAATGTCAAAATTTGCTTAGATCCGTTTGAATTGAATAACGCGATTAAAAGGGAACATTTTAAACTACCAACATTTGAGGAATTAACGGCTGATTTGAACGGAACAAGATTTTTTTCGACGCTTGACGCTAATAAAGGGTTCTACCAAATTCGTTTGGAGGACGAAAGTTCGGATTTAACGACTTTTAATACTCCTTTTGGTCGGTATAAATTCTTAAGATTACCTTTTGGCCTATCTTGTGCTCCTGAAATGTTTCACGCCACTTTTACTGATATTTTTAAAGATATTGAAGGAGTAAAGATATATATTGATGACATTTTAATTGCAGCAAAAACTCAAATAGAACATGATAAAATATTAAAACAAGTATTGGATAGGGCAAAGGAAATAGGAGTGAAATTTAATAAAGAAAAATGTATATTTGGAGTCAGTTTGGTTAAATTTATGGGACACATTTTGAGCCAAGATGGTATTCAAATTGATAAAGATAGAATAAAAGCAATATTGGAAATACCGGTACCAGGCAATAAAGCGGATCTGAGCAGATTTTTGGGTATAGTGACATTTGTATCAAGATTTATACCGAATATGACTGATTTGACTTGTACTTTGCGCGGATTGTTGAAAAAAGACGTAACTTGGAACTGGTCGAATCAGTGTCAAACAGATTTTGACAAGCTGAAAGAGTGTTTATCGCAGGCACCGGTATTGCATTATTTTGACGCCAATAAACCGGCAACACTTTCAGTTGATAGTTCGCAGAATGGTCTTGGAACAGTCTTACTACAGGATGGTTGTCCAGTGATTTATGCTTCTCAAACATTAACTGATACTCAGCAAAAGTATGCCCAGATTGAAAAGGAAACTTTAGCGATTGTTCATGGCTGTGAGAGATTCCATCAATTCATTTATGGTCAAAAGGTTGTGGTGGAGACCGATCACAAGCCATTGGTTTCTATATTTCAAAAACCATTGGACAAGGTTCCTCTTAGACTTCAACGATTGAGACTTAGGCTACAGGGTTATGATTTAGATGTTCGTTATAAACCGGGAAAAATGTTATATATCGCTGATGCTTTATCGCGTGCGAGTATTGATGATGGAAATTTCCGGTTGAATGACGAGTCTGATTTACAAGTTAATTTGTTGAATGTAAGGTATAACGTAACTGATGAAAAGTTGAACAAAATAATTAAATATACAGAAAAAGATGATGAGTTACAAAAACTAAAAGAAGTAATACAAAATGGGTAGCCTGTAGAAAAACGATATGTTCCGCCGGAATTAACTCCATATTGGTCAGTAAGGTCAGAATTGAGCGTTTATAATGGCTTAATAGTAAAGGGGCTACAGATTGTAATACCGCGACTACTGAGACGTGAAATGATCGACAGAGCACATTATAATCATATGGGCGTGGAAAAGACGACAAATAGAGCACGTGATTGTATGTACTGGCCAATGATGTTTAAGGAAATTAAAGATAAAGTTGATAGTTGTTCTGTCTGCCGTTGTAATTCGAAATCTAATCAAAAAGAAACCCTTGTAAATAAGGATCTTCCTACGAAACCGTGGGAAATTGTAGCGATGGATATATTTCGATTTGAAAAAAAAAAAACCTGCTGATAGTTGATCTGTACTCAAAATACCCAGAAGTCGCGCAACTTAGAAATATGTCGTCAGAATCGGTGGTAAATGAATGTAAAGCTGTTTTTGCTAGACATGGCAAGCCTGAGAAAGTCTATTCAGACAACGGGACAAACTTTGTGAGTAGAGAATTTCGAAATTTTGCTAAGGAATGGGAATTTGAGTGTACGACTTCGTCAGCAGGGTATTCACAGTCAAACGGGTTTATAGAACGGCATGTCCAAACGATTAAAAATTTGCTTAAAAAATCACTCAAAGATAATAAAGATATTTATTTAACACTGCTGGAGTATAGAAATACGCCGTTAGATAGTAATTCGCCATCGCCGGCGCAATTGTCATTCAATCGTAGACTTAGAAGTATGTTGCCTTATACAGATAAATTACTAAAACCTGAGATTCAATAGGATATTGTAATAAAAGCGCAAAATAAACAATACATTCAGAAATATTATTATGACAAATAAGCGAAAGATCTAGTTCCGTTGCAGGTAGGAGACAGGGTTCTTTGCAAACAGACAAGAGAAATTGGAAACCACGTGTGGTACGAGAGACAATGAGTAGACCGCGATCATATAAGGTAGAGCTTGAGTCGGGATCGGTGTTAGAGAGGAACCGCAGATTTCTTCGAAAAGATAGTGCTGTGGTTGTTGATAAAAATAGATATAATGATATTTCTGAAAATAATGTTGATAATGAAGAGAATGTTGAAATTGAAGATAGTGTGAGTAGTCCTATATCGGAAGCAAATGTTAAAGTAGACAAAGTTATAACGAATGATAATTCGCCGAACAATGTAAATGCTGAAAATATTGTTGTTGACCATAGTAATGAACAAAACATTGTAAAATCAAGTCCAGTTAGTAGACCTAAAAGAATTACTAAAAAACCTTCGTATTTGAATGATTATACAATGTAACTTCAGGGGAGATGTTATGGGGTTATATTGTAAGTGCGCCTTGACGTTGTTAGGTTGTCAACACTGTGTTACTAGATTGTCGTTGCGAATGAGTTGTAGCCAGTTGAATTAATGTTCAGTGTTCAGTTGTGATATTAGACACTATTTTGTATCCATCTTAATCCACATTAAAGTTTATCTATTTAAATTAGTTACAGTGTTCTTTATTGGCCTCATAACAAGGATTTATCCGCTTTGTCGTTTTCAGGGCTCGGCAATGAGATTTTTTCTAACGAAAATTTGCCAATTTTTTCCCCGCAGCTTTACATAACCTTCTCTATAATGCGTATGTTACTCCGTACGTATACAAGAATGTAACTAGTAGTGTTACAGATTAGCACAGACTCTCCCGTATTAGTGTTCTCTGTCCATTGGTCACAGAGAGCTATTCGGAATTGCTACCTGCCATCTATCGCAATTATTTTTAAATTTTCTTGATTTTCCAGTTTCCTAATAGTAGTATTTGGAAATATTATTTCAAGAATATTAAAGAACAGTAAAACCTAGTCCTAAATGACAAGTTTTTTTGTCACACAAAATTTTTGAGTTTTCCAAAATATTCATTAGAAGTCATTTGAAGTACTTTAATTCCAAATGCAGTAGTGTTTACAAATTGCTGAAATTGTCATCAGAAAAGTAACTAGTGATGCTATAGAATGGCACAGACTTTCCCCTATTAGTTTTCTATTTCCTTTGAAGCTAGCTATTCAGACTTTTCAAAAACTCTTGCCAGCTACCATCTGTCCCCGGCCAAAGTATATTTTTTTTAATTTTCTCAATTTCCTGGTTTCTTAATTGTTGAGCTGAAATACTATTTAATGAATATATAAAAATAGTAAAACCTCGTCATAATAGACAATTTTCTTTGAAAACTTTGGAGCCTTTTAAATATAATGGCGTTTGAGCGTGTCTGAAAATGCGGAATTTTGAACTAATTTTCACAGTAAACTTTTGAGTTTTCGAGAAACTAGTAACAAAAAATGTGACATTATTTAAAATGAAATATTTCGGTACGGTATTTCGGCCCTGGATCTAACTCTCCCGTGGAGGAAGATGGCCACCACCTCCGGGAGACAACGCATGCACTGTACTTACGGGACTTACAGGCTGGGGACTTACAGTACTTAGGGGACTTACGGACTTAACAGTTGCGCCCGGAATCTCCAATCAATCAAAATTCTCCCATTCAATCGATCGAAAAAACACGGTTCCTATAAAGTGATCTCTGACATATGCCAGCCCAAACATTTGCAAAAAACTGCTGCCTACATCGCGTGAAAACCGTTCTTCGTCACTAAATTTAATCTACTCCACAAACTATGCAACCAGCAATCTCCTTAACAATCCAATACCAGATTGCGAGAAGGTTAATTCCCGCAAGTACTGGAACCTCTGGAATTTGTACGATTTATATGCTTCATCTCTTAGATAAGTCCATATGCGCTAATGATGCATCCTTATAAAACGCCCCACTTGACGTGTACTAGCAGCTGCATCGTCCAAAATAGTATCCGACACGACCTGAGGAAGTCGCGTGGGCGGCCTGAACCGGCTGATGATGGTACGTTTCCTGTCAAGACAAGTCTATTGAATGCTCTGCGTATTATCTGCGAACAAGGCACGCGACGATCGAGGAGTCGTCCCTTATAAACGCGGCAAGCGTCGTGGGCGTTGCCTAGGAATTCAGCGAGCAGTAACAGCAAGTCTCCATATCCTCGTAACGTGATCGCGCTATTCTCTTCCACGACGTTTCCGTGAAGCTACAGGAAATTCTAATGACAAATGCTACGCATAGCCGAAGAATGTCCTATCACCGACCAAGTGCACTACCCCACCAGCGCGCTGCTCAAATTCGCCGAGCTTGCGCCTTCGTCATAACCTGAGGTTACCCGAACTGCGCGTCGAGGATATTCAGCAACTGTCGCATTTCATGTCCCAATTCACAACCTCATGTTGTAATTATAGGAGTTTTGGTCTCAAAATAACTCTATCTGCTATCGTCTTCAAAGAAATGGACAATAAATTGACCCCTGTATAGAAACAATATTCATCCATTTTTCATTACCAGGGGCCGACGATAGGAGTTTTTTCTGTCGATAATGAGCCGTTTTCCACTGTACGATTACACTTTCTTTTCTTCCGAAGAGCGAGAAAGTAAACTAGAGGAGCTACAGAATGGCACAAACATTCTCGAAATAGTTAGTTTTGAATTATTTTTGTCTGGACTAGCTTTTCGTTTCCAACTGGTATCTTCTGCGGTCTAACCGTAATAATTTCCCTCGCAAAAATGTTTTTAAATAACATGGTATTTCTGAAGTCAGAAAATATAGACAATCTAGACACTTCGAGCACCTGTCCATCTCTTCGTATGATGAATTTCAGTTTCAACACGTCAGTGATTCACCATATTCCCAAAAACACATCCTTAAATATAGACTTTATGTGTCTATATTTCATGCTGCGGAGAACGCAGCTCCTCGTGTCAGTGGCTAGTCGTACGGCAGTGGCTCTTGGAGTGGCCAGTCGCTTGTACTGACTAGTCGTATGAAACAGATCATTTGGTTACATTTAGTACCATACAGTCATTTGGTTGAAGCCCTGGGATACATAGAAAGTCAAAGTGAAGACAAAGCAATGATAATAACTGACTGTAAAAGTGCAATTCTAGCCTTAAGGAACTTAGCCAGTGACAACGAAGTGATCCAGAATATAGTTATGAAAATTCAAAATTTGAAAACTGAAGACAAAAAAAAATAATTTTCTCCTGAATACCATCACATGTCGGCATAGCAGAAAATGATATGGCTGACAAAAGCGAAAGAGACTGCTGAAACTGAGAAAGGAACTGACATTATATTAAGTTAAAACCAATATCACAAGAACATCGTCAATCTGAAAAATAGAGACAGTAATGAATGGAGTGGTTTAAGCTGCAAAATAAGTATTAAAAAGTTCCAAGATGTTAATCCAGCTGTCACTTTTCGCAGAGCTGATCAAGTATTCCTAATGCGATGCAGAATAGGTCACACCACGTTCACACATCCACATTACATCTCAAATAATGCTGCAGCTATCTACGACCGATGCAACATGATCTTCTCTGTTGGGCACATTTACATACGCCCTGAATACGAGACCGAAAGACTATCTGAAGAACTGAAAATACATTCTGAACTCGCCAGCGGTAGTTCTAAAAGACGAGTAATTATGTAACAAATTTATTAAATTCCTGAAAGAAGCTAACCTGTACAGCCATATACAATGTTTTCTTGAAATTATGCTTAGGGTAAATTCTGCTCTGTAATGAAGAACTGAGCTCAACCTCTGATTAATGCGCTGTAATAATTAAAACCAAAGATGTAACGTAAGGATAATGTCTTTGTGTGTTTAAAAAGGCATAGTTCTGTAATGTATTTTTGTATGTTTAATGAAAATGAGGTTGCTAATAACCCATCTTATTTGTTTAAGGCAAAATTGTCAAAAATCTCTCTTCTCGCCACTTATGTAGCTTTCTACGCTGTTCCCTCTCTAAACTTACACTATGCTCTCTCCCTTCTTTTATTTCGATAAACGTAACTGAGAGCATGTGCTTAAGATTTGTTGCAAGCGGAGCTCCTACAAATGGTTCTGGAGTTGGAAGTCTATGATAGGGTGACCTGGTACCTCGGAACCACTTTACCTGCATCAAAAGCGCATTCTGTACGCTTTCATCTGTTTTCTTTGTAAAGATAGATGATGGTGGCGTACGTGCGTAGTTAATAGGCCTTGTCCTGGAATAGACTCCCGGTAACGCCCCTTTCTGCACTGGATCAGAACGCTGTTCTTTCTTATTGACATCTTTTAAATCTCAAAGGCCCTTTTGTTGTTCAAGCTGACAAAGGCGCTGTTGCATTGTGAGTTCAGAAAATGCTCTTGTCTTCAGGTGAAGGTAGGGTTGCGCCGCCGATCATCGAGTATTTTCAACCAACCGCTCGGTCCGCTGGTGACTATCCCCGGCTTTCTGAAGCGCATTTAGTTTTGGACCTTTTAGCCGTTTAATGTCAATTCACATACCAAAAAGAGTAATTTTACATTCAATTTGCTTTCAAAACATTAACAAATGATAATTGTATTTCGTATAATAGATAATTGTATTTTTCTTTTTTCTATCAATTGTAGGTGAAATAGATATATAGTTGTTACGAAAATCAATGATTGTTGAATTTCTTTAAATCTAAATATATTAGGAACAATGTCTCTGCGGCATATTTCATGTTTGATGAGTCAGTATTGTTGGGCGCCTACACGACCCTTATCAACTAACAATCCAATAAAGATATTCGTAAATCTGACTTTAATCCGCAGTCATTTGTCTGCAGTTTTTCTGCAGTCGTTTGTTTGCGGCTCCTCTTCAGTTTCTGCGACGGAGAGGAAATTACCAGCCTATTTCCAAAGTGATTTCCATGAAACATTCTATTCCTCTATTATTCTATTCTATTCTTCACTTACTCTATTCTTATACTTCAAGATAGGGTATAGCGTTTTTGGAGATAACCGTATAATACAGCAGAAATGCAACTTTTCAACAACATATTTTGCAATAAGATAGAAAAGCGTCTTATATCTTGATATGTAAATCCATAAAACTAGTGGACGTGTATACAGGTCACTGCAAATTTCTCCTTTACAAATGCCCATGAACTGTAAATTCAGCAGCTGCTGAAATTAATACTGCCTACTTTTCTGATGTTGCTTAATAAAAATTGAAAAAATAGTTCTTGGCTATAAAGAGGCACAGAATTGATCAAACTATTTGAAAACAATGTATTAATTGTGGTTTTTTAACAGTAATAAATATTAAAGTAAGAATACTTCAAATCAAATAACATACATTTATTTAACTTTCGTTAATTTTACAAGGAATTGATAGGTACATTTTTCAGAAGTTTTGATATTTACAATTTTTTATTTACAATAATTTTATACTTTTTTTCTTGCGCCGTTTCAGATACATTTTGGCCTTACCTGAGAAAGAAGATAGATATTCATTAAATATAATTTATAAGCCATAATGAAAGAATCACATTTCACAAAACAGTAAATTTAAATAATTTTGGATGCATGGTAATCATGGACACTACACTTGAACACATTAATATTTTACTATCGTGTCTAAAACCTTAAAAATAATAAGTAATTAATCTTTTTCATTTTCTCAAAATCATTGCACAGTTCAAATGTTGTTTTTTTAACAGTCTAAGGAGTAGCATACTACTGTACTAAAACCTAAAGCATGAAAACAAATCGGAACGCAATTTGTATAGAAACACGGCTGATATACTGCAATACGTCTAGAATCAACGTTATTTAAAATGACAGTAATCTTTATATTTCAATACCAAAGTCAAAAACTAACTTTTAGAGTAGTGGCAGTTTATTATACAATATATTGTAGTAAACGGTTTAGTAAATTTATTTTTTTGTGAATTCTCCTATAAAATGTGAATATGAGTGTAAATAAATTAAATGTATTAGTGTTGAATGCAACCTAATCTTGTACAGTTCATCAGTTGTGATTTCCTTGAAAGTTATCGTCTAAATTGAAAATGTTTAGAACAGGCGAATATTGAAACTTGTCACGAACGCGCGTAAAAGTAGTTAGTTTTCAGGGAGTAAATAAAAAATAATGAATTAAAATTAAGGTAAACATTATCATTTTTTATTGTAGTATAGCAAGAATAGGAACATATCATGGCAGAAATGAACGTACGAGTATTTTGGACTTTTGAATGCTTTATCCAAATGACAATTTACTTGGTTAGCCATTGAAACTAACATTAAAAGTACCGCATACATAACGGATTATAATTGCATGATATTGCTACTCAGAGAGAAGAAGAGGTAGCCTTACGTACCGAATTTTTTCTCGCCTTAGTTTAGTGAAATACCCAATTTGTTAACTAGAATGATGTGGAAGAAATGTTATAATTGAGGTATTATTTTTTTCAAATGTTTCGTCACTAATATAATACGTGTACATGTGTATTGGGACTGTCTTAGTATTCAAGAACAGTGGTTAGTCTGTGAGGTACACATTTGAGTTCAAGAAATGTATTTTTCAAAACTCAACATTATGAAATTCAATGTAAAATTATCAGTTTCCTGACTATTCCACTTGTTAAAATTAAAACCAACTGTGTTTAACTATACATACAAATTGCCACAATCAGGGTGGTGTATCTCAGAACGTTTATCGCTTTTTCTATCCGAGTTTTCTCACCACTTCTACCTACTGACCAATCATAAACTATGACTCATCTTAGGAGGCCTTATACATCGATCGCTCTGTCGATGTCCGATAAACAGTGTATGTTCTAATACATTACCACTGATTTTAACGTGCGCATTCAGATATTTTCAATATTTAGCGCATTTAGGAAGTCTGTAACTGCACCAACAAGGCCTATTTTGGTTCCTGACGTGTATGACTAGTCAAAGATTAAATAATTCCAATCTGCCTGAGTTATGCGTACCGAACATCCATTTATAGACTTGATAGTATGAATGAAATTTTTCGTCTGAGAAACTAAACATAAATGAATTTTACCTCCAAAAGGTCACCTTCAAAATGTTTGGACCAAATCCAATAGTAACTCTTCCTCTATGCTACCTCTAGCCCCAAAAAAGTACAAAAAGGCTCAAAGTTCACCCAGTAACACAACCGATACCCAGTACAATTGTTCGAACCTGTATTACTCTATGAAGAATCCTCTCTCAATTACCACATTACAGTATGTTCTTTTGTTAAAAGTATGTAACAAAGATTAACAGCGATGATCGAATTAATATCAGAGTCCAGCCTTCTGTGAAAATTGAAAATTTGAATGTTCTAAGTACTTTTCTATCGCGTGACGATCTTTTCTGTAGACTAGCAGTCATTTGGAGGCAACTTGATGTTCTTATAGCTGATGTTCATTCAGATTTACTTAGGTGGAACTCGATATGAATGTAATTACCTGTTTGCCATCAATGTTATTTCTTCGGGTTCTTAAGATCTTTGTTTTCAAGAGCATGCTGTTTTCTAGCATTTCTCAGTCTTGATGTCATTTTGTATAAATCCTAAAAGACGAGAAACATTTAATGCAATCATGATATTGTTATACTGCTGAACGTATGCATGACGTTCTTTACGTCACTCATAAGACAGGGTTAAATTGGAAACAATGCAGGTTTACTCAAGTTTTCAATGTCACACATATCACGTTGGACTATCTAGTAAAAACTCTAATAAGACAGTTTTTGGAATTTTCGTGACGTGGTATTTCTAATTTATTGGGTTTTTAATTGACCCTACATTCTGATTAGTAGCTATGGGTTTTTAAACACATTTTTTGAACTGTTGGAAATATATTCTTCGGCTTTATCACCTAGTATTAATTATATTTTTCTTATATCATCTTATTCAAATTATGAATCTAAGCAATGAATCTCGTGTTTCAGATATTCTTTCTGAATTCAGAACTTAATGAAAGTAGTTAAAACGTTTCCAGACTTACCTGCAACAAGATATCAGAAATTTATTGGTCAAAGATTTTTCTTTGTGGAAGGCACATGGTCGTTCTTATAGCGGCATTCAACGTTTATAAATCGTCACAGATGTTAAAAGACAATTTTTCTTGGTCCATGATTCCTCATGATCATGGAGGGACATTGCCTGTTCTTCTTTATGAATCTGCAATGCAAATCCCTAGATAATCAAACTATTACGTAGACATCTTAATTAACTATAACAAATTTTATTATGATAATGGTCACTGTAAGTGATGACACTGACCTGGACATTTTAACAGTAGACAGACGTTTGAAAAATTATAACTGCTATTGAGCCGATAAGTCTTACAAACCAGTTTCTCGTATGCAATGTCTTCCCATGGTCAGTGAGAATGGCGTACTATGATGTTGAAGGAAAACGTATCTTGTATCTATAAAATACAAAGTGAGTTACTTCCAAGACACATTTGCGTAAATATAAATTACTAACAATTATATTGCAGGTAACTGACAACTACAGAAGATTCAACAGTTATTCTAAGTTTTATGACAGTGATTTGTCATGAAACTAAAGACTGGAAAATGTTTGTTCACAGCTTTTGAGCGTGATATACACCGTGATAACAGTGTAAAGTTCGTCATAGATGATCTCAAACAATTATGTAGGTAACCTACTGAATTCAGAACGCCAACTAATTGAAATATATTAATTACAAATTTGTACACATATTTACACAGGTATACTTATTTAAGTATATGTGTTATTTATAGTAATTATACGATATTTAATTAAAATATAAAGTTTAATTTCCAATGGCGCAAAAACCTATAATATGTTTATTAATATTGGTACATCATGAAGGGGCGAAACGAGAGAGACCAATTTAACTTCAGTATATAGAACATGGACACGAATGAATGTGGCTGTAAGATATCTTTTCTGGGAGATATATTTTTCAGATGCACATTAAATGCACTCCAAATAGATTCTAGTATATTGCAATGTCAAATGCAAAATAATATTTTTGTTTCAGTAGGCTACTGAATTATTTTTGTTCGTTTCATTACCTGAAACGGCACGGATCTCTTAAAAGTGATCCGACATTTTTAGATGATAGACATAGTGTTAAATTTTATGTTGCAAGAATTGTCATGACTGAGATACTGAACTACTAATCATTGCTGGAGTATTCACATTGCACTTCGCCGAAGAAATTTGTGTTTGTTATTTGTTTTATTTAAAGCACCATGACAACAAAATGTTTTCATACTACTCTTACTAGGTATTTGACGAATCTTCGTTCAAAAGACTTTTGCACAGACTACGATCAGTTATTACATGGCAGTGAAGTTAGATATGTGTAAACACTTGGTTGTTGACAATATTTTTTGGTATCAAGAACCCTGAAAATTTCTGTCTGAACCTTGATATCGTTTTTTGTAACGATACTGTTTGCACTCTTCATGTACACGGGAGTGTAAACTGCAATTATATAAAATGGGCTCATAAAATATTTACTATAAAACTATCATTATGCAAAGTATTGTGTACTATTATGCAAAGGGTAAACCACAACAAAGATGAAGTATAGAGAAACAAAGATTTTATTTTAAGAAAGTAATGGACTACCCATTCGTAAATTTACCTCTTCATATCTGTTAATATTTGTAGCCCCATCTTCCAGCAGGACCAATCCATCTGTACGATTTGTTCCTTTGGCTAAAGGAAAATCTGAGAACAAAAAATATGCACTGTATTCTCCTTTTAAAATTTTAAACAAACTCGTTAAGTAGAAGTTGATTTTACTAGAAGTTTATTTATGTGATATAAGAGGTCTGGCAAAGAAATTGAACGTTCCATAAACATCAATTACTATTGAAAATGTTTAAAATTATTATAATTTTCATTTTTATGGTGAAATGGAAAGAAATATGTATATAAGCATTACGAGGAGAGTACCCATGTTTATATCTACTTGCGTAATAAAAATATTATTTCAAGTAAAGTTGTGGAGAATTTCATGATTTTTAAAATTGTACATAACTATTTTTGCACTAACATGAATCATTAAAAACTGATTACACAAAAAAGAAATTAGTGATACTACAGAAAGGCACGGACTTTTTCGTACTAAAGTTTTCTACTTTCCTTGGAGTGGGCTAGCTTCAGTGTCTTGCCTCATTCACTAACCAGCTGCGATATATCGCTGCCCAAATTTTTTGAACTTTTCTCAATTTTTAAGTATCCTAACGGTAGAACCAAAATATTACTTCAAGAATACCATAAATGTATTTAACGTCTTCCTATGTAAAACTTTTCCTTCAACATTTTGGAGCCGTTTTTAAGAAAATTCGAAATTGTTGACAAACTAGTATCGAAAATCCAGCCTCCGTCGGGACCCGAACCTAGGACCTCCCGGTCAGACGCACTGCAGTGACTTCAGTTGATGCCCTGAGCCACTCCTCTCGGTAGGTAGGTACAACCGCTGTCTGGAGGAGAATTCTGCTGCTCGTACCGGCGACTCTTATCACTTCTTCAATTGTTTTTTTGTTATTTAAGGTCGCATCAACTTCTAAGTCATTAGCGATCACTATTGCGTGTAATGATATGGTAATAATGAGAATGACACGATATGATGATGATGATATGGGGTGAAAGGACGAACACAAGACAACCATGCCCGAGGCCGGGACTCGAACCCGCGATCCTTCGGTCGCGGATCGCTACAGCACTACTGCCTTAGCGATATCGACCATCCGGACTGGCTTCAATTGTTTTTCTGATCCACACTAGGCGAATTCCGTAGCAGTGCCCTAACATTTGTGCCACGTAACGCGCGCGATCTGTCCTTCCACTTTCATGTCTTATCCTCACCCCGACCTAATAAACACATGCACTAGTCTACCACACATGTCAAAAGACCATTCCGAAGCTTAGAGCTTGTCTGCACCATGGTTGTAGGCACTAAGTTTGTCTGCTGGCTGTGGCGGTGCCCCGCTGGTGGAAGATAGCTAGTTGGGGAAAACCCCGATAGCCGACGTGTAGATCTGAGCCGGAAATTGCCATCCAGCGGGAGAAGATCACCGCCACCTCCCGCGATAAAAACATGCACTACTTTTACAGGATCGATGAACTTCGTAGTTGACGCGCCCGGAAATACTATTCAATCAATCATTTAATCATGAGGCATCAAGGATTCCAACATTTGAACCTATTCTACTGAAGCATAATGCGATCTCTTATTAACCAAATTATTTTCTTTTCATGTGGCTCTAATAACTTTAATCTTTGAGTATTGACAAACTACATTATATTTCGGCAAATCCATTAACAGCATATAAATATAGTTGGTTTTCGTAAACAATCACGTAATTACCTTTCAATAAAAGTAGATGAGATAGGAAGGGTCATCATGGAAAACAAATTTTAATATATTATATTTAGTATATTTGATCTTTATTATTTGGTCTTCATCATTTGATCTTCATTTTATTTTTCAATATTTATAGAAGAACAGGTTAATTAGTTGTACCCAAGCTATCGCACATTGATTCATTGCCGATTTCTAGAAAACGTACTACATTGGGGGCAACACAAATTTTGTGTCTAAGAGTATTAAAAAAAATTGAATTGAGAGCACTACTCGCTTTCGAGAAGAATGGGAGTGCGTCTTAATTCTAAAATAATTTAAATATTATCCCTACATGTGATAACTGAAAATGTATTTTGTTTGTTTATTAGTGGGTAACTTATAATTCATCCTACTGAATATTCTAATTTTAAATCAAAAATACTGCCTTATAAATAGGCTGCGACTGTGTGGTTTCCAATTGCTAAGCGTGAGAATTGGATGAAAGTCAAATAGGGCTACATTGTGCTCGCGTCAGTCAGACTTCCAGAGAAAATCTGAATTCCTAGTATGCTGAATAGAGTAAAAAGTTTGGAGACTGGTTGTTTGATAGAAGGAAAACTCATCTTATTGTTTATTTCATATTTGCTTAATCGCTACTGCTTACGGTCACGTTCTGTCAGTTTCTTCCAAATGGATTACGGATTATTTTAAAATTTGTCGCTTAACACATTAATCTTTAAATAATTTCCATTTTTATGCACAACAATGCTACGTCAAATCGTACATACCTCACTTTTTTTTCTAGTACATGTACCCCCACCTTTTCCCAGGACCGACGTACACGTACGACTTATTCCTGTACCTATAGCAGAACCTGAAAATGAAGATTCCGACAGTTATCAGCCCATTAAGTATTATTGGTGGACAGAGTATGTGTTATTTCATAGAAAAACGTTTTGAAAGCAGTGGAAGTAGTGAAATGTTAGGAAAACCGGGATGTATTTTTTCTTTTCACTCCATAAACCCTATTTAAATGCTCTTTATTACATATTCTCAAGTTCTATGATCAAGAGGAGATATTTATCTTTAAAACAGATAAGCAAGAATAACGATTTTTACTATTTAGAGTTGCTGCAAGAAATTGAATATCAGCTTACTTAATAACATATGAGGAGACCAAATGACCACAAAAAAAAGAAACGGTCGCAAATAATATTTTAAGCATGTTTTGCTTTCTCGTATACGACGTAAATAAATAGTAAAGAGAAAAATATCTAATGCTGCGGAAAATCTACAAAAGGTATTTCAACCAAAAAAGTGTTGTTTTTTTCGATCTAATTTGACTCAAGCTTTGCAATTGAACCGTTAATTTCAGAAACCCGTCAAACGCCAAAATCTAAAACAAGCATTAGCGGCGGATTATTGTTCCAAGAGGATAGAACAATGTTTAGTGCATATTTATATGAATAATATTCATTTATCGACAGCTTAATAAATAAAAATATTTTCAAATCAGAAAAATTAGGAATTTTTTTCTCAATTTTCCCAAAATGAGAAATTTGGATTCGAAACGGGTTTATAAAATAAACGATTCATTGTGAAAACAATTCCTTTCATTTTGGAGATACTTCAAATAATGCACTTCGAACAATTTGCGAATTTTCTCAGAACTGGCTCTTACTTTTTTCTTTAGATTTCTTATAAGAGTATGGTGAATACACCTACAAAAATGTAACATAGAAATGATTTACACAGTGGATCCCAAAATTTCAGAAATTTCCAAATTCTGAACTTTTTGGAACCTCTCGTAAAACTTAATTAGTGAGGAGAGTGACTTTTTTCAAAAAAAAAAAATTTGCACAGTGAATTATTTAATTAATGTCAAGTACATATTCTTGGAAGTATTAGTAGTTTATACGAAAGCTTTTAGTAAAATATAGGAAATTTAAAAACAATATTCTCTGTAGTTGATTAATTTGCAAAAACCATTAAAATTGCAAAAGCACAATACTGATGAGGAAATTTTTTTGAAAATGAAACCTGTTCTTTAAAAAGTACATCTTGAAATAATATTAATAAAAAATTGTCATTGGTTTAAAATTTCAAATGCAAATAATCAGCACTTCTAAGCCCCGACAAGGTAGGGAATAGCAGTTAGATGTTTGAAGATGTTTCAATGAAAATTTGCATGCAAGACTGTTTTATTATTCTGTAATACTCTTGAAGATACATTTCAATTCTATTGTAAGGGGACCGTAAAATTGAGAAGATTTGCCAAAACTTGTTGGCGCCGACAGGTACCAGCGTGGAAGACGTGTGTACAATACCAAAAAGCTAGCTTGGACTACAAAAAATAGAACATTAATGCGAGAAAGTCTTTGCCACTCTGTATCACCACTAGTGTTATCACTAAAATATTAAAAATATTAATATCCAATATTTTTAAATAAAATTCTATGTCAGACATTCGTTAATAAAAAACTGCGTTCTCTAGTAATGTACTCGTATTGTTTCTTTGAAGTTAGGAAATCAGTTTGATATTACGATTAGCTATCTTTCAGTTAATTTGTTCATATTTTAGTAAAATCTATTATCGTTATTACTGTACTATAACAAGAAAGTGTATTTCAAAAGTAAAATATGGTTCGTTACTTTATTGTAACTAACAATTGAATGTGATCATTAATAGGGTAGAGTTGGTTAACCGGTCATGAAATTTAACTGAGCAAGACCAAATAAAATGATCTTGTAGGGCAATTTTGTTTAATTGATGCTAGAATTAAATAGTGATGCCCCATTTCTCATTGGTATCTGATGTCATTGGATATTACATATTGTGAAGTTATTTTGACCTTTCAATTTCAGTACGGCAAGAATATTTTTTCTCAGTTATTTAATTTAGCTTACACGTAAATGAAATTGATAAATGAATATCTTAACAGTATAAATAAAATTAGATATTTTTGCATTATCAAATGTGTAATTTGCACCCCATATGATGCTTGCGTTAAGGTATAACAGCGTGGAACAAGCATGGAAAAATAACACTACCACAGTCTCACACTTTGCGGATCACCTAAATTTAAACAAACACACATTTGATAAACACATAAATTTCCGAATTCTAGAAATTGAAAACAGGTACTGGAACAGAATAAAATTAGAAACCATACACATACACAACGTCCTCAGAAAACAGAACATGACATGTCTCAATCAGCAAATACCTGAACTCTCGTCACCTCTGCTAAAATTAGCACAAAGTGTACACCCCTAACCCACCCCCAGCCCTCCCCACTCCACTCACCTTCGCTCGCCCGACCGTCTCTCAGCCTCCACCAGCAACCCCGCGGTTTACGACCCTACACCCGCACCCCACCCCTCTTCCCGCCCCCTCCCAGTGCCGACCGGCTGTGTTCTTAAACCAGACACACGCCCAAAAATTCGCAGAACTTTGTTTTCGGCCCAGAAGCTGCAAGGTATGTACGACCCAGTTTGCTTACGTATCTTACATACAATAACATCTTATCTACAACCTGTTAATAATATTTGTATTTAATAATATTTGTATTTAATAATATTTATATTTAATAATATTTGTATTACATTTTAGCTCTGATGATGATCGCAACGCGATCGAAATGATCATAAGTTGATTAAAAAGTTTTGATACCGGACAATATCTTTAGTCATTTATCATAAAAAGGTATCTACATCACCAACAATCCAATTAATAAGTATAACAGCGTATTAAAACTACGTGCCGGCAGGATTACCTGTGGCAAAGTTTATGGGGATATATATCGGCAGTGGTCTGAGTGAACTCCTCAAAAATGTTGCTGGATAAAATGTTTTAATCTTTCTAATTAAGAGCGCAGGTTGCGAAGAGAGAAAATCAGAACAGCCAACTATCGCAATTACCTCAGGGGCACCGGCTAAGATGGCTCAGTGACAACAACCGTTGTCACTGCAGCATCTCTGACCGGTAGATCACAGGGTTTGAGTCTTGACAATGGAGGATGTTAAATATTATCCACACCCGTAAATAGACATCATCCGCAATGAGGTGAATTCTAGCGTCCGGATGCCCGGTGATGTTTCGCGTTTTTCCTATCAATACCAGGGAAATGCCGATATTGACATTTTTCAAACGGTCTGATTCGGGCAGCGCACGATCTTTCTTTCCGTTCCATTGCTTCTTACTCGTCCATTACACACACAGTTACATTTACACTCGCGTGCATTGCCATCGGGAGACCGGACGGATGGTTAGAGCTTGTTCTCGGCTGGGGTGGTAGCCCACAATACGAAATTTTGGGGGAAATTTGAAGGGGATCACCGCCGCAGCGGGAGGAGAACACCGCCACCTCCCGCCTATAACTTACGTAACATTCATGGGAATACGAACTGAAGAAGTTGACGCATCCAGAAACCGTTAACACTCACTTCATCTCGATGAGATTTAAAAACTCAACTGGGAAACTTCGTAGGGGAAAAAATACCAATCCGAAACTTGGAGAAGAGTATAGAACTTCGAGAAGAGTGCCATTGATAGGATACTGTAAAAATGCAATATGGGTGTTTAAAATATTTAAATTTCGTCCTATTAATGAATGTCTCACATTTATTCAAATGAAGAAACGTAACTTGGTTAGGTTAAGTAGTAAAGTAAGCTTGAAATATTCACTCTGAAACTGAAAAAACCTTCCATAAAAATAATCAAAATTTCATGTAACCCAATCAAGAAATTGCAAAAGAAAAGCAGATTTGTTGTGCAAAATTGCCGTATTCTCTTACAAAATTTTTCGTAATGTATAAAGTTTAGTTGTTTTAGAATATTACTCCACATTAGAAAATGTGTTCAACATGCACACTGGATCACTAAACTCCAACAGATGACAGTTAACATCACACTTAGGTTAAGAAAATTATTTTGTTCTCAACTTCTTTTCTGCATCCCATTAATTTTTACTCACAGCCATATTATTAATAATTTTTATAATTGTTTATTACGTGTAACTCTTATGTAATTATCTCTTATTATGTAATAAGAATTTGTATAACACTAAAAACAAACGTAAACAATTAAATAGAAAAAACTTGCCCAGTTAACCCACAGTTACCCTACACTTTATATTTTCTTGAAAGAACATTATAGATATGAAACGCAGAAGAAAAGTATTTCTGAACTACTTCTACTTTCTTCTGTGAAATAAATGTCACCAGCAATGAATCAATGGAAAATTTAGCTTGGGCATGAAATGAAATCTTTTTTATTTTAATGGTAATTCTCAATTGGTGCGTTAAATGCGAGCAATAACAAACGTGAATTTATTTGTGATAGCTAATTAAACATAATCCCATCATTTTCGTTCCATCATATTTTTGAGAATAGGTTTTGAATTTCATCCATTTCTTTTCACAATAAAATAAGTTTTTCTACCTTTAGACCTACCTACATTTCATTTTCTAATATTGCCATGATTGTCTTTGATCTTACTCTTCATATCTTACAACATAATGAATTTTAACTTACGATATATACAATATTCCTAAGCATTTATCGCGTTATTTTAATAGAAATACATGCGTGATATCTCCAAAAATATTCATTTTAATCATTTTTGTCCGTTTATAAAGAAAACTCTAGCGCATTAATCAGAATTGTTTCCAAAGCTGATATTTCCTAATCTATCTGACCCTGCAGGAGGAGGAGGGGTAGCAAGGTGAAACTAATTTAATTTTTAAAAAAGGTCAAGTTTTACATCCTTACGTACTACTAACGTAGTATAAAGAGAGTGCTGTAATGCTGCAACAGCAAAAAAAACAAAGAGAGTGAGCAACTCTTATTGTGGGTCCCTGATTAGAAAAAATTGAATTGCTTGAATCCTATATGCATAAAATAACTTTTATTTAATATTGTACAATGTGTAGTCAGAAACCACGATTTGTGTATCCATGATTCCAAAAAATGAACTGACGATAAATCGTCTGTCCGTCTGTTAATAATACTAGCAGTTATACCACACGCAAGTTTTGATCAACCTTGATATTACACGATCAATATGGCTCATGTCGCGTCCCCTTAAACTTGATATACTCGAGTTTTGGTTTTAGAGGTTACTATAAACAATGCTTCATCAACATTATTGTTTTTCTGAATAAGGTTTCCACATTTTCAATTAACTATTTTTCACTATTAGAGCATATAAAAATGGAGAAGATCCTATTTTCAATGAATCTTATGAATTATTTAAACATTGCAACATGTTTTCGGGATATTTAAATAAGATCATGTACAAAATTTTTAAACAATCAGTAGTTTCCGCGTGATTTTGCGTGAATTGAAAGGAATTTATTAAACAAAGTCTTCGCAAAAACCACTCCAATTTTTTCTGTTCGCAGATAAATCAAACAGTTCTCATAAAAATAGCGCATGCCAGATTTTCCAAACTACAAATTTTCAAAAATTGCAAAATTTACAAATATTGGCGAGAACATATGGACTAAAGTAGCAATACACGTATATACGAAGTAATACACGTAGAATAGAGAAAGTTTTGAAATGATGCGGAAAATAGGTTACGAGATTTTAACAGAAATACACATTTTGAGATGTCCCATTACCAAGATATTCAACAATCACGTTTTTTGTATCGTAAATTGCCATTTTCCGTCACACAATTACAATACTTTCTCTTCTTACGTACGTAAGGGCAAGAAAGAAAAAATTGAAAACCTCTGGAGAAACGGCATAGAAATTGCCTATTTTTAAGCAAAATGATGCAAAAATCATTTATTTTCTACAAAACGAACATTATGTATTTTAAGGAGGTTTCATTATTTTTGCTACCGATTTTATTAAAGAAAAATATTTATTCATCAATACTGCAATCGTATGGGGTTGTGAAAAAGTTTTGAACTTTTGCAATTTTTGAAAAATCAATAATTTCAACGAAAATACAACTTACTATATTCTTTTATGTATCTACGCTATCCGAGAACAATAATTCTCTAAAGCATTTTGAGACATTATTGAGAAAATTCGTAAGAGGTTTTAGAGGCAATGAAAACAACCTTAAAAAAGCCATCTGTCTGCTTCAAATTCAGAGTCTTTTGTTTTTCCACATCTCTCCGGGAATTACAATTTTGGAGAAAATCGTCTGAATAGTTTAGGCGCAATGTTGACTGCCGAAAACTGACAGTCTTCTCACCGCTGTCAGTCTGTCTGACAGACGAAGACTGTCAGACAGACTTACATAGGTTTTTCAGTATCAATGGCTTTGAAATATAGATTCTGACTATGTTTAGAGAAAATAATTTACAAGTAGAAAAATGATTTTTCGTTTGATTTTCATTATCTGGGTCTAGCAACAAGGGTATTTAAATCGAGAAATTGCCGACTTTGACCACTTTAGTACAATTTTTTCTGCTTGAAATTTAGTAATTAGACGAGAAAGATACAATCATACAAACATGAGCAGCAATAAAAAATTCTCGTTTTCAGTTCCAAAATTGAAAATGTATATAATATGACTGAAATGCTCAGTAACATCCTTATACTCATTATTTTTGTTGAGGATTTTCTTCCCCAAATCCCATGGATTTCTTACATTTAACATTCCATTCATATTCATTGATTGTCATTCATTTTTGCTCTCAAGCTGTTCAATATGGTATTGAATATTCTAGTATTTTTTGAAAAATGTCACTTGAGGAAACACTAATCACATGTTTAGTACTACTACTTGAGAACGGCTCAATACATGCATGGCATCATGGCCGTTCCGATTCTTCATTTGGAATTTTTGAACTGAGTTACGGATGCGATTTCTGACATGTAGGTTCAGCTTTATTATCTTCTTCATTCAGTGTGTTTGTTATAGTCGCATTTCTCTTGAATTGTTCTTTGTTTATACGTACTAAAACTGGGTTATCAGGGGAAAGAATATGTTTAAGGTAGCATCTCTGGGGCTATATGAACTGACTCTAAACACTTAACATATTACATTTGTAATGTGTTACACTTAATATATAACATTATTATTTGCATATTTTTCTAACATATTTACATTTATTTTGAAAAGACTTAGTTGAAATCATCGACTGTCTGACTGTCAATGACAGTCAGACTGACCCAGACAACCAGATGGACTGAAAGAGAACCAGACAATCAACGAAGAGAGACGTCTTGACAACGACTTTAGAAGATAATCACAGTTTTTAGGTACCAAGGACACACGAACCCTTTTTTCTGTCAATATATTGGCTCTTGTCTTTGCAGTATTACAATTCTTTCTCTATTCTAGTATGTAGTATGTATATCTGCAAGATCAAAAACCGTTCTCACCAAGGATGACTTCAAAAAGCGTATTTTTATCGAATCCTCGACTACGACATTTTGCAATAATATATAATCTCCTCTATACAATATTTGAGATAAATGAAATATTAAAATTGATGTAATAAATAGTAAACCTTCATTCATTGCAATGCTCTCTAAAAAATGGCTTTACAACAGTTTGTAAAATGTAAGAAAAATGTTAATGATAAGCATGGAAGAAATGTGTTACGCTTAGGGAGCTCTCGAGAAGCTTTACCACAGCAGCATAATATGTTGCACAGCATTCAGAGAATTGAGGCTTTTACATGGTCAGATCTACAATAGAAAAAATGGTGAACGATTGCATTAACTACAACAAAGAATATTTTCAAGATTCATTGTTACTTTTTTATCGTAATTCAGTAATAACGGGAATTTTCCTAAAGAAACTCGTCTTAGAACATGCTTGTAAATACATGTAATGTGCTGTATTTGAAGCAATTTGATGTACTTTTTTTGGAGCGATATTGGAAATATTTGTAATATTATAAGTTGCAATAAATTATTTCAAGTTAAAGTAAATGTAACAAGATATAATGAAATAATTAATCGTTCTGCAGCACCAATAGTTTTCGATTCTATTGGAAACCCAATACTGTAAATGCCTGGCCTGATGATCAAAATTTGCTACCCGCAATAACCTATCCAAATGGTCCTTTAAAATTTTATATTTCTCAAAATAAAGTTTCAAAAAATTTTGTTTTCCATATGTTGACACGGATTTGTTGACTGCTGACTTGCCAATTCTCTTTGTAGACATAGATTTCAACGAACGCAATGGAAGAATCCTCGGAACCGTGTTTAAAAATTATTTCTTAATTCTTCACGACCGTGTTTTATTTACATATTTGACTGACATTTCCGACCCAAAATAGTTTTATTTGTACATTTTCGTGCATCTTGGCAATACTTATTGTTGTAAATACAATCGTGTTTACTATCATTTCTATCGGAAACCCAATGCTGTAAATGCCTGACCTGATGATCAAGATTTGCTACCCGCAATAACCTATCTAAATGGTCCTTTAAAATCTTATATTTATCAAAATAAAGTTTCAAAACATTTTGTTTTCCATCTGTTGACATTGTGCAATATTTCAGTGATGCTTTACCTGGGTCTGAAACAACAAAATAACCATTAGCATGTTACATTTGTTTAAGTGTCATATGCTAATTCATATGTAACATTCTATACGAATTTAATTTCAATAATAGCAGGTAAATTAAAAGCACATTTAATGATATGCCCAAATGATACTAGATGTCTTCTAGAAAATCGTCATGGTGTAATACGTACCCGCCTCCACAGCATGTCCCACAACCTCCACAACCACCGCAACCACAGCTACAACCCATTTTGTTAACTGATTGTCCTGTATGTTTTCAACGAAGAATTGTTGGGTTTAACATAACATGATGTATCTGTCAAAGATAATACAAATCACTTAACATTCCTTGTATGTAAATTTTGGTTCAATACCCAAGCAGAAAATTTACTTCCATTTGTAAACTAAAACTCGTCGTTTTACAACATATCACGTACTTTCTCGTAACATGTATGTCAAGCAGGTATGATAAAAGATGATACTAGGAGCGAGTGATTATATTTCATGCTCCCCGTGCTAAGTGACCATTAGTGTCGTGAGTAGAGGACATGTCATTGTCGGGATAGATCGGTGTTCTTCTTTCGCTGGATGGTGAGATACGGTGTCGACCTATATGACGGTTTCTTCCCCCAGATAACTTCTCCTTCCAATTGGGTATCTGTCGGATTAACATTAGCTGCCTACTAATCTCCTAATACGTGTGTCAGGGTAGTGCTTCAAAGTGTCAGTGTGTATGTGTGAGGGGAGAGAAGGACAAGGATGAGGAAGTGGAGATAACCCATGGTCTGTGGCTCGTTTGCTAGAATGTCACACCCACCAGCATTCGTCTGGTCTTGGTCTAAGAGACCGCGGAAAACTACCGATCTAAGCTGCCGGCCGCTAGATTGATTATTTCGTGTGTCCGTGTGCGTCAACTGCTAAGTTTGTTAGTCTCGTTAGTGTAGTGAATGTATGTATCACGGGAGGTGGCGAAGTTATTCGCATGCTGGATGGCGAGATCCGGCGCCGACCTACATGCCGTCGTTTGGGAATCTCCCCATCCAGGTATCTCCCTCAAACGGAGAACCGCCCCAGTCGGGGCAAGTGGACCTTGACATGTTCGTTAGGGTTCTGCTTCGGCATTCGCCTGTTATTGATCAATGAAATCACGAAAAACAGCAGCATCGATCACAGCAGCTTGTCGATAGAATTCTCCCCCAGACATCGGCTGAATTTGACCCAGTTACACAGCTAGCGTCGAAAATCCTATACGATCGCGACTCGAACCCACGACCTCACGATCGCAGGCGCTTCAGTGAGAACGATTGTTGTCACTGAGGCATCTCATTAGTTATACTTTAAAAGACATTAATACTTTGAGCAACATTTCTCATTTTTTTAATTTAAGCTGTAATCATTTGAATTGCTTGTAATGTGACATAAAAATACATAATTCAATACCTGGAAGATTCTGTAGAATTAACTACGTTTGACCTCAAACGTACATGAACGTTTTCTTAAATATTACAAATTTTACAGAAGTGTTATAAACATTTGTAACATTTTCCAAAATATAACAGAAAGTGTTGTAAAACCCAATTTTTTGAAGACATTGCCTACATTTTTAAGAAAATACATTCTCCTAAAGTTTATTACCTTATAAAATTTACATAAAACTACTTTCCAATATATATTGACTATTGACAGTGATAATTTATTTTTGTAATGGTTAAGAAGTCACGTAGAAAAAAATATACATCTGTGATTTGCATTTCCATTTTGTACATAACTGTTTGAATTACCTGAAAAAGGCACAAGGTTTTCACTTGCGTCCCTGTATAGCCATCCTCTCCACCAAAGTGCACCAGATGTCAGTACATAATATACGGCAAAATGCCTAATTCAGGGTTCTTCACAAGTTAATCTGGCCTCAATCACTGTTATTATTATGAGATAATTTTATATTTCAAATATTTACGTATCGTTTCTTGCTTGAGGTAACCATAGAAACCAAACATCAAACTATTCAGTTACAACTACTAGTTGACGTTTTGTGTTTTAAATTTGGGGTGTCAAAGTCAACATTTTAACAGTGCAATTAAATATTTATACCTACATCGTCAAACAGCTTAGATTCTGAAGTATCGCCTTCGTACTTATTTTGCAATTTGACGTTTTAAGTGTAACTCTGCGACTAAGTGATGGTATTTAACTGTGATATGTACGTTCTTTTCTTGTATTGTTCTCTGTAAAAATGTTTCACACATGAGCGTTTTTCAGTGTAATAATAATCATTTGACTTTCTTATGCAGTCTGATATTCATTTAACGTGGACTCTGAATTACGAAAGTGAAGTTGTAGTTTCCGTATTTGTTTGTGTACAAGTCACATACGTACTAGAAATATTCCTTGAATATATGCGTTGTAATTTAAGAGATGCGTTATAGTACTAGTACTATTAGTTACTTATAGTACAGTTTGTATAGTAGTTATAGTACTGTTAGTTAACAGTCCACTGGACGTGAATCGCAATTGGACTCTGGTATTTAAATGTGATTGTTTAGTAGAGTTGAACAATGGTGTACATTTATTTTAAATTTTTATTTCACTGAATGTACATCCAAAATATTTATTCTGTGTACTGAACTAAGTTGAGAAACTGGTTTCTGAATGACCGCCGAATTTCTGGCGGACCGCCATGCTGTTTACTCCAGGGAGAAAAAGGTGAATTAAGGTGTTCTACAACCTAATGTTTTAAAAACTGTCACATGGACATGAAGGTTATTCGTGGTAAATTTATCCTTGTTAGAAACTTGATTGTAAATACACAATAAGAAAATAGAAGAAGTGAGCGGAAATTCTGACAAACCCTGAAATTATTACATTCATTGTGGTTGCTTATACGCGGTGTTTACTTTTATCTATTTTTTTGCCGTGAGGTAAATCTAAACATTTTGCAAAATAGTTAGCAAATAAAGCAGTGTCTTCAAAATTATTGTTCGTTTTAGGTGACAAAACCTATAATATATAAGAAAAATTACGGCAAAATTCCATATAAGATTTAAAATATTCGACGTGCTTTTTACAAAGTTCAATGTAACAAAATGGCATCGACAAGCAAGCTCCGCCTACAAGGTGTTGTGAGGACATGATGAGTGGGAGTGTGTAACGGGAGAAAGATGAGGTAGTTTATTATAAGCCCTTGTTGCAAGTTCACGGTTACATCCTAACAGTGGCTCCGCAGCCTAGCACTCGTACGGAGGGTGGGGGGAGTGGTGGCAGGCAGCGGCGGTGGCAAAGGCGGTAGTGAAGGCAGATAGGCTCGATTCGGCACAGCGTCGATTCTCGTCTTGATTAACCCGAGGACAATCATAGAGTGGGACGTCAGCAATCATTACTTGGCTCAAAAAATTGGGATTGAGCGACCATTTTGAAGTTCGTTTATACGTATTCTGCTAGGCCAGTTCAGCCCTACGACACCGGGAGTATTGCCCTAGTTCGGCGGCACACACAGGGGTGCGGGGGTGGCGAGCGGTCAACCTGGACATCTAGACACGATGCCAGTGTGGCCAGGGTGGAGTGAAAGCAGTGAGAGTGCAAGGTGGGGGTGGTTTCCCACAAAGGCCCCCATATCGACGTCCCCATTAACGACGATTGTAAAGACGTCTTCATTGCGTATGCTGTCCCTATGATTGTGAATTTTTTACCGAGGGAGTCAGATACAGGGAAACACAGAGACAGAGACACAGAGAGAGAAACCAACTGAAACAAAGTCAGAGAGAGAGAGAGAGAGGGGGGGCAGAGACAGAGAGAACGAAAGACACGGAGAGAGAGGCGGAAACACACTCGCAAGAAAGTTTTCTGCCTATTGAAATTCTTGCAGAGCGTAGTGTAAAACGTGATTAACAATCACATGACCAGTAGCATGTGAAGTGTAATACTGTGCAATAGCGAAGCATTGTCTATACAGTAGTTAACAATACAAAAAGTACTATTGGATAGGGTAACATAAAGTGTCAGAACTAGGTTGGGTCCAGATGTGGACAGACACATCGTGCATTGACTGAAAAAAGGGCGAAAATAGTTAACCTCTTCAGTAAAAAGGAAGTCCTGACAGTGACAGTGAGGGACAGTGAGTTAAGTTTAATAACCTTAAAAATGGAGTTACTATAGACGATTGGTATTATGGCCTTCAGAAAAGATTACCCGAGCTCTTATTAAAAAAAGCTGAGCACCTCTAGAAAAAAAGTGATCTATGACATTTTGTTATCAACTGAAGAAAACAAAGGAAAGTGATTACATATCTAATTATTTTTCTTCATTGCGGATTAGACAGGATTTAAGCTTGACCCCAGCCGTCTTCCTGCCGTTCGGAAATAGAGGAACGCTCTCCGTCGAATATCAAGTGGCTCAGGGCCAGAATCGGTTTCTCTGCTGGCTCTTTTCAGATGGAAACAAACTCCCACCTTTTATTGTTTTTAAAGGCGCTGCGCTGTAGATGTGATGACCCTCTTCAGAATGCTATTTTGGGAGGTTTTA
This sequence comes from Gryllus longicercus, assembly GCA_038098605.1. NCBI lineage: Eukaryota > Metazoa > Arthropoda > Insecta > Orthoptera > Gryllidae > Gryllus > Gryllus longicercus. The sequence continues at coordinate 1,690,182 of JAZDUA010000139.1, forward strand.
TGACGCTTCATCGAAAGGGTGGATAGAGGAACCACACTTCTCCAACTGGTTGTGATTTTCATACCACACGTGAACAATCTTAAGGCTCAAATCTCACCAAAATAAAACTGCTCTTTTTATGGTCGATGGTCATCGTTCTCACATTAGTTTCAGAATTGTAGAAATAGAAAATAATGTACGATAATCATTATTAAATTTCCCAGTCAATTAACTGATACTCTTTAGGCTTTATGCAAATGTATGTTATATCCGGGTGAAAACATCTTGGGACAAAGGATTAGTTGCCTTTGATAAAAGTCAGTCGCGTAAAGGAACAAAATTGCTTCCCAAGAATAGATTCAATTTGTTATTTGTGAATGTATGGAATGAAGCGTTTTTGCTAGAAGATGTAAGGATTTATGTCAAAGGGCTTTTCTGCAGTTGACCAATCTAAATTTCCAGCAGACGAATTTACCAAAGAAGATCTTGAGCAATATGAAATCAACCGTATGCCATTCATCGCCAGAAATAAGCACAATATAATTTTCAGAAGGCTTCACAAACGTGCATCTCGGGAATGAAGTTAATGATATATCGACTTTTGAAAGTGATCCTGTACCTAGGACAATATAGTAAGGATAGTCGTATAAATCACTCAATCAGTAGTTCAATTATTTTATTCATTAACTGCACAAAAGGATGTTGGCTCCACCGTCTCTTCCAAGTCTTCTATTAGTACTCAACTAAATGTATTGACACAAGTTGCAGCAACAGAAGAACAATATTAAACTACTGATTTTTCTCTAGTTTCTAGAGGCCCAAGCACTCTATTCGGTGTGCTGAATATCAAATGGCCAAGAAAAAGGAAGTTCTGGGTCTTAAACAACCAACCAACGGAGACGATCTAGGTGTTGAAATTGTTTTGACTATCCTTAAGGTGTGTTCACAGGAGACAATTTTTTTAAGGAATGAATGTCCGACTCTCATTTGGAACCAAATGTTCTTGTGTAAAAGGTCACGGAATACGTTGGAGGATCCTTGTTGAAGTTCCACTACGTCAGAATTCACTTGCTCCTGTAAACTGCCGCAGACATATGACACTAAACTGATCGACATTTAGAACCGATGAACATTTTTGCGAATATCTAGCAATTTTTGGAATTTCAGAAGAAGAGCCAGTCGAACTGTCTGGAAACAAGACGAGCTCGAAACATTACTTCCATTGTACGAGAATAACTCAATTTTTGTGACATTCACTGCAAAGAGTGTAAAAATATTATCCGGAGGTACTGGACAAAACATTAATTCCGTCATTCTAATTTTATATATTATATTTCTACTATTTTGAGGAACTAATATATATATTTTACTTTACTTTCGAGGTTTTAAAATCCTAAGCACTACTCAACGTTTGTTAAATGATACCACAATATACGTTTTCTAAATAATATATCCAATGTACATATTTTCGTACGTTTATTATTAATATGAGTTACATGAGGTTTGTTTATTTTCACATTTTTAAGAGAAAATGTTTTTATGGTGTCATGTTTTAATGTGTAGGGATGTTTTAGGAACGCCGCAATGTGTCTTGAGCCGTCATGTCAGCGTCTTTGCAGTTCTATGCAGAATCTAAAAAAGAGAACATATTGAAATAAATGTAATTTGGTAGCTTACACATAAATAACTCTCCCTAATACGAATGGTCATTAAACTCTGAAAAGTGTTTGATTATTTCGTATTATGTGTTCGTTTGATATTTGATAACTCACTTTTTAAACTTCTTAATGAAGCAAGACCGAAAATCACTACTTTTCAGCCCAAAAGCATTCAGCTGTTTTTTGTAAACTTCCGTGAAACTACTTATAATGTCTTAGCTGCTAATGTCTACTTATAATGTCTTAGCTGATGTTTAGTTCGTTAAAGTGTTGCTCATGTTTGTGACTTAAATCGTCAGTGTTCATTAACTAATTTATTTTCTGTAACAAGTTGTTTTTATGTGTCGTTGAAGAGCTGGAATAGCGAAAGTACATACTAATAAAAAAAATAGTGATACAACAGCACATGTTGTTCTCACATGATTTATTAGATTTATAATTTTCGAAATCTCAGAAAGATCATCGAAATCTGTGCCATTTTTATAAACGTAAAATACTTTACTCTATTTGAGAAAAAACAAAAACAATTGAGTTAGTTTTTTATACTAAAATGTTTTGTAAATTGCCTTTATTTCAAGCAAAAATTTCGCCAATTTTCTTCCCCAAAATTGTTCATGACTTTATTTGAAGAACAGATTTGATTGAGAAAAATATCTTTATCTTCAATATTGTAGCTTTAGGTTCATGTAAAGTTCACCAAAAATCATAATATCTACTTTAAATCCGCCGTCCACCAATTTCTCGGTATCAAGACCCTATATAATTTTCTACGTGTTGAAACAAGTTTCATCCATTTTTCGATTTCACGGCGCCAGGTATATTAATCTAAGCAGACTAACCAACAAGAGACAAATTCTAAAATACAATTAGGATTAAATGAGAACCTGAGATCATGAAAAGACAGTTATATTCAAATTACTGACAATATCCAATTTTATTTACATTATTAAAAAATATTCCTTTTTCCTTTCTTGTTTAGTGCCAACGCAATGTAGAGAAAGTATTGTAATGCAGCGGGGAAAAAGATCGCCAACCGAAAAACGTTTAGTCCAGGCTCTGATAATGAAAAAGTGGAAAAATCGTGTTCCTATATGTAGTTAACTACTTATTCTAACGTGTTTTGCTGTCAGATTCATGTCATTTTGGTTGTCGATACCGAAAAATCGATTGATAGCAAAACGTCTGCCAACACTAGTCACTAGACCTGTCAACACCAGTTCCTAAACCATTGAGACGGTTTTTCTAAAATTGATATTTCCCTATCTATCTAAACGAACTTTGATTATTGGTGAGAAGTGAGAAGAGAATGTTTCCAACTCGGAATGTGGTGGTGCGCCTTCCTCGCTGCGAGGTGAGATTCGGTACCCATCAACACGTGGGTTTGTGTGCGATTTCCCCATCACAGGTAGCTCCCCCAGCGGAGTGCCGTCCGGGAAACGGAAGAGAAAGGAAAGATCGCGTGTGGTTTGTCGCACCATTGCTAGGGTACTGCTTTGTCATGAAGGATTGTTTGATGTTCGTGGAGATTATATTGCGATTAAATGAATTATTGAAAATGAGAAGCAATTGAATACGGAGGTTGGATTTGTAGCTTGAGATGCTAACATCGCACCAGATGACACGCAGCCCTTGATTTCACTCACAGGGTGCTCCTCCCCGCCTCTGAACCACATAACTCAAAGACCACCTCACGTGGTAGTTTGATCAGATTGAACTTACCTTTTGTTGCTTAATATTAATACTTGTAGCCCCAGACTGGTCCTGGACCCACCGGCATGTAATGGGTCTGCCTTGTATGGAAGTTAAACCTGATGAAGTAAATGGTATTATTGAAAGATGATGAATTGCATTTTATCATTATTTTTATTTTTATTCCATATCTGGGAATGGTTAAAATCCATCTAATTATTTTAAGTATTTTATTTTAATAAATGCATTGATAATTTATTTAAATTTTTACAACTACATATCCTCTAATAGTGGAGTCACATTGCGCTATTGCATCAATATTGCTGTCACATTTTTCAACTACGAGAATAATTGTCTATTATTCTATTCGGTTAAAATTGTTTACATTGTATGCTTAACATCATTTAGCCTATTCGAAATTAGTTTTCTTCAAATATCCTACGTATTTTATGAAAGGAACATTTAATTATTCTTTGGAATCATCTCAGCAATATGATATTGGATTTGTAGCTCTATAGAGTGCTGTTGCCAACTGAAAATGTATCAAAATAGTAGTTCTGTGCAAGATAACAGCCCCATCAAGGGCTTGTTGAACAACAATTTTTTTAATATTCTCGGTGTGTGTGTGTGTGTATAACGGACGAATTGTGTAAACTTACACAGTGTTAATGGAGTATTTGTGTTGAATATTTTCTTTCAAAATTTAATTTACTCTAAGTATATTAAGACAATGCTCTATTTTTACTTCTTGTGCAGTGTGCATGCTACCTTTGGAGCGAAAACCTGTTTGTATGAAATTTGTTCAGCAACGCTTAGCTAATGTACGCCACTAGTAGTACCTTGGCTTATACGTTATAGGTGGTGATTGACTTTCTCTTGTTATTCTGCTGATGTGCTGCATAGCGTACACGCGGGGAAAATTAATTATTGATGACCGAAATTTCCTCTCCGATGTCTATAAGAAAATGAAAATCAGATAAATTCACAGAATCCACAGAAAGAAAATGGCAAGCTAAGGTTTATTGTTTTAGTAAATAATTTAAATCGATCAAATACCATTTCTCATGGAATTCAAATCCTATTACCAAAAACCCAGATAATTTGCAAATACACACAAATAACGTATATGCAACATGAGTTTCAATATCATGATATGTTCAATATTATAAAATGACATGTACTCTTCTTACAATTTAAAATGGTTTAAAAATCTGATTGAATCACGTTTTATATCACTTTACGTTACACACACTTTATATCAAAATATAAAGAGGAATTACACGTGAACTCACCTAACTATTTACTCTAGTATTTATAGAACCAGCCCTTTCCTGGAATCGTTGCTACCAAGTAACTGGATTGTTGTTGTTAAGTGAATCTAAAAGGCTGCAAGTTTCTCACATAAATTACAACAATTAATGTAACTAAAATTCAAATTTGAATTGTATTAATAAATGAATACATGTATAATTATGTTTGTGTGCTAATTTTATAGAAAAAAAGGTATAATACTTTCGTCAGTACTAAAATGTATTAAATACTGAACCATGTACTCAACACCTCAAATTATATAATTTAAAATACATTTTACCGGCTTATTAACTTATGCTGCATTTCTTCTTACGCCATATAATATACTTAACGTACATGTAATAATAAAATAAATAAATAATGGGAATAATATGATGAATAATTGACACAGCACCAGACCTAACATAGACGTTCCTGCAATAAATGAAAACATAAATTTAACACTTAATGTAAACATTGGCAGTTATATCTGTTGTACTTACGTTCACCAAGCCGCTTCTACATGGTTATATCTCAGGAGAGCATGGCACTAATAAATATTGTATTACTTCAAGTAGTAAATAATTTTGTTTTCATTTCACTTTTCGTAACCATGGAAATAAATTAAATGAATTGCTTTAAACAACGCGTTTTTTTTATTTCCGGAAGAAAATTTGAACTGTTTTAAAAATCATTTGGATTTTATTTTAAAAACATTTTTAATTTGTATGCAAGTAATGGTAAGTCAAACCTGTAGTCCAATTAACCTCATGAGGGCATTGCATTTTGAAAACATGATGTTTGTAGCATTATCTAAATTTTGTTACGACATCTCGAACTCATAGAATAGAAGTGATCATTTTCCTGTTTCACTTGTTCTGACGCATGATAGCGCAAGTGCAGACTTGCGATGATTCTTATCGAGTTATCAACTTACTTGTGCAAATAAATACAAACCAGACATATTTTTTCACCAGGTGTTCAAAAACACCACAAATTGTGTACAAAATAAGATATTCAGCCATACCAATAATTATTATGAAGCAAAATAAGATATGTCTACTTTCAAATCAATGTAAACGTATAAAAAATAAGCCTAGTATTTAAAAGCTTCTGCCCATCATCAGTTTCCATTTTTAATATAAAAAGTTTCAGTAATTATTGTTTAGTCAAACAAGTTAATTTGTATTTATTGAAATTATTGTCGCATATGCTGCCTGACTTAAAATATATCACAATAGAAGAGCACCTATCAACATGATCAGTGAATCAAAATGCATATGGTTAATTCATTTTAAAATTATGGTATCGACATTGGCATTTTAGAGCTTATTTAATAACGTCAACCGCAACCCGTGTAACTAAGCGCTGTTGGAAGCTACAGCTCTATACATATGCTTACAATTTTTTCTTTCACCGGGAATGTCCTTGCCTCTCGTCACCTGTCCATGTAATCGGCGAGGGTCGAAAGGGAGAACGGGGGAATGGAAATTAACTAAGGAAGAAATGAAATGAGAGTGCCATAGAAACAATTTGTTTTTGTCATGTTTTTAATCGACATTCTGTTGTGTCTGATACATAAACTATATAAAACAAAAAGCAAACGTACGCTTTTGTTAAGAACAAAATAAGATACATCAAACTGACTCGATTGGCTCTCATTACCCGGTCATTTGCGAAATGAGAGCCCCCCCCCCCCACACACACACACACTGGATAATGGGAGCCGTAGCAAACTTAATTCATACTAACGACATAACTTTAGTTGTCTTCACGAAATTGCAACGTAATACCTCTCTTCCTACGCCTTTGGATCTATTTCCTATTCAGTCCATTTTCCCCTATCTGTTGTCCAAAGCGTTTTCAAGACATATTGTGGAACAAACTTAATCGCATTGTAACGAGAATGTTTAACCGTGTTTATTTACAATACCGAACATGCAGTGAAAACAATAATAGGATTATCAGAGCTAGGCTCCAATTTCCACTTGCTAATTACTCTTATTACCCCAATGGTAACGTTTTTGTTTAACTTATAAAATGTAGGATGAAATAACTTTGCACTCCCGTTTTAACTTTATCCGGTTCAATTACGTGTATCATCCAACCATTACAATATATTTAGATACTTGTGTAAGCATGATAGTAAATTCATCGGTTTAAGATAACAGCAGCAAACATTACAGGCGAACGACCGGAAACACAGAGTCGTTTGTTAGACAAACTGAGCTGGACTCCACCACCGCTCATACTGTGGAGGAATGCAATCTACACTTCGATTTAAACAGATAAGCACTTCAAGGTCACGAACTGGACGGAGAGGGGATCACTGTCACCCAATCGAGAGCTTCGTTAGGACTTAAAATTTTGGTATTGAAGCTCCCGATTTCATGACAATGTCCCCCTATCCTTCCAGCCTTTCAGCCTTACCTTCAAATGCCACTCTGTTCAAATCAGAGTATAGCAACTCGCATAGCTGAATTCAATAGCAGGAAGCTGTTATCGTTTAAACGTTTGAATTGTTTAAAAATAGTAAGTATTTTTCACGCTTCATTTGTTAAAGAAATTTTCAAATGGCAATGAAAGTGTATGAGAGAAAATGTCATATTATTTATCATAGCTATTAGCAATATCGCGAGAAAGTGTGTGCGTTTTGCATTAGCTTACTCTTGTTACTGTCAAAATAAATAATGTCTCAGCAAACTCATGTTTCCCTAACGTCATGTTAGTTTCGTGACACTTAATAACAAACATTCACTGAGAGGAAATGAACTATTTTTACACAAAACATCAAATAGAAATGTCTCTTCCAGTGAAACAAAAACGCAGAAAAAACACTTTGCACTGCATCAAATTGCCGCTACAGCCCCAAAGGGCATTGAAACTATTGTCTCCAAACGCTCGAAGCATTGATTACGCTTTTAGCGCAGCTCCATTCTTGGGTGGCCGAAATGCATGGCAGCGTGGTAGTGTGATCACGCTTTCTTCTCTACACACCATGGTCATCGTGTATGAATTCGCATTATCGTTGCCCACCTGATCTCTCGGATGCCAGATGAATTCTCGCGGATGCGCTTCGTCTGCTTATGAACGTGCATTTAGTCAATACACATACGTATACTAAGTCAATACACGTACATACAAAATAAAGTTAAAAGGCGAATGTTACGAAAAGATTTTGGCACGGTGGAAGAGCAGTTCATTTTGCACACAACCATGTTTGCATGGAAGTCACAATAAGAAGTACTATTTTCTAATCTAGTCAAGCAATGGAAGTGGAAGGCAATCTTATTTACATAACTGAATACTTTTGTGTGCGTGTCACTGCTTGCGTGCGAGAAGTGTTATGTGCGTGCGCTTAGAAAACAATACAAGTATACTTTTTTTGTGACAGAAATATCCTCTAATATTACAATCGAACGTATTTTGCAGAGAATTATTTGATTAGAATAAATTTACTAAAACACAAAACGTTTTCCGACATTTTCTCACGTTTTCCGACAGAATGTGACCACATACTCAAATAGTTTGAGACAAAGAACTGAAAAACATATATTAAAAAGTCAGAAACTGGAAAATTTATTTAAATAAAAATAACAGAAAGAACTTGAAATGAGCCTTGTCTAAGATCGGCCACTAGCATCGAAATCAGAGTGCCAAGTCATTTGCTAGTACGTGCTACAACTCATTTGCAATTACGTGCTTAATGCTCGTAATGATACTTGTTACAAGGAAGTTTCGCCTTCAGTGTGCGATCATAGTTCTCGCTCAGCAGCGGTCACGAGCAGACGTGCTCCTCAGCTCCGCTAGATAGCCGAAGGCTAGCGCTTATCGCAAGTCCGACTGCCCCGGCCGCTACTGGTGCCGGTCCGGGGTCAGAAAGAAGTGCATTTATTTGTGAACAGTGGTGAATTAGGAACGTTTTCAACTTACCGTTCAAGTTTACTAGTGATACAGTGGTGACCGCTCTTATTTGTGTACAAAGGTGACTTCATTCTCGTGTGAACAATGGTGTATCAAGAACTATTGAAAATCAATACCGCCCATATATAGTGAAGTGAATTATGTTAACTGACCACGTCCCCTTCGGGGGACTAATCACACAATCAACAGAAATACTAAATAACCAAGAAAACAGTGAAGCTTTCTTCAACATTAGTACGAACGGATCGACCTTAGAATACAGTGACACAACACAGAACCTTCAGCAACAGCATCAATTTTTATTGCATGAACATCAACAGCTAAAACAACACTTACAACAATTAGTGCAACAGAACCAACAGTTACAATTTCAAATACAGCAATGTGTGCGTGAAAAAGAAATCCCAGCCACCGTGCTAGAAGCTACAGCAACTAACGGCCAAGCATCTACAACGCAGGAAACGGCCTCAACCCTGTGCAGCTCATGGCAAACAATCCCGCTGCGTCGACAAAAAAGACGCAATGATGACAACTCTATACGACCCTCTAAGAAGACTAACAGTGAACACGACCCCGTATCATAAAAAAACAGGTATGAACATCTCTCTTGTGATGAAAATTTGGAAGAAACCTCGAAATCTGAGAAAATCAATGATACAACAACCAAGGGCAGCATACAAGAACAAGACAAATATCGAACACCGCCTATTTTCATACCAGGCGTCAGAGTAATATCTGATATGATCAGATCTATTAAAGAATCATTAAAGATGAAGACTTCTCATATAAACTTGTCAAAACCTACCAAGACGAAGCCAAAATTACAATGAACAATGTGAAAATCGTACCTCAAACACCGGATGTTTATCGAAAGCTTGTTAAACATCTGAATCTAAAAAATATTGCTCATTATACATTTCAGTTAAAACAAGAAAGAGCCTTTCGGGTAGTATTAAAAAATATGCACCCAACAGCAGACGAAACGGAACTTAAAGAAGCTATAGAAGCACAAGGCCACAAAGTAAGACAAATTCATAATATCAAGCATCGTTTAACAAAAGCACCTCTACCAATGTTTTTTGTGGACTTAGAACCTCAAAGTAACAACAAAAAAATATATGACGTCGAATACTTACTACATGCAAAAATAAGTTTTGAACCACCGCGTAAAAAACGAGAAATAGTACAATGCAAGCGATGTCAGTCCTACGAGCACAGTTTTCGGTATTGTACGCTTCCGTATAGCTGCGTCAAATGTGGAAAGAATCACGATAGTCGAACCTGTACTAAAACGAGAGACACACCAGCTACATGTGCTCTATGTAGCCGTGACCATCCAGCAAATTATAAAGGCTGCGAAGTCTATCAAAAAATTCGTAACAGCAAGTATCCTAGTCAAAGTCAACACTGTAGAAATGCTACGCAAAACATAACTGAAGGTAACAATTCAAGTTCACTAACAAGTAATCAAACCAAAGGAACAGGTAGACAGCTCACATATGCAGAAATGGCCCAACATTCGCAAATCAATAATCAAAATGTGTCGTATGAAAATAATCTGATATCCATAATGCAAGGATCATTTAAAAAATTCGAGTCCATCTTAGCAAAGCAAGCTGAACAAATCTCCAGCCTAATTAATATCATGACTGCAATAATGAAGAAACTATGAGTAATTTACTGCGAATTGTCTCCTGGAATGCCAACGGAATACTTCAACATCGAAGAGAGTTAGAAGTGTTTCTACATCAAGAAAATATTGACATACTCCTAGTGTCTGAAACACATTTTACCGAAAGAAGCTATCTACGTATATCTGACTACGAAGTATATTGCACAAATCATCCAGATGGGACAGCTCATGGAGGCACAGCAGTAATAATTAAAACAAGAATCAGACATAATATGTACAAAGATAATGCTAAAGACTATCTGCAAGCAACCTCTATACAAGTATACGATAAGTTCGGTCCGCTCGTTATTTCAGCTATATACTCCCCTCCAAAACACAAGATAACCACCGATCAGTATATCAAGTTTTTTAGAACGCTCGGCACAAGGTTCATTGCTGGAGGAGACTACAATGCTAAAAATCAACTATGGGGATCAAGACTGGTAACTTCAAGAGGTCGCGCTTTAGAAGGAGCCATCTCTACACTAAAACTCCAAACAATTTCATCAGGAAATCCCACATACTGGCCAACGGATGGTAACAAGGTACCTGATATCTTGGATATCTTCGTCACAAAGGGAATGGCACAGACCTATCACACAATAGAACCGTCTTTTGATCTTTCATCTGATCATTCTCCAGAAATACTGACAATCAGTTCTTCTGAAATCAAAAAGAAAGAAAACATATACCTTACAAACAGAAAAACGAACTGGGAAGAATACAGCAACTGGCTTTACCATAACACCACTGCCAAGGTCCGTCTAAAATGTCCAGAAGATATCGACGATGCTGTTGAATACTTAATACAACACATTCAACAGGCAGCCGTATATGCAACTCCAGAAATGAGAGTGTTTGAAAACAATAAATACCCATCAGAAATACTAAAAATGATTAAAGAGTAAAGACAGATGAAGATGACCTGGCAACGCACTCATCACCCGGACGACAAACGAATACTCAACAGAACTTCCCGCCTCTTATCAAGAAAATTACAAGAAATTCATTCGGAGGAAATGAAGGAAAGAATAGAAAAGTTGTCACCCTCAAAAGTTACAGATTACTCCTTATGGAAAATTACTAAAAAATTAAAACGGCCTACAAAACATGTTCCCCCTCTTCGTAAAACCGATGGAAGCTGGGCTAGAACGGAAAACGATAAGGCAGAAGAATTTGCAAAATATTTTGCAAAAACATTTCAACCACACCCCTCAGCACTACTCACAGAAGAAAAAGAAATCATAGAATTCCTGGAATGTCCCCATCAAATGTCGCCACCAATTAAATTCTTCTCAACAAAAGAAGTCACAGCAGGACTGAAACTACTACCAAATCATAAGGCTCCTGGACATGATCGTATTACAGGGGAAATGCTTAAAAAACTGCCTAAGAAACTCATTGCCCTTGTAACATCCATTTTCAATGGAATAATACGCATCGGACACTATCCTTCGCAGTGGAAACTGGCACAATTAATTGTAATCGCAAAACCAGGAAAACAGCTACAAGATGTTTCCTCGTACAGACCAATAAGTTTATTACCTTCTTTGTCTAAGGTATTCGAAAAACTATTACTATTTCGCATATATCCATTACTTAAAGAAAATGACGCAATTCCAGACCATCAGTTCGGTTTCTACAATAGAACAAATTCATAGAATAGTCGACACCATCAACGGAGCTCTAGAAAATAAAATGTATTGTTCCGCCTTGTTTCTAGATATCGCGCAAGCGTTCGACAAAGTGTGGCATCAAGGCTTGCTATATAAAATCAAGAAATGTCTGCCGCATCCATACTATAATATACTTCGATCCTTTATTTCAGATCGAATTTTTCAAATAAAATTCGGAGATGAAATAACACTGTTTCATCCAGTATTATCAGGAGTGCCACAGGGGAGCATCCTTGGACCAGTGCTTTACACGCTGTACACCGCTGACTTACCTCAGTCCCCAGATGTCACCACTGCAACATATGCAGATGACACAGCCCTGCTAGCTTCGCACGAAAACCAAGAAACGGCAACAAGAACATTGAAAGAGCACCTCGAGCTTATAAACAAATGGTGTAAACTCTGGAGAATAAGAATGAATGAAACAAAGTCCAAATGTATAACATTTACCCTCAGACGAACAAGAAATACAAGAATAGAAATAAACGGAAAACTAATTGAAAACGTAGACACCGTCAAATATCTCGGACTACATCTCGACAAAAAGCTAACCTGGAAGAAACATATTTCGATTAAAAGAAAGGAAGCAGAACTGAAAAGTAGACAAATGATATGGTTAATAGGAAGAAAATCTTGTTTAAGTCTAGGAAACAAAATTTTACTTTACAAAACAATACTCAAACCTATCTGGTCTTATGGAATTGAACTCTGGGGAACAGCTTCACATTCAAATATAGAAATAATTCAAAGATTTCAATCCAAATGTCTCAGACTATTAAGCAATGCTCCCTGGTTTGTATCAAACGCCACTCTACATAAAGATCTCAATATCACCACTGTTAAAGAGGAAATCACTCTCAAATCTCACAAATACCAACACAGACTCGAAAATCATATTAATCATCTGGCCATAAACATCTTAGATAACAGCACAATGACAAGAAGATTGAAAAGAGTACATCCTCTTGATCTGGACCACAGATGTAAATAATGTTTTTCTTTTAAAATAATTGTTACTGTAGATATATTTTTTGTCACAATGATTGCACTATTGTATGTTTGTTTGTTATTGTGTTATTGTTATTTCAATGTTATGTTGTTTATTGTTGTTCTTGTTTGTTTGTCTTTTTGTCTCTCTCTCTGAACTGGACAATTAGTTTAAAACCATTTTTAGAAAGAACCACAATTGTATGGTTTCTTTACATGTCAATAATATATGTACAATTGTATTTGCCGAATGTTCGAGTAGAACAAATTGCAAATAAAGCAGATGTTAGAAAAAAAAGTGTGCGATCATTCTTTACAAGCCTGTGCAGCCTTAAGGGTCAACGCTAGAAGCTAATATTGTATGAACTGTATGTGTTTTCTATTTCATAGGAGGTAGTGTATTTAATTTAAATATTCCATGTTCTAACTCTGTTTATACGACAGATTGTGTTCAAAGAATTCCGTGACCACAACCCTTTCAATTTACTCTACTGAGTTATCTTAGAGTTCTGTATAAGTGTCTAGGCTAACACCACATCACAGTACTATCAATTCATTCAAATGCTAAGCCAGTCACAAACAGAAATAATGTGAAAAATTACCACTTTTTATGTGCCGGCGTATTATGTTCAGCGTGAAACTTGTGTTGTAGCAGTAACGTGTCTGGAGCGTTGACCCGCAGGACCCGTTATATACATAAGGGGGGACGCATGTGCTGTTGTAACACCATTAGTTGTATTTTCGATCATACGTTCCCCTAGACACTTTGATTTGTCTGTTTTATTCATAGATGTGTTTTATTTTATCTCTATCAGCAATATTAGTCCAAATAGAGAAATAGCAATTTATTCCTATTTATAATGTATTTATTTTTACTGCTTCTTGATAGCTTATTTCCTTCGATTCGAAGCTCCATGTAGACTGCAAAACTTATCTGGAACGAGAGGACTGTGATTACGAGTGAATATGCAAACATTTGAATAACGCTACATGTTCTGTCAGGAAAGGAACTATGAGAGCGAATTATGGAAGGAAAAAATGAAAAGAAAAATCGAGTCAAGTTAACGTTAGTTAGTTAATTAGTAAATACGTCAATCTGAATCATTAAAATAGGTAAAAATAAAATTTTGTAGCAACCAGCATGAGCATTAGCTGGTTTTAATGGTCAGGTCAAAGTCCCTCCCTAGGGTTTTTTGTCGCCGCTTGATCATTATAACACTTGTAACGACCTCAGTTCATAAAAATCTTTTTTTGTGTTACGAAAACAGGCATTTTTTGACATTATAAAAACTAAGAACGTATAACATAAATAATTCACCTCACTGGAAAAAAATTCGCACTGAACTGAACATTTTTTACCAAGAGATTTTTTTTAATCACTGATTAATTTTTGTGTTCTTCGTTATTGAAGAAGTCGCTCGAAAAAGATAGAACAGCTTGCGGAACTACCTGCCCCCGTGAACGCAAGGCTTCACCTATTCCTCCAATTCCTATTTTGTACGTACCACGGGCGTTAGCTGGTTCTAACGGTTGGGCCAAAGGCCCTCGGGCTTTTTGTCGCTGCTCGATCATTATAACACTTGTAACGACCTTGGTATATAAATATCTATTCTTTCTGGTACGAAAACAGGCCCTTTCAAAAACAAAACGTATAACATGAAATTAGCTGGGCTGGGTTAGTTAGCGTTAGCTGGTTCTAATGGTCAGGTCAAAGTCCCTCGCTAGGCCTTTTTGTCGCCACTCGATCATTATAACTCTTGTAACGACCTCGGTTCATAAAATTCTATTTTTCTGTTACGAAAACATGCTTTTTTAGTTATAAAAAAGAACGTATAAAATGAATAATTCACCTCACTGCGAAAAATCCCGCATTGAAATGAACATTTTTTACCAAGGTATGATTTTTTTTCATCACTGATGAATTTTTGGGTTCCTTATTATTGATAAAGTCGCTCGACAAACAAATCGTCTTGCGGAGCAACCTGGCTCCGTGAACGCAAGGTTTCACACCTCCTATTCCTCCGGCTCGATGACGGTGGCGCTCGTGTGGTCTTCTTGGACAGCCCTGGCGCAGCCCCCGTCGTCCCGCTGCGCGCAATCGCGCGCCGCCACCGCCAGCGCCGTCGTGGCGGGCGGGCGCAGCTCCTGGCACAGAGCGTCCACGGCGCGGCCTCGCGCCCACGCGGGCACCGCCACGCACAGCGGCTGCCCGGCAGGCGACAGGTGCACCTCGCCGCCGCCGGACGGGCACAGCGCTGCCCGCGCGGCGCCGTCTTCCAGGCAGCGGCTCTTTAACAATTGGTGAATGAATTGATTAGTGGCCCTGATCGCGGCAGCAACTATGGTCATTACACCCGTAAGTGTTTTTTTTTATCGCGGGAGCGGCGGAAATTTTTCTCAGCTGGATGGCGAGATACGGAGCCGGCCTACACAGCTTGCAAGGTTTCCCCTTTCCAGGTATCTTCCATCCGCAGGCCCCGCACCAGGATAAGCTCTATGCTGCAGACTGGTCTCTCGGCATGTGTGGAAATGTAGTGCATGTGAGTGTACATGTGTGTAAGTAGCCCGTTTGTTGGGGAACTCCACCGCCATTCGCCTTGGTGTTGATCGGAGAAACCACAGAAAACTGCCTATCAGAGCAGCTCGCCACTGGAATTATCCTTCAGACAGCGACTGAACTCAACCTAGATGACTGAAAATCCGTTGGGACTCAGAACATAGGTCATCCGGGCCAGAGGAACTGCGGTGATATCAGTTGATGCTTTGCCGGATTAACAATTAGTGCGAACACGATAAATTAATAATCAATGATTAAATTAATTATTTAATCTGCTTAAAATTTAATACTATTACATTAATCATTTAATTCAGATTGAATTGTCTATGGATATAAACTTAATTGATTTGACGTTACTCAGTAAATTTTCAAAAATGGCCGCATCCTACCTTGAAGGGCACTTGGCCTTGGGGGCACGGGCGACGGGCGCAGCGCAGGCGCGGCCCTCCGGCCGCCTCCAGGTCGCGCACCGCCCACTCGCCCTCCGCGCACGGCCCTTGCGACAGTGGCGCCGCCCTCGCGCCGTCGGGGAACGACAGCCCTTCGAACGACGCGCACAGGTGCTGCAAGGGCACGCGCCCCGCCGCCAGGCCAGCAGGCGCATCTGAGGAGCAGAAACGGAAGATTCGTTATTCCAAAGCAGAGATACCCAATGGGCATACTCTGCGAAGTGAGGTATTTCTGGGATGGCTAAAAAGGCTTGGATTTCAAAGAAGAGAAAATTGGAATAAAGATCAGAGCATTGGCCACTCGATTAAAAAATTAAGGATTGCACAAATTGTTCTGTGATGGAAGTACATTACTGGATACCATGGTCTTTTTCCGTGGTTTCTCTTATCAACACCAGGTGAATGACGGAGCAGTACCCTAACAAACGGGCCACGCACCACGCGTGACCTTTCCTACTTGTTCCTTGTACTATCTTCACCTCTTACACACACTTACACTAACATGCACTACACCACCACACACGCCTGGAGACCGGTTCAGAGCTGAAAGCTTGTTTTGGCTGAAACGGTGCCCCGCTGGTGGGAGATACCTCGTTGAGGAAAACCCCGCTAGCTGACGGTAGGTCAGCGTCGGATCTCGTGAACGGAATGGAAAAAAACCGCCGCCTTCCGAGCAAAAACATGCACTACACCTACGGGACTATGATCCTAGTAGTTCACGACCCCGGAATCATCAATCAATCAAGCAAGCAAGAAAGAAAGCAAATAAACTTTCTTACGACATAACAATTCTGCGCGGAATTTCGAGCGCGCTTTGTCCTGAACTTTCCCGCCACAGGTTGCGCATATACTCCACTTCTTGACTCGAGAGAGGAAATGGAAGCGGACACAGGGAAGGCTGTTTGCACTCGCAGGAGCGCCGGACTTCCCAGGCAGGCAAGTGGCTCGTGCGGACCTGGCTTCACATGCCTGCTTGGAGATAACGAAATTTCCATGGATTATTTGAAATATAGTAAAAAGTTTCAATTTAAATCACCTGAAAATGACTGAAATAAACTAAGACATTGCATTGCGGCGGTTTCACAAGCCTGCTCGAAAATAACGAAATTTCCGTGGATTGTTTAAAATATAGTAAAAAGATTCCATTTAGAAAAACCTGAGAATGTAAATTGAAACATTGCATTGCGAAAACATCTTGCAATCATCCTTATTTAGTTTCTTGAAGCTCATAGAATATTATTTGGTGAAAATTCAATCTTATTTTATTTGTGGAACAAAGAAAGAAAATATATTGTAATATACTCATTAAAACGAAAACGATTAATGAAGCTTTGTGTGTGGGCCTATACTTCGTTAGAGTGTGTTTTAGGAGTGCGTTCGTGCACGATCAGCAGTAACGAGTGACAATAACAGCTAATCGACAAGCCGAGTTATCACAATAGGCCGGGGCGTAAGAGCAGAATTTCATTTCGTATTTTCCTTAAGTGTCTACTCGTACATGTGTCGTGTTGTAAATTACCTAAACACAACCTTATATATTGCTATGTCAACACGAGTATCCGGGAACGGATCGCCCGGGAGAATTTGGACCCCAGGCTCTAATATTTTATGTACTGTTTTGTTCGAGAATATTGTATACCCATGTGATTTTCAGTGTGTTACCCCTAATCATTTATTTGCGAAACATATCTCTCCTTACTCATCACATGGTTGCAGGAACTCTGTCAAATTCTCATAAAAAATTGTTGTGATTTTTTATTGATACGTTTTTCCTGTTATTGCCTTCATTACGGGGTTCGATTTACACTGCAAAACTTATCTGAATCAATAGGATGGTGGTTGTGCGACAAAAATGAAAACAGTTGAATAGTGCTACATGTTCTCTTATAGAAGGAATTATGAAAGAGAATTTTAAAAAAGAAATCGCGTCAAGTAAACAAATAATTAATTAAAGTCAATCTAAAACATTAAAATTACATAAGAAATAAAATAATTTATATACCACGGACGTTAACTAGTTCTAATGATCTCGGACCAAAGTCCTCCGACGTTGTATCGTCGCTCGATCATTAGAACCCTCATAACACCCTGGGCTCATAAATAACTATTATCGCCCGGGTGTCTCTGGAGTCGAGAATCTTCCCCACACTCTCTTACGTTAGACCCACTCCCTCGCCCCGAATGACATTTCCATATGGTAATATTTTTACACATCTCTTGCATTATATGAAAGAATAAATAATAACTTATGCACCAGCAAGTGTTTGAGACATTTTAGACATTTGTATTAATAAGTTTAAATACAAAAGAACTCGACAAAGTAAGTTAAGGATGTATCACACATAAATATCGAAATACATTAGATCAAGATCTTAGAAGACATACAAGCAACGAAAGTAACTCTGGGGTTCGCTTCCTCTCAGGCGACCAGTTACGTTCGTAGGCAGGGCGAGACGTCTCCCTGGGTAACAATTATGCTCGAATTTAATGTAAGGTTTGTAAATATGTACAAAATATATCAATTGCAATTGCAGGAATCCTCGGATTTCTTTGTGTTTCGTGATAGTTGAGTAGAGGAGGATTTCCTGTACTGCTGAGCTCACTTCAAAGAAAAACGCAAATGCTACTGTCCAATGTATGGTTTGGAATACAACAGACTGGTTTAGAAATTAATTAGTTTTCGTAACAAAAGCTTAGGGAGAAAAACAGTAATGTTCGATTTTCAACACTTAATAGTATTTATACAAAGCAATGCTCAGTGAATGTAGAGGTAGGCAACCAAGCAAGCAGATAAACATCAAAGCAAAATCTAATCTACTTATTTACTCTCACCTGGCGTAGGATAAGCCCATGCAAATGTCACGAGCAGAAGACACAGCAGCAGCCACGCACCCAGAAACCTACGCATCCGCTCAGAGAACATGGCGCTGCTAACTGCAAAACGCGAACCAAAGGCTACTTCTCTCGACGTCGAAGGCCGCGGCGACTTTCCTTTTCCGCGCTTGCGACGACCGGTCGGTCACGTGGATCCCCGCGCGAAACATACGACGCGTGAAGGCCACATACTCAGAGGAAGCGCAGGGGCAAAGAACTATGACGGCCCGTACCGTCTTGGAGACTGCGGATAGGGACAGGCAATTTATGATGTAACGATTTAAGTGGGGTATCCCTCGTTGGCATGAACTCGCTCAACACCAAATTCGATGTTAAACGAACAAAATTTCGAACTCGCCAAAGAAACGTTCTAATGAGAATATTTATAAACATCGGATAACACAATTTTTTGTAATACGAATACCGAGTATTTCAGTTACTTGGTCTTTGTGTTATCGAGGGTTTATAGTATATTAATTCCTATTTTCTCTTTAAAGCAAACGGATGATTCCTTAAAATCAAATAATACCTGAGTCAGGTATCAAATCTTCAGTTGAGAATAAAATTAATCATTTAGAACCAAATTACTTGATTTTTTAAACGTGTTTACTTAAAAGTGGCATAACAACATTAACGTTCATTTTCGGAGGTTCAACATGCAGGTATTCTTGTTAAATGTGCTGTTGGTCCATTAGTGATAATTAACTTGTAGAGAATTAATAATTTATTTTCTATTATTGGAAAATTAATAATTGAATGTTTCAAAAACAAAACAAAACAAAAACGAGAAAAATACATTTTATTTAAAATTGTAAATTTTATTGAATAAATAAACATTTTCATATACATTTTGCGTATTTTGAAGAAAAAGGAAGAGGTTATTTTCTCCTGTTTTAAGTCATTTTTAAGTAATTTCCAAGGAAACTTTAGAATATCAAAATCCTAACCCTATTAATGAGGCATAGTTCTCGTAGATTTTCATTTGAAACCACACTATCTACTCTGATTAAATAGTGGGCATGTATGTACTCGCCTTCAGCGTTTGCTTCGCCCTCTCCTGAATGACACATGCACTTCATGGATTACTAATGTTTTGCTTACCTTGGCTAACGACACGCGTAGGAACGTCTAGACATTCTGTAAATAACAAGTATTGAATTCAATCCACAAATTTGATGACGAGATGTTACCTCAATTTTGAGAAACATTAAGAAGAAAAAAATACCCTAATATTAATTATGTTTATACGTTCTTTATTAATTGTATCTATTTATTAGTGAGTCCTAACATTAATTGTGTTAGAGGCCAAAACTGACAATTACATGATGAATAATTGTACTTTTTATTGTGTTGTATATTTCAACATGTTCAAATTTGATATAAACATATAATACTTAATCACATTATGAAAAAGAAAAACCTATAGCGATCGAAAGATTGCAACATCATTAAGAATGTCTATAAACCTTTTATGTGTTGATTAGTCCGTATGAACTATAACCTGTCATTAACAAGTTTAGAAAAGAAAGACATTTTTTATTATGTCTCTAGGGCTGGAATGCAGGGTTATCAACGGATTTTTTCTTAACCCTGGAATTGTTTCGACGCAGTCCACGTTCAGTCCTCTGGCTCGAGGTCCGGGTTGCTCGGCGGGGACCCTCGGACTTCCTTTTCGCAGCCTCCGCCGTCTGCCTGCGCGCAGTTGACAGGCCCCACCACCACCGCGGTGGGGCGCGGTGACGTCACTGGAGTGCTCGTAGGCGCCGGGGCGGCCGGAGTGCTCGGCGGCTCGGGCGTCCCCGAGGCGGCACCGCAGCAGGGAAGCCCTGTGGATGGAGGTAGGCTTAACACGCTTTCTTCAATAACGGTTATCGGTAGGGAGCGGATTTATATTAAGTGTCATTTTTTTTATTTTCACTTTAGAACAATGCCATTCAGTATAGAAATTCATGTTATGGTAAAACGAAATGACCCACTTTTATGTTATTTTTCGTCTTTTTCTCTTAAGTCATTTTTTATCTTTTTACGTCAATTTTAATGCATTTTGCCCTGATTTCATCGACTTTAATATCAATTTCATGGTAGTCGCTCAATATTATGGTCATGAAAGTAATATTTCATTATAGAATTCCTGAGTAGCCTATTTGATTTCTTCGCTCATGTATTTAAATGTCATCCGTTGTGAGTTCTGTGTTATCTAACGTTCCTATCGGCGTCTTTGTCAGTTCCACCGATTTCGCGATAAATAAAGGCAGATATTTTCTTGTAAAGAACAGTCCTAATCAAACGTTTGCAGGCTTGAGTTGTATATCTGAAACGATTTTGATCGATTATTTTACGTCATTTGTCTTTGTCTTTAGGGCATTTTAAAAGTATTTTAAGAGCATATAATTACTCATTGTTTTAGGTCTTCAAAATCCGCCTTTAGTTATCGGAATAACAGTTCTCTCGTTATAAAGGTTATTAATAATAGCTGAAAAATAACTCGTCCATGATCAGCATCCTAACATGGCTGACTGCCAAGACAAACAAATTGAGGTGACTACTAACACTGCAAGAGTTAAACCAGGCACTTATAAGCAACGTCGTTTCAACTACCTTAGCAGCTTGTGCAGCTTCCGTATGTCGCTTGCTTGCACAACTTTACTGAACATGTTTGGACAGACAAATAGCTGATATGAACATGTCTGGATGAACGGCCAAGGAAGAGAAAAAATTGATGGAATATGAGTAGCGAATGTGTACAAAAGAATACTTAAATGGCAGTGATTCCTGATACGAGTTCAGATTGCAAATATTCTTTCGAGTAGACAACTTATAGGGAAGTGAAGAATGCCAAACATAATGACAAGGAGAAACTGTGTGTGTTTTTGCATACCTATAACTAAAGTAATGATGGCTGATAATCGTCTAAACATACTGATAGGTATTTGACCATGATTCAGAGAAATGTTGATGCATCTCACACAAGCAGAAATGGGACCGAAAGAAGTAATAACAAACATGTCGGAATGTAATTTAATTTAAAGGAAAAATTTTATATTTTACTGTGTATAAAAATATATAAAAATTCTGGGACGTAGTGTCTAATAATGACTAATTATTTATTAATGAATCTGTAATTTGAACACTTGCTAATTACGACTGACTAACTGCAATGAAACTGTTAGTGAAACAACGTGCGTAAGTGAAAAAATGCAGTGAACAAAATGGTTGCTGTGAAATCTTGTATTTCGAGTTTGACCAATAGGTTGCAGTATTATGAATTTCAACCGATAACAGCCTATAACAGGGTAAACGAAATATGTGTTATTTCGAATGATAGGTTCGTACGATAAGAATATCAGTTGTCAATATTGGTCCAAAATTAGCGATAATATTTACCATTTTCTCTACTCAGTGTTATTCGCAGTCAGTGAGAGACAACGGATATACTCTGCATAGTGACGAATATCGGGAAAATCAGAGAATGTCTAAAAAGAGATTGTATTTCAAAGAACAGAATATTGGAATACAGACTAGAGCATCAGTCGGGAGAATAAAAATTAAGGGTTGCACAAACGGCTCCGATGTAGAGGTAGGAAACGGGATACATTGTTCTTGACAGTCTTTTGGAAAAGTGACTCGATATTATAGTCCCAAAATTAGAGGAATTATTTTCCATTTCCTCTACAAAAGCAAAGAAATTATCCATTTAAAAGGAATAAAACACGAGTCAGACAACATTTATCGGAGTAAAATTAAAAATTTGGAATCGAAGGGAATTTAATTTCCTAATCACTTCAAAGAGCAATAATTATATTAACTGCCTACGTTCAGGTTACGTTGATCAAAGATATGAATGTCTGATTAAAGAGCACCTAAAAGTGACTTAATTTTTTTCACATTATTACTATTATTGCTATGCACATATAGTCAACAAATAATAGAATTATTTAATAAAACAACAAATACTCATAACAAGGGACAATTGAATTCACCATTGAAACATATTCCATCCAAGAGTATTTGTGTAAGATGGAATTTAAAAGAAAATAAACATGAAATAGAGTAATAAGAAGGAAAGTACATAATTAGTATTAAAATAACGGTTGTTTAATAGATATCAAGCAAATTCCCTTTCTTACTTGCATAAAGTAATATGATTATGATGAAAACCTTAAACATATTTTATGTATACCCATGTGATTTTCAGTGTCTTACCCCTAATCATATATGCAAAATATACAGCTCCATACTCATCACATGATTGCAGGAACTCTATCAAATTCCCATATATTATTTTGAATTTTTATTGATACGTTTTGCCTGTTTATGCCTTTGTTCGATATATACTGCAAAATTTACATGGATCGAGATGATGGTGGTTACGAGATAAATATAAAAACAACATATACAAAATATAATAAAATAATATATTACAATATAGTTATTGATTCAGGAATAATAAAAAACACTGGTCTCCCCACACATAAAATCTGGTATGTTTTCCTACCCACAATTTTGAAAGATTGTAATTTGTTTGTTAATATGTCAGAAAAGAAAACTATACGCATAATGAATGAATATGATCAAGCCGTTCATTCCTTCAAACCTTTGGTGATTTGACCAGTTCTTACAGTTTTAATAGTTTTATTTTATACTTAAATTTTTAATTTTAAACATTTTGATCATATTGTAGACGTGGGCAGATAAATCTGGGAAAGGCTATATGAATTTTGTTTTTTCAATAAATGTGTTTTTACATTTTATATTAATTCACGTATCTAAACGGAAATCCTCAACGTATTACAATTGAAGTGATTCTCGGATTTCTTTGTCTTCTAGTTCTACTGCCTAATGTATGGTTTGGAAAACCACAGACTG
Source organism: Gryllus longicercus (assembly GCA_038098605.1). Lineage (NCBI taxonomy): Eukaryota > Metazoa > Arthropoda > Insecta > Orthoptera > Gryllidae > Gryllus > Gryllus longicercus. The sequence goes on from JAZDUA010000139.1 coordinate 1,713,803, forward strand.
GTTTGGAAATTAATAATTTATCATAATTCACCATTAATAAATAGCGAAAAATAGCTTAGGGAGAAAAACAGTAATGATCGTTTTTCAACACTTAATAGTATTTATACAAAGCAATGCTCAGTGAATGTAGAGGTAGGCAACCAAGCAAGCACATAAACATCAACGCAAAATATAATCTACTTATTTACTCTCACCTGGCGCAGGATAAGCCGATGACAATGTCACGAGCAGAAAACACAGCAGCAGACACGCACCCAGAAACCTACGCATCCGCTCAGAGAACATGGCGTAGCTAACTGCAAAACTCGAACCAAAGGCTGGTTGTCTCGACGTCGAAGGCCGCGGAGACTTTCCTTTTCCGCGCTTGCGACGACCGGTCAGTCACGTGGATCCCCGCGCGAAGCATACGACGCGTGAAGGTCACATACTCAGAGGAAGCGCAGGGGCAAAGAACTTGGTGGGATGACGACTATGACGAGCCACACCGTCTTCGAGACTGCGGATACTGATAGAACAAAATTTATGATATAACGATGAAGTAGACGTTTGAAATGTTAAGTATCCAACGTAACGCGCTATCCTCATCATCATTACTTTATACAGCTTTATTTACAGCTACAGCTGATACTTAATCCAAAACTCATTACAAATGTTTTTTAAATGTCCTCAATAAATCTTTCTTTAAAATGAATGAATTCGTTGTGTGCTATAGAGGATTTTATAAAACGATGAATTAAGTAAACCACACATGGATTATCTATTGTAATGTACCGAATGAGCAGAAAAATAAATTATGTGCGATCTGAAGAACAAACTTTTTTTAACCAATTAATCGAAATTTTTTCAGGGAAAAAATGGTGAAATATCTGAGTAATTAAGTGCTGCGATAGCATAGATGATCAAAGATTCTAAAGATCATAACTAAATGTAGCAAGTCGATGAAAATTCTAAACTTTTTGATACTAATAGTTGGAGAATAATTTTATATTTGTTTACAGGTAACGGATATCTCTTATTGTAAAATGTCTCAAAAATAGGGTTTCAAAACAGTCTCTAATCAATAGCTAAACTGTATTCCTAAGTGAATATTAACCCTCTTTATTGAAACACATTTGAGACAATTAGAAAAACCACACGGAAATATGTATTTCCAGGTAAATTACCTTCTTTTAACTTTCTATGGTTCAAATTGTTTTGTTTTTTTTGTTTCTTACTACAAGTACAATATCTAATAGACTGATTTTTCCTGAATCCTGATGTTTTTTTAAAGACTTTAAACCGCACCATATAGAACAATTTTTCGGAATAATTAAATTAAATTTTAACCTAATTGTGGTTCAGTTACAGGCAATTTAAAATAATTATTTTCTAAAAACACGGCTCCAGTTTTTTTCATGGAATCAACTAAACGACGCTTCTAAAATGGCTTAGGTTTCATTTTCTGCGACCTCCGTTATTTCACGCGCATCCCGAGTCGCCATTGATGTTCTAGGGGTATTTGGCGATCTCCAGTGCTTCTTTTATCCATCTGGGTTAATTCCATTCCCCTCCGTCGATTTCAAACTAGGCATGCCAAGATCGTGGGCAAGGTAACAAGCTTACTAGAGCTCGTGTACAGTACGTCCAGAGAAATTGGCACGAGATTTAACGGTCAGGGTTGTACAAATAGGCCATTCCAGTCATTAATTTGATTAACCGATTTAGTTAAGATAAGATTAAGTTATTGTCACACATTTCATTACAATAACCCCTCGTTAGCATGATCACGATTAACACGAAATTCGTTGTGAAAAATGTGGATTCCGCCAAAGAAATGTCTTAATGAGATTATTCATAATGATCGGATAAAACGAATTTTTGTAATATGAATACCGATAATTTTAGTCACTTTGTGTTCGTGATATCGAGGGTTTACTGTATATTAATTCCTATTTTCTTCTTAAAGCAAAGAAATTAATCTTTAAAATGAAATAATACATCAGTCAGGTTTCAAAAATTTAGTTGAGAGTGTAATTAAACATTTAGGCAAACATTCTTGTTAAATGTGCTGTCCGTCCGTAAGTGAGAATTAACTTGTAGAGACTTAATAATTTATTTCGCATTATTGGAAAATTAACAAATAATTGAATGATTCAGAAACAAGACGAAATAAAAACAAAAAATGAAATGGAAATTCACGCCGCTTTGCAAAAATGTTTACAAAATACAGAATTTAAAAACGAAAAATACGTGAAATAGTAAAGAATATAATCATAATTCAAAACCCGTTTGTTTAATTGAACAAACCTGGCTGACATATTGTTGTATGAAGCCACTCTTACTCGCCGCAAGCAGGAAAGGCGTTAAAATGTTTTAAATACTCGAAATTACAAGTTCAATAACACCGTTCTGCGTAATTCAAGTGTCAGCTAGGACTGTCTGTACACGCCCTCTCATTGTCTGCTAATCGCTGTTGATTGTGTTGCTAGTGTAGTAGTTGTCCGTATATACAGGGACAAACTGTAAGATGTTACCCCATCAATAAAATAGTGACCTCAGACACTAAATTAGTAATTGCAATAGTTTTGCCTCGGCAATACCAATTACAGTGGCCAAAAATTTGGGATGAAACGTGTATGGAATATTTTAAACTCATAGAGAGAGAATAATCTTTAACTTGCTCCTAATAACTATTACTCATAGAAATAATGGCATGAGCAACCTAGAAGCTCATCTCATAAACATCAACTCGCGAATAATAACCTCATTACATGCTCGCTGATGACTATACTCTTCTTCTTCTTCTTCTTCTTCTTCTTCTTCTTCTTCTTCTTCTTCAGAGGGAAGTATTTCAGAAAATATTGGGAACCCCAGATCTACGAATTGAAAGTGGCACTGAAATAAAAACCCCTAATGTAAGTTCGCACAACAAACACATTAACAAGTACATAAACACAGCCAAAAAGATATTAAAATTGAGGAATTGCATGAACAATTCGCGAATCAACAGAATTCATTGTATTAATTATTAAACACTGAGTATTAACTAAAACTGCACATTTTCAAAGATACAAAGTTACTAAAAAGCAGGACTCGTATTTTGATGGCATGTCATCTTTTCATTCGTTCATTCTAGACGTGGCTAACTTGTAAAATAACGTTTGTCACAATACATAGGTGGTATAACTGAATACTTATTGGACCATTGTTTGTCTTTGTTTGCCATTTTTTTAATTTTTAGACAATTGTTTGGACATTTGCGTCATTTATGTCACTTTTACGTATTTTCTTTCCTTTTCGTGTTTTTTTGTATCATCAGCTACTGCAGTGGATTCGTGTTTTTCGAACTCTCGAAATTACACGAATCTTCGATAAATTCTCAAAATTGATGGTTGGAAGACCGAAGCTAAGGGTTACACTTTCTCCTAAAATAAAAACCTTACATTAAATGTAATTTTATAGAAGTAAAGTTTATTTCAAGTTATAAACTTCATTGAATAAATATTTGTTTTCATAGAAATTTTTCAGTATTTTGAAAAAAGGAGATTATTTTCCCCTTATTTTAAGTCACTTATAAGTAATTTTCAAGGAAATTTTAGATCATCAAAATCCGAACCCTGCTAATCAGGCACAATTCGCATAGATAATGATTTTAAAACAAACTATCGTACTCTGATTATATTGTTGGTATGTATGTACTCGCTTCAGTGTTTGCTGCGCGATCTCTGGAGAGACAGCTGCACTTCATGGATTAAGAATATTTTTGCTTACCTTGGCTAACAACATACGAAGGAACGTCTAGACATCCTGTAATAAGAAGTATTGAATTCAATTTACAAATTTGATGACGAGATGTCAGTTCCATTTTGAGAAATACTGAGAGGAAAACTTTTTGGATCCTAACATCAATTATTGTATTAGCAACTGACAATTATTCATGAATAATTGTACATTTTATTGTATTGTATATTTCAACATGTTAAAATTATGATTAACAAATACATATATGGCACAATCACATTATGAAATAGAAAAACATATAGGGATCGAAAGATTGCAACGTCATTAATAAGCATAGAGACGAAATACATTTTTATTTTGTCTCTAAGGATGGATGTGTGAGTGGAAAGCAGGCTTGCGACCGAACTGTGGAATTGTTTCGACGCAGTTCAGGTTCAGTCCTCTGGCTCGAGGTCCGGATTGCTCGGCGTGGGTCCTCGGACTTCCTTTTCGCAGCCTCCGCCGTCTGCCTGCGCGCAGTTGATCAGCCCCACCGCCACTGCTGTCGGGACCGGAAACGTCACCGGGACGGCTGGAGTGGTCGCCGGCAACGGCGTCCCCGTGACGCCACTGCAGCAGGGAAGCCCTGTGGGTAGAGATGGGATTAACAGGTTTTCTTTAATTCGTTTAGCGGTAGGACGCGGATTTTAATGAAATCTTTTTTTCATTCAACTTTAGAACATTGCCATTTAGTAAAGAAATTCATGTTATGTTATGACAAAACGAAATGACACATTTTTGTGTCTTTTTTTCGCATTTTTCGTCAGTTTCAGCTAATACGTTTTTACCTTTTTACGTTATTTTTAATGCATTTTCCTGATTTTGTCGACTTTAATTTCATTTTAATAGTACTCGTTTCAAACAATATTTACGAGGTGCATCTAACGCTTCAATATAGAATTCCTTAGTAGCCTATTTGATTTCTTCCCTCATGTATTGTAATGTCAGCCATTGTGAGTTCTATGTTATCGAACGTTCCTGTGACGCTTATCGGCGCCATTGTCAGTTAAGACGATTTCACATTAAGTAAAGGTTCTCTTTCTAATAACAGTTCTAATCAAACCTTTGCAGGGTGAGTTCACCTTTACAAAAGGAAGAAGCCTCGATTACATCAGAAACATTTCTACCCAACGGCTTGTAGTTTGTGTGAAACGATTTTCATTAAATTTTTACGTCATTTTTCTTTCTTTTTATGGAATTTTAAAAGTATTTTAAAATAATTTTATTAATAATTTTTGGCTGTTTTAGATTATCAATATTCGCGCCCCCCCAGTCATCGGAATAACAGTTTCTCGTTTTAATGGTTATTAATAATAGCTGAAAAATAACTCGTCCATGATCAGAAACTTAACATGACCGACTGCTAAGACTTAAACAAATTGAAGCGACTACTAACACTGTAAGAGTTAAACCAGGCACTTGTATATAACGTTGGTTCAACTATCTTAGCAGCTTGTTCAGCTTCCGCATGTCCCTTGCTTGCACAACTTCCCTGAACATGTTTGGACAGAAAAACAGCTGATATGAACGTGTCTGGATGAACGGCCAAGGAAGAAAAAAATTGATGTAATATGTGTAGCGAATGTGTACAGAAGAATATTTAAATGGCAGTGATTCCTCATACGAGTTCAAATTGCAAATATTATTTCGAGTAGACAACTTATGAACACGGAAGTGAAGAGTGCCAAAAATAATGACAATGAGAAACTCTGTGTTTTTGCGTACCTATAACTAAAGTGATGATAGCTGATAATCATGTAAAACAATGATAGGTATTTGACCTTGACTTGGAGAAATGTTAATGTATCTCACACAAGCAGCTATGGAACATTATGAAGTAATAACAAACATGTCGAACTGTTGGATTTAATTTAAAGGGCAAATTTTATATTGTACTGTATATAATATTACATGAAAACTCTGAGACATGGGGTGTAATAATGACAAATTCTTTATATAATGAATCAATGGTTTGCACACTTGCTAATCGCGAATGATTGATTCCAGTGAAACTGTTAGTGAAACAACGCGAGTCAGTTAGTTAAAAACTACAGATTAACAAAATGGTTGTTGTAAAAGCTTATATTTTCAGCTTTTGACCAATGGTTTACAGTATTATGAATTTCAACCGATAACAGCCAATAACAGAGTGAACGAAATACTTGTTATTTCGAATAACAGATTCGTGCGGTACGAACTGCGAAGAAATAACAGTTTAGATGTTAAGAGCACATCCCAACCTGTGGAGTCGAGCTGCACGGCACCGTCGCCGCACAGCGCCGCGCTCGCGTCAGCGTGGCTAAGGCAGCGACCCTCCCAGGGCACTTGGCCTTGTGGGCACGGGCGACGGGCGCAGCGCAGGCGCGTTCCTCCTGCCGCCTCCAGGTCGCGCACCGCCCACTCGCCCTCCGCGCACGGCCCTTGCGACAGTGGCGCCGCCCTCGCGCCGTCGGGGAACGACAGCCCTTCGAACGAGGCGCACTGGTGCTGCAAGGCGGCCGCCACACCAGCAGACGCATCTGAGGAGCAGAATATACACAGTGATGCAATCCTCTTGCTCATACAGGACCCTGTGTTAGAGTACAGTTAGTTATTTATTCACCAAGGACGTTATAAGGGTTTTAATGATCGAGAGGCGACTAAAAACCCGACGACCTTTGCCCTGAGGCTGTTTGTCGCCCGAGATCATTAAAACCAGTTAACGCCCGTGGTACATACGAGATTTTATTTTTTACCTAATTTTCTTCTTATGGTTTTTCCAGCCGACTGCCGATTACCCTTTGCGTCCCTAAAGGACGCACATTTGACCATTTGAACATTTGATGACCATTGACTAGACAACAACACTCTTTGCGGGTTCCTCTGATATGTGGTCAGTAAAACGCGAGGCCCTCCGCGACAACACCTACATGAAAGACAAGAGACAAACAAGCATGCCCAAGGCGGGACTCCAACCCGAGACATTTCGGACCGAAGCGCTGAGTCGACACACGCTCTAGTAACCTCGGGCATCCAGATCGATTTCCTAATTTTAATTATTCATATTTTCTAAATAACTATTGTTGTTAATTCGACTCGGTTTGTCTTTTCATATTTAGTAGGGGAGATGTGGGCATACTAGATCACCCATAGAAATCATTTTAAAGCCTTTACAGCCATCCCAGCTGTCTCAGCAATGTTAAAAGACACATGACGTAAGAGGGGAAGGTGCTTGACCCCTTCGGAGGGCGGTCCCAGCCAATGAAATAGCTGGAACCCCAATGACGTAGCAGTTGAACGTGTGACGTGTGTGACAACTGTGTCCCAGCAGGTACATGACGTAGGACGGGGGGGGGGCAGTTCCCCCCCGTCCCAGCCAATGCGAGAGAGAGAGAGAGAGAGAGAGAGAGAGAGATAGCTTGGAGGGGGACGCCCATAACGCAGCAGCAGCAGCAGCAGGCGGTTCAATGACGTTACACAAGTGTTCCACCAGCGCGCGCGCTCTCTCAGCAATGTTAAAAAAAAAAAAAAACACATACAGGTCCCTGACCTCGCGTGTGTGACATACGGGAACCCTCCCCTCCCCCGCACGAGCGATTACCCACAGCTGTGTGTGTGTGTGCACACGCGAGAGCGGAGCGTTGTGGGCGGCTACAGCGGCGGCAGCGAGGGTGCGCGGGGCTGGGCCTCCCTCTCTTTTTCGCTCTCCGCAATGTTTTAAACAAAGAGAGAGAGAGTAGGTGCGCGGTCGTGACAGACAGAGCGCGCGCTACTCATAAAAAATTAAAAAAACATGAAACATGTTTTTACATGGTCATTTTCTTTGATTATTCAACAAACATTTTTTATTGTAATGACTCTCTCTCTCTCACTTCTTAGTTTGTATTCAAGAAACGACGTAAGGTCCTTAGGTTGACGACATCAGTTTCCTCGATGGGGTCAGCCACGTTGATGATTCGTTGTTGCTTAAAATTATTATCTTGCAGCAAGGCAGCACTGCGTGTAAAGAGGTTCATGTTGGCGTCTACGTATTGTTTCGTTACTGCGTCGTCCTTGTTGCGGGGCGGTGCCACGTTCACCAAGCGCAATTTTCGCATGTTCACGTTGCCTTGCTTACTCAACCGGATAGGAGGAAGTTTATCGACTTCTTTTTTCAGTTCCTTCACTTTGCAGTCCACGTACGATCTCGGTGTAGCGTCGCGGTCTTCCTCGGGGTTGCCGACATTCGAAATACGAAAAAGATCCGCATTGAATGGTCCGGGATATTGCCATTGACGTAAATAAAGAGTTTGATTGGCTGATAAGTTATGTAAATCGGACCGCATTTCGTCTAGTTTTTTTATATGTTCCTTGGAAGTATGGTTTGTGAATTCCCGCGCGTTTGTAAATTGATTATCCACGTACAGCTTCGTCGCAGCATCTTGGTGGTCGACCGGATCGCCCAGGTTGATCACGCGACGCCCTTCCAAGTCGCGCGGTTTCGTGGGATCCTCGCCGCGCCCCTCCCCCTCCTCCGTTTCCACGGACTTTGACTCGTCAAACACCTCGTCGTCATCTTCTGAGTCGAAGTACACGTCGGTCACTTCAGACATGTTGTTGTTGTAGTTGAATTGGCGGTGCGCGTGAATGAAATGATTACCGGCCAACAACTCTCTTTTAAATACTCTCTGACAGAGTTTTGTGACAAGCGCGCGCTCTGTCTGTCACGACCGCGCACCTACTCTCTCTCTCTCTCTCTCTCAATGTCAACGCTCCGCCTCCGCTCTCGCGTGTACACACACAGCTGTGGGTAATCGCTCGTGCGGGGGGGGGGTTCCCGTATGTCACACACGCGAGGTGGTGTAACAGTTGTGCAACGTCATTGAACCGCCTGCTGCTTCCCGTATGTCACACACGCGAGGTCAGGGACCTGTATGTGTTTTTTGGACCTGTATGTGTTTTATTTATTTATTTTTTTATTTTAACATTGCTGAGAGAGCGCGCGCGCTGGTGGAACACTTGTGTAACGTCATTGAACCGCCTGCTGCTGCTGCTGCTGCGTTATGGGCGTCCCCCTCCAAGCTATCTCTCTCTCTCTCTCTCTCTCTCTCTCTCTCTCTCTCTCTCTCGCATTGGCTGGGACGGGGGGGAACTGCCCCCCACCCCCCCCGTCCTACGTCATGTACCTGCTGGGACACAGTTGTCACACACGTCACACGTTCAACTGCTACGTCATTGGGGTTCCAGCTATTTCATTGGCTGGGACCGCCCTCCGAAGGGGTCAAGCACCTTCCCCCCTTACGTCATGTGTCTTTTAACATTGCTGAGACAGCTGGGATGGCTGTAAAGGCTTTAAAATGATTTCTATGGGTGATCTAGTATGCCCACATCTCCCCTACTATATTTGCCTCCCATAATATGTTTCATAATTTCCTCCTAGAGAACATGTAGTTCAACTGTTACCATATCCAAAATTCAACTGTTTTCATATTTCCCTCTTCACCGCAGTCCTCTCGACCCAGGTTTATCGAGTGAATTTCGAGCTCCGAATCCAAGGTAAAAACAAGCAATAACGTATCTAACGTAATTTTTTAGAGATATCTCATTTATACCACGCGTTTTCGTCACATAGATGCAGATGTTCTTCTACATTATCGCCTCTCAAGATGTCAGTACTGTCATAATTGTTAAAGGGTGTAGAATTGGTGGCTGGTTTTGGCGATTTGTTTCGTAGATATGGAGAGCGATATTCGAGAGATTAGAATTGAAGCAGCGGAAGCTGCTACTGAGAGTTTACTTCTTCAAAAATCAAAGGATTCATACGAAAGGGAGTATGCACTTTTTAAAATGGGAAAGAGGGAAACATGTAACCGTGGTAAATGAAATGACTATGCTGGCTTATCTCTATGAAAAGATATTACCTCAATTTCTGTTGAAACTTCTAGCAAGAGCGCTCAATGCACGGACATTTGCACTCATAATATTTCAGATATATCAAGTTGTATTTTTAATACAATTGTTAACGATAAATATGTTAAAACATTATGTATTCAAAAAATAATACTTATTCAGTGCCAATGTGTCAACAGTCATTTGTACATTGCCGGGTTTACTTGACGTTGCAGTGGTAATCGTCCTCTAAAATTCATTCTTGGTCTAGGCCGTCAAAGCTCGCCTTTGTGGCGTATAAATGCTCTGCCAAACACGGGTTTTGAAGTGAGGATTCGGACCTTTGTCGATAATCGTTTTGTGCGTAATGGTCACTCGAATATTACATTAAAAATATTACAATATTACACATATACCTACCGAGTTCCTGTTTATCTGACTAATAAGAAAGAAGAGAAAAACTATTACTTAAGTCTTATTTAGTATACTTTATTATTATTTGCGTATACAGCCAAAATTTCGCATTTTCATTTCGCGTGTCATGGGGCTACCCGTGTTCGAAATGGTCTTCTCTGCGAGAACGCAACATAGGCATCAGTGCCGCTCGGCCCTCGTGACGCGCATGATTCTGACGGATTGACGCTTTATTTCTGACGCCATGCTTTCACCACGCCGGAAATCATTACGATCCACGACTTTGTTTGGATCTTGGTCGTGGTCTTTCTTTAACCCCAAGAAAAATAAGTTCTGCGGATTCAAATCCGGAGACTGAGGCGGTCGTGTTAGTTGGTCTCCTCGTCCGATCCCCTTATGTAAATTGTATGTCTAGTTATTCCTGAACTGTGAGATAATTATGCAGAGCTGCGATATCATGCTGTTACCACGCATGTGGCCACACATTAAACTGGCCAAAATCGTAGGAGGTACCCTATTTATAAAATTCAAATACAAAACGTCTCACAAGCGCTGTGGTAAGAAGCAAGAACCGATGATAAATTCCTTGTAAAAATTTCTTGAATAAATTTATTGAACGATAATTAATGATATGACCAATGATAATTAATTTATTGAACGAATTATTCATCTACAGTACCAACCCACACATTTACAGAGAATCGCTCTTGATGAGCTACGCTTCGTGCAACATGTGCATTTTCCTCGTCCCAACATACAAATCGTGCCGATTAATTGTGCCAGTTCTTGTAAAACACGTTTCAGTTGTCCCAAGAACGTGTTTCAGAAATCGCTGGTTTTCCTTGCATTTACGAAGAATTCAAAATGACTTTATAAGTCTTCCGCTAAAAATCCGCTAAGCATCCGCTAAAAATAGAAAAGTCGTAATCTCTCCACATGAATTATTTGCCAGACGACGGACTGTAATGCATTGAGCTCCTGCGCTATTTTCCTTGTGATCGCTTCCGGAGCTTCTCTGAAAGTATTAATAATTAAGTTTTCCAGAGACAGGACAAGCCCAAACGTGAGATAAAACCGCTCGCTTACTTGCCGAAGTCAGTGTTACACGATCACAATCATAGCTCAATGTTTAACGTTAATTATTTATTAAACTAAACGTCCAAAAGATGCAATTTTGGCAAATTCACTCCGTGCAATACGTATGGAATAAGGTTCTGACCGACCAGCTAGAATATACTACATAGATTGGCAGTCCCTATAGTTTCAGCGATCTTGGTGGAGGCTCACCGAAATAGTGGCCGCCATGTTTTTTGAAGTCAAAACATACTGTGGCGGTATAACCTTCCGCAACCAGTGCCAAACGTAATGCTAGAAGACTTTGTTTCCCATAGGGCGCTGCTTTGACTGCAAAACAAACATGGCTTCAATTCGCTTTAGAGGGATGTGTTAACTCATACTAGCTGCAATAAATCGTATTTATTATGTAGGAGAGTTATTAAAATATGACTGCCTAATCTCTTGTGAATGATCAAAGGCCACCAGCCAAAACATGTTCAGACGTTTTTTAACGGAATATAGGCGAAAGAACGTGCAAACACAAAACTTCTCTTGTTCATATTCGATGGAATGTTTTAAAAAGATATTATAGTGGCCGATATTTTCTTTATGGCGCAATAACTGGAAGATTTTTGGAATTTTTAAAATTATATATTTCACAATACAATTTACAAACATGATATTGTTGTCAATTTCTTGGACATATAAAAATAAAAGTAAATAATAGAATACATATTTCTCCCAGAAATTCTATCTATTAGTCACAAGGTTTTGTAATTTTGATATCGCATTTCAAGAAACCAACTCTCGGCCGACGATATCACCACGCTTTCCTCTTACGACGCACTAAAAACCTGCGTTGTAAAAACGCGCGATTCGAGACTTTTCCTGTGGTTATAGCCAAGGTTTTTTTGGAAATAAAAAAATAATTCTTGGAGTACATAAGAGTAGCTGAAATTTTGTTTGTTCACTTTCCTTCTCATTCGAGTATACAAATTCAGAGCATGTTTCGCCATGTCGCAAATGACCCGGTTAATTCGACTGGGATTCTACGGATCATGCAAGACATTTCGGATGGTGATTCGGAAAGACATCAAGAAAACTGCTGTACAAAAAGCGCCGATGATAGAGAACAGAAAGAGCCAGCTGTGACACTTAAGTTGACTTTACAGTCTGAAATTCTTTGTAAAGAAAATATTTGAGTTAATACACATAACAAATTTCTAGTAGATTGTTTACATTTCTTTTATAAACACCATGCTAAAGAAGAATTACTGTATTTTGCTTTGCTTATGTTTTTCTTACATTTTTATTATTTGTTTCGAAATATGAATGCATAGAAACTACGAAAAACCCACAAAAAAGAAATATCAATATAATCAAATTCCCATGATAATTTCCTCTATGTATTATTAATGTGTCTTTTGAATCGATAGTTGCCGTGGTGTAAGTAATTAATGGATGAAATGTTTAAGATCATTCAATCTTTAAATTATTGTCTCTACATTCTAATATTGCATATTCTACGTACGCACTAAAACAACAAAAGCACACGAAGTGTTTATTCTTATTTTACCTACAATTAACATAACAGTAGTGCCAATAACTTATCAGTGTCAACCATTGGAATGTAATAATATTTAAATATAATATTATAATATAATAATATTTAAATACATTAAAGTAATATAATCTGAAATTTGTACTTTAAAATTCTATACAATGAAAATGGAAATGTCAAATTGAGATTTTCGATGTACAGATAAGACACAATGAAATAGTCGATATGCACTTGGGAATGGATGGGCCTGATAAAGATTGCGACCACGATGTTGAATTAAGAATATATAAGGTGCAGAAGTTTAATTTCGGAGATTCAATGTTTTATTAATATTTCTATGAAAACGTTGAAAAATACACATATATTTTCTTTAGATTGTAGTTACGAAACTACACAATGTTTGTAGTTAACAAATTAAATAACATTTCAATATGAAATGTTGTTGCCGTACATTTCTATTGACGACGTCAATCACGTTTTGAACGTTTATATATTTCCATGGACTGGAGAGTTCGATTTACTTTAGAAAATGGCGCGGAATTATATTGTCCAACCTTCTGACATTCAGAAAAAAATTAAAGAAATATATTTTTACACTTCTTGTTTCAGATCCTATATATTTTTTTTAAGATTTTGCAGCGCTTTTTTTCTCATTTGGCACTTTGCATCCTATTCCTATCAAACAGTGAAGGCCACCCTAGAATGTAGTTCTGATTTCTCTCACCTGGCGAAGACGGCGTTGCGGGATAGGCCGTTGCAAGCGGCGCGAGTAGAAGCCACAGCATTTCCTTCCACGGGAACCCACACGCTCGCTCGGCTGACATCGCGCTGCACACTGTCTCGCCGGATCCTCAGGAAGGTCGCTGCTCCTTGACAGCGCATGCGCCGGCTGAACCGGTCACGTGGTTTCTCAGGAAGCGGAAGCGGAGCTTGCAAAGGATATGAGACTTTGACTGTATGGCGAGCAAAACTGAATGTCTCCTACCGGGTAAGTCTACGTCCATGCAATGTCTTTTCTCGGGCAATTTTCTGGATTCATCAATAGAGTACAATAGTCAAGAAGTACATGCGTTTTGCGCATGCTTGTTCTCTCGGAAAAGACGACTGATGTGGAAATGAATTTTTTAAAATTATTTGAAAGGTGTTTGCCGAGAAAACGGATTGGGAAAATATATTTTATTTGTATACCTGATTGTTATGCTTATAATAATTATAATAATTATCATAATATATTATAATTATAAATAATTATATATAATTATAATAATAATTACGTGAATACATATGAACACATGAAAGCAACTTGCAAAGTGAAACAATTTTAGAACTGTCATAGAAAGTGCAAAATGTAGATCTCAACATGGTATACAGAAAAAATTATCTAAGTTAGCCATGCTGAATCTAACCACTGATCCCTTACAAGGAACCTACTTTTAAATTTGTATGTTTCAAATACATATTAGAAGGTCTGTTATCAACTTCCGTAACAGTCCTCCACCCCTCCGTCAAGCCAGCTACTGCACGGTAAGGGTTCCTCCTGACTGACCTTCTGCTTAACAACCATTCTGAATACTTCGTGTAATTGATGAGGGTCAAATGCCCTCTCCACACTGTGAACATTCAATTAGTCGTTTGACGTTTACCGGCTACGGCTGTGGCTGTGAACTGCGGGGTCTGCGGGCTCGAATCCCGCGTTGGCAACGGATAGTTGATTTTTTGCTGAGGTTTGGTGGGGCCTGTCCCAACCACCACCTAGCACCTGTAATAGTTAATCCCTCCTCAAACCTTTGACTTCCCAGACGTGTGAATGTGATGGGTGTGACTGTCGTGCGAATGGGGGAAAACCCCTGCTGTACGAGTGCTACCTGATCGCCTCCGAACCTCCTTATAGAGTGCAAGTGACACTACGAGTGGCGGTAGATAGTTCTCGGTCACAATTGGGGTAGAGCTTACTAATCACAGTTGTGTGATAAAGTGGAGGCTAGGGGAAGGTATCCTAAAGGAAAAAGGCAGTGGGGTAAACTGGGTCAATTTTGACCCAATAAGGTTAAGTGACGTGAAGACCAGTGATTAATGAAATGAATGTTATTTTTTTTCTTTTCATTGCAGTGTAGTGACATATATGAAAGTATGCCAAGTTATTCATACACTTATACTTTAAAAAGAACACGTCCACGGTTTACTACACATTATAAGTATACATTTAACATTTGGTTTAGATAAAATGTTCTTGAAGATCAGGTGATGTTTTCAGGTTGATCTCAAATCCTATCATTCATATTCCTATCTCTAAATGAATTAGTGGTGGGTGTTTGGTGCCAGCCCTGTGGCCCTCCGGACATGAAACTTTCAATCCAACAGAAACCATCAACTACCATCCACAAAATGGTGTAGAAATGCTGACAGCAGTGTGCTTTCTTCTGCCGACATTGCAGTGGCTGGCTGTCATATAGGAAAGTTACTTTTTACTTACAGGTATACTTACAAATGAAAATTGAAACCAATTTCAATCTAGAAAATATTTTATTGTACATTTAAAATGTGTACGTGTCTGTTGATTATGATATTTTACGCCTTGTAGTTTGTCAAAGGTAGTATTACATGTGATCATAATTGTACACTTTTATTTTAAGTACATTATTCTAGATGGCTTCCTTAACTTTTCTGCTGACATTCAGTTTTCAATGTATGCACTTATATTTGTTTTATTTAACATAGCAAAACCATATATTTCATATTTACTTCACTTTTAATAATGCCGGAGAGAAGTCTAGGAATGAGGAAGTGCTTCGTAGGTGTTTTCTCAATTAAGGTTAAGGTATTCCTGCAAATTTTGAGAGGGGTTAGCAATCTACTTAATTCAGTTCTTAAATCATCAGGATAATTTTTAAAATTCTTTGTTCTCATTTACATGAAGTGAACACACAGAACTTAGTTGGAAACAAGACAATATTTTTAAGTAGAACTTCGTTTCACCAGTTCGTCCATTTTTTGCAATTTCTTGTTTTTAACTACTTCTGAGCTAGCTGCACATGCAGAGTTTATGGTAAAAACCACTCATGTTGTCACTTTTATAAACGGATGCACTGTTCCTTGCCAACAGTGGTAAACAAGTAAAAACCAGTGCCGTAGCGTGCACATTTTTTCTTAGTAGGCTACAAACAACGCATGGGCACTTTCAGCTTCATAAATAATTTGCTTTGCCTAAAAAATTGAAAGAAAAATATGCAGCCTCCGGACATGTGAGAGGTATCTGTGATTTCATTAAATACTCAGGATCTCGGAAGAAATCAAAAACAATTAAACAATTTCAATTTTAAGTGAAAAATGAAAACATTTTGTTTTCCCACCTATTCTCACACTGTGTACAAATTGAATTCTCAAACTCACTACTTACGTCACGCTTCAAAAAGGCTTCAAGGAAGAGCGCACGCTAAGAAATATTTGCTATTTACGTGTGCGTGACGGAACACCATATTTTATTACACCTGGTGTGCAAAGAACTAAAGATTTTTTTGTGTATGTTAATGTTATTGCAGTACTCGCGAAGACTGTTTTGTTGAAATATATAATGTACTTTAGTGATATAAGACAATATTTTCTTTTTCTTTTAGCGTGCTACGTTTTGGAGAAGCGTTTTATAATTGTATCCCACCTTCCAGATCTGAACGGCTTATTTTTTTGAATTTTTTGAGCTGGGTCTTTCCACCAGAAAAACTTTTACGAACTGTGTGATTTAATATGTTCTCGCCAAAACTACAAATTCATCTGCCTGAGAGCGTTACCTCTCTATTTTCTCACGCAAGTTATCACGTTACCTAATGCCTGCAAAGTGGGCGAACGTTGATAACTCGGACCGGTTCCACTATCATTTGTGAAGTTGGAAAAACATTTATAGCACAGCTCGCGAAAAAAGTTAGTTATAATAGTGCCAATACGTGACAAAAGATTTATTGTAATAATTGATTCTTTCGTACTATTATGATATATTCACTTACAAGGGTCTTTCATGACAAGGTTTATTATGATCTTTATAAAATATTTATTTTTGGCTTTGAGCAAATTTCTAATATTCGATTGTTGATTGTGTGTTGCCCGGCACGTAAACTACAATGGTAATTAGTCCCGTTAGTGTAGTGAAACTTTTGTCTCGGGTGATGCTTGTGTTCCTCCTCCTAGATGGTCCACTTACGGGGAAAGTCCCCTCCAAGAATATCCCTCTAGCGAGGCACCGCCTCAGCCGGGACGACCTCTATCACCCTCTACTGATCTGCCATGTGTTACCAGTACTAGAAGTGTAGTATATGTGAGGGTGTGTGTAAGGAAGGAGTGAGGATAGGGCAAGGAAGGGGAAAGAAAGATCGCGCGCTGTCCGTGGCCCGATTGTTATGATACTGCTCTGGCATCCACCTGTTATTGATCGAAGAAATAACGAAAAAAAACTACTGATCAGAGCGATCAGGTCGCAATAATCCCCTCCATTCAGCGGCTGAATTCGAAGTGACTGAATTGTGCCGCTGTTCCGGGAAGCGACTGAATGCTGGACCAGAGCAGTCTTCGATAAAAAGGTGTTCAAATTGCATGTTTGCGTCTCACAAACACGTATTGTGCACGCTTTGCAGGCTCCGAAAGCCAGAGCCTTTGATGGCATTTGCAATTAAGCGGGACAAGACACAATCAGTAACATGCGCTTGCTGTAATCAGGGCGTTTGCGGGCCACAGGAGATATATGGTATTGTGCAGTGAAAAAAACAACAACAATAAACACAAGATAGTTTATTATTCATAATCATAGTTTCATATTCGTAAATTCTTGGCATAGACTTGGCCTTGAAGCTTCTTGTAAGATATACCATTGCGAGTAACATTTCATAAAACGTTGAAGAGTGTCAATGTAACAATTGTTTTGTATAATTATGTAAATGTTTGAACTGAAAATAAAAAGGATACATTTTTTGTCTAATGTAGAAGAGCTACTATCAGAAAGAATCGCGTTGACAGGACGGGAAACAAATGAACGTCGTGCAGGGCGATGTCATTGCAAGAGAGAGTGAGTGATGAAGCCATTTACTCGTACAAATGAGCTGTAAACTACAAATGCAGCTCTAAACCTACGTAATGACAAAATGATTACATGGACATAACTTGCATATATATTTGCCAGCAGTGGGCAAGCGATGGTTGTCAAAGTAGTCCTTTCATGTAGTAATCTCTATACCTACTATAATGTTTAAGCCTGTTTTACACAATCATTTTTTCATCATTTTTCGCCGCTACAGAAAAGTGACAGACCAGAGTGGATGAAATTTGTACGAAAAAATGACGCATGCTTAATTTTTCGGTACAGATTACATCCAGTTTGACTAACGCGCTCCTGGCGTCACTTTTCGGAGCTTTCTCTAGATTGTCATGAGTGTTGTGCGATTTGTTCATTTTCCATAGCGTTCTGATGTGTTGAATTGTATTATATAGTGGGAAATAAGTTATGTACTGTGTTCTAATGTTGCGTTCCTTGCTCAGTCCTAATATAACGTAATTTAATTTGTTACCAAAGATGCGATGTTCAACTATATGATCTTCAGCGCTTTTTTTGGCGTCCTGAGGAAGTATTTTCATCACGATTACGTACAAAGCCCAGAAATGACCGTGTAAAACGCTGGAATCACACTCATGCAGTTTCGTCACCGAAACACTACGCGTAGAAACGCACCTCCTTTTCCCATCCACATTCTATACAGAATAATGATGAATAAAGGATGAAAAAATGACGGTGTAAAACATGCTTTAGAAGGAAACGTCATGCAACGGTCAGGGGCAACTGACTCATCACTCCAACCTCCGACCGGGCCAAATTTACTCGTCCTCGGGCTCGATGACGACGCGACTCGTGGAGACCACGACGCCACTGGCGCAGTCGCCTCGGTCGTTCTGCGCGCAGTCGACGCCGCCCACCGCCACCGACGTGGTCGACGGCTGCGTCTCGACGCAGAGCGCGAGCGCGGCGAGGGCGCTCGTCCAGCCGGGGAATTCCCCGCAGCGGGGATTCCCCGTGGGGTCGAGGTGCACGGCGCGGCCGCCGCACAGCGCCACGCGCACGACGCGTTCGGAGAGACAGCGGCCGTCCCAGGGCAGCTGCGCGTCGGAGCACGGGCGCCGGGCGCAGCGGCCGCGCAGCTGCGCGTCGGCGGAGGTGTGGTCCAGCGTGAACCACTCGCCCGTGCGGCACGGGCCCTGGGATAGAGGTTCCGCGCAGCGCCACGCGCCGTCCGCGAGCGGTAGTTGGCCTTGCGACCAGCAGCTCTGCGCCGCCGGGTCGCAGGACACCTGCCGCAGGTGGTGGTGGCTGGTGGTGGTGACTGCGGGGCAAAACCAGCGTAACAATAGTGGGTGGGTTGGGTTGGTGGACGTACTGTGGCATTCTAGTCATCCCTACTAGTCCCTCTTCTCAACGACACGCGCACGCACACACACACACACACACACACACACACACACACACATACATACTCATCCCCTCGCTATCTCTCACAATCTCTCACTCACGCCCTTACACTCTCTCTAACTCACTATCTGTCTTCCACTTTCTCGGTCCCCTCTCTTTTTCTCTTCCTCTCACCCCCGTACACGCTGCCACTTTGTCTATCTCCTACCTCGTTTTTTGCTCCCTCTTTCTCTATCTACCTCTCTCTTTCCTTCTCTTTAACGTTCTCTATATCTTTCTCTCTCTGTTTCTCTCGTTAAGCATCTCAAAGTACAAATCACAAACGAAACTTCTGAATTCTAACAATACTGTCATTGTTGAATTTTGAGCAGCGCGAGTAGACAACGTGAACATTTTGCACGTTTTTGAAAAAGCAATATTGACAAATTATGAAATGAAATTAATTATATTACTAAGAACTACTTATTACTAGTAACAGTTTGTCTACGTATGAAGTAGAATTAGATTCAACGTGCAAATCTTATAGATTTTTGTTTGTATTTTTTATAATTCTTTGAGAAGGAGCAATGAAAAGGACGAGCGTAACTCGATATATAGAAAAAGATAGATAGATTATATATATTTTAAAAGTTTGCTTTTATGAATATAATTTAAACTATATAAATTATTTCTGATCATTATCCAACTATCTCTGAATGAAGATTTTGTATTCATTTTCCTTTGAAGTATACCTGATCTAACATCTGTCCACTTCCCATCGCTTTCTTTCAGATGATTCTAAAATGAAGATTTTTGCCAGAAAAAAATTCAATGATGGAAAAACTAATACTCGTAAATGTAGAATAAAGGAATAATAGGAAATATAGAGTTAATAAAAAAATTTAAACAATATGTAACCTAGAACTAGAAAAAAGTATAATTAGATTTAGACGAAACAGAAAAAAGTACTGAAATTATTATTATTATTATTATTATTATTATTATTATTATTATTATTAATCAATTTTTTAAATAAAATCGCTGAGGTCGTGAACCCGAGGATACATTTCTTGAGTAAAGTGTGGTCTTGCGGACCTGCACACAGTTCAACAACCTGCCACCTACGAAATTAATGCTACGTTGCATCAACACGCCAGCAGTTGCTATGACTCACCTGGCGTCATAGGATGCGCCATCGCCAGCGGCGCCAGCAGAAGCCAGAACATGGCGCGCACCAACGCCATCGCACACGTTCGCTCAGCTCACACGAGGACACTGCGGCGCCGCGTGCGATCTCAAGGAAGGTCACGGCGGCTCCCAGATTCAGAGCGGCTATATAGATCCGCGCCACGCCACGCCCCGCCCCGCCACGCCCCGCCACGCCCCGCCCCCCGTCCCGACCCGTCCCGCCCCGCCCCGCCGGGCCCCGCCCCGCCCCGCCGCGCCGCGCCGCGCCGCGCCGCGCGGCGCCGGAAAAACCGGTCACGTGATTTCCCAGGCGCGGCGAAACACTTCCTGGATGCCGATGATTCATGCTGGGAAGCGCTACTCCGTGGCGGGTAATGGGATGCATAAGTATGAAGAAGTTCTTCTATGTATAAAGGTTTGATTAGTTGATTATATGATTCCGGGTAAAAGTGCTAAGGCCTTTCGTCTCGTAAGTGCAGTGCGTGTGTATTGTCGCGGGGGGTGCCGGTGATCTTCCCCCGCTGGTTAGTGTGATCCGGCGCCGACCTACCAGTCAGTGAGCGGGGTTCACCAATCAGGTATCTCCCACCAGCGGGGCACCGCCCTGGCCGAGACAAGCTCCAAGTTCCCGGCCAGTCTCCCAGCACGTGTAGTAAATGTAAGTAAGGGATGAGGATAGTAAGAGGAAGAGGAAGGAAAGATCGCGCGTGCTCCATCATCCTTTTGTTAGGGCATTGGTCTGGTGTTCATCGGAGAAACTTCGGAAAACTACAGATCAGAGCAGCCGGCCGGTAGAATTCTCCTCCAGACAACGACTGAACTCGAAGTGGGAGTTCATCGCAGTGGAAGATCATCGCCACCTCCCACGATGAAACATATGCATTACACTTACGGGACTACGTACCTTAGCAGTTGACACTCCCGGAATCACTAAGCTATCAAAAAATGCACGGCGAAGCGTTGCAGGAGTCAACAGAAGTATCGATCTTCTGCGCACGCGCAGTTTGATTTTCGCATCGTTTTTTGCATCATGCGCAGATTTTTCATTCGATTGCTGCACGCTAAAGGCGGAAAAATCTTACTTTTACATTTTAAGAATGAAATATCTCGATGTGTGGTAGGTGTACGTATACGAGAAATGGTGACATCCTATGCTAAAATAATTTGTATCCGATGGCAAGGTTCCCACCAGATAAGCCGGAGGGCGATAACTTACGTAGCTCATCTTTCCTCCGTCGTGCTGCTCGGGGAATTGCCAGACCCCTTGCCCCTAATGGCACCACATGTAGTTCGCAGAAGGACTTGCATATGTTGCGTTGTGTACTCTTCTCGCGCCTTAGCTTATTTTCTTATATGAAAACAAACATGCAAATAATGTGCGAATTGCTTTAATGTAAGCAATACTGCTCGTGATAAAGAAAAAAGTCAGGAAAGTATTATCATTTGTTTTAGTACTAAATCTACGTAATATTCTGTGTTCTTGTTCTACATCATTATGTAAAATTAAGTCATCTCTTAAATATACAGCATGTTCTGACATTCATTTGTCATCCAATACCCTTCTAACACTTCCCAAGACCACTTAAGTAATACATTTTCTCCATAGAATGTCCTAGAAAAATAGTCTAAGGCTAGAGGACCCAGCGCGACTAACCGTGTTTCGAAACATGGCGCACCTAATAAAGGGTTACAAAATATGTGCCAGATTCAAACACTTGTTTTCCTTTCTACACTGTAGAGTCAGAGTATTTATGGTTTCGCCATCTTGTCAATGAAGTACATGCATACTCAGAAATTACTAATTTATTTACTAAATAAATGTATTGCATGTCCTTTTCAGGAGGTGAAGAGAGTACTTATAACCATCTCGGTTCACACTTTTGACAAGACTACACTAGCGATGCAACATCTGTTGCGAAGCATCTAGCATCGATGCTACAACAATCATCGATGTTTTTAAATATTGATGTTTTAAAACTGGTTTAGTATCCTCTACCATTAAATTTGTGGGCAACAAAATTTAATTTTATATGACCCTGTTTATTAATGTATAATTTAGTTTTACGTGAAAATAATCATCCATGTGTGATATAAGAGGAAAGTCGTAGGATATGCCAGCACGTTGGAATCATTTCGTTGAAGAAGTAGTAGTCTGTTCGGAGAAGATAGTACAAGCAGCGTTCATTTGATTCGAAAACGTAAACTCAATGTTCATAATCAAGTATTATTTCGTATTTCAACTTTTACAAAATCGTGATGATGGCAATTTTCAGTTACAAAACATCGGGTCCAAAACATTGATGTTAAAAAAACATCGGATGTAATAAATCGATGTTTAATACATCGATTTTTCCAAACAAACAACGATGCTCTGACAACATCGCCATCGATATCGCAACCCTACTCTCCGCCGCCTCGCGTGTTCCTACCCTCCCCCCCACAACTCACTTCCAAGGAAATGTTCTTCAAAACCGCCGCCCTTTACGACCATCGCCACCCCGCTCAGGAATGAGGCCGGGCCTCTGACCGCTCGGCGCGATGGCAGACATCTCGCGCAGCCCGTCCATAGAGTAACCATATTCTCTTTTGTCTATGGCCCGTCCCTTTTCACGAATGCGTCTAACGAACGCGGACAAAACAGAATCAACCAAGGAGAGCATGCACTGTGGAGAAGAATCTAGAGAGATTACTAATGAAAAAATGTGCGAAGCAAACAATTGGAAATAGTTCATTCCTTTAGGTTAAGTACAGATATAAAAATTTTCAGTTCGTGGTGTTAATGCACGTTGCTGAGTCTCTATGTTAAGAAAATCAATCTTTTAGGAGAAATTCTATTTTAAATTTTGACATCATCGGATATAGTGAACATCTTACATAAGTTTGTTATAACCGGAGTTGACTGTAATTATGAGTAGGTTAAATGTAATATAAAGAGTTTGATAGCATCAAAGGTTCATTGTAAAAGTGGCAGAGGGAACAAAGATACTAAAAATGAATCGTATTTCCATATTTTAAAAAATGTGTATTCTACTTACGTTTTCCAAAATAAACGTAGAGAAAACAATTATCTTCGACATATAAAATTTAAAACTCTGAATAGTTTCTTTTTCTTCGTTTTCTTCTTCTTCTTCGTCTTCTTCTTCTTCTTTACGCTTTCTGTCGGTGGTATTTATCATTTTTGATCATTGCATAATAGTCGAGAACAATAAACAAAATATTGTTTATTCATTACTACTTTTACTTCATCGCCTACGTTGTATAGAAAAAGTTATGTAATGATGCGGCAAGAACGGTGATTTTCCGGCAGAAAAACTCGCACTGTGAAACTCTGATACCGAAACCAAATAATCCTTGCTCCCAAATGTAGTAAATAACTTTCTCTAATAAGTTCTGTGTTCTGAATGTACGTTTGGCAGATTATCAATACAGAAAAAATAGTTTGCGGGAACACGACTGTACGTCTGGCAGCTAGCGGTTAAACCATAGATAGAATTTGGATCAAAATTGATACATCTCAATCGATGTGGCTGATGTCATGGGCCCTCGAATTTGAAACCGATAATTTGAGTTTGGGGGATACATTTCATGGAGCCCCAGCGACACTTTCTCCATTTTTCAAAATAGGTTCCAATTTTTTAAATATTTTTTTCCACAAATAAATAACGATATTAATGAGAACATTAAACAATGAAAAACAAAATAATCTTAATTTACCAAACATATTCAATTATTACATTTTAAATGATTTAGCATCTTTTGTTTTTTTTGTTATTTAAGGTCGCATCAACTTCTAGGTCATTGGCGACCACTATTGCTTGTAACGGTATGGTAACTGAGGATGACACGATATGATGATGATAGGGGGTGAGAGGACGATCACAATACAACCATACCCGAGGCGGGGGTCGAACCCGCGATCCTTCGGTCTGAGATCGCTATGGCACTACTGCCTTAGCAATCTCGGCACCCAGATAGGCCATCTTATTTTGACGTCATTATTTGAGCATAATTTGATCTAAAATATAAAGAGGGCTGAAATATTCTTCAACTATTTTCAAGATAATGTTTATTTTATTAACAATTTCATAACAAGATTTCCAAATTATTTTTTTTGAATATACAACTGTTTGCTAGTTGACATACTACAGTATTATACAAGTGTTGTACAATTTCCGATTACATAATAATGTTTAGCCGAAATTGTAAGTACTTTATTGTAGCTATTCAGTGTCTCGTTCGGCTTTAGATTTGTAGTTTCAAAAATATTAATTTCCTCTTTTTCGTGTTTTCAATATTAACACATCAATATTTTTTCAAAAATATCTCTTTTTTTTATACAGCCTGAAATTTTTTAAGTAGTATCTGAGAATGACAACAATATTTAATATTGCAATTCCCTTTAGAACATAAAAATAACGTAATATAAAACTCATCATTATTCACTAAAACTATATTTTTGTGTCGTACCGCCCTTTCCAGTTACGTTTCAGCTTCTAATTCTGGTGCGGCAGAGGAGCCTCTAACCTCTAACACGCATTCGTTTTCGTCGTTAGCTCCGCAGTTATGTCCTGAACTGTGAACAACCCGACCGTTCGGCTCCGAAGGAGTCGACAGGGACAGGGACAGCGATGGCGACGACAAGGGCTTCCGTTGCAGCGACGAGGAGCACTGCACGTGTGCTGCCAGCAGCGCCGGCCAACCCGGGTGCGGCCCGCAGCGGGGCCGCCCGGCGGGCCCCAGGTGCACGGCATCTCCCTGGCACAGGCGCGCTCGGGCGTCGGCCTGCCGGCAACGGAGCGAAATACGTGGGAAGCGTTCTGAATATTAAGCGTCGGTAAGACATTTTAAGTAAAAAAAGATAGAAGAAACAAAAGAAAGAAAAAAACAAATATGATACCAACAAAAAAATGAGAGCGTAGGCTTCCGCGGCGGAAGTCAGTGTTTACTTGGCTATCCCGGAGACGCCGCGTCCAGGGCACAGGTGCCAACGTTTCGGTCGCCATTCTGCGACCTTCATCAGGGCAATACCTACTCCCTGATGAAGGTCACAGAATGGCGACCGAAACGTTGGCACCTGTGCCCTGTAGTCGGCGTCTCCCGGTTAGCCAAGTAAACAACAAAAAACTCGAAAAGATGAACACATATTCATTATGAATGATAACAGGCTAACAAAACAAATGTTCATGTATCTTCGGAATAAGAAATCTACCATAACTTGGGTTCAGGAAGTTAAGAAAGATATGGAAAGGAACAATACAA
The DNA here is from genome assembly GCA_038098605.1 of Gryllus longicercus. NCBI lineage: Eukaryota > Metazoa > Arthropoda > Insecta > Orthoptera > Gryllidae > Gryllus > Gryllus longicercus. The sequence continues at coordinate 1,739,308 of JAZDUA010000139.1, forward strand.
GAGAAGAATAAACAATGGAGAGGGATATTTTTAAAAATAAATTGCAAATGGAAGAAAGGAGAGGAAAATGAAACCTAGTGTGAAGATGGAGTTCTGGAGAAAGACGGAAGAGTAACTTAAAGTACTTAAAGTAAAGGAAGTTCTTAAACTGTCTCTTGGTCTCCACATGACCCTAACAAAGAGCGAAGGAGAAAGTATAAGAAACTCACAACAAATGGTACAAAATTATTCATTTGGATGATATTCCTGATTATTTAAAAGGGGAATGCATGAGAAGTGACAGTATAAGGGTAGTAAGATATAGACCAGGAAAAGAAAATAGAGCGAGTAAATATTGACTAAATAGAGAGGGGAAAATAAAGAGGTTCTGTGAGATGGAAGAGAAAGACTAGGAACACATTAGAGGAACGCTGGGTTTTCTGAGAAAGGAAGATGGAAATAAGGTGGAATGTTCAGGATAAGATCTGGATGGGGTGGGTCGAGCAAGTGGACTAGGCGTGAAATAATGAGGCTTCGACCCCTCCCAAACATTCCTACCATAGCTCCAATTAAATTAATTACGTTCGAAGGACCACCCAGACACCTGTAATGAGAGAACAGGTTATAACCACCCTTGCAGGTCTGGGACTGCAAGGATAGAAGAGGATGGAGAGTGCTTGTTACCATAAAAGTTGTAGATTAAATCATGTAAACATATATTCTATTCAAAACAAAGTACATCTTAAGCTATGAGGGGAAGAAGGAACAAAAGGGGTTGCAGCACATAAAATCACAATGTAAAGACACAATTATGCCCATGACATGGGATCGTATTTGGTGCGGTAGCACAGAGCTTGTTTCCTCTTGCACGTTGATGAGGCTGGTATGATTACGGGCGGGCAGCAAACCCACGCCCGCTAAGGCACATGTAGTTCAGGAGATTGTGCGTGCCGTAAGTGAGCACCAGCGAGAACACGAAGCACCAGTTAGACACATGATGTCGGCGATGCAGTTTGTAGAATAATCGATTGCACGCGCCACATAGAACGTGAACATGAAATGTAGTTGAACACGTGGCGAGTAATACAGTTTGTAGAATAATTAATTAGATGCCACATAAAACGTGAACATAAAATGTAGTTGAACACGTGGCGAGCAATACAGTTTGTAGAGTAATTAATTACAGAGGCCACATAAAACGTGAACATAAAATGTAGTTGAACACGTGGCGAGTAATACAATTTGTAGAATAATTAATTACATGCCACATAAAACGTGAACATAAAATGTAGTTGAACACGTGGCAAGTAATACAGGCGCAATAGTCACCAGTAGCAGCATTGAATGTAGATAGCAGGAACGGCCGCAGACTTGAACAGCGAGACATGTCCACCAGCCATATTAAGAAGAAGAAAATGATGCTCAGCACAAGGAGCAAATTGCATGCAGAGCGGAATGGCATTCGCTCCACACGGAGTCCAGGCGGCGACAGAAGTAGAGGCGTTATATGGAGAACGGCGTGGCACGTCCGCCTAGCATGGCTCCACAATTAGAACTGAAGTGGCACCACATGTAAGCGAGCAGAGCAGCGAGGCGACCGCTCAGCTCCAATTCTCGACCAGGAATAAAGTTCGTTGCAACGTGCCGCTGCGCTGGCGACGAGCGCAACGGCTTTGTTGCGTCATGGAAACTTCTGGAAAAGATACAGTAACACACACACACAGACGCGCACGCGTCGCGGCGAGGCGAGAGGTTGCAGCTTGTTGCGTCAGTCAATTTCCAGCAAAGGGAAGCTACATGGTTGCGTCACGGGGATTCTGTATAATTCCATTGCGCCTCGTGGCGAGGCAGTGGTGGCCGAACGACGCGCGGCGTTGCCGTGCGGCGTATGGCGCAGTTGCAAGCGGCGCGGCACAAGCCGTTGTATCTGAAAGCTTGCTTAGAAATACAATGCCTAGAAATTGCCCGCTATGGGTGTACAGAATCCTCACTAAGATGTGCGTGTTTCTAAGTAGATATAAAATAAAACAGCTTGCTCTGACAAGATCTTTGAATAAAATATTTCAAGCTTCTGCGTTCTTAACATGCGGTTACACCTACTCCGAAATTCTATTTAATACGATAAGAAAGTTTGATTTTCTCAGTCATAATTATTTCATGATTTATCTCACTAATTTTGTCGCTCAAGTTCTAAAAGCACTATCTTTAAACCGTGCATTTAAGAAAAGTGAAATTAAACTATTTACTGCAAATACAAACTGTTGGTGCCATTCTGCTTATTTAGGGATTATTTCCTTACATCCTTCTTAAAAATAAGGTGTTTTTTTTTTAGGAAATTTCAGAAAAATTGCACAAGTGCAGATGACAGAAGGCTAAGAAAAGTAGTGAGTGAATCCTGAGTTTAAGAGATCGTGGCTCGACACTAGACTAGCCAAAAATCGGCTACCACCTCCCAGCTCCAAGGCCAGCAAACTCACATGCACTTAAGTCGTACAAGTGGCCTCTATTTTAGATTGTGAGAGATAAGCCTAATCGTAATGCCAAAATCATTGCAAAACCAACACATATTAGGAGAACTAGAGACAAATGATTTGCAAATTGAATTGCTTTCAACACTTCAGTTTGTTATTCTTAATAGGAGTAATTGAATGGATTAAAATAATTCGTCTTACAGAAGAACTCGCAAAAAATTTTAGTGATTTTATTTCCTTCTTTTCCTAAAGTGTGATGACTTAGACGACTTCTGCTGCATTGCTTTTGGTCGTATGTTCTGCCTATACCGTTCAGCTCGAAATAATGAATACCAGAATGACTCGAGTGGATGTTGAGATGTCGACCTTCGCAGGGTGACAAACGCATTTTTAACAGCCTAGCACTGACCGCGACTCTTAGCATAACTTGCTTTTCTTTGTCACTATATCTGTGAGGTACTTTTTTCTGAAACATTTCCATGTATTTCTTTAAATTATTGACTTCATAACTACTCGAGAATCTCACACGATAGAATGCAAGGCTCGCATAAAATGCATAGGCAAATTATGATAAGGCTCCGACTTGCAGACTATAGAATGATGCGCCCAGAGTGATCCACCCATATTTTATTCTTTCATTGATATTGACATATAGACATTGACAATTAAAAACATTTTTTGTCGATTGTTTACTAACTTATTATTTTCTGGTTCTACAGCTTGCTTCAGGCCATGACCGCCTCCTACGTATGTCGGAGGTTTCATAGGTCAGTGAAAGTGACCATTCGAGAATAGGAAATCATCCCATCGCTTGTCCATAAGTATAGGAATAAGAACAATACAGGAAAGAAAATATCGCTCTTATTCCGTAGTCTGTTTTTTAGGGCGTTGAATCGGCATTAATCTTAAAGTGATCTCAGAATCCACGGAAACCCTCTGCCTACCACTTCACTCCTAGCAGGCGCCACTAACTTGCCAATGTTAACTACAGCTAGCAAATCTCCCTGACACCATCCGGCATCTAGCAGGAATCGAACCCAGAACTTCCAATCGCTGATACGCTCGATTGATTGACTAACGTTTCCGGGCACTTCAATTGCTAAGGTCATTTGGTCTCGTAAGTGTAGTGCATGTTTTATCGCGGAAAATGGCAGAGATCTTCCCAACCTGGATGTCGAGATCCGGCGTCGACCTAACAGTCGACTTGCAGTGTTTTCCACAACCAGTAATCTCCCACCAGCAACCTTCTCAATTAGGACAAGCCTTAAGATCACGACTGATCTTCCGACATATGCAAATGTAGAGCATGTAGGGGGTTAGCGTGCGTAATGACGATAGGTCAAGGAAGACGAAGGAAAGATCGTGCGCAGTCCATGGTACGTTTGTTAAGGTTCTGCTCCGGCATCCCCCTGGTTCTGCTCCGACCTATTTAGTATCAAAAATAATTTCACAGTCGAAACTCGAAGCCTAAAACATACCGGTCAGGGGCAATGAAGGGACATCAATTGATGCCCTGAGCCACCTAACCCGGTCTGGTACGCACGATCCGCAAGGCATTGCCTTAACGCTCGGTGCTACAGGTATTGGTATGTATTAGCATACTCAAATGTAATAAATAGGGTAGTAATCGTAAATAACATAATATGAGTACGCAAATAACTAACCTGAGTCAAGCAGTGAGCCTGAAAGGGCACTTCTCGTGGTGCGCAAGGTCGAGAAGAGCAATAACCTTCTGCGGATGCGTCACTGTTCATCACGAACCACTCGTGTTCTGAACAGGAGCCTGTTTCCAACGGCGTGTAACAGTCGCCATCGTGGAGAAGTTTTCCTTGGGAAAGGCATAGAGTTTCAAGGAGACTGCAATTCACGGTGCGTGGAGTAGAAGGTGCCGTATCTGCAATTACAAACAGGTCCTAAAGAAAAAACAATTGTTCTAAAGAGAGAGCGTTGGCTTCCGCGGCCGGAGTCAGTATTTACTAGTCTGTCCAGGTGACGCCGCGTCCATGGCGAAGGTGCCGACGTTTTGGTCGCCATACCTACGCCTTTGGTCGGCACCTCCGCCATGGACGCGGCGTCACCCGGACAGCCTAGTAAATAATGTTCTAAAGAGCTTTTGACCACCCGACAGCCGGTTACCCGGTTACTTTATGTCCCGATGGGACGCATATTCGACCGTACTCTAGACCCCAACACACTTGCGGGCTCCTCTGATCTATGGTAGCAGAACGAGAGGACCTCCAAGACACACATACATGAGAGACAAGGGACAAATAACCATGCCCAACCCACAACCCTTAAGATCGAAGCGCTGAGTCGGAACACGCTGTTAGCCACCACAGCCATCTAGGTCAGCTGTTTTTCGAAGGGTGAAAATTCCACCGTGACCATATCATGCTTGTAGCCTATAAAAGAACTGTGGGAGGTACATGGTAAATTTCTCCGGCAATGTCCCGTCCTAAGGAGATCTCGCGTTCTACCGACCGGCCAGTTCAAATAGAGTTAGCTGAGGCCAACATCTGACGGTAAAAGTGAGAATGATACCACGTGCGTCGTAGGAGGCCACTGGCGCGCTCCTGGAACGTCTACTATACTCCGATTTTAACATAGTGGCACTTAAAGGTCACGAGGTGAAAAGAGAGGGGGACATTGCCATTCAATCGCGAGTTTCAGTACCTAAAATTTAAGTCGTAAGAAGCTCCCTATGGGATGACAGTACCCCCCCCCTCCGTCCAGCTTGAGACATTGAAGTGCTACAATGCTTAAATCTGAGTAAAGGCCCGCGCCTGGGATGAATTTCAAAAAAATACAACTTCGTAAATACAGGCACGAAACAAACCCCGGAAATAACACCACACATGAATAAATACTGCTTCCGACACTGCTGTCATGCGATAACAAGGCTCCTAGGAGGGGGATTCTTGCTCTTAAATATTTGCTATATACAAGTGTGTTGCGTTCTGGAACAGTAACTATTTTATAATCTTCGTATTTAAAAATACTGTGGGTATAGTACACTTACTATCCTTTTTATTGCAGTATTTGTAAAGGCTGTGAATACTTTATTTCTTATCCTTGAGCATTGTGCGTACAATTTTATGGAAGACCATATTGTGTGATTTGGTTTACCAGAATTTTTGCTCTTGTAGGCTGCTAGTTACTGCGTCTAAGCACGAATACCGCAACGTTAGTTACACATTATTAAAAAGCTAAGAAGTTAAGGCCCTTATTTTATATAAAATAGGAAAGAAAATCACTTATTTTTACTAAAACAGGCATGTAAAAAGGCATGGTTTGTTCCCTTGGAAAATGAAATGTGTTACCACTAAATATAAGAAATTAGCAGCACATGCAATAAAATAGCCTACGAAATGAGTAAATTATCGATTGCTTTTTTCTGTTCACAATATCACTTGATATACAAAATATTCATTCGCTCATTGAAAACACACAATATCGTAGAAAAGATATCAGATCCCATTTTTCAAACCCTAACTTTTTGTTCTTATCTGTGTTCAGTAATTAAATAATTTTAATAATTTTATTCCATTCCATCCGATAATCCATTATTTACAGATAATCAAAAATCTGGGTATTTTGGATTACAATTCACGGACAAAGTTGTCACTCAAAGTGACATATAAAATCCTATCATGTAAAGATAAGTCCATATTTAGATGATCGTACATTCAGAGAGACAAATTCTTGGTTTCTTGACAAATGTTATCGAAACGACTATGTTACTATGTTACCTGCATACAATGACTTGTGTTAACACTACCCAAAGTGGTGTGTTGGAAATAATGTATTTTCTACGAATTGCTTTCCTTATGCACACTAATTTATATCATACCAGTAATATTAAGATTTCCATAAAAATTAAATTATCAAAATCCAATTACACTTCAAATTATACCTTATTCATTTAAAAATTGTTTAGTATTTAATAAGAATGACAATTGCTAAGAGAAATTAATATCGGCGTATTGGTAAATTTGGCATAGGATGTATGCCACATCGACGTGTGAATATTTATGTGACGACGTATAAATTATTAATAAAAAATAATTAAATTATATAATTTATACCGTTAGTAGGTTGTTCTTTACGAAATCTTAAATACAATAAAAAATTACAAGAGCCCCCAAACCATGGTACTACTCACCTGAAATCTATGTTTCGCAATCCGTGCGAACATACACGTTGTTTTAAAGTTGTTGCCATTTCTGTCAAAATTATTGGTACGTGTTGTAACTAATATATTTAACCTTGAAAATAAATGGTTTTCAGAGAAATGAGAGTTATGGATTATACAGTAGGTCATATCTATGTATTCTGTGACATGATATTATTATAGCAATTCTTTATTTATTATAAACAAAGTATAATTATTTTGGAATAAAATGGAATATAAGTTGTGTTTGTTTGTTCGAGATACTAAACGTAGCAAGTGCGATTTATTTGACATAAAATACCATGCACAACTACAGTTTAATGAACGATACTAAATAATTTTTTTTTAAATTGCTAACATCTGGTTTATTAAATTTCTGCTCCAAAGAAAGAATATTATTTCCACTTCCGGTGATATTATTTGTATTCTGTCTTATAAAATGAAAAAAATTAACAAAATAATTTATTATGTGTATTTAAAATAAACTACTTTAAAAGTGTAGATTGTGCTATTACTTTCGTTTTCTCCATTATTTTTCTGTAAGTAGGTACTATATTTAACCTCTAAAGTAGTATATTACTTGTATTTACTCTTTTTACATCTGATTCCCACTCAACGGTTGAATGGTTTTGAATATCAACAAATCAGTTACGACTCCTAGAATGGCCTCATTAAAAATGTGGCATCTTACCTGGGAGTGGTGTCGCTACCCTCGGATGCCCAAAGCAGAGAGTTGGAAGCAGCAGAAGTAGAAGCATGTTGAAGGGCAGAAGTATCCTCACTGTACTGATGGAGGCTGACTTTGCCACTAACACTGCAAGACTCAGCATCTTGAGCGACTCCGAGATTGTCCGGAGACAGCCGAACTCCTCACCTCTCTCCACCCGGACTGACACGGATTTCACTACCGCGAATTCGGTCCCAAACTCGATTCATTAGATCCGTTTCTGTCACTCCTGATCCGAACTCTGATCCCTAACTCTTTGATTACTAATCCTGTGGGCTTCTCCGCGTTATTCACTTTTTTTTCAACTTCGTAGGAAAGTACTCTCGGAACGTGACGACAGAGCCGCATACAAATAAATTTGTTTCTTACTCCGACACTTCTACTTGCTTCTTGGTCATTTTTCTCTGAGCTGCAAGCAGACAAACCGGTTTCTGACATCACTACCTCAAAGAAGCTGAATCTTCGCTGCGGGCGGATGGAAGGCAATTTTCTCATATTCACCCTGTCCACTGGATTCGAAACAATCTTCATGAAATGAAGGAAATGCCTCTATCTTCTATTTTGTGGTGTAGTAAGGTCACAGAAAAAGATCATACTTTTGAAATTTCCAAAAGTTCAGAATTAATCGTGCAAATTGAACTTATACCACGTTTATAAGTGTATGTTACTCTATTCTTACAAGAAATTGAAAGCAAAATTTGAAGCCGTTTTCCAGAAATTTTGAAAATGTCCGGAGGGCTTCATGTAACGTACCCGCTAATTTTAAAGAATATTTTCCAAAATCTTAAAGCTTCGACTGGTGCCAGATGAACAGGGGTTTCTTCAATTTGGAAAAAATCCTAAGGTTTGGACGCTAGTAGGTTCACAGACGAACGTCTTGACGTCCTTTGATTTCTCGGTATCAAGGACCAACGAGAAAGGGATTCTGGCCACACCACGTGTAGAGGATTTTTTTCTTAATGTAGAAACTGGATTTATCCACTTTTTTGTTATAAAAGCTCGACAATTAATTTTATCTGCCAAAAATCCGCCGTTTTTTCGGGCAGCATTAGATTTAGATTTATTAATAATTCTGCAATTAAGTGTGAGAACTTGGTGGCAGAATACACTAACTTAACATTACAGATCTTAACAACTATACAAACTCTACAAACGTTACAAATCTCATGAACATTTCACCGTGCAATCTTTCATAGAACTCCACTTCACCAAACTTCACTTCACCACACTTCACCGCACTGCGATACAGCGAGCTGTAATGTCTTTCTTACTCACTCGTTTCTCTCAGTTGCACAACGTCACTGCACTTCACGCCACTGCACTGCACATAATAATAGTAAATAATAATAATAATAATAATAATAATAATAATAATAATAATGATAATAATAACAATAATAATAATGCTAATAATGATAATAACATTAATAATAACAACAACAATAATAACAATAGTAATAATAATACTTAATTACAAAGAAGACATAAGTAATTGCACTGAATTTTATTAAATATATTTATAACATATCCACATTCAAGAAACTAATTTATTTTTAAATTTGCTCAGGCTTTGACGAAAGGGATCGAAGATTGTCACAGGCAAACTGTTCCAGTCCCTAATAGTGCGATTCGCGAATGAATATTTCCCAACGTCCGTTTTCTGAATTCTTGTCTGAATTTTGTGCATGTAGGTGTAGTGGTGTTACATATAGGTGTTGTGGTGAGTTATCGTTGGCATTTCTAATGAAATAAATATATGCGTCGACAATGCCAACAATATTGTTGGCAATGACGACGCATATAATTATTTCAGCATTACATAACTTTCCCTTTGCTACGTATATTACTGCGAATTTATGTATGAATATGGGGAAGTAAAATGGATTGATTTCCAACTGTAGTACCCCAAACGGGTCGACTAACATTTGATGTTTAGAAAAAAAATTGAAAGTTTTCCTCACAAATATAAATAAAACCTCAACAAAAGTACCACTAAAATCACCATAGATTTAATTATGGCGGGTAATGAGTTAAAATGATATGAACTCTCAATTGTTGCGTTTCCCCAATATGTTTTCAATATCTAAATTCTGTACGATAGGAAAGGAAATGTTTTGCTATTCATGCATTCTCTCCTTTAATATTGGTGATGCTTTTCCGACGGGTTATTTTGAGCCGACAAATATGTTTTGTTGCGAGTTGATCTCATTTGTTTTCAACAAAATGGAGAGAAACATGAAACATATTTTAACTGAATGAAGATTTATGATCTTCGCGATTTACACCTTATTTTCATAAACCGTAAGTAGCTGTCTACGCAGATGCAAGATTGATTGTGGAGGTTTCCCACCAAGGTAATTGATGGCGGCAGTTTTCGTACAGATTGAGAATGAAATTGCAACATAAGAAAATCTCAAATGCCGAATTAACTCGCAAATAACGAAGTAATAAAAATAAAGTAAAACTTGACAGTATATTTTAGATACTTTGTATATTCATATATACTTTATGGACAAAATTAAGGATTTGGAAAAGGCACTAAGTTTTCTCCATGATTTATAGAATATTATTTATGTCATCGCAATAAAATTTTTTAAAAAAACTAAGAGCGAAGCATTATTTCACATTTTATTATATATTACCTGAATTTATTAATTTATGTATGAGTTAACTGCTTTCAGTTAAGTCTGAAAATTACGAGTGATTAACGAATTGTGATTATTAGGAATTCAAGATCTAGTGCATGGTTGTTTCTATTTGTGGAACTAGACGAAATTTCAAGGCAGTTGTGAATTTAACCTTTTTTTCATTCTTGAAGCGTCTTGTCCAATGTATTACAGAATATGTGACTTTGTATCAATTATTATTTTGATCCTCACTTTTTAAATCAAACTATGCATCATATGAAAACAAGACTCACGGAGTTGCAGTTTACGAGTTACTATTCTCTCAAATCATATGTTGAAATGAAATTGATTTTAAAACATATTCCGAAACAACATTTCTTCTCAGCAATGAAATAATTATCAGTCGTCATTGCCAATATTCTGCTGAATGGAAGTCACAAAAAGTACATACAGCGGCTTCCATACAGCAGAAAACTGATGGCAATGGTTAAACCATCGAATGTTCAATGGTTAAACCATCGAAAGCTGCTATTGTGATAAACAATATTGTTGGCAATGACGACTCATATAGTTATTTCATTCTAAAGGCCAACGATTTCATTGTAAATGCCAATTCACCTCAATACCAATACTTCTGAGCAATTCAAGTCATAAGATGCTCTAGAACAAGAGAATGGGAGAGGACGAAGGAGGGGAGAGAGCCAGGCAAGGAGTTGGAATGAGAGAGAGAAAAGACGGAAGCGCCGTGGGTCGCACAACGCCAAGAGCTTGTTAAGGCGAAACTTGCTAAGCTCGCGCTTCCGCCGACCCCGCCCCGCCCCCGCGCTGCGCTGTGCTTGTGCTGACACAGATGCGGGGGCGGGGCCTGCAGGCGGTGCCTCCGACAGGTGTCTCCCCGCGCTGCGCCTGGCGGACGGGCGACGGCCGACGATATCGACCGGGCGCCGCACCGCCGTCACTTGCCAACGTGAGGAAAATTACTTGAAAAAAAAAACAAAAAAACAACTAGTGGTACTACAACAGCACGTACTTTCTCACATTATTTCTAAATTGACACTTTACGAAAATTCAGAGAGTTCAACGAAAATGAGACCCGCGCCATTATTTTAAACATCCCTTCTTTTATCCGTGAATAAAATATATAGAAAAAAATGGAGCGGTTTTTGAGAAAAGGTGTCAGTTCCCAATTGCCTATATTTCGCGCCAAACTACACCAAAAATGCTCATATTTTCGAAAACTTAAACGTGTACTTATTTGAAAATCCGTCTGTAAAAAACATAATTAATTAAGAAAGAAATTTATTTCTTCAATACTATTGTTGTAGGAAAACGTCCCTAAAAAATTACACTTTAACAATTCTAATAAATATGGGATTGCAACGAACGTGACTCCTGCACCCTCCTCTTAAGCGTTCTTTACACTACAAGAAGACAAAGTTGGATCGAAAAATTTTTGTTTTTGAGGCTTCATTCAAAGTACACTCAAAAATCAAAATATCCGCTTGAATCTCCCAAAGTCTCGAGTTAATTCTGATTGAAATATCAACATAGAAAACATTGGCTCAACGATTTAGGCGTTATGGTTGACCACAGACCGACAGACATATCTGTCGACCCGTAAAACGTGAATTCTGACTGTACATCCTGTTGAAGAAAGTAATGTAGTGCAAACAGGAACAAGATCCACATTTTCCACTACGGCTACTACGGCCTCACAATTTTCTATCGAAAAATCACAGCTTCCTGCCGCAACATTACAATACTTCCTCTTTACAACATAAGTAATTGTAAGACGAGAAAAAAACTAAAAATAGCTCATATTGGTCTTTGTTTTTCGAAGCAATATTATTATTACTAGGAAAATCGTAATTGTTTGTGTAATATTAATTAGTACGCTGTTAGTTAATTAGAACATTAGAAAGATTTTCAATGTACTTTATTCGAATGATTTTCAAACTGTACTACACAATATGTGAAAGAAAGATTATTGATTCGGTAACTTCCTGCGGCTGATCACATCGTTTAACTAGTGAAAACAATGAGATCTATTATCGCCTATTTCAATGGACGATTAATTTCTAATTCTGATAAGAGATAATTTTAATACAGTACGTCGAAAAAGAAAAAAATAACGAGTTCACAGGTCCACGCACTTCACAGGTTACTCGTAAAAAGTGCAAATCTCTGCTTCTGCTCTGTTGCCAAACCCCCACGGAGAACGCCGCGCGTGCGAATACTGAAGTTCAATTCCAAAGAACTTCATCTGATGACCTTCACACCCTACATACACACTGTTGTATTTATAACATTTCTATCTACTTGGCATTCAGCGGGTGCCACGGGAGAAAGGGTTCCGTTTGCCTATCAGAGGATTTAAATTGTGATGCCATTGTAGAGTTGCCGATGCTTATTAAGAAAAAATGGAATCTAATAGCGTGAAATAACTGAAAATTGAAGAGCGCTATTTGACGCCTACACTTGTTTCATTACGTGTCGTCTTTGTGGGAGATACCTGATTGGAGAAATCCCCGGTAACCGATAGTTAGGTCGGCGCCAGAATTCACCATGTCAGGGGAAGATCATTGCGACCTCCTACGATAAAACATAACCAGAATTCTATAACCACCCATACCATTGCAGTGAGTAACGCGCACACTAGCTTGCCCGGCTAGGTGCTCTGCTGAGAACATGGACGTGATAGGTATCGCTTTCAATTGGTCTCTCAGGGCACGGTGCTTTCATCATTAACCACACACTCACACTTACACACACACACACACACACACACACACACACACACACACACACACACCACCACCACCACCACCACCACCACCACCACCACCACCACCACCACCACCACCACCACCACCATTTGCAGTGACTAGGAATGAAGAGGAAATGAAACAGTCTTAGGGTGTAAAATACTAAATTTAATTTTCTAATCAATAAATTTGATATATCTCTCGTCGTTCGCCAGCTGAGATGGAGAAAGTGAGAGAGAGAGAGAGAGAGAGAAAGTGAGAGAGAGAGAAAGTGAGAGAGAGAGAAAGTGAGAGAGAGAGAAAGTGAGAGAGAGAGAAAGTGAGAGAGAGAGAAAGTGGGAGAGAGAGAAAGTGAGAGAGAGAGAGAAAGTGAGAGAGAGAGAAAGTGAGAGAGAGAGAGAAAGTGAGAGAGAGAGAGAGAAAGTGAGAGAGAGAGAGAAAGTGAGAGAGAGAGAGAGAAAGTGAGAGAGAGAGAGAAAGTGAGAGAGAGAGAAAGTGAGAGAGAGAGAAAGTGAGAGAGAGAGAAAGTGAGAGAGAGAGAGAAAGTGAGAGAGAGAGAGAAAGTGAGAGAGAGAGAGAAAGTGAGAGAGAGAGAAAGTGAGAGAGAGAGAAAGTGAGAGAGAGAGAAAGTGAGAGAGAGAGAAAGTGAGAGAGAGAGAAAGTGAGAGAGAGAGAAAGTGAGAGAGAGAGAAAGTGAGAGAGAGAGAAAGTGAGAGAGAGAGAAAGTGAGAGAGAGAGAAAGTGAGAGAGAGAGAAAGTGAGAGAGAGCGAGAGAGAAAGTGAGAGAGAGCGAGAGAGAAAGTGAGAGAGAGCGAGAGAGAAAGTGAGAGAGAGCGAGAGAGAAAGTGAGAGAGAGCGAGAGAGAGATGGGGGAAGGATTCCTCCCCCCCCCTCATGTCAGATGGTGTCGCATCCGTTTAGACCGCGGCCACCAAACCCGTACTGACGGGTCTCATGACCTTAGCAGAATCACCAACCAATCTATTTTCATCGGAGTATAGCGGTGCGTGTCCCCTTCACCGAGGCCCTCGCGCGCGGCGCCCGCCCACTGTGCGGCGTCGGCGGTCAATCGGCGCGGGCCGGAGCGTGGGGCGGAGGGGCCGCGGGAGACCGCAGCGACGGCGCCAGACGGCACGCGGAAGGGCGGGGCGCAAGGATTTCATTTCACACCAGGCCGCTTTACACGCCGCGAGGGCCGCGGGGACGGCGACGGAGCGAGGAGGGGAGGAGGGGGCGAAAGGAAGCCGGACGCCGCCCTCGCGGCACGCGCGGAACGCTGGACCCGTCGACGCCCACACCTCGCACTGCACAGTGGTCTGGCACGCAGCACTCGCCGTGCTGCGTACTCGCATTCACATGCAATTTTACAAGCCTGTTCAGCGCCTTTCGAAACTCGCAAATATACATTTCATTTTTTACTGGTACCATGTAGCTTGTTGCCTTCGATAAGAAGCTCGGTGTTCACTGTGTAACTTACCTGGATGGTAAGGATCGTGGTTACGAAGGAAATATGAAAACAGTTGAATGCTAGATGTTCTCTCATAGGGAAGTAATAGAGAATTTTGGGAGGGAAATATGAAAAAAGTGAGTCATGTTAGCATGTAGTTAATTAGTAAACAAGCATACCTGAATCAGTAAAATTAGGTGAAAAATAAAATAACGTATATACCACGGGCACAAACTGATTCTAATGATTGAGCGACGACAAAATGCCTGAGGGCCAATCATACATATCAATATATATATATAATATGGTTGCTTTGCCTCCGCTTGATCGTTAGAGGACCTTATAAAGTCTTTGACGCCCCTTTTGAAACCATTTTTGCGTATAAAAACTATTAGTCATTCCTTCGTCAAAGCAACCCACACAGGAGATTTAAAACTCTAAGCAGCACTATCCGATGAGTCCGCTGGGGGATATTTGATGATATGTCCCTACAGAATACACGACCTCTCACTACATCATTTTACTTTCGACATAAAAAGTTCGCAAAAGTGTTCAGAGGGGGTCCGAACATCACACACGCGCGTGGTGAAGGTTTATCCATCTGCAGTTCCTAGGCAGTTAGGCATGAGCAGATCAGACGATTGCCAGGGGCCCTTCAAGTCAAGGGCCCGATGATGGGACTGACGGGAAAAATTATTTTAAAAAATGAAAAAAGAAATTAGAACTCGAGAAAATCGTTATCGTAATTTTGTATCTCGTGGTACGGTGGTCTAATATTTCTTAGAAATTTCAATTATTTTTTTACCTTAAATAGTTAATTATAGTCATTACTTATAAGGTAGGGCTCTTTGAAATGAATCAAATGACACAACACAAAAATAAGTTCTCCTAAAATTCATATTTATTATGTCATAAATTTAACAAGTGATTTTTAAATATTAGCTAAATACAACATAATTGTTTAATGTTTTAAGCTCATCGTGTGAATTGTGTTATTTGTTAATTAAATATTTTCATTTAAAACTGTTATTTAAAATTATTTCCAAAAACGTTTCTAGCTTAAACGTTTGAATTTTTATTGTTTGTTGCAATAAATAAAATAACTCGTATAGCTTCTTAACACAACTTTCACTTTTTAATTAAAATTGTCTAGCTCCGGCACTGTCCATCTGACTTACCTCTTCGTTTCCTGCATTTGTCCGACTGATCTGAAATAGAGGAGGAGATTGGGCCAGACAGGCATATCGAGCATGCCTCATAGAAATATGTAGATAGCATTTTATATAAATTTAGTTATTTTCAGAATGAGTGGTGCTGTCCATTACCTGTATATATAGAACGCAAAGTTTGCAGGGATAATCCTATGTTTTCGAAATTGAAGCAATAGTGTTAACGTACGCCTTACAAGAGCTTTCATAAAAGCCACAATAATGAAAATTAAAAAAAAAAAAAAAAAAAAAAACAGTTCCATTTATGACAAGAATTGCGTTTTTGGCAAGAATTGATAAGATAATTCGCGTCCATTCTTGCCATCGCCCATTGAGTAAGATGTGTTGATGTGGACAGAAATTGCCTTGTAATAATATTACGAAATCGTTACTAAGGTCGAGGAAAATTTTGTGCCTGCATATCACCAATAGTTTACATATACTGGGATCAGACTATTTTAATTACTAATTTTAATACAATGTTATTATGATTCACCAATGAATCCTCCGTTTGTTTTGTAGAATTAACTTATGAAAGTATTGAACATTTTGTTTTGTCCGGGTGGGGCTACTAGATGGTAAATGTATGTTGTCGTTCGAGTTGTGACAGAGGGTATAATATTGTTTGATAATATTTTAAAAACTCAGTAGCAGCATAAGATAACGCATAACAATGCGATAGATAAAAAATTACTAGCAAAAAGGCCACTGCCACCAAGTCTGAACAATGTGATTATACAACTCAATGTAAATGAAAATCGCCAAAGTACGTATAAGATTCCTTGGTTATTTGCAGTGTTAAATATGGGTGGCGTAGCTTGAAGGTTCTGAAAAACTCAAAGGGGTATTAATGGTTTAAAACAGCTTTCAAATATCAAGAAAAACACTGTAAAGAGTAGGTTTTGTGCCATTTATTTAGTCTAAGTAGCAAAACAAAATAATTTGACCCATTTCATGGTTATCGTCTCGAATGCTGTATTAAAAATAACTTCTAGTTTTTGTACCATACGCTTCGTGATGCTTGCAACAAAGAGCGCTGGATTAGTGTAAATCGAACTGAATCCTTGTCTGAAGTACAATACCATGAACAACCGCCTTCGAAATGCATCCAGGTTCATGCTCTGACCGACTAAGCTATGGTTCCTCTTCATCATTTGTACATCTTAACTCTTCACCCCCATCTTTATCACATATAAAATCGTTAAAAAGTCGCAAATGTAATGCTTCATTCCACAGTTTAGAATGTTAGAGCGTCTATCTGAATAATAGAGGGTTCCTGTCAAGAATCCCGATGGGACCAATCTAGTTGACAATTCATTTCCAGACAATATCACCGGTGGGTAAACACGTTTACACAATCTTGGCAACATTAATTTCTTGAGGTAAACTTCATAAGAAGATCAAAAAAGTGTAGTTAATCACACATCGTTCATCTTAAATCTTCATTCTAAATTGTATCAAATCGTGTAAAATATAATACAAGTACGTTGTCACCGCATCTTGCCGTGCTTGAGCGGGAATGCCGTTCGTAGAGTACGGCGGGATGAATTAGGAGATGCCGTTGGGTCTCGTGTCTGCCATGACGCCATTTGGACAAGGCATTGATGATCCAGCAGTCCACCAAGTTCAAGCCAGTATCAAATATGGTAATGTAACTTTTCTTCCTCTTTATCGTCTTACTCTATCAGTAAACAAACCCACTCTGAAAATTACTCTACATTAAATTGAAACAAATATTTATTAAAAAACTCTCTTACGAAAATATTTTAGACTATGTTCCTTGAATAACTCTTGTGTGGAGAGTACCTCTAACAAGGGTCCACTTTGGCAGATCGGTAAACAAATGAACGTCATGCAGGGCGACGACATTGCAAGAGGTAGTGATGAAACCATTTACAAATGACCTAACTGTAAATGAACGCACAGACAACACTTGGACGTAACTTGCTGTTATATTGCCTCCAGTGGCCAAACAATAACTGTCAAGGTGGTCCCTTCTTATAGTCATCTCTCTATACAAGCGGCGAGTCGCACTGGCAAAAACACAGTTGGCGTTTCAAAAAAAAATTCGTGAAGGACGGTCTAACAGAAGTGTGAAAAAACAAATACGAATGGCGTTCAAAACGTTCCCGGAATTGCCTTGCCGTCGTTAAACTAGCGATTAAAACTACCACAAATTCTTGTGGTAGGGGTGGAAATGTTCGCACGCGAGCAAAATCGGTCCCAACATGGTTTAGAGCGCAGTGGTGTCACTGCTCCGTTTCACGTTGAGGTGTATGGTGGTATGTCGACGTCGGCGTGTCAACATCAAGTTCAAGTGTAAACTGGGAAAATCATCTTGAGATGCTATGATACACCAACACCCAGGCAGCCTATAACTGAACATTCATATGTGCAAGGTGTAGAGAGTTAGCCTGAAGCGGTTCGAAGGGGCGACTGGCCTAGTGACAAGGAAAGTGGGGTCTGCATGACGATAGAGCGCCAAGCCACATGTCGCTTGTGGTCGAGAAATTCCTCTCCGAAAATATTCCTGTCTTTCCTCAACCACTGTACTCTCTGGATCTCAAACCTAGAGAGTACAGTGGTTGAGGAAAGACAGGAATAGGGCAGGAACTGGAATAGGACAAGTCTTACTGTTCCCTACTCTGAACATTGGCGTCAAAGGAGGGCGTTTTGAACCCGTGAAGAACGTGAAATCGAATACAACGGCTCAGCTCTGACAGGCACCGAAAAAACCTACCGCTGCTTCCAACAATGGCAGTAACGATGGAGCAAGTGTCTGGATGTTGAAGGGTCCTACTTTAAGATGATTAGGTTCCCATTGCCATAGATTATAATGTGAACAAGCTGAACCACCATTCCGGGAACTCTCAGAACGCCTCTCATACATCCTACAAGTGCGCTTTGATCTTGGCTTTCACGGGTGACGCCGCGTCAAAGGCTGTGTTGCCGACGTCTCAACCATCTTGTCGTGGTCTTCCTCAGGGCTGGTATGAGGAAGACCACGACAAGATGGTCGAAACGTCGGCAACACGGCCTTCGACGCGGCGTCACCCGGACAGCCAAGATCACGCACATGACTGGCCGCGGATGCCTACTTCATCCTACAAGTGCGTCGTCACCCCATCCTGCCCCGCCTGCGCGGGCGCGTCGTCCTTGGCGGGCGGCGGCAGCGAGCGCACGTTGGAGATGACGTCCGGGCCCGAGCGCGTCCCCCCGCGCCGGCGGCTACGCAGGCTGTCGATGATCCAGCACATGACGAAGTCGAAGCCGCACCAGCGGCCGCAGCAGAGCCACCACACGACGACGGCGCGCGCCGCGTCCACTAACGTGCCCACGGCCACCAGCAGCAAGGCCGTGTCGGGCGAGGCGAAGCCCGCGGGGTCCTCGTCGCCGCCCCCGCCGCCCCCGCCGCCCATCGCCCACGCTGCCCACGCGCCGCCCTCCGCAGCCATCTCCAGCAGCCCCGCCGACAGCAGCAGCTTCACGTACAGCACCGCGCTGCGGGCACAACGACCGCCGTTAGCCATTGGTATTCAAACCAAACTAGCAAATTTTTTCTGATACAAATGCAAACATTCGCAGTTTTCCGACGCTCGATTACATAACGCTCTTTCCTTACCAAGCACATTCGTAAGGGCGAGAAAGTAACAAGGCAATGTGTACTACTCCAAAGTTACTACTGGCGTTAATATTAGTTAATCTTAATGTATACAGTACGTAGCATTCACACCAATGGTAGCAATTTTTTTCTGATTCAAATGCAAACATTCGCCGTTTTTCCGGCGCATGATTACATAACGTCCTTCTCTCACGAAGTTCGTGAGGTGGAGAAAGTAACAAGGCATTGTATACTACTCCAAAGATAGCACTGGCGGTAATATTAGTTAATCTTAATTTATACAGTACGTATTACGCATTAAATAAAAAAAAATCAACGTTTACTTACCAGTTATAAATACTGACAACTATAATGTTAGCTTAAATACCTGTATCAAGCATAACGAGTTTAAATAATATTGCAACTATGGCTTGTTATATCGCTGCAGTAAAATAATTAAATTTTTTGTTAGAATAATTTGTATTGTAAGACCCTAATACCAAGAAAGTGGATAATTGTTGTTTCTCTATTTAGTAAAATAATTCCTCTGAGACGTCGCATAGGCAGAATCCACGTTTTGAAGGCCCTTGACGCCGAAAAATTGGTTTACTACAAAAAGCTTGTCCGTCCGTCTGTGAACAACTCTAGAGGCTAATTCGTAGGCAAGATTCCCACCAAAGTCGATATTCGCTGGTCGATATGACTGATGTCCCATCCGCTTGAATTTGAAACTGGTATATTGATTTTGGGTGAGTTTTGGGGATACTTCTTTTCCAGGAAGCATCGACACGAACTTCGACATTTTCAAATTTTGCTAAAAAATGACTCCATATTTTTTCCTCAAATATAGTAAAATACTCTAATAAAAATTGCGCAGTGCGTGTTTCGTTAAGTTCCTTAAATTTTCGAAAATTGCAACAGTTTATTTCTTTTCCTATAAATATAATATTGAATTTATGGAATAAAAATGTTCTTTAAAAAAAAAGATCTCTAATTAAGATCGTGTACAATTCTGAAAAGATGAGTAGTTTTGGTGCAATATTTCCTGATATAATAGCATTTCAAAAACGAATGTGTCCTCAAGAACGTCTCCAAATTTTGTTTGTGTTTTTTTTTGTTCTTGGATAGTCAAAAGTTCATTTATAAATAATGGCCAAAATCCATTGTGAAACTCTCTGAATTTTCTAAAATTGCAAAAGCAAAATAATCCGAGAAAGTATGTGGTGTTGCAGGACCATACGTCTAATATGTATTTATGTCTACTGAAGATGTAAAATTATTATTTCATTAATATTCTAATTATTAGCATTTACAAGATTTTTATTCAGATAACAGTATTAATGCATCATTGAAGTAATTAAAAAAGGTGAACTGATCAGCTGATTAAAGACGTACAAGATTTTAAAAAATTATTATGTGCCAAGAAAGAGAAACATCCTGAGATGGCGTTGGGCGTAAAGCAGAAAAGTGTTCGCTGACGAAATTCAGACTGTAGCCGATAGATGGCAGGCAGATTCAATTTGTCCACCACCAGAGTAATATGACCGTACAATGATAGTCACGTCTTCTCTGAATATGACTTTTCAAACACTACCGATTCAGTTTGGGCCACCTTTGTGCCCGTCTCCTGGCAAAATGCGACGTTCTTTGGCGTCTTCTACAGCTAAATGAATGATATTACAGTGTTTTACTGCCTGAAATAACGACAACCTGTACGACTCCTGTGATCGGCGGTGTGCCGCCCATAAAGGGGCATACCCGCACTCACTGACGTGTGACCAGTGATATCGTGTTCATTGAAAAAATGCTTCTCTCTACCACCTAGCTGCGCTCTTCCTTTGTGGATCGTTTTTAAATGCCCTGTATGATGACACATATTACGTTTTAAAGACTGAGTTTCTTTATGACACATTTTTTCTAGGTTTCAATGTAGCCGACAGCCGGTTATACTTTTTCCCCAGATGGGCCGCATTTTCAACCATGCACTAGACACCAATAAACTTACTGTGTGTAGTTAACGTGGTTTACACTATCCACGATGAGTGAATCTCGATCCTTTATTTCTTTTCTTTGTCCATGGATGCTTTCAAATGCCTGTATGCATCTATTCTTCTATATTAATGACTTCAGGGCATGATATAATTCGTTCGCAAGGATAAGTAATGTCATATTCGCCATCTCAAATTGTAGAATATTGTACCTTATTACACATCATGATGGCAAAGGATATTCTTCTTCATTATGTCGAATTTTACTAAATATGTTCCTGTTTTATAGTATTGACATCATTAATGCAAACTAACCTGCAGAAAATATCCCAAAACCGTCAATAACATTCTCCACTACAGTGGTTCTCCAACAACATTCAAGACGGTTCAGTAAAACCTTCAGTGTTCTGATGAAAGGGATGATGTAATCTTCTCATTTGTTTCTTTTTTTCTCAAATTCTATTTTTCAACAGAGTCTCGATTGCTTCCCTTTTTTATTGTTTCAGTAATGACAATATTTTTTTCTTTAAATGGTTCGCCTTCATTACAGCTTCTAATTGTTTGCTCCATAAATAGATTTACAAGTCAGTTGTTCTTTTCTAAAGGCATCGTGCATTATTTTAGTCATGAATTCTTTTATATCCTTGTGTGAAGTTTTGTGAATTACTATATACTACTTAAGCAGACCAAGCCACTACATAATATCTCTCCGCGTATTCAATACCACGGTCTTCAACAAATTTTGTTTCTATTCGAAAACAAAACGTTAACATTTTATAACTCTAATAAAACAAAATCCATGATTCCTGAGTTCTTGATACCGCAAAATCGTTCGACGGCATGTATCAAAAGTCTAAATAGAGAAAACGAATATTTTTCAATGGGATAGGTTTTCGTCGCCAGTGTTAATGCAGGTTTTCACGTATACAAGTTAATATCTGATACAACTTTCACAACTATTCTTAATATCTTCATACGTTTGTCGTTAAAGTAATGCGTTGAATATGCGTTTAAACATTTGGTAACAACTTGAAATTCCCCATATCGTTAAACGCGGGTGACGTAACGTATGGTATTTCCAAAACTGGTCTGGGAAAAACTGAGACACTTACGAGTCGATTCCTATTTAATGGGCGTTTTCCGTGTTTCTGATGTGAAAATAAAGAATTAAAGGAAAAACGAACAAAATAATGTCTATGTAATTTGTAAGACCAAACCCAAGTACTCTGTAAAACTATATATTGTCAAATACAGAAATAAATTACGAAACCTTGAGAGAAACTCTTCTTCGTTTTGAAGGAAAGTATGTTAAAGAAACTGAATTAAAAATTAATGCATATATAATGTAGGAACAAAAGAGAGGTGCTTTTCATAACGACGGAAAGATTCGTCATAGAGCTCAAAGTTGTTGGAGCGGAACAGGTTTTCAGAAAAATAGTATGAATAATGTTAACACTGGAATTAATTATAGAAATAATTTTAGAAACAACAGCAGAAAAAACATGTAGAGGTAGAATAAAAATGCTATATCTATACAATATGCAAAAAAATTTTTACTTTCTCACCTACTGCTTACGCAGTCTATTGAAAGTATAATGCTGCGCAAGGAAAGTTAATTTTCTACAGGAAAACTCTTATTGCCGGATCTTGATCACAAACAAATGTATAAATCTTATTCCTATGTATAGTAAATTACTTCCTCTAACACGTTGTGTAATCATAACTTCTGTTTTGTCAATCCTTGCTATCGAAAAATCGATTGACAGCAAAACGTTTGTTTATTCGTCTGTAAATTCGTTCGTCCGTCTGTTCGGTTGTAATGAAAGCTAGCACACACATTACAAACATTTTTACAAAATTGACGTTTCTCGACCACTTTAAATGAACTCGATGGCCTCTGAAACTATTATTTTGTTTTGAGAGGTATTTTACATTACGCTTCAACTAGAGTTTCAAAATGTTCTTAAAAATGGCTCCAAATATTTTGATGAAACTTTGCCCTAAGAAAGCGTAAATGACGCTTAATATGAAGATATTTCTTTCTTAATGGTATGTATTCACCTGAAACAGATATTAAAATAAGATCAAGTTCAGTTTTTGAAACAATGAGCAATTTTTGCGTAATTTGGCGTCAAACATAGGCAAAGTTTAATTTAAATAGAATATGAAAAAAATTGAGACCATACCATAATTTTGTATGAACGTTTAATACAATAATTTAACATTGCCACCACACGCGTCATTGTTCATTTTATGACTATTTAAGAAAATTGCAAGTTGAATATTTTTGGCCGTCTTCCTACAACTAAAGTATTGAATACAGAGGTTGTTTCCAAAATAAAATACTTTATCTAAAAATTGTTCTTCGTTAAATCAGATCAAATAAGATCATGCACAAGTTTTCGCAAATGTTAGAACTTTTCGCGTAATTCTGCATAAAATATAGGTATTTAAAAAATTAAACAATTATTTAATTAAAAATTATTAAAGAAAATTAAACTATTATTATACAAAAACGACTTCAATTTTTTCGTATGTATCAAAGAACGGAAGAAAATTGGAGCTAGTCTTTTCTCCGACGAACTCTGTATTTTCAAAAACTGCAAATTCTTAACATTTCAAAACTATAAACATGAAAATAGAGGTTTTTGCCGTAAACAAATGTTTTAAAAATCAGCTTTTTAAAACAAGTTATGTTCAAAGTGTGAAAAACAAACAGCCTTTTTTCCGTAATTTGTACTTGAATTTAAAGCAAGTTTTGAAAAGTATTTTTTTAAACCTGACCCAAATCATTTCTTTGTTTTTCCACGAACAAGGAACGCTTAAAGGAATCGGTATTGGGTCTAATTTTCGTTGAACTCGCTGGATTTTCAAAAATTGCAGATTTAGAAATATTGCAATAAAATATGTACTGTTGTAACACCGCTAGTTAAAATGTAGTATCTGGAGAATTTCAGGACACAAATACTTAAGAATGAGTAAGCGTTTGCCCCCCTTAATTAAAAAATCGCTCTAAAAACCGGAACCAGGAGTTTGTCTATACTAGGTGTTGAACTACAATATGAGAGAGAATAAATGTGGTAGTGCTTACTTTTGTAGTCCTCGTGGCACGCATCTGTCAGCATGGCTAACACTGGTGCGTGACTTTACCATTGACGACTCTCGACTAAGAAATCGAATACGAAGCGTTGTAAGCACCAGACAAGTAGCGTTCACTATCGCCATAAGACCCATGGGGACGTAGAAGTAGTAAAGAGTTCCCATGCGATTCTGTAGATACAAGTTGTGACCTGGAAATAAAAACATATTTATTATACCGTTTAAGCATTCTAGAATTGTAATATTTTAAAAATAACGTGTAATGCCTCAAAATTACTTTTATGTACCCATAATGTAATGTTTAAAAAAAGTGGATGAAGTAAATCCAGTGAGTTTTGTATACGGATTACGAAATATTTCGAGATTTAGACTGAAAACCCTGTTTGATCGCTGATGTCGAACAAAAACTTTAACTTTCTAAGCGTCTACCCATGCCTGTCCCTTTTTGAACACCACTTAAGTGTAAACTTAATTATTAAATTATAAGAATAATTTAATCACTGTGCACCAATATACCAACATTCATATATACTGTAAGGCTTCTTATAAATCGTACTTAGTATTGTATATTTAGCAAATTTTACTCCTTGATTCAGAAATGGGGAATATGTAATGACCAGGGGTCGTATTCTAATAACCTAAAAATTCTTTGAAAATTATATATAAAATGAGTTCAAAATTAGGGTAAAATGACCTAACTTACAAAAATTGTATTAAAATGTTTATTTCTTCAATGAATTTTAAAATTTGAAATAAAATATATATTCATATAAAATTGCATTGAACATAAATTCATTATTTTTGGAGGAAGCTCTCATTTTCCAACCGCCAGTTTTGAAAGGTCGACGAAGTTCGGGGAAGATCGTTGTAAGTTAGTGAGTTTGATAAAATGCAATTGTGAATATCATCATGCACTGATGATACAATATAAAGGTTGTTTTAGTGCGTCATTGTAAATTCATGAAACAATCACTAACAAAAAACACGAAAAGAAAACCAAATGCGTAAAAAATGACAATAATGAGGTAAAGGGCCAAAAAATGACCTAAAAATCAAAATATGGCAAAAACGAAAAAAAAAGCATTTTTATCACATATATGTCGTGGTTAACATTCACTCACAAGTTAGCAACGTGTCGAATGCACCAATGAAGATATGACACAAGGGGTTTAGAGCACAATGGATATAAGTACAATAAATGTGGTATTGAGGAAATGGAGTTCAAATTTGAGTGACTACAGAAAATGCTATGGAAGTCATTTTATTTCCATCGATAGAAAGCAGTAACAGTTTGAAATATTGGAATGACATTTGTTCGCAAAATAAAATTGAGTTTTTACTTCACACCCTAAATCCTAACTCAACATTTGGCAACAATGCACTTATACCCCTTGCGCTCCAGAGCGCCTCACATGTCATCAAAATCAGAAATTCCCGCCTGTGCCAGTGCGCGCTAGGCGTTCGTGGCCCACCTTGTTCCGCCTCGTGGAAAGGCGCGTCCGGGAAGCAGGTCTTGGTCTCGAAGAAGGAGGGCGCGGTGAGGGGCAGGGCGCCGCGGTGGACGGCGGCGGCGAAGGCGGTGAGGGCGCCGGCGCCGCCCCACGCGTACGCGCCCACGCCCGCGAAGCGCCGCCAGCTGCCGCCGCGCCCGCCGCCGCCCGAGGTGTGCGCGCGCGGTGGCTGCCTACAACAGGCGTGCACGCCGAAATAACTAAAGCAATAAAACTAAAGATAATATCGGGAAAGATGGCTCAAGGCATCAACTCATGTCACTGTAGTTTCTCTGAGCAGGACGTTCTAGATTCGAGTCCCAACGGTTGCAGGATTTTCGACACTGGGTTGTCAGCTTGGTCGAAGTCAGCCGCTGTCTGGAGGAGAATTCTCGTGGCCGACGGCTCTCATCGGTAGTTTTCCGTGGTTTCTCCGATCGACACCAGGCGAATGCCAGAGTAATATCATAACAACCGGGCCACGGACCGCGCGAGATCTTTCCTACCTCTTCCTTGTCCTATCCTCTCCTCTTTCACACGCACTACACAAGCATACATGCCGGGAGACCGGTCGGGAACTTACAGCTGGACCGGGTTTTCCCCAATCAGGTATCTCCTACCAGCGAAGGGTGGTTGGCGCAAATCCTGCTAGCCGACGGTGGATCGGCCCGGATCTCGCCATACAGAGAGGGAAAGATCACCGCCACCTTCCGAGCAAAACATGCACTACACTTACGGGAATAATGTCTCTTATTTAGTTTGCGTGCCCGGAATTACTAAGACAATCAATCAATAAATCAATCAATCAAATTATAGTTATAAATATCAGTATTGATTAATTCGGGACACAAATTAAAATGTAATAAAGAATGAAACGTAAAATATAATTTTTTTTTAAAATCAGGAGTTTTGAAAATCGCCAAATGTAGAGTGACACCCCTCTCACTTTTGTTCGTGACCTTGAAATGCAACTGTGTTTAAATCGGAATATAAGCGAGCGAACCAGGCTTACCAATATCGGTGATGTATTGCCATTTTGGCGATTTCTAAAGAGCCTTGCCGACAAAAAATTGAATTGGCAAATGGCGCAAACATTTGGCATTTTCATAACACTTGATTTTTTAAATAAATTATATTTTAGGTTTCATTATTTATTTATATTTTAGCTTGTGAGTACAATAAAGAGAACACGTATTCTAGTAATAGATGCAGTTCATGTTCGTAAACACAGGCGAGAGACATAGTTTGTAAACCAATTGAGTCTTTTATTTTGCTTATCTGTCGCGTATCGTTCAATGTTTTCATTATACCATCTTTTTACAAGAAAAAATATAAACAAACATACGTTTGTATAGAGAAGGGAGTCAGAAGTTCTCAAAATTTGGAAACAGATCCCGTAGTTCTACATTATAAAACATTTTATTTTCCTTAATATAAAACATTCATTACTGAGCTCATTTGCTCTGACAATTTGGAGAATTGACCCAAGGCAAGGCGGAAGACGCTTTCCATTTATAGGGTTGCCATAACGGTGACACGCCGGCTGTTACGTGTAGCTTTTCGTTCCTATTTTTGATTGTGCTTAATCTCTAATGCACAATTAAACCCTTCTTGGGGATTACTTGGTTCTGCTCGGGTACTTTTGTGTTAGGCGGACCTGAAGAGTATTAATTTCATCCAAAATCGAAACGTAGAAGGCAGAAATCCACTGAAATCAAAATATTTCTATTATCTGAAATAGCACTCCATGAAGCTGCTAGGCCATAGCACTGACTTAGCAACCCAGCTGGTAATACCACCCAAAATTCCTGAGAATGTCCTTGGAAAAGAAAGCATCTCCTATAATTCTATTTATTTGTAATGACACTTCATGTAAGTCAGCTGTTACGATGTCATCCACTCGAGAGCTTGAACGTCATTAAAGTGATGTAACTACGGTGATGTTCAATCTTCAGATTTAATGACACCCTAACAGCTAATTACACGACAAGTGCCATTAAAAAAATTCAAAATATATAGGCTTTGTTGAAATGCAAGTCACGTCTAGTTGAAAGATCTGAGAGAGGATGTTTTGCAAAGGAAGAGTTATTTGTCATACAAATGAGTGCATTTTTAAAAATACGAGTCCGCGGCGATGTACAGTCTTAGAATACTAGTATTTTACAGCAAGCTGGCCTGGCCAACACGAAATAATGTTTTTGTCTCCATGCGAAAACTGGAAAAGCATGCAGATATTAACGACAAGCAGCAATCGTACAAGATTGTTCTGAATGTAATTACTGTTTGTAACAAGATTTTAAAACTTTTTGGACTCACAATGCAATCCAGGATACAGTCTTTTTGCTGGTGTAGTTATTGTTTCAACACGCGACTGCACATATCATCATTCATCACATTTTACTCTCCCAAAACTCTTAAAATCTATTTCGTAGCCTTGAAAGATTGTGTCGTGTCCGTAGGACAACAATATTACAAAAATAAGATTTACAGAATGGGGCCAGTTCCTACTTCACTAATTGCCATACACGTCGGCTTAGTAGGAGATTTCCCCGCATGAATTTGTCCGGGAGCACCGTCTCAACGGGTTCAAGCACTTGACTCACGATTGGAATCTCGGTATGTGTGGTAGTGTATTGCTTGCAAATGTGTCAAGGAGAAGAGGAAGGAAATATCGCGGGATGTCTGTGGCTCGTGAGGTACTTTTCTGACTTGATATTGACCGGAGAAACCACGGAACACTACCGATCAGAGCAGCCGGCTTCTACAATCTCCCATCAGACTGCCTGAATTCGACTTAGCCATGTAGACAAAAAAGTACCATTGTCGGAACTAGAACCTAGTACCTCCCGATCAGAACCACTGAAGAGACAGCGACAAAGCTAGTACTGAGATGAACTCACGTGGTATGACATTTCAACAATACACGCTACGTTTCCGAGTCAAAGCGGACATGTAATCGCATATAGAGTAGTTTAGTACTTACCTGAAATCTACTGCCATGTTTATGGACACCACAGTCAACCACAACCCCGCGGAAATGAGGAAAAAAAATATGGTGTAAGCTGTTGGGATCAGAAATACAGTTTTTAGGTAAGGTCTTTGTAAATTTGTAACTGAAGTGCTAATAATTAATTTTGAAGTTTAAAATAAAATACTATAATTTTGAAATGATATTTCATCCAACATAAATATTTGCATATATTATGTCATTTATAAAATTATTGAATAAATGAAATTTACATTTTGAAATTCAAAAACTCTTAATGGTACGTAAAGTTTCTATTGAGAGAATATTGATACTGGAATCATTCTTCAAACTGCCAGGTCTGAACTGTGCGTTACCTACGAAATTAATATGAGCCTGGGTGGTGATAACACAATATTTCTACGGGTTTATTAACAAACAATAGCAATTTACAGTACAAGGCAACTAAGTTGATGTCTCTATTGCTAAGCGAAAAAGATCCCGAACTAGACCGATAGGCCGAACCTAGGAATCTTCATGGAAAGTCACTTTTGCAGTGTGATGAACAATAACTCAATTGAGGTCTCAATTTTATGAAATAATTGGAAACGTTGTCATTGCCAACAAAAGTATTTAATATAAGAGCAGCTTTCGATGGCTTAGCCATCATCATCAGTTGTCTGCTGGATGGAAGCCACAAAACGACTACCTTAGTCGTTAGTCGTTTTGTGGCTTCCATCCAGCAGACAACTGATGATGATGGCTAAGCCATCGAAAGCTGCTCTTATATTAAATACTTTTGTTGGCAATGACAACGTTTACAATTATTTCATGAAAAATGCCAACGATAACGCATACAACACCTATACTCAATTTTATGACTATATGACTGTGAGATGTACAGTTTTTATTGACGGTCACGAAAACATTTTATGTATTTTTCCGTCCAAGGAGTGATTCGTATTTTATTTTGTAATGGTTGATCATTCAATTCTGCTAAGGAAATGATTTTTTGTAAGCTTCCATTTTGATGTTGAAAAAAGGTGAGCTTTCATGTCTGAAACTGTTACTTTTGCCTTAATTTACCGTCGGTCTCGAATAATAATTCCTATTATGTCGTCTGTGAGATTAAATTGTTCAAAATATAATTTGAATTTACGTAGATATCGACATTCTGGTCATTTCTTACTGCCCAAGATATGGAGTGCCGATGCCTAAGTATTTTTTTCGAGAGATGATTTGGTAACAAGTAATAACTAATGTAAATTATTTAAATTTTTATTGTCATTTGTATTGCAAATAACTACATTTGTTAAAGTGTACGGTGGAAACTAATGTCATTATAGTGTTTTAAGAATGCATTTTCCTTGCCTTTTTTTAACAAAATGTATTTGAATTTTTCATTCTAAATCAAGAAAAACTAGAGAACATTGCATTAATTAAAGTTCAAATAGACTACAAACATTCTCTACAAATATAAATAGAAATAAACTTAGTAACTTTACAATTTCTTACCAACTGCTGCCTTCAATGTTTATAATCTTACAGTTAAACATAATGAAAACATGTTCGCAAATAGCAAAAAAACAAATTATGTCCATTAATAAA
This sequence comes from Gryllus longicercus, assembly GCA_038098605.1. NCBI lineage: Eukaryota > Metazoa > Arthropoda > Insecta > Orthoptera > Gryllidae > Gryllus > Gryllus longicercus. Next base: position 1,769,454 of record JAZDUA010000139.1, read on the forward strand.
ATAAAGTTTAGTGAAACTTCATACATTTAGCACACCTATTATGTACATCTGAAGGAACTTAAAATTTTACCCCCAAAATTAAATTTTTGTATGCTTTTCACTGAAAGATTCTGTATGTATCCGTTTCTATTATCTTTTGTGTGTATATTTCTTCTTCAAGAGAGATCATATGAATTTAATTATTGGCCTTATTCAAAAATGGTTTCATTTTTGGTGTAAATAATGTTTTAATTTCTTTGTAATTCTGAATGTAATTTTCAAACATTTACGATCAATCATCTATTTAAAAGGCAACACACTTCAAATAATTTAATATCAAGTTAACAAGAGTCATCTAACCAGTTATAACTTGAGTAAATGCAAGTTTAGAACTCACCATAATTCGTATCGCAACCCATACCAGCCGCGAAGGGATGCTTAAAAAACCACACTGCCTGCAGCGTGTTCGCAACCAGAAGGGACCCCACGTGACAGACCAGAGCTCGCCCATGCATCGAGTGACGAGTTTCTTCTCGGTGCAGAAGAACGGCTAACCCGCTCGCCAACATCGCCGCAGCAGCTACACTCATAGGACGCACTCGCTCGTAGAAGGGGTAACTTAGCGTCTTACACAAAGCCAATGTTTCCCTCGTGTGTTCGTTATCCACGCGTTGAAAATCAGCACAGTACACAGTGCTCGATAAATGGTTGTCGTTTATAATATTGAACATTTTTTGACGGAAGGTATCTTTTTCATTAGAACTATAGATAATCCTACATGAAGTTTCTGGATGAATGGAGTCAGAATCTGATATTATTTCCTCTCCATATTTGTCCGACCCCACAGGAACTGCTTTCGAATTAAGTAGTTCCCAATCAGTACCAGTATGTTGAATGCATCGTTTCTTCGCAGAAAGAACTTGACCTGCAGGGCAGCACTTGCGTATGCTGTGGGTGTTGTAGTTCGGCTGAAAAACAGCTAGAAGGGCTTTGGATGGAAGGCAACCTTCGCTAATCGCATCAAAACAAAAGATTTGTGTAAAATCTATTCTGGAAATACCCTCTGCAAAAGTTTCATTCAAGACAACCACATTTAGAGACGGGTCTGTTTTCCATGTTACTGAATCTTCAGATGATAGTACAATTCGATCGTGCAGAGGGAGGGTATCTCGATAATGCACTACAAAACTGTTTCGGCGTAGTTGACTTGGTAGCCAATATGTGTCGTTATGATTTAAAGAGGCAGCAAATATTTCATTTTCAATTTCTTCGACTTTACTTCCAGGTCGAGCTTCGCATTTTTCAGCCTTCTCATTCAATTGCTCTCCTTTTTTGCAACATTTTCTGATCTCTGGCAGCACGGCGTAGATGACAAGTTGATGGTCACTCCCTTTTGCCATAGCGTCGAAACAAAATGCACTCGTGGAAAGTTCCGTCATTTGACTGAAAGGAAGCACTATTCTAAACGACAGACTTTTTCCGCCAGATTCTGAAAAATTCCACATAGATTTGTCTTCAGCATTTATAACAAATTTGCTTTTTTTAAAATACGCTCTTGAATATTTCACAAATATGTTTTGGGTCGAAAGCGGCTTTGGCAGCCAATAAGCTCGCTCAGGGTTGGCACAGGGATTCAATAATTCCTCTGTCACGTTCTCGATACTCCTATTTGAAAAACGAATGCAGCTTGTTCCATTTTCTGAGAGATACTCACCCATTGAGCAACATTTTCTCGCAGTAATAATATCTTGTGCACTTACTGCAACCGCTAAAACCACCATCGATAATAACACACCTGTTGCTCCCATTGTCAGCTGCTGTTCGATTGCAGAATCAGTTGGAGATGCTGTCACACTGTCCGCTGGCTGATGTCACTGCAAGGCTCCTTTACGTTGCTACGCATAACTCCGCTGCTGATGCCACCGACTTCTCTCGAGCAACTGCTCGTCTCTAGTTGTTCCCGAAGCGCCCACACCAGGACTTTCCCCCAGGCTCGCAGTGAGGAAGTTAACAGTTAAGTGGTTTTGGCCGCCTATGTCCACTTCGGGAATGTGGTGAAACATTTCGTCGCCTGGTCGCATTCTCAACACGAGCATTAATAATGAAAAATAGCATAAAATGATGTGAGCTAATAACAGAAAGAGAAAAAGGATTTATATTTTAAAAACATTTTGTTTAACAATTGATGATGTAAAAATAAGACGTGATATCAGACGAAAAATAAAGCCTCTAGTCAATGCATGATGCGCGACATTTTTTCATAAAAGTAAAACGTGAATTTTCAATATAAGACTAGTTGACAAAGTGCTCGCACTACGCGTGATACATTTATTGTAATTTAAAGATTACATATTTACGTATTGACTTTTTCTTGGTGCATTCTTATAAATGCAGTAATGATATTTTCAATTTCCGAAATATTTCTTGCATTTAAATAATTCTTCTTTCCAACCGCAGGTAAAGAAAATTTGTAAATGATAATATTCAGTAAATAAACCTTTTAATAAACTAAACTTGTTTCTAGTAAATACGAGGTTTCTTTACCAAAAATTTACTTAGACTAGTACACATAACGTAGTGAGTCAACTTTATTATTATTATGTTCATAAAACAATACATAGTTCAGGTATTGATTTAGGTATTAGATCATGCTCTTTCCTTCGTAAATATCTACTAATCTTTGGGAATATCCTAAGAAAACGACAATGAATAATAACGTCTTGGACGTGACAAACACATTTTACATAATTCTCATGCATATTGACTTTCTTGGGTCACCTCATATCTGTCAGTTACGTAGTAAGAAAAAGTCCGACCAATCGTCAAGCAGCGAAATCCGGAACCTTTGTTTGTAAACAATGTTAAAGGACTTCGGGCATTTCACGTATTCAGCCAGTTCTGCACCAAAAAGACCGATGTACAGTAACACAGCGAGAGTTGGACTTAATGGCACGGACTTTCTCGTACTAGTTAGTTTTCTAATCTCCTTAGTTCGAGGTAATTTTTATACCATTAATAAACGCAATTAAATCTGTAATATTTAGGCCGATTAATCTCTACATCTAAATTTACGATTGTAGTATTTGATCATTCAATTAAGTTTTAATGTTTTAAATTTTGAAATATTTTTCTTGTGTAATTTTTTGTAGGTCGCTGTTAAACTGCATGGACATTAGTGATCAAAATCTCTTTTACATTACGTTATAATAAAATGTACATTTTTGATTACATAATATTTCATAACCTTGTCTTTTAACAATATGAAGTTATTGAACAATAAATTCATGTAACATTACAAGCATGTGATAAATTTATAATATAGTAATTAGATTTAATTTTTAAAATGCTGCCATTTCGGCAAAAATCGAGCCTCAATATAAGCATGTTCTGACTATGTGGCGTATTTTGAGCGGCATTGCCAGGCTTATTACAATCAATTATTGATTGAGTATAATAATTTAAATACATAAATCATTGGCTTCCGTACAGCTTAGAACCGTCTTGTGAAACGAAACAATGACAGTCAGAGGTATTGTTGTTTTCGAGCGCGAACCAGCAACCAGGGAGGTGATGCAATTTCTCCAAAACGAATTTGTAACTAGGCCAAGGCTTGTGATTAGTTTAAGAATAATTTTATTAAATGGCCATTATAATACATTTAATCCTCAAAAGGAGTGCACTCGTGTTAATGAAACGTAAATTAAATATGTATGAATGAGTGAAGGATATTTGGATTTGTTTCTGTCGAGATAGGTTGTGTTAAAGGGTTATCTATTGTGACCGGGTAGTTGTGCCTCTTCTTTGTTTGTTTTTTGTTCTTTAAGGTCGCATCAACTTCTAGGTCATTAGCGACCACTATTGCTTGAAATGGTATGGATGATACGATATGATGATGAAAGGGGGTAAAGGGCGAACACAATTCAAACATACCCGCGATCATTCGATCCGAATTCGCTACGACACTACTACGGATCGGCGCCTCTTTTTGTTACAATTTGTTCCCGACATCTTTTGTGTATTTACCTGATACCTAAACTCTCTGTTTATGAAAAAAAATTAAAAAAATAATAATCTTCCCGGCACGAGCGGCGTAGTCACTGGAAAAGTTACGTTGGGTCGTGGGACTGAATTTCCTCTCTGTACAGGATAGGGAAAAATAATATACCACACAATATTCTTGGTGATAGGAGGGGAAATTATCTTTATCTACAAACCAAGAAGAAACATAGGAATTATCCAAATGTATATTCAGTGGTAACGTGCTCAGTGGTACTATTTCTTTATTCGGCGGCGTTAATATGCGTCGTCGCCACTTTCCTCTGTGATGCTGCAGATAAAACCATTACACAAAAAGAAAAAGTCCTTTTATAAAATAACAGAAGGATCAAAAATCGACACTCACACTTTAAAAAAATATTTACACCATTCTCATTGTTTTGATGTCCATCTACGTTGTTTCAATGTTTACTAAATTTACTACTATACAATATCCCCATCTCGATCAGGTTTTTGACCAGTTTCCCTGATCATTGAGCAAATGCTGAAACAGCCCCTTGTTTTGCTTCTGGATGTAAATATAGCTTCACTACGCGTACGTTTTGTTGAATTCTCCTTTATCTTGTAATGGTAAGAGTAGAGGTAAGGGCGAATTGCTATTTTGATAGCAATGCAGAAAAATCATACTTTCGATTCGTGTACCGATACAAATAAGTTTTCTATCTTTTTCTAAGTTTTTCGCAGACAATATTCCCCCCCCCCTACGTCACATACAGTTTTTACTGATTTTTTTGACTGACTAAATCTAAATATACATGGCCTTCTTATAAATCTATTCCGTACGCGCGGGTAATATCTGCAGAATGTTCTCTTCCTAGATTGCGATAGCGTTGCCGTCTGCTCGCGAATCCGTTCCATCCACCATTTCACCATAATGTTCCATCAGCTGGACTCACCGTTTCTATTTTTCCACGCATCCTATGCGTTTCTACGCACCCTATTAAATGCCGTACTTCTGGCTCCCAACTATTTAATTATTACGGTCAGCTCACGCTCCCAATACACCTCTCTGATAAATATTCTCTCTCCCCAAAACACGAAAACTTTCTAGTACATGGTAGCACATGTCGGCTCGGAATCTATCATCCCTCTGTGTACTTCTCAATCAGTCTAGTCTTTGGATTGTTTATGCTGTATGAAAGTATGTGCTGTTGTAGTACCTCTAGTTTATTAACTGCACACATTTTGCTTTGTACCAGAGATACTTTATTTTCATTTGCATGAACATTAATTTGAATTTTCCATTCACCACATGGAGCGTGCTCAGCACTGTTCACAGCACTCATTTGACAATATTTCGTTATTATGATGTGTGCCCAAGGGAAATCTGGCAACGTACTGGAGTTTTTGCATTTTATATTACATAACGTATTTGCATATTTTAAAACGAATAGTTTAATATTCACATTCCTTTCTATTGATGGCATATTCGAAAATTTATCAGATAGTTTGTTGTAACCACACTATCCACCATATTTAACTGGAAATCTATTAGCTTTGATTTTTTTATATCATATAAATATTTTCATATACATATAAATATTTTTAAGTCAGTTTTACAAAGAACAGGCGAGAAAGTAAATTCTTAATTCAACCTGTTTGCAAATTAAGAATACTTTTGATTCAAAATTATTAATTTTACTCTCTAATGACAATTTAGAACATGATTCGTATATTATTACAATTTAATGTTAATTTTTTCATTTTAAATCATTTTTTTTTTGCTTTAGTAGTGGACAGTAGAACTAATAAATCTAAATTTGAGGCAAGGACTATCAAGTGACTTGACAATGACTCTCATAGGCCATTGGAGCTATGTGTACAACAATTAATTTCCAGTCTCACCCCAGATGCTCTGGACGCAGTGACCGCGATCTTCAGTAAGCTAGTTACCTTGCTCGCGATCTCGATATTCCTGCAGTATCACCTTACCATTCACTGCGACATTAATTTCTCTGTTTTTTTACATCCTTTCACTTAAATATTTGTTTCTTTGGAATTGTATAAGTTGTGGAATACATATTTTGCCTTAGTTTGATTTGCCACTCGTTGCTCCCAATTATGACGTTATCGTTTACGTGAACATAAAAATGACGTATTCCGTGAAATAAAATGCTAGTGAAACGACATAATATGCAAAAATACTTTTGGAATTAGCATTGCCCATCAAAATCCTCATTTTTGGTGTAGTTTTAGTATGATTTGCGCGGATCCTGCTGCGCAGAAGAGGGAAAGCCAGTAGGCTACGTCGCCCTGCCGCCTTGGAAACTTCCGCGGAGTGAGCGGGCAGAAACTTTATTTACGCTGCCCCTGGCAGACAAGGCGGGGTAGAGGGATCCGGGGAAAGGAGCGAAGAAAACAGAAACAGTCGCCGAGAGAAAGTGCACCCATTCGGGGACGCTGACCTTGCTGCTCAGGGATGAATGCACCGAGCACGCGGTCAGACAACAGGGGAAAGGCTTGCGAAGAACGTCAGGCGTAAACAATAAAAATAGTTCCCCCACGCGAATAAGATACGTATTTATTATGCACAAATGTTGAATATTGGCCTTTGCAACAAGATAATCGCGTCGCACACCTGGCCAAATAACCCAATAATTTAAAAGAGCGCTTTTGCGTAAATGAGTATAGCGGTATTTGGTGTAAATATTGACTTCATTTGAGCAAACGCACGGTATGCTACATTTGTGGTGAGCGGTCATCGAAAACAGAAAGCGAAAGGTCGCGCAAAGGACACCAATGAAGAAATTCCTGAAACTAGAATTAAAGATCCTAAGGCAGTGCATGATGAAGAAGAAAGTAATAGAATACTGATATTAGTAGAGAGTTTGTGCCACCTCGAACGTTATAGCACTATCCATCTTCTGCTCATGCGCAGTTTACGTTTCGCACCATTTTAGTGCATCTGCGCATGCGCAGAAGATCGACAGTGCTGACGCTATGGCGTGAACAAACTTTGTAATGTTTCTTCGTTTATGAATAAAGCAATACTTTTGATCAACAGTTTTAACAAACTATTTGCTAGGCACACTTTACTACATCTTAGTCAGTAATGTGCCATTTTACCCACTCCGAACGCTCAAGTAAACAGCATTCAAAGGCGATCAGAGAAGATAAAAACATAATACGTCATTTTTTAAATCACAAGTTTTAATAAAAATGCACGTATGTCTTATGACTTGATCCCGGTCTTTTGAATATCTATACGTATTCGAGGGAACATTTGGAGCCATTTTTGAGGACGTTTTGTTTAGAATTTTTCGAAAATTGTGACTATTTGCATAAGTTACTTAAATATGTACTAAAATTATTTTGAATAAATCTATACAACAATTTTTATAGACCTAATTTTGATAAATGAATTTAATTACAAAAAAAATTAAACTTCAATGTATGAAAATAGTTGGTTCGTACTCATTTATTTATTAGTGTGAGTAATTTAAACGTTCTTCTGGAAATTAAGTATTACGATAACGATGAGTGTTAATGAAAGGTACATAATTATTATAATTGTTAATGTAAGGTTGGCGTATTTGTATATTTGATTTGAGTCGTTAGAATACAGCGACATTTGCATCAAAAATGGTAACTTTTCACGGACGAATTTCACAAAACTGGATATTTTCTAATTGAGCGAGTGATGACTTAGTCCCTCATATTTGAAATGGATCTTTTCATTTTAGAAGGAACGTACTACATGAAGCCTGAAGGAATTCTCAAAATTTCCCAAAAATGCTTCAAAAGTTTTCTACTAGTCTTTAAAAAATTTTTAACGGAATAGAGTAAAATTAGCCATGTAATATAGCACAGATATAATTTTCATTAAACTTCTAGAATTTCGACACTGTTAAAAGTTCATCTTTTTTAAACTAATTCTACATCTTCAGTTTTCTTAAAACAATCTAATTCTCGATTTTACGTAGATATTTAAATCATTTTCCACAAATATTTTACAAGTTTTCGTGTAGTTTTGAAGTATGTATGTGAATTGTCGCCACGTCAATAATTTATATGTGAATTCATTCTAGCTAAATAAATAATGAGAATCCGTGATGCTTAGATTGACGTTGGAGTTATAGCGTGTTTGCGTGTTCTAGGGCGTGAGTACAGATACCAATCTGCCCGAATATTTTTTCGATTAAAAGTTTTCTATGAGGAGAAACAATTTAGAGATTTATATTGTATTTTCATTTTCACTTTAGAATTTAAAAAAATAAAACTTAACGATCCCATGTATTTTTTGTAGATCATTGTGCGGAGTGACGTTTCCGGTTATGGAATACTCACCACAGGCGCTTCGTTTGAATTGGTTGAATTTTATTTTTTTCAAGTTATAACTGAGATTTAGTATGGCATAAAAAATACTTCCAACGATGCAAGAAAGTGTGTGCGGTTGTACACCTGTAGTTTTTATTTTAGTATTCTATCGTGGTTTTTGGAGGGGGTGGGGGTTGAAGATTAATGAGTCCTTCCTTAGGCGAGCCACTTCACATGCTTTATTACAGAGCTGAACATCTGTTGAGTAAGAGAAGCAAGCATGAGTGTTTTCGAATGTTTTGTTGAGACTATAACAAAATAGTTTTAAGCGAGAAACAGAGCGTAAACTGGCATCCTTTATAATTGCATCCATACTTTCACATCAGGTATTAATGGCATATTAATGTAATCCTTCACTCTAATATTGATTACTTCAAGTAGCTGTATGGGACGTCACGGTTTTATTCTGGTCTATTGCTTTGACCCTGACTTATTTTACGCAATACTTTATATAAAACAATTATCCATTTACGATTCATTACTAAACAAAAATATATTAATGTACTAAATATGTACTCACATTTATTTCTTGAGCCAATCCATTTAACATCAATAGATTACAAATGAATATAAATAACAAAACTAAAGGAATGTAAAATATCATACAAAATACGACTCTATCAGTAGAGTAGTGTAGCGTGATCTTCTCCAAACTGTAACTATCTTGTTATAAATAACACTAACTCCTATGAAAGTGAATCAACGTCACTAAGCCTTAAGTGCCATTCCAAAACATTTATAATGGATTTTTCGCCCCACGATCGTACACAAATGCCAGCACATGTTACAGAAGAAAACTGAAATAACACGCTATTTTCACTACTACTTGTTGGTATTATTACAATGAAAAAAAGCAGTCAAACATTCACATAACTTGCCTAATATCAGAGAACTTCATTTAGGATATGACCACGCACTGATACTGATATTTGTCAATTTAACGGTCAGATTTTGCATCTGGCGCACGACGAATGTAGGATTTTCGGCCGCTTGTATTTTAAATCGTTGAAAACCACTTTCATTTCGTCACTTCTAAAGGATTTTCCCTCATAAAGTTTTAAACCTGATTTTTCAGAAAATGCTTCACTCACACTACGTTCGACGCGTAACAAACATCAATTTGATTTGATGGAATTACCTGTGATATACCCAAATTCCACATGGGTGTAATACGGAAACGACATCAAGCGTACATGTATGACGGAATTTTAATGCATCGAGAACGTTAGAATGCAAAGAATACGCTCAGTATAGCAACAAACTAATAAGTGTATAGGCGTGCCATGCTGAATGCAATAAGCACAAATAGTGTTGTTATTGAGGGACGGCACGGCCTGGTGGCATTAACATGGAATTGATGGGAAGAGAGCGTTGAAAATCTTAATAGTAGCTGTTCAAAATTTAGTAAATACTAGTGACCCAAGTAAAATATTTTTTGTGGTGTAACTGTTTCTGATTCAAACTTCTGTAACTCGGAAGCAAACATTTCTAAATTTTCAACTGAAGCTTACTTGCTTCGTTAGTACTTTCATTAATCATTCATATATGTGTAGTAAAACTATGGGGAACAGATTTTGCAGCTCAAGAAAACGTGCGCAAACAATTCTTCTCTTTCATACGTCACATTAATTTTTACATAATTTTTTTACGGAAAAAAAATCAAATCAGATGAAATAAAATCCCAGAACTGCCAACATTGAAAACCTTGAAATTGACTTACGAATATTCATATAAGCGTTTTCAATGCTGCATTTACAAGTGTCTTAACAACTTGTAACTTGTACAATATATTCATGTAGGATAAGAAATACTCTACAAACATTTAAAACATTATACGCTAGTATATTTAAAATAATATGTGTTCGAAATTTCTGCCAGAGAACATTTAGTTCACTTGTTTGCAAAAATGAGAAATTTACTATTCGGAGTTACGCAAAAATATTTTTCACGCTTATGCCTCTTAATGTGTTCTTCCCCCATTTTTGTGAACCCCGAGCAATTCACACAAAAGTAACTTTTTGATATTTCCAACTTTCGTCATTATTTCTGTCGCTCACGAAATAGCTAATCTGAATTTCCACTATATAGTTTCAAGTCACTATTCAGTGAATTTTATGTATCAATTATAATATTTGTATATACACTTTGAACTGGTTTCGAACCATTCTCTAGTAAATTAAGACAAAATTTTAGGTTATCAGAAAAAATTATACACAGGTGCATATACTAGACACATCATGCAACGCTCTTATTTTATCAACACCAAACTATTTTTACTGGGTTTTGGTTAAATAAATCAAATCAAATGACTAAATAAATCAAACTAAAATACTTGGCTATCCGGGAGACACCGCGTTCAGGGCACAGGTATCAACGTTTCGGCCGCCCTTCTGCGACCTCCATCAGGGCGTAGTTATTGCTCGGAAGCCTACGCTCTCACAAATCAAATGAATCAAACTCTTGATTTTATTAATATCGTATACTATAGTACGAAGAAGAGCCTAAGATCTCTTCATTGCTTAACCGTGATTGGTGTTTATGTTGTTTACTGATCGTACGCGCGATAAAAACCACCATAGCGATTGTTTGCTGACAAATATTTTTCCTCGATGTTGAGATTTAGATTGCCCAAACATGTTTGCCCTTTACACGTACACTAGTGGTCACGCGACAGACCCTGTGGTATGTGAGACGTTCACTCGAGCTTCAAAGACATCAATCTCACATTCACCCATTCGTATCTTAATCTTCCCCGACTAGTTTACAACTGGTATTACCCAACATCGAAATAACCCAAAGACTTAAGTCGATCCTGAAGGTTACTTGTTGCCCTCGTAACAAATCCTATGTTACGTTGTGCAATTTTTTTACGAGGTGACTCGCTATGTTAAATTAGTATTTTACGTTCCTTTACGTTGTTAATCAGTTTCAGACATCATAGCATATGCAGAACCAAATATATTATTTGTTCATACCTCCAAAACATTCACACACAATTTTCTAATTCAATTATTTTGCTTAAATGCCCATCCCATCGTGCGTGTATTATTAGTAGCTTGTTATGCGTGTGTGCGCTTATTATGCACATCGATGTTTATGCGATTAAATAGTTACTTATATTATTGTATATTTGAATGATCGAATTTAATCGTATATATGTAATAGGTATCTAATTGGTGATTACTTCCCTTTTGCCTTAGTTAAGATACATAATACTTTTACAAATCTCTAAGAATACACGTATATATTAAACATTAACACACAAACTGTTCATAATACATGTCGAATGTCAAAATAGTTGTTTTAATTTATTTATTTTTGATGTTCATGTAGTTCTGTTTTTTAACTTCTTCATATGTATTGTGTTGCCTTATAACTACAGTAAAATCCCTCTTCCCGACCATCCTTAAAACACGACCACCTCTCTTCCTGACCACATATTTCGGGCTGTAATGCTTTTCCCGGTAGACCAATGAATTTAAATCCTCTTTATGACGACCACTCCTGTTCCCGACCAACGACCATAAATTCCTCTGCAAAATCACCCTCTTTATGGCGACCACTTTGATCCAAGTTTACAGAAACGTTTTTAGTATCTGATGTCCTTCCCTGCTGGCTGAAACTTGCGGCCTTGTTGACAACCGAAGATGTTTCCCCACGCGGTTTCTCACACGGTAGAGGGTACCCCCGCTTTTATTTCTGCTCCTCAATTTGAGTGTGTTATTCTTAGAACAGTCTTGGAAGCAGTTTCGATGATTTCTTCTTCAGTTTCCAATACAAACCAGTGTTAAACGTGTTTTGCTTGTGTAGTATTGCCTCTGATTGTAGAATTGGGAATGCGATATGAAAGTCTGTTTGCGCTACAATTTTCATTTCATCCTAGCAAATGGCAAATATCAATTGCAAAAAGAAACTCACAATTCTTTCTCTTGAGATTCGCTTAGCAGTGTTAAGGGAAGGCGAAAAGGGGAAGTCGCAGCGGGAGTCAGCGAAGCTGTTTAATTGTGGTAAAAGTCTGATTCAGACAATTCTAGACAATCGGGATCAGTAGTTGTAAAATTAGGAAGAAAACGTCAACATGGACTCTAAGAAGAGATGTTGGCAACCTTACGAAAGCAAAAAAAAGTTTCTTTTAGAATGGTTTAATCGCGAACGTTCAAAGGGCCTTCCCATAAGTGACCCCAGAAAAAGCTCTTCAAACCGCAGCGAACTATGGAGTCAAAAACCATATCGCCAACAACAGACACGGCAGATTACGTGTACGCCATAACATTGTTTTTCGAAGTGTTCAGAAGACCAGTGTCTGGAAATCACGAATTTCCGATATCATCAAAGAATAAGCGCCATGTAACATCTACAACATGGATGAAACATGGCCCTCTATTTAATACAATACCGTACAGAATGTTTGCAGTGAAAGATTACAAATGCAAGGTGGTAAATAAGCAATCCTAACCATTACGTGCGGTGAGTGGAGCAATCTATTCTTCTCAACATATCTCTGTGCGCAAAATGTTTCAAACATGAAAATCCTACGTTGAGTAAGAAAAGGATTGTGAGTTCCGGCAGAAAAGAGCATATTCAGGCGTACCAACGAAAAAGAATTGATTCGAAATTTTTCGTCCATGTTTGCCCATACAGAATTGGATAATGCACCATGCAAACAGGAAGATTTTACTGTTAGTCAATAATGCTCCATGTCATTGCAACGAAAAACTTTCAGAAATAAAATTATTTCCGCCAAATACATCGAGCTCCCAACTTCATAAGATAGTAATTTGAATGTTAAAAGTTTTGTATAGGAAAAAAACTATTGAGATCATAACTTGCTTGTTAGGGTGATTTCACAACTGTTCATGAATAAGCAAACTATATACTACAGTTTAGGATGCTGTGGATTGGGTGAATAGGCTTGGAATGTAGTAAAACTTGTAACAATCATAAATGGTTTTATAAACTTCAGATATGAAAGAGCTGATTTGCCCGAAGAAACATAACATGACAGCAGCGTAGAAAGTATCGAGAATTTGGCTAAATCCAGCAATGTTGATGTTGATAGTATAGACAAGAAGGTCGATTGCTTCAGTGATATTCAAACTTGAGTTGAAGTGGAAAATTAGAACGAACGACAACGAAGAAGAAAGTGAAAGAAAGTAATAGGTTTTTAATTTGAGCCATTATTATTACCTTTTGCCCTCTCCAGTATTAAAAGACATAGGTTAGTGGGAAATGAATTGAAAAATGACAAGTTAATAAATGTAAATAATTGTTTGGTGAGATTTAAAAAAATGAAAATTTAAGTGTGGCTTAACGTGTGAAAAAAATTCAAACAGACAACTGTTTCAGATTTTATGTTCAAGACAAATAAATATTAACGTAATGGTATGGTATGTACAATGGTTTTTGTTTGTTAATAAACTGCATGTTATTGGCATAATATTATTAGTAGTAAACAAATAAATACATTGTATATGTATTTACCTTTATGCCCAAAATACAGATATAGAAGACTCAAACCACGCCTCACCATTTTAGCTATTGTAGGAAAAGATATTTAGGAATTCTTCTAATAGGAATCTGTTTTAATACGAGTTTGAAAATATTTTATTGATAATATATTATAGTGGGAAGCTTGGCTACTGAGTTCATGTTGAAATAAAGTTAATAGAGTAGTGAGATATAATATGGGAGATAAGTAGTTGGTTTCCTTACGGAATTGTCTGTTTGGTATGTTCCGAGAGATATGTTTGGCTATTTGGAGGAATTTGAATTGCATAATTTGAATTTTATTTATATTTGTTAGTAGGGCATTGATTCATATCGGGCACGCATAGAGCGTAAGTGGTGTAACCCGTTTCAAGAAGCGCACTTTTACCACGACGGCCGTTCTCCACCGAAGAAATGCCCGAGAATGTCACATGAAATTGCTAGAAGCTTTTGGGAATAATTCCCTTCCTTCCCTTCGGTTAAAGACAGTCGGTAGATGGCCACGAAAGTTCACCTAATACTGGATGGCCACGATCAGCGAGGACGCAAATCAACCTGTGATTAGCAACGCACGGGGCGACCTTCAACTGTCAACAATTATTATTTTTATCAATAATTTAACGATATTAGTAAAACAGAGGAGTAGGAATACGGAAACAAACAACGGATGCCTATGATATCAAATTTGTGTATTTCCGTATTAGTAAGAAGTATTTCTTCAACAAATAGTGCGCACTGACACTGGGCCAGGTAGGCCACGCTAGCAACTAGTCGACAGCGTTGTCATGAGTATTCCGACCGGTATAGAGACAGCCATGGCTGAACAGTATAGGTACTAGTGTTGACTAGACGGTCTGACACACAGACGGATGGACCGAGAGACAGACGTTTTGCCGTCAATTGATTTTTCGGTATTTAGGTTCCCCAAATATAGATTCTGGCTTCATAACGTGTTAGAAGAAGTGATTTACTATACATAACAAGATTTATCCACCCATTTACATTTTCTCATTTCCAAGGCCCGGCAATATGAGTTTTTCTGCTGAAAATTCACCGTTTTCCGGCACACGAATACAAACATTCTCTTCTTACGAAGTAAGTGCGAGAAAGTAAACTGACTTGTCATTTTTGTACAAATTACAAACTTCGTCTTGTTCGTCATTTTCCTCTACCGATTAAAAATGATGAAAAATTGATAGACAATAGAACCATTGTGAGATTCAGAATGAATGACTTTTTTTATGTAATAACGAATAAATTTGATGTTAAATGAATGATATATTACTGCAGTGCTGTACCAAATCCGTATTATCCTAAAGAAAATTACGATCTCTAAACTGAATTATCAAGCAGTTGTACGTGTCTATTGCGCGTTGTGCACATTGTGTTAGAACTATATTGTGCAACGTGTGGATGAATTCGAGATCGCCATCAGCCAGCGATGACAGCTGGTAAGATCAGTGGCCCCGCATCACGCGTTTCTGTAGAGGGATACATTCCAGTTTGTTTACATCTACTTCATTCTTTAGTTGAGCACCTTGCACTATAATTTAAACACAGTGACACTTCAAGGTAATGTTCTGGAAAGAAGGGGGACACTGACATCCAATGGGGGGATCCAGTACCAAAAATTTACATAGTAACAAAACTCCCGATTGGATGACCCATTTACCGTCCTGCTCTTGGCCTTGAAGTGTCACGTTTAAATCAAAGTAAGTAGGACGCTAACCATCAGCGTCCAAGTTTTTCGGGAAAAATGAGGAGAGGGCATGAGTCCCTGCACAGGAAGGACACCGTCGCCCTGTAGCGTAACGAAATGAGCGCGGGCTCGCCTGCAAAACTTTTATCCGGACCCCCTTTTTAAACGTGTGTAGCAACCACACCTAAAGTATGGTTAAATAATAAAAATAATTAATAAAATAAATTATAAAAAAATAAATAAAATAAATAATAAGTAATTATTAATAATAACCTTAAATCATAGAAATATCCCCCCAAAAATAGGCCCTCTTTCACCTGGGCCCGCCCGCATTGCGGGCCCGAACGTTACGCCACCACCGTCGCCGTCCGGGCTAGAGTGCCAAGGGGCGGTGTTGGGGGCGGCTGAGGTGATGTGCGCCATGGTGGGGCCAGCGGTGGAGGTGCAAGGCCAGCGACCGTCACCGGCTCCACCTGCCCAAGATGGGGAATAGCGGCGCACGCGCGCTTGAATAAGTTACAAAGAGTTCAAAATGCGTGCCTTTGTAGCACACTGTGTGCGCTACGTTTTATTAGAATTACAGAACTGAACTTAACATTAAATCCACCGCTCCTCGAAGAGCACTTTACAAACTTAGCTGCAAACTTCTTTTCAAAAGTAATCGCGTCAAATAATGACGTTATTAGAAATTTAGCTTTGTACGAGCCGGATCCCACAACCACGTACAAGTGCCCGAAAGATTTGCTGCAATGATTTGCTCAGAGATATGCTGCAGAGATATGCTCATAACGTCAATACTTGCATAAAAATTGCGGTAATCAACGCCAAAAGTGCGCCGAACGGCCATTGTCTTTCCTGATCTGTTTATTTTCTATGTTACAATCAGCCATCGATATCCGAGAGGATACGAATAGCTACACATCAGGGAAGTGTGGCGGCATTGCACACCGCGGCCACACGGAACTGTGCTGCAAAGCAAGAAGCTACGGGAACCATCTGCGCTGACGGGGCCTGCGAGATGGTGTTTTCGTCGTTGAGAAGAGGGGAGGAGAAGGTCCTTGGCACCGCCGTTTCGACGCGCCGCGTCCGTTCATCGAACAATGTTGTATCTTGGTTCATAATGATCGAAGAGTACAGCTCCCCGCACAATTTCCCTTCCTCAGATGCTAAATGTAGAGAAAAAAATCCTCTACCTAATGAGGCATCCAGTGCGAGTGGGAGCTAACTCACAAAATTCAAAACACAGATTTATTAATAAATTCAGTGTGTTCGTAATCGAATACGCTCATAAATCTATATTTTGAATTTTGTGGGTTAGCTCTCTCACTCACTGGACACCTCAGATATTTTTTTTGATTAATTCCTGTAGTTTTCGCGTAATTTCTACTTGACGCTAATGCAATTAATAAAAAAAACATTTTCTCAAAAACAGTTCCAAATATTTTTTTCAATGTTTTTCAGAGATAGATCAAAGAATTCTTAAAGACTGGCGCATGTCTAATTCTCTTTGAACTCTCTGAGTTTTCGAAAATTGTAAAAGTTAGAAATAATGCGAGAAAATATGTGCTGCAGCAGCTCCACGAGTTTGTCCTTGGATCGCTCTCGTGCGTGAAGATACTAAGGATTCTCTCTGATTTCCTTTTGACGTTTCGAATTCCGTATTCTGAATAAAAGAAAATTCAAATAGAATTCCTTTAAATGCTAATCTTCAGCCAGTATGAACAGCACAACATCCCTTGACTGTGCGGCTGTTTCGAATCGTAAAGAAATCTGCATTTCAAACACTCTGAATTGGAAAGAAAGTTTATTAAATCTTTAGAACTTTTCTTTCTGTTCTTTAAGGGCTATAATTGTTTTTTGCTGAAATAGATTATTAGTACGCCTTGCTAACATGCAAGAAGAAAATCTGTTACAAAAACAATTTTTTGTATCTTCAATTCTTAAAGATTTCCTTTATTTTTAGAAAGAATTTCCAAATATATCCTTTTCCTTTTTAATCAATGTTAACATAATATAATTAGTAGATTGCATCTACAGTTGAAAATGAATTTCAAGATGGAAGTGGATTAATTGTACAATTATAGTGGAATGTTTGTGACTTCTTAATCGCTGCATGTTTGCCAAACATCGCTCCGAGCCAATTTGGAAAATTCCATGCTTTGGAAGGTTTGCCAAGGATCTCTCTCCATTTAGTTTCACTTCTTGACAATCTGTAATAAATTGCTTCAAAATTGAATATTATGTTGTATTGTTTTCACAATGGTGAATTACAAATTGTACTTGATTTATAATTGCCAGTTGTGAATATTTCAGAATATCATAAGGAAGACACCCCTCCTAATTTGTGCATATGAACAAAATTCTGTTGATTCACAAAAGAATAAACAACAAATAATACTAATAACAAAACAATTTAAAATCTCTTAGGAGTCTCACATTCAAAATTATAGTTTACATCATCCTAATGAAGATCAAGCAATCTAACAGTTCTCTACAAGTATGTGAAAGTTACTCAAGTCTGGACCAGAAAAATATTTTCCATTTGTACGAGTCAGAAGTAATTTGGAATACTGAATATTTCTCAATATTATATGATTTCATTCGAATTCGATATTAACTAAATTTATATTATTGAAAAACTGATATTCAACTGTATTGAATAGCTAGTAAACAAAAATTCAAAAGTAGGAACACTTTCCCAGTGGGATTTCAAATTCAAACGCTTATGGTGGCCTAATATGATAAGCAAATACAAATCGCAGAAAGGTCACAGAAAGAAAGATTTCCAAAATTTTGATCTCCTTGTTTATCCCTTAACTGTGCTATGCGCTACAACCTTGAAACCTAGAAAGAAGATATTAATAGAAATGTGGCCTTCATTCAACTTGTTTTTCTCGCCTAGCAAGTTACCTCGGGTCCAGTATTATCCCAGTTTAGCCTGAATATAAAACTTCTACTGGCATTCCATATTCTGAAACGTAAATGAATCCGTTATTTTTAATACCCCGCTAGTCAGGAATTCTAAAGTTGTGGAGAAAGAAGAAAAACAGAATAATGAAAATCACATGGAACTTTTCTTTGTTTAAAAAAATATGCATAAATCTTGATTGAGAATGCCACGGAGACATGGAATTTACTTGTATCAATAGTTGTTGGACTTATTTAATAGTTTATGACTTATAAGATTCCAAAACTAATAACGAATTTTTACCACACATTTATTACAATATTATGTAAAAATGACTATTTGCATCTCCATCAAACATAATTCATATGACAGAAAGAGTTGTTTGAAATACATGTTTCTATAATAGTACACAGGAATATTTCCATATTGAACATCGCTTTTAACCAATCTCGCTGTCAGTAATATTCCAGTCATACACTCTCTAAATATACATAGATACATAAAAATAGACATACAGACACACATAGCCCTACATAGCAAGATACCTACAAGATAATGTTTTACACAGATTCAAAACTAAACCAAAACTTTGCAGTGTTCTCACGGGTGTTCTCTGATTTACGGGATCTACAAATAGAACAATGCATCTACCTTTAAGCTTCTATTTTATCACAAAAAATGCAAATGCAAAAGGGACTTAAGAGATTTTAAAAATACATGATTCAAATAATACAAACTAAATCTTTTGGATACAGAAATAAAAATATTCTGAAAAGTTTGGAGAATAAGAGAAAATAAATTAGAAAAAAACACAAAATAATGAACGGTAAGGTCAGTTATTAAATATTTCAATACTTTTTCCCACAACCAATCCCACAAATATTTGTTTCCCACAACAATTACAACAAAGGTAATTCCTAAAGTTATTACATTTTGCATTATTGGATAAATATTTCCGAATTTTAATTGTTTTATATTATTTATGATACTTTGTAATAATTGAGCAAGTAATTTTATATAAATTCGAAAGTGTCTATAGAGTCCCATTAGAGTAGTGAATGTTTTAACGGGCGAGGTGACGGCGATTCATCCCTGCTGGGGAGATCCGGCGCCGACGCGCACATTACCTCAAAGTATCTCCCCTCAGCGGTAGTAGCTTTAAGTTCCCGACATGGTTGAGTGTAGAGCATGCATGTGTAAATGTGTATGTAAGGAGGGAAGACAGGGCAAGAAAGGAAGGAAAGATCGCGCCAGGGCCGTGACCTGTGTGCTAGGTAACTTCTCTGGCAGTCGCCAGTTATTGATCGCAGAAACCACCGAAAACTACTGTTCTGATCAGCCGGCCGCTAGAATTCTCCTGCAGATATCGGCTTCATTCGATCTAGTTGTGCAGATAGTTTCGAAAATTCCGCACCGTCACCACTCAAACCCTGGGATCCCTCGGTCCGAGTCCCTGTTCGACGCAATGTCACTACAACGCAGGGTCATCGCGCAATGAGGCAATTCGGCAGTCTCCAAGCTAAATTCAGTCGGTGTTTTGCCTAATGAGACAAAATGCTATTTACTATACACATTCTTACAGAACTCCATGTTTCCAAGTTTCTCTGCCCAGAATATTTTTTTAGAGATTTTTATTGTTTATTTCAAAGCCCCAGGCTTACAGATTAGGTAAGTTTTAGAAGCCGAGAAGAGAAAAGAGTTTTCTGGAATATTTTCGCGCTCTGAATTCAACTATCTAGCTCGTTTTCTGCCATCAGATCAGATTTCTCATGTTCGTAGTATAGCGCTCTCACAACTACGAAGAGCTGATCTCGTCATTACTGTGTTTGTTTCATTTGTATTATATACGTATTTTTCTGGTTTTAAATCGAAAGAGTGAAAGTCGTGTAAAAGCAATATTTTTTGTTTTATTTGTGGCGGGTATACCGTTGCCAAAAATGACAAAGTGATAATAGATTTGTTGAAAAATTTGTATCTACAGTACTTTGAATACAGTGTCGATAGCACAGAAACCCTTGTGGACCGAAACTATTTTGCAATCAAGCTGAATAAATAGCCGAGATAATCTATTTTCTATTTTTATGCTTTGAAGAGAACCGCATTGTCGGCATAAATTCCCAAAAAGGTTAAGACATTGAAATATCCCGCAGTTTCATCAGTGTCGAAGCTAGTTCCAAGTGTCAAAGATGATTGCACATTTTTCCCGATTCGATCTCTTGCTTCATGGACGTGTGAGTAGTGACAGTGAATATGTGATGGACGAACAAATTTACTTTTGCAAGACGACTGACGTGGGAACTACGAAAACGAAATCAAAATTATTAGCATCGCGTATGCCATTTTTATCAATATTTTTCTTGATTTTGTTTATCGTAATGTATTTATGTTATGATTTAAATATATATTTTAGTTTTTTCTTGGTATGTAGCCAGAATTACTGAAATAATTACTGAGAATTCTTTGTTACCCAAGAGGAACAACCCTGGAATATTACGATCTCAATCTCTCTTTCGTATTTCTGTATGTCCTATGTCCTACCCTTTGGGAAAATGAATGTATTCTCCCTCGTGTCTCTTTCTTTTCTTAGACCAAGGTTAATAAAGATATTCACACAAGCTTTAAAGTGACAAGCAGTATTGATTAATTTGTTATCCAAGTGCCAAATGTCAATTCGCCCACTACGCAAAAATTTTTGACGAGGAAGTCAGAGGAAAAATAACTCTGAGGTGCAGACATCAAAACAACCAATACAGTTCCCGGAAGGTGAGTCGCGTCGGCCGTCCATCTCCCAGCCCCCACCGGAGAATTCCCGCCACGTCGTATTTCACGCGACCTTGGTATTCGTCGGTGCAGAATACCACTTGGTCAGTAAAACGAACGGGGCTGGGGCTGAGGCTGCAAAGGAGGTGAAATCCCGCGCCATATGAGGCAGAGCGGGAGGCGCGAGGCCCCAGTACGATGGCCGCCTGCTGCGAGTGTACGCTGCGATTGCGCGCTCTCTGCTGCGGGCTGCTGCTGCTGCTGCTGCTGTTGCCTGCGATGGTGACGGCTCGCCCGGCGCTCACGGCGGCGCCGCCAGGTAACCACACACTGCAGAGCGGCGCTGTGCGCGCGTCGAACCAAGAGTCCCTGGATATAAAGAGCAGTGCCTTCCTTTGCGACGCCGATTCCGCTGTGTCTAGTGAGGGCGAAGACATCCGCGGCCGGAGTCAGTATTTACTTGGCTATCCGGGACACACGCCGCGTCCAGGGCACAGGTGTCAACTTTTCGGTCGCCATTCTGCGACCTTCATCAGGGCATAGTTATAACTATCGTAGCAATAACTACGCCTTGATGAAGGTCGAAGAATGGTGACCGAAACGTTGGCACATGTGCCCTGGACGCGGCGTCTCCCGGATAGCCACGTAAATAATATTTTATGTCTAGTTGTCACGGAAGTTTGAACTGTGCAATATGGTGTGCGTTGGGAGCTACCAATTTATCCAAAATCAATATTCATGACCTCGAAAATCTACAATTGTTATAATTTCTCGAAACTTTGACTGAATTCTACCTTGCGGAGCTATTCGGTGAAATGGTATTACTCCCGCAACTTTTCTTGAACGATGGATTGAAGAAATGCGGGTATAGTGCAGTATTAGTTACTAAATAGACCACTAGATTTTATGAAGCAAAGCCAATCTCTGGAGAATCAGTCATGCCTTCGCAACGTTCTCATTAATTTGAATTCTTACTTTTTCCAGAGTTTGAGTTATCTCCTGTGGTAGATCTTTACCGGCTTCGGTCATTTCTTTAGATTTTTGGAGGAAATAACAGATAGAAGTTCTCGTCTTCAAAAGAAAATTGTTTCTATTTCACGCCAGGGAAGATGTGTTTGGAATGTTGTCATCAGTGCTCGCTGCAAGCCTAATGCTTTCATCTGTTTACTGTGCCAGAGAGGGGAAGCAAGGTCATCGTTCAAGAAAAGTTGCGCGAGTAATATGATGCGCCTGGGGTGCTTCTCTCAGTTTGTAGGGTCTCTCTCCTATATGGTACGAGTAGATATAGAGAGTAGCGCATTGATTTGCCGATTCCGCCATTTTATATCCAGTTGAACTGTTCAGTACTGGGAGTGAGCTAGAGATCAACAATCTACCAAAAATCAATGGTAATGTACTCGAAACTCTCCATAACGCTTCCGATTGCTATCATTTGTCCTCAACGTCTGAGTGCTGCCTTGCAATATCCGATGAAAAGAATTTAAAAGTTCATCGAACTGGTCATGCATCTGTTATGTGGGTGTCATTGTTACTTGTCTTTATGCTCAAATCTGCAGTACGTGTGAGTACATACATTATGATTGATCAAAATCATATGTAAATTAAAAGCAACTATTTTAAAATTTAGAAATTCGTAAAGTTTTGCAGAAGAAATAATGGAATTGCACAGTGGATAATTAATTGTAATTGTACCGCTCCAGTTCAATAAAGGCAATTATTACACATATCTCATACAACATGGATACTGGTCGAAACAGCCATATGCCATTGGCATATGGTAAATGGCAATGAAAATACTTTAAATCGCAGAATTGTATTATTTGGCCGTTAATCAATCTAATTAATATTGTTATAATTCAATGACATTTAAAATATATACTTGTATTATCTCGTAAAAATTTTGTTTGTATTCTCAGGTTCTTTTTGTGACAACTTGACATTTCCCAAATCACATTCAAGTGAATCTCTTGCCATTGTCACATGGCATTTTTATAGGGATTTGACACAAACTTAGTCTTAGCAGTTTTGTTACTTGAATTTTGTTTTCTAGAACATTACTTGAACTTTACCAAGTTTCTTTGCAATCTGTTTCAAAATGCAATGGTGTGGAATGACTAGTTCCATCTCAATTTGATTTTGAGTTATCGTTTTTGACTACATCTCGCTGAACTTAATTTCCAAAACATGGTTTTGTTTTGGAACAAGAAAATATCCAAATGCTGAAAATTCGTACAGATAGAAGATATTTTCTTCATTGGTGTAGCATGTTCTAAAACTACATTTATTTTCTTGAATTTGAAGAACACCTTCAAAATTTCAGTAACATATTTTAATTTTTTGATAAATTTTTAAACCCAGAATGTAACCTGATAATACTTGGAAATTAAATATTAAAAGCATTCTTATGATTGAGTGAACTCGACTTGCTTCAAGAAGAAGAGTGTGCTATTGGGCGTATTCACATTATTTGAAGATGTCCGTGCAAACTATTGAGAACATCTTTGATATTATATTTATATTCTGAAACTCATTTTCGTGAGAAATTATTTTTGTTGATACAATTTAATATTGAATTGTTTAATTTTTTAAAAATTCAGCATAAACTGCCTTTCACTTTCGACTTCTTGGAGTTAGGTGCGGATTGGAATTCGTCAACTGAAATTTCATTAAACATATCAAATTTACTATTGACTCAGTTGAATCTTTACATGAAGAAACACTAGATTACAGTTCAAAGCAATGCAGCAAACGTGCGTAGTTATCATACAAAACGGAACAAACCAGACACGGCCGATAGCTCAAATAGCAAGTGTGGAGCGATTCAAAGAAGAGCGGGACTTGTGCCTGGGCATTAGCATAAGAAGGTTTCTGCGTTTCCTTGAAGCGCGATCATTAAACACGTATAAATAAAAAACCTCATTTCTGAGGGACATATTTTTCCTTCAATCTAACAATTTTTTAAAAGTGTGCGTTCAATATGATGTATTTTACGTATATTTTCAGAATTGTCTAGAAATGTAAAGTGGTATAAACTTAATTTGTATTACCATCCTGGCGAAAAAAGACTTGTATTGATTTATTAAGATTATAAGTGCATATTTAGTTTATTAGGGTTCTATTAGAACAGATCATATCGGCGCACCACTCACTGTTCTGGGACCCTTAAATCGAAAATTAAGAATGCAGGTACATAATTCACGAATCATTATGTAAATTCAGAGCATACAGAGAGCTAACAAGTGACATTCACGATCTTCGACACTCAAATTTTTACCAGCAGGTTGTGCGTAATCAAAAACACACCAGTGAATTTTTAAGTGCTTTGCAGAATTGGAACTAGAATAATGAACAAAAATAAGAAGTTTGTTTCGTTCGCCATCTGCCGTTAGGAGGGACATTCGTAAAGGGGCGACAGCTAACGGGCGTTGATCCCAATGCGACGAGTCAACCCAGACCTGCGTTAACGCGCCAGCTCAAGTGCGAAAACCAGCTTCCAGATTAGTTGGCGAGGATCCAGATTAAACTCGATATTTGGGCTGCTGCATTTCCGCATCCTTTCCATTTCACTGCCAATTTTACACTCCTCACATTTTTATCTGGTTAGCAACAATTAAGTAAAATGAAATATTAAAATGTAATTTTACCATTGAATAAGTCTGTTTAGAAAATAAGATTTAGAAAGTATATGTTAAAAAGAATTTTAATGTATGGTTATTCCAATGACCTGCCTTGTCGATATCTTAAAAAAACCTATTCCTCAAAAACTCTTTGCAAATTCTCTTAGAAAGGAATTCATTATTAGGGATGTCGAAACCATTAGACTAGAAAAGTTCCACTAAGAAATGTGTAATTTTTGTCACAAGTCGAAAGGATTTCAAAGTCGGACGCTGCGTTTTCGATTATGCGTTATTAATTAATTGAACTCCTCTCAGGTCTACGACATAATAACTAGGCAAAATAATCTTACTTCATGCGTTTCATGCTCACAAAACCAACAACAAAATGATATTAGTTTGTGTACGACTCTACGTTAAGTTTTCTGTATATTTAACAATATTATATATATGTGTATTATAAATGAATGAATTAATATTACGCTCGATTTGGAATCCAGTGCCCGGTCTAAAATTTATTTTCACACAAGTGTAGGTGAGGTCTTGTCAACAGTCTCGGATGATCCTAGATCTCGTTCGGAGATAGGAAGTCGCAGCGATTTACGGAGCGATAACGGATGCATTCCAACGTAATATTTTTGGACGTATTTCGAGTTCTAATTCTCAAAACCACTTACATTTTCTTTACTACATGCATTTTCGATTATGCACTATTTGCCGGTAAAGTCTCATTCTCATCCGATTGTCAGTCATCGTGAGTGTTGCCTGGAAGTGAACAGTTCCATGACTTTTACATTTACATGCATCACTCTACCATACATGTCAGAAGACAGGTCGGGAGCTTAGTGCTTGTCTCGGCTGGAGTGGTGCCTCGCTGGTAGGAGATACCTGGATGGGGAAACCCCTGTAGCTGACGGCAGGTCGGCGCCGTATCTCACCATCTTTCACCTCATGCGGGTGAAGATCAGCACCATATCTCGTAGAAAACATGCACTACACTTATGGGATTAAAGACTGTAGCAGTTGACATATCCGGAATCAGTAATCAACCAATGAACAGTTTTACCCTTCTTCCTCCTCTTCTTCTTCTTCTTCTTCTTCTTCTTCTTCTTCTTCTCAGTCACCGCTTTCTCCTCTTTCTCTTTCCTCCCGTTTTTTGCTTTCTTCTGTTTACCTCCTTTCTGTAGTAGATAGGCCTCTTCTTCTATACAAAAACCAATTGCAGGTGAAACGTAATTCTGCTTCGCAGACCTCAACACCCCGACGCGGCGGCTGATGACGTGCAGCGCGCGGCAGGCGCAGTGCCTGACGCAGGGCCACCTGCCCTACTACGACGGGCGCTGCTTCGACCCGCTGGAGCGCGGGCCGTGCCCGGCGGGCGAGTGGTTCACGCTGGAGCTGGCGGGGGCCGGGGCGGGGGCGCTGGAGGGGCGGTGCGTGCCGCGGCCGTGCCCCGAGGGGCTGCTGCCGGCCGACGGAGGCCTGTGCCTCCGCGAGGAGGAGGCCCGCGAGCGCGTGTGCGGCGGCGGGCCCGTGCACCTGGACCCTGCGGGACGCCCGCGCTGCGGCGCGCGCCGCGGCTGGCCGCCCTTCCTCAGCGCCTACGTCACGTGCGTGCAGCACGACGCGCGGCGCGACGGCTCCAACGAGTGAGCCGCAACACGACCAGCCACTTCGCTGCTTTCGGGGAAGGTTTCATGAAGGGAGACGAATGAACGACCGTGTTAAAATGAGCATCGGCAATTCAAATACCTTCATATCGCTCAATAATGTTTTGTTTTTTTTGAAGCCGAAAGATCGAAAATAAATGTTTGGAAGTATGCCTTACTTGTAATTAAAACATGGTAGAAAATTAGTAAAAAAATAATAAAAATGCAATGACGCAAACATGTTTTTTCGGGAAGAGAATTATACGTTTACTTGACTTCACGTGTTCTTAAAAAGAAAATGTCATTTATTCTGCATTGTTTCTTATTTGTTGATATATAGTTATTAGAACAATCTCATTCTGATACTGATTAAATAGAAAAGTAAACCATATGTGTGGATACATTTCATTTGCTTCTTGGAGAGAGGCTGAACTCCCAAGAGCTCCCCCTTGTTTGCGTAAACAAAATTGTGTTTTAATTGAAAATATTCAATCTTTTCTGTACGAAATTGCCGAGTATCGTGACTGTCGGGGCATATCAAGCTACCAGTCTGTTGACTAAGAGTTGTCGTTTGAAATCGTCCGTTAAATCACTCCTAACTAAAAATGCTTTTGGTTAATGGCAAATTAATCTTTTTAACAAAATAGAGAAACGTCATTTACTCAATTTTAATTATTTTCTCCATGTTTACTGCGAAAATTAATTTGTTTAAAAAAATTGAAAAAAAAACGCTGTTTTCTTCACTCTAATTAGCATGGCTCAAAGGGAGAGTGAGCGATTTTAAAAGTACATATGGACGTTTTCCAGAAAAGCAAGTTTGAAGTACTGTCTTGTTATATTTTATTCACTGGCAGATTGTGACTGTTATTTATTATATTCAAATGAAACTATTATTTAAGATAAATAATTGTGTATTAATATTTTAATATATCGAATTCCTTTTATTTTATGAATTCACCTAAAAATCTTTCAATCATAGATTTTTTATAATTATTTCAGATACTGTATTCATTGATAATAAAAACAAAGTTAACATTCAAAATGTTTCACATACTTTAACTTTCGTGTCCTGGAGGTACCTAGAAAACCCCCATGTAGAATGTTTGACACTCAATTCGTATCCATTCCTCTCCCAGCCAGCATTTTCCGTGAATGTACCGAGCGAAATGCGTAACGCGCTGATTTCGCAATCGGGAGGTGCGGCTTCGATTCCCGGGTCGGCAATCCTGACCGGTGTTTTCGTGGTTTCCTTAGGTCATAAGGCGAATGCTGAGGTGGTTCAAAAAGTCCACGATCACCTTTCTCCAATATCCTATCACCTTCTAATCTAATAATAATAATAATAATAATAATAATAATAATAATAATAATATTATTATTATTATTATTATTATTAATTTTTCACAGCGGGTACAAAGTTGCTCGCGTCCCTGGTCTACCACACGTGTCCCCTGGGTAACGCGAAATGTGAAAAAGTGATTCGTCCCCTACGCGCTTGACCATTGTGGGTGTGCGGATCCCTACAAGCTGAGGGGAAAGTCTGCACGTCTATACCGTTCGGCGCGTCACCAAATGGCTAACATGCCAAGGGTGGACTTTGGCTTACAAACAATTATGTTCTGTGAATGTGCATGCGTGCGTACCGAATCCTCAGTAACGAGCCTGTGTGGAAGTGTGCTCTCACGAGTGGTTTGGAAAAATGAACTTATCCCCTTAGAGCGCCTTCCCACGTCGCGACGGCAGCGCGCTTCCGTCAAAACTCTCGCTACGCGAAGCGGAGGACGGGGTACGCGCCACCGCTAGTAGAATACAGCTTTAGATGGTAGCCTTCCAACCGCGGCCGCCGGTCGCTGCGTTTTACCCGCTGCGCTCCCTTTGTTCGAAGTCGCCGGAGGGTCGGCGAAGAGCCTTGCTGATTGACGTACGCGCGCTGCGGTGGCGGCGTGAGAAGGCGCCCTTATACGATTTTGGCATGATGCGCGTTGTTTGGGTGCCATAAGTACCCTTATCTGGTGTCAGTCCTGAGAGACATAAGTAAAGATATGAATTACATTGTTTAATACAAAAGTGTAAGTGATTTTTTCTATGAGTAAACACGTAATCCGACGCAGGCATAAAAACTTCATTAATTGAACTTGTAAATGTGTACAAGGAAAAAAGATGTCTGTTCTTTTTGTAGGGTTGGGGGAAGAGGCATTTCTTTCTTTAACAAGTTCCTTTTATGGAATGCCTTGTTTCAAGACTACAAAAGCTAATAAAAAGTTTCTTATAAAAAGTGTGAATTAATTGAACTCATCTCAGTTCTACGACGTAATAACTAGGCAAAATAACCTTACTTTCCACCTGCAGTCGGCCTTTTTGTAGTTCATTTGAACGAAGTTAATTTCGTAGTTCTTCATGCGTTCCATGCTTACATGTCTGCTGAGTCTTTTAGCTTTGAATATTCCATGCAATGTTCTTTCATGAAGTAAGAGTCTCAAATGTTTGCATCACGAATTCCATTTTAAACACATGGAAGAGGCAGAGGAGATTACCGTAGCATATTTTAGCAAAAAAAAATAATGTTGAATATTCAAACATTTTTACCAATGAAAGTTATTTTGAATAATAATTTAATTGACGTATTACAAAGTTTTCAAATTAACTTGTTTGTTTCCAATTTTTCATTGCCTGCAACATGCAAATTACCTGCACGTAACCAATTCTTTCTAGTAACAAAGTTATTGCAAATGTTAAAAAGTACTTGGATCTAGACTAAAATATAACAAGTTAAAGTGCCTAGTCATGTTTATTTGTACAATCGGCTAAAAGCGAGAGCTCTACTAAGTGGATATCAGTACAATTTTATCAACATGAAGAACGTATATTTCTGAATAATTTGGTGTTGAAGACACATTGTTTCTTATAATGATGACTATCTAATAATATTTTTAAAATTGTCACTAATGATTAGCAGAATCAGAACCTCCTGAAGAGTAAAAACTCCCTGGCTCCATTTCAGTATTCTCACTGAGTGAAAAGACTCACTGTTCTTTGTGGCAGCAAATTTTTATTTGATGGTTTATTTTTACGACGAATCCTCACTTTCATTTATGGCGATTCAATTTCAGCAGGTTTTTGCCATTGTTTAGTCTCTAAATAAAAATTATTGATACTGCTTAGGTTTTAATACACAGCGAGGCAAACCGGCTAATTTTAGCCCAGAGCAATCACACACACACACACACAAGTACATGCACATTGCCGCTGGTGCTGTAATGATTCTTACCAAAGGGTACCAGGATTCGAGTCCCGGCAGTTTTTTTTTCCCCTAGCTATATCTGTCCACACTGACACAACAGCTCCTGACGAGGCCAAGGTCCACCAGTGGCGTCCCGGACTTGCGGCCATGGATTATGGGGAACGTGTGATTAGGACATGGACATCCCTATGCCGTATTCTGATCTTTTCAACCTGAGAAGTGAGCTATCTCATAGTCATACCGCAACATATACTGGGACATTACAAGGAGAGCGCATACTATAATCTGCCCGACTGGAAATCGAACCCGGGACGCGTAGTAGAAAGCGAGCACGCAGACCAGAGAGCTACCCGTGGGGCACACTAGCTATATAACAAAGTCAAATTCAGCCGCTGCCTGGAGGAGACGTCTAGCAGCCGTCTGCTTTGATCAGTTATTTTCCGTGGTTTTGCCGCTCGATATCAGGTGAATGTCGGAGAAGTTCCCTGAAAAACGGGTTATCGACAGCGGGCGATCTCTTCTTCCTCCTTCGTGTCCTGGTCCTTATAAACACACACTGACATGCATAGCACTACACTACCGCACATTTATCGGGAGACCAGTCGAGAGCCCTGATTGTGGAGATAGCTGGAGGAGGAAATCCCAGCAAGTGAACGTGAAGATCTGCTCCAGATTTCACGTTGCAGCAGAGAATGACGGTTTCCCGGGATAAAAAAACTACACTTCCGGAACTAATGACCATGTTAGTTAATATGCCAATATCGGCGATGGTGTAACAGCGTATCGGACTGTTGTACCCAAGTTCGCGGATACAAGTCCGATCAAAACCGTGAATTTTTAAGCGAAAAAATGCTTCGTGCGCCTTCCATGGGTGGGAAGTAAAGCCGGCGGTCGCATGTTAGTAGATTTACTTGCATGTAAAAGATCCTCAAGCCTAAAGGACGCCTCTGAGCTAAATTCAAATCGCATGTTTCGTCACCCGAGTGATACCTCCTTTCTCCGCTAGATGGTGAAAGGAGCGCAGCAAAATTTGCGTGGTCAGACGGAAGAGCGGGCCTGATAGCCCGAGTCTCGCCACGTAAAATAAGGGGCAAATCAGTTCAATTCAATATCAATCATTCAATTATAACAATGCAATGTACGGCGCAGCAAGATGGGTTAGTCGTGATAGAAACCCAGCGAAGAGGGGCGAGATTAATACAGCAACTGTGCCGGCTGAGGATCTGAAGATGAAATATCGGGTTCCAAGGTCTTTATGATTAGTGAAAATAATCATCGTTCCGATGAAGTGGCTGAATATTAGGCGGCAGATTGTAAATATTTTTTTAGATATATTATCGCTTTAGGGCTTTATATTCAATTTATATATTAGACTGCAATTCTAAAGGTGTAATTTTGAGATGACAAGGGCAGAGCGGTGACGAACGGGGAAGTTCGAAGCGATGCAAAGCTGCTCGAGGAGCTGGGGAATAGTAAAGCAAGTAAAAATATTTCCATATTACCCAACAGACAGATTGAGACACACCATTAATTATGCATTCTTTCTCCTACTTAACAGAGGGCCTCCAATCTGTTCCGACAGCGGGGCAAATTGGAAAGCAGTAAGTGTGCCTACAGTTGTCGAGTAAAATACAACAATACTTTTCAGTTTTGCAACGAATGTTATATAAAAATGTTTTTACCTGCATAATACACATTTAAAATTAATGCGACGTTTGGAACTGACAGTTGATCGTTATTTCTTTTAAGCTATGTTTAAATTTAGTTGTTTCGGTTCAAACTGTCGATAAGTCGACTTCAAATACTCTTTTGTCAATATTATATGTATGTCAACTCAGAGATATTTTTTCGCAAAGATATTTTGACTTTCAAACAGAAAACTGAAAAATAAAAATTGTTGAATATTAGGAAATTCTTATTAGACAGTGTTTTGAATATCTAGATCAAGATCTAAAGTAAGTCTTGACACAAGCAACGGAATGAGCAAGTCGACGAACCAACGCGACGGAATGAACAAGTAAGGGCAGATAAGCGTTCATTCTATAAATTTTACAATTTTATTAGTATTTAGTATGTATACTATTAAACCGTTTAATAACTGGAAGTGATAAAATATTACAGGTGCAATACCTTTCATTTAGAGCAAAAATGACGAAATTTGGTTTAGTAGAAATCTCAAACTCTTTTGGATCACGATGACACATTGCCTTCTCATTTTAAATATTAAAACAAATATTCAACACTGTCGCTCCTCACTGCCTAGTCGTACGAATTCTTCACGGCGTATGACTCACTTTGAATTTACTCGTTCGCAATAACAGTGCATCACATTGTAATGAAATGACGTGTTCACATGCCACAGATTCCACCACGTTCTCCGAAAGAGAAACATTCCTTCACATGCTACTGAGGAAAGTACCACCCAAGACAAACACTTTATCTTTGCTGATTACTTTAAACAATCTCATATCCTGTCTGTCGACGTAAGAGAGGCCTTTAATGAACTGTATATTTTCGTCTATTAATTTCTTTTAATATAATTTTCGCATTTGTCTAAGCATACAAAATTTCACCAACAAAAATTCTAAAATTTTCCTTGAGTCTCAAAAACCATTTTATGTTTACTTTTTCAGAATGAATATCACCAAGGGAACACCTTTTGGTCTCCAAATCCTGACATGGCCTCTGAAGTACTGATGAATGTTGCATTGATGGCGTTCTCAACCAATAGTTTCATTGATGTAAAAAGCTTGAAAACAATATGAGCAATTGGCAGCAAAAGAGAGTTCTTGGTTTTATTTTTATTCTTCTCGGCAGTGTTACCTATGTCTCAACGATAACAAATTCGCATACATATCACTTGATAACTCGATAAAACTAACACAATCTTATAAAATGTTCTAAAAAATGGTGTTTGAAGAAAATTAATACAGGGATACTGAATACCAAGTGTTAGGTGACCTTAAATATATTACAACTTTATTAGCACAAATAGAGAGAATACACAAAATATACCTCATAGTGGATAAGAAAGAATATACTTTCGAAATATATTCATTGGCCAGAGGGAACTTGAGTGTTAAAAGGATTCACACATATAATCAATGTCAATTTAGTTAATAATGAAAAATCAGATAGAACTAGATATACTCACTGAATAAGTGGCACGGGATCTCGTTTGAACTCATCTGATGATTTCTGAAAGTAGATGTTTTAGTCAATTAGTATTACCTCCTATTTTAACATTTCGTGTTTTATTTAAATTTGTTCGAAAAATTGTCACTTCGGCCGAGATTCAAACCCGGGTATGAATCCCGGTCGGGGTGACAATTGAGGGACTCAGAAGGAAACGAGGCTAAGTGACATTTTTCATTTACTGAAATATTTGCATTCAAAATCATACCAGAAATACAAAATTCTATTAACTTTTTTATAATTGTCTATTACATCACATTTGTAGGGTCTTGCTTCGTTGTCTTCTTATGAACGTATCACAGTCCAGTCTTTTTTAAAGTTTAAAATATTTCATTTTTGAAATTTAATAGACTAATTTGCGTTGAATTGTGTAAGAGGAAAAGTAGTCCAAGTAACAAACAAATTTTCAACATCAATGTTTCTCTAAAATTACTGGCAAAAGATTACTAAGATTAATCAAAATAAGAACAATAATGTTAATGATGATGTTATTTAGGCAATGAAATAATTTTGGGTTTGATAATCCAGGTATATTATTAATTGGACTAGACTATGTTTTCGAGTATTCTTAATGTTCAATAATGTAAGGATATAAAAAAATTCGTAACATAATGAAACTGTTACACTTAAACATTTTTCCCCTTTTTTTTCAAAATTCATCTTCATCATACTCACTAATCAATTCATCTTCGCTACCATCTTCAGTAACAGACTCAACTCAGTGCCATAAACAGTTCTTCTAATCATTACTACAAGTCGTACTAATACAGCACTGTGTGTAATATCAGAACTTTGCAGTAAGGCATGTTAAACGAGCGTTGCACTGATGCGAAACGGACTATCTTATGCCGAGCGGGCAAGAGCGCTCGGGTGCCGTTTTGCATTAAATACAGTGTTAATCTACGAAGCGTGTTTCTTAACGCGTGCTCGTGTAACACAGACCTAAATAGACAGTTATTATATTTCCATTCATTAAGGCTAAGATAATGCGTGTTCTAGTAGTCACGACAAAAAATACAGCTACTTTGACTACCTTTCCTCCAACCGAAACTACAAACCTTCAAAGCAGTTCAACTTTTGGACCACAGATGTCATCAGTCATAAGATACAGGACTTTTGTTTTTTTCTAATAGTATTTAGTATCTAGTGCCTTAAAAAGCACCTAACTTATTTTTCCCAAAATGACAGCCTCGATTTCCCCTGAGATCCACAATTCTTTGTACAAATTGAATTATTAAAACTCATTTGTTTCTCAGTGACATGGTCACAATTTGGATTTCTTTACTGTTGTGGCACACATTTCCGAACGTAATTGCGTCCAGAAAAGGTAACAGTATGATGACAATTATGTATTACTTATATTTAAATCTGTAATCATATTTTGTAATTCATTTCGATCGGTAATTCAAAATCTCTACATTCCCAAGAAATACAGTTCCTCCTTGAACCTAAAATGAGCAAATCCTACAGAATTTTACGTAAAAAATTACTGGGTTTTCCCTTGAAGAGTCACTCTCGACGGCCGCCTTCACGCAGCGAGTGCTTCCCTCGTAAAGCGCCAGGCGGCGCCAACGTGTCGCAGCGGGCTTCCCCGGCGCGTAAAGAACCGCGCAGTCGCGTGCCGCGCACAAGCTGACGACGCGCCCGCGCATCCTCGCCTGCCACCGCGGCCGTGGCCGCTCCTCAACAGGGTCAAGGCCTCCCCGCCGAGAAGGTCGCGCGCCGGCCCCGGAAGGCAGGCCAGTTTCCGGGGCGCCGCCGCGGACCGACGGTATCGCCGGGCAAGCGGCTCCAGTCGCACAGTGGTTGCGGCAATACTTCATCAACTTATTTGTTGCTGTTGCTTATTAGGAATTGAAAGATTTGTTGACGATCCTGAACACAGTCGGGAAAATAGCTCACCGCAGGAAAGTGCATATATATACGAATAAATTACTATGTTTGACGTCAAATCACAACTCGGGATATCGACCCCGATTCACCCATTTTGCCCTTCATTTTGCCCCCGGATTTCTTGACTCCTACTCGATGACGACCTTTGCATACTATAGTAATTCTTCAATATAACATACTTGTGCCAGTAATGTCTCTCCGCAGTGTCACTACTGCCTGGTGAGAGTGCTAGAGACATAAATTATGTTGGGAGCACGAACTGCAGCTTGCTACAAATGAAAACGTAAATTGCATACTCACCACAATGAAACAGATGCTGGAAGTGTTGTCCCCTTTTCTTATTTCCCAGAGATTGCCTTGTTACCTACATAAATGCCATTTTTAATATCATATATATATATATATATATATATATATATATATATATATATATATATATATAATGTGTGTGTGTGTTCACATTATTTGCTCGTTTGCATTTTTATTCAATCTTTAGTTTTCCCTGATCATCTGACCGGTTTTGAACCGATCCTGTCCTATGAGGTGTTTTACTGTATACTGTTGATCACAATCAGGCGAAAAGAACCCATTCCAATACTATTCCAGTCCTCTGTCTTCTCTCCGAGTGCAGTTTTTCTGCCAATTGCCAATGGTCTGGTTGGAGTCCCGACGGTAGGACACTGTCTGGCTATACAAGGTGCCCCACCAATTAGGTGCACCCCATAACTTCTAAACGGTTCAGAATATCGAAATTGTCTAATATATTTTCAGTTTTTGAGAAATTTAATCATATTTAATTTTTTTAAATAGAACTATAAATTTTTCTCACTAGCAATGGCGAGATCCTGAAAACAGCAGTACAATGATGTATCATATATTGGTATTTTGATAGTAATTTGAGTATAAAATTAGACTTTCTGAGATGCGAATTTGAATTAATTGCAGAATATTTCCTGTAGTAACCCTTGCAAATCTCATCTACGTGGAATGTGGCCTTCGTGGCTTCAAGACTGCTGCGTGGAGAGGAAGACTCAGGGGAGTGGTAGTGAGGGTTAAGAGGCATGACTACAGCAATCCATGGTATTGACAGAGAGATAACAGTAAGAAACACCAATGATACCGATTAGAATGAGATATTGTTTTCCAATGATTGATTCATCTGAATTTAACTTGTCTTATACTGACATTCCAAACATCGATTATTCCAAAAAACGATATAACTAGATGGAATTCAGTCACTAACTATAGGAGAATTCTAGCGGCCAGCTACTCTAATCGATAGTTTTCCATGGTTTCTCAGATGAACACCAAGCGAATGTCGTAGTACCCTAACAAACGGGCCACGGACAGCGCGCGATCTTTCCTTCCCCTTCCTTGTCCTATCCGCCCCCTTACACACTCTTACATGCCCTACACTACCGCACATGCCGGGAGACCTGTCGGGATAGTTGAGCTTGTGTCAGCTGGGACCATGCCCCCTCTGAAACAAGCTTTCACTCTGCATACTTATTATACCAAAAAAAGGAATACAATTTGGAAAATATATGAAAATGGATTGGTACCTGCTTGATGAGTGCTAGAAGGGATGTCTGAAAATATGAGTCTATACTGCAATTATTCATAAAAATACTAACAAATAAATGATGCTGAACAGTCGAAACGTCGTACATGAGTTCCGTGTGCACTGGCCCACTGTGGGACGTCGCCTCGTGACCTTTGGCTGCGCGCGACGGTTGGCTCGTCGCAAAGGCGCCAGTAACGGAGAGGTTTCGGAGGAAACTGCCTCCGAACACGAACGGCACGGCGTAATGACTGTCTCGAGTGCGTTACCGGCTCGTAAAGCGCAGAGGTAAGTGGTCGCAAGATTAGGAAGCCCGAAATGCCACGCAAACAGGCACGGGACGCGCGTGAATACGTTGCGAGGACGGAAGATTTTTTAAGTGTCGCAGACCGAATGCCCGGGTGACGTGCGGCGTGTACAAACGAGGTTCCGTTATGCTCCGATTTAAATTAAGTGACACTTCAGGGTCACGAACAGGAAGAGGGCGTTGGGAGCATTATCATCTAATCGGGAGCTTCTGTACTAACAATTTAAGGCTAAATGCACCGAAAAATACTTGTAGGAAAATTCAATAGATCGCAGCACTATCACAGGGAAATTTACTTCACTGATAACGTCTGAACCAATGGTCCGATTTTCGATTTGTAAACGGCATTTGACGCCTTTTTAAAATAGAATTTACGCTACGACGACCTTTTTCCAAAAATCTAGCAAAAACGCGAATTTGACATTAGTTCTCAAACTTCCGAGAACAACTTTAAAAATGTGGCCTTATAGCGCGATGGCGACATGCTTCCTGAATCCAACACCGTGAAAATCATGCAAATCGGACGAATAGGAGCGTCGTAAAGTGAAATTTACGGAAACACCTCGCCCCCACCCACCCACACTTCCACTTCTGCGCCGTTGCGTCACCCACCCGCACGTTGTGGGCCCTCTGTCAGCGCGGTGGCACGGCCAGGCCCGGCGTCGTGCAGCCAGCCCCGACGGAGGAGACGGTACTTGAGGGACACGCAAGCCACACACTCGTTATGCGTTCGTCACTTTGCATCTCAATCTACTTTTCGACGGATATCAAACTAGAGATGCTATACTACTATTACAGACCGAGGTAAACGGTCTGTAATAGTAGTACATAACTATCGTTTTTCCATACCATATTTCCTTCTTCCTTCGAATACCATTTTAAAATTTTTTGATGCATTACTCAAAATATTGATTCCGATTTTAACTATTTTTTAAAAGGAACTAATTGTGTAAATATCAGCATTATTCCATCTCCTCACATCTTATTTTAGATATATTTTACTTCTAAGATCTTCTGTTATCACTCCACTATGGTCTAAGATCTTCCGTTGTCAAATACCGTAAAAAATGAGCGGAGTATACGCACGAGCTCTTTTATCCTACAACTCGATTTTGATCTCAGAACCACGTTTATCTACTTTAAAGAGTTCATCCGGTGAATCTCTTTTCCCAAGTAAAATAGCCGAAGCTAGTTTTAAAAATGTTTTCGTACTTTCGGACAAATTTTAAAAAATGGCTGTCCGCCATTTAAAAAATGGCTAATCTTGGCTGTCCGGGTGACGTCGCGTCGAAGGCTGTTTTGCCGACGTTTCCACCATTTTGTCGTGGTCTTCCTCAGGGCTGGTATGCCCATACATAAGATATGGACATGGTAAGACCTCGACAAGATGGTCGAAACGTTGGCAACAATCTTCGACGCGGCGTCACCCGGACAGCCAAGATCAAGCACATGACTCTGGCCGAGGAAGCCTACCACTTCAAATTTTTAAAAAGTGGTAAAATAGCGGTCTGGCGAGCCGTATTCTGACTCCAACGCCGCAACAAGCATCGAAATAAGATAGTATGAATCATGACTTATGCCAGCTTACTTGGTAAGTTATTTTGATATAAAATAAATTTGTTATATTTGTATAATTTTGAAGGGAATAAATAACTCCTGGTGAGTCATTTCATACAGACTACGTAAATGAATAAAGGGTAATGATGCAATTGGATAACTCCTAGATGTTTGCTTGCATTTGGAGCGTGTTTTCCCTTCAATTTTCTTTGTTTTATAAAAAGTGGATTTTCTAGAAAACGTTATCGTGACATATCGGACACAATGATATAAATAATATGGAACATTTAAACTAGTTTAAAAACGAAGGAAATCTTTTTCTGTATGATCTTAGGATATGCTTTACTCTAACGCTTACGCGACGTAATGCAATCTACACAACATTCCAGAGTAGATATAAAATGAGGTTTCTTTCAATGTGAATTGTTTTTGAAAATCTTAAAGTATATGCTTACAGTAACAACATTTTTAAAATCCTTTTTTTTTCTTTTTCCGAGGGATGACCTTTGCTGATTGACTGAATCACACGGTATTCATGCAA
This sequence comes from Gryllus longicercus, assembly GCA_038098605.1. NCBI lineage: Eukaryota > Metazoa > Arthropoda > Insecta > Orthoptera > Gryllidae > Gryllus > Gryllus longicercus. Next base: position 1,808,218 of record JAZDUA010000139.1, read on the forward strand.
TTGTGTTGTTATTTGCACAATCTCGGCTGTCTCCTTTCTTGGGTAATGGAATAATTATAGTGCGTTGCAAATCTGTTGTTCACTGTTTTATTTTCCAGATCACATTGCATAATTGTGTTAGCTTCGCCAGGATTTCTTCCCCTGTATCTTTGAATCGTCATCGCAGGCCAGTACCCATCAAGCTGAAAAAGGAAAAAAAGGATACTGTTATTTTTTAATTGCTGAATTATTTGCAGAGCTAAAAATTAATCTTAGACGTAGCACCGCTTTAACGGCCGGGCCTGGCCGTGCCACCGCGCTGACAGAGGGCCCACAACGGGCGGGTGGGTGACGCAATGGCGCAGAAGAGGAAGTGGGGGGGCGAGGTGTTTTCGTAAATTTCACTTTACGACGCTCCTATTCGTCCTATTTGCATGATTGTCACGGCGTTGGATTCAAGAAGCATGTCGCCATCGTGCTTTAAGGCCACATTTTTAAATTTGTTCTCGGAAGTTTGAGAACTAATTTCAAATACGCGTTTTTGCTAGATTTTTGGAAAAAGGTCATCGTAGCGTAAATTCTATTTTAAGAAGGCGTCAAATGCCGTTTACAGATCGAAAATCGGACCCTTGGTTCAGACGTTATCGGTAAAGTAAATTTTACTTATTTTGGTGCTGCCACGTGGTGGCTACAAAGTGTACTAGTGTCGGGACATTTAGCCTTGAGTCATAACGAAGCTTCCGATTGTATGTCGACGTGCCCTACAGTTCTCAGCTCGTGATCTTGAAGAGCTACCGTGTTTAAATCGGAGTATAATTAAAAACCAACGATCGGAAGTAAATTAAAAATTGCTTCGTTGATAACTGGCATCTGGACACATAACACACAACTATAATAGTGTTTTAATATCATTTATAAATAATTTATGAAGATATGAACAATTCATGGTACTTGAAGTGTCACTGTGTTTAAATGAGAGAAAAAAATCATTTGTAATTATTTTATTTTCTCTGGAGATCTCTGGTGTAGCGAATATGTGCATTTATTTACACCGTAAATACAATACTCGTATTATCAATAACATCTCCCATGGTTTAGAGATATTGCTATAAGAAATGAGCACTTTGACAGTTGCTACATGGCCACCGGTACACTTCACAACTTAAACGTCTGCCCGTCCGTCCGTCCTTCTGTCCGTCCTTCCGTCCGTCCGCTTGTCCGTCTGGTGTCTGTGATCAGTACTAGCACCTAAACCATGCGTAAGATTTGTACAAAGTGAAAAATCTCCTGTCCATCTTACTTGAGTCGAAACTTTGAGATTTAGAAAACATTCTTTAAAATTTGGGGGTTCTTTACTTGAAGTTCCCCAGACGCTTCTAAACGGCTCCAAAGTTTTCTTCTTCTTGTAGGAATAGAGTAACATATCACGTATAAAGTAGCATTGGTCCGATTTTCACGGTTAACTCTGAGTTTTCGAAAATTTGAAAATTATGAATTTTTTTCGGTGTCTTCCTTCAAATACAAAATTAAAGATAAGAGTTTTTTTATAAATAAAATTGTTCTCTATAGTGAGTTCTTTTATTTAGGTCATGTGCATTTTTTGAAAATTTTAGTAATTTTTGCGCAATATTGCTTGTAATATGTCCACAGTTGGCTTGAATGCGATATAGTTGTTGGCAATTCTTATATTATTGTACATACGTGATTTAATATACTTCTGGGTTTAATATTAATAACGTTCTATCCTATTTGAGCATTATGTCTTGCGATTAGTATCAGGTAACTCAGAGGCACACACTTCGAGTTTTTCTCATTTTTTTACCATATAATCCATTGAGAGATTTTATTGTACTGTGTTGGAAAGTTCGGATTTAATTTCATCATTTGAGTAAGATTAGTATCATCATAAATAATAGCAGTTAGTGTTTTTGTTGAATCTCGATATGAAGAATACTGAATCGTTTTAAAATTACAATATTTCCCGCAATTTATGAAATATTCACTATTATTGAAGAATATGAAAATGTGGACATTTTTAACTTTGACGTACAAATCTTTCTTTGCAACAAGCGTAATATCTAGTATCTAATATAAATTACTAACATTTGTATGAATATATTGATTTTTGGAATTATTCGCTGGAGGCATTTTAATACCAACTGTTAATATATCATCATCTATTGGAAGTATCATATTTATACGCTGGACTTACTACTTTGTTATTGGAGACTTTATCACTACTTTGTATATATTTCTTTCATGGAACACTCGTTAATTTGGAAAGCACTTCCTTGAGAATTCTTATTAGTGACATTAGAAATTTTCATGGACGTATTTAGGTTTTGAGAGCGTTGAAGGCCTTGTTGATTTTGATGCTGAAGTCGTATTGGTTGGCGCAAAACCATTATGTTTTGCTCCAGGGCGTATACTATTCGATCTGCTGTCATCGGTTGGGAATCTTGATAATTTATTGAATTACTGTTTTTGTTAATTGGTATTTCTTCACAAAACGGATTGTTCACCAGCTTTAAAGCTTGTGAAATGAAGGGCCCCAGAGAGGCGGTGGTGTTTTTGTTCATTATTCACTGAAGGACACTTCAACAATATCCGATGGGAACACCGTCTAATCACTATACTTCAATTTATTTATAATGGCACTTGACGTTTAATCAGCTGTTACGATCTCATCGAACAGGGAGCTAGAACGTCACTGTAGTGACGTTTAAGCTCCCGATTGGCTGACACCGTAACAGCTGACTTACGTCAAGTAGCACTACAAAAATAAATCAAAGTATACTTATACAACTTTTTGCTTCTTCCCGCCGCGTGGGGCCCGCCCCTAGGGACAGAGGCCTCTCGCGACAAGGCGACCGGTTTAATTAAGCACTTAGCACAGTGCTTACCAACTCGTCTCGTTCCTTTTCCGTTGATGTGCCGCTGTGCGTCCCCAGGTCTGGGAGTTGCGTGAAAAAACTTGATATACATTTGAGCGGAATTCAGCAGTCAGCCACAGTCTAAGAAAGATTTGTAGCAGCTGGATCCTCTGATCTGTAGTATTTCGTGTTTTCTCCGACCAACATCAGGTGAATGCCGGAGTAGTACGCTAACAAACGGGCCACAAACCGCACATGCGATCTTTCCTTCCTTTTCTTAGCCTTATCCCTTCCCCTTTCACTGCTTATATGAATTACACTACTACGCTTGTAGGTAGAGCAGTCAAGAGCTTACTGGAGAGACGACTCGCTGGAGGAGATATCTGGGCCACTCCCCTAAGCCAATGTGTAGGTCGGTGCCGAATCTTAAGCATCCCAGAAGGGGAGAAACATCTACCTCCAGGATTATAAACGAACGCGTGGCTCGGGGCATCAATAGCTGTTACTGTAGTGCCTCTGACCGGGAGGCAATAGGATTCAAATCCAGGCGGTAGTAGGATTTTCAACCCTAGCAAGAAATCTAGGATAATTTCAACCGCTGACTCGAGGAAAAATCTCTCTCTCTCTCTCTCTCTCTCTCTCTCTCTCTCTCTCTATATATATATATATATATATATATATATATATATATATATATATATATATAATTTTTCGTGGTTTCACCCATCAATATCAGGTGAATGCCGGAGCAGTACCCTAAGAAACGGGCCACGGACCGCGCGCGATCTTTTCTTCCTCTTCCTTGTTCCATCCCACCTCTTACGTAAATACATGTATCACATTACTACACTGTGGGAGATGCCTGGTTGGGGTAAATCCCCATAAACCGACGTAAGTTGGCGGTCGATCTCGCATTGTATCGGGGGAAGATCACCGCCACTTCCTGCGATTAAAGCATGCACTAAACCTACGAGACTAATGACATTGGCTACTTTCTTTGGCACGCTGTCATTTCGCAAAACGGCGGGTTCAAATTATTTGAATGCTTCGCATTGTTACCGGTCGTGATGATCGGATGATGTAGATAATAATCTAATGTAAAGAAATAGAGTGAAGGAAGTTATTAGATTTAACTTAGAAATAGCCAATACACTCTTTTCTTTTACTAAGTTTTGATTGCTGAATATGATATTAAAAAAATGGAAGCTTGTGTAAAGTATTCTATCTTTTTTGTAAAATGTGCTATAACAGTAAAATTTAATCTTGTTTTTTTTCATTTGTAAAAGTACGAAATGACTATTCCTGACTATCAAATTAAATTAAAACATGCACCACAGACGCTTACTTTTAATTGGTTTGGTTTGACTTATTGAAGTTATAGTTACGGTATTAGTTGGTCAGAAATTGCAATATTAAGATTACGTAACTCTTTCTAATATTGTGAGAGAGTATGTGGTGTTTTATCACCAGTAGTTAAAGTATGTAACAATGAAAACGCATGACGCAAACAAAATGACTCATATAAAATGTAAAATGCATTAAAACATTTTTTAAGAATTTATTTCTCGCATGGATTATTTCTTTTTACACCACATCAGGCATGAAACTTAATGTGTTGTTTAAAGGACATGTTTTGCAGTAAATAATCACAGTCTCTCATCAATTCCTGATATTTGAAGAGCAAGCTTTGAATCTCAAACCAACCGAAACCCTATAAGTTAGGAGAATAAAGTTTTTGTCTTTCACTATAATTTTCAGCGAAATTATTTGAATAGCCCACCCTGAACGAAATTACTACTAAATGCAAGACAAGAATGAAAATTTATGAAGTGAAACTAAAATTACCATTCAGAATTTCACAGTAGTCATAAAAATTACTCAAGAAGGTGAGAAATGTCTGGGTTTTATCGCTTCATATTTTTTGCATGAGAGAGATTATACGCGAACTCTGCACTCCAGACGTCGTAAATAAGAGCTACATTAATCAATACCGATATCATTGTTCATAAAACCAAATTATTGAATAAAATTGGAAGGTAGCTATTATAACCCTCCATTAAATACAAAATTAGTTTCATTGCATTGCTGAGGAGCATTGTATTAAAAAACTGCGGTATAAAAAAATCAGGTGTTCACCATTACCGGAATGCCTGAACCTTAGGGAATTTCTCTCCAGGTTTCCCCGTACAGATTTAAGACAAACTAACAATGCTACAAGAGCACATACATTCTTGTGTTATTGGTTAGAGTTACGTATTGTCATAATCTGACTTTTTGACCTAAAACACATAGATATCACGTGAAGTTCCATGTGATGCGAAACGCGTGCGGTTCTGAACTGAAATTACTTTTGCAATTCACGAACAATTCTCATTGATTACATATCTACAAAACAATTACGATTAAATCTCAACTGTAAATTGCAACCTATTCGCAAAGAACTGAGAATAAAATTACTCACGTTTCCTTTGAATAATTTGAAGAGAGGTTACACGTTTTGAGCATAGCATAGTAGAAATCAAATACTTTATCAAATCGTATATCTTGAAAATAAAAGAAGTCAATAAGTTCGTTCGTCGAGTCTTGTCTGAGAAAATGGCGTTTCTGAAAATGCGGATTTTGAGCTAGTTTTCACTGAAAATGATATTGTTTTCGAGAAGCATTATATGACATTATTTAAAGCACATAGACTCGTAAATACAATAATGTGAACAAATTGACGCTAATATGAAAATTAACGACATAAGAGATAAGTCAAAAAAATGTATTTTTGTAATTTTTGAAAAAACAAAATAATATAGCTATGTGGCGTTTATGTCATCTTGTAGAATACATTTAGCACTAGCTCTACCAAGAGTTTAAGGAAACAATTTGGAGCCGTTTTGTGAAAAACTTGTTTCTGTATTTTTTTTAAAAAAATGCACATATTGCATGCTATATTGTCTACTAAATGTACTAAATTTTTCAAAAACAATTACAAGGCCCTTATGAAAGAACTTACTATAGATAATATATTTTATTTGAAACAAAAATCTTTATCTTCTATTTTGTAGTTGTAGGAAGACGCCCGAAAAATTTTGAAATATTAAAATTTTCGAAAATTTAGTGTTAAACCTGAACATTGGACCTACGCCATCTATATAAGCGTATTTAACTTCATTCTTACAAGAAATTTAAAGACACTATTTTGAGTCGTTTTTAAGAAACTTTTGAAAATGTCGGGTATTTCTTGTAAAGTATCCCCAAATTTAAAGAATTTTTTTTGCCAATTTCAAAGATTCGACTGCAGACAGATCTACACAGATTTCTTAAATTTCAAAAATATCCTACGTATGGTTTAGGTGAGAGGAGTGTTCACAGACACTAGACGGACGGACAGACGGACGTTTTGAGAAAAAACAATTCTCAGTATAAGGGGACCCCAAAACTACTATTTTCGATGAAATCTAGATATCGATTTTACGCAGCATTACATAACTTTTTCTATACTACGTATATTATTCCGTATATACGTACGTATGTGGGAAAGTAAAATCTGTAAAAGGAAGAAAGATACATAAGACATATTTTCCGTTGAACGGGAAAGTATATCTCGTAAGAGACACATATAATTCAATGAATATTTAAACAATTGTGTATCAGAAAGTTATCTTTATAATAATGTCGAGATATTTTCTATATTGGGGTGTCATATTTTCTTTTTTATGCAAATGTGGTTATGAAGGATCATATAGAAAAAATGTAAAGATGGATAGGGTAATTATTGTAAAACATCCAGAGAAGTGTATCCAAATCATTTTTTCCTATTGTGTTTATTTTTGAGAATGTATCTTCATTTTGATTTACTGTATTCTGTGTATCATATTTGTAATTTTTGTGTTTTGAACCAGATCGTATCTTGATAGTGAATGTTAAAAACTGATTCAGGATTTTGTTCCCTCCTTTCAACCTGCACCTGTTTACAGTTTCCCGAGGTCAACATCTTTAGTGAATTATGTATCCAATGTCTGGCCATGTCTGGTCAGGCTAGTAACATAGGCCACCAGTAGGGGGATTCTGCATTCTTGGTTTTTAGTAAACAACCGTACGTCACCGAGAAGCCTCAACGGCTAACAGATGATGTTGACCTCTTGAGAGCTGGGTGGTTGTTGTACCGGACAAACATATCCGGATTTGGAAGGTTTCCGTTTTATGCAGGTTTGCCATTTTATGGCACTTAAGATATACCTGTAGCTCTTGTTTATTTTTTGTAGTAAATTACGTAATATTCATTATAATTATTAAAATATATTTACATTGTGCTAAAGTTAGAGTTCTATGTTTTTTTCACTCAGAAATACTCACCACCTTACTAACTAGTGACTGCAGTCGGATTGCTCACTGACTCTATCAACGCACAATGCATCACATCCCAGAGAACTAAACTTTTTGATACCCTCGCAGGAATGCTTTGCTTTCTCTTTCTGAACAGTCTATCCCACCAGAGCCCCCAAATATACTTTCCCGTTCAACAGGGCGCGGCGCGGCTATTCACAGCCCGACGCGAAGTGGCCGCGCAAAGGCCCAGGGAGCGCCCCAGGGGGACGGGGCCGTGGGCGGGGCCAGGCGCCAGAGTCATTACGCCTGCAATCACGGCGGCCGCGCAAACACGAGGCGTAATCTCGTCTGGGGCTGCAGCGCCCCGTAATCCGCCCAATCACCACCAGGTGCCGTCCCCCGGGCCCCCCACGGCCTCCTTCTTGGCCGCCACCGCCACCTGATGCGTGGGTAGTCAAACATTTTTAAACAAGTATTTTTTAACAAATATTCATTCTCGTAACCCTAAATAAATAACATTTAAAATACAATTACTTTCCATTTATTTCAAATTTTCTCTCCTTGTCTCACTTCCCCGTATACACATATTATATACGGAGATATATACGTAATATACTAGGTAAAGTTATGTAATACTGCGCAAAAAACGGCGGAGTTTTGGCAGAAAAAAAATTCATTGCTGCATCCTGATAACGAAAAAGAAAATAAATGCAGTTGTTAAATAAACAAAAATTACTCTAATATGTGGTGTAGTCAGAATCTCTGCTTTGTGGGTCCTTGATACAGAATAATCAATTGACGGCAAAACGTCCGTCTGTCCGTCTGTGAACATTACAAGCGCCTAAACCATGCGTAGGATTTTTCTCAAATTGAAGAAACCCCTGTCCTTCTGACTTGATACGAAGCTTTGAGATTTAGAAAAATATTTTTTTTTTATTTGGGGGTACTTTACATTAAGCCCTTCGGACATTTTCAAAATTTTCTCTAAAACGGTTCTAATTTATTCTTTATTAATTTCTTATATAATTGAGGCGTAGGTCCGATTTTCACGGTTAACTCTGAATTTTCAAACATTTCAATAGTATGAAATTTTTTCGGCGTCTTCCTTCAACTACAAAATTGGAGATAGGGATTTTTCCTTCAAATTAAATTTGTTGTTGATAATTAGTTCTTACATTAAGGTTACTTTTTTGAAACTTTTAGCAGTTTTCGCGAAATATTACGTGCAATTTTTGCAATTTAAAAAAATACTAAAACATCATTTTTTCAGAAACAACTATTTTTTTCTTTCATCTTTAGAAATAATGCGAAATGTATTCTTTAAGATGACAAAAACGCCATATTTCTCTATTCTTTTGTCAGCCTCTCATGTTGTTAATATTTATTTTAGAGGAAATTTGTTCACATTATAGTATTTAAAAGTATATGTGCTTTAAACAACGTTATATAAAGTTTCACGAAATTCAACTGTTTTCTGTGAAAACTGGCTCAAAATTCCACATATTCAGAAACGATCAAACGCCATTTTCTCAAAAAACGGCCAGAATTTGTTTTGTCAAACCTTCCAAATAAATAGAGCAAATTGCAATGTTTAATGACGTAAAGTTCATTGTGGTGTATTTTTTTGTTTTTCAATAAGATCCCGTACAAATTTTTCGAAAATTTGAGTAATTTTCGCCCAAATTTTGCGTGAAAATACGAGCGAGAGAATACGTGTTTTTTAGCATTACTAGTCATGTATCAAAAAGAAAAAAATAAACAACAGGCATGAAAAGAAAAACAGGAGACAAAGGAAATATTTGAAATCTTGAACAGCTCAAAGGGCAAAGATTGTTTACTTTGAATTATTTGAATTTAAGGGAGAGTCACTGGTATAGTCAAAACATCTAATGTAATATGCCCCTAATTTGGAGAATGTTTCAAAATTGGGGAATTTTGTTTCATGGATGTGGTAATTTTGGGAAATTCCGTAGCAGAGGTGGGGAAAGAGCGCGTAACACATCTGGCAACCGTGCAGACGCCTGCTCTGCGTGTCCCACGCAGCGCCGCGACTTCCCGGTGTTGTTAAGTTTGGAGGGGGAGAAATGAAAATCTAAGCAGGAAAACAGGCAAAATTGTAAGAATGTTCTGGAAAAAGATACCAGATTAACTCATTAAGGAAGAAGCATTGAAAAATATAGTTAATAGTATTATTTACTCTAATATTACAGTAGAAAGGATAAAAAATTCATTTGTAATTTTTTTAAACCAATAGTCAACGTACAACAAAATGTTGCGTATACGGAACTTTGGGACCTTAGGGTATATCTGCTAAGTTCTTTAAACTCCTTCACACCGAAACTGTGATAATCATAGAATGGTGCGTGACACAGGAAGGAAAAAAGAACAAATCTCTTCGTTAACACTGTTGCCAATGTAAACTACCGACGCTGCAACGGGATACTTTCTGGTATTGTTTGTAACCGGTAAGTAATGTAGCTACTTTTATCGTAATAGTTCTTCACTTGAAATATTGAATTTCTTCTGCACGACCGAAGTAAAAGAAGAAATAAAGATTCAAAATTGCAAGTTTTGAAGATTTGTAGTTTTCTTGAAATTGTATAGTAATTATTGAAACTTTGACTTACAAAATATTTACTTTGCACTTTGCTCTATTCAATTAAACAATTGAAAGAAGTTTGCCCGATCTGGAATCCACATACTTTTGCACAAGAAGTCTGCCTATCACAAGTGAGTGGGAGTGTTGGCATATTATATAAGCAAAACCACAAAATAAATATTTGCATGAATATTTTCAATTCTGCGCCACATATTCCTGCGTCAATACTATTTACCTAGTACAGAGAAAGTGGCAATAAAGTGCTTAAGATAGGGATAACCTCTTTCTCTTAAATAAAGTCACTTTGAAAAAAAAACATTGAAAATGCTTCATTGTAATTCAAGAAAAAGAAAGTCCAAGAGTTAAAACATATTTTTCAAAATCCGAGTATCTCAAGTGTGTATAAAATTTATAGAAATATGTGCAGTAGGATTAAAACTACGTACGGACGAGAGCAATCCAAATTACAATGTTTTATAGGGTTTTAAAGTGGTGTTTGAACCCAACCGTCTCTTCATAGTTACATTATCTAACCGCCCTCCTCTTTCTGTGCACCAAGTGCTATCGTTGAATATCCTTTCAACGCTTTGTATTCGTCGTACTTGGCCATCCTAGATGTCACCCAACCTCGACCCGGTGGTCACAGTAGGAAAGCGACATCCATGTCGATGTTTTCGTAAAAACATCCATGTTTAAAACGATTGATTAAAGCAGGGGGTTTTTGTGCTCGATGTTTTTATGCTCAATGTTTGTACTCGATGTTTTGTGTATGTTTGTGTATGAAAAGTTGCGTAACCACAATTTTGTAAAAGTTAAAATCTAAAATGATAATTGCCGGTACGGTAGCCGATATCGTTGTGAAGTGAAGTGTGAATGAATGGGAAGAATGAATGGTTATGTATATAATGAAAATAGTATGAATGATGTGTGAATGTAGAAAAAATAACAATAATGTTCCAATACATAAAACAATTTACGTAGAATAAATAAATAGAATTACAATAATGATTTTAGTGTAAGTTAGAAATGCCAAAGTGCAATTAAGATAACTTTAAGTCTAGATTGTAAGTTAGTTGTAAGAAAAAGCCCCGCCTGTAGCTGCTTAAGCCGCAAGGCAGCAGCGTAATCTAAAAATATTTATGATAATAAATTCCCCTCCTTCACAGGGTTACTGTGGAGGGGACAAAAGCAAAAAACTAGCCGATATCGTTAAAGCAGAAGTGCCGTAGCGATCCCTGACCGAAGGATCGCGTGTTCGAGTTCAGTCTCGGGCATGACTGTATTTGTGTTCGTCATTTCACCCCCTATCATCAGCAGGTCATCTTCACACTTACTATACCGTTAAATGCAATACTGATCGCCAATGAGCTTGATGTTTATGCGACCTTAAATAACAAAATAATAATAATAATAATAATAATAATAGATATCAACACTATAAGTGAATGTGTTAGAATGAGGTGAAAGCGGGTTACTCTACCTTCTCTTTTCCAATGAGAGATGTCCCAGTTGTATTGCCATTTCCTTCACCTCTCATCGTATTTCGCCTCGGAGGGGCAATAAACGCATGTGTAAAAAGAGTAAGTCCCCCCCCCCTGCTTCCGCTTCGTTCTACGGTGAACTGGGGAAACTCAGACCTCCTAACTCTGACCTTGAGCGCCCAGGCTTTCAGGCTCGGTTTTGATCATTGGTCTTAAAATATTTTAATTTGTTTTGTGGATTAAATATTGAATTATTCGTATCAATGAGTCAAACAAATTAAATTCTTTGTCGCAAGGACGTAAATTTTAGAGATTAGTGAACTCTTTTAAAACCATAAATATTTGAAAATATCTATGATTTGGAGGCGATGTATTCATGTTTCCATCGATGATTTCATGCTTTGAAACTTGGATGTTTTTGTCGATGTCGCATTCCCTCAGCGCCTCTCCGTCGCCATGCAACGTTCCTGGCTTTCCACAATGCTGCACTTCCCTTTCACAACCTTGTGCGTAGGATTCATGTGACTTCTGTCCGTCGGCTCAGCGTCGTTCAATTGTCATCTGACACGAGACCCACCCGCGACGCACACACTCTGTCCGACACCACTCAGCCACCATGCCCAGTTGCATTCCAACCCTCCCACGCGGATGCCAAGCTGCAACCATGACGTTTCGGCGACTGCGTACTTGGAGAGGAAAATTGCAGGAGGCGGCGACGGCGGAGTCGGCATTGAAGAAGTGGAAGCGAATTGTCTGTATAAATACATTTCAAATTGTGTCTACACCGAACGAAATTTATCTTAACTCAATGCGTGCTCGATTCTTAAAAGGTTTGGTTTCATATTTGTTTGTGGTTTCGTGGTGTAACGGTTAGCGTATCGGGCAGTTATACCCACGTTCGAAGCCGTGGATTTTAAGGGCGAAAAAAATCTTCGTACGCCTCCCTTCAGGGAGATGTAAAGCCGACTATCCCATGTAGTAGATTTACCGCATCTAAAAGATCCTCAAGCCTAAGAGAAGCCTCTGAGCTCAATTCAAATCGCCCGAGTTATACCTTCTTTATCTGCTAGATGGTGAAAGGAGTGTAGCGAAATGTGCGTGGTTAGACGAAAGAGCAGGCCTCTTGGCCTGAGTCACGCCACGTAAAATAAGGCATAATTGAATTGGATTGAATAGCTATAGTATATGTTTACATACATTGCTTGAATGTTCGCAACCCGTACATTGTGCCAAGTTACAGATAAGATAAGAAGAGGTGAGGGATTAAGTATGTTTTCTTTTGGGAATTTGAATTATTGAAAGGGGTCAGATTCTATGAAAGAAGCTCTAGAGTAATAATTTTAAAAATTTCTAGAAAGGAGGCGTCAGGAGAAGCTATTTACATATTGGAATCATGTGTTCCCTGTTGCCCAAGGAGTTAGTTGTACGTGCTTATTATGATCTGTATTCAGGTAGTATAAGCCTCAGTTTCGGCAATTCCTAGCAGCACTATCATTTATTACAAATAATTATAAGATATATTTGAAAGAACACTTTTTCAGAACTTATGCATGGGCACTATTACTTACCTTCAATGTATATTATCTGTAAAGCGTTTCTTCGCGGTGAGTGTACGGAAAAGTAGACGTTGCCGTCCGTATATTGGAATAAAAGTCATACAAAATAATTGAGTAGTATTAGAAATTAAGCAAAACACTGTGTCTGTGGTCTCGAATATTAAGAATGTTTCATACTCTCATTAGTTTCGATGCTAAAAATAATGTAAGCATCTCGTACGAGAGTGCTTCTGACTTCTTATCATTTCAAAAAGATCGTACTACTAACGTCGCGTAGTCCGTCAACATTTCATTCGTTCGCCAAAGACTCACTTTCTCTAATAGGTCCTTAAATAACTACTATTCGAGACTGTCCGGAAATTACCTGGCTCGTTTTTTTTATTTATTTATTTCTTCCTGCTCGGCATTTCTGCCTTTCAGGGGTGTTCGTTATACAATATTCTACACATTAACTTTTAGGGATGGACATCCGCATGCGTTACCTCCTCTCTCAGGGGTCTTATAAAACATTGTTCTTTGAGAAGAAACTGTGGATAACAGTTTTTGGAGTTATATGTGATAATTTTGAGGAGAGGGTGTCAGTGGGAGGAATTTTTGGAAAGTGGAAGATGGGTAGGTGATTTAAGGTGGACGAAGGGAGTCTTTAGGGAATCGGGATCTTATTCTTTTTGATGAACTATACGTTTTACCTAGCTTGAATATTGTTGTACTGCGCGATTGAGGAAGGAATGAGAAGAATTTATGAGTCATAAGATTTATATATTCGTTAATGGATGATATATTTAGTTCGTTTTGGATTTGTATGTTGCCTATGAACCAAGGAGCTGTAATGATCTTTCTGAGAAATTTATTTTGTATTATTTCTATTTTATTTAGGTTTGTTTTTGCGGCGTTATTCCAGACCGGGCAGGCATACGTGAGGGTTGGTCTTATTATTGTTTTATAGATGATTAAGCCGCAGTCAGTGCTAAGTCCGAATTTCTATTTATTATTGGATATAGTTTGGATATTTTTGTATAAGTTTTATCTGCTATAGATTTGATATGTTGTTTCCAGTTTAGTTTGGTGTCAAGTAGTACTCCTAAGTATTTTGCTGGTGTATTTCCACTCATCCATTCTATATTTGTGTTTTGTAAGCTGAGGAGGGGTGGTTGAGGAGGTTTGCGGAGTGTGAATATTTTTGATTGAGTTTTAGATGCGTTAATCCTTATTTTTTAGTTTGAAGCCCATTTAATGTAGTTATTTAGGCCAATCTGTATGTTGTCGAAGGCGCAGCTAATGTCTGAATGAGAGGTAAAAAGTGCTGTGTCATCTGCGTAAAGGGCAATTTCTGTATAGTCTGACTGTGGTAAATCCGACACGTAAACAGTAAAGAGAAGTGGAGAGAGGCAAGAACCTTGAGGGACTCCTGCATTAATTTCAAATCTGAGAGACTTGAGTTAATACGGACGGAAAAATATCTATCTTTTAGAAAACTTCTGATTAGATGGAGTAGGTACTTGGGAGTTCCTAGTTGGCGCAGTTTGTATAAAAGACCTTCATGCCAGAGTTTATCAAAGGCTTTCTCAATGTCTAGCAAAACTGCAATTGTGTATTTTTTGTTGTGCAATGAATTTGCAATATATTCAGTTAAACGGAGCAATTGGTGGGTGGTGCTATGTTGAGATCTGAATCCGAACTGAAAGTCTGGGATAGCGTTAATTTTTGTTAGGTAAGTAGATAATCTGCTGTGAATTAATTTTTCAAATACCTTTGCGATTGAGGAGAGTGGCTCGTTGTTGCACTGTTTTATGTCAAGTAACTTGTTATATGTTATATTACAGAACGATTCTATTGAAAGAGTGGTGTAATGATTTTTTCTTGATTCCACTGTACCATCTTTTCACCGACCAACGACCACCCACAAGGAAACAAGGAACTATGCATTATCAAAATTTCGTGAATTAGAGTTGGTTCTCGTTTGTCAGCGCACACAGTGCTTTTTCTTGCAGCACAAGCCACGTCTTAAATTAGCCAAGAAACAAACCACAATACGTAAGCCACGTAACAAATGTTCCAGGTCAAAATGTATTGAGTTAGCTTTTAATACATTTACACACTATCCCTATCAATTTATATTTTATTTAGCTTTTACATTAATTCTAATTGAACAATCTATTAAAGAGCTGTTTGACGGTACTTTACACTCATTTCGGAAAAGAATGGGAGAAGCACGCTTTTCGTGACACTTCTTACCCCTCTCGCATCTTGCCACGTAAAAAACTCCCTATAATATTTCACATACGTATCTATCTTTGGTTATAAAGCAAACATGTCAACAGTTACGGCTCTTGCTTGTTCAAATTATTCTTAGATTTCATGATCCATTACATCGACAGAATATGACATTATCGTTACACGTGAAGAAAACGAAAGAACAACGATCAATGGCCACAGTACTAACAGAACAAATGATCGAGTGATAACCGCACTATATTTCGTGACAGTGGTATTATTTATTTACGCATAAAAAAGGGTCTCGCAGAAAATATTATACTTCACACTGCAAAAGTCCCTTTTCACGACACGACAGAATTCTCGACCCTCTTGCCTTATGATGTAAATTACTATTTCAGGAAGAGGGTCAACAAAATGAGTTTTGTTCGATTGATAAATAGTGTATATGTGAGAAACAAGTGAGCAAGGAATACGGGTCTAAGGATTAATCATAAATTGTCTTTTGTTGTTATTTAATAGGTCTTTTTTTTTGACAGCGATGCCGATGTACTTCTTGTTGACGATCTCAAAACGTTTGCTCACGACCCTTCGCTTTAACCTGGAGTGGGGTTTCAAGTAAGCTCAAAGGTATTTAATATCTTGGTATCAAAGGTATAAAAAATAAATAATTTTTGTCTATAGTTGAGACTTAATTTCTAACAGGAATGACGCGTAAGGAGGACACTTTTTAATCGCAACTTATCAAAAATGCAATATATTGAATTCCGAATGTAGAACCTAATTAAATCAGAATGCCTTGCATATGAGACAAGGGATTTTTATAAAGAAACGTAGACTCTTACATTGATTACATTTAAAATACGCACGTTCACGCACGCACAAATACGCACCGAACAGTCGAAAACAAAGACATGAATCTTTCATGACAGTGTGTTATTGACATCTATATTTTCGATTTCTTTAATGACTTAAAGTAATAATTTCGACACAAGAGTGCGCAACATTGCTTTATGATATCGACCTCTCTTCCGTTTATCAAGAATAACGACAATAATAATAATAATAATAATAATAATAATAATAATAATAATAATAATAATAATAATAATGTGGTTTACAGGAAGTTGAGGGTGGCACAGCCTAGCAGCGTTGGCAACAATCATCTATTTCTGCCACGGTCGGGATTTACTTAGGGGCTGCATTCCCGCAGATAACTGGCTAAGGAAAACCCCACTTGCCAACAGGTAGGTCGACGCCACATTTCATCCTCCAGCGGGGAAATATCACCGTCATATCCCAATGAAAACACATGCACTACACTCATGAAACTAATTATTTAGCCGTCCGGAAACGAAATAATCAATCTATCAATCATTCATTGATTAATGTTTCCGGCAGTTAAGGTCGACTGTTCAACTGATAAGGTTGTATTCTCGTTTCTGAGTTTTGTCCCGGACGTGGCAGTGATTCTTTCTCCGTTGGATTGTGAGATGACGCAGACCTCAACTTTAATGTGCGGAGCGTTTTCATCTTGCGGTATCTCCTCCGAGCAGGGTCCCGACAGGTCTTTCGATATTTGTGATATAAAATATTATGTACTTCAAATCCCATCGTTGGTGAAATATTTTCATGTAGATAGGGTGCTTACGAGATATTTTCACAGATTTGTTGCTAATATCGTTGGCATTTTCAAATACTCGTAGTTTGGTAAATGCTTCGTTCTACTTGCTCAGTTCTATGGTTTTTCAAAATAATATTTACGGCAGAACTTATAGTACAGTCACTTAATACTGCTATTTGCTCCGAGCAGGGTCCCGACAGGTCTTTCGATATTTGTGATATAAAATATTATGCAGTTCAAATCCCATCGTTGGTGAAATATTTTCATTTAGATAGGATGCTTACGAGATATTTTCACAGATTTGTAGCTAATATCGTTGGCATTTTCAAATACTCGTAGTTTGATAAATGCTTGGTTCTACTTGCTCAGTTCTATGGTTTTTCAAAATAATATTTACGGTAGAACTTATAGTACAGTCACTTAATACTGTTATTTGAAATAATATTTCGAGTAATTTGCTGGAAGTTGCTATATTTTTATTATAGTTATATATTTTTATTTATTTGCTTTGATTACAATTTCTTACATGAAATAATCAGTATTTGTTTCTTTCTCCCACTGAAGTTCTCTAAGCTCGCGAAGCTGAGGCGCTGCTTGAGGTACTTGTTGTTTCTGTATTATGTTCTTGCTTTACAGAAACAAAATTCACTACTGAAAAACTAATTGAGCATTTACTTAAATTAAAATTTCAATCGTTTATATCACGTAGCAAATTAACCAAAGATCAGTCTATAGAAATTTATTAGAATAATCAAATATAATAGTTAAAAATTCAATACAACTTTTAACTGTTACACGAAGTGACACGTGTAAACAAAATATGTTAAGAACTCCGAAGAGTGCGTAGGCTTTTCTTTCAAGAAAATACAAAAAATGTTCTAGAAAATAGTTTTCACCTGACACGATAATTGTCATCCTGAAATTGTTCTAGGTATTAATTTTACCAAGCTATAATAATCTTCATCTTTCACATGTAATGTGACATTTATTGTTTTGTAAATACTTTACCAACGTGTATTTTGCCGTTTATTTTTCAAGAAATAAAATATGTGTAGTTACATTGTATTTCTCATCTCTTTACTACTGCTTCACCCGCAACTGACTTCGTTGAAAACTGTCAAAACTGACATAACTTCTTTGAATTTTTGAAAATGCAAATATTTTCTGCCCCCCACCCCCACCCCGTTTTAACAGCGGTCGTTATCCTGCCAACGTTTACCGCGGTCATTAGATCTCAGCAGCTGCTGGTGCTCACCATCGGAGTCCATAGAGTACATTTCACGGCCCTGTGGAGAACCCGTACGCCGGGTCTGGAGTTGTACGTTGCGGCGACAGCAGCGATTTGGCGAGGGAGGGCATTCCTGGCACGGCGCCCACAGCCACTCTCTGCCGCAGCTGTCTGCCCGCGCCACACGCGGTCCACTGTCCTACGTTTGCTGCTCGCCCCAGAGCCCGCTGACCACCGCCCTGTAGTCGATGCCTGCTGCCCGTCGCCCGCCGCCCAGCCGACCCGCCACCCGTTATCCGCCACCCGCCGCCCACTGCCCGCCATCCACTACCCATGCCACCCGCCCTCCAGTCGGCCTCCCCACCTCCCCCACCACCCTGCCGTCCACCGACCGTCTCCCACCGCCCACTGCCCTTGCCACTCGCCCTCCAGCCCGCTCTCCCGCCGCCCCCGTCCCTCCCGCCGCCCACCGCTCCATCGCCCGCTTCTCTCCACCGGCCACCCCGCCGCACGCCGTACTGCCCCCCGCCCCCCGTATGCCACGCTGTCTCCTGCCCGCCACCCACTCCCTTTGCCGCCCACCCTCCAGCCCCCTCGCCCCGCCGCCCTCCCCCCGTGACACTCGCCCTCCAGCCCCACGCCCTTCCGCCGTCTCGCCACTAGCTGCCCGCCACCCGCCGCCCTCCATCCTGCAGCTCACTCCTCTTACTACCCGCCCTCCACCCCCCGCCCACCGCCGCCACGCCATCCACTGCCCGCTGCCCGCCGCTCGCTTCCCTCCACCCGTCCCCCGCTGCCCACCTTCAAACCGTCTCAGCCCCACCGTCCCTTATTCGCCGCCCACTGCTCTCCCTCCGCGGCCGCCCGTCCATCGTCTGCCGCATCTGCCGCGCGTGGCGAAGGGGAGGCACGGCCCACCGCGCCCGGACAACGCCTGACGCCCGACGCGCTAATTCGAGCGAACGCGCGCGTCTGCGGTGGCGCCGCGCCGTAATCGCGGAGGTATCAAATGGGCCGGGGACAATGTGTTCGCGGGAGAACCGGGCGGAAAGAGCGTCGGTGATCATCCGCGCTTTGTTGGAGCGCCGCCGCTTCCGGGTCTTTGAAGGCGCGGGCGAGCGCTGCTCAGTTTCAGCCCCCGTTTCGCAAAAGCCGTGTTACCTACGGTAGGTAGCTCTCGGAAAGAGAATAGAGGAGTAGAGTGATTCGGTGGCACCATTCACACGACAAGGGTTTCTCTTCATTAAATAAATCGTTTTATTGAATTGAAATGTGAGAGCCGAAACTATTGAGCACCACTGACAACACCGAGTCACCACTTACAAAATTATAGAAAACCTGATTATTAGATTACAGACTACATTCCTGTCTCGCCATGAAAACGTGTGATAAATGTTTCCACGCATTATGTATTATTTTTGTTTAGATGACAGAAAACGTTCACGTTGCTGCAAAGCACATTTTGATTTTCAGAATCTTTTGAAAGGTAAAGATAAGAAAAAGAGTACACATTTCGTTGTTTGACAGGAAAGTAAACCCGTGATTTTCCATTTCATGATTTTTGCGTATTTTCAATAGTGTATCATTCTTTACTCTTTATATTTTCGGTTTCTGAAGTTTGCTTCCTAAACAACTATTTTATTCGCACTGATTAAATTCTCTTAGATTGTATTATAATTTTTGGTAATTAAAAGTAAACTTTCAGTAGTAAAATATTTTCACAATATGTGTTAATTAAACGAACCTCGATAATTCCTCATTAAGAAAATTTATATTGAATGTTTGAAGCAGGTGAAACATGTTTTTGTTTTGCAAACTTTATATTTTTGTGGTTAAGAAATTTACCCATCAAGAAAAAATCAAAGCCGTTTCTCCAGTAAGCTGTATTATTTATTACAGAAATTAAACACAATTACATTAGAATATATTCAAAGCATCCTTACATCATATTTGTATAGTATAAAACGAAAAATTGTAATATTTTGAACTAGCTCTGATTTATTATATAAAATCAAAAAGTTCTGATATTTGGAAGAGCATCTGAAAGAATCTCTGAAATAATTTCCGAATCCTCAATTAAGTACGCTAATAACGCAATGCGGTTGTAAATAAGAGGAAGAATCGACAATAACAACCAGAGTTGTAATACCTGAAACTGAATTTGTTTGTGAAACTTATAAATTTTCAGAGTGTTATACACTCTTACATCGAAGTTACATTCTCTTAAGAGTTAAATGAGATAAATAGATAGAGATAAATGAAAGTGATGAATGAAGTTCTGCAGACCTTTTTTTTTTTTTTTTTTTTTTTTTTTTTTTTTTTTTTTTTTTTTGACCAGAAGCTACAAGCTCTTAGGATGCTCACTACGCGATCGAAACGATCATTAGCAAAATAAATGTTTGATACCAGGCAACACCTTTAATTTACCATAGTTAATAATGGTTCTTGTTACCTTGACCTCTATGCCTAGGCAAATTTACATATGCCCAAAACATTCCGCTCAAGATCACTCAGTTCAGTCGATGTCGTTTCTTTTCCATGGTTATCAAGGCAAAGAGAACATGCTCACAACGATATGTGTTTGATAAAACTATCAGGAAGATTAATAAGGCGGTTCGTCAGATGTTAGTGCAACTTGAAACCTTGTTGCACCATCGATATCATATTGAATGCTGCTAGACATATTCATATTCAACTACCTTACGTGGCTCGGAGCATCAACTCCAGTGCCAGTGACTGAGAGGTTCTAGGGTTCAATTCCCGTGGCAGCATTTACGACACTAGCTGTATAGTTAGGTCATATTCATATACTCTCTGGAAGAGAATTCTAGAAGAAGGAGAGATTTAGGATAGTATTGCATGGTTTTTTAGATCAACAGCAGGCAAATGCCGGAGCAGTACCCTAAAACAGGCCACGGAACGCGCGCGATCTTTCCTTCTCCTTCCTAGTCGTATTCTCTCCCCTCACACTTACATGCACTACTCTAACAGAGTCGTATATCGATGACCAGACGAGGGCTTAGGGGTTGTTCCGGCTGGGGCGGTGGCTCTAGAGCTGCTAGTGAATACATTGTATAATAAAATCTTAGCGTCAACAGAGTTGACTGTCACATACTCAAGAAAATATCAAGTACATTCTTCTTTTAGCTTGTGTAAGTGGTTTATAAATTTCTCTTAGAGCTCCCCAGCAGTGGCATAGCTCGGTTCTGGAAGTTCCCCGTGCGGAAGGTTCGAATGAGACCTGTAACAGCGATTAAAAATACAAAATCAACAGAGCGTAGGCTCCCACTGCCGCAGCCTGTAACTACTTTGCTGTCCGGGAGACGCCGCGTCCTAGACTCAGATGCCAACGTTTCGGCTGCCATTCTGTGACCTACCTCATGGCGAAATGACCTGGCAGTTCAAGGAAGAGGAAGGAAAGATCGCGCTTGGTCCGCTTTGTTAAGGTATTGCTCCGGCATTTGTTTGGTGTTGATCTGAGAAATCATCGATCAGACCGGCTGAGAGAATTCACCTCCAGACTCCAGTTTTTATTAGTTGATGTAGACATGGTCCCTAATAATTACGAATAATCGCACGTCCTCAGGAAGCATGAGGTATCCGCCGTGTTGTCGACAGTGTCGTGGCGTCTGCGCGGAGTTTTCGACGCAGTTGTAGTCGCGAGCGCGCCCACGCGGCGGCGGCCGTCGCCCATGGCGGCCAGCGGCGTCGGGCGCTCGCCCACGCCCACGCGCCCTCGGCCGCCAGCGCCGCCGCCGCCGCCGCCAGCCCCGCGCCCAGCGCGCAGAGCGCCGCCTGCACGTGCGCCAGCCGCAGCGCCGACGCCTGCGCACACACGCGCACGCCATCACGCAGTACAGCGCAACGGTGGAAAGAAGTGGGTGGGCTACTCCGGCGCACCGATGTGTGGCGAGTTGAGGGGGAGAGGGAGGACCCCACCAACTCGTGCAGGAAGAAAAGAGAGTATATTTTTAAAGAAGTTTATTTCACTTACCCGCGTTGTGGACCCTACGAACTGGGAGCGGGTGGCGTGACGACGGCTGGCTTCGGCAGGTTGACGCGTTATAAGAGGGGTGACGTGCGAAGCTCTCGCCATTTTATAGCCTCGGAACGCTGGCGTCGGTGAGTGACAACTGGTCACTTGCCGACGGCAGCGTGTCGCGAGGGCCGGAATGCCATATAGCGACAGATGTTTGCTCGTTCTGCGCAGTACCAGCTTGCGTCATAACCCACGTGACCAGAGCACGGTCAGTTCGTTTGACATGCCCAACGAGCTAGATAATATTGTAGCTCGTATGCCATTGCAGAGCAACGCCCAAGTGGGGAAAATAAGGGTGGGCTACTCCGGCACACTGATTTTGCTCGTTCTGCGCAGCACCAGTGTGCGTCATAACCCACGTGACCAGAGCACGGTCAGTTCGTTTGACATGCCCAACGAGCTAGATAATATTGTAGCTCGTATGCCATTGCAGAGCAACGCCCAAGTGGGGAAAATAAGGGTGGGCTACTCCGGCACACTGATTTTGCTCGTTCTGCGCAGCACCAGTGTGCGTCATAACCCACGTGACCAGAGCACGGTCAGTTCGTTTGACATGCCCAACGAGCTAGATAATATTGTAGCTCGTATGCCATTGCAGAGCAACGCCCAAGTGGGGAAAATAAGGGTGGGCTACTCCGGCACACTGATTTTGCTCGTTCTGCGCAGCACCAGTGTGCGTCATAACCCACGTGACCAGAGCACGGTCAGTTCGTTTGACATGCCCAACGAGCTAGATAATATTGTAGCTCGTATGCCATTGCAGAGCAACGCCCAAGGGGGAAAAATAAGGGTGGGCTACTCCGGCACACTGATTTTGCTCGTTCTGCGCAGCACCAGTGTGCGTCATAACCCACGTGACCAGAGCACGGTCAGTTCGTTTGACATGCCCAACGAGCTAGATAATATTGTAGCTCGTATGCCATTGCAGAGCAACGCCCAAGGTGGAAAGATAAGGGTGGGCTACTCCGGCACACTGATTTTGCTCGTTCAGCGCAGCACCAGTTTGCATCATGAACCACGTGACCACTACAGTGGCACTTCCCTTGAAAAGCCCAACGAGCTAGAAAATGTTCTGGCTGAGGCTTGTCCAACTCGCGGCCCAAGGGGCCCGTTTCATTGTGGCCCGTGAATTGGTCACAAGCGAAAGCTTCTGGCATCTACGTCTGGCGAGAACATCGCGCCTGTAGCGTACCCGCACTGTCCTCTTATTTTGTTTAGACTCAGGAATTTTTTTACATTCAATTCAGATATTCGAAATTGTTCCATTGTGTTTCCCAGCATTATACACGGTACGACCTGATACCAGGCATGGTTCCATTCCCGCCCTCGCCGTTGCAGAGCAGCCGGGCAAAATGCCTATATCAGTAATGCAGGGAAAGTAGATGGATCTCTCGTGTACTGTAAATAAGTCCCGCAGCTATATTAAAGATTATAGTCGTCGCCCTTGAGGCCTTGCAAGATGGACACCCCTGTTTTAGCTCGTTGGAAAAGCCTAACAGGACGCTGGCCACCATTTTGCATGGAGAGCGAGTAGTGTTGAGAAACATTTTGAGAGAAAAGTTGCATCAAGTGAGAATTTTCAACGGTCACCAACCAAAAATAATATGATGAAGGGGTACAAGACGCAATATTTAAAAGAAATGCTTCACATATCTGTTTAAATGACTAGTAACGAGGTTATACTTTTGGTATCTGGCTGCATTTAAATATTACGCTAAATTTTTCCGCTAAACTGGTGCCTGAAGAACACTGGCTGAAGTCGGATACGATGCGCAGCAGCTCACCCACGTGTTTCCATCATGACAACGCCTAGCCGCTGACAGCAGTGACCACGCATGGAAATTAACAGGTACAGAGAAATTACTCTAAGGGACCGCTTTGACAGCTTCTTCTTGGCTACTGCTACCAACATAACTGCAGGTTGTGTTCACGCACTCATTTTTTCAGTGCGTTCTTTTCTAGTTAGCTGATTTGTAAATTGCTCCATCACTATCTGTTGCAATGCAATTGCCCTGCATGACGTTCATTTGTTTCCCGATCTGTCAAAGCAGTCACTTCTTAGAGTAAATCCACTAAATTAAAGTTGCCACCTGTTTAAACTTTCTATCCCGGACAATTTCTATTATTCATCAAACGGGGGAGGGGGAAGGTTGAAAAAAAGTTTGGATCCAGCGGAAGTTTGAAAAAATTGTCTAGATATTACTATTTATTTATTGGTCTGTGTCAAAAATAAATTCTTCCAATTAAACAAATTCCAATGTAAGTAACAATCAAGCTATATTTTTTATAATAAAACTATTCTTATTTTAAATTTTTAAGAATTAATTTAAATAAATATATTGGCAGTAGTCTTGAACACCTTATTTCCATGATAAATTTTGGAAATTGCTTTTTTCAGTAAGCTTGTCTGTTGGTCTTTAATAAAAACATTTAACTCAGCACATATCTTAGCCCAATTTTGAGGAAAGTTCTGCTTTAATTTATTCCACTCGCATTTTGTTCGTTAGATCACACCAAATATTTTACATCATTAAAAAAACGTGCTCAACGTAAGTATTGCTGTCGTGAATAGATAAAATCCTGCCAATAATGTTGAGTTCTTTAAAACCATCTCTTGCATTGATAATTTTAACCATACGAGTACAATCTGTCCTAAATGTCCAGACTGAAACGAGGTTTTGAAAATATATGTATTTCGTCTTACAGATTGTTTCATGAACCTCAGTTTTTACTACTCTTGAAGTTTGTACAAATTTATCAAAAGAAACATATCTTCACCTTTGAACCAATATATATTTTCAAAGATCCAATAGTAACTGCAATAAAAATGTATCCTTTTGTTTTTGATTCATTTTTGTTAAGTTAGTTGAATATCATCAGTATTTTCTAGGCATTACATATTATTTAAAAAAAATGATTTTATATTTTTTTAAAAATATTTTAAAAAATGATTATATATTTTAAAAAATATTTTTAAAAATGGTGAAATCTCTGATGTAGTGAAATAACCTCGAAATTATAAGTGTAAACGAGTATAACATGTTTTACTTAAAACTCGAAGTCTCCGGGTTAGACCCGAATAGGTGGCAACTCTTGACACAAATTATCCAGTAATTATACTTGGTGACTAGCATTTACCTTTCAGTCTAGTTGGCATGTCGTGAAAAAGAAGAGTTACCAGTAAAAAGGCCACAAAAACTTTTTCTTTGGATATGTTGTATGTACTTAGTTTGGGGTTTTCCACCAAAAGTTTTCAACCTTCGAGACTCTGTGATAATTCCGGGAGACCCCCAAAACAGAGAATTTAATGACTTATTCAGGGTTTTTTTCTTAACTCCTTCCCCTTATTGTCTGTACAAACATTATTAAGTTCAATTTTAAAAAGGAAAAACTGTCCTGCAACTTTTATATAAAACTTTATTAAAACAATTCCAAGAGAGCTACAGATATAAAATAATGCTATTATCTCGTGTTTTTAGAAAACGAATTTTTTAGAAAAAGATGAAATTTTATTCCCTTTATAATCGATAGCAATAGTTTTTTTTCTACAGAAATTAAGGATAAAGAGTTTTTGAAAAAATACGTAAAATAAAAAAAACTGGTTTTACAGACCTCCAGGAGTTACCATAGTGTCTGCGAGGTCGAAAACATGGGGTTTCTGGGTACAATATATCCGAAGTAAAAGTTTTCATGACTTATTTCCGGGTGAAATGTTCTTAACCACTGGACTACTTACAGTTTATTGATTGGAAAGCAGGTTACCCTGCGGTACACGTACGACAAATTCTATTTCGTCGCATGCGTATTGCAAATGGAGTAAGTCATATACAACTACAGTGCAAATCGACTTGGTTCTGCGAAGTAAACAAAACAATGGAGTGGCATGAATTAATATGTCCTTGTGTATTGTATATTGCCTTTTATAATGCGTTGTATATTGAGAATTATTCCAAGAGGGTAATCCTGAAAGTTTCTATGAATTCGTGCAAAAAATATAGTACACCCTTCGTACAAAAGTGTCATTGCATACTAATTACGAAATGCCGGAGATGGCTTCTACAATGTTCTTACCTCTCTTAATGAGGGTTTTGATCCATGCCTTACATGCTGCCCTTCGCTGAAGATTCCAGCCAGTACGAAATCGTGTCGCGTTTGCGACCGCCAACGTTCCTAAAACAGAGAAAGTATGCGCGTCACTTCGAAAGAAAGTAACGGTCTACGTGATTATTTGATAGGCTTGCCACAGAAAGAAGGTACAAATACACTTTGAGCTGGCTATTATAATAATAACAATAATTGTTATTATTATTATTATAATTATTATATTATTATTATTATTACATTCTTATCTTATTATTATTATTATATAATTTGCATGATAGCTGTATTATCTTATTTCTGTAATTAGCAGTCACCGGCTTATGCCTATTTGCAGTTGAAATAAATGTATCTTTGTCTGTCTCCCACTGACCGGAAGTCCGGCGGCGGCGGCGCGCGCGAAGAGGGCGTCGAGCGGGCGCAGCAGCGGCGAGGCGGCGCGCACGGCCAGGTGCGCGTGCGCGGGGCCGAGCGCCGTCTCGCGCGCCACGCGCACGCCGCCCGCGCGCAGCGCCGCGAAGAAGGCGGCGCGCGTGCGCGTGAGCAGCGCCGCCGCCGCCCCCGCGCGCACCGCGCGCAGCGCGACGGCCCACTCCTCCTCCGTCAGCGACTCCGCGAACTGCAACAGGCACACGCGCGACCGTCGATGCCTTTGAATAGGAGTTCAACTGCAACAGGCACACCACATTATGATTGATGCCTTTAAATAGTAGTTCAACTGAAACAGACACACAACATTATGATTGATGCCTTTAAACGGTAGTTCAACTGCAACAGGCACACGCGCGACGACCGATGCCTCTGAATAGGAGTTCAACTGCAACAGGCACACCACATTATGATTGATGCCTTTAAATAGTAGTTCAACTGCAACAGGCACACATTATGATTGATGTCTTTAAATAGTAGTTCAACTGCAACAGGCACACGCGCAACGATCGATGCCTTTGAATAGGAGTTCAACTGCAACAGGCACACATTATGATTGATGCCTTTAAATAGTAGTTCAACTGCAAGAGGCACACGCGCGACGATCAATGATTTTGAATAAAAGTTCAACTGCAACAGTCACGTTCACGATTGATGCATTCAAGTAGTAGTTCAACTGCAAGTCACACCACACTATGATTGATGTCTTTGAATAGTAGTTAAAATGCAACAACCCCACGCGCAACAATCGATGTATTCAAGTATTAGTTCAACTGCAAGTCACACCACACTATAGGTTTGTTTCAGCAAACAATCATGGACTGTTTTACGTACTCTCACTCTGCGCATGCGCGAGTGCAAACTAGTCAGAAACGAGTCCCGGATTGGGATCTGCTGGAACAAGTAGGTACAAAAATCAGTCTCTAGGTGCCATTGCTTTTGTTTTATCGGTAGTTGCAGAATTCTCCGCCAGATATTTTCGTATTGCATGTAAAAATCAAAGCGACCTGACCCTTGTTAATTCCTGGTATCCCTGTGGTATTCACTTGCGCTTTACGTTTCTCCATAATTGCTCGCTTATTTTCTTGACCTCGCTATCAATTGCAGATTATGAACCTAGTAAACTGTGACTTGCGCTATTGTTTTTGATTATTCTTTTGGTTTCGGTTAATTGTATTTTTCTTAAAAATAAGAGATAACGCTACCAATACAGAACGGTAAATAACTACATTTATATTTAGTAAGACACGGTACAAGGAACTTCCTTAAAATTACTTACCTTCCATTTCCCAA
The DNA here is from genome assembly GCA_038098605.1 of Gryllus longicercus. NCBI lineage: Eukaryota > Metazoa > Arthropoda > Insecta > Orthoptera > Gryllidae > Gryllus > Gryllus longicercus. Next base: position 1,835,948 of record JAZDUA010000139.1, read on the forward strand.
AAAAAGAAACAAATATCAAGTTCCAATATCCACAAGAAAATCCGAAAGATAGCTAACACACTAAAATCCAAGAATCTAGATTTAGATTCATTTAGTCAAAAAAAAAAGTAAAAAATTGTATATGTGACGTATGGAGGAGAAGATGATCTGCATATGTTTCCTTGAGTTCCAGAATCCCGTCCCATCGTTTTAACTATAAATAAATAAATAAATAAATAAATAAATAAATAAATAAAAATAAATTTTAAAGAAACGTGAGATTAGTAATACTTGAAAAAAACCTAGAAAATCAATGAAACGTGAAATAAAGCAGGGTCAAATTCCAATATCCACAAAAAAATCCGAAAGAAAGCGAAATCACCAAAAAGCAAGAATCAGTAAAATGTAAAACAAAGCAGGGTCAAAATACATAGAGTGGAATATAAAACAACTATGCAGAAACCTGATGGAAACATAAATGGCGCGTCGTCGAAGTTTGAGGTTGGCGGGAACTGGGGGACCGAAGTACGCATGCGCAGATTTCTAGTTTGAGGGAGAGTGCACGAACTGATTCGGACTGGTTTCAAACTAATCAACAACCCTGCAGGAACGCCCAACTCCCAGTCACAATTCCTGACTGCTGCTGCTGCTGGAACGCCCAATACTGCAACAGGCACACGCGCAACGATTGTTGCGTATTAGCTCAACTGCAACAATCACACCACTCTACGATTGATGCCTTTGAATAGTAGTTGAAAAGGCACATGGACACAACGACTGATGCCTATGTATAGTAGTGCAACTGCAACAATCACACCGCCAACAATGGATGCGTTTAAATATTAGTTCTGCAACAGTCACCGTGCAATACGATTGATGCATGTAGAAGTCTTGCTACATTAGTCACGCGCATGATTGGTGTATTCAAGTAGTAGTTTAACTGCAACACCTACCGGGGAAAAGTTTAAGAAGTTGTTAAAGCGGTTTTTCATAGGATATGTGTTTAAAAAATTGCCTATTGCGATTTTGCGCTCATTTTCACAAAAATCGCATATATCTGAAAAACTGAACACGACCTTATTTCAAGATTTGTCTTCTAAGAACAGATTTTGGAAAAAAATCTCTCTATTCAATATTGTATTGTAGGAACAGACCTAATTTTTTTTGTAATTTTGCAATTTTTGAAAAATCTGCACCATTCTCTTAAGTGTCTTTTACGCAATTCGAGTGCAAGGTTTAATTGAGAACATTTTTGAGAAAATTTAGAAAATATTCATTTAATATTCCTAAAAATAGTTCAGTTTTTTTTTGGTGTCTTCCGACAATACAATTTTGAAGATAGAAATTTTTTTTCTGAACGAATTATTTTTTCAAAGATAGATCTTGAAATAAGATTATGTAAAATTTTTCGAAAATATATCTTTCGCGTTATTTTGCATGACATTTATGCAGATTTCAACAATTATTTTCTCAAAAATGGATTCATTTTTTTCTTAAAATTTATTCATACATTACGCATCACGCATTTCAAACATTTCTCAGTAATACGTACATTATTCACGTCTTACGTACGTACTTAGTCGAGAAAGTAAGAATTTACGAAAAGCATGCTTTTGTAAATGTTTTGAAAGAAGACGCTAAAGTAATCCAAGGTAACATAATGGAATATTTTCTTTAGACTTTATGTGAGAAACATTTAAATTTCTAGTTATTAAACATCCTACTTAATTAATGTATTCCAAAAATAAACTTAAGTTAGGGTGTTTAAATTTGCGAAGATGTTTATTTCAAACCACCAGTGGGTGATATGAATAAAAATGTGTAAGTTCTCCACAGCAATTGCTCACGAGTACAAGTATTTACCACTACTTCTCTAAGAATTATTTTCACACGAATAACTAGTGGTGCTAAAACGGCTCGTACTTTCACGCCCACATTTTCAGACAGATGAATATATTCCAATTAAACGATTGATGTCTCATATATTGTGTTTAAATTGCCCAGTGTAGATTTTTTATCTTTATCAAAATTCTTACATCAAACGTTATCTCATCAAAGAAATAAATATAAAATAAATAAATATAAAATAAATAAATAAATCGGTACTAAGTATGTTGACATTTTCAATATATATATATATATATATATATATATATATATATATATATATATATATATATATATATATATTTTAATAATATAATCGTGTTACAGATTGTTGCGGGGGGGGCAATAGTTTGAATGCCATAACTTTACAGTTTATTTAGCAGCCATTATCTTCATAGTTTTATTAACGACTCTTTTTCATTATGAGTGCCAAAATGCTTGAATTGGCTGAATAAACATTTCGCACATTATAATGGCAATATAGAGATTAAATGTAAGATTACATGGTGACTATTGACTAACGCTTATTACCTACGGTATTAAATTGAACCATTTTATGTATTAATGTTAAAAACACTTTGCTAAATTTATTTACTCTTAGTGGCACAATGTGATGCAACACATATATTGTGTGTATAGTGAAATAAAAGGCGAATTCGTCACTAACGCTGCTAAACAGGAACAATGACGCCGTCGTGTCTTATTTGCGAAACTGATAAGACTACGAATTTACGCAATATGCATATCAAGAAAGTACAAAACAATCGTATCAACACATTGTAAAACATTCCTATAAAACAGAATTGTGCACAACGTTAGGCAGTGCCAGTGCACGGAACAATACGACAGTCACAAGTCAGATTTCGGATTCTTACCGTAGGAAATCGTTCTTTGCAGAGATGGTATTAGATACTCCCACAAAATGGATTCAGAACGTGATTGTGCCTCGGATTTTGAAGAACGATCATTTTCAAGGAGCGTCACTCAAGAAAACGGAAGTACGGGCGTTGGAAACAATGAAAGACAATTGGGCATCTGATATGTACGAAACCAATGTTATTATCAGCCATCAAGGACAAGAGAAAAACATATCGTTTCTTCTGAAATTAATGAGTGAAAACAAATCAGTCCGGGAGCATATGCAGTCTGAGAAACAATTTTTTAATGAAATACATTTCTATTCAACTGTGAAGCCTTTATTTTCTTCTCAGACTTCTCTACCGGAATTGAAGTCTGTTTTTGATGACTTCTTTCCGACCTGTTACTATAGTTATCACAACAAAGACAAAGTACCACAATCCTTTGAGGATGCAGTGCTTGTGATGGAAAACCTGAAGGCACAGGATTTTAAGCTCGGTAATCGTACGTCATTGGATTTCGAGCATTTTTCGCTTGTGCTTCGATCACTAGGAACATTTCACGCGTTTTCATATTACATGAAAGAACGAGATCCCGAAAAATTCAGAAATATCGTTGTGAAACCTATTATGGAAACTAATTACGCTAATAAAAACAAAGAATTCATTAATGTCGCATTTAACAACAGTGAGCTACGAGTCGTCGAAGCTTTTGAAGCAGAAAGCTCCGACTGTGAGTGTAATGTGGCCCGTCTCCGCGACATGGCTTCGCGAAAACCTTTTGAAAAGTTTATGGACTTTGTGCGGCCTCAGGAACCACTGGCCGTGCTGTGCCACGGCGATTTACTAAGGAACAACGTGCTCTTCAGGTACGAAAACGGAAAACCCACCGAGATGAAGTTCATCGACTTCCAGACGATCCGTTACGCCTCGCCAGCTATCGACCTGTCGCTGCTGCTGTGCATGAACTCCACTCACGAGCTGCGGGAGAAACATTTCCACGAGCTGTTGAAGGTGTATCACACGTCGCTCAGGAAGACATTGGCGGCTCTGCTGGAGAAACCTGAAGATGAACTTCATCCGCATTACAGCTTCGAAGCTTTCCTCATTGATTTCAGACGGCACGCTGGATACGGGTACTTGATAACCGCAGAGTTTCTACCCTGGATGTACGCGGCGGAAGAGGAACTGAGCACGTTCCTTAAAGTAAGTTCGGAAGAACCAATGTCACCGAAGTATATTGAAATGCAACGACTTCTCGGTGGTGAGAACGCGACCCGCTCTTTGGTGACTCTAGCAAAAGATTTGCTACAATATCAGTGCCTGTGATTGTGTTGTGAATTGTTCTGTTGTTCTATACTGGAAACGTTTTTGTGTTGTGTTCATATACGTTACAAGACATTTTTGTAAGACAAATAGACTGAGAAATCGGTTGGTGATTAATTTTCCTACTAACTGTGTAAGATAACAAAATTGCGGTCTAAAAAAATATTTGATGTAAACACGTAGTGGGATATGTACTTTGTCTTGAAATTATTGTTCAAATTTTATTTAACATTCTGCATGTAGGCAGTCTCGAAGAGAGGGGTATAACTAACTTGAAAGTTTGGGTATTGAGAACTAAAAATCTAATCACGTGTTACTTTTCGTTATATGTATTCACAAAATACTAGTTAAACGATACTGTGGAACTAAAATACCAATCATATTTCCAAACGTCAATCAATCGCTTCTATCTTCCCAGTGCTTTGAAAGTGATAATTCTTTTACATGGAAATCAATTTATTACCTATTCTTATAAAATAATAAAATGTTGAAGTGAAGAATATTTGTATGACGTCTTTTTTTAAAACTGATGCTATACTGTAGGAAAATTGGAAGAAAGTTTTGATCCCATCAAAAAGTATTAGCAAAAACAACTAATTACTACATTATTTCAACTTTCATACTTCATGAAAAAATAATGCAATTATTACGTTTTTAGGACACGCTGAAAAAATGAACAACTTTCTTGATTTTTTGGCAACTTCTTTGTTTAACTTCGTTGTATAATTCCGTTGTACGAGTATAACTACTGGTTTTAATAAAAATTATTTCAAATTTCAAATTGAAATTGAAACTTATACTAAAAGGAACTTCCTTTGAACTGACTTCTGGTAGATAAGAAATTAATTCATGGGTTACCATTCGTTTTAGAAAAGAAACATATCTTATTGGTAATAATAATTGACAAGAAAAATAATTCTTGAGGTAAGTAGTTTCTGAACCTTTTTCTTTCGCTCCTTATATTTGCATTTTTGGTAATACTTTAAAATTGTTTTATTGTTCTTTGAATTGTCATTTAAATTACTATTATTTTGTGAAATAAGACTGATCGCTGTTATTTATCAGAAGTCACTCTTATTATTAGTGACACCCAGAGAAAACAAGTTGCCAGGGGAACTAGTGTTATGTCCACGTGGCCCCTTTTTTCATACAAAAGTACCTCCTCACCATAATAAAAGAACAGAATTCATGACTATGCGACAACATCAATAAATTGCAACAGATAATTTTATTTAGAAATAAATTTGTATATGTTTTCAATTTCATTTTTCATATGGGTTAATTACAAGTTGTCGTATAAATTTATAAAAGTTTTTATGTGATTTGAATAAAAAAGTTCGGACCACAGGTCAGTTTGCCCAAGCACCCCCCACCACTTCTAGACGCCACTAATTATGTTTCTTACATTTTCTGTTTCCAAATATTAAGAGTTTCATCAATCCAATATTATGAATGAATTTTAGAATTAACTTGATTCCACATTACCCTAATTGTTTCCTCTCATGGAAATCCAAGAGAAAATAATAGTGTTACAAAGTGACACAGATTTCTTGTACTACTAGTTAGTTTCCTAATCTCTTTAGTCTGGGCTAGATACACACATTCTGCCCCATTCTCTGCCTCTGCTACCAATCGACACCTAAATCTATTTTTTTCACATTTCTCAACTTTTCAGCCTTCTAATTGTAGAATTAAAATACGACTTTAAGGATATGTCAGAATCAAGCCAGGTTCTCTATGGAAATTTTCATCGGAGCATTAGGAGCCGTTTTGGACAAAAGATGTCTTTTGAGTTTGTCAACAAATGCTCGGTTTGAGCGCATTTTCCCAAAAGAAACTTGGGTTTTCGAGAAACTTCAATGCGTATAATTAATAATACTTGCACTCACAGATTCTATCATGAATGAAGAAAGATTGCAATAATAATATACTATAAATAATTAAAATATAATAATATACAATAAATATTTTAAAAAATAGTTATTGATTATACAAGTACTAAAAATGTCATTTTATTTTGCGAATAGGAAATGTTTTGGCAAGATGCGGATTGGCCAAGAGGACAATACCTATCAGCAAAATAAAATCATTTTTTACCTCGTGTGTCATACATGGTTTTGCAAACAGCCTTACTTACTTTCATATTTTCTATTCAAGATTATAAATCACTTAATGTTGCTCTAAGGTTAGCAGAAGACCATGCAGCCAGATGAAATTATTTTCTTCTTTTTTCTACATTCACAGATTAGCCCGAACACACAAGCATCGACTCACTTTTACTTTGTGCTAAAAATTGAAATGTCAATACGCTATGCATGCTCTGAAAGAACCCCTTATACTAGTGGCTGCCTAAAAATTACATTTATGTCATTTGAAGAAATAGTTGAAGAGAAAATATGGAGCCCTTTTTGAGAAAATGTCTTTTGAACTTATCTTAAATGCACAATTTTGAATTTATTTTCACACAATCTTTTGTGTTTTAGACACACTTTGAAAAAAGATTGATGCACGTATACTTACAAACTCAGTATTGTATTAATAATACCGCAATGTAAATATTAAGGACGTGACATTAAAAAACGAGATTGGTAATTTTAGAAAATCAAAAGAAAACATCAAAATTGTCTATAAATGTGTTGTTATTCAGTACATTTAGCATGATGCGTAGAAAATGTTCATTAAACAAATTTCAAGCTATTTTTAAGAAAATGGGGGTTTTTATTGCCCTTATTTCACTCAACATTTCACAAAAACTACTTATATTATCAAAGATTATTAATGAAATTACTTAAACAACTAATTGTGTAAAACAAATTTTGTTAGCAAGCAAAAATATCTATCCTCCAAAATGTGATTATACGAGCGTGAAGTTTGGTATATTTTGAAAATTTGGAGGTATCCGTAAAAATCGGACCTAAGTCATCATCGTCATATTCGTATTTTACTCTATCTTTACAAGAAATTTAACGTAAAAATTGTAATAATTATTGAGTATGAGATTTAAAAATGTTTTAGGGTCTTATTGTACAGTACCTCCAAAATTCAAATCTTTTTAAAATCATAGGGCTTGAATCGGGCTAGATAGATCCAGGATATTTTTTTCATTTTGGCAAAAATTTTTCCAAGTTTTGGCTCAAACATTCTTTAAGAACGGACGTACAGGCAGTCGGATAGATGGACACATTGACGGACGGATGGACGGCCAAATGGACGGTCGAACAAACGGACGGGCAGATGTACGGACGTTTTAAAAGAAGTAGACTTTTTAGGTAAATTGTTCGCTTTATGAAAAATTGGATGATAGATTGCATGCATTTTGGTCATTTCACAGCATTCTTGAGAAATAAGTTGTTGTGTACCAAACTTTACTTAAATCATTTTCACTTTAAAGAATAATTAGAATCTCTCTTCTAGAAAAGGAAACTATACATTAGCTACTGAGAGCAACAAAATGATGCAACAATGACAAAAATATCGTAATTGAAATTTCTTTTGAAATCATATGTTTGATTTGTACAATTGGTCTGTTACCTCGAAAGAATGCTACATGTTTTAAAAGTTTACTTACTGGTATTGTTTGTAAGTCCGAGCGTGAGCATGTGAGCGCGCGCGCATATGTGTATGTTTGCACATAACTGACAGTACTTCTAGTGTGTACTCGTATGTGTTTGCAATGCGTGTTTGCACACAACTGACTAGAATTTCATGAACGCATTTTGTAGTTATTAAGTGAATGTAACTTAACTAACGTGACATACAATGGTAATCAGGGATTTTATATTGTCAGTTTGTTCCTTTTTAAAGCTGTTCTGTTTTCTTTATCTATCAAATAAGTTATTTTTCTCTTCCCCTTATCTAAAAAAAAATTAGGAATTGAATTTGCACGAACATAAAAATAATAAATAAAATATTTATTCGTTATCATATGAAAATTCATCAATAGCAAGTCAAACAACAGGAGCTACTTCCAATTATATTTTTGTTAAAACACGTTTAATTTTCGTAATTTATTCATCGTAATTGACAGGAACATTTACAATGTGATATTCGAAGTTTTGAATCCCTACTATTCTTAAAATTAAAAAGAGCATTAAGGTACACAGTACCATATGACCGCGCCCGCGTTCGTCTACTACTGCGGAGAGCGTAATGAGTAATTTCTTATGGTAGTGCTTAGCTCTCACCATAGGAGTGGTGGGACTTGTTCTAAATAACCGTTACAAAAAAAATTTTTATACGCCATGAGAGTTTCGCTAAGTTTCGCCATGAGAGTCATGCTAAGTTTCGCTGTGGAACGGAAGATAAGTATTCTTGCAGTAGATAAACGTGGTATAGCAAAACATATTCAGCAAGATATTGTTTAGAAAAATAGCTTAAATTATAGGAGGTAAACAATTCCAGTATATGCCTATTGATTTATTGTAGAAAAGAAGTAATAAGGAAATGTATAATGAGTAACAGGTGCTGAATAAAATAGATGGCAGCTTACTATGTATTTTTTCAGCTTTCCTCTTTTTACTTTAGGTTGAAATTTATTTTATGTTCTTATCTCAACTCATACTACAAAATTCCTTCGAAGCTATAATAAAACTATTGGTGCTACATAATAGCACAGACTTACACATATTATTTTTCTATTTTCTTTGATCTCGGCTGACAATTCGAACTTGTATTCGAACATTTACTCTTGCCTGCTGCCATCTATCGCCGCACAAAATACATTTTTTTTGAAATTTTATTTATTGTTCGATTTCCCAATACTATAATGGAAATATTACTTTAAGGATATTAGATAAAATAAGATATTTTTTTTCAAACTGCAATTGGGTATAACCTGGTGGCAGCTAATTACATAAATAAGATACTATATCTAACATGCAAATTATACAGTCAGAATAATAATTGTATAATATTAATGATAGTAACTAATGTAAAAGCTATGAAACTAACAATAATAGTAATATAATAATAATTATAATATAAAAACTGACATTCATAAAACATTAATTACTTTAAGAAAAATAAACTTCTACAATCTAACTCCGCACTGATTGTTTGTTCAATTAAGACCACACTGCATTGCACACTGCATAGCACTTCACTTCACTATGACTCTTAATCAGTTCCTTCATTATTTCTCAGCTCTACACTGCACGACTCCGAAAAAATTGAACGTTTGCAATTTTTGAAAAATCAACCTTTTATACAAACATGCGTCCTACACCATTCTTTTGAACCTCATTTACACTATCCAACAACAAAAAAAAACAACATAAAACATGGATTATGGCTACATCACGTGTATTACGTGAAATCTACTCTTATTTTCGAATCATCATTTAGGATCTTATTTCAAGATTGTAAATTAACAAACCATTTCACGAAGGAAAAATCCCTGTCTTCAATATTGTACTAGTGGGAAGACGCCGACAAAAATTTTGAACTTTTGCAATTTTTTAAGCTCAGGAATTCAACAAAAGATAGGACATGCGCCATGCTTTTAAGCCTCCTTCACCCTAACCCAGAAAAAAGTTTAATTACAAAATTTGGATCCTTTTTTTAAGAAATGTTGATGTTTCCTTTAATGTATCCCCTGAAATGAAAATATCGGTGTTAATCTCAGAGGACCTCGAATTCATTTAAATTAATCGAGGCACATACATTTTTGTGAAAATAGCATAAACAGTTTTGGTGCCACCTTTGTTTCCCTCTGACGGATGAATAGACATTTTTCCGTCAATCAATTTTTCGGTATTAAAGAACCAAAGTTTATGGATTCTGACAAAATAATGTGATAGATAATGTAATTTACGATGTGTAGGACTAATCCACACTGTTATCTTACTCTGACCCTGCAATAAAAGATTTTAGGGTCGAAAATTCGCCATTTTCCGGCGCACGGTTACAATACTTTGTCTCGTGCGTGATCTGGGCTGTCCGGGTGACGCCGCGTCGAAGGCTGTGTTGCCGACGTTTCGACCATCTTGTCGTGGTCTTCCTCAGGGCTGGTATGCTAGTAATCACATACCAGCCCTGAGGAAGACCACAAGATGTTCGAAACGGTTCGTCGGCAACTCAGCCTTCGACGCGGCGTCACAAGGACAGCCCAGATCACACACATGACTGGTCGCGGAAGCCTACGACTTCAATACTTTGTCTCCTTAGTAGTAAGGGTGAGAAAGTCAAAGCAGCGTCTGGGTGATAGTCTGTAGTGCAATTTCATCGCGTGAGTACATGAACAGGCAGGGTTCGCGCCATAGGTGCAATCACAGCTACTTGGACGTCAACAGAGGCAAGGCGCTGGGGCACGTGGTTAACGCGGTGACCGCTAGATAGTAGTATTTCTCCAAGACCCTCCAATTTCTCCATGTTTTTGGTAATTTTTTAAATAATTTCTGGATGGATTAAAAAACAAATCAGTTTCCCGCGAGGAGAACAAGTGTCAACTCATTTATCTTGAATAGTGGACGGGATGGGACTTGAAAGGGACGGACACTTCAATGGTGGACTCAGTCCGTTACGGACATGACGTAGGATGAGTGACGGACTCATGCTATTCGATTACTACGAAAGGATAGTAATCGAATTACGAGAAAGTAACAAGGACATCATAAATATATTAGCTTTATTACATTACGTACTATGTACCAAATTTTGAAATGACTTTCAGATTGGATCTGATAATACATTTATGTTATAGACATTATTATCTATTATTTTTCAAAATAGCTGCCGTGTACATATTTATTATATTCAAACTTTTCTTCAAAGGCTTTTTTATGACTTGTTTTAGTAGTGATAAGATTTGTATGCGAAATTGTGACGATAGGTCCTACCCTTTCCTATAATTTCTTTGTTTCGTTAAGTTTTCAAGTACTTTTTCCATTGAATTTTCTTACAATTTCTCAAGCAACAATTTATTGCTAATTTCCCAGATTTTAAAATATCTTAATATTCTTCAGACTCTTACAAAATAATCTCATACGTGTTTCAAATTATCTTCTTTCTCCGAACAAGAATAATAACAACCGTACACACGTACGAACTATCCATTCTGAAACCGACTGATAGTCATAGTAATTAGCCATTGTTTTAGAATTTAATAACTAAACTAAAATGAAGTATTAAAAATTTACATATATCAGGATTTTATTGAAGTGTATTCACTCCGAATAATTGTATTTCACCATCGCAAGTTTATGGAGTCACGGTTCCTTTGATTTATTGCTTCAAACAAATCAAAAACTAATTATTTTGTATTGTTCACGTTAGAATTCTAATTTTATAACCAACGCAATTTTACAACCATCGCATTGAAGTCAAATGGTCGGGAACAGAATGTGCGGCGTTCTCGAAGGCTTTGTGACCCTCGTTCTCACCATGTAGTTCGCATCTGTTTTATATCTGGCGCTCACGTTTTATATACGTGGAAGGTTGCATAAGTTTCTGGCCTCACGAACTTCTATTTTTGATCAAAAAATTACCTAACTTTTCAACTTCATCATCCTTTATTCCAATCCACTTTTCCCGTCTGTATATTAACATTTCTGGGTCTTTGAAAATATACTTGTTTCATTCACCTCACACTCGTCGGCTACTTTTCTTCTCCGAAGGTTTTAATTAATTAGAATAAATTAACAAGACCAGCGCCAAATACAACGACTACATAACCATCAAAATATTCCTGCCATTAACTTACTTGACAATAGTGACCCACCAGACGACTTAAACGATATCATACTTTAGACCTGACATAGCGACTATAAATTGTTGTTAATCTGAAAAAAATGTAATATTAGGAGTACGGTCAATGGACCGTACTCCTCTCATGTTATTAAAATTGTAATTTTGTAATTTTGCCAAATGTTTCTACCGAAACAAATTGCAAAATAAAATATTATTATAAAAAAAGATTTTTCCTCAGTTTCGATAAGTGGTAGACGTCGCTGGGTACCCATTCTGCACTGTAGTGTAACTCCTTAAAGCCCTACACGTTCTCAACATACTTTGGAATTAGAGTAGTAAGCACAGGTGTGTGTTGTCCTGAAGAAGGTGATCACTTTGGTTTTAACGCACCCAACCCAACTCAAGTGCCTCTCTCCATAAAACTAAGTGAGATGTCGGCTGCAAACGTAGTAACCATTACAACAATTAAATATAAGACTATCAACTGTTCAGAAGGTTTAATCGTTGATGTGAGATATCTTCGTCAGACCGGAAACTTATGTAACTATGTACGTATACCTCCCTCACTGTCAGAGAATTTCCCATAAAGGGAATAGTATTGTATTGACCTGCACTTCGACCACCACGTACAAAACAAATCTACCCTTGCACCAGAAGTCACACTTGCACCATCGTCAATTGCACTAGTAACAAAGAAATATACTAGTAGTGCTACAGAATTGTTGTATTTCTTGTAGTTCTCTAATCTCTTTATTCAGGCCTCATTTTCGGTTTTGTCCCACCCTCTTCTCAGCTATCTATTGATGAACTTTTCAAAACAAAATACTTCTTACTTAAGCAAATGCACCTTGGTTTCTTTGCATCAGATGCATAGAGAATGTGGTCTATCCACAACAAACCACTTCATTTCCAAACGTTTCAATACATTTTTACAAACTTTACAATATTTTCCAGTCGCAAGTATTTTACGACTTGGATAACCCTACACCCAAAGAACAATGCAATCCAAGTTCCCCAACTATAAATTCAGACATCCTTAATAACCCATTTCCTCTTCTAACCTACCAATATTAATTCCTAACCCTCCATCATTCCTCCAAATTACCCCAACCAAGGACTACGTAAATTGAAATTGAGGACTCAAGAAGGGTGGCCTCGCTTGTACTAAGGCTAATGATTATTTAAGTATATATTATTAATATCAAAACCCTTCTTTAGAGCGTTAATGCTCTGCGTAAATTATTGTTAAAAAATAACTATTTTTATTATGAAATTCGTTTAAAACAAGCGAGAGCTGAATTGTGAAGCCTCCTTGATTCCCTGATGGTCCACGCGCGAGTCTCGTGTTATTATGAATCGGGAATCTCCGCCTATTATTCCTGCTTCTGGTAAGTAAACAAATTGGTGTATTTTTCCCACTGCTGAAATGACGGAAGTTTCACGTCAAAACCCCTTCCTTATTTTTGTCATTTAAATATTACAACACGATTCACTATAATTTGCATGTGTCTCCTCCACTAAGTGTTACATAAAGAGACACGTAACATGTTGTGAAGCAATATTCTTATCACTACAAGAGCGGTCACGCTTTAAAGCATTGATAAGTTTGTATTCGTTTCACTCTTTCAAAAACGTTAATTTTTAAATTCTTTTGTCTATAAGAAATGGAGCTAATTTGTTCAATTATATAAGTGTTCAATCTTACAGAATAATAAATAGTATGCTTGCACCTTCCTTCTTGCATTGCAAAATGTGATTCCTGTGGCGTAAGATATGTACATTTCACAACTAAATTAGTTGTATTGTTTTAAATTAGATCTATTTATATTTTTAAGTTAGATCTGCTAATTACATTATGTTGTAAATTGCTATTGTACTTTTTATATTTTGGCCACTCAAATGAAAATGAGAGAGGTGAGGAAAAGTACGTAAGCTGTTTATTATTTCAAAAGTAATCGCCATAACTATTTATAAGTATATTCCACTGTGAGACAAGAGGTGAGTGCCTTCATAGAAACATGTTAACAATTTGCTATGGAACAGTGTTTGTTTGTAGACCTGAACCTCTTCCTCTGAAACAAATTGACGGCCATAAATATCTTTAGGGCTCCAAATTTTTTTATGAAGAGCCTGGATTGTACAGAGAATGTGTGAGCTTCACATCGGAACTTCTGCAGCGTAGTCAAAACAATCTTGTCAGCAACAACCTTGGTGTTCATTATCGTGCGACAGAATGATGTCGTCTGTCAACATCCTTGGGCTTGTGGACTTGATGACGCGCTTTTTGCGAAGTTTCTACAATGTTCATCACACACAACAGACATTCTGGCATGACTTTCATTTCCTGACACCCTTGGAGCTATCAATAAAAGCACTGCAATAACTGCACCTTGCTGTTCCTGTTTTCTAATGATGTCGGATGCGCACAAATTTGCTGACATCTCTTCAAGCACGTCTAACTAACGGCATGGATTTCTAGTGAGGGCACAACTCCACAACAATGCAATGCAGCGGGGGCCACTAGTCCCCGGTGTGGTCTCCTTAGCTTTTCGCTTTTATCCGCACCCTCCGCCGCCACACATGCACGACAACGGCCGATATCCGGGTTCGGCCGGAACCCAGTTTGCCCTTACGCAGGGGCGGATTAATATTTTTGCCGCCTGTAGGCACATCAAATTTCCCGCCCCCTGTTTAAAATTAATGTTGCATTTCAAATTGTAACGTTTCAGTAACAATTCCTCATTAATTTAAACATTTTAACTTTAAAAGCAACATTATATTTTGCACATTGTTTTCATAAATTAAATATTTTTTTGGATTAGCTAATTTTGGATATAAACTGTATCTTCATAGCAATTCACGTTCAACATTATTAACTTTTCAACACTGAAACGTTAACATTAAAAGGAAACTAAAACATGACAACTAGAATTGCAACATATTTTCTTTCGTCAACGGGCCTTAGTTTCAGATTCATATACCTCTGAAATCGTAAGGTATACTCTAATGAAGTAGACAAATAAATAGCTTGTATTAAATATTAATATGATATTTTTAAAATAAAAATATGATTTATGCTGTTATCGTTTTTAAAGAATCTAAATTTGTTTTCGAAAATATCAAGAAAATTTTGCGCCTTTGACAATTTGCCGCCCTTGAAAATTTGCCGCCGTAGGCACGTGCCTACTGTGCCTATGCGTAAATCCACCTCTGCTCTTACGGCAACCTTCCCATTCAATTCCTGGGTCGCTCCGCCCTGCTAGCTCAGAGCTCCTAGCTTTCCAGGCTAGTACCGGAGTCAATATCGACGCGCCACTCACATGCGCCGGGACACCAAGTCCCTCCTCTATGCCCAGAGTATTGGGCTTCTAATACGACGAAACTGAGAGTCCGTCTCCTCACTGCCTACACTATTAGGCTACCGACGTGCGTAGCGCCGAGAAGGTAACGAAGTACAGTCTGCCTCGTTTTCATTTGACTGATCCTCAAATTATGTCTTATTAATGAAAGTGGCATATATAAATCCGATCAATTCGGAAAGCTGTTCGGCACAAATTCGTATAAGTGGAAAAAAAGGGGGAGGGTTGCTTATTTAAACCAATATTTTTTCAACCATTTCTTTTAACTAATAATATGGTTCTCCAATTCTAATGAGTCATCTTAATATCTCAGGTCCGCGATCTTGTTTTTTTTATTATTCGGCAATACTGTCAGCAACATCCCCTCTCTGAATTCACAAGAGCTTAGGCGAACCATTCTCAAAAGCGTATGGACCAACTTCTTATCTGAAGTTCAAATAATTGTAGACAGTACGTCAAAACCGTGCTAAGTGCCAAAAATGAAATTTAGAGATAATTAAGAAAAAGTGTTTCAAAGCTCGCAGGACTTGAGTGATGTGCAGTATAGTGGCAACAATTTGAACTCCTGAGAATGAGAATTTAAGATAGCCCATTTTACGCTTCACACTACGCTTTTCAGCACAAAATGCAAATTTTCACAATTTGGGACTTAGCCTCCGTTTCATCTATGCTCTACAGAGTGTATAATCTAAATCAGCATAAATCTCTTATAATAATAATAATAATAATAATAATAATAATAATAATAATAATAATAACAATCTCGTCACCGGAGAGAGAGATTGAAATTCAAATAGGATTTATTATATGAAACAGTGCTTTTAAACGCAAAAGTTTATGTTTCAATATTTTATATTAACAAGTGTATCCTTTAGTTTTGAAACAGTATTAACATTAATCTTACGTCAAATAAATGATTCGATATATTGGATTTGCCTTTGAATAAACTGCATTTGTTAAATTCTGTAAGATGCCCTCGCTGGCACAGATTATTATTTATTATCCAAATCGGCTGAATTTGTACGACGTTTTTAACATTTTATTTCATGTCATTTCACCGTTTTTTAGCCGTTTAAGGACGGAAACAAAAAAAGTTTAATTTTTAACGCCTATCCTAGTGAGTTGTGTACGGCTCACGATTGTCATCTTGTCTCTTTCTTTTACTGTTTAAAGTAATAAGTAACCCATTGCTAGGCTACGCTCTTGTCGGTGTGCAGTCAGATGTCGAAATTTCTACGCCTTACGATCGTAGTATTCATCGTGACACCTTTACACCATTACATTGTCCTTACTCATTTGATTTTCGTAAAAACAATTTCACTGAGAAAACGACATATGTAGTTTGAACATTTTGTGGAAGCAATATGAACTTTATCTCATAATTACTTAACCATTACTTTAAAATATTTCCTACATCTCAATATCTTCAATAAACAATTATCTTGAAATTGCGGGGTTGTATGGGAGAAGTGCGTTATTCAGAAAACCCAGTTTTGAGATAATCAAGAAAATCTGTGTAGAAGCTGTATTTCTCACAAAAATTTAAAACACACGTACATATCGCATGAAAAATCATACTAGTAACTGATTAAGCACACAAAATGTACTAAAATGTTCAAATATGTTAATTTACATTAATTTGAAAATGTGGAATTATGACCTTATTCCATCTGGAATATCTGCATATATTTCTTAATTTTAGTAATACATAATAATTTGCATTTTCATTCAGGTTAATTAAGGTTCATTAATTCTTGTTTTCTGATTTTCGGAAAAGTGTTCCTTTTTCGTCCTTTATTTATATCTCCAACAAAACGTAAATAAGCATCAGAAGATGTATTACTATATCCTATAAGCTTAAACTCACGAGCATCACTCAATCTCATCAGATATATCAGACAAATTCACATCTTCTGTATTCACAGCTATCATGTCGACGTTCTGGACACCGGGAAACAAAATGATGCAATATCATAGAGGTAACAATGTTACGAAAACAGGGCGCAATTCGGAGTTTCAAAAGCCGTTCAAACGTCATCCATTGGGGTTAGCGCAGTACCATCTGGAGAGAACAGTTCAGCGCTAACAGCAGTGGCGAGAGGTTGTGACCGCAGCGCTACCTTGTTAGTTCAGTCGGCGTCAAGCTGAGCACTCAGTGAGTTGAGAGTGCTCTTGAAGTGACTACAGTGTTTTCGAAAGTTATTCCATCTTTTTAATTAATAGTGAATATAGATAAAAACGATTTACCGTGCTCTGACCTCGGACAGAGCATCAAAGAAGCGATGCAGGCCGTGAACAACACTACGCCCGACGCCATGCAACATTCATTGGAGTACCAACAACAGCTCATCATAGATCAGCAACATCAGCAAATACAGGCGCAGCAGCATTAACTTCAGGAACAGCACCAACAACTTGGTACAATTGCAACAGCAACTACAGGACCTTCAAACGCAAGTACAAAGCAGCCAACGCTCTAGTTGGCCTCCCTTCCAACACAATGCACCCGCGCCAACAGAACAAAGTGAGCGCAAAAGACAAAAAACTGGACCTGTTTCACGATATGCTATTCCTACAGGAAACAGGTTCGAAACATTAAATAACGATACAGATGAAGACGAACATATCAGTTCCGCGGAAACAGTTATTAAAATTCCTCCTATAATTATACACAAAGTGGAAAATTTTCAACTGTTAATAAATGACATTAAAAGTGCAGTTAAAGAAGATTTCACATCAAAAATAGAATCAGACAGAGTGAAAGTTAAACTTAATTCAATAGAAGATTTCAGAGATCTTTGTAAATTTTGCAACGAAAACAACATAGAATACCACACGTTTCGTGACCTAAGCATAAAAACATTTTTAATTGTAATTAAATATATTCACACACTATATAGTGAAACAAATCTTCCAAGAACTAGTCAAAAAATATCCAGTAATCAAAGTAACTCGCCTTCACGGAAAAGACAGAAAACCATTAACAACCTGTGCTGTTGATTTAGAGGACAATAACAAGGGAAGGAGCATTCTAGCCTTAGAAAGATTTTTATGTAGTGTTATTAGGGTTTTTCCTAGATTCAACCAAAAATTACCAATTCAATGAAAAAACTGTCAAAGGTTTGATCACACTCAAGCTAACTGTGGGCGCGCTCCGAGATGCGTTAGGTGTTTAGGTAACCACCACTATTCAAAATGCACGGAACCTAAAACAGTAACAAGTCGGAAATGCGTTAACTGTAAAAAAATCACACGGCCAATTGGAAAGGTTGTGAAGTTTATCATAAACTGCTAAAAAATCCAACAGAGCGGTATAACCAGAGACAACAGACTTTTAATAACAGAGTCCCATGAGATTAAAACCTTGACCGAAAACCAGTCCCTCAAAATGATCCACAACAGACCAACCCAACGCAACGACCTCCCATAAATCCCTGGTTTTCAAATCCTCAAAGCCTTAATTTCCAAGTCCCCCCGCTAATGAACTCCAATCTCCCTCTACACCAAGGGCAGGTAATAACTACAATCATCAACCAAGTAATAAACGCACTCATTCCACAAATTCAAATAGTAATACAATCAGCACTCGATAATGGACGTAAATAAAAATCCAGAAACAAACATTCTCAACTGGAATGCGAACGGAATAAAAAGGCAAGAAAATCAATTAAGATATTTTATAACAAGCCACAACATAAAAATAGCTTGTGTTTCAGAAACTCACCTGTTACCACAAATCAAGTTCTCAATACCAGGTTTTAATATCTATCGCAACGACCGTCTCTCAGCGACGGCCACAGGAGGAGTGGCCATACTAGTGCACAAAGATATAAAACATACTTTAATTAATAGCTCTACGAGCAACGACCTAGAAACTATAGCAATAAAAACCAAAATAAGTAACAAAGACACAATCATAATAACGGTGTATAAACCTCCTAATAAGCTATTTCCTAGAAAAATATGTACTGAAATTTTTGAAAATAACAAAAATATCATACCAATTGGTGACCTTAATAGCAAACACTGCAATTGGGGATGCAACACAACTACTCCTCAAGGGAAAAAATTACTAAATCTTGCTACCACTCTCAATTTAAGTATTCTGGCCCCAATAGAACCCACCCATTACCCTTACAACAATAATATAATGTCTGACATATTAGATATCCTCATCACAAAAAAATATTGATTTACCGCTATACCAAAAAGTAATTCCTGAACTAGATTCGGATCACAACCCAATAATCATATCACTTCATCCTCTCTATCATCTTATTATAAACAGCAAAAAGGTAAAATTAACTGGTTTAAATTCAGGGAAAATTTAAAATTAACTACAAACATCCGCAAAACATTCAATCTGAAAAGGACTTAGATAATGAAGTCAAACGATTAGTCAGCAGCATACAAGGGTCCCTCACAAATTCTACCGCATATCTCAAAATATCAAACCCAATAAACAAGCAACAAATTCCAATAAAAATCATAAACTTAATTAAAAGTAAACACAATTTAAGACGCTATTGGCAAATGACACGACGACCTGACATGAAAAGAAAATTAAACAAACTGACGAGACTAGTTAAAACTTAACTAGACCAACATAGATATGCAAGCTTTCAGACTTTTCTAAAAGAAATTCACCCATCATCTAGGCATATGTGGTCTACCATACATAGAATAAAAAGACAAAAATAAGTATTTCCACAAATAAAACTAGGTTCAGAAGTGGCAAATTCTGATTTTGAGAAAACATCTCTTATTGCTGACTACCTTGAAAAGTCGTTCAACCCAAACCCAGTCGAAAACGATCACTTTAATAAACAAGTAGAGGAGTTCAATCAGAAACCACTATATACAGCTCCAATCAATATAAAATACATATCCCCATCAGAAATTAAACAAGAAATCATAAAATCAAAAACTAAGAAATCAACAGTATACGACTTTATTTCTAATAAAGTTAAAAAAGAACTAAATAACAATTCGATAGCAGGCATTACAGCAATATTTAACGCAGCATTTAGATTAGGTTACTTTCCCAACGATTGGAAAACCAGGATAGAAACCAAAAGATCCAGCGAACTATAGCCTAATAAGACTACTCCCCTCATTGTCGAAACTATTAGAGAAACTGATATTAAAACGATAAAATTCATGACAAACACACATGTAATCGCAGACACACAATTTGGATTTTCGCTAGAATTAAAGCAGCGTTCAAAAATGCCGTGGTGATGAATCACCCTGACTTCACACGGCCGTTCTATTTACAAACAGACAGCTCAAACGTGGGTATCGGCTGCATGCTTACGCAAGTAGATGAGGGCAGTTCGGAACCGAAAATCATTGCTGTCGCGAGTAGGGTCTTGCGCCCTAATGAACAGGCATTTTCCGTGACAGAGAAAGAGGCTCTTTCTGTAGTCTGGGCATTACAAAAAATGTTAGGCTATCTGGCTGGGAGAAAATTCTTCATTGTTACCGACCATAAGGCGTTAATTTTTTTGAAACGTTGTCACTGTTCTAACGCTAGGCTGCTGAGATGGGTGTTGTGGTTGCAACAGTTCAATTTCGAAATTCAGTACTGTGAGGGGAGGAATAATTTAATCGCGGATTTTTTAAGTAGGCTCCCGTACTCGTCCGATCATAAAATCAGAGACGAAAACGTCTATTACGTCAATGCAATTGACCTCGGGATTACTCCTATTCCCGAAATGCAACCACGGGCACTCCAAAATTTACAAGAAGAAGACCCTATAATCGGGCGGGCAAAGAAATTTGTCCTTAACCAACTCGACCAGAATGACCCATTACATTCCAAATTAGAACGTGATCCGGGACTAGTTAAGCTTTCTAGCAATCTCGTGATGTACAGAACCAAGCAGCACCCGACCGAGTATCGAGTCTGGATACCAGCCCAAATTACCACTAAATTAATCAATCACGTGCACCAGAGGCATGCCCACTTTGGGGGTAATAAAATTTTAAAAATTTTAATAACATTTTCTTACTGGAAGGACATGGCAAGACAGACAAGGACGACAGTTTCCAAGTGCGAAATCTGTCAGAAAACAAAATTCCCGAACAGACACTACGACGGACCCATGGGACACATTATTCCGACCGCCCCTAACGAAATTGCCTGCCTTGACTTATACGGACCGCTACCAACTGCACGATACGGCTACAAACACGTAATGGTCGTCGTTGACGCATTTTCGAAATTTACGCAACTGTACCCCATTACGAGACCCAACGCGCAAAACTGCCTCAGACGCTTGACACAAGAATTCTTTCGGACTGCAGGAACTTACAAGAAAGTACTAAATGACCATGCATCGCAATTCACTAGCGCACAATGGACCCAGACCCTAGAAGCCGAGGGCGTTTCAGTAATTTTTTCATCTATTCGACATCCACAATCTAACCCCAGTGAGAGAATCATGAGGGAGATATCCAGCCTCTTTAGAGTGTACGTTTCACGGAACCACAAGGAATGGCCCCTCCTGATAACACACATTAATGAATGGCTGAATAATGTAGTTCATGACTCGACCGGCATGTCCCCCTTTGAAGCCCATTTTGGGAAAAAGCCCAAACATGCCTTCCCACTTCTCGCCAGATTAACTGGACAGCCCGTCCCTGGGTACGAAGAAAGGTGTAGGATAATTTTGGAAAACCTGAATAGGAATGCCCAAAGGAGGGAGAAATTAGTTAAGCGACCACACCATTTCCAAATAGGTGATAAAGTACTTGTCAGGACGCCACGACTTAGTGACCAGCCTGCGGGCCTGTACTACAAGTTTTTCCCGCTCTTCACCGGCCCGTACGAAGTCGAATCAATCCCCCACCCCAACGTGTGTTGCCTTAGAGACACAAACGGAGATTCGATGGGCAAATACAATTTCTATAATTTACGGCCTTTCAAAGAATAAGTAAAATATCACGTTTCAGAGAACTCTGCCCACAATTCGCCAGAACCTGCGACCCATACGACACTAGTTGTCACGATTAGAAGTAAGCACCGTAATAATAAGGGTTTTAATTATAGAAAATTAGTTATGTAGACAGAGAGGCGCAGTATCTTAAGCCTCCAATTAAAAATTAAATTAAGCATTTCTTTATCATTAGGTGACACCACTGTTATTTTTTTCGACGATTGAGAATTCTCGCCCTTTATTAGAAATTAACAAAGAAACTCGAATTATCAATCTAGTGGGAGGGGGATGCTAATGTGGCGTCACCGATTAATTAAATATAATTTTATTATGGCATCGCCAATAACAAATGAGTTTCTGCATCTGGAAATAGCTCGCGTCGAGAAGTAAGTGGGTCAGAGAGGACGCGGCCACCACCGAGAGGGTTCTTTCGTCATGCCGCCCACCCCCCGACCGCGCATCGGGCCAGCCCCGAACGCACCCAGCCCCCCTGTCTTCAGAGGCGGAATGTTTATTACCCCCTCATAAAAATACTTGCTGCCCCCTCGCCGGCCCTCTCCTGGGACAGAACGCGCCCCCGCGTCCTTTCTCCAGCCGCGCGACCGAGGGGTGCAAACCCCAAAGAAAGGATTGGCAGGGTGTCAATTAAAGACGACGACGCATTTACGACACGTCGTGAGCGAAACCTTTCTTGGCCATCAAACTGATCCCTCCACCGGACAATGCTAACTCGTCACATTCGTTCTGGCTCGCGTCTCGGCACGCGCCTGGGTAGGCACCCGAATCCCTGCACGGGCCATTAACAAATTAAATACAGTAGGCAGTCAAGTAGCCCATGACGGTCCGGGAATCGGGAATCCGTGAAATGCGCTTTTTTCGCGCGCACGTGTCCACACAGCTGCGATCAGCTCCCGGAGTAACTAACAAAAGGGAAGCAAAAGAGAGAGCGAAGACAGCGACAGACAGAGAGCATTTACGGAAAACTACAGAAAAATCGACACGAGATTGGTTAATCAGATTTCTGCGACGCAGCCACCCTCGGCCAATGGGAAGCTTCGCCATGAGGGAAGGGAGAAATTTGGTGCCAGGAACAATTTGGGAAGGGGAAAGGAACTTCTTTTATAAACGCAATGCAGAGTAGGAATAGGACACTTGTTAAAATTTCTTCAGTCTCACTTTGTAAAATTTCTTCGGAGGAACAGTTCTAAAAATTTCCTCGAAACGAGACTTCTTCTTAGATTTGTTTGAAGAGACTACTTCTAAGATTTTCCGGCGAACTTCACTTGTAAATTCCTTCGACAGTCTCGACTTGTAAAATTTCTCCGTGGAACTTCGAAATTTTCGTTACTTGAGAACTTCACTTCTAAAAGTTATCCAGTCATTCACGACCGGGACGCGAGTTTGGGAAAAGACTTTCCCACAGCCGAATTAGTCAGGACGCGACCCGTAGACTTGTTGCGGAGAGAACTCGGGCAGCGACCTGGGATCCCGCGCCGTTTTCTCGCTTCGGCCCGCCAGCCTTGCCGCCTCTCGTCCCGGGCTAAGTGACAGCCCTTTTCGCAACGTCAACGCCCGTGGCCACTCGCCTCCTCTGAGCCTGCTCGAGCTGACAATCTGGAATCGCCGCTACCTGAGCGAGAGAAGACGCGCCGCAGAAGATCAGCAACCCGGAGCCGCCAGCCTTGCCGCCTCGGCCCGCCCATGAAGACCAGCAGCCATTGGTGATAACTATGAGACGTTGCCGTCTCACTGAACAATTATAACAGCGAAAAACTGCAAGTGGCCGCGCTCAGGCCCAGCAGAATTAACCACTTGTAATTAATTCATAGAGTAGTTTTAGTAAGAGAACTTGCGTCGCCCATTGCGACATTGTAAATTCCCCTGGCAGCTTTTGGTGCCAGGAATAAACAGTTGTTTGTCACAAATGACTCAATTGCTCATTCTTGACCTCCCAACTCTTCCACTCAGTTACATTTCAGGAGCTGAACCTGGCGCCCTCCCCCGTGCACATTAGGTTTGTTTACATTTGGCTGGTCCCTAGTCGGGCTAGTTTAGGCGACTTGATCGCTTTTATTACAATATATATATATATATATATATTGTGACATACCTGGTGGTGCCGGGTATCTTCACTGCAATATAACACTAAGAGAGGGTGTCTTTTACGTGAATGGGTCCTAGGATAAGTCGGTGCAACGTTGGGGAAGTTATTCATACATAGAAATACAATTATGACAAGATTTATTTTAAATCAAAGTTACTATTTACATAATCAGACACCGTTTTTATACTCCGCCTTGGTACCAAGATTAAGAGTAAAATACAACTTTCATACCTTCGGGGCCCCGTTTGAATACCTATGAGGTTCGTCGAGCCGCTCGTGCCGACAGGGTTGTCGACCTCTGCTACTGCTGCGGGCCGTCGGCAGCAGATGGCGTGGTGATCATCCACGGCTGATGCTCCAACAATTCTTCCCCGAACAGGATCTTGATACCTCGGCTGCGCACCTTCCTCGAATCACTGTCCATTAGTGGGTTTAATTACACGACCCCCGCCTACTCCGTATACTGGTCACAGTTCTGTACCGCACGCTTTCCAGAATGTTCCCTCCGCACCAATTTGCGATTCCTAATCACATAACTATGTCGCGTATTACATGCGTCCATTCACTAGCGGAGAGCCCTCGCTACACGTCCGCACTGGTCGCCGCTCTGCTAACCTCTGCTTCGCCGGCCGCACGTCGGCACATCCTTCGGCGGCGGCCGCCTCAATCCAACTAACTAACTTTTTGCACGTGCGCGCTGCCACGCTTGTACCCGCCGTTCTCACGCTCGCCTCCCGGCGGGCACCGGTGGCGGCGGCGACCGTTGCCGGCTGCCCGCTGCTCGCAGCGCCCGGCGCTCGCACCGCGCAGTCCAGAATAGCTATTGAATTCTTACACTAATGATTTAATTAGTGTAATGAAACACATATTCTGGGTTTCATCACCCCCCCCTTTCTTTTTTTGAATTTTTTTCGCTTCTGGAAAAAAAAATTCACACTAGTAACATCGTCACTGCCGATGATTGCACTCTCTTGCATATTGCTCGACGCCCTATATACACTTATAACCTAAAATCGAATTAACATGTGATTACTTATATTAACACTAATCTTGCACTTATTTACACTTCACTATTTTCCATCCATGTTGAACCAGGTTTCCGATTTGAAGCTTGTAATGTCCTACTATGTCTTGTCTCTTGTGCGACGGTTCATTCCCATTTTGCTTACAGTGATTTCCTGAATCACAGTTGTAGGACATAGCTTCCAGCGTGTTGAACACATCTTGATAGGTATCATCCCATTTCCAGCTACGACCTCTTCTACGTTTGTACCAATGGTTGACCATACCATCACTCTTCCCTCGCCCCTGACTTCGCTCCATTCTTGACCTGCCTACATCTCCTTCACTCCCATTCGTTGGGGCGTCTGCAAACATGAAGATGTACCCCTCCAATATCTTCAAACCCTTTCCTAAATCGGTATGATCTGCTCTGCTCAGTAGGCTCTGCACGGTAACAAGATACTGTCGCGTTGACATGCAACTAATTCCTTGATATTTTATAGGTGCAGATAATGTTGTTGGTTCCATAATGCTCTTCGTTCTGTATTCACTACGACTTCCCGTAATGTAGTTGTAATGGCTGTTCCTCTGGTCGCTCTTGATGTTTATTTGGGTTTCTTCGCTCCGCTTTCGTACGGAAATCTTGTCTTCAAATTCCTTCAAAAATTTCGGAAATATACCAAAATTCTCTGCCCATGTCCTGGCGTTCTCTTCTAACATTGGGTGTAATAACTGGATCTTGTATCCTTCCAATATGTTGTTTGATGCTAGGTGCCGTTCTTCTGCTCGCAGAACTACCTTAGGGTTTTCCGCCCCATCTCCCAGAGATTTCATCGACTTTGGAGGCATAATTGGTGTCACCCCATACTTGACACTTGGCGACGTTTTCCCGTCTTCTTCCTGTTTAAACTCTTCTTGTACTCTTTTCTCTTCGCATCCTTGTATATTTTCCACGATTTCTTCTTCTATTATACGCTCCATTTCTTCTATTTTCATTTCCATTTCTTCTTCCATTATTAACTTCAATTCTTCCGTTTTCACTTTCACTTTATAAACATCCTCCTCGGTCTCGATTTGGACCTCCACCGTTTTGCCCTCCGCTGTCTTGACTTCTTCATGGATTTGGTTCGTCATCCCCTCGTTTCTATCTGTTACCGCTACCCTAGCATCTACTTGATGGCATGATTGAAATTTTAGCACCTCATCTTTCCTATCCAGTTCCTCCGCTTTCCCATACGGTTTTTCGCATATTTCGATGAGCTTCCTATTCCGTTCTTCTGTGATTCTTCTCATTTCTTCTGCCGGCTTGTTAATCTGTTCTTCAACCACCTTCCCGTTCTGTTCTTCTATTAGTTTTCTATTCCGTTCCTCCGCCTTCCTATTCTGTTCCTCCTCGGATCTTTTCTGTTTACCTAATTCTTTACTCTGTTCTTCCGTAACCTTCTCAATCTGCTTCTCCGTTTGCTGCCTCAGCTGTTCTTCTAATGAATCTTCTGCCATTACGCCCGTACACGCTTCGTATTCTTCGTCCATCCCCAGGTCAAATCCTACCGCCTGGCTCCCCAGTTCTACCACCTGCCGTTCTAGATCTATAATTGCTCTGTGATCGATCAGAAAATCCGTCCCTATGATTACCGAATACAATAATTTTTTGACTACCAGGGCCACTATCTCGTATACTTGGTTGCCAATTCTGGCTTGAAACATGATTTGTTTTGTGATGGGGCTTGACTTCTTCTGAGTTGCCCCAATCACATACGCCCTATTCATGGGCAAACACATTACCTCTTTTCCTGTTGCTTTTAACTCCTCATACATTTCCTCTGATATTACTGTGGTCGTGCACCCTGTGTCTACTACTGCTTCTTTAATTATTCCCTCACATTCTATTGATATCGTGGGACATTTCCTGATTCTGATCGTTGAGTTCTTACATCTCCGCCACGGTTGGGTATCGTAGGTTACCGGCTGCATAGCGTTTATGGAGACCGCGTTTACGTCATCGATTTCCGCGTCCGCAATGGGGCCACCTATCACCGCGGACTCTATTCGTTTAAATAGTGTCCTTGATCACTACTTGTGCTAGGCTGTGCTAATCGGTCGGGTGCATTCCCGCCCCCGCCTCGCGTCTCCGTATGGTTTGAATTAAATCTGTTCCAGTCCGGTCTCTGGTTCCCCGGCTCTGGTCTCCATCCGTCTCCCCCTCTTCCGCGTTGGTTTCTCTGGTAATCGTTGCTCCTATCATTCCCTTGCCCCTGGTTACGTTCCGATCTAACCATATTAACATTCCCTTCATTTCTGTTCTTTGGTACGCCTTCAAATGTCAAGTCGTACCCTCCTAACACATTCTGGAATCTTTCCAGGTCGGTGTGCTGCACACTACGTAAAAGATTCTGCACCGTAACTGGGAACTGTCTCGTCAGTACACATATTATTTCCTGATCGCTCATCGGTGGGGATAGCGTTTTGTATTCCATAATACGCCTTGTTGCGTATTACCGCAAACTTCCCATTGACTGGTTGTAATGATTATTCATTAAGCTGATTTTAAAATTAATTTGAATTTCCTCATTCCAATACCGCTCAAGGAATCGATCTTTAAATGCCTTTACTGATTCGGGAAACTTATCAAATGTATCGGCCCATATCCTTGCGTTGCCTTCTAACATTAAATATAATACTTGTATTTTACACCTTTCCGAAGTATTGATAACATCTAAATGTCGTTCTGCTGCCTTCATAAATATGCATGGATTCTCTTTCCCGTCACCTGAAAATTTTAGTGATCTTGGAGGGGTAAATGGTACCGTCCCGCTTGCTGCGATTGGGGATGCCTTGCATTCTTTTATTTGTTCAATCTCTGTTCGTAATGACACAACCTTCTCCTCGCATTCCCTCTTATTCTCCAACATTTCTTCCTTGACTACCAATTGTATCCTTTCAATTTTCTCGTCCTGCATAGCGGTTCTATCATCTAATCGCTGATATAGCTTATTCTCTAATTCTCCCCCCAGATTGATTACTTGGGATTCTAACTCCTTTTTCTGTTTCCCTAATTCTTCGGCGGTCCATTGCTCGTGACTTTCTACCCGCTCCGCAATTTTAGTCATCTCATTCTTCGTTAACTCAATTTGTTCTTCGGCGCGTCCTATTCTCCCACTTAATTCCTCTTGTAATTTGCTGATCCGTTCCTCGAATTTCCTATCCTGTTCATCTAATCTCCCATTCAATTCTTCAGCCAACTTCTTATTCTGTTCCTCTACTTTCCTATTTAATTCTTTAGCTAACTTCCTGTTCTGCTCCTCTGTGAATATTTTCTGCTCCTCAGCTGACTTCCTAATCTGCTCCACTGTGGATATTTTCTGCTCCTCAGCTGATTTCCTAATCTGTTCCACTGTGGATATTTTCTGTTCATCTAGTTTCCCATTTAGTTCTTCAATCAACCTCCTATTCTGTTCTTCAGCCAACTTCCTACTTCGTTCCTCCCACATCTCCATCATTTTCTGCATAACGCCTAAATTCATATCTTCTCCACCCCCCCGATTTGGAGTTCCTGCTACCTGGTTCATCGGTGTTGATGTGATTTCTACTTCTCTATTGAAGCTATCCCCTGACGTATCATCTAACCGGCTTCCAATGCCACTATCCCTGCTTTCCGATGACCTGCTGTTATCGATTCCTCCATCTATTTCCCCTACTTCATCCGCCTTTTCTTCCCGGTCCAGCACTACCTTTTGCGCCTCCATTCTGTTGCCTTGAGCTGTCCGATCGATTCTCACTACACTAAAATACCGCACAAATTTTCCACTTGCCTCACCTACCAGCGATATCACAGTTATCCTATGAAGTAACTATATCCGCCACAACACTGTATCCTTCGTGAATGGATTAATTCACACCTATTTCAATTGCTAACTAATGACGGACAACCCTCACTCACCACCAAAACACAATAACACTAATTCAATAGCCATATAAATTTCCACTCACCTACCAATGCATAAACATAATCCTTACAATACATAATATTATTACCATTGAAACACATATACACTGCTAATAGACTCATTAATACTATTACACAAAAATGCTTTCAAATTATAATAAATCCCTTATTAATTGAAATTACTTTTCAACGCACTTATTGCTATATTATGTACATAATCATCATTCACATTTGCATGTCATATTTCCTCCCTGAATTTTCCTCAATAATATCATGTAGATATTCACAACAACCATTCACACTGCTGGTATATATTTCCCAACCTGGTATCTTTTCTAATAAATTCCCCACACTTTACCCTCACCAATAGATAATGCACTACTGAGTGAATGTTCCCAGCAAAAACAATTTTGTGCATAATTTGTACTACACTATTAACCACCTTTATATTCTCGTAAGAATTATTACTACTTCCCCATTTCTTTGATTTCCATGTTATAAAAAAATTGCCAAGCAGTTCAAATATTATTAATATGTCTTACAAAATTTGGAATTCTATTACATTATATTATTTGTAACATGTACATGTATAGCCTTCACAACCTCAGTAACTACAATATTAACTATATATTGGATGCTCACAAATAATTGCCTATGTCAGCCCGCAATTAATTACGCAGCAACATTTTTGTAATTATCAACATTTCATTATGCTTACTTGACTTGTGCATGTTTTTGCTAACACATGTATTGTTACTTTTTGTTGTCTACAATAATACACTTCACTGCCTGCTTCTCATCTGTACCCTGCACTACTATACATCAATTACATGCACACTATTTTCCAACATTTCACCAACTTCCCTAAGGCCACATTTCTTAACTATACGTTATCCACTTGTTCGGGCGCCAGCTGTGACATACCTGGTGGTGCCGGGTATCTTCACTGCAATATAACACTAAGAGAGGGTGTCTTTTACGTGAATGGGTCCTAGGATAAGTCGGTGCAACGTTGGGGAAGTTATTCATACATAGAAATACAATTATGACAAGATTTATTTTAAATCAAAGTTACTATTTACATAATCAGACACCGTTTTTATACTCCGCCTTGGTACCAAGATTAAGAGTAAAATACAACTTTCATACCTTCGGGGCCCCGTTTGAATACCTATGAGGTTCGTCGAGCCGCTCGTGCCGACAGGGTTGTCGACCTCTGCTACTGCTGCGGGCCGTCGGCAGCAGATGGCGTGGTGATCATCCACGGCTGATGCTCCAACAATTCTTCCCCGAACAGGATCTTGATACCTCGGCTGCGCACCTTCCTCGAATCACTGTCCATTAGTGGGTTTAATTACACGACCCCCGCCTACTCCGTATACTGGTCACAGTTCTGTACCGCACGCTTTCCAGAATGTTCCCTCCGCACCAATTTGCGATTCCTAATCACATAACTATGTCGCGTATTACATGCGTCCATTCACTAGCGGAGAGCCCTCGCTACACGTCCGCACTGGTCGCCGCTCTGCTAACCTCTGCTTCGCCGGCCGCACGTCGGCACATCCTTCGGCGGCGGCCGCCTCAATCCAACTAACTAACTTTTTGCACGTGCGCGCTGCCACGCTTGTACCCGCCGTTCTCACGCTCGCCTCCCGGCGGGCACCGGTGGCGGCGGCGACCGTTGCCGGCTGCCCGCTGCTCGCAGCGCCCGGCGCTCGCACCGCGCAGTCCAGAATAGCTATTGAATTCTTACACTAATGATTTAATTAGTGTAATGAAACACATATTCTGGGTTTCAATATATATATATATATATATATATATATATATATATATATATATATATCCGATTATCCACACCTAATAGATTCGCAAATAGCGCTTTACGCTGACGACACTGCACTCTTTTCAAAGCATGGGGACATTATGACAGCTAGGAATAACTTACAAGACGACCTTGACATATTCAAGAAATGGGCAAAAAAGTGGAGAATTAAAATTAATCCAGATAAAACACAGGCAAAAGTTTCACCCTAAGACATCCCCTCACCCCTTCGCAGTTAATTTTGAACAACGAAAATATTCCTTGGGCTGCAAATAATACAGCAGCCAAATATCTAGGAATGCAACTTGATACAAAATTAAACTGGAAAACACACATTTACACAACAAGAACAAAAACACAAGCAAAACTATCCAAACTTTACGCACCAATTAACAAAATATCTTCCCTTAAAATAGAGACCGGAAAGTCTATAATTCGACCAACTATGACTTATGCATGCCCAATATGGGGAAATGCAGCAAAAACTAATATAAACATGTTACAAACTATACAAAATAAAGCGCTAAGAACTATAATTAAAGCCCCATGGTTCATTTCGAACAAGCAAATATACCACGAACTGAAAATTCTGACAATAAAAGAACACATCACCAAACTGTCCGAAGCCTTCTTCACATCACTCCCCTCATCTCCCAGCACCCCCATTTTCAATCTTGGACGCACAGCAGAACCGAACTTACGCATCAACTCACGCTTCCCTAAAGACAGATTCAGACCACCATAAAACAGCAGAAAATGGGCCTCAAATATTATAACCTTCATCGAATAATCATATCAACGATTAATCTCTGTACTCTCAATATACTTCCGTATTAATTTAAATTATTAAAAAAAACATTTATCACATCCGTCCAGGGCACCCACAGTTAGGAAATAAACCAAAAGTTATATATGATTCTATTCACAACCCTGAAAAACATGTATGTTGAACAGGTAGACAAAATAAAATAAAAAATAAAAAACATCTGCAGAGGTGTCAGAAAGTCACATAAAGAACGTTATGAAACGTTTTACGGATAACCACCATATTTCGAACCCCTTCTTCCAGCCAACACAACTTCTTCCAGCAATTGTGTTATCTAAAACGACCCTGTGGTTTTCATTATATAATATTGTAGCTGTAGGAAGACTTCGAAAAATATTTTCAACTTATGCAATCTTCGAAAAATCAGTAACTTTAAGAAAAATGAGATCACCATTCTCTTAAGCTTTTGAAAGAAAAGCACACGATTAAAATACTTTCTGTTTTACAAAGTAAGGACGATTAAGTAAACGTTATCACTCATCTCGACAAATTCATCCACACTACAAGCTCAAGTAAACACTCTTCCTTTCTTAAAAAAAGATCTCACCGCCAAAGTAATTAAAGCTATCAATACTAAAAACTAAATCAGAAGACTATGGTTCCTTTTAAAACCAAAGTTAGAAAATACTTAAATCTCATAATAAACATAGTCATAACACACAAGAATATCAGTAGTATTAGCACTCTGTATATCAGAATCAGATGTGAGCGGCGGCGATGGTGTGACGGTTAGCGTACCGGACTGTTATGACGCGGGTTCAAACCCGGTCGAAGCCGTGGATTTTTAGGGCGACAAAATCCTTCGTACGCCTTCCTTCGGAGGGGAAGTAAAGCCGGCTGTCCCATGTTCGTAGATTTACTTGCATGTAAAAGTTCCTCAAGCCTAAATGACGCCTCTGAGCTAAATTCAAATCGCCTGTTTCTCGCCCAAGAAATACCTTCTTTCTCTGCTAGTTGATGAAAGGAGCGTAACGAAATTTGCGTGGTCAGACGGAAGAGCGGGCCTGATGGCTCGAGTCTCGCCACGTAAAATAAGGCCAATTCAATTCAATTCAATTCAATTCAATCAGAAAGTCTCCGACAATTCCGAGCCTTGGCAGAGAGCGTGGCGCATAGATTTCACTAATAGATAAGGCGTTCGCGTGACCTCCGGGACTGCGAATGCTAGCCAGCGAGAACCATCGATCATAGAATGCGTTTGGTCACGCTCTAAATAACACCATTTTAAAAATCTTACTTTCAACAGCAGTAGCATAACTCGCCAATATAGTATACAACTCCTGTTTCAGAAATACCTACTTTCCCAACAATGAAAACACACAGCAATCATCCCCAGTCCCAAACTTAACGAAATTGCAATAGCCCCAAATAGTTATCGCCCTATAAGCTTACTGTCTACAATATCCAAAACATTTAAAAAATATCTGAAAAGACTAACCCAATTCTTACGAACCACCAAAGTTATCCCCAGCTAACAATTAGGAGTCACTACTCAGCACCAGTTATTAAGAACCACAGAAGATCTCTACTCTTCAGTGAAGAGTCTTTATGCCAGAAAAATTCGGACAGTAGGTATCTTCAGCGTCATAACACAGATCTTTGAAAGAATATGACATCAGGCGCTACTAATAAAATAAACAAATGAAATCCCTCATTATATCACCTCAACCATCCAGTTTTCTATTCAACAGAACCTTTTCAGATAATGTCAATACCACCACTTAAACCCAAGACAAAGAAATGTAGACCTCCCCGAAAGATCACCAATATTCACTCCATTATCAATGTGGCAGACATACCTACTTTTAATTCAATTAAAATCGTCCCATTTGCAAAACGACGCGTCCATATTTCCTCAGGACTCAACCTACCCAATATAGGAAATACAGTGCAACTATAGTATAACACATTACTGCAATGCAACTATAATATTAGTATAATTATCAGCTGGGACACTACACTAAAAATTAAATTTAACCCATTAAAAACTGCTGCCAAAAGATTCAATCAAAATATCGTATACTTCTCCCACCCCCTTAACGTTAAACAACGAACCAATTATTTGGCGCCACAAGCACAGCACAATTTAATATGTTGGACTCAACGCAGACACAAAACTTAACCGAAACGTGAACCGAAACCTAAAATCAAAGTTCATCAAGCAAACATAAAATTATTGAAAATAAGACCAATCATAAATACAAATTCCACAAACCATATAACACATCCATAATAATTTACGAAACCATCTTAAGATCCTCCTTTTGTAGGTGTGGTCCACCTGGATTAACGCACCCAAAAACGTCATTAATAGATTTCAAGTCTTCCAAAACCAGTACCTAAAAGCCACAAGCACCACAAACGCTAGTTGTGCTTTAACAAAGTATCCATCGAACACGAAGTCACTCCTATCAAATACCTGTCCATCAACTTCTTTTTCTCCCTATCGCAAATCTCCACATTAAATACCCTTAAAATCGGACGAAATTATATACAATAAACAAATAGAAAATAAATTCCCCTTCTGCCTGTTTACGAAAGAAACTCGCTGAATTTGTCACTTAATAGAGATTCCTTCCTCCCCCTTCTATTAGTTATAAACATAATATGGAAGTTAGAAGTAAGCAACTTAAATGTATCTGTAATACAATGTTTTGCAAATAAATAAATAGTAAATAAAAGAAAAAAGTCACACCTACTACTGACGCCTAACTCATCATAAAATGTGTTACTAAAATAATTGATTTAAAAATTATTAAAAATATATTGTTATTGATTAAACAAACTGTGGAAAACTTACCTTTTTCTTGAGACTGATCATGTTGTCGTTGGCATCTAATTCTGTGAACACTCGTAAGAAATATGGGTAGGTGTAGATTTTCTGAAATTCTTGGTTCACTTCTCTCAAGGAATTAATTTCTCGTTGATACACTGGCACGGTCAGGAAACTGACTATTGAGTCTTGATAGGTGCATACCAGTGTTACACTGGCAAATCCCAAAACACTGAATAAAATTCTTTCAGGCCGCGAAGTAGGAAGATAACCCAACATTCCCGTTAGATAAATTCGAAATGCTTCTAGAAGATAAAGACCGAATAGACCAATACAAGGACGTAAACTTCTTCCTAACTTCAGAAATCTATAAATGGGTATTTCTCGTAGAACGTCAATATACGAAGAAATCTTTACATTCCCCTCAATCACACTAAACATATAATTGGTTTTCGTCTTACTGGTCCTCAGACTATGTAAAGCATCTCTCCCTAAATGTAATTCAATTTGTTTATACCCTGAAAAATCTTCACAGTATTCATGATTTGCATCATCGTTCTTTATTCGGTTGATTCCACAGAATGTTGTATATAACGTTCTTACACAAGCAGTGACGAGAATGGAGGATCCTAAAATGAACCACACTTCTTTGGAAAACGGTAGAAACAACAAATGCACAAACGGCACCCTTTTAGGCGTATGCACCAGCACACAGTAATTATCTTGTTCGTGAGGATAAGTGTACTCCACAAGATGTCTCCATGGAGGATCCATCACCCAAGAATTTGCCGCCATATCAGCCTTTCCGTAGGCTACCATCCCCATGGCCCCATTAAGTACTTCCGCCGTTACATTATTAATAGTTGTGTTAATAAAGAACCCATGAGGAAGATTATCGTCGGGCCGCACAACCTTGTAACTCGCATTCATGTGTTTGAGAACTTCCCGCACCAGAGAACCATCTTGACCTTGAAGAACAAGTTCGCCTCTAGAAGTGTTTCTGATGTACACGTATGGTTCTATATCTACCATTGCTAGTCGGAGTGTGTATCCATGCATGTTGTCAGTCACCGAGTAATCATTTCCTTCCACTTCAATGACTTTCGTAGGGGATTCTTTATTTTTGAATGGATTGTACGTGTACACTTTCAAACACTCGCACATTTCACATTTTTCTTGCCGCCTCTTCCACCTGATGAGAAACACGTTAACCAAGGACTGAGCCCAGAAGACGGAGAACACACGTTCCTCCAAGCCGTCGTCGCCTTCGCCCTCGACGTCCCCGTGGCCGTCCTCTTCGTAAAGCAGCAGGAGTCTGGCCTGGAAGTGCCACACGCGGTGCGCCTGCAGGGCCTGCAGCTTGGAGGCGAGCTCCCGGGCGCGGAGGCGGCCCAGCCCGATGATGAAGAGCTCGCTCTTGTCGTAGTGGCAGTAGGGCAGCCGGCGAGGGAGGGCGGGAACGCGGGCGCTGGCGCCCAGGACCAGCACGGGGCGAGCGGGCGGGCGGGACGCGTGGGCGAGACGCAGCAGCCGCTCCAGCAGCTCGCCCCCGCCGCCCCCGAAGTCCACGAAGCACGCCTGGACAACAAGGGTGCAATACACTGAATGAGAAGCAGCTTTACAACGACTCTAACGGGAAACCTTGGCTTCGAGTCCTGATAATGCAGGATTTTCGAATCCTGCCAGATAAGCGTTTGCCAACTGAAGGGGAAAAGGAGGATGAACCGAATTCCCCTTCAAGAGCAGGTACTCGGAGAAGCAGTGCGAGCGAAGGGGGCAGCGAGGAGCAGACGGCAATCGTCGGTAATGAAAATCTTCGCAGTGGGCCTTTGGTGATGTTTCAGGGAACATGAGTGGGAGGCCATCTACACCCGTTGATTTTCTTTCGGTTTGGGAGGAAAGGTTTCCTTTTGTAGTCACTGAAACATTCATTTGTCAGTTGTCATAAACAGTTATTTGTATACTACGGTAATCGTGAACAGATAATTTAAACTTATTTGTCAGTAGTTAAAAGAGAAGAATTGCGTAGTTGCTCTACAAAACGATGTTTATTAATTATTATCGCACAATTTTTCATTTTCAAAAGTTTGCAATGCCTAATATAGATTAGGTACACTTCGGCGCTCTTAATTTTCTTTCTTTCGGCGTAGAATTTTCGAACACATTGTTTAAAATGAAAGTGAATTATTTTGAAATAGTTGTGGATGTCGATGGTACAAAATTTTAGTTAGGACGGTTTTCTCCCATACATC
Organism: Gryllus longicercus; assembly: GCA_038098605.1. Lineage (NCBI taxonomy): Eukaryota > Metazoa > Arthropoda > Insecta > Orthoptera > Gryllidae > Gryllus > Gryllus longicercus. Next base: position 1,872,711 of record JAZDUA010000139.1, read on the forward strand.
AAGAGAATCAGATCTTACAATAGCATGAGTTGTACGCCAGTACGTCCACCCAGTACGTCCGGCTGCGATGAATTTCGCAGCAGTTCTTTTACAAGCATCTATTGGAAATCTATTGATGTAATAAATGGTTGAATGTTTGACTACCGGTTGGCACGGACATTCCTCCTTAAACAGCGAGGGAGACTCATGAGAACGGAAAGAACGCGCATGCGTAATAGAGCCATCTTTGCGAATTGTCGCTGTTCATCAGGTAACCTAATGCGAACTTGCGATTGCAATCGCCCAGAAATTTTTCTTTGCGATTGTAATTTTTTACATTGAGTTTTTGCTAAGATTTCTTACATTTTTACACGACAAGTGTTTGTAGTTTTTGTGTGCCGAAGCATATTTTCTTTATGAACCAATGATATAAATATTAGGAACAACAAAACATCATCAGTTCTTCGTTAATTGGACCACCAGACGCATTTAAAGTTGTTACATGAGCAATTAATGCAATGTTTACTTGCAACTTATTGAGGAATCTGTTTAGAGTTTGCAGAGCTTTCAAAATTATCAGAAATTCAATCATTCGTTTTTTACATTCATCCAACAAATTCAACCTTTATAATAGTATTTCTACAGTTTATATAATTATCATCAGATTGGTTATTTCAGGTATTTCTAGGTCACGGGTAAAGTAAATAGATTACTAGAACTCGCGGACACGGCGTCCAGAAAAAATTGACGCGAGATTTGAAAGTAAGAGTTACAGAAATTGTTATGAAGTGGCGGTTCATAACTGGATATCAGGTCCATGACAGTCTATCGGAGAAGTTACTGCACAGTTATTGGCACAAATTTAGCTACATTAATTCCTATTTTCTCTTTAAGGTAAATAAATGATCCATTAAAATGAAATAATACATCAGTCCGATTTCAAATTCTCAATGTAGAGTAAAATTAAAAAATTTGAATCAAAAGAATCTTGATTTTATAATCTTGCTTACTTAAGAGTGATATAAATGTATGAACTTTCTACCTTCATATTAGAAGGTTTAACAGAACAATATTCTTTTCTGTAGCGGACTGTCTGTCCGTAAGCAAGAGTGGTTACCTTATAGAGACTTGTTAATATATATATATATATATATATATATATATATATATATATATATATATATATATATATATATATATATCACATTATTGTTAAATACCAAAAATAACTGAATTATTTAGTATCACAACACAGAACGAAAGAAGGGAAGCAATTCGCCATTCAAACATATTCCTGTCAATTAGCAAAGATGTTTATATAAGGAAGAATTTAGTAAATAAATAAATATAAAATAGTAATAAGTAGTGAAGAATGAAACATAATACAATTCTCGGTTATTAATAGAAAAAAATCAGGCAAACATATTTCGTATGGCGACACAATTCTACGCCGTGCGATGCTTCTGTTTGTATGTGCACGCCCCTTTCTGGAGTTTGAGTGGAAATGAGTGCGGAGTGAGGGGAAGTTGCCCGTGCACGTAGGAGCACCGGGCTCCACACGCAGGCAAGTAGCTCGTGCGGGCGCGGTTTCATGTGCCTGGTTTATAGCATGGCATCCAGTTTTAACAAATATTAAATTATTAAAACGATAATACGTCCCCCATTAACATACGCCTGTCAAATTTGGAACAATATAGCAAACACACGTCTAAAGAAACTACAAATCATTCAAAACAAGTACCTACGAAAATCCGTACAAGCCCCTTGGTTTATTCCAAATAAGCAAATTCACAGAGAGCTAAACATTCCTTCCATTAACGAATATATTCAACAGATGAGTAACAGATTTTTCACCCTGTTTCCGACGTGTACAAGTGCACAAATATTTAATCTAGGCAGAAATGCTTCCATCCCAACCCGCATTATTTCCCGATACCCCAAAGACTCTCTTAAACCACCTTAAATTAGAATAATTAAAGGTGAATGATAATAATAATAATAATAATAATAATAATAATAATAATAATAATAATAAACCAAACTTAAAATGAATTTCTTTTGAATTACTGCTCTGCAGACTTTCTTTACGAGGTAGCCGTGTGGCCCTCCTCAAATACTGTTAGCCGAAAGGCCAAAAATTATGTGTATTAATAAATTGTAAATTAAAAACCCTGAAAAGCATATTATGCCGAACAGGCAGAAAATAAATTTAAAAAAATAAAAAATAAAAAAAATATTAAGACTTTCAAAAATGCATGAGTAACCAGTGGACAAACTTGTCAGATACTCAAGGCCCAGAGGGATAACCTTGTTATAAATGGGATCTGATAACTTCACGGATATACGGTCTGACATAAATGACCACACAGAATGTGTTCCAGTTATTTATGTATATGCCTCACTTTCCACAAGACTTCGACCTTGCCCTGTGATCTATCTGCGGTATTAACCATTCTAAAATCATAGAATGAACTAAATTAATTATTAATAATTCGTGATTTGCAGTGTAAGATAATCTTCAATACCTTTATTCTGACGTGAAGTTCTAGTGTTTCAACAAATTAGAAAAAGTACTTTTGTTCGGTTATGCGTTGTAATTTGTCATATCTGTCATCTAAGAGATTCTCAGCAATTTTCGCAAACCAATAAAATATCTACGTAGCGACAATGCTCATGAGCAAATGTTCATAAAAATAGGTATTAGAGAAAATGGTCGGTTGGGTGGCAGCAGGGAACGGGAGCCATGTGTATTTTGTTTTTAAATTATACTTACTTTATCTAAACAACTGTCACATAGAACTATTAATCATTGTTGCATAGTAGTCACATCAAAGACCAAAGAGGTAGGCAGATTAGGACCTAAACGAAGTCGTTTGAAGAAATTTACATTATAAAAAGTATAATTCCCTTTAACACATTTATAGGAGTAAATACAATGAGGCCGGAACTTTTGGATGAGCCTTTGTTACAAAATTAATTGTTTACCCTTTTTTCGCCAATACAGTGTACGCCGTAAACTCACTGTAGAATACGGCCAAAAATTATCAAAAATATGTCACTTAACTGCATCGGTTGACAAATCGGTAGTTCATTCACTTTATCGGTCATATTATTATCACATAAATGGATTTTAATCTACAAACATTAAGTAACTTGCACAATTTAATTTAAAAATGAAATTTTATTTACTATGTAAATAAATACTTTCTCTACTAGTTAACTTTACAGTTCAAACTGCTTATATTGCTGCAAATCGACCCAATTATCCGAGACAGTCTATTATTTGGAGTCCCTATCCCGACAGGAAAGCGGGAGGCCAACATTCCTATTTTTGTGAAGAGTTTTCGGCATGAAATGCCGTCAACAATATTATATTTATCAAAATGTATTCCGATTGCTTTGCATTTGATTATAAAAGATTAAGTATAACAAGATCTTGTACTCCTGTACCACGAAACAAGTTTCGAAATCAGTTGTAGTTTCTAGGAAATGAAATGCAGCTATCACGTAATATGAACAAGCATGTTATCAAAATCGTAATCGAGAAATTCAATAATCTGAACCTGTTGCCTCTGAGAGATTTTGTGTGATTTAGCATGAAGTTTCAAAAATCATTGACAAATACTGAACTACTTCATAAGTAATGAAAGTGTAAATTAAACAAATGCGTGTATTTTTCACAGAGGAAGGGAAATGGTTGGTGGAGCAAACCTTGCGTTCTCCGGAGAGGAGTGAGAGAGAATGTGAAAATGGGGGAAGGCGGTTAGGGAGTAGTTTAAGAGGGGTGAGAGAGAGAGAGAGAGAGAGAGAGAGAAGGGAGAAGGCAGGTGGGTCATACTTCGCGTCTTGGGAGGCAGAGAAGGAGGGAGACAGCGAGAGCGAGAGAGAGAGAGAGAGAGAGAAAGAGAGACAGAGAGAGAAAAGAGAGAATAGTGTGAAATAAACTGAGCGTACCTCGCGTCCCCAAGAGGGGCGGGAGAGAGTAAGAGAGAGGGGTAGAGTATTTCATGTTCCCAAGAGGACAGAAAGAAAGAAAGAGAGAAAGATAAGGAGGGAGAGTGGGGCACACCTCGCGTCCTCAAAAGTGTTGGGAGAGAGAATCAGAGAGATGGAAAGAGAGAGAAAGGAAGATGGAAAGAGACAGAAAGAGAGGGAAAGAGCGAGAAAGAGAGAGAAGAGAGAAATCGGGTGGGCTTGCCTCGCGTCGTCAAGAGGGGTGAGGGTGAGAGAGAGTAAGAGAGAGGGGTAGGGTGAGAGGAACGTATTTCATGTTCTCAAGAGGAGAGATAGAAAGAAGCAGAGATAAGGAGGGAGAGCGAGTCCTCGCGTCCCCAAGAGGGTTGGGAGAGATGAAGAGGGAGAGAGAGGGTGAGATAGAAAGAGAGAATGAAAGAGAGAGGGAGATACGGAGAGAGAGGGAGAAAGGGAGAGAGAGGGAGAGAGGGAGAGAGGGGGAGAGAGAGGGAGAGGGAGAGAGAGGGAGAGGGAGAGAGAGGGAGAGAAAGGGGGTGAGGGAGAGAGGAGAGAGAGGGCGAGAGAGGGAGAGAGAGGGAGAGAGAGGGAGAGAGACGTACCTCGCCGTGGGCGGTGGCCGCGAGGGCGCGCACGCGCTCCGCAGTGCAGGCGAGGCGGCGGCGGCCCGCGTCTTGTGCTGCAGGCGCGAGTGGAGGCTGCAGCGCCGCCTGCACCAAGCACAGCCCCAGAGCGCACACGGCGCCCGCGCCACGCAGCGCGCGCACCAACATGCTTCCATGCGCCCCGCTCCACGCCCCCTGCCGCACGCACAGCACGCTCGTCACAATTGGGGAGGTGGAGTCCGAAACGCACTGAGGTACAAAATGCTTTATTTTTTACGGATAAGGTATTGATTTGTATTGCCTTCGATACGGAGTGCGATATACGCTGCTGAACTTTCATGAATCGTCAGAATCATAGTTACGAGGGAAATATGAAAACAGTTGAATGATGCTACACGTTCTCTTACAGAGGGAATTAGGAAGGGGAATTAGGGGAAGTAAATATAAAAGAACAAATCCATGCAAGTTAGCTTCCAGATAATTAGTAAATAAGTAAATGTAATTATTCAAAAAAATATAATATTGTATGTGCCATTGGCATAAATTGGTTATCTTAGACCAAAGGCCATCGGAGTTTTTGTCGCCAATCAATCATTAGAACCCTTATAACGCCCTTGGTGAACAAATGACTATTGTTTTGTTGTGCCTCTAAATAAATGATTGAGCCCGATTGGAAAAAAAATAGTTTTTTCAGTTTTCTAACTTCATGGCTAAGTACATTTTTGGAAAACATTTATGTCTGATCATATGTATCCATGACTTGCAATCTGTGATAAAACCCAAACAAAAAATTGACTTGGTGTCTTTCGAATGCGTTATTTCAGTTACAGACTGTTAAAAATGGAGCTATTTCAATAACAGCAGTTTTTCAGCAAACGAAAAAAAGAGTAAATAAAAGAAATACATTTTACACTTTTTGAGCAGAGGTACAAACAAAGAAGTGTAGTGTGCAATGAAGCGTAGTTTTCATATTTTATTTGCATTTTGTTTGCGTACAAACAATTGGCAAAGTTGCATAAATTTGTGGATACAAATACTTGAGAGTAGAAAGTTAATTGCCCCTACCCTACTTATATTACATTTGTAGTAGTTAACAAGCTGCACTCAACATATATGATAAACATACAATAATAAATATATACAATATTAAATAATTTAAAATTAATTAAATTCATAACACAAAATTTCGGAAAGGAATAACTTACAGTCGATATGCAAGGTCTAAAGTATGAAGTCGTTGAAGTCGTGGTGATGTCACTGTTGTCTAGCTAGTTGGTGGCTAGAATATTGGACAAGAATAGGACTTCCATTTATTCCTGCCGTACGGCGGAGCCTACTTTTATCTATTCTATTATATGCCCATTCTGCCCCTCTGCCTTGCTCCCATCTAAAAAACTTGGTCTTCCTCACTCACTTTCGCACCAAAAAATATTTATATTTTAGATTCCATACAACAAATTTCATTCTTAAAAATATCTTCACTAATACATTGTAAGAGAGAGCCAAATAAATTAAGCTTCTTTGATGTTTGAATATCTACTCTATATCAATATCTATACTAATATATAAAGAGACACGTGCGTTGAATTACAGTTGACAATTTCCGAATGTACTGAACCAAAATCGATTAAGCTTTTGCTCTCGCTTCTTTTAAAGGTCATAAGTGCCATAGGCTATGATTTAGTAACATAAATTTTAATATTTTTTCGAAATAACTACTTTTGTGGACATTTTCGCCTAGTATTACACCACAGATTCAAGAATACACCATTGGGCAATAGTTTAGCTGCGTGCCACCAGAGGATGACGACTGAGATCTACGATTGTGGTCATCAATACACACAATTGAGTATAGGACAGACAAGGACTGATTGTTTATTTTTTTCTTTTAAATTTATAATCCGAACTATTCATATTTAAGAATGATCCTGTGAGTTTTTATCGTCTCGTATATTATGTCAGTAGCACAGATACCTTTTCCGGCTCTCACACGCAAACCAAAATATAAATGAGGTCTATAAAGAAAGAGAATTTAACGGAGAAGTTGACGAATTGCACTTTGATTATGAAATATTAAGGATTTGTTTAAAAACGCATCTTATTTAAATATTCATGTCAAATGCGACCCGCAACACTCGTTGTAGTTGTTATTTGGAAAATTTCGTCGGATTCTGAAAACCCGCCCAAAACCGCACATGTTTTGAGGCATTTCCGCCCATTGGGAGGTATTCCGCGAAGTCAATTTTTGTTCCGCTCGTGAGAGAGAGACGTTTTCCATCCCAAGAAACGGTATTCCGCCCAACCTGACAACCCTGGTATAGATTCCCGCTGAAAGTGCTTTATGTAATTTTCTAATTTCTATGCAAACTGTGGGCCAACGAAATTTCGAGGGCTTTTCCAAAACATATAGTGCTGTTGTGGATTCGAGAGGTGATTGGCATCATTTGCGAACTGATAGAGCATAGTCATTTAGGAACGGTATGGATAATGAACAGCAATACAATCATTATATTATTATTGTATCCTTCTATACACCACAATAGTAAATAATTTATTACGAAATATTGTTTTCCCCTAATCTTTGCAATCCAAGTTAAGAAACCACGTAATAGTTAAGCGTTTCTGGGCAAAACACTTAAAGAAAACAGTAAACTTAACAACACAAAAGACACAAGAAACATTTGTGCATCCAATTGATGAAAAGGCACTGGTGCGTTCTCTCAACTGAAAAGCCTCGTTCTGTGTGTGACAAGACCCTAGGCACCAACGCTCACCAGTTGCACCTACCTGCGGTTGCACTGGCACCACACGCGTGGAGCGGTGCCTTGGGTGTGTATTGTATGCGCGCCGCGTGTTTGCCTCTCTCTGTTCATTGGCCACCCTGTCAAGTGAGCAGCACGCGATCCACATCGCATGGAATCTCATCGATTGACTCCCGCTCGCCTCGTCGACCGGCGCTGGTGCGTGACGAACATTGTGTGGTGTTGATAGAAAGATAAGGATGCAGTGCGCGTGCTGTTTGCTTATCCGTTAGCTAGTTTCTCTACAAAACGATAATTTGAATCTTGTAAACATAACAAAATATTTACGATTTTCTTAGAAAGTCATGTGATACATAAAGCTTTTTATATTTCCCTGGAAATGTAATTTTGTGTGTATGTCCAAAACTGTGATTTTTTTTATATCTTCGTCACACTCAGCGATAAAATGTTTATTAAGGAGCAAACTGCTTCACTCAACTGGTTCATATTTGCTGAAGCTTATTTATAGACTTTTGGATTAAGTCATTTTTATATTAAGTACGTGATGTGATATATTTTCGTGATCGACTTCACGCCAGAGACACTTATTTAAATAACGAATTAATATAATTTTGTTTTAATGATATTGTATAAAAACGCTTATATTGGAAATCATCTGCTTCATCTTTACTTTTTATTATGTACACGTAAGCTTCCACGGCTCGAGTTCATGACTTACTGACTGTCCGGGTAAAGCCTCGTCGTTGGTTGAGAGACCAACGTTTCGCCTGTCATCTCGCAGGCTTCCTCGGGGAAGTGACTTCCTCGTCCCTGCCCTGACGAAGCCTGAGTCTCCCGGACAGCCAAGAAGTCTTTCTGGTTTTATCGACTTGTACATTTTCTTTGATAAACAGAAGTGTCTACGTATGTAATAAAGGGCGAATATGGAAAATAATACCTACGTCCTTTTTTTAAGAAACAGTTCAACTTTCTTTGTGTTCTTCCGATTTCACAACTTTATTCACATCGACAGAAACAAACATTAGATTCCAACGTTGTTATAAGCAAAACTGGCTCTAAGAGAACTCTAGAATTCCCACAGATCGTCGCATGACGACAGACATTTTGTAAATATTCAAAAAGCTTTGGAGGACAAGGCTATCACATTCGATAGTCATGTCAAGGTAGCAGAAAATATAACTAGCTTTTAAAAAAGTTTGTATTATCCTTTTTCGGCGAAATTATGTCTTTCAAGGGTTTTAATTTATAACTGGTTTCTGCACGGGGTACTACCCCCATGTCCAGAACAACTGCTGCAAAATTTACACGTCATGATTGTACAAATTTCGCTGGCACAAATTACACGTCTCGTTACTCGTCACCTGGCTAATTACAGACTTTTGGAGAGGTCAGTTGGCAGGTATTGAACAAAATTCAGTGTTTTTCATTCCCATTTTTCGGCTTGAAACACATATATTATCCATTAAAATTAAATGCATCAGTTAAATTTGCACGTCTCAATACAAAGTAAAATTAAACATTTTCAATGGAAAGAAACTTAATATGTAATCGCATTTATTTAAGAGTGATATTGTATTAACTTTCTACGTTCAGGTTAGTATCAATGATTGTTTAAAGAACTGTTCGCGCGATGCATGATAAAATTTAGAGCATGTGAACAAATTATGAATGAAGGTCAACCTGCAATACATCACACGTATTCGCATTAACTCAATCACGGATGTGGAGGGCGCAGGATTTGCCATTTGAATACATTAAAGAACTACTGTCAGCACGTTGAAGCATTAAAATTTTGTCTGAAGTCTTAAATATTTAAAGAAAAAGCTTTGAGATCACCTGTCTGATATTCATTTACTATTTGAGTTTAATGTTTCATGAAACCCAGTCAGACACACAGATTGCCAGCACTAGTCCGTGTGGCCCCACGAGATAACATAGCACATGTCCGAGAGAACTTCCACGCTGGCGGAGGCGGAGGGAAACTATATTTGCCACAGAGATAAACTTATCTTTTACAGCAATTCACTCGCTATGGTTCACTTTATGCTTTCATTATTCAACAGAGCTTTGAAAAGAGCTATGACATTGAGGAATTTTAGTGCCAAACATCAATATTTTTATAATGATTTTTGAAAAAATAATAAATGATGGATGGACAGACATAGAATAATCAAACTTCATTGATTATTAGTGCATTGAACCCCAATTTCGTTTATTAAGAGGCGAATCTGTCGTGTAGCTGTGCGTGTAGTCGAGAATGTTCACCAAATTAATCAGGGACTCATCGAGGCGCTTCGAAACGAGCTCACTTAACGTAGGGAGACAAATCAAGCAGCAGAACCTCGTCATCGTCCTGTACTAAACGCAAATGTTTATGTTTTAAATTGCCATGGAAATTAATCCTCACAATAGTAGTTAATAAGGAAAAATATAATTTTTGAATTAATCAATTTCAACGTTTGTTTATGAAAAAATAGTTACATCATATTTAACAAGCCGAAAGACTATCCCAATTTTTGCAACAAGCCACTGAATTTATACTGAAACGAATAAAACGCTGATATGATCAATAATGTTTGAACTGATTCAATATCTACGCACTCATCATTTATATTTTGCAAACACGCATTTATAAAAGATATTGATATTCATCAATGCTGTGCTTCATTTTACGGAGATAAAAAAAAAATCCCGTACCTTGGGTCACCAATGAACCAGAGGGCACGTGACCACAGGCTTCAAATTGCAAGGGTAATGGTATATCTGGGAGAATTTAACTAGTTTTGCTTCAGAATGACACAGACTTTCCCGTGCGACTTAGTTTTCTAATTTCTTGGGATTGGTCTAGTTTTTCGGTTTTGCCTCAAGATCTTCTTAGCTGTCATCAATTGCCTTCCAAAGCACACTTTTTTTTACATTTTCTCAACTTATCGGTCCCTAAAGGCATAACAGGAAAATCACCAAGAATATAATTAAATAGTAAAATCTTGTTCTATTTAAGAATTTTCGTTGAAAAATATGGTGCCAGTTTTGAGAAAATGTCGTTTAACCGTTTCTATAAACAGGAATTTGAAGCTCGTGTTCACAGAAAAATTTGGGTTTTCGAGAATCGTCATTGAAAATCATTTAAACTCTTTCCACTCACAAATTTATTAATGTATATAAATATTCTGTAATATAAATATTAACGGCGTAGGAGATATTTAAAAAAACATATTTTTGTAATTTGTAAATAACGAAAGAATACATTAAATCGGCATTGATACGATGTTATTCAGTCCATTTAGAATTATCTCTAATGAAAGGTTACAGCAAAAACTTCTAGTTGTTTTTGAGAAATTCTGTTTGTCATTTTTTAATATTGACTATATTCTACATAAAAGTGCGGGAAAATAACTAAAATGTTCCAGAAATGTACAAGATGTAAATGAAAGACCTAATGTGGAGAACAAATTTCATTTTAAGAAACATTGAATTTGTGGAAAGACTTTGCAAAAAATCAAATTTTTACAATTTCTGAAGTTTTAGTGCAAATCGCACCAATGACATGTTTATATGTGTCTTTTGCCATATTATTACAAGAAATTAAAAGAAAAACATTGGAGCCATTTTTGAGAAAATTACAAAAGTATCTTAGGGTCGTCATGTAAATTACCCCCAAAATTTAAATACTTTCATTATTAAAAGTCTTTCAATTAAAAATCTTTCAGAATCACAGATCTTCTAGGTGAAACTAGATTGTCGAAGGAATATTGATTTTTTTAAAAATCCTACAAATATTTTAGGCGTTAGTCTTGTTCACAGACGAATGTGCATAGAGATATGAATAGTTGCAAGTTTAAGATAAGTTAGGTACTAATGATCCCCACCATAATATATCTGTACCCAGCATAAAAAATAAATTATATAAATACGTACATATAAGAGAAAGTTATACAGTTGCTGGTGATATGATTATTAACGGCGTTAGAGGTATTTCTAAAATACATACATTTGTATAATTTTTGAAAAACAAAGGAATACATCAAGGTGGCATTTATGTGACGTTGTTTAGTCTGCAGCATTATACCTTCAAAAATTTGCATAAATGTTCATTCATGTAGCATAATTTAAAGCAAATTTACTCATAAATGCTATTATGCATACAAATTGCCGGTAATATAAATATTAATGACGTGAAAGAGATGTCAAAAAATTACAGTTGTGTAATTTTTGAAAATAAAAAAATAGAAAAAATGGCGTTTAAACCATCTGTTATACTATATTTAGCACTAACCCTACCAAAAGTTCACGGAAACAAATTTTAAGCCATTTTTGTGAAATGTCTCTTTTGTTTTAAAAAAATATTGCATATATTGTAGGAAACAATATTTTCACGAAAATGTACATGGTCTTAATGAAGTAACTAATTGTGAAGAACAAACTTTATTTGTAGGAAAAATACTAATCTCTAATTTTGTGGTTGTGAGAAGTGAGAGAAAGTAAAAGTAATTTCTATAAAAGTTAGATGATAGTTGAAGTGTTATAACATGGGGTATTGAGAAACATCCGAAAGTGTACTCGATGAAAACTACTTCTACAATGACAAGATGGGTGATATAACAGACAATAGGCTAAAAACGAAACTAACTGCTAACAGAGTGGTGCAATCTTCAGTATTTATAAGCTTCTTACCATACTGCAGGGACGCTGATAAGCGCTAAAATGTTATATTTTGCGAAAACAATGTATGTAATTTTATACTACGTATCTGGAAAACCCAAACGAAAAATGTTACCTAACAACTCCACGCTACATAACGGACAGATAGAAGTAAATGTCTTTCATCTTACAAAACTGCTGTATCATACTCCATTTTAGTGTCACCGTGCACGAAACAAGCATAAAATTCAACTGTTGGAACAAAGTCATTCCTCACAGCCCATTCTGTTATCTTCTTTCCCCCTGAAGTAAAATTGTCGTTACTTGTGTTGAACGAGATTCACTTTAACATTAAGTTACTTAAAAAATACCCTATGAAAATATGTATAAAAAACGGATTGAAAATGGTGTTGTTTCACAACTTCTACTAAATGATTTGAGAGAAGCTATCGTCACGAAACTGAAGTTCGAGAATTGAAAAGTATGGAAGAGAATTGCGCAACGAACAGGATTAAAATCAATTTGACAGAAGAAGGACGAAAATGTCTATCACTGGTGTTGGTACACAAGACGCGAAATTCGTAAGGAGCACATTTATTTTCGTCCAGACAGAGATAGCCGTGACAATCTTTTCAATACTCATTAATTCTTACGGCAAAAAAATAATCTTTGTCAATTATATGTCACTTTTTTTTTGAGAAAACTCTCTCGTCTGATGAGAAGGCAGAAGGCGATGCATAAAACTTCTCGTCACTGTTTCTGCTAATGCTCACCCTATCTATTTACGAAATACTATATTAGTTAGTTTAATCAAAATTTAAAAAAAAGAATCATTGAAAGATTCGACTATTGTAATGGAGAACTTGATAGCACGAGATTTTAAACTTGGTGATCATGCATCATTGGATATTAAACACTAAACTCTTGCATTAAAAGGCATTGGTGCCTTTCATGCATACTCATACTTTATTAAAGAACAAGATCCAATGAGGTTTCTAGATACTGTTGTGAAACCAATACTAGAGACTTACTACATCGAAGAAAAGAGAGAAACAACTGCAGCAGTGTTCGACGCTAGTGAGCAGAGAGTCATCGATGGGTTAGCCAAAGAAGTACCAAGTGACGACCCCGGACTGGCCACACTTCGGAAACCTGTCTCAAGAAGTGCCTTCGATGTTTTCGCTGAGCATATACGTACATATTTGACTTGTTAGAGGAAGTAATTTACCATATGTAGGGGCAAGATTCTTTTCCTTTTTTGTTAGTAGGGCCCGTAATAAGAGTTATTTGTCGAAAATTTGTCGTTTTTTCCCGCAGTATTACAATATTTTCTATAGACTGAGAAAGCAGTAGCGATTCAGTAGCAATATATATTGCTACTAAATAAAAAAATATGATACCTCTGAATAATCTAGTGGTGTAAGTAATATTATTAATAATACCACATCATTTTGTACAAATTAATTTTTTATCATCAGGCTTTTTGTTATGCGAGTCTTTTAAAAAATGTGAACTAACTAGCACAGCACCAAATAATTACATCGCTTTAAAATAATTACAATTTATTTCGAAACGAAGAATATTTGCCAAAAACGACAAACTATTATTAATGAACAATGAATGTGTTATATATTATCATTGATAAATTGTAAAAATAAGACAGTGCACCCTATTGTTTATACCGATATCGGTTAATCCGATGATTCCTCTTGCAATTTTCTTAAGAGGAAGGCACAAAGAATTCAATTGCAACTTCAAATGACATGAAATTACTACAAATTATGCTACAAACGTCGATTTGCGATGGGATAAAAAAGAAAGAGGGATAAAAGAGTTTACATTGTTCCGTTTACATGGGCTTATCCCAATCCATTACATCTTACACCAAATGCTCTGCCCATATCCGGATGCGTCCCAGCCCTTGCTAGAGTGTGACATCACCCAATGAGCCGTGGCGCGTTAGAATTGTCATGTTTCGGCTGGCCATTCCGGCCTCGCGTGTGCTGTACAATGCACGTTCGGTGACGGGTTATGAAATATGCCGAAAAAATTGAACTGAGCGCCAGGCTGCACCCGTGAGTGGTAATTCAGATGGCGACGGAATTTAGGTGACTTATCCTATTCTTAGTCTACTTACCAGGGCTGACACTGTGCTATCGTTGTGCTTCATAAATGTGCTGCCGAAATTGCAAGCACGCAATTTATTTCTCTCTCTCATTCTCTTTCTATCTCTCATTCTGCTTCTCTCTATCTCAAATGGCTATACAGGTTGCACTTACGACATTAATCTTCCAGAGTTCTTCTACTTCTTCAAGATTGATGAATTAATATGCAATGAATGCAAACGTCTCATTAGCTCGTTCGTCGCTATCAGAAGATGAGTTGAAGCATAGACCGTGGTGTGGGAAACCCCGCAGCTGACAAGGGTTGTTCACCTCAGGCATTCCTTCCCACCTTGGCAGGCAGCGAGTGTCGACCGGTGAGGTCACGGGCAATGCTGTACCCTCGCAAGGCAATTACGCTCAGCGGCGATATCTAGGCATCGCCTTGCGAACGGACATCTCCTCAAATTAGTTCGCGAATTTGCTCGTAGATGACACTCCGCTCAAACATTAAAAAACGGAATTTAATGCGTACAGTCATACGCCAATGGCGAAATGTGGGTCAAATTAATAAGATCGCTGGTGAAATAGATACCTTCTGTTGGCACATTGACCGCCAAATTGCTTCAAACGTGGCGCCTTGTTTTGTAATAGGGCATTTTTGATGTTCTTTGAAGGCGTTTCTGAGGAAAGGATTCTACATTTCAAACTTGGCGCTTCGGAGATTCGTAAAAAAAGGTTTAATTTCGTTTGGACAGAGGTAACTGTGACAATTTCTTCAATACTCCTTAATTCTTTCTTCAAGTAACAATCCTTGTCAATTGTGTGTCATCTCTTTTCCAGAACACTCTTGTCTGACAAAAAACTACTGATAGAAGAGGCGATGTTTCATTGTAGTTTCTACTAATTGCTCTCCCAACTTTTTCTTCGAGTATTTCGCCGCCTCAACACCTTCTAATAATTCAGTAAATAAAAGATGTCCGGTATCAAATATATATTTAGAGGACTTTGTTTACCGCACAGACGCTGCAAGCTCTGAGGATGAACGCTACGCGATCGAAAAAATCTTTCGCTTAAATATTGTGACGTACCTGGTGATGCCGGGTATTTCACTGCAATATAACACTAAAGGAGGGTATCTTTTCCGTGAATGGGTCCCTGGATAAGTTGGTATATTATTGGGAAAGTTAATCAGAAATAGAAATACAATCATGAACAAGATTTATTTGCAAATCAAATTTGTTAATTACATGATCTGATAACATTTATACACTCTGCCTTGGTACCAAGATTAGGTGTAATATGCATTTATCATACCTTCGGGGCCCCGACCAAATACCTTCGATGCTCGTAGAACAGCTCGTATCGACAGGGTTGCCGACCTCTACAGCAGCTGTGGGCCGTCGGCGGCTGATGGCGTGGCGGTCGTCCTGGGCTGGTGACCTTGCGACTCCTCCCCGACTCGGATCTTGATACCACGGCGTTGCACCTCTCTCGAATCACCTTCCGTCGATGGATTTAATTACTCAACCCGCACCTATCACGCGTACTAGTCTCAGTTCCGTACCACACAGTTTCGATAAGGTTTCCACTACACTAATCAATACCAGCGCGATCGATTGTTCTATCAACACGAATCTTTTATTCTAATGATACTCTCATTATCTACTTCACGTATTTACTGCTTCACAGTTACTAGCACTTTACGAACACATCGCATGTTCCCTTTTGTCCATGCGCTAACGGCGAGCTTTTCGCCACACGTCCGAACTCTTCGCTGCTCCGCTAACGTCTGTCTTCTTCGCAATTCTCCTAACGACTGCCTGCACGTGCTCGCTGCCCGGTTTGTAACCGACATTCTCACGCTGGCCTCCCGGCGGTGGCACCGGTGGCGGTAGCGACCGTTGCTAGCTCCCGTCGTTGTTCGCAGTGCTTGGCGTACGTACCGCGCAGTCCAAAATATCTATTGATTACTTACACTAATGTTTTAATTAGTGTAAGGGAACACATTCTGTGTTTCAATATATATTCAACACCGGACATATTTTATTTATTTAAGTGAGCCAAATTACAAAAGCCCCTTTGAACTTACAGGAATACTCGGGACGTAAAATGTTACTCTGGCCTGCACAATCCATTCCCCTGCGTTTCTAGCTCCCGTTCGATCCTCTTTTGTATGTGTCATATGATCAGGATTTCAGGTGCCAGGTTTGATGCTAAACGTGTTTCTTCTAGAAAAGTATAAGAGTTGCACGTCGATACGTTTTCTTACCATATACACCGTATCTTCTTCATCTTGAGCAAAGATTACCTGTCATCAGCAAATAGAAGGGAGTGAAAGGTGTCGTCTCCAATTTTTATTCCCAAGTAACGTCATGGGTAATTTTGCACGCTCCCTCTAAAATTGCACTCTTCACCTTTTGCTATGGTAATTTCGCTAATTTTACGCAGTTTGGATCGATCTTCCAAAACCTTTTTGTACTCCCTAGAGTACAAAGATGCGAGTCGCGAACACCGACGCCCGGTGACTGGCACCTGACGAAAATTACCTAAACTAATTTCTTCCTCTTTTTCGGCTTTTTCACCTTAGGAACTTGCCGTTTTCACCCTCCACAACTCTCGGTCCTCCCAAACTCCTGGTTTGATGCCTCGATCTATAGCTTTCTGGATGTATTTTTCCCACTCTAAAACGGGTCTTCCTCGTCTTCTCCTCTCAGGTAGTTGCCACTTTAAGATCTTGTGTGGCCATCTGTTTTCAGACATTCGTGAACATGTCCATACCATTGTAATGCTCTATTTTCCAAGGTCTTCGTAATTGAACAAATTACATTCATCCTTCTTCATATTTCTTCATTTCGCACTCTGTCTGGGAGTACGTTGTAGGCATCGTCTCATGTAGTCCATTTCTACTGTCCTAATCGAATCTCTTATTTTTTGTGTTTGGGGCCACATTTCCACTCCGTGTAGTACTATATTTTCTACTTCACAGTGAAATATCCTTTTTTTGACATCTGGGCGGATATTGTTATTCCATAATACGCCGTGTAAGCTTTGGTTGCTTTCTTGCCCATAATTACTCTAGAGTTTACATCTGTGGCACATGTACCAGAGTTGTTTATTAAAGATCCAAGATATTTGAGGGTGGTACAGCATTTAATTTTTTTCCATTCACGTCTATATCCGTTAATACTTGTCCAATACACATACATTCATTTTCATTAAAGTTTTTTTTCTAATCCCCATTTATTATAGTCTTCGATAAGTTTTCTTAGCATATACACCATATCTTTTTCATCATGAGCAAAGATTACCTGGTCATCAGCAAATACAAGGGGGTGAAAGGTGTCATCTCCAATTTTTATTCCGATGCCTGAACATTTCCTGTAACAGTTATGTAAGGCATGTTCTAGGTAGATATTGAACAAGATAGAAGATAACCCACATCCTTGTTTTAGACCCTTGTTTAACTTATCTGCTATTTAACCTGTTAACTTATCTCCTACTTTAATTTTGCGCTTTGGTGTTTGTGTAAAGATTTTTAACCAGGTTGATCCATTTGTCTTTTATATCAACCCTTCTCATTGTTTCCCATATCTTTTTCCTTGGGACACTATTATATGCTAAACTAATTTTTATACATAGAAACAATAAATTAATTGAAAACTTCAAATAAAAAAGAATATAAGTGCCATTGCTGTAAAATTTACATTTTCACCAGAATAATGATGAATATATCAAGCTCTATAACGTAAATAAGAACCAAAGTCCCGACGCATTTCTTGATGATGTTACGGTGTGATTATAAAAGTCAGGAGTTGTAGGTGTCGATAGGTTTAGCGTATATATAGAAAGTCATTTTTCTCAAAAGTATAAAAATGGCACTTATATCTATTTATATTTCAAGCCTTCAATTCACAATTAAAAGTTTGATATTTTATTTGAATTCGATTGCATGTGCATTCCATTTCTTTGCAGCGCAGCACTCAGCAGTGCGGCGCACCAACCGAGGTAAGCAGTAAGCACCGACTTTTCTCTCGATACGTATCACACTGAAGTATGTGTATGTAAAGGCGAAGAAAGGGTCAAACGAGGAAGTGAAGATTTTCCATGGCCTGTTTATTAGAGTACTGCTCCGGTATTCGACCGTTCGTATAAACAACGGAGAACTACCGATCAATGCCGTCAGTGGCTGAATTTGAGCTCACTGTATAGCCAGTTTGGACATCATCCACTGTCAGGGCCTGAACCCTAGGATTTACCTGTCAAAAAGCTGCAGAGACAACAGTTCTGGAGCTGAGTCATCTCAGCCTGTCACATAATCATAACATTTGGCGGCTTTGTTCTAACGTGGACTATATTTAGCAGTGAATTTATATTTGCCACACCACTATGAACAAAACTGCCCACATTCTCATGCCACGAAACTTTCCTTAGATTAAAAATTTCACAGAGGCATGGAAATTTGATTCAAACTTCAATGTATTTAAAGTGGTTCTAAAACTAACTTTTGCACATTTCAGATAATAGTAATAGCTAACATATTAGAATAGCAGTCTGCAGAAAACTGTCAAGGCAATGCTGAAATGAGGCAGACGCATACGTTTTCTCCTTATGAGGCTTATGTTATAGAGGACTTCGTGTAATAAGGGACTACTTTGACAAGTCTGGAAACAAATGAACGTCATGCATAGCAATGACTTTGCACGAAATAGGGATGAAGCCATTTGCAAATGAGCTAACTGTAAATGAACGCACTGACAAAATTAGTGCATGGACGTAAGTTGCAGTGATATTGCCAGCAGTGAGCAAGCAGTATCTGTCAAAGCGGTTCCTTTTTATAGTAATCACTCTATACGTTATGAGAGCTGTTGCCAGAACTTAGAAGGAGCTCTGACGTCAGTGTCCCCCAGCAGAAGGGGCTCAGCCCCACCACAACCGACAGTCGCTGACAGTGCACTGCGGCAACCAATGATTGAAGACGAGCGGTATGGCGTCAGTAAAAACGACGTTGATGGAGTGGGGGCAACCCCTCTAGAAAGGCAGTGCATGAGTTCGCATGTTTTTTGAGAGTTTGCTTTCTTCTCGCCTAAAATTTTAAAACTTATTCATTTTAAAACTAACAGAAATATCTTATTTTCTCTTTTAAATTTATCCATCTGTAAAACTTTCATTTCTTTTTAATTTTAAAAAATGTGTTACGTAATAACTGAAAACAGAATTTAGATTTGATTAAAAAAATAGTCTACAAATGAATCAAGAAAGCTAATATGTTTTATTAAATAACACAAAAATATATTACTTTGTTTATCCTTTTCTCTCATTTTCAACATTATTTAAATCAGAAGGTTAAAGATTAATCGTGGTTAACACATTCAGTTTTAAGGATTTTAAGTTTAGTAATGTTTGGGCGGAGTTGAAGATCATGCGAACTGCCACATTTGTCCCGAAGGTCTCAAACTTGACACCCCTGACTTACGTAACCCAAGAGTACTATAAAATTCAAGCGTCACAGCGACCCGCAGTAAACCTTTCGTAGATTCCCTTCTAACACATTGTGTGCAGTTTTGTCACATTCTGTGCAGAGTTCTCAAGCCTGGGGAATTGCTCTGTGAGATCATTGCAGAAGCCATTTGAAGACTATTTTTATCGATTCTCAACAATATTAAAGAATGTCTCAAAAAGATATGACATGGATTACAGATGTGCTGGTGCCCAAAATTTTAGAACATGGAGAATTAAGAGGAGCTATAGTTACGAAAACAGAAGTGAAAGGGCGAGAAAGCATGAAAGACAACTTTGCCTCTGATATGATTGAAGTCAACTTGCTTTTGCAGCATCTACAAAGAAACAAATCGCTCTTCCTGCTCTTGAAAGTGGTGAATGAGACTGAGAGTGTTCGCAAATATATGTTGTCTGATAAACAATTCTTCAATGAAATTCACTTTTATTCTTCATGTATGGAATTGTTTTCATCTCACTTGCCTGCTGATCAGAAGAAAAAATTTGAGAGTTTGTTTCCGAAATGTTTTTACAGTTACTACAACAGAAGGAAAACGCTAGAAACGATTGAAGATGCAGTCATCGTAATGGAAAATTTGAAACCGCAAGGTTTTGCATTAGGGGATCGTACCTCCTTGGATAGAAAACACTGCATTCTTGCCTTGAAACAGCTTGGATCATTCCATGCATTTTCGTACTTTGTGAAAGAGAAAGACCTAAATACCTTCTTGGATACTGCTGTGCAACCGATACATGAAACATTTTACGTTCAAGGCAACAGAAATACTTACAATATCGTGTTTGCTGACTGTCAGCAGAGAGTAATCGATGGGTTAGCCAAAGAAGTACCAAGTGACGACCCCGGACTGGCCAGACTTCAGAACCTCGCCTCAAGAAGGGCCTTCGATGTATTCACTGAGCATATAAAACCGCAAGAGCCGCTGGCAGTGCTGTGTCACGGGGACTTCCTCCGGAACAACGTCCTGTTCCGGTTCGAAAACGGCGAGCCGGTGGACATGAAGCTGATCGACTTCCAGATGGTGCGCTACGCGTCCCCGGTCATCGACGTGTCGCTCTTCGTCTGCATGAACACGTCCCACGCGCTGCGCGCCGCCCACTTGCACGAGCTGCTGCAGGTGTACCACGCGTCGCTCACCGAGACGTTGGCGGCCCTGAGCGGGCGGCCCGCGGCGCAACTGGACCAGCGCTACAGCTTCGAGGCTTTTCTCGACGAGTTCCGGAGGCACGCCGTTTATGGTTACTTGGTAACAATCGAATTTCTGCCGAGGATGCTTGCTTCTGCCGAAGAACTTATTCCGATTTTTGAACTTTTCTACAAAGAAAGAGGGTCTCCTAGATACAATGAATATGCCCGGCAGTTGGGGGGAGAAAGAGTGACACGTGTACTGGTTGATTTGGCCAAAGACTTACTTGACAATAAGTGTTTGTAGTGTTTGTTTTCGGATATTGACGAAACGCTAAGGCATGATTGTCTAACTGTTGTATGCTAATATGTTGTTGTTTTTTTCTAGAATTCCAGTGTATCTGAGTTATTTGAAAAGGGGCATTTGCAATAGAAACTGATGAAGAATTTTTGAAATTTTTATCAATTGAAGGTGTGGTCTCAACCTATGCAAAATTGTATGTTAAATTTACTTCTTGTACTACTTAGATATGTATAATAATATAATATCCATATTCTGTAAAGTTTGTAATAACTTCACAATTGGCTGGCCTGGAACTAATGTAGTCTATTAAATATTTTGGCTAAAATCCAGATTATTGTAAAATTGATCCGAACATTATAAAAGTGTCATTTGTCGTTGTAGGTGACACATAATAAAAGTACCACTTTAGTATTGGTGGATAGTTTTTATGTTAATCAATTCTTATTTGAATAAAAGTGGTTTAAAAGTCACATTGTTATTCGATTCATAGACCACTTAGTTCCAAGATAGCCAATTGAGAATATCACATTTGGCACTATGCAATCTTTTTACACATAGAAACCTCGAATGTTTACATACACAGTATTTGATCCTTCTTATCTTATCACAAGCATTGTGAGGTAAGCATGGCAATGAACTTTCAAGATCCTTCCTCGAGCGTTTTGTCCTCTGCTTTATGAATGATGTCATTCCTGCAGTAGGTCCAAGTTGAATATAAAAATACTATTTAATTTTTAGAAACAATATGGTATTATAATATCGTAAAAAAGCTCTGTAACAACTTTATTTTCAATACGTGCGAGATATTTTCAAGTGTGATAGGATTTTAATTTAACAAATGTGGAAAATGAACCCGAAATAAAATTCATGAAGATTTCATTTGTGTATTCCTATTTCATATTTTCTATAATAATTGATACTTATACGTACTCATTCATATTTATAAGTTAAAATTTAAATGTAATCTAAAGAATAACATTTAAAAATATCAAATTTGAAGGTACAGTTTTTGTCTAAATAAGATCAGATCTAATAAATCAGGTCATTAAAAAATGTCATATACAATTTGTTTGAAGAATCTAGTAGTTTTCGCGTAATTTGTACTTGAAATTAATATGTTATCTCCCACCAACAATGGGTCAATAAATATAAGTGCCCCACAATATATGCTCTATGAGAAAATTCTCGGAAAACAGGAATGAATCAAAAGTTTATGAAAATAATTCATGTTATTTTTATTATACATTAGTATTGGAAATCTCGATTTATATTCGATTTTTACTCTTTTCTAAAATTTGTATTCTGAAGGTGTTGATATACTTTCTTTTCAACAAGTTCGCAAATCTCTATCGAAATTAGGCCTATTCCTTTTTTCTCTTTTACAATTACGATTTGAATGCAATGTGAAGAAAAATTCAGGAAATTGAGTACGATAATTTTGTAGTAAGTTCTATTTAATGAACGAAAATTTGATATTACCACTTCACGCAGCGTTGCCTTACAATGCTGCTATATGGCATTTTGAGAAGTTCTTGCGAGAATTTCATTGTTGGACGGCAAAATTGAAAAGAATGGGATAAAATAACGAGACTATTTACTTAACAATTCCGTTACACGTTTTGTTTCATGTCGAGAAACACAGTAATGAATTAGTAGACCCTAAAATTAATTTTCGACGTCCAAGATATTCCAAGTTCCAGATTATCCAAGATATTCTGAGTTCTTTATTACTTGTTTAATTTTTTTTTAACGTTGAACGAATTTCACGTTACGTCACGTTGTCTGAACAAGTAATGCAAAATGTCTCCATATGTTTTCACATCTAAGAAACTTTCTCCATATTCTCATAACTAATCAAGAATCAAACGTTTCGTTCCGTCTGTTTTCAGTATTTAGCATATGTATAGGTTAGGGTAGAGATACACGAATTTTAGAAAACGTTCAAAAATACATTTCTCTCTACAGTACGTGTTTTGTTTTTGTTTTTGACATTAAATAAAAAATATAAAAAACAAATAAAGAAGAAAAAAGCCTCATAGTTGTTTCATGTCGATGTTTAACAACGAGAATCCGAAAGAGCTTTTCTTTTAATTTTAAGAAGACATTTTGTTTATCTTGTCGCCATTCAACAATGAACTTAAGTTTCTCTACGTATCGCAGATGTTAATATAAATTAAAGTTAAAATGATCGTACAATTTTATGATACTCAATTGTTTCATTTTTTATGTAAAGTATTATAAATAATGCTAATATAACTCAAACTCAACCAATTCAAATGAAGGTTGTGGTGCAAACTTGCAGGGGCGGATTAATATTTTTGTCGCCTGTAGGCACATCAAATTTGCCGCCCCCTGTTTAAAATTAATGTTACATTTCAAATTGTAACGTTTCAGTAACAATTCCTCATTAATTTGAACGTTTTAACTTTAAAAGCAACATTACATTTTGCACATTGTTTTCATAAATTAAATAATTTTTTTTGGATTAGCTAATTTTGGATATAAACTGTATCTTCATACCAAGTAACGTTCAACATTATTAACGTTTCAACACTGAAACGTTAACATTAAAAGGAAACTAAAACATGACAACTAGAATTGCAACATGTTTTCTTTCGTCAACAGGCCTTACTTTCAGATTCATATACTTCTGAAATCATAAGGTATACTCTAATGAAGTAGACAAATAAATAGCTTGTATTAAATATTAATATGATGGATTTTTATTTACAACAACTGAACGATTAGAATATTACGGCGTTGTAAAAGTTTTTTATAATTTTCGATTTACCATTATAAACAAGGAATATAACATTTAACTTTTTGGATGGGGCTTTTTATACAGTTGAAATAACGTTTTATTAATTATAGCTAATTTGTCTATTGATGTAAAATTTTGCGACGTGCCTTTTGGTGAATAATACATCAATAATTATAGTATAAACTAAAGCGCTGGGATAATTTTCTTCGATACACAATAAAGCTAAGGAGTTCAGTCGATACTCTGTCATTGTAGAACGCAAATAATTTTTAATCCTTTTTAAACAAGAGAATGAACGTTCTGCTGTGCAATTGGCCACCGGAATACATAAAAAGATTCGAGTGCAATGTCAACGTTAGGATAAATACATTCTAATTCTTCTTTCCGTAACAACTTTAATAAAGCTGCAGGATTCGTTGGCTTAACATCTTCGTCAAGGATTTTTAAATACGAAGTTAAATGTATAAGCTCAGAAACTATCGACTCTTTAAGATCGTGGGGGAAATTGTGAACATAAAAATATTGCTGATTTTTCCAAATCTATCAGAGATAATTTTTCTATTTCAATGACAGCCTTAAATTTGTCATATACATCTTTATACGCTTCAAGTCTCTTATTCAATTCTGCAAGTAATTTATCAACAACAACCAAATACTCTTAATCTTGTCTCCTGCGGCAGTCCTTATGCAGCAGTTCTGCGGCTGTCCTTATGCAGCAGTTCTGCTGCATTTTCGTTAGTTTCATCACATTGCATTTTACGTTTTTTTCTTTTGTTTTCCGATTCGTACGCGTCAGTATTTGACAGCTTCTTACCCTTCTCTTCAAAAAATTCAAAATTGTCTCTGTTCGTTTTTAAAAGTTCTACAAGCGAAGTGTAAATACCAACCACGGAACTTAAATCGATATCGACTTTTTGCAGTTGTTTGTTCGACGCATTCAAGCGGTCTAAAATGAATCCCTTAACCTCGGTCATAATAGCAGTTTCAAGTCCATTTAAAGCAACCTTTAGCTTCTGCACGCGTTGGCGGTTTTTGCGTAGACTCATCAGATAAAATTTGAAGGGCATCGAAAAAATTTTGCCAACGATGATTTAGAGCCTGACATGCATCATCTCGAACTGACCTGCGCGTAATTGAAAAACTTTTCAAAGAGGTTGTACTGGATCCTTCATCTACTAAATTTTGAAGTATGTTCCACCTTGATGTAGATGCACTAAATAAATTATATAAATTTTGTAGAAGTAGAAAATAAGTACATGCTTCAGTGCATGATTTAGCCGCATTTGTACCAAATAAATTTAAAGAATGGACAGAACAGGGGATTAATTCAATTAGAGCATTTACATCTTTCATACCGGCTTGAAAACCTGTGTAAAGACCAGACATATTTGACGCGTTGTCGTAGGACTGACCACGACAATTATTAGAGTCCAGTTCGTTAATCTCCATAAAATTACAAATAGCGTCGAACATCTCCTTTGATTTATGTCCTGTGTTTGGAAGGAATTCCAAAAATGACTCTTGGTGTACTACCTTTTCCCACATGTCTAATAACTATAGCGTGTGGTATGTCTGGTGTAGTGTGGTACCCCGTGTGGTATGTCTGGTGTAGAGTCCACAATTACGGAAAAATACTTGGCACTTCGAATGTTTCGGAGAATCTCATCTTTAACTGCTTTAGCTAATATACCTATTAGTTCTTCAACCGTCATGGTGGATAAATACGATGTATTTCCTTTTCCGCAGTTACCAAATTTTTGTATGTGATCTGCTAAGAAGTGGTCATATTTCGAAATTAACTCAAGCAACATCATGTAGTTACCCTTTTGATTACTTCCAAACTTTTCGACATGTCCTCTCAAAGAGCTGCTTATTCACTTGGGTTTTCAGTCCCCTGTCTATTTTTCAATGCGGGCGTACAGTTTCTATGACACGTAGAATTCTCATGTTCTTTTAATTAGGTATGCGCATTTTTCCAATCATTGAATCCCTCCGATGATAATTTTGTTCTTACTTCTCAATTGCTTGAAAACAATAGACAAACACCGCAGAAAACAATTCTATTGCTCTCAGAGTAAACAAGCTACTTGCGAGGCATTTTTTCTTTACTGATATGCGTATACTCAAACATATTCGACGTTAAGTAACGAACTTTGCCATCATTGTACTCTTTTCTTGATTTAGAAAAGTCAGCGTTTTTGGTTTGTTCAAACCCATGCTTGGCAACATAACCACGTGTAGCTTCATTAATAGACCACAAAGTTGGATCGCTTTTCCAACAAAAACGATCAGTCGAAGTTATGATTTCATCAATTTTATGTTCTTGCAGTTTGTACATTCGGTAGAAATCCTATTTAATTAAAAAAGAAAATAATAAATTATTATAATAATATATTGTAATATTATAAACAAATATTCTAGAAAGATTATAATATATATATATATAAAAGGTTTAATTAATTATACAAAAAATGCTTAAACTATTTACATCGGTTGAATCGTCGACTCATAATCAATCGCAGTTATATTTTTAATTGCTTGTTGAACCATTTCATTTTTAGCTGTTTGGAACTTTGCAGTCTCATTATTAGATTCAATGATAACCCTGAATAAATAAAAAGAGTCAAAATATTATATGTATTATTACATATATAAAATATAGTTTAGTAACATAATTTTAGTAACATATTTTATGCTAATTTATTTAAATTCTATATTAAGATATAGTTCATTTTAACGAATACAACAACAACACATCAAGAATATTTAATTTCTAATCATTGTATTAAACATTTTTTGCATTTTGAGAATATTTTAGCAACACAACTCTGCATTAAAAATATATTAATGTTAACATTTATTTATCACAAGTTTGTACATGGAAAAAATATACAAGCTGAAAACTAAATGTGTTATCTAATCTATATGTTTATACTAACTCAGTAATAGAATTGTCGAATGAACTGCAGCAGTGATCAGTATCACATATAGGTTTAAAGAATTCATTTATTTTTTGTCTTATTAATTTCATTTTGACATTTCTCTTCGTTTTCTTTTCGGATTTTTGCATATTGACTTCCGCTGAACCTCTTTCGATAATCACTCATTTTAAAACTTCAAAATATCATTTTTACTCAGCTGGCTCTTACAATAAACGATACACAACAATCATAGAGGAGAGATACAAGATTGTATCTCTCCTCTATGACAACAATAGTAACAAAAGAAAGAAAAGGGTTATTTCCAGATCCGTTTTCTAGAACTAACTCAAGAAATAATAGATGTCGCTACTTTCTACATAGCGCAATATGAATGCATGGCGAAATCCGTCAGCGATTTCTGATTGGCAAATTCAAACTCCTTACTCTAAGAATGTAATTCTTTCTTCTCAGTCAACCAATCAGAAGTCGTTGGCGAATTCTTTTCATGTATTCTGTGACATTGAAAATGTCCTCATTTGAAATTCAAACTTAATTTATAAATCAAAGGTTGAGGGGGCGGCTTTAGTCTCGTTTAAATCATTTTTAAAATAAAAATATGATTTATGCTGTTATAGTTTTTAGAGAACCTAAATTTGTTTTAGAAAATATCAAGGAAAGTTTGCGCCTTTGAAAATGTGCCGCCCTGGAAAATTTGCCGCCGTAGGCACGTGCCTACTGTGCCTATGCGTAAATCCATGTCTGCATACCTGCGTTTATTTCGATGGCCAGGAAACATTCATACATTTCTAACTTTTACAAATAAAACACCATAATCTGCGATCAAAATTTCTTGAAGTACAGAAGTGTATTTGTTAGTTCTAAGTAAAATTTATTACCTTCCTTCAATCTAGTGTCTACCTCAATAATAGCAAAAGTAAGATCCAAACACTTCTCAAATAAGTTCACGAAGCACAGCAAATTCGAAGCGAGCGACTGTGTTTGGCGCCAAATTACACAAGAAATACTCATAATTTTGAAACATTCAACCTGACTATATTTGAAGATCTGTTTTGGCGAACACATTTCATTACGAAAAAAATTGTGTCTTCACAATTGTAGATGTTCGAAGAAGCCGAAAATGTTAATTTTTTAAAAATTTTCTAAAAATCAGGCATTTTATTAAACGTGAGATCTTCACCGTTATCTTGAGCGTTATGTACGCTATCCAAGGTCAACACTTATTCAAAATTGATGGTGCCATTTTAGGGCGCAAAATGTTTAAACAAAATTAAAAATTGCGTCTATTTCATGCAAAATTACGCGAAAAGTACTCAAATTTTCGTAAAATTATACACGACTGTATTTCAAAATATATATTTAATGAACAAATTACATTAAAGGAAAATATCTCTCTTCATAATTGTTATTATAGGAAGACGCTGACAAAATATTTTGCAATTATCGAACAATTCAAATATTCAACGAACATGAGACCCGTACTATTTTATTAAATGTCCTTCACACTTCGTATCTAATAACAACGTTAAAATCAAAATCGTTGGAGCAATTTTTTTTAACTTTTGAAAATGTCCCAGGATTTTCATGTAAAAACCCTCCAAAATTAAAATGTCGGTTTCAAATTCGGACAGACAGACGTTTTGCTGTCAATCGATTTTTAGGTATCAATGACCTATAAAATTAAATTCTGGCTACATCACGTGTTAGAAGATTTTTTTTTAAATCCAGCAACTGGATTTATCCACTTTTTTGTTATCAGGGCCCGGCAATAAGAGCTTTTCTGCCGCAAATTCGCCGTTTTTCCCGCAGCTTTACATAACTTTCTCTCTACTGCATAAGCAAAACTAAAAATTTGGAACCATTTTTGGGGAAATTTTAAAAACGTCCCGTAGCTTAGTGTAATTGACCTGCAAAATTTATAGAAATTTTTTCAAAATCGCAGGAGTTTGAGTCGGACCAAATCGGTTAGGGATTTTCATTTTGGTAAAAATCCTTAAATAAGTTAGCCGCTACTGCTCTTCACAGACAGTCGTTTTGAAAATACATTTTTTCGATATCGGGTGACTCGAAATCATGAATTTGGATTACATTGTTGAAATCGATTTTCCGAGTCCTTACATAAATTTCTCTATTATGCGTATACTTTCCTGTTTCACGTACGTGTATGAAATTGTAAAAAAACGTAGACCACTACTTGTAAAAGCTGTTACTTTTAGGAATTGCGTGGCGAGCTAAAAGCACGTTTTAGCACTTTTGCCAAAAGGATACTTATGCGTTTACCCAACGCAGGTAGGCTGCAAAATAATTTCGCCTCATCACAAGGACTGCTTAAGTAATTTTTAGCCTTGACTTATGGGTTTTGTGTACCTGAGTTAACATAAAATAAAAATCAATAAACCTGTCAAAAATGTGCAACACATTGAGAAAAAGTGATTTTATTTTGCTTGTAGGCTTGGGCCACACGTCCGTACTTGGTTCCATCTCGCAAAATAAAATGCCACGTTTGCTATTCGTATCATCAAAAACTATCAGTGTCAATATTAATCTTATCTAATCTTCTCGCGACAGCTTGTTTGTTTTTCTCTCACAGATGAATTATCGTCCCTTGTTGTGTGCCGCTGCTTTCATTGAATAGGCGAATTAATTGGGAAGAAACAGAAGATATGAATGATGTGAAAAATGTAGTGAAATTTGAACATCCAAATATTATGAAAATAAAAACAACATAATTTGTACACGGATTTTTGCACACGACTCCCCTCATTAAAATTAAATTGTTCAAACAACTAAATATTTTCCCTGAAAGTAACGCCATGAAGTATACTTTTTTATAATATAATTACAGTGTACAAAATAATTATTGAAGTGATTTGCCCTATTCACCGTTGTAATGATGATGTTTGAGAATATGAAGAAAACTGTAAAAATCGAACATATTGATAGTCCAAAAACGTCAGTGAGATGTATGGGCTTACTTGGTGTCACACAGTTCATCGAATAACGTCACTAATTTAGAAATGACAATACACATCTCATTCTAGAGATTTATATTATCTTTTGTCTTCATGGCCGCCATGGCTGAAATTCCTGTTTCACATAAGAAAGTGGCAAAATGAAGCAGAACATGCAAGGTCTCGTTACTTTGTTCTGGATACTCATTCTTGGCGGAGCGCCAAAATTCGGTCAATGTTGCAGGAATGTATCATGCCACAACAAAGCGAACCGCATTCCATTACGCCAAATGCCAGAGCTCTTTTAAAAATAACTGATTGTTGACAATGTTGATTTCATTGAAGCAATAAGATCACCAATCGAGGGCGGATCCAGCTAATCATTTTGGTGGGGGACATCATAAATTTTTGTTAAATAATCAACATATTTGCTATTATATTTTGTATTATTTATATACTGTAGATATGATACTATACAATATTATTGTTAAAATGATTACAATTTCGAACATAAATAAATATTTAAATCAATTTTGCTAAATAATGGAAGAAAAACGAAAACTCTTGGCCTGTGGGGGGGAAATGCCCCCTCCCCTGGATCCACCAGTGCCACATTTTAAACAAATGTTGTCTTCCCGATTCGTTAAAACTAATGAACATACACAGTCCGATAGTAATTTATTCATTTATAAATAATTAAGGTTTTAGAAAGCATTAGAGCATTATTATATTCAATTATTACTAAGTTATTTTGCCTCCCAGGGAAATAGCGCCTCGGAGTTTGAATAACATAGTCCCAGACGGTTATATTATTTATCATTTAATCGTTTCGAATAAAAATGCCTTTTGAAATAAATGTTGTGGATCCAAAACGTTTAAATGTTATATTATGTTACTTCATACTCGTGTTAACTTTATTTATGCAGTACCCTTATTAGTTTACGGAAGAGCCAACTATGGAGTGCAGACCTGATTGCTTACAAGCACAACGTTAACACCTCACTTGAATAGATACTGTAAACTGAGATAATACTTTCTACTATATTTGTAAAGAATTAACACTTTTTTCACATTAAATATGTATATATTTAATTATATATTTATTTTATTTTATTTATATATATAATTAATTATTATTATATTTAAATATTTATTATATTTCACAAATATACTTTTATTTTCATCAAACGTAGGAACACATCGTAGTAAAACATTTCCAGGTCACTGTGTTTTTTTCACATTACTGAAAACGCCAAAAAATCGAGCTAACACCGTCTTGCACTAATCTATTCACTTCTTCTATATGAGATTATTTATTTAATAGAAGATAGTAAGCTGTATTTACCTATATATTTAAGCACACGATCTTAACAAATAAGACTCAAGTTTTCTTTGAAACAATACTTTTTAAGAATTTGTTTTTAATGCGTACTTTCATTTTATCGGTCCGTTGAAAAAAAAATAAAACATAAACAATTGTTGAACCTAGAGCAGATCGGGCGCTTTTCCATCCCTCCCGCACTCTCAGACACCCCAATTTAAAAAATTGCCAAAAACAGTTAAAAACTGTGTGACGTGCTACAAAGAGAAGTGTATTTTGTGCATGTTTTCTTTGTTGAGTGATATCGACCCTAAGTCATAAACAAGTAGATTTCTGGATACAGAAAGAAAATAAAAATCGCGTTTTGTCGAGAATTAATAAGAAAATATTCGCTCCATTAATAAAATATATTTTCAAGAGCAAATCAGTCATAGATTGACGCTCTTATACTTCTTCATGCTTTTCGTGAAGGAATTTCTGCTGCGACATCATGGACAAAGATAATCTGAATAACTATATTTCTCACAGAACTCTAAAAGACATAGTGGAATTACAGATCACAGTTCACAGATAGTGAAATTACAATTACGTATAGAAGCCAAACAAATGGGCATCTCACCATTTGCTCAAAAGATCACGAAAACTGGACGAAAAACCTGAGCGAGATGGGGTCATTGACCCAATACTTGTTTCTGGTTGTATATTCCAAATGGTCAATAATACATTAATTATCATTGTAAAAATTAATACTAATTTCCTTTTTGACGCTCGTTATATGCTCGAATATATAGAAACAGTTATTCAGCAGAGCTATAGGGCTAATAAGTGAACGGGTAATTTTATAGCGCTAAATATTGAACGGAGCGGACACATGCGGATTGACAGCGTATTCTCTTTTGTTTTTGTTGTGTTTGTTCTCAGCGAACGTTTAGTTCATTCAGCGCTCCTCTGGTGTCCACCCCTTTTCCTTCGTTTAAGGTGCCACGACGGGCCTATCGTCTTTCCTTGTCTTGAACTGAGCTTCTCGAGAGTGTATAAGTGGATTGCGAATGGTCGGAGAAGCAGAACTGGGCGATGTGATTAACTCATTGAACGAGTGTTGCGATAATTCCATTTCCCCCTCTGCGGTCTCGTGTGATTCCACTTCCTCCACTGCTGCCAACGCGGACATCGCCAGCGCGCCGCTGTGCCTAGAGCGCCGTTCGATGCGCCGGGTGAAGGTTGCTCGCGTAATACGCCTGTTTGTTTGTGAAATTAAGTGCCTTATTCGTGTGAACAGGTCGTGACGAAAACAAAATTCCTTTACATTTAATAAAGTATATCAATCACGATCATTTACTGTTTCGAGGATGGCTGAAGAAGGATCATCCGTGAAACTAATTGAAGACTTCATTTTGCCAAAAATCTTACAAGAACTGCAAGGGGCTACAATACTGCAACATGAATTGCGGGCTATGGACGGAATGAAAGACAACTGGGCTTCTACAATGTTCGAGATTAAATTGGATGTGCAGCGTAAGGTGAAGGAACCTCTGCATGCTATATTGAAAGTAATGAATGAAGATAAAAATGTGCGAGAAAAGATGAAATCTCATAAACAGTTTTTCAATGAGATTCATTTTTATTCCACTGCAATGTCTCTGTTTACATCAGTAGTAGCGGCGGAAGAACTGAAATTCACTTTTGATCGACTGTTTCCTAAGTGTTTCTGCAGCTATTATAATGTAAATAAGAAACCCGAGAATTATGAAGACGCCTACATTGTTATGGAGAACTTAAAAGTTCGAGGTTTTAAGCTTGGAAATCGTACTTCATTGGATTTTAAACATTGCAGTCTTGCTTTGCAATGTTTAGGAGAATTTCATGCTCTTTCATATTTTATAAAAGAGCGAGTTCCTGATAGATTTATAAATGAAGTGGTGAAACCCATTCATGAGACTAACTATGATCCAAGTGATAGGAAAACGTGGAACGATATGTTTGGTGCATGTGAGCAAAGAATAATCGATGCTTGTGATTCTGAGAGTGTGCGAAACCGACTCCGTGAGCTGGCGACGCGAGAACCTTTCGACGTCTTCACTGAGCTCGTGCAGCCGCAAGAACCTCTGGCGGTGTTGTGCCACGGAGATTTCCTGAGAAACAACGTGCTCTTCCGATACGAGAACGGAGAACCAGTGGAAATGAAGTTCATCGATTTCCAAACCATTCGTTATGCCTCTCCAACCATCGACATATCCTTGCTCCTATGCATGAATACCACTCACGAACTGCGAGTGGCCCATTGGGACGAGTTGTTGCAGGTTTACCACAATTCCCTCACCAACACGTTGTCTAGTCTGCTCCGAAAGCCTAAAGATCATCTCGATTCACGTTACAGTTTCGACTCCTTTATGGCTGACTTCCGACGACACGCAGTGTATGGCTACTTGATAGCCATAGAGTTCCAACTATGGATGTTTGCTGAGGAGAGTGAACTTGAAGCTTTCGTCAAAATGTACTGGGAGGAAAGAGGTTCTCCCAGGCACTTGGAAGCTTTACGTCACTTGGGCGGCGTCCAAGCAACACGTGAACTAGTAATGTTGGCTAAAGATCTGGTCGAGAAAAAGTGCATCTGATTGCAGTAATGGGGTGAAATTCTACCGGTAGGTATTTAAAAGTACTTTTCTTTATTTGTATCCCTTCTATATGCATTAATTTTCCTACGTTATTTCTTTAAACAGTATAATATATGAGTAATTCTTTTTTTCAGATACACGCCTAATGAATCAAGAGTAAATATTAGATATTTCAATACTTATTCTGAACCTGAACCTGAACATAGACGTTTTATGAATGAACACATGGTGGTTTAACTGAAAAATAGAAATCAGAAAATATTTCTTATACTGTGAAATATCTTATATCCGGTTATAACTGTGAAAGTATTTTTCATTTGTTTTTTTTTAATTTCTCGTGTTTTCAATGCATTAATTTGCCCTTACAGCGGGAATTTAAATCCAGTAGTCAAGAATGTTTGCACTTTACATTCAAATATGTACTTCATTTTTAAATGTTTTCAAATTAAGTTCAGAAAAGAAGTTTTACGTATCCTCGAGACAAAGCAATAGACTACGAAAGAAGGTGAGTTCCTTAAGAAAACACGCAATGATCTAAAAATCTAGCATTTAAAATTAATGTATAAATATTTTGCGACGACAATAGATATGTGGTATGTACGAAATGATCTTATCGATTCATATTTGTTAAATTATGTAGTAAAATTTCTACTTGAGAGTTAAAGCCCAATTTGTGTAAATACATTGATTCACATTTTGTGAAACTGAATTTTTAGTTTCAAATTATTACAGTGATAAAAATAAATTACGCAAATATTAAATTTGATGCTACATGGTTAGTTTCAAATACATGTGTCCTTTAAAGGGTAATTTTAATGACCTTGTTCTAAAGATATTGACCCAAAACATATTGAACGTTAATCCGAGGCTTGCATGTTTATTAAAACAAATTTTACTTTTCAGTTTATACAGAGTACGCAAATTTTAACCGTTAAGAAAGGTCGTTGTTTTATCTGCGCATGTGCGTTCGTTTGTCCGCCTAGAGACAAATATAATTATTAATTATAACCTTTTTTATTTCTTTATTCTTAATTTTTGATTCAGTTCTGATAACAAATACTCGTAATTAAAATACGTTTTGAATGATTGCATTTTGCCATGAACTGCATTTACAATATTTTTTTGTTTTAAATTATTTCTAGGTTTTGAATATCTTTTACCACAAACAAAGGCTTATCGAAACCTAATGTTTGACTCGTAAATTCCATCCACTTATGAACATCTTGTTGTATTTTCATAAAATACAATTTAAATATCTACATACAAACATATAATACAAATTATAAATGTGTTGTATTTATTTAGTTATTTGATAGGAAAAAATGAAGGTTTGTTTTAGAATTTTAAAAAAATTCCTTTCGTGTACAAATTTCGCAAAAGCCACTATTTTCAAACAAAATTGTACATGGCTCTTTTTTAAGATCTAACATTTTATAAAAGACATACGCGTACTTAGTTGTAATGGAGAAAAAAATGAAAAAAATTGGAGAGTATTTTGTGATATTCTTTTTTGCATATAAATATTTACAGTCGCGTCAACAACATGGTTATTATTGTACGCGCACGTTTTCTTGAGCCCCGGAGCATCTACCGCCACTCCTTCACTAATATTAGTTTATTTCAGACAAAATAAAAGCAACGAGCATTGTTGGCACAATCTGATAACAAGAAATGTTTGCTATGGTGTAATAGAAATTATTTTGCATTGTAAAACGAGCCACAGATTCGGTGTAATAGTTCTGTTGAAATAACTAACCTCCCCACTGCACTTGCGAATGTACAGCTACATGAGGGCTCAAGAAAACGTGCGAGGATAATAGCTAGTATTACAGGTATTGTTCAATTACATATGTAGATGTTTTACAAATCAACGTTACAATTAATTTATCGACATTGTATCAAATGTTAAATCAATATTTTTAAAAGATTCAATTTGCAGTAGGTTTAATTGCCAGGAAGTAATAAACTGAACGCTTTAGAAAAGTTGACTCTATTAACTTGATCTTTTGTTAAATGTTATCTTTGAATCCAAATAAACCCTTTGACGGTTGAATCCGGGTCACAGTCTAAAGATGTTTGGTGAACAATTTAAAATTAAATATGAAGTTTACTGATATCGTTAATTTGATAAGGGATTTGCTGTAGCAAAATGTATCCCTAATGTATAAAGCTGAAAATATTCCTCCATATCACTATTTTTATTTCGGTTTTAGCTCTTCTTTTGCACCAGATCATTCATGATGGAAAAGTTGAAAACAGGATAAAGTCAGGACAGTGTGAGGTCGGGGTACGAATTTTAAGTAATGGCGTAAATTCAGGTCCGCAATGCAGGCGGAGATTGTAAGAAATAATAATTACGTGGTGCTTTTTCTGTTACTTTGCGATAGTTGGTACAATGAAAGATTAAAAACAGCATCGTCAGAAGATGATTTTTCCGCTTCGGTGGCTTATGTAACCCTGCTTCGAAATCAATAAAGGTAAGCAATCCATTTAGGTTTTATGACGGTCCTAATTTCGTAAAATTAAATAATAAAGGCATATGTTTCCACTATTAGTTACAAGTACTTCGCTATTATTCACAAAAAACACACACAAACTGTCTTTTTATTGTTTATATTTTTTTAAATAATTTTTGTTTCACAATTTGTTCTATACGGAGAAACTTTTAAAATGCCATGCGGGAAGATGCACCCTTTGGTCCGTGTTCTGAATTAAAACATTAATTTCACAGTTACATTAAAATAGTTTTATGTAACTAATCTATAGGTTAATTCTAATGGTTTGTATCTCTTAAGTCTGATTATTACTTTGCTGTTGTCCAGAATGTTGACGGCCAAGTGATCAGGGTGATCTTGCAGTCTATCTTGGTATTTTCTACTATTGTTGGTGACATTTTCGTGCACCATTGGAACCTTTAGGGTATTATGCAGGGTTATTTTTGAATCTTGACATCTTATATGATATCGCGTGGACTAGAGCGTTGCCAAAGACGCTTTTCAATCAACAACAGTTAAAATTGGGGGGGGGGGGTTGATAGCATCTTCATGACTTGTACAACCTTGTATAATGCTTCAGTTAATGGCCTTGAATAAGATTTTATTTATTTATTTATTTACGTCGAAAACAGTTAAAAACTGTGTGTGACGTGCTATGGGGAGAAGTTAATCAGAAGTTACATTTATGTCCAGAACAAAACAAGATTATGCGTCACTGAAGTTTTGTGTGTGTGTTTAAAGAAAATTATATTCTGGGTATTTTTTAAGGCACTCAAATCGTTACGCTACTGAATTGGAGAGCTGACGTACATCTTTATATTGTTATACTGCCATATTCTTTAAGATGGTACTTACATGTTTCTCAGGTATGCACACTATAGATTATAATCAGTTATATTTGGTTCTGGTAATGTATAATAATGTAACACTTAGTACATATCACTGAAGAACGTGGATTGTTCCTGACCATTTCTTATCCCAGATGAGAACGCTCTAGTTCTCACTTTTATTCTGTGATCAAGAAGCATTATTATAAATGAAACTTATTTCCTGTAATTCCTATTAAATGGATTTTGTCAGAATGATGAGTTCACACCACATAAGCTTTTACAAAAACAAGATTAACCGCAATCACGTGTTCATCAATGACTGCCTCTTCATTGATAGGCAAAATTTTGGAGTGACCAGAACGAAATTAAAATTATTTTAATAACTTAATGATAATACAGAAATCCTTTTCTGTTATTTCTTCTTTTTTCTTTTGATTTTACACATGTATAATAAAATTGGTCGGTAATTGTCAGTTTTTGATTGATCATTGTCAGGTTTCAGAACCAGATAAACAACTGCCGTTTTTTAAGTACCTGATAAGCTATTATTTTCCAATATTCGATTATATATTTTAAGTTCGGTGTCTTTATCCCTAGTGTGTAGACGTTTAATGAGCAGTTGGAATATCATAAGGATGAGGTGAAACTGTTGTGGAGCCAAAGTGAGTTCAGAAATACGTTCATGGAGTTTGTAATGTATCCAATTATCTTCGTTTGTAGTGCATTGGATGATTCCACTGATCTGTTTGAATGGGATTTTCTGTGCTTCATTTGTTTGCAAATGTGTGTATACGTTTATTATCAATTATGGTAGGAACAGTGATAATTTCATCTGCAGTTTCATTAAAGTTACTTTTATTACGTTGTATACTCCACCATTCTTTTCAGCATTTAGTTATATTATTTTGACTGAATATTAGTAATACATACTTTGCCCAGGAAGTGGCTTTGCTACCCTTTGTGGTTGTTCAGGCTGCAGTTCTCGTTTTCTTTTTTCAATTATGTATTCGTATTCAATTTTGTTTTCAAGGGTGCTTTGTTTCTTAAATCTCTTAAAAGCGTGTTTTGATTTTTTGATAGTTTTCATTATACATTCCTTTCATACATTTCTTAACCGACCATGACACATGTTTATTTTTGTAAGATATAATGGCAATTGATTCAGTTACTGACTAGCTAATAACTTTCTATTGTGGGAATGATGTGAGATATGATTATTTCATCAAATAACTTTCGTGAAGGATTGAAAAATTAAGTAAAGGAGCCATAATTATTATCCAGGAAATAATGATCGGTCTAAGGAAGTGTTAACTGACAAAGTAAGTTACTGGCAACGTGTATTTGTATTAATATTACTTTTCGTCATTTTAATACAGGTATTCAAATTGAAGATTGCAATTTCCTGAAGATTTTATCCTTCATTGTAGGTAAGTTACGGTGACTAATTTTATAGCTCACATCTGAACATTTTGAAAATGAACTACTGGGGTAAAGCAGGTCAGAAGATAATGGCGCACCATGTGTCACATGCTGCAATGCTTGTTCACATATTTACCAGATACGGTTTGAAGATACAAGAGAAAAATTACCAAATGTATACACGAAATACATATGAAGAGAGCCGATAATATGGTTGCAGAAGGTAGAAGCATAAGAGCAGCTGATGAATGTGGTCTCAAGAGTGAAACATTAAAATGCAAAGAATGCTGGCTTCTAAATGTTTTACGGTTTCTCGTCAAAAAATGCCGCAAACTTGCCTATCAATTATTAACCCCAATCTTAATTTTTACTCGAGTGCATTTCCGTGAACACATGCGGTTTGTGCTTGTGAAATTCCTTATTTTTAAAAATTATAGTGGCTTCTCAATGATGAAAAAAGGAAATTATTTTGAAACACCTAGCCTATGATGATCCAGACACCTTATGGCCTATAGTACTCCAGACACTGACTCATGGTACCCCATGTATGGGGCATAATGGGTCATTGATTGAAAATGTTTTTTTTTGCATTTTTCTCCATTAGTTATTTTGTGACTTGTGTCCACACAATTTTAAAATATACATGTCTTTAGTTGTACAAATAAAATGAAATAAATCATCTTTAATGTAAGGTATTTCTGACTGTTCCAATTTTTGTGGCTCGTGTTGTCCCGTTTCTCCCACATCTTCAATGAAAAGAAGTCTGAGTAACATGTGCATCTACCAGATTTTGATATTTAACCCAGTTAGCACTATTGAAGGGGAACCAGACGCAGTATGTTTATCAATGCTATTGAACCAAGAATGTTTATAAAAACGGGAAAATTATCACAAAATAATGTTTTCTACAAATTTAGTACACGAAAAAGTAAGCGAATATCACTGAATTCGTCACTGCCACTTCCAAATTCGGAATTTAGTCATTAATAAACTCTCTTCTTCAGTGGATTCAGCCTTCTTGAGTAAGTTCTAGATGATCCTCATATTGAATGATGAATTTTAAAATATCTCAAAATGATGAAGTGTTTTAAAAGACAATAATGTAATTTCCTGTAAAGATTTAAAAATGACACTTGTTTGAAATGTATATTGGAGAATCTAGATTGATTCACTTACACAAGCGTAACTAGTAGAGCCCCGATGTTTATGACCTAGAAATGTTACAAATATGTAAGCATTTATGACTTAAAAATATGAAAATACGAACATAAATATGACTTCGAAAATGTTTGGTTGCATTTACAAAACCTTCAAAATACTCCACTTAACACTGTTTAAAGAACGATTATATTGAAAACATAATTTGAAAATCTAGCAAATTCACAATTTACCCCTTCTCCTTCGGCTCCTGCGAGCACAAGTCTATTTGCGAAAGTTATTAAATAAATTTTATACAAGTGACTTTAGCACAAAATCTGACAAAAATAAACTAAGGCTTCCTTCGCATCCGGTGTTATCTACTTTTTTCTCCGCCTACATAGCTTACCCTCCTAATTCGCAAACACATTTGTAGGAAAGACAGACAATTATATACAACAACAAATTGAAAAAATATATTAAAATTAAAAGATATGAAAAATCTCTTTGAGATGACTGCAAACAAGTATAAGAAAATTGAATAAAAAAAGTGACATGTGGTGCTAAAGTATGTAACAGACTTTCTTGTAAAGTTTTCAAATGTCCTTGGTGTGGACTAACTTTACGGTCTTACCCCATTCTTTTACCCGCTGCCATCTATCGCCGAAGAAAGTACATTTTTTGACATTTTCTTAAATTTTCGGTTTTCTAAGAGTAGATCAAAATATTATTTTAAGAATATTGAATAACAGTAAAAGCTCTTCTTAAATGGCTATTTTCATTGAAAAACTTGGTGCCGATTTTAAGGAAATGGTGTTTAAGTCGTACTGTAAAAGCGAAATTTGAAACTCTTTTTCACAGAAAAG
The DNA here is from genome assembly GCA_038098605.1 of Gryllus longicercus. Taxonomy (NCBI): domain Eukaryota; kingdom Metazoa; phylum Arthropoda; class Insecta; order Orthoptera; family Gryllidae; genus Gryllus; species Gryllus longicercus. Next base: position 1,913,053 of record JAZDUA010000139.1, read on the forward strand.
TTTTGAGTTTTTGAAAAACTTCAATTGTAGTCATTTATAACACTTTGACTTACAAATGCTATACGTTTTATAAATCTCTGAAAATGTACATATTAACGGCGTGAGAGTTATTTTAAAAAAGTTTCGTTTGTGTAAGAAACAAAAGAATATCACAATCCGATATTTTGAACTCATTTTCACAGAAAACTGTTGCGTTTTTGAGAAACTTTATATGACATCATTTAAACAAATGTACTCGTAAATGCAATAATCGGAAGAAGACGCCGCTAATGTAAATATTAGGGACGTGGGTAGCTTAACAAAAAAATTATATTTTTGTAATTTAAACATACAAAATAATACAGAAATATGGCTTTTATGTCATCTAGAGTACATTTTGTACTATCTATATCAAAAATTTAAAGAAAAAATTTGGATCCATGATTGAGAAAATCTTCTTTTTCTTTTTGTATTTTTTTAAAAATTGCACATAATGCGCGAAAACTACAACATGTTTAAAAAAATGTACATCACCTCATTGAAAGAACTTCATATGAAGAACAAATTTAATTTAAAGGAAAAATGTCTATCTTTGAATTTGTAGTTGTAGGAAGACCCCGCAAAAATTCAAACTTTTGAAGAGTTTCGAAAATTTAGAGGTAACCCTGAAAATCGGACCTATGCCACCCTTATAAGACTATTTTACTCTATACCTATAAGAAATTTAAAGAATTAATTTGAGGTGTTTTTTGAAAAAAAATTAAGAATATCTCTGGGGCTTCATATAGTGTACCCCCAAATTTTAAAGAATGTTTTTCAAAATCCCAAAGTTTCAAATCTAGCCAGATGAACAGGGGTTTCTTAAGTTTGGGAAAAATCGGACAAATTGACGAAAATTATTGAAAAAAAACAACACTTTTTCGATATTAGGGGACCGCAAAACGTTTATTTCCGTTAAATATCGAAATCGATTTTCTACAGACGACGAATGACGTACGTCGAGCGACGAGTGACGTGCGACGAACGACGAACTACGAAAGATAAACGTCCAACGACGAATGAAGAACGACAAACGAAGAACAACGCAAGACGAACGACGTAAGAAGAAAGACGAAAGACCAGAAAGTAGAAAAACAAAATATCTAAAAATTCGTAAAATATATAAATTCCAAAAAAAATCAAATAAATTTAAAAGTCGAATAATATGAAAATACCAAAAATTAAACAAGATTCGAAAAATATAAAATTCGAAAAAACATAAACGACGGACGACAAACTACGAAAGACATTAGACGAACGACAAACGACGAACGACGACTTACGAACGACGAAAGGCGAAAGATAAAATGCGAAAGAGGAAAGTGAAAAAATGAAAAATCTAAAAAAAGTCGATTCAACGAATTATAATATTCCAAAAATATAAAACTTCGAAAAATATAAAAATTTGAAACACATGAAAAAACGAATAATATAAAATATTGAAAAGCATAAAAATTCGAATATTATAAAAATTCGAAAAATGTAATAATTCCAAAAAACAAGATTCGAAAAATACTTGAAAAAATTGAAAAATACAAACGACGGACTGCAAACGACGAAGACGAACGACAAGAAACACAAGAAGACAAACACAAAACATCTAAAAACTCAAGCAAACGAAAAACAAACAATTTGACAGATATAAAATTTCGAAAAATATAAACGAACGAAGAATGACGAACGATGAAGTACGAAAGACGAATGACCAGCGACAAAAGGCATCGACAAACAACGGACGAGCGTCAAGCGACGAGCTACGAAGGACTAACGACGAATAACAAACGACGAAAGGCGTAAGACGAAAGACGATAGACAAAACAAAAAAACAGAAACACAAAAGTGATAAAAACGAAAATTCTAAAATATAGAACTGAAAAATATAAAACAGAGAAATATATTCAAAAATTCGATATAATATAAAAAAATGAAAAATATAAAAATTCGAAAAACATAAAAACTCAAAAAATACAAAAATTTGAAAAATATAACGAAAAACACAAACGACATAAGATCAGAAACAAAAACAGTGGTAAACATGAAAAATTCAAAAATTCGAAAAAACGAGAAATATAAAAATTCAAAAAATATAAACGAACGACGAACGCTGACGTACGAAAGAGGAACGACGAACGTTGAATGGCGAAGTCGAACGACGAAACACGAGCGACGAATAGGTGAAAGACGAAAGACGACAGACAAACGAGGAAAGAGCAGAAAAATTAAAATAAGAAAACAACAAAAAATGTAAAATTCGAAAAAACTGATTTTATACAAATTTAAAAAGTCAAAAAAAAAGACGAACGACAAATGAAGTACGTTAGACAAACGACTTCGGAGGAGCGACGAACGACGAACAAGGAACGACAAAAGACAAACAACGACAAGACCAGAAACTGAAATGTGAAAAACCAAAAGTTATATCAATTCGAAACAAATAATATACAAATTCAAAAAATTAAAAATTCGAAGAATATAAAAATGTGGAATATATAAAAATTCAGAAGATATAAAAATTCGAAAAATGTACAAAAATCAAAAAATCTATGGATCGACGAAACTTTACATATTTTTAAACAAAAATTAAACCAGCATATTTCACAAACTATGTAACATAATTCAATTCAATAGACACGGATGTGTTTCTAAACTCTTCGTATGAAATTATTTGTGTACGTAACACTCTGGACGAGAAATTCAATGGTGCAAACCAGACTTCAATCCGTCTATTACTTTCGGACATACGAGTAAAGTAATATTAAGAAAAAACTACAGAAATTTGGTGAAAAATTAAAAAAAAAATCATCGCATCCTTCTGAAATTACGTATGCGAGTACAACTCTTCACGAGGAATTCAATGGTGCAAACCAGACATCAATACGCCGATTAGTTTCGGAAATACGCGTGAAACAAAATAAAGAAAAAATTAGAGAAATTTGGTGAAAAATATGTACAGCAAATCTACAGCATTTTATAACTTACTCTGTACTACGTTTATTTCACCATATATACGTACATATACGGGAAACTAAATTTATGACAAGTAGTTGCACAACAGCACATACTTTCATGCGTTATTGGAAACAGCTACGTAATATTGAAGAATCGCATTTTCTGTGCTACTAAAACCTCAGTTGCAATTAATTGATCTATCTCCGCACATTCAATTCAAACAAAGCGCTTGTGATACATGTCTGTTTTTTTCGATAGTCAGGAGCAGCAATAATTTCTTACTTTGACAAATTACACAAACAGGAATTCATTTGACTGATTCTGTATTCGCAGCAAATTATGCAGCAAAGTATTGATACAGGGCGGCGTTGTCAAAACTATGTGCATGCGTATGGCTAATAATATCAATACAGTAATTAGAATCTATGAAATTGACATTAAAATAATTACTAAATACCTGCTGCTCACTCCTAAGTTGCCTTTCGTTGTAACATACCAGTTCCGATAACGTTCCATTGCTTTCTTATTCAATACGCTATTAATTGTTTTGGGGATCAGATGATATTAAATGATATGTAACATACTTCACCGGGAATTCTGACGAGTAATTAATAAACTAGTGGTGCTAGATAATGACACAGACATTACCGTTTTAGTTTTCAATTTCCTTTGGTGTCGTCTTTCGAACTTGCCACATATTCAGATCAGCTGTCATGAATCATCGCCTAAAGTACTTTTTTTTAAAAATTTTCTTAATTTTGTGGTTTTCTAATAGTAGAACGGAAATATTATTTTAAGAATATTAAAGAATAATAAAATCTCGTCCCAAAAGGTTATTTTCTTTTTAAAAAATTTGGAGTCATTTCCAAGAAAATTCAATATTTGTAGCTCTTTTTCGTAGAAGTATTTGGAACTTTCGAAAAACTTCATTTGAAATACATTAACTCACAAATACATTAGTGTTTACAAATTGCTGGAAATGTACATATCAACGGCGTGAGAGATCTTTAAAAAAAACTTGTGTAATTTTTGAAAAAAGAAAAGAAAATCCCACGAAATGGGCTTCACGTCATATTAAAGAGTGTAATTAGAACTATCCGTTCGAAAAGTTGGAAGAAGAAAATTGGAGCCGTTTTGAGAAAATGGCGTTGGATCGTTTCTGAAAATGCGAAAATTTGAGCTACTATTCTCAGAAAACGGTTGAGTTTTCGAGAAGTAAAATTTAACATTATTTAAAGCACATGTACTCATAAATATAATGTGAAGAAAACTCCGCAAATGTGAATATTAACAACGTGAAACACAAGTCAATGTAATTACATTTTTGTAATTTTTGGAAAAATCAAAAAAATACAGCAAACTGATTTTTATGTCACCTCATAGACTACATTTAGAACTATCCCTACCAAATGTTTAAAGAAAAAGTTTGAGCCCTTTTTGACCAAAATTTTGTTTTTGTTATTTTATAAAATTGAAAGTATTGCGTACAATATTGTCTAAAACTATTACAATTTTCAAAAAAATGTCCCTGGCCTTAATAAAAGAAATAATTATAGACAACAAATTTCTTTCGAAGGAAAAATCTGTATCTTTAATTTTGTAGTTGTAAAAACACACCGAAAAAAATGCTTTTGATATTCTTGAAAATTTAGAGTTAACCATAAAAATCGGACCTATGCCACTTTTATAAGTGTTCGTAATTCCATTCTTACGAGAAATTTAACGAAAAAATTTGGCGTGGGTTTTGAGAAAATTTTGTAAATACCCGGGGCTTTATGTAAAGTACTGCCGGATTTTAAACAAAAATTTTCAAAATCTCAAAACTTCGACTCGCGCCTGGTGGGCAGGAATTTCAATTTGGAAAAAAATCATACGCTTGGTTTAAGGGCTAGTGGTGTTCACAGACGGACGGACGAACGTTTTGCCGTCAATGTCTTTCAGAATCCAGCTCCCACAAAACAGGAATTCTGGTTACTCCACGAGTTAGAGGATTTTTTGTTAATTTAGCAACTGAATGTATCCAGTTATTTTGTTATCAGGGCCGGAAAATGTTTTTGTTACCGAACAACCGTCGTTTTTTCGCGCAGCATTACATAACTTTCCTTATACTCCGTATATACGTTTGTATACGGGAAATTAACTAAAAATGACCAAAGTGTTAAAAATTCCACTTGTATGACTTTATATGAGATGTAAAAACTGTAAAATTTCAGTCATGATAGAGAAAATCATGTTTATCTTTCCTTGTCCATGAAAATAACGCAAAGCAGGACTAGTGGTGCATAGTCTTTCCCGAAAAAGCTTTTTATTTCCTTTGGCCTCGGATAGCTATTCGGTCTTAACAATATCAATAACTATCCGCAGTTGACCATTATCTATTCTACCTTGGGTTACCGCTGTAGCTGCCTCTAAATTCAAATTACAAAACACTGGCGATATACAGGATGACCAGGAAGGAAACAATGAAACTTTGAAATGAACTCTTACATTAATTTTAAGCATATTTTGTATACTAAACTTCGTCGGTAGTTGAGCCGCAATAAGTTCTCAAAAGTTCATTTGAAATACGGCTTTTTATGCATAAATTTGCATTTCAGAAACGTAGTAACACTCCAGAAACCAGTATATTGTTTATTATTTATAAAATAAATTAATATATTTGTTAACAAAGAAAAATTAACAGAAATAAAAAACAATTGAATTGTGTAAATTGGATGCTATTTTACTTTTGTGTTAATTTTTGTTTGCGAACGTTTTTTGTTTGAGAAAAATGTTAATTTCTGTCGTAAATAATAAACAATTTAGATGTTGCTGGAGTATAATATAGTATAGTACAGTATATCAGTTACGTATAGGCAATATAAGATGAAGTAGCTAAATATACATTGTTGTCTTCGTTCTTTAAGACTAGCTAAAATGAGAAGTAATTAAAAAAGGTCACATTAAATGAACAATGAAAGGAAACTAAAAACATACCTAATCATCCACATCAGTGACTTTAACGACGCCACTTATTTGCATAGCTGATAAAGTTTGACATTGTAAAGTAAAGTTTGACATTGCTGAAAGATGCTGAGTCGACTTACGTAATACTGAAGCTAGTTATGTTGTAAAAGTGTCATCTCCGCAGGCGTACTTCACAACGATCTCTTGTTCACTTCACACGTTCGTGTTCGCGCGGGGCCGGGATTGTTATTTCACGTGAGCAAAATGACTTTAGATAAACGGGAAATGTGGATGCAAAATGTGCTTGTTCCTCAAATTGTAAAAAAGTGTGATCTTCATGGAGGAACAATTCTGAAAACTGAATTGCGTGCATTGGAGACACAGAAAGACAACTGGGCGTCTGATATGTATGAAATTGATCTACTTGTGAATAAGAAAGGAGAAAACAAAAATTTGTCATTTCTTTTGAAGTTAACGAGTGAAAGTGAAGTGGTGCTGAGTAGATGGCAGTCTGACAAACAGTTTTTCAATGAGATACATTTCTACTCAATTGTGATTCCTTTATTTTCCTCTTACACAACTATACAACAGATAAAATCTAAATTGGAAAATTTGTTTCCGAAATGTTACGACACGTATTACAACAAAGACGAAAACACTCAATCCTTCCAAGATGCAGTGCTCGTGATGGAAAATTTAAAATGTCGTAATTTTAAGCTCGGAAACCGTACTTCTTTGGATCTTGACCATTTTCTAATTGCCTTTCGATCGCTGGGATTATTTCACGCATTTTCATATTTCTTGAAAGAACGAGATTCTGAAGCGTTCGAGAATGTCGTGGTGAAACCTATTCGAGAAACAAACTACTCTCCTCAAAATGAAGAAATCATGAACATTATATTTAAAGTAAGTGAAAATCGAGTCATTGACGCTTTGGCAGCCGAGGGTGATCCAAGAGTGTCGAGACTCCGCGAAGTAGCAGCACGAAAGCCCTTCGACCTTATGAGTGGCATTGCGAAACCGGAAGAACCCCTGGCCGTGCTGTGCCACGGAGACTTCCTCAGGAACAACGTGCTCTTCAGATACGAGGATGGAAAACCCGTGGAGATGAAGTTCATCGACTTCCAGACCATCCGTTACGCCTCGCCAGCTATCGACCTGTCGCTGCTGCTGTGCATGAACTCCACTCACGAGCTGCGGGAGCAACATTTCCACGAGCTGTTGAAGGTGTATCACACGTCGCTCAGGAAGACACTGGCGGCTCTGCTGGGGAAACCTGAAGGGGAACTTGATCCGCGTTACAGCTTTGAGGCTTTTCTTGCTGATTTTAGGCGTCATGCTGTATATGGCTATATAATAACCATTGAATTTTTACCATGGATGTTTTCGGAGGGAGAGGAATTTAAGGAATTTATGGAATTAAATATGACTGCAAAAGGATCTCCTAAATACAATGAACTAGCTTCACGGCTTGGTGGCAAAAATGCGACAGAAGCATTGGTGACTTTGACAAAAGATCTGTTAGAATATCAGTGTCTGTGATTATACCTTTGATTTTTAATTGTGAAAGTGTTGAGGTTAATTGAAATGCGTTTTAGTTTTTAAATGTTTCTTATCACGCTTTCTTGGTATTATTATTCATCGGGCAACTAAATATGGTTTGTATGTGGGGTTGGGATTCTGACGCTTCAGATAAAGTCAACAGATTGTACTTGTTTCTCATACGTCTCATTCCTTCTACTGCTTTTTGATAAATAATGATGAAATAAAATCAATTTTGTGGGTATTTTTCTTTGAATGCTATTTATTTTGAATATGTAATTTTATTTTTAATCACTTTATAACCATTTTTTGTTGTTAATTTTCATTTAAATAACGTGACAACTAAACTTAGTTATCATTAATCTCACGAGCAATTGTCACAAGAACTCCGATGTGAATCAAGTTCGGTTAATCAGTTTTATATATCAATGTAATATTTTAGTATAAAACTGTTTCTGATATTTGGATAATGATGAATCTAATAGTTTTTAAAATATTTATCTTTCATGAGGAATCGATTCTTAACCAGAATCTTATTATAATATATTTCTTCAATATTGTCCGGAAAGAAATCTGAATTAAATATTTTAAACTATATTTATTTACAACCCTTTGTCAGAAATACTTACTATTCCTTATATTTTTGTAACATTTTATTAACATTTAGTTTATGTCATAATTTTAATAATGTAATGAATATAAAATGCAGTTTTGAATTTCTGTGGATTTGAAAAAAAAATGATTTGAATGTTTCTGAGGCAAAATGTTTATTATTATTATTATTATTATTATTATTATTATTATTATTATTATTATTATTATAGGGTGGACTTGGAACTACAAAATTTGTTTTTTGGTGTCAATTATGTTTTAGGAAAGAAAATAAATAACGTTGATGAAACTTTGGCTACATTATGCGTACAACCTCATGATAATAAGTCCTTATTAGAGTTAAAGCATCCGTTAAAGTATTGTTAAATATATTTTTGTAGTTTTCTGAAAATGTTTGACCGAAAAACAGATAATTTTCATTTTATTTTATTTTTATTAATATATTTCTCTACCACAATTTGGAACCGGTAGTTGGAATTTTAAAATTGCAAAGTTTTGATAAATGCAGACACTCTTCTTAGTAACGGCTACTCGATATTTCACTGCTTGAATGTGTTTGAATCACTTTAGTCCCAAAAATAACTACTTTGTGTCACATTCATTATTTGATTGATTGGTTATAGATTCCGGGTGAATCAACGGCTAAGTTCATTAGTCCCGTAAGTATTGTGCATGTTTGTATTGTGGTGGAAGCTAGTGATCTCCCCCCCCGCTAGATGGTGAGATCCGCTGCCCACCTACCTGTCGGTTAGCGGGGTGTTCCCTAACCACGTATCTCCCTCCAGCGAGTCATCGCCCCAGCCAGGACAAGCTCTAAGTTCCCGACCAGCCTCCCGCCAGGTGTGGTAGTGTAGTGCATATTAGTGCATGTCTAAGTAAGGAAAATTCGCGCGCGGTCCAAGGCGCAATTGTTAGGGATCCGGCATTCGCCTGGTGTTATTCGAAGAAACTAGTAATTCCAGCGATCAGAAAAGCCGACCGCTAGAATTCTCCTCTATATTGTGAATGAACTCGATCTATCTATGTAATTGGTGTCGAAAAATCGAACCATCGTCGGAACACGAACCTAGGACCACCCGCTCAGAGGCACTGCAGGAACAAGTGATGCACTAAGATACATCTCCCATCATATTCAGTGTTTGCTGTTGTTCTTTAGGTCTTTCAGAATCGCTCAAACGCCATTTTCTCAAAAACGGTTCTCGTGTTTTTTTCAAACTTTTCCAACAGGTTAATTGACCTGTTTAAGATAACACAATTAATTTTGCTGTATTCATTTGTTTTATGAAAAATTACAAAAATGTAAGTATTCGTAGGCTTTACCTACAGAACACCGGTGGTGGTGTCATTAAGTCAAAGAGACCTTAGAAATCTCCAGGAGGCCTACAAACCTCAACGGAGATGGTGGGCTCCATCTTAGCAACACCTGGAGACGGGCCCCCCAATACAGTCCCCCCCCCCCCGGAGACTCCCACCCGCGGACGGCCAATGACGTGACCGCTTATTTGCCCGTTTTCTTTTGGCATTTCCTCCGATTCCCGACCACGCAGATTCATCTTGTGGATGTCAAACCTGTTCAGTTTTCTAAATATGGCGGTTATTTTAAGAAATGGTATTTCTTGTTTTTATGACTTTGTATTGTGCATGAAAATGTCGTAACATCGGGTATGAGAAATTGAATATTGACATAATTAAATAATTCCATTTTTCAGTCAATATCAAAACTGTTTTATGTTTGTGCGATTTCCCCGATTATTTAACAAAACCAATGACCCCTGTCAATATTCAAATATTACAGTTTTCCCTCTATTTATTCGTGTAATCCAAATCAGTAGTACGGTCTAGTAGCGTGCCGTAGTTGAAGCACTGAACAAAACCACACAAAATGATTTTACATAAAGGTAGTGCACACACTGCTCATGAACACATAAATTACTCTCGTATTTTATTGCAATAAATTAAATAAATTAACAAAAACAGCCTTCAAGAATACTGCAATAACATGCACTAGTATAACATTGAATATAAGGTAGTAGTGTACCATTGAATAGTACTCACTAAGACTGCTTTTTGTAAGCCAAGAATATCCAATAAGAAGAAGCTAATCAAAACAGCTGCTGTTCATTGCCGCAAGACGTGATTAGTAATTAATGAATGCCTCTCCCTTGGAACCTTGCTGTCGCATGACGTCATCTACATCGTATACAATGACGCGCTAAGTACGATCATTCATTTGGTACGAGCACATGTGTGAACAGGTGGAATCACGCAATCAAATATTGGTGGTTTTCAGTCAAAACGGAAACTGCTTTATTCTTTTTTAATATTTTTCCAGTCTTGCTGGTTGAAAACAATTCCATCGACATCTCTGGCTCAAGGTCCAAGACTGCTCAGTTTTCCATCAATATATGCGTGCACTTCGAAATGAAAACGCGACCTGAAAATTAGTAGTATAGATTTCGCCGCTGCTGCAGGAGTCGAGTGAACGGACGATGCCCCAGATACGCTGGCCAGCCGCTAAGGCGCCGAGGGCGTAGCTCTGAGCGATTTAATTCTCCCCCCTCCCCTCCCTTCCCCTCCCCAAAGGCACCGCCCGCCACTCGCCCGCCGCCGCGGACCCTTTCGCAGTTTGGGAATTGTCCAGCGACAAACAAGCTGCCCATTGTAATTATGCTGCCCGCCTCCGGGTGTTCGCCCGTCCCGGCGCGCTGCAGCCTGCGCCGGCAACCACGCGAATCCACAGGAATATAATCCGGCTTCCATGTGCTTTGTCGTGGCTCGCAGCCTGTTGGGAAGAGATGCGGGCGTAATCCGTAATCCCAGTGAATGGCACCAGAGAGTCTGCCTCATCCAAAACCGAGCCTTGCATATTTTTAACAGCTGGGTGTATCACTTCCATTTCTGTCAAGTGAACGTTAGGACACCACTGTAAGTTTATTGAATTAACTTGATATTGACTGTAGTAGTGGATACCCAACAAGTGTCTTTTAACTCCGCTGATTCGTTTCTTTTGTCAATTTGTGGCATTAATTGTAAGTGGAAGTGATTGAAAGAAAGTTCATGAAAAATGTAAACATAGTCAATGGGAATTGACGTAAAATGGTTATAATGGTAGAATTTTGTTTTCCAGCAAGGATAGAAAATCCACTTATATTTTCACATATAAATTCATTTTTTATAAAGCGATTTTACGTTTCCAAATGTCATTTATCTGAATTTTGTGCTTAGTCCCAAAGAACTATAATAATAAAATTAATACGATACTAGTCTTAATCACAATAAATTGTGAAAGAGAAAGCTTTGATTACAATTGTTGTGATTTCATCGTATTGCATTTGCTGAATGCGGAAAGATAACACGTTAATGAGCCTCCGTCCTACGTCATTGCATAGACTGAGGAACATGGAAAGGTACTCTATGTAGGTCACACATGGCTTCCATTCTGGTTCTCACTTTTTTATGCTGCTAGTAATGATTGGAGAAAAAAGTCAGCCAGTAAAGATACGTTTTCCATGTCACATCTCTTAATGCGTATAGTAGCATTGTATATGCATTATCCTTTTTTTAAATGATTTAAAACAGTTTAATCTTGAATATCCACATTAACAATATAATTATTTACCAGATATTCAATATAAAATTTCGCATTCAGAAGTAATTTTAACAAAAGCGTATTGCCAATCAGATATTGGAAAGTGAATAGTAAATTACTTGAATAATAGAAACATATTAAGAAGGCAATTCCAATAAAATAAAAAGTATTTACATTGATTGCAAAATCAATCTATTTGAAAGATTTTATTTGCTATCTTTTCCGAGCAGCCTTGATACGCTAATAATTGCAGTTGCCTTTGATATATTTTATCTTGCATGTCATGTTTAGTATTGTTTACTTCTCGGACGATGATTTGTAATTAGAGTAAGAATTCGTGAAAGGTAACAGGCAAAATGCAAATTTTTCTTTTTATGCTGAATTGTTACTTAATCGATAGATTCTGATGCCCTTATTAAGTGTGTAAAATATTTTTTTAAAAAATTCATAATTACTTAAGTTATAAACAATTCAGTATTTATGCATCTTTTAGTTGCAAAATAAATATCTCACAACAGAGTTGATATAATTTAATGCTTCCAACGGCAACTTGAAGGAAAAAGTATATATTTTAAGATACACAATATTAATTTTTAAAACTTATTAACAATCCCTTTTTTTATTGCAAAATAAAATGTAAAATGAAAAAAATCCGTGTTCTGCGCTTTTTAAAAATATTTTAAGAAAACATTCTAAGAGGGAATTTAATATAGATTCAGAATCCGTTAAAAAAAGTTAGCAAACATTAATACATAAAAAGTAATTAATATTTTTATCGAGCGGCGCACGGTCGCGCCTTAGCTTGTCGGTACGAACGAGTCGCAGCACGCTTTTGTTTTACAACAATTGTTTTCGCTTAAGAAACCATTCTTATTGTTTCTAATTTCTACGCAAAAAGGTAAGCGTAATTAACATTGCATATGACTTCGTTTTTTATTTTGCAAATTTATAAACAATAATTGTGTATTGTTATTAAATAATCTCGATTAAAAGCGTTAAAATGTTCAATATTACTGACTTTATCAATATTATTAATAACAATAACTGATTTTTCTAATCATTTACATTATTTATTATTTCATATTGTCAGTTCTCATAGTTTTATGTTTTTTATTATTTTAAACAGATTATATAAAATGCCTACCCCGAAGAAATGTTGCAACCCACTTAAAAAATCCAAACACAATCGTGTCTACAAAAATTTGAAGCTGATAACGACGCAGTGGAATCGTATCTTTTCTAATTTAACTGGAAAATATATCTGTGATTCATGCAGAACGTCAATTTATAGTCAAAAAGTTACTGTCTCTTCCGTCGAAAAGGAAATCATTATTGATACTACCGAAGAAGAATCTTCACGGGATGAAAACTACGTGGACAACGAAAAAAATGACCCTACATACAAGGAAGAAACAGCTGAAAATGATATGCTTGGACGTGCAACAAAGCGACAGAAATTGCCCGATGCAGACAATTCTTTGATAGACGAGACTTTGATTCGAGATGTGAACAATGCGTTGTCGAAAGCTATTTTCCGAAGTGAAAAAATCGAAATACTTACAACGCTTCCTGTTTGCATTAGTATAAGGAAAATGCGTGAGTTGTTTGGCGTTTCGCATAAAATGGCATCAAGGGCGAAGAAATTAAGGAAAGAAAATGGCTATAAGTCGCGTCCACCAAAGAAAGTTGGTCGAAAAATAAGTGAGGAAATTATTCAGAAAGTAACAGAATTTTATTTGAGTGATGATACTAGTAGAATGATGCCAGGAAAAAAAGATTGTGTTTCTATAAAAACCGATGTAGGTAGAGAAAATGTGCAAAAGCGTTTACTTTTGTGCAATTTGAAGGAAGCACATAAACGTTTTCAGGAAAAATTTCCTCAGTTTATCATTAGTTGTTCTAAATTTTCAAAACTGCGACCAAAACAGTGCATCTCTGTTAACAAAGCTAGTTGCCACAACGTATGTGTTTGTAAAACACACCAGAACATGAGATTAAAGTTTTTTGCTCTAAAATCCGAATTTCAGAAGAAAAATCACACCTTCACCTTATCATACCATAAGGCATTAAGAGAAATTATTTGCAAAGAAGCTCTTCCATCTTGTCATCTCAGAAATTGCAAAAATTGTCCTGGTGTTACTGCTTTTTGCGAGAAGTTGCATGCATTATTTACAGAATATTCCGTGAAGGAAGTAAAGTACAGGGAATGGATAAGCACTGATAGGTACATATATTTACATTTCAATTTTTTAATTTAATGATAACTTAATATATTGCCTAAATTATGCATAACATGAAAAAATCTATTTTAAACTTTCAATTAATTTTACAAATCAATTTTTTAAAATTAATTTTCTGAGTGCCTGGCAACGATTTGTCAAATTTCAGAAATTTCTTTTGCTATACAATTTTAAATTTAAATTGGAAATTTGATTTTTTATAATACCTTACTGTAACTCTATTAATTTTTGTATAAATAATTTCACAAATAACTTTTTTGCTTATTAGATTTTTTTTATCGGGAACGGCTGTGGGAAGATTGACTATCGGTCCTTCCTCATACCAATTACTTTTGCTTATTAGATGTTTTAATATATTTTTCTAGAACTGAATTCGTTGAACAAACAGATTCCATAGAAGCATTTTTAGAGAAGATAAGAAAAGATTTGCCTGAACTACTGACGCATGATTTTATAACAAAAGAACAAAGTGCTTACTTTAGTGCAAAAAAGGACAGCTTAAAGGAAGGTGAATTTTTGGTAACGCTGGATTTTTCAGAAAATTATACATTTCAAATACAAGATGCAATACAGGCGCATCACTGGTCAAATACCCAGGCTACAATTCATCCATACGTCATGTATACGCGAAAAGACGGCAAGATAGTTTCGGATAATTTTGTTATTATTTCTGAAATCGAAAAGCACGATACTGTTAGCGTTCACCTATACAATACAAAACTGATTCAGTATTTGAAAGACAAGTATGCGTGGATTGAACGAATTATTTATTTTTCGGACGGAGCTGCGAGTCAGTACAAAAATAAAAGTAACTTCCTGAATTTGATTCAACATGAAAATGAATTTCGTATTAATGCAGAGTGGCACTTTTTTGCCACTTCTCATGGCAAAAGTGCATGTGACGGTGTTGGCGGGACAATCAAAAGGAATGCTTGGAAAACAAGTATGCAAAGAACGAGATTAGATGAACCATTAACAAACGCAAAGATGTTGTTCGTTTGGGCAAAAAATTGTTTTCACAGGTCAATGTCTTTCGCGTATTGCACCAAAGAGGAATATGAAAATGAAGCAAAACTTTTAAAACCAAGATTTTCAAAATGTAAAGTAATCAAAAACACCCGACAGTTTCATTGCTTTTTACCGAACGATTCTAAGTCACTTAAATGTAAGCGATATTCGTCAGCGTCTGATTACGAAGCTCATAACGTTCTGTAAATAAATTTAATTATTAATAATAATTAATGTGGTTATGTAAATAAAAAATTGTTTTAAGCGAAAATTGGTACTAAAATTACTAAATTTTAAATTAAAAAAAATATTTGCGTTAATATTGAGAGTAAAATCGCAGAAACACAGTATGGTGCATCAAAACCTCCAAGCTACGGTACGCGTCTCGTGGCGCGACCGTGCGCCGCTCGATAAAAATATTAATTACTTTTTATGTATTAATGTTTGCTAACTTTTTTTAACGGATTCTGAATCTATATTAAATTCCCTCTTAAAATGTTTTCTTAAAATATTTTTAAAAAGCGCAGAACACGGATTTTTTTCATTTTACATTTTATTTTGCAATAAAAAAAGGGATTGTTAAAAGGTTTTAAAAATTAATATTGTGTATCTTAAAATATATACTTTTTCCTTCAAGTTGCCGTTGGAAGCATTAAATTATATCAACTCTGTTGTGAGATATTTATTTTGCAACTAAAAGATGCATAAATACTGAATTGTTTATAACTTAAGTAATTATGAATTTTTTAAAAAAATATTTTACACACTTAATAAGGGCATCAGAATCTATCGATTAAGTAACAATTCAACATAAAAAGAAAAATTTGCATTTTGCCTGTTACCTTTCACGAATTCTTACTCATTAAAGACAAAAATAATGGTAATGCGTAGTGTACTGGAACTGCTCCTCTTCTTAATGTTATTACTTAATCATTACTCAAATTTTTCATTACATTATTTAAATATTTGCCATTGAATGAAACTTTTCAGAAAATATCCAAGCCACAAGAATGAATACGGTTGAAAAATGGCTTGGAAAGTTGAGACATCTTAAAATTTCGAGCAGCAAGGATGCACGCCAAAAATTAGGTATGTGTGAAGAGTTAGAAAATTTCTACATATTTATTATATGGAATGTAAAAAAACACCAAAAAGACTGATTCTTTTTACTCAGTACTAAGTCTCGAGGCATAATGAAATGAGGGAGGATTAAACAATTCTTGAACAAAACAATCACTAATCATTGGTATCACTAATCTGGAACATACAAACACGAACAAAGAGTTGAAATTGCTTATCAAAATGTAATGACATCGATTTAATTTTACCGAGATCTGCACATATATATTTCAGGGAACTACGACAAGGAAATCCCACTGTCCATCCAAACTTAAACACATAATTCATCACATACGAGTAAAATTATTATCATATTATTTGTGAAAGAACATTTGTGGCAGACGATGATTGACATTGCGTTTATATTGTGAACACAGTCACAAGTTATATTTACAAATCTGTTTATTTTCAAGATTCACACTATTTGCAGCTCTGGGGTTACGTTCGCAATCTACCTCCGCGACTCCCACGCACACTGCTCCAGGCCCCTATGGCTAGTGCATTGCTCCACCCAGACGCTCTACCGCGCCGTGCCCCGACACCAGTGCTACGCACTCGCCGTGTCCCGAGGAATACTCATCCGCCTTCCGGGCGAGCAGACGCGTCCTCAGGCGGGACACTCTCAAAACCAACTCCTCCTCCTGCATCTCCCGTAACTTATTTTGGCAGTCACGTGGTCGCCCCCAGCCTCTACGGCCAGGCGAGGGCTAGCACATGCGCCCCCATGGGGGTCACTGTCCACTGCCTCTTCGCCCTGCGTCATGGGGGGGGGGGCACACGGCTTTCCTTCAACTGGCCCTATTATGCGCCGATCTTTTGATTCTAACATGTGGCTGAAAACCTTCCTACACCCCCTAGCACTTCGAGAGTGGAAATCTCGTGTGCTTTCAATAGATCTAATTCAACTCACAAAATGAAATAATGAACAGATGACGATAGATAAAGCTATAATAACTATTAATATTACGTGTTTATTAAAATGTATTGTATATACTGTAAAACCGGCTAATAATAGAAAGGGATAAAATCTCACAATAGCAAACAATCTGCGGTTCACTTCCTTTCATTTACTGAAAAATTACTAAATTTGGTTTAGTAAAACGCTCAAATTTCTTTCTAACTAAAATTTGTTTTTATTTTATATATAATGTTTTTTTCCATTTTCAACATTTAACAGTAACTGTAACATACTCATAAATATACCTTTCTTGTATTTGAGCAAAAAAAATATAGAAACAAATTTCAGCAAATTTTCGAAAAATGTTGAAAGTGTGACAGAGGTTTCGGGTAAAGCACTCCCAAAAATTAAAATATCGTAATATCTCCAGAACGCCCCAACTATATTTTACTTCCTTGGCTATTTGGAAACTTGGTTACCTACCAAGTTTCAGTTTAAAAGCTTCTAATCTGTTAGTTATACGTGAGATATCCATCCTATATATTACACCCCGATTTATAGGCACAAAAGTGTGAATATTTCCTCTCCATCTGCATCAATTTTAACATTTTTTGAAACAGCGCAGTCATGTGTATGTAGGAGTTACAGCTCAAAATAATAAGTATAGCATTTACGACATATATAAATTCGATATAGTTTTGTTGTGGTGTTGCAATTCACAGTAATAATATACTTATTTTTTGCGCATCCAAAGGTTTTCAGAAAACAATGCGATTTTCATTATTAGTTTAAATGAACAAAGAATTGTTACTTTTTAATTTTTTTTTTTTACATTTTTTCATTAGAACTGCAAGTAGTTTGGTTACAACTCTTCAAGTTACCTTTTTGTACGAACGGAACCTAACAGTATATAACAATAATTTTAGTTCAGAAGAAGCTGAAGAGTATTACATAAAATCTAAATTAGAAGTTACATTTTCCATCTCAGAACGAACTGCCTTTTCAGTTTGGGCGCTGCGCCATTCAAAGGCGAACAGCATTTAAAACAATGAGTTCGCCCCGAGCCACAGGGGCCGTGCTCGTGCGGAGCTGTCTGCCCGAGCAGCGCTCGCACGAAAGGTAATAATTAAGCGGAGGGCCTTAGTTATAAAGCCGGAAATAACGGCGCACGCCTGGTTATTTCCGGAGGCGCAAGGCGGAGTCGGAGCCCGTGCCTGGCTGCCGACCGCGGTCGCCGCCGCAGCTTCAGGCGCCCGCGCTGCATAATTGAAAGACGGTGCCTGGCGCCAGGCGCTCCGCCCGCCCGCCCGCCCGCCCGCCCGCCCGCCCGCCCGCCCGCCCGTCCGCCCGCCCGCCCGTCCGTCCGCCCGCCCGTCCGTCCGTCCGTCCGTCCGTCCGTCCGCCCGCCCGCCCGCCTGTCCGTCCGCCCGCCCGTCCGCCCGTCTTCCCCAACCACACAAGCAATCCACACGCTCGCCCACCCACTCGCCTGCCCGTCCATCCATCCGTCCATGCGCCTGCCCGCTTGCCTGGCCGCCAACCCGTTCAACTGGCCACCCACCCGCCCGACGGTCTGTCAGCGCGCCTTGCCGCCTTCTCTCTCACTCGCGGATCGCTCTCCTGACCTTCCACTCGGGCATCCCGCTCGTCTGCCCGCTCGTCTGCCCGCTCGTCTGCCCGCTCGTCTGCCCGCTCGTCTGCCCGCTCGTCTGCCCGCTCGTCGGCCCGCTCGTCTGCCCGCTCGTCTGCCCGCTCGTCTGCCCGCTCGTCTGCCCGCTCGTCTGCCCGCTCGTCTGCCCGCTCGTCTGCCCGCTCGTCTGCCCGCTCGTCTGCCCGCTCGTCGGCCCGCTCGTCTGCCCGCTCGTCTGCCCGCTCGTCTGCCCGCTCGTCTGCCCGCTCGTCTGCCCGCTCGTCTGCCCGCTCGTCTGCCCGCTCGTCTGCCCGCTCGTCTGCCCGCTCGTCTGCCCGCTCGTCTGCCCGCTCGTCGGCCCGCTCGTCGGCCCGCTCGTCTGCCCGCTCGTCTGCCCGCTCGTCTGCCCGCTCGTCTGCCCGCTCGTCTGCCCGCTCGTCTGCCCGCTCGTCTGCCCGCTCGTCCGTCCATACGCCCGCCCGCCTGTCTGGCCGACAGTGTCAGATTTCAGGTTTAAAAAATTATGTGCCAGGTTCAGAATCTTTATTTTTCACTATAAAATAATTGGAGCCTCCAAACTCTTTTTATTTAATTGTATATATTGCCATCTAATTCAAAAAAGTGTAAAAAACTGAAATATGAGATGATGTGATTTAATATATAATTTTTGTGTAAAATATGGTGTGAAAATTCTGAATACTTTGTTCATGCTCTTCTGAGCTTCTGGTAATACTCAGACATGTATTCTATATTGTACAGTGTGGCCACACTTAAGGTTATCTTCACAATTGCATTTTTTTGTTGATTTTTGAGCATGAAAACTAAATAATGTTCTTCCACCTCATGAATTAATTCTCTTGCTGAAAATATGAGCCTTATATCTTTGATAATGGTTGGAACTTATTCAGTAGTTAATCCTGAGTTTGTCTGCATCATTTATCTAATTTATAAGTTATTCTTGGTATTTTATTTTGAATTTTAGGGGTGATTGTTGAAAATTAAATTACCAACTGATAATATATTTTTGGTAATCAAATTACAAGCCTTGTGTACTTTTGGCTTGCTATGAGTGTTCAATAATCATTCCTAAATCATTATATACTTCAGATTTTTTTTGTAACACTGACTATTTTCCTGTTTTACACTAAAATTGAATATTTTTCTGTACACTGTCAGATTGCCTGTAACTCAGCCATTCATACCTAGAGAGCGGGGTTGTCGCTCCCATAATCGATTACTTTCTTTGTTCAGTTGTCAATTTGTGAACCACGAAATCTCCTATAGATTGCGTTGGTAGCAGAATTATTCCGCCGTAGCAATTAGTTACAGCGGAAAGATATTTATGTACAGGATTTTTCTCTATAAGCGAGCTCTCCGCTCGCGCCAGTGCTGAAACGCTGATGCATGCAGACATTCTTCTCATGTGGTGTTGCCCGTAGCCATCTGCCACGTTCAAGTATGTAAGGCGCGCCCCCGGACATTTTCCATGCTGTTTTCGCTGCCCGTGGCATTCTGTCTCGTAGTATTGGATGTATATGAATTTAGGCTCTCTTGTTGCCCGTGGCCATTTGCCACGTATTGTTTGACTGGTACTATTTGCTATTATTATGTTAAAGCGCTGCGATGCGATGGTACATTTTTTTGCGATGACATGTTTTTTGTTATGCGCTAAGATTTTGTCTTGTTTGCTCGCCCGTGGCCCTCAGCCACGTTAAACTGTATTTTTTTTTTCATAGTATAAGAGCACCACTTGTTTGGTTTATGTTCTTGCCGTGGCTCACTGCCATATTAAAAATGGAAAAATTGGCTTAATCTATTAAATTTATGTTAATGATATATAGGAGACATTTTTAATTATACGTAGTTATAAATTGTAATCTCCTATATTGGATTCGCTCATGCGTTCTACCTTTTTGTATTATTTATATATTTTCTTTGTGTTCCAGATTTGTGAGATATCCCGATTGAAAAGGGCTCTGTCTCGATATGTTTTGTGCATCGCTCTAATTTGAATTGCATTGTGTTTCAGAGCTTTGTCTAATTGTGATTTGCCGAGAGGCCGGAGCCAGTTGCTTTACGAGTCTTACGGCTGGCAAACATTGTACTGGAACAATTGGTGTTTCAGCACGCACGTTCGCATCTTTCGTAAACCGCCTCATGTAGCGTAGTCCCGATTTTCGCTGGCTGCGCTCCTTGAGGAGCGGAGCGAAGCAAAGCCAGGGGCGTTGCGACTCGAGAAAGTTCTGCGACGAGTAAAAAGTGGTAACGAGGTCGTGAGTGGCCCGTTTCATGAAACACCGCTGTCTGTAAGGTGAACGCAAATGTATTTTGTGTAAGAGCGAAATAAAAGCAGATAATTTTTGGTATATTGGTATACGATAACTACTGTACAATTGTCTCCTAATAGATACGATTATTTGGAAGAGCAAATGCCCATTGATATATTGGTATTCAATTGTTATTGTATTAGTCAATTTGACTTATTTATGAAATTGTTCATTGAAATAATGCCAAACGACCGAGCAGTTTAGCATATAATTATTTATAAGTGTTTTTAGAAAGTTCGCCATTGCGCGACTTTGTCAATTTTGTATTTTGCGCACCGGTATTCTGTATTGATTATTGATTATTGAAGAGCATCGAGTTCTTCCATAATTTGGAATCTCTTCAATTTGTATTGTGCAATTCATTCGCAATTGTAATTCTGTGAAATTGTTAAATTTTGTAAATCGGTGAGTAAATCGTTCCGTTCCGCCAACCTCCTCACTAGGATTTGGGTAGGAAATACTGTTGGATAGTTTATTTATTTCAGGACATTAGGGTTCTAATTTTATATTGTTGTACTGAAACTTATATGTACTTTTTTGCCACTCCATGTACCTGTAACATTACTTTTTTGTGTGTCCAATTCATTGTGCTGCTGAAATTGTTTATTGGATAATAAATTGAAATTGTGTATCGAAAGTTTGATAACATAATTTTTATCACCAGTAGAAATTCTACCTTTGCAACTGACCCTTTGACCCGATACCTGTATCTTAATTTTTAGGTATCGTATTCTTCGGAAACGATCCACGCGTATTCTGCTAAAAGTTCCTATGTTGGCTTGCGCTAAGGCTAATAGACGTACGCTGCGGTCATTTCTTTTGCCTTATTAGGCTGATTAGGGATGCTTAGGGTGAGATTTAATTATTTAAATTATTTTAAAGTAGAAATTCGCCACTGTCCACCAGCCAGCCCGTCCAATTGACCACCCACCCGCACGTCCGTCTGCCAGCGCGCCTTGCCGCATCCTCACTCGCGGGTCGCCCACCTGTCTTTCTCACTCGCCCATCCACCCACCCACCCACCCACCCACCCGCCCATCCGTCAGCCCGTCAGCCCGTCAGCCCATCCGCCCATCCGCCTGTCCGTTCTACCATTCCACCCTCCCGGCCACCCTCTCTCCCACCCGCGGGCCGTTCTCCTGATCCGCCACCCCGTATATACTCTCTGTGCCACCCGACCTCAACCCGACGCCGCACGGCCCACTCGCAGCCCCCCCCCCCCGTCCCCCGAACGGGCCGCACATCGTCACTGTTGGGCTCGCCTCTGTTTGTGTGTGAGAGTTTGTGGGTATGTGCGTGAGAGTGTATGTGTCTGAGAGTGAGTATGTGTGAGAGTGTGAGTGTGTGTGAGAGTGTGAGTGTGTGTGTGTGTGAGAGAGAGTGTGTGTGAGAGAGAGTGTGTGTGAGAGAGAGAGTGTGTGTGTGAGAGAGAGAGAGAGTGTGTGTGTGTGTCTGTGTGAGTGTGAGTGTGTGTGTGTGAGTGGGTCTGAGAGTGCATGTATGTGAGTGTGTATGTGTGTTGTATGTGTGAAGAGGGCACACGAGTGAGATATGAGTGCGTCGAAATTGGACACCTTTAGGATTTTTCTCGGTGAAGGACCTTGCACCGATTTAGACTTAATGTCACCTAGTAATATAGTAAAACGAAAAAATAATTACGGGAGGAGATATCACTCAGTGGTCTTATCATTAAACTTACAATCAGGACGTAGTAATGTTTATAAATGCACATAGCTCTATTCTAGCAAACAAATAAAGAAAAAACTTTTAACTATTTTTTTCAAAAAAGTTAAAAGTCTTACGTTTTGTGGAAATTATTACCAACTAAAAGTTCGGTTTGGAATTTGCAGGACAGTAAGATCGGGATCTATGTTTTGGACAAATCCAGTGTACAGTTTAGGCATGTGTGTTGTTTGGAGACGGATGGATGAACAAAGCCTATTGAAACTATTGCTGCTACCACAGAAAATATTTTCTCGTATTATTTATAACAATTACGTAGTATTATAATATTAATTATCCTAATAACGAGTTTTCCACCTGCAATATTATTTTCCCGGACTGAGATTCAAATACAATTCGATGTTCCCTGATCAGATGCGTCATACGCTCCAACAGCAATTATTTGAACGTATACGAATACCCTCGACGCATCAAAAAGCAGTTAAACCCTTTCAATTTTCTAAATTGCAAGTGATTTATTAAAACTTTAACATTTTCATATTATTAAGCAAACTTCATGAATTTATTTACATTTGCCACCGTTTTCATGTGAATTTTGTTTGCGTATGCTTTTGGTAACCTTTGTCTCAAAATTGCTCGAAAAATTATTATATTTTCAAACATTGAGACATAAAAACATTTGAAAATGAAATTTGGAATACATATTTTAACAAGAAATCTCTCTCTACAATAATGTACTTTCTAAAGCAAATAAGAGGCAAGGTGCGAAAGTTGGAGTTACACTGTCAGCCGTTAATTTTTATATACATGACGCAAGAAAATGTAATCTTACTATAACTAAATTGAGAAGCAAACATTAAAAATGTAATAGGTCCACTTCACTCTTTTCCAATTAAAATGAAAAAAATATAGCAACAATTTTACGCTTTTCATCACTATCTTTAAGTCAATGAATTGAGTCAACGACTTGATGTATTGTAAGGCCACATTTTCCTGGAAATAAAATTCTAGGTAAAAGCAACAAAATAATTCACTTTCTACTAGATGAACATATCACATTTTGAACATTTGCCCCTCATTTATTCTCTAAAACACAATATATCTTAATTGCCGGTTAGGTGCTTTTGGCCTTTGCAATTTACATAGAACAACCTTGAGTCTGTTAACGCCTAATTTCCAACGATTTTTAGTACCAGAATACGAGTACTCTTCGTTTACACGGTGACTCACTTGTGACTATCACCATTCTTCAGCAAGCGGCGAGATGCATCATATCAACATTAGCTGTATGATGTCCGGTGTGGGCCGTTGGAAATGTTTTGATTAACCTTACACTCTCAAAATTCGCCACATTTAGATCTAAAGTCGCTAAAATTACATTTAATTCACACTTACCATGTGGTGTGTCTGGCTTCAGACAGCGGGAAGCCGATAGTTTTTCTAAACAATTAAGCTCCAGATATTCTATGGAAAGGTGAAAATTCTGATGGGACATCACAATGCTTAATTCACTTCATTTCATCATGAAATTCGACGTCATTCTAACGAAAGACCGCGACTGTTTTGAAAGAAAAAGTAACAACCTCATTCATCTATCAATACTGACAGAAACCTGAACAAACAAACCTTGTATTTATGAATCGAATCACCCAAAGCTAGCATGTGACAATGTTGGCAATTAAGTTAGTCACGCCATTAACTTTGATGCTATCATTCTGAAGGCAACTAAACGAGATTAATCTTCAAACTACCAGAATGTTTTGTCCATTACATGCACCAATTCGATTCACTTATGAATGACAAATCGTTTGTGATACACAAATGAAATTTTTGATGATATATGATATTTATTTCATCTAAAGTTGAAAAGTATTTAAGGAGTTCAGTACATCAATGTGCACACAGTGAATTTCTCCCCATTTGTCACATACAGAATTTAACTATTTTTGACCTTATGTCAATGAATAAAGTGAATGAGAAATAGTCTCATTTTTCATTAATATAAAATGTGTATTTAAAAATTAGAAATTTTTTCTCCCTGAAGACTAACAAAATATTTTCTAAAAGAAACAGGTTATAATGTAACGAATAAGAACAGGTCATTGTAATATTAGTCACTAGAATCTTTTAACCAGAGATTCACTTCCCACCTGTGTGCTCTGCAATACTTTTCTCTACATCCATAATTTGTTGTACCATTATACTCTATTTCAGCAAGCACTATAGATGAGAAAGATCAGTAACTCATCTTAACATCACGGTATTTCCAAAAAAAGTATTACAATACTGACAATCAAGTAATATTCAAAATGGAATTTAACCCTACGAAATGTATTTCGAAACTGTACATTTCCAGTTCTGTGTTTACAATGTATGTTCATATACTGTTATGTATAATTTCTCTGCACTACATTGTTTAAGCACTGTTTCTATAACCGAGGAAAATGTTATGTAAGAGAGATTTTGCACGTCGACGCTTAAAGATAAACGGACCCGGATATTGTCACGAGACGCCTGGAAAACCAATCACGGTCCTGTACCAAAAATAAGCGTTAACCGGGCTCGGTTCGGTGAGCAAGGCTTCATAATCGATAGCCGATTACACTTGTTATAGATTCTTAGTACACTAAGACTACGCGGACTAAGGCCTTCTGCGGTTTTCTGCAAAACATGTTGCATGCCATTGAAGGAATTGTTGACTTTCACGAGGATGGAAGTCAGTGAGAAGGAATATTGGAATTCTTGTGGTGTTACAAACGGGGAAGCTCTTCAAGAAGTGATTCAATGTTCCAAATGTTGTACATTATAATTCCAGTTCGATTTGGTTCTAAAATTTCACGCAAAATTGAGATTTATACATCATCCAATATATCTACATATCAATTTTCCCAAGTACACATGCTTTAATTAGTTCTTTCGGAGCAGGGAACAACACATCTGGAGAGTAAAAACAAGTGAAAGTCCAACCGCTTCTTGGTGTTATTTTCCCGAAAACAAATAATTATTACGTAAATAATCGAAGAACTAAATCAAAACCATAGTATTTGAAAGGGAAAAATCGAATCGGAAAGCGCCATTGAAAACCAACTACAAATCTGTATTTTAGTTGGTTTGGCACCAAACTTATCTGTAACATAATACTGTTCCACCAGATTTCAGCACAAGCGTATGCTTTGGGCAAAAACTCTCTTGAGCATCACACAAGATTCGTCGTTACGTTAATTATTACCCTTAACGTTAGCCATTTCGGTTAACTTCAAATATATGTCTTTGTATGTAGTCGCTAAATTTATTTTAGGTCGATGTCACTTAAAATAAATTTATAAAAAATGTGTATTTTGCTTAAGCAGAAAATTTCCAAAACAATGCACACTTATTAATTTATTTTTATTTGATACCTCGTAAGTATCTATTCGACACTTGAAAAAGACACATTATTCATTTGTTGTAATTAGGTAATTGATAAAAATTTTGAATCTGAAATTGATTCAGAAATACATGTTTTTTGATCTAGCAGAGCTTTCCGCAGTAACTACTGTATCTGTGGGAACAATTCGTGCTTCACCTACTTCCTCGTTGCGTCTTTCATATTTTTTGAATTTTTATATATTTCGAATTTTTATGTTTCGAATTTTAATTTTCTTGAATTTTTATATTTTTCAATTTTTTATATTTTTATGATTTTTATATTTTTTGTTTTTCGAAATTTTATATATTTCGTTTTTCCACTTTTTGTGTTTCTGGCCTTTCGTCGATTGTCTTTCGACTATCGTCTTTCGTCGTTCGTCTTTCGTCTTTCGTCGTTCGTCCTTCGCCGTTCGTCGTACGTCGTTTGTCGCTCATCGCTCGTCGCTCGTCGTTCTTCGTTCGTCTTTCGTCGTTTGTCATTTATCAGTCGTCGTTCGGCGATCGTCGATCGCCTTTCGTCGTTCGTCGTTTGTCTTTGGTTTTTTCATTTGTCGTTGGTCGATTGTCAATCGTTGTTTGTCGTACGTCAAACATCGTTCGTCATTTGAGGTTCGTATATATTTTCCCAAAGTTTATTGTTTCAAATTTTAATAATTTTGAATTTTTATATTTTTCAAATTGTTATTTTTTTTAATTTTAAATTTTTCCTTTGTTACATTTTTTAATTTTTATTATATCAAATTATTAGATTTTGCAAATTTTTATATTTTTCGGATCTTTTATTTTTTGTTCTTGAATTTTTGTTTATCGTTCTTTCGAATTTTTAGATTTTTCGTTTTTCCACTTTTTGTGTTCCTCGTCTTACGTCTTAACTCCTTCGTATTTCGGCTTTCCCTTTCGTCATTCGTGTTTTGTCTTTCGTCTTTTGATCGCCTTTCTTCTTTTGCCTTTCTGTCAACGTTCGCCTTTAGCCTTTCATCTATATGGTTTTTTCTTTCGTCTTTCGCCTCTCTTCTTTCGTCGTTCGTCGTTCGTCATTCGTCGTCCATTGTTAGTCGTTTGTCATTCCTCGTTCCTCGGTAGTCGTTCGTCGTTCATCATTCGTCGTTCGTCGATCATCAATCGTCTTTGTCGTTCGTGGTTTATCGTTCGTCTTTCATCTTCGTTTTTCGTCTGTAGTACTTCGTCCTTCAACTTACGTCTTTCATCGTTCTTCGTTCGTCGTTCGTCGCTCATTGTTCGTCTTTCGTCGTGTTTATATTTCATGAACTTCTGTTTCGTATTTTTATATTTTTCAAATTATAAATATTCCAAGATTAATGTTTTTGAATTTTTATATTTTTCGAATTTTTATACTTTTTGAATTTATGTTTTTCGAATTTTTTAATGTTTCTCCTTTTTATATTATCCGATTTTTATATTTTTTAATTTTTTCATATTTTGAAGACTTACATACTTCCAATTTATATATTTTTTAATATTTATATTTTTTGTATATTTTTTTGAATTTTTGATTTTTTCAAATTTTTCGAAATTTAAATTTTTGTCATTAGTCTTTTGTCTTTCCACTTACATCTTTGAACATTCGTCTTTCGTCGTTTGTCGCTCATCTTTCGTCTATCGTCGTTAGTCGTTCTTCGTTTGCCGTTGTCGTTTGTCGTTCGTCATTCGTCTTTCATCTTTCGTCTTTCGTCGTTCGTCGTTCTTCGTTCGTCATTGCTCTTTTGTGTTTCGTCATTCGTTTTTCTGTCGTCATTCATTGTTCGTCTTTCTTCGTCCTTTTATATTGCTCAAATATATATATATATATATATATATATATATATATATATATATATATATATATATTTCGAATTTTTATATTTTTCGAGTTTTTATTATTTCCAAATTTGTTATATTTTTTATTTTTTTAATTTTCGTTTTTTGAATTTTTATTGGTTTTCTGCTATTTGTATTTCTGCTTTCTGAACGTTCGTCTTTTGTCTATATGCTTTTTACTTTCCTCTTTCGTCTCTTTACTTTCGTCGTTCGTCGTTCGTCGATCGTCCATCGTCTACGCCGTTCGTGGTTTGTGGTTCGTCTTTCGTCTTTCGTCATTCGTCGTCCATCATTCGTCGTTCGTGGTTCATACGTATTTTTCGAAATATTATTTTTTTCGAATTGTAGTAATTTTCGAATTTTAATAATTTTCGAATTGTTATATATTTTTAATTTTTTAATTTTCGAGTTTTTATATTCTTTTCCAAACTATATTTATCGTTTTTTTTCACAATTTGTGTTTCTGGTATTTTGTTGCTCGTGTTTCATCATTAGTCTTAAGTCCTTCAACTTACGACTTTTGTCGTTATTCGCTCGTCTTTGATCTTTCAACGTTCGTCTTTCGTCGTTTGTCGCTCGTCGTTCGTTGTTCGTCATTTGTCGTTCGTCTTTCTTCGTTCGTGGTTATCTTTTGTCGTTCGTCGTTTGACGTTTGTAGTTCATCGTCTGTCGTCGTCGTCGTTCTTCGTTCGTAGTTCATTGTACGTCGTCAGTTTATATTTCTTCACTTTTATATTTTTCCTATTTTATTATTTTTCAAATTTAAAAATATCCTTATTTTAATATTTTTGAATTTTTATCGAATTTTTATACTTTTCTACTTTTTATATTTATCGATTTTTTATACTTTTCTATTTTTTTCGAAGATTTACGTATTTCGCATTTTTATATTTTTTAATATTTGTATTATTCAAATTTTGGTATTTTACGAATTATATATTTTTCGTCAATAGTGTTTTGTCTTTCAACTTTCATCTTTGAATTTTCGTGTTTAGTCGTTCGTCGTTGGTTGTTTGTCGCTCATCTTTCGTCTATCGTCCTTAATCGTTTGTCGTACGCCGTTTGTCATTCGTCATTCCCCTTTCGTCTTTCGTCGTTCGTCGCTTATCGTTTATTGTTCGTCGCTTGTTGTTCGTCATTCATTGTTCGTCGTTCGTCGTCCGTTTATACTTTTCGAATTTTTACATTTTTCGTATTTTTAAATTGTTCAAATTTTAAAATAATCCAAATTTATTTTAATTGATTTTTTATTATTTTTCGAATTTAATTTTTATATTTTTCTCATTTCTATATTTTTCGAATATTAGTTATTTTTGAATTTAATTATTTTTTATAATTTTAAATTTTTCGAATTTTTATTTTTATGTTTTATTGAATTTTTATTTTTTCGTTTTTTTTTACAATTTGTGTTATCTGATATTTCGTTGCTCGGATTCATCTTCAGCGTTTCGTCTTTCAAATTTCTTCTTTAGTCGTTCGGCGTTCGTCGCTCGTCTTTCGTCTTTCGACCTTAGTCCTTCGTCGTTAGTCGTTTTTCATTCGTCATTCCTTTTTCGTCTTTCGCCGTTTTTCGTTCGTGGTTCGTCGTTCGTCGTTTTTCGTTCGTCGTTTGTCATTTGTTTTTCGTCGTTCGTCATTTATCGTTTGTTGTTCGTAGATCGTTCGTCGTTCATTTTTCGTCGTCCTTTTATTTTTAGGATTTTTTATATTTTTCAAATTTAAAATTATTACAATCTTCATACTTTTGGAGTTTTTATATTTTTCGATTTTTATATTTTTGGATTTTTTTATTTTTCGAATTTTTATATTTTTCATATATTTTTCTATTTATGTTTTTCCAAAATTTTGTTTTGTTTCTCCACAATTTGCGTTTCTGGTATTTCGTTGTACGTGTTTTGTCGTTTAGTCTTTCGTCGTTCGTCGTTTGTCGTCCTTCGTTCGTGGTTCGACATTGGTCATTCGTCGTTCGTTGTTCGTCGTTCGTTGTTTGTCGTTTATTGATCGTCGTTTGTCGTTCTTCGGTCTTTGTACGTCCCTCATTGTTTGTCGTTCGTAGTCCGTTTATATTTTTCGAATTTTCATTATTTTCGAATTTCGTCGTTCGTCATTCCTCGTTCGTCCTTCGTCGTTCGTTTTCGTCGATCGTGGTTTGTCTTTCGTCATTCGTCATTCGTCGTTTGTCGGTCGTGAATCATATATATTTTTCGAAATTTTATATTTCTTTATTTGAGTATTTTTAAATTTAACTATTTTGAATTATAAATTTTTCAATTTTTTATATTTTTCGAAATTTTATATTTTTTGAATTTTTTTGTTTTTTCGAATTTTTATATTTTTTTTAATATTGCGAATTTTTTATATTTTTAAAATTTTGCAGTTTTTTATTTTTCGAATTTTTATATTTTTCAATTTTTTTAATTTTTGAATTTTTAAGTGATTCGATTTTAATATTTTTATAATTTTCATATTTTTAGATTTTTATATTATTCAAATTTTCTTGTTTCGAATATTTATATTTTTCATAATTTTATATTTTTCAATTTTAAACTTTTTCCAAATTTTTAAAGTTTCAAATTTTTATATTTTTTAATTTCTATATTTTTCGTTTTTTCGAATTTTATATTTCCCCCTTTTTTCTGTTACTGGTCTTTCGTTGTAGGCTTTTGGTCTTTTCTCGTTCGTCGATTATCGTTCGGCGTTCGTCTTTCGTCGTTCTTCCAGCGTCGTTCGTCATTCGTTTACATTTTTCGAATATTTAAATTTTTATTTTATATTTTTCTTTTTCGAATTGTTATAATTTTCTTTTTTTCGATTTTTAGTTTTTTCTACTTTTTGTATTATTACCCTTTCGTCGTTCGTCCTTCGCCTTACGTTGTTCATGGCTCGCCGCTGGTCGGTCGTCGTTTGTCAGTCGTCACATGTCTTTCGTGTTTCGTCGGTCGTCGCTCATAGCATGTTGCTCGTTGCTTGACGCTCGCGGCACGACGTTGCTCGTCGTTCATCGCTTGCTTCCTTTCGCTGGTCGCTTATCGTTCGTCGCACGTCGGTCGTCTTCCATGGTTCTACTTTCGTCGTTATTTTTTAAATTTTTTATCATTCTATTTTTCAAATTATCATATTTTAAATTTTAATTTTTTTAATTTTATATTTTTCAAATTTGTATAATTTTTAAAATTTCATCTTTTCAAATTTTTAAAATTGTTAATTTTTTATATTTTTTGATTTCTAATATTTTTTAATTTTTCGAATTTTTTATACATTTTGAATTATATTGTTTGTTCAACATTTTCTAGTTCTTATATTTTTCGAATATGTATTTGATTCAATTTTTATATTTTTCAAATTTTCATATTTTTTGAATTCTTATAAATTTTAAATTTTATTTGATTTGATTCTCATATTTATAAAATTTTAATATTTTTTGAATTTTTAAATTTTCAAATTTAATTTTTTCGATTTTTTATATTTTTTATAAGTTCTTATTTTTCAGATTTTTAGTTTGTTAAGTTTTTGAATTTTTAATTATTTATGATTATGAATTTATATTGTTTTATAATATTATGAATTTATATTTTTTGCTATTTCGAATTTTATATTGTCCCCACATTTTTTTGTCCGTTGTCTGAAGCAAATCGCACGTCTTTCGTCGTTAGCATTGCGACGTTCTTCTTTCATCGTTCATCGATCTCGTTCTCGGTTTGTCTTTCATCGTCCATCGTGCGTCATTCGTCGTTTGTTTATATATTCGGATTTTTATATTATTCAATTATATTGAATATTAACATTTTTCACACTTTCAAATTTCGTGAATTTTAAAACCCGAATTTTTAAATTTGGATAATTTTCAATTATTTATATTTTAGGAATGTTTAATTTTGTCTTATGGAATTTCTTGATTTTAGTTTTTTCTTTTTCGTGTTACAACTCTTCGCTCGTCTGGTCATCGCTCGTCGGTTGTGGCTGGTCGCTCGTCTTTCGTCGCACGTAGTTCTAAGTTCGTTGTTCGTCGCTAGTCGCTATTTGCTCGTCGTTCTTCCTGCGTCGTTTGTCGTTCGTCGTCCGTCGTCCGTTGCACGTAGATCGCCGTTCGTCGCCTATTGCTCTTCGTTCGTCGTTCGTCATTCGTCGTTTTTCGTTTGTCGTTCGTCGCTCGTAGTTCGTCGTTTGTCTTTCGCCGTTCTTCGTGCTTCGCTCGTCGTTTGTTTACAAATTTTGCATTACTATATTTCATTAATTTTATATTAATATATAAATTTATTTATTATTATATCAAATAATTATATTATTTCAATTTTTATAATTCAATTATTTTTATTTTCCAAATTTCTATTTTTTCGAATTTGATTAATTTTCGAAATTTTTAAATTATGATTTTTTAAATTTTTTATTTTTTAAATTTTTATATTTTTATAATTTTTATATTTTTGAATTTTTATATTTTTTGAATTTTTATTTTTTCTCGATTTTTAAATTTTTCAGTTTTACATTTTTTGAATTTTAATGTTTTTCCATTTTAAATTTTATATTTGACTTCCTTTTTTGTATTCGTCGTCAGTCGCTCATCGCTCGTAATTGTCGTTAGCATTCCGTCGTCCTTCTTTCGTCATCAATCGCTCTCGTTCGTCGTTTGTCTTCCATCATTCATCGTGCGTCATTCGTTTGTAATTTACGAATTTTGAAATTTCAATAATTTTCGATTTTTTAACTTTGTTTTAGAATTTCATGATTTTAGTTTTTTTCCTATTTTGGGTTACTACCCTTCGCTCGTCTGGTCATTGCTCGTCGGTTGTGGCTGTTCGCTCTTCCTTCGTCGCACGTAGTTCTTCGTTCGTTGTTCTTTGCTAGTCGCCTTTTGCTTGTCGTTCTTCGTGCGTCGTTTGTCGTTCGTCGTCCGTCGTCCGTAGTCCGTCGCACGTAGATCGCCGTTCGTCGCATATTGCTCTTCGTTCGTCATTCGTCTTTCGACGTTTTTTGTTTGTAGTACGTCGCTCGTAGTTTGTCGTTTGTTTTTCGCCATTCATCGTGATTCGTACGTCGTTCGGTTATAAAGTTTGAATTTATATATTTAATTAATTTTATATTTTTTATTCTTATAATTCTGTTGTTTTTATTTTTCAAATTTTGGCTTTTCCAACTTTTTTGTTCTTATTTTTTTGTTTTTTCGAATTTGATTTTCAAAATTTTTAAATTATCAATTCTTTAATTTTTTAATTTTATTTTTTTAACTTTTTTATATTTTTTTATTTTTGTATTTTTGAATTTTTATAGTTTTCAAATTTTTATATTTTTAAAATTTTTCAATTTTTTATATTTTTTAATATTTTATATTCTTTGATTTTTAATAATTAGGAAAGATATAGACGTTTGTGTGATTCTTCCGTCGTTTGTCGCTTGTGGATTGTCGTTTGTTGTTTAGCGTTCATCGTACATCGTCTGACGTATGTTGTTCGTCGCTCTTATTTCGCATGTCATACAACGTTCGTGTGTGGCGGCGGCGGTGGTATAACGGTTAGCGTACCGCACTGTTGTACCGAAGTTCGCGGGTTCAAATCCGATCGAAACCGTGGATTTTTTAGGGCGAAAAAACCCTTCGTACGCCTTCCTTCCGAGGAAAAGTAATGCCGGCTGTCCCATGTTAGTTGATTTACTTGCATGTAAAACATCCTCAAGCTTAAATGACGCCTCTGAGCTCAAATCAAATCGCCTGTGTCTCGCCCAAGAAATACCTCCTTTCTCTGCTAGCTGATGAAAGGGGCGTAGCGAAAGATGCGTGGTCAGACGGAACAGCTGGCCTGATGGCCCGAGACTCGCCCCGTAAAATAAGTCAAATTCAATTCAATTGTCCGTCACTGAGGGTCGTCATTCGTTGTTTACCGCTCATCGCTCATTGCTTGTCACAATTGTCGTTTTTCGGTTCAAATTTATTTTTGATTTTTTAATTTTTTTCAATATTAAATATTTTCTATTTTTTTTTGTTTTTTTCGATTTTTAACATTTTTCGATTTTTATAATTTCCGATTTTTTATTTTTCGAATTTTTAAAATTTTTCAATTTTTTATATTTATCAATATTTTATATTTTTCGATTTTTAATATTTAGAAAATATATAAACGTTTGTGTTATTCTTTTGTCGTTTGTCGCTTGTGGATTCTCGTTCGTCGATTAGCGTTCGTCGAACATCGTCTGACGTTTGTTGTTCGTCGCTCTTATTTGGCATGTCATTCAACGTTCATTGTCCGTCACTGATGGACGTCGTTTTCGTTGCCCTTTCGTCGTTCGTTGTTTGTTGTTCGTCGTTTACCGTTCTACGATCAACGCTCATCGCTCGTTGCTTCTCGTCACGCCTGTCGTTTATCGTTTCTAGTCTTTTTATTTTTATATTTTTTGACTTTTTATATTTTTCGATTTTTTATATTTTCGATTTTTTATATTTTTTGATTTTTATATTTTTCGATTTTTTATATTTTCGATTTTTTAATTTTTCGATTTTTTACATTTTTCGATTTTTTATCTTTTTCGATTTTTTATATTTTTTGATTTTTTATATTTTTCAATTTTTAATGTTTCCATTTTTTAATTTTTCGAATTTCTATAATCTTCGAAATTTTGTATTTTAAAATATATGAACTTTTGTGGAAATTCTTTAGACGTGTGTCGCTTGTGGATTGTCGTTCGTCGTTTATCGTTCGTCGTACATCGTCTAATGTTTGTTGTTCGTCGCTCTTATTTGGCATGTCATTCAACGTTAATTGTCCGTCATTGATAAATGTCGTTGTCGTTGGTCTTTCGTCGTTCGTTGTTTGTCGTTCGTCATTTAGCGTTCTACGATCAACGCTCATCGCTCGATGCTTCTCGTCACGCCTGTCGTTTTTCGTTTCAAGTCTTTTTATATTGTTTTTGACTTTTTAAATTTTTCGATGTTTTATATTTTTCGATTTTTTATATTTTTCGATTTTTTATATTTTTCGATTTTTTATATTTTTTATATATTTTTATATTTTTTATATTTTTCAATTTTTTATATTTTTCGATTTTTTATATTTTTCGATTTTTTATATTTTTCGATTTTTTATATGTTTTGATTTTTTATATTCTTCAATTTTTTGTTTCCATTTTTTAATTTTTCGAATTTCTATATTCTTCGAAATTTTGCATTTTAAAATATATGAAAGTTTGTGGTAATTCTTTAGACGTTTGTCGCTTGAGGATTGTCGTTCTTCGTTTATCGTTCTTCGTACATCGTCTAACTTATTCGGCATGTCACTCTTATTTGGCATGTCGTTCAACGTTCATTGTCCGTCACTGACGGTCGTCGTTGACGTTGGTCTTTCGTCGTTCGTTGTTTGTCGTTCGTCGTTTACCGTTCTACGATCAACGCTCATCGGTCGTTGCTTCTCGTCACGTCTGTCGTTTTTGGTTGTCTTTTTATTTTTATATTTTTTGACTTTTTATATTTTTAGATTTTATATATTTTCGATTTTTTATATTTTTCGATTTATAATATTGTTCGATTTTTTATATTTTTTTATTTTTTATATTTTTCGATTATTTATATTTTTCTATTTTTTATATTTTTCGATTTTTGTATTTTTCGATTTTTTATATTTTTCAATTTTTTGTTTTTCGATTTTTTATATTTTTCGATTTTTTATATTTTTCGATTTTTTATACTTTTCGATTTTTTATATTTTTCGATTTTTATATTTTTCGATTTTTTATATTTTTCGAATTTTTATATTTTTGATTTTTTTATATTTTTGATTTTTTAAATTTTTTGATTTTTTATATTTTTCGATTTTTTATATTTTTTAATTTTTATATTTTTCGTTTTTTCAAAATTTTAGAATTTTCTTTTCTATTGTCTCATCATGTCTCATCTTCCATCGTACTTCGTTACGTCGCGTCGATACGTCGCGTCATGTCGCACGTCTATATGGCTTGTTGCTCGTTCGTATGCGTCTTTCGTTGTTCGTTAATACTTTTCTTCTTTCAAAATTTTAGATTTTGGATTTTTATTTTTTTGAAATTTATATTTTTGAATTTTTATATTTTTCGATATTTTATATTTTCGATTTTTTATATTTTTAAATATTTCGTTTTTTCAAAATTTTAGAATTTTCTTTTCTATTCTTTCCTCATGTCTCATCTTCCTTCGTACTTCGCTAGACGTTCGTCGTTCGCTAGTCGTTCGTCGTTCGTTCGCTGGTCGCTTGTCACTCGTCGTTACGTCGCGTCATTACGTCGCGTCGTTATGTTGCACGTCAATAATGGCTTGTTGCTTGTCCGTTTGCGTCTTTCGTTGTTCGTCGTTCGTTAATGCTTTCCTTTTTTCAAAATTTTAGATTTTAGATTTTTATTTTTTTTAAATTTATATTTTTGATTTTTTTATATTTTCGATTGTTTATATTTTTCGATTTTTATATTTTTCGATTTTTTATATTTTTAAATTTTTATATTTTTCGTTTTTTCAAAATTTTAGAATTTTCTTTTCTATTGTCTCATCATGTCTCACCTTCCTTCGTACTTCGCTCGTCGTTCGTAGCTAGTCAGTGGTCGCTTGTCCCTCGGCGCTCGTCGTTACGTCGCGTCGATTCGTCTCGTGGTTATGTCGCACGTCAATAATGGCTTGTTGCTCGTTCGTATGCGTCTTTCGTTGTTCGTCGTTCGTTAATATTTTTCTTTTTTCTAAATTTTAGATTTTGGATTTTTATTTTTTTTAAATTTATATTTTCGATTTTTTATATTTTTCGAATTTTTATGTTTTTCGATTTTTTACTTTTTTTAATTTTTATATTTTTTGTTTCTTTAAAATTTTAGAATTTTCTTTTCTATTGTTTCCTCATGTCTCATCTTCTTTCGTACTTCGCTAGTCGTTCGTAGCCAATCACTGGTTGCTTGTCACTCGTCGCTCGTCGTTACGTCGCGTCATTACGACGCGTCGTTATGTCGCACGTCAATAATGGCTTGTTGCTCGTTGGTATGCGTCTTTCGTTGTTCGTCTTTCGTTAATATTTTTCTTTTTTCTAAATTTTAGATTTTGGATTTTTATTTTTTTTGAAATTTATATATTTGAATTTTTATATTTTTCGATTTTTTATATTTTTCGATTTTTTATATTTTTAAGTATTTATATTTTTCGTTTTTTCAAAATTTTAGAATTTTCTTTTCTCTTGTCTCATCATGTCTCATCTTCCTTCGTACTTCGCTCGTCGTTCGTAGCCAGTCGCTGGTCGCTTGTCACTCGTCGCTCGTCGTTACGTCGCGGCGTTATGTCGCACGTCAATAATGGCTTGTTGCTCGTGCGTATGCGTGTTTCGTTGTTCGTCGTTCGTTAATACTTTTCTTTTTTCAAAATTTTAGATTTTTGATTTTTATTTTTTGAAATTTATATTTTTGAAATTTTATATTTTTCGATTTTTATATTTTTCGATTTTTTATAATTTTCGATTTTTTATATTTTTGGATTTTTTATATTTTTCGATTTTTTATATTTTTTCGATTTTTTAACATTTTTCGATTTTTAATATTTTTCTATTTTTTATTTTTTTTTGTTTTTCGTTTTTTCAGAATTTTAGAATTTTTTTCAATTGTCTCATCATATCTCATCTTCCCTCGTACTTCGCTTTTCGTTCGTAGCCAGTCGCTGGTCGCTTGTCACTCGTCGCTCGTCGTTACGTCGCGTCGTTCCGTCGCGTCATTAT
Source organism: Gryllus longicercus (assembly GCA_038098605.1). Lineage (NCBI taxonomy): Eukaryota > Metazoa > Arthropoda > Insecta > Orthoptera > Gryllidae > Gryllus > Gryllus longicercus. The sequence goes on from JAZDUA010000139.1 coordinate 1,950,541, forward strand.
GTCGCACGTGAATAATGGGTTCTTGCTCGTTCGTATGCGTCTTTCATTGTTCATCGTTCGTTAATAATTTTCTTTTTTCAAAATTTTAGATTTTGGATTTTTATTTTTTTTTAAATTTATATTTTTTAATTTCCTTATTTTTCGTTTTTTTTATATTTTTCGATTTTTTATATTTTTCAAGTTTTTATATTTTTTGATTTTTTATATTTTTCGATTTTTTATATTTTTCGATTTTTCGTATTTTTCGATTTTTTATATTTTTGAATTTTTATATTTTTCGTTTTTTCAAAATTTTAGAATTTTCTTTTCTATTGTCTCATCATGTCTCATCTTCCTTCGTACTTCGCTCGTCGTTCGAGCGAGACGAGACGAGACGAAACGAGACGGGACGAGACGAGACGTGACGTGACGTGACGTGACGTGACAAGACGAGACGAGACCAGACGGGACGGGACGAGACGAGACGAGACGAGACGCGACGAGACGAGACAAGACTTTATATTTTTTAATTTTTAAAGTTTTTGAATTTTTATGTTTTTTGATTTTTTATATTTTTGATTTTTTATATTTTTTAAAAATATTTTTTGATTTTTTATATTTTTTGATTTTTTAAATTTTTATAATTCGTAGACGAGAGAGGACGAGACGAGACGAGACGTGATGTGACACTACGTGACGTGACGAGACGAGAAGAGACAAAACGAGTCGAGACGACACGAGACGTGACGTGCCGTGCCGTACCGTGCCGTGTCGTGACGTGACGTGACGAGACGAGATGAGACGAGACGAGACGAGACGTGACGTGACGAGACGAGATGAGACGAGACGAGACGAGACGAGACGAGACGGGACGTGACGAGACGAGACGAGGCGAAACGAGATGAGACGTGACGCGACGAGACGAGACGATACTTTTATATTTTTTGATTTTTTATATTTTTCAATTTTTATATTTTTTGATTTTTTATATTTTTTGAATTTTTATTTTTTTCATTTTAAAATTTTTGTTTTTTTATATTTTCCGAAATTTATAATTTTCGAATTTTTATATTTTTTGATTTTTAATGTTTTTTGATTTTGTAAATTTTATAATTTTTAGACGAGACGAAACGAGGCTAGGCGAGGCGAGACGAGACGAATCGAAACGACACGTGACGAGACGAGACCAGACGACACCAAACGAGACAAGACGAGACGAGACAAGACGAAACGAGACGAGACGAAACGAGACGAGAATGACGAGACGAGACGTGACGGGACGAGACGAGACGAGACGAGACAGGACGAAACGAGACGAGACGAGGCGAAACGAGACGAGACGTGGCGCGACGAGACGAAGGTTTTATATTTTTTGATTATTTTTATTTTTTGATTTTTTATATTTTTTGATTTTTTACATTTTTTTATTTTTAATACTTTTTATTTTTTAAATTTTCATAATTATTAGACGAGACGAGACGAGACGAAAGAAAACGAGACGGGACGCGACGGGACAAGACGAGACGAGACAGGACGAGACAAGACGAGACGAGGCGAAACGAGACGAGACGCGACGCGACGAGACGAGACGGGACTTTTTATATTTTTGATTTTTTATATTTTTTGATTTTTTATATTTTTGATTTTTTAAATTTTTATAATTTTTAGACGAGACGAGACGGAACGGGACGAGACGAGACGAGACGTGACGTGACGTGACGAGACGAGACGAGACGGGACGAGACGAGACGTAACGAGACGATACGAGACGAGACGAGACGTGACGAGACGAGACGTGACGTGACGTGACGTGACGTGACGAGACGAGACGTGACGAAACGAGACGAGACGAGACGATACGAGACGAGACAAAACGAGACGAGACGTGACGAGACGAGACGAGACGTGACGTGAAGTGAAGTGACGTGACGTGACGTAACGAGACGAGACGAGACGAGACGGGACGGGACGTGACGAGACAGGACGAGACGAGGCGAAACGAGACGAGACTTGACGAGACGAGACGATACTTTTTATATTTTTTGATTTTTTATATTTTTCAATTTTTTATATTTTTTGATTTTTTATATTTTTTGATTTTTTATTTTTTTGATTTTTTATATTTTTCGAAATTTATAATTTTCGAATTTTTATATTTTTTGATTTTTAATATTTTTTGATTTTTTTAAAATTTTATAATTTTTAGACGAGACGAGACGGAACGAGGCGAGGCAAGGCGAGACGAGACAATACGAGACCTGACGAGACGAGACGAGACCAGACGAGACGAGACGAGACGAAAAGAGACGAGACGAGACGTGACGGGACGAGACGAGACAGGACGATAAGAGACGAGGCGAAACGAGACGAGACGCGGCGCGACGAGACGAAACGAGACGAGAATTTTGTATACTTTTCGTTTTTTTATATTTTTTGATTTTTTATATTTTTTGATTTTTTATACTTTTTGATTTTTCATATTTTTGGTTTTTTTATATTTTTATTTTTTTTATTTTTACAAATTTATTTTTTTAGAAATTTATATTTTTTTAATTTTTTAATTTTTTGAATTTTAATGTTTTTTTATTTTTTTAAATATTTATAATTCTTAGACGAGACGAGACGAAACGAGGCGAGACGGGGTGGGACGGGATGGAACAAGACGAGACGAGACGAGACAGGACGAGACAAGACGAGACAAGGCGAAACGAGACGAGACGCAACGCGACGAGACAGGACTTTTTAATTTTTTTGATTTTTTATATTTTTTGATTTTTTAAACTTTTATAATTTTTAGACGATACGAGACGAGGCAAGGCGAGGCGCGACGAGACGAGACGGGAAGGAACGGGACGAGACGAGACGAGACGTGACGTGACGTGACGAGACGAGACGAGACGAGACGAGGCGAGACGAGACGTAACGAGACGAGACGAGGCGAGACGAGACGTAACGAGAGGAAACGAGACGAGACGAGACGAGACGTGACGTGACGTGACGTGACGTAACGAGACAAGACGAGACGAGACGAGACGAGAGGAGACGAGACGGGACGTGACGAGACAGGACGAAACGAAACTAGACGAAGCGAAACGAGACGAGACGTGACGAAACGAGACAAGATGTTTTATATTTTTTAATTTTTTATACTTTTATTTTTTATATTTTTTATATTTTTTTATTTTCAATTTTTCTTATTTTTTATATATTTTTCGAAATTTATATTTTTCGAATTTTCATTTTTTGATATTTAAAATTTCTTGATTTTTTAAATTTTTATAATTCTTAGACGAAACGAGACGAGACGAGGCGAGGAGAGTGGAGACGGCACAAGACGTGACGGGACGAGACGACACGAGACGAGACAAAACGAGACGAGACGAGACGAAACGAGACGAGACGAGACCGGACGAGACGAGACGAGATGAGGCATGACGTGACGTTACGTAACGTTACGTGACGAGACGAGACGAGACGGGACCAGACGAGACCAGACGACACGAGAGGAGACGAGACGTGACGTGACGTGACCTGACGTGACGTGACGAGCTTTGACGGGACGAGACGAGACGTGTCGTGACATGACTTGACAAGAGGAGACGAGACGAGACTAGACGTGACGAGACGTGACGTGACGAAACGTGACGCGACGAGACGTGATGTGACGTGACGAGACGAGACGGGACGAGACGAGGCGAAACGATACGAGGCGCGGCGCGACGCGACGAAACGAGACGAAAATTTTTATATTTATTGATTTTTTATATTTTTTGATTTTATATATTTTTTATTTTTAATGTTTTTTTAAATTTTTATAATTCATAGACGAGACGAGACAAGACAAGACGTGACGTGACGTGACGTGACGAGACGTGACGAGACGAGACGAGGAGAGAAGGGACGAGACGAGACGAGCCGAGAAGAGACGAGACGAAACGGGACGAGACGAGACGAAACGACACGAGACGATACGAGACGAGACGAAACGAGACGAAACGAGACGAAACGAGACGAGTCGAGACAAAACGAGACGAAACGAGACGAGACGGGACGAGACATGACGTGACGAGACGAGACGCGGCGCGACGAGAGAATTTTTATTTTTTTGATTTTTTACATATATTGATTTTTTATATTTTTTATTTTTTATATTTTTTATTTTTTAAATTTTTGGATTTTTTATATTTTTTGATTTTTTATATTTTTTGTTTTTTTTATTTTTTATATTTTTCGAAATTTATATTTTTCGAATTTATAATTTTTTTGATTTTTAATATTTTTTGATTTTTTAAAATTTTATAATTCTTAGACAAGACGAGACGAGACGAGACGAGTAAGGACGAGACAGGACGAGACGAGACGGGACTAGACGAGACGAGACGCGGCGAGACGAGACGAAACGAGTCGAGACGAGACGGGACGAGACGCGACGCGACGAGACGAGACGGGACGGGACGAGACGGGACGAGACAAGACGGGACGAGACGGGACGAGTCGGGAGGAGACGGGACGAGACGGGACGAGACGGGACGAGACGGGACGAGACGGGACGAGACGGGACGAGACGGGACGAGACGGGACGTGACGGACGAGACGGGACGAGTCGGGACGTGACGGGACGAAACGGGACGAGACGGGACGAGACGGGACGAGACGGGACGAGACGAAACGAGACGGGACCAGACGAGACGAGACGAGACGGGAGGAGACGGAACGAGACGAGATGAGACGGGACGAGACAGGGCGGGACGAGACAGGACGTGACGAGACAGGACGTGAGGAGACGAGACGCGGCGCGACGAGACGAAACGAGACGAGAATTTTTATACTTTTTTATTTTTTATTTTTATATTTTTTATATTTTTTTGATTTTTGTTTGATTTTTATATTTTTTATTTTTTATATTTTTTGATTTTTTATATTTTTGATTTTTTACATTTTTTATTTTTATAATTTTTGATTTTTTGATTTTTTAATTTTTTTATATTATTTAAATTTTTATTTTATTTAGAATTTTTTATATTTTTCGAAGTTTATATTTTTTGAATTTACATATTTTTTTATTTTTAATATTTTTTTATTGTTTTAATTTTTATAATTCTTAGACGAGACGCGACGCGACGTGACGTGACGAGACGAGACGAGACGGGACGCGACGCGACGCGACGCGACGCCACGCGACGCGACGCGACGAGACGAGACGAGACGGGACGGGACGGGACGAGACGAGGCGAAACGAGACGAGGCGCGGCGCGACGAGACGAAACGAGATGAGAATTTTTATATTTTTTGTATTTTTATATTTTTTGATTTTTTATATATTTTGATTTTTTATATTTTTGATTTTTTTATAATTTTTATTTTTTTAATATTTTTTGATATATAATATTTTTTGATTTTTAATATTTTTTATTTTTTTTTAATTTTTATAATTCTTAGACGAAACGAGACGAGGCGAGACGAGACGAGTCGAGACGGCGCAAGACGGGTCGGGACGAGACGAGACGAAACGAGACGAGACGAAACGAGACGAGACGAGACGAGACCGGACGTGACGAGACGAGACGTGACGTGACGAGACGAGACGAGACGTGACGAGACGTGACGTGACGTGACGAGACGAGACGAGACGAAACGAGACGAGACGAGACGAGACGAGACGTGACGAGACGAGATGAGACGACACCAGACGTGACGTGACGTGACGTGACGAGACAGGACGAGACGAGACGTGACGAGAGGAGACGAGACGTGACGTGACGTGACGAGACGAGACGAGACGTGACGTGACGAGACGAGACGTGACAGGACGAGACGAGACAGGACGAGACGAGACGCGGCGCGACGAGACGAAACGAGAAGAGAATATTTATGTTTTTGATTTTTATATTTTTTGATTTTTTAATTTTTGATTTTATATATTTTTGATTTTTTATATTTTTTGATTTTTTATATTTTATGATTAATTTTTTTTTATTTTTTATTTTTTTTGATTTTTATATTTTTTGATTTTTTATTATTTTAGATTTTTTGATTTTTTGATTTTTTATATTATTTGATTTTTTATATTTTTTGATTTTTTAATTTTTTTTGATTTTTTATATTTTTCGAAATTTATATTTATCGAATTTATATATTTTTTGATTTTTAATATTTTTTGATTTTTTAAATTTTTATAATTCTTAGACGAGACGAGTTGCAACGCGACGCGACGAGACGCGACGAGACGAGACCAGACGAGACAAGACGTGACGAGACGTGACGAGACGAGACGTCACGGGACGAGAATTTTTATATTTTTTGGTTTTATATTTTTTGTTTTTTTATATTTTTGATTTTTTATATTTTTTGATTTTTAAATTTTTTAATTTTTTATATTTTTGATTTTTTATATTTTTCAAAATTTATATTTGTCGCATTTTTATTTTTTTTATTTTTGGTATTTTTTTATTTTTTAAATTTTTATAGTTTTTGGACGAAACGAGGCGGGATGAGACGAGGCGAGACGAGACGAGACGGCACAAGACGGGACGGGACGAGACGAGACGAGACGGGACGAGACGATACGGGGCGAGACAGGACGAGACGAGACGAGGCGAAACGAGACGAGACGCAGAGCGACGAGACGAAACGAGACGAGAATTTTTATATTTTTTAATTTTTTATATTTTTGAATTTTTCTATTTTTCGTTTTTTCAAAAATTTTGAATTTCCTTTTCTATTGTCTCATCATGTCTCATGTTCCTTCGTACTTCGCTCGTCGTTCCTAGCCAGTCGCTGGTCGCTTGTCATTCGTCGCTCGTCGTTCTTCGTTTGTCGTTAGTCGCACGAAAATAACGTTTGTCGCTAGCCGCACGACTCGTTGCTCGTTCGTAGGCTTCTTTCGTTGTTCGTTAATATTTTTCTTTTTTCAAAATTTTAGATTTTTATTTTTTTGAAATTTTAATTTTTGATTTTTTTATATTTTTTGATTTTTTATATTTTTCGATTTTTTATATTTTTCGATTTTTTATATTTTTCGAATTTTTATATTTTTCGATTTTTTATATTTTTCGAATTTTTATATTTTTGAATTTTTATATTTTTCGTTTTTTCAAAATTTTAGAATTTTCTTTTTTTTTGTGTTTTATGTCTCATCTTCCTTCGTACGTCGCTCGTCGTTCGTAGCCAGTCGCTGGTCGCTTGTCACTCGTCGCTCGTCGTTCGTCGTTTGTCGCTAGTCGCACGACAATAACGTTTGTCGCTAGTCGCATGACTCGTTGCTCGTTCGTATGCTTCTTTCGTTGTTCGTTAATATTTTTCTTTTTTTAAATTTCAGATTTTTATTTTTTGAAATTTATATTTTTGATTTTTTATATTTTTCGATTTTTTATATTTTTCGAATTTTTATATTTTTCGTTTTTTTATTTTTCGAATTTTTATATATTTCGTTTTTTAAAAATTTTAGAATTTTCTTTTCTATTGTCTCATCATGTCTCATCTTCCTTCGTACTTCGCTCGTCGTTCGGAGCCAGTCGCTGGTCGCTTGTCTCTCGTCGCTTGTCGTTACGTCGCGTCGTTACACCGCGTCGTTATGTCGCATGTCAATAATAGCTTGTTGCTCGTTCGTATGCGTCTTTCGTTGTTCGTTAATACTTTTCTTCTTTCAAAATTTTAGATTTTGAATTTTCATTTTTTTAAATTTATTTTTTTAATTTTTATATTTTTCGATTTTTTATATTTTTTCATTTTTTATATTTTTCGATTTTTTATATTTTTCGATTTTTTATATTTTTCGAATTTTTATATTTTTCGATTTTTTATTTTTCGAATTTTTTTATTTTTGAATTTTTATATATTTCGTTTTTTAAAAATTTTAGAATTTTCTTTTCTATTGTCTCATCATGTCTCATTTTCCTTCGTTTTTCGCTCGTCGTTCGTAGCCAGTCGCTGGTCGCTTGTCACTCGTCGCTCGTCGTTACGCCGCGTCGTTACGTCGCGTCGTTATGTCGCACGTCAATAATGGCTTGTTGCTCGTTCGTATGCGTCTTGTTGTTCGTCGTTTGTTAATATTTTTCTTTTTTCAAAGTTTTAGATTTTGGATTTTTTGAAATTTATAGTTTTGAATTTTTATATTTTTCGATTTTTCATATTTTTCGATTTTTTATATTTTTCGATTTTGTTATATTTTTCTATTTTTTATTTTTTTATTTTTTCGATTTTTTATATTTTTTTATTTTTTCTATTCTTCAATTTTTGGTGTTTCCTATTTTTAATTTTTTGAATTTCTATATTCTTCGAAATTTTGTATTTTAATATATATGAACGATTGTCGAAATTCTTTTCACGTTTGTCGCTTGTGGATTGTCGTTCGTCGTTTGTCGTTCGTCGTACATGGTCTAACGTTTGTTGTTCGTCGCTCTTATTTGGCATGTCATTTAACGTTCATTATCCGTCACTGATGGACGTCGTTGTCGTGGGTCTTTCGTCGTTCGTTGTTTGTCGTTCGTCGTTTACCGTTCTACGATCATTGCTCATCGCTTGTTGCTTCTCGTCCCGTGTGTCGTTTTTCGTTTCAAGTCTTCTTATTTTTATATTTTTTGACTTTTTATATTTTTAGATTTTATATATTTTGGATTTTTTATATTTTTCGATTTTTTAGATTTTTCGACTTTTTATATTGTTAGATTTTTTATATTCTTAAATTTTTTATGTTTCCATTTTTTCTTTTTTCAAATTTCTATATTCTTCGAAATTTTGTATTTTAATGTATATGAACGTTTGTCGAAATTCTTTAGACGTTTGTCGCTTGTTGATTGTCGTTCGACGTTTATCGTTCGTCGTAAATCGTCTAACGTTTGTTGTTCGTCGCTCTTATTTGGCATGTCATTTAACGTTTATTCTCCGTCACTGATGGTCGTCGTTGTCGTTGGTCTTTCGTCTTTCGTTGTTCGTCGTTCGTCGTTTACCGTTCTACGATCAACGCTTATCGCTCGTTGCTTCTCGTCACGCTTGTCATTTTTCGTTTTAAGTCTTTTTATTTTTTTTGACTTTTTATATTTTTCGATTTTTAATATTTTCGATTTTTAATATTTTTATTTTTATTTTTATATTTTCGCTTTTTCAATATAGAAATTTGAAAATTAAAAAATGGAAACATAAAAAATTGAAAGATATAAAAAATCAAAAAATGTAGAAAATCGAAAAATATAAAAAATCGAAAAATATAAAAAATTGAAAAATATAAAAAATCGAAAAATATAAAAAAATTAAAAATATAAAAAACGAAAATATGAAAAATCGAAAAATACAAAGAGTCGAAAAATATAAAAATAAAAGGACGTGAAAGGAAAAACGATAAGCGCGATGAGAAGCAACGAGCGATGAGCGTAGATTGTAGAACGGTAAACGGCGAACGACAAACAACGAACGACGAAAGACCAACGACCAACGACGACCCTCAGTGACGGACAATGGACGTTGAATGACATGCGTCATAAATGCGACGAACAATCAACAAGAGACGATCTACGGCGAACTATAATCGACGAACGACTGTCCACATACGACAAAGAATTACAACAAGCATTCATTTATTTTAAAATACAAAAATTCAAAAAAATAAAAGTTCGAAAAATATAAAAAATCGAAAAATATAAAAATTAAAAGAATGTAAAAAATCGAAATATATTAAAAGTCAAAAAATTTAAAAAATCAAAAAATGTAAAAAATTGAAAATACCAAATATGGAAAAATATTAAAAATCGAAAAATATAAAAATTCGTAAATATGAAAGTTTTCGAAGAATATAAAAAGTCAAACAATTTAAAAATAAAAAATAATTTTGCAACGAAAAACGACAAGCGTGACGACAAGCAACGGGCGATGAGCGTAGAGTGGTAAACGGCGAACGACGACTCAGTGACGAACAATAAACGTTGAATGACATGTGAAATAAAAGCGACGAACAACAAACGTCAGACGATGTTCGACGAACGATAAACGACGAACGAGAGTCCACAAACGACGAAAGAATAACAACAGACGTTCATTTTAAAATACAAAAATTCAAAAAAATAAAAATGCGAAAAATATAAAAAATCGACAAATGTAAAAAATAAAAAAAAATAAAAAACAAAAATATAAAAAATCGAATACCTAAAAAATCGAAAATATATAAAAAATCGAAATATTTAGAAAATGAAAAATATAAAATATCTAAAAATATAAATGTCAAAAAATTTAAAAAATCAAAAAAATAATTAAAAACGAAAAACGACGAGTGTTATAACAAGCAACGAGCGACGAGCGATGAGCGTAGGGCGGTAAACGACGAACGACAAACGATGAACGATGAAACACCTACGACGGGCGACGAGCTTCGAGTGACGGACAATGAACGTTGAATGACATGCGACATAAGAGCGACGAACAACAACCGTCAGACGATGTATGACGAACAATAAACGACAAACGACGATCCACAAGCGAAAACGTCTAAAGAATTTCGACAAACGATCATATATTTTAAAATACAAAATTTCGAAGGACATAAAAATTCCAAAAATTAAAAAAATCGAATCATAAAAATCGAAAAATATAAAAAATCAAAAATATAACATATCAAAAAATCAAAAATATAAAAATTCAAAAATATAAAAAATCAAAAATATAAAAAATAAAAAAATATAAAAATCGAAAAATATAAAAAATCGAAAATATATAAAGTAAAAATATTTCAAAAATCAAAAATAAATTTGAAACGAAAAACGACAAGTGTGACGACGAGCAACGAGCGATGAGCGTTGAGAGTAGAACGGAAAACGACAAACGACCAACAACGAACGACGAAAGACCAACGACGAACGACGAGCCTCGAGTGGCGGGCAATGACCGTTGATGGACATGCCAGATAAGAGCGACAATCAACGACAGACGATGTACGACGAACAATAAACTACGAACGACAATCTAGAAACGACAAACCACGACACAATTACGACAAACGTTTATATATTTTTAAAATACCCAATTCGAAAAAAATTGTTATGTATTAAAAATTTAAAAGTATAAAAAAATCGAAAAATATAAAAAAATCGAAAAACAAAAAATCGAAAAATATAAATAATCGAAAATAATAAAAATCAAAAAATATAATATATCAAAAAAACTTGACACGAAAAACGACAAGCGTGACAAGAAGAATCGAGCTACGAGCGATGTGTGTAGAACGGTAAACGACGAACGACAAACAACGAACGACGAAAGACCAGCGACGAACGACGAGCTTCGAGTGACGGACAATGAACGTTGAATGACATGCGTAAAAAGTGCGACGAACAATCAACGACAGACGATGTACGACGAACGATAAAACGACGAACGACAGTCTACAAACGACGAAAGAATTACAACAAACGTTCATATATTTTAAAATACAAAAATTAAAAAAAAACATTCGAAAAATATAAAAAATCGAAAAATAAAAAAATATAAAAAATCGAAAAATATAAAAAATCGAAAAATAAGAAAATCGAAAAATATTAAAAATCGAAAAATATTAAAAATCGAAAATTGTATAAAATCGAAAAATATAGATAATAAAAAATATAAAAATATAAAAAGTCAAAAAATTTAAAAAATCAAAATAAATTTGAACCGAAAAACGACAAGCGTGACGAGCAACGAGCGATGAGCGGTGAACGACGAAAGACGACTCTCATTGACGGACAATTGAATTTGCCTTATTGTACGTGGCGAGACTCGGGCCATTAGGCCCGCTCTTCCGTCTGATCACGCAAATTTCGCTACGCGCCTTTCATCAACTAGCAGAGAAAGGAGGCGAGAAACAGGCGATTTGAATTTAGCTCAGAGGCGTCATTTAGGCTTGTGGATCTTTTACATGCATTAATTCTACTAACTTGGGACAACTGGCTTTACTTTCCCTCCGAAGGAAGGCGTGCGAAGGATTTTTTCGCCCTTAAAAGTCCACGGCTTCGATCGGATTTGAACCCGCGACAAATACAACAACATTCCGGTACGCTAACCGTTACGCCATCGCCGCCGCCAAACATGAACGTTGTATGACATGTGAAATAAGAGCGACGAACAACAAACGTCAGACAATGTACGACGAACGCTAAACGACGAACGACAATCCACAAGCGACAAACGACGAAAGAATAACACAAACGTCTATATCTTTTCTAATTATTAAAAATCGAAGAATATAAAATATTGAAAAATATAAAAAATTGAAAAATTTTAAAAATTCGAAAAATAAAAAAATCGAAAATATAAAAAATTGAAAAATATAAAAAATAGAAAAATAAAAAATAGAAAAATAGAAAAATTCGAAAAATATAAAAAGTTTAAAAAATTTAAATTAAAAAATTAAAAAATTGATAATTTAAAAATTTTAAAAATTAATCAAATTTGGAAAAACAAAAAATTAAAAACACAAAAATTGGAAAAATCAAAATTTGAAAAATAAAAACAATAGAATTATAAAAATTAAAAAAATATAAAATTAATAAAATATAGAAATTCAGAATTTATAAATGAACGACGTACGAAGCACGATGACTGCTGAAAAACAAACAACAAACTGCGAGCGACGAACGACAAACAAAAAACGTTGAAAGACGAACGACGAACGAAGAGCAAGAAGCGACGAACGGCGATCTACGTGCGACGGACTACGGACGACGGACGACGAACGACAAACGACGCACGAAGAACGACAAGCAAAAGGCGACGAACAACGAACGATGAAAGACGAATGAAGAACTACGTGCGACGAACGACGAGCGGACAGCCACAACTGACGAGTGATGACCAGACGAGCGAAGGGTAGTAACACAAAATAGGAAAAAAACTAAAATCATGATATTCTAAAACAAGAAGTTAAAAAAATCGAAAATTATTAAAATTTAAAAATTCGTTAATTATAAATGAACGACGAATGACGAACGATGAACGATGGAAGACAAACGACGAACGAGAGCGATGAACGACGAAAGAAAGACGACGTTGGACGAGCGACAAGCGACGAGTGACGAACGACGAACGACGAATGACGAGCGACGAACGTTGATTGACGAGCGACGAAAGACGAACGACGAGCGACGTACGACGAACGACGAAAGGCCAGCAACACACAAGTTGAAAAAACGAAAAATCAAAAAATTCGAAAAATATAAATATTTGGGAAAACGAAAAATTTAACAATTCGAAAAATATAAAAGTTGTAAAAATTTATATATTCAAATTATAAATTAATTATAATCTTACCTAATTTTTATTGATGATATTCTTGAGTTGAATTTAACTATTAGAAATTGTAATTGCTACCGGAAAGGTAAATGTGTATTTATATGAAGTGTATTATCCCTATCTTTTACTTGTTATACATGTACTTTATGAGCAATGATTACCTGTCTTCATTGGAAATTATAGCACTATCCCTGTTTTATAAATTATCACAAGTAAAAATAAATGCTAACAATATGATTCATAATAAAAGTAAATTCTATGATAGTAACAATGAAAGACAGTAAAATAAAAAGTGAAGAAAGTTAAAGAATAATGCAAGGAAATGAGAACGTAAACGAAAGCGGAGAATAAGAAAAGTATTGTGAAATAACGTAAGGATTAACGTAACGTGTGAATAACGTAACGTGAGCAAATTTCTTGGGGAAAAATAAATGAGTAAAAATGATTTCAAGAACCATAGAATAAGAAGATTAAGTAGGTGAGCGTGAGTGACCAATCAGAAAATAGGTATTGTTTGAGTAATCGAATGACATGCACAGAAAAAGGAAATTGAGATGCGTTTGTATTAGTTCGTGCCGGGCTCTGGAACAAATGAAGGGCGCGCAGAATAAACAAACGGGAGACGATGCTTAGAACCAGTGTCGATCGAATGTGAGGATGATAATTTAGATGTTGCTGAGTTAAAATAGAAATCATAACTTGTAATTTGTACGCAATAGTTTTAAAGACGTATAATAGCGTTATGAATTAGTAATGACTTAATGATAATTCTTGGAAACGTTCGCAATTAATGAAAAATATAATCCTGCCTATAGAAGAATGTACGTACGGATGTCGACTAAAACCAACAAAATAGATGTGGAACAAACGTGAAACAACGATCAAGAATGCAGCCATTCTACGATAGGAAAGGAAATAAACGGGGGACTTTTTTTCAAATTCACGTGATGTAAAAAGATCAAGTTTTGTCATAAAGTAATAATATGTAAAGTAACAATGAAGAGTTTCATAATGTTTTGTTCATATTTTTTTGTAAATTGTGATTTTGCTTTCAATTAGGATACTTGTCGCGATGTATGTTTCTCGCAAAATACAAGGAGCATATGTTATTCTACAGAAGTAAAGTATTATTATTATCATTATTATTCCTGTGTAACAGTAAGGTATATTCTCGATCCCAAGTAGAAAAACATAAGCAATAGCCTACGAAAATATCCCTTCACCGAAATCCTGTAAGGGCGGTCTATCGAACCCGCAAAATAAAATGTATGATGACAGGGCCACCTCAATACGACCTGAGAGCCATGGTCGCGTGAATACTCCAACATTTATTTTAATAGAATAAGTAATTGAAGGGAGTACAAAGAGTTTTGGCCGTTAGATTGGTAAACTAAGTAGCCCGTTGGTGAAAAACTTATTTTGTTGATATTTCAGTGTAATAAACGTTTATGGAAGGGTAAAAGGTGAATGTCAGTCAGACCTGCATGAAATTACTGCACTGTCTAGTCAAGTCATTACCCTCTTAAACTAGAATATTTCAGTGAAGTAACTTCATAAGTCAGCAAAACTTGGTGGAATTTGAATACCTCTTTCAAATAAATGAACCTGTATATCTCTCTGAATATAATGGCTATGTAAGGAATGTTGTAACAACCATATGGACATTTTATTACTTGCACTACCATCATTTTATTTCATTAATTGTGTTTCATTCTATTTACAAGAATGGTCCCTAAAATAGGCTTTATCCTTTTATCCTTAGAACATAGAAACTTTTCTGTCTTGTGGATGAATTAGTCCCTGAAAATCTCAAGAAGGAAGCTCAAGGATCACAACTAAGTTTTCTTCGCACTTAGTAATTAAGAAAGTTATAATACCTGCTGAACATCAAACCTTGCTTTGCAGAGTTCTGGAGCAGAGGGCAGGAGCTGGCAAACCGTAGACTGGAACAGACCTCCAGCCTCCTTACACGGATCGGTGACCCCGGACATGGCGGTGCTTTGGAATTGGGTTTAGCGGTGGAGGGAAGATGGAGTTGAGAAGGGATGGGCCTTTTCTCACCGGCGGCGCGGAGGAGGGACGGGGCGGGGCGGGTAGGGGCGTGGCGGGATGGGACGGGGCGTGGTGGAGCGGGGCCGGGAAGAAGGGGATGGGGAGGGGTGGTGCTGGGTGAGACAGGGGCGAAACGGGGCGGTGCGGGGTGGGATGGGGCAGCGGCGGAGCGGGGCGGGGTGGGGCGGAAAGACGAGTATTCTCGGATGTTGTGGGAATCACGGGGTGTGGGAGGCAGGCAGGAAGGAGTAAGCGCCGCTTTCAAATCGATCTAACCTAATTCCTGCCGCGCTCTACCTCGTTAAAGACGACGGTTTCTGTCGAGGCTGCTGCCGGCCCATAGCCAAAGATACCATTATAGAATCTTACAGTGTATTTAATTCATAGGATAATTCGTATTTTATTCTCACTGAACTATAGTTAATTGTATATCTTACGGCTTACGTCAGAATCCATATAATTTATGAATTAGCCGATTAATACATGCATATGGAAATTGGTGGATAAAGTTCAAACGAAGAACAGTTTCAAAGCATATTTTGGAACTTAGCCTTATAAAGTTTACAGTAGTCAACATCAGTGACTAGAATATATGAATTATGTTACGGTGACGAGAACTAGCGTGCAGTACATGGTTAACTGTGTTATACTGTTCGTAGGAAATTTTTGGAGCTACTGAGAGACAAGGTGCATAGTTTAGAGTTTCACTGCGTTAGTAATAAATTTCTATTTATACAATGTCACCTGATCTAATTAGTTGAAATGATGCTTAGCGCTGCATTTCCGAATCGGCAACGAGACCGGACTTCCACCTTTGTGATTTACGTAGAACAACTTGCAGTCTGTACAACGCGAACTTTCTTTTTTATTATTCTTGGAAACACGCAAGACGTCTCACTCTTAATCATGAAGCAAGCGACCCATGTCTAATGTCAACATTCGCCGGATGAAATCCCTATTGATAAGTTATTCGTACACCGTTTTCGAAACCCACTGGCTGATGTCCAAATAACCGACAAATCCCAACAAGTTATATTTTGGAATTCAATCTTAACGTATCACCATGATTGGCTTCCCATATCACCGCCAATCACATTAGAACTCTCATCATCATTCATGATCGCGCGTACCAATACTCAATGCCTTCAACTCTACTGAATAAGAAATGTACGCAACGTATTACTCGCACACATTGATGCTACACCACTGGTTATACTATGTAATACGCTTGTTTCATTTGTATGGGTTCTCTCGTAAGACGAGGTCACATAATTTTCTTTCTTTAACTGCAAGTCAGGTACTACAAGAGAATGGGGGACGCGCGTACTGTACCGACCTGTTGATTAACTATGATAAGTTAACCGGACGTGACAATAAAATAGCTGAGGCGATGACAAACCGTAAGCTACCACCGGGTGTTGAAGGGTTTATAGCTTAACGATGTCAACGATCACAGAGTGAAGTGGAGATCAATTTTCTGATTAAGGAATGACCTTCAGATCGCTTTCGTGCACCGCGGTAACGGGTTCTACGGATCGAGAGCAAGATCCCAGACAGGGAAGGTGTAAACAAAGATGGCAGACGTGAGGTGCCATGTGTGCATATTGTGTGCATATTGGATATTGTGTTGTCTGTGCATATTGTATATTGGCCGCGATTTCATAAATATGTATCATAAAGTAGCATTTATAAGCATGTATGTACATTTTATGTGAATGTTATGTGAATCGCAAAACAAATTTTAATTGTTGGATATTTAACTCCTAATAAACTTGTAAGAAAAAACTAACGCTTTATGTATTTCGTCATGCACTGAGGGCCAGCGTTTCTCTTAAATCGTTGGTGATTTCTAGGCTGCTTCTAAATATCCGCCCAGCTGGTAGGTGGCTGGTTTTGGAGAAGAATATAACTGGGCACCCTA
This sequence comes from Gryllus longicercus, assembly GCA_038098605.1. Lineage (NCBI taxonomy): Eukaryota > Metazoa > Arthropoda > Insecta > Orthoptera > Gryllidae > Gryllus > Gryllus longicercus. The sequence continues at coordinate 1,967,747 of JAZDUA010000139.1, forward strand.
TCACATTTTTTTATAAATCACTCTGATGTATTATATTATTTATTTGACATGTGTTGAGGAAACCACCGCGGGGGGGGGGGGGGGGGGGGGTCATACAGGCCCCGTACGGCTGAGGCTGGTGCACTGTGGCAGTTGCGCTCCTCCCGGCAGTTGAATGATTGCCATTCCTCACATCGATGCAGCGCGTGGGTTCCTAATTTTTAAATGCTTGCTCCATGTGTGTGGCAAAGCCAGCGGCCCCATCGTTGACTGCCAAGAAATAACGGGCGAGAATGGGACCGCACCCAGGAGGCAGCACTGCTGACGCAGTTATGACTACCATGCGCGCAAGTTTTCTTGGTATTCCACAGCGGGGGTGCGGGGAGAGGAGAGCTCTGCCTATGTCACGGCTTAAAAGGGCGTACCAACTGTGGGCATGAACTTAACGTGCCAAAGCGTGCCACGGGAAAGTACGAGGTGTTTGTTGACAGCGTTGTAAATTGGTACGTGCCGTTCCGAGTCGAACCTAAGTACGAGTGTCGTGATATTTCAACGTGCCGTGCTATTTTGCGCTGGATGAGGACGACGTAGCTCGTGTATCAAGAAAACTTGCGCGAGTACAACATTAACCACTTATGACCACCTGGCATAATTTTGTGAATCACCAACTTTAGAACCCTGTAGAGGCTCACAGGCAACGTACTGGCTTCCTATAATGTGATCTCTTGTTTGATTTCAGGTCGAGGCAAAAATAAATTAGTAACTTTCCTGTAAAATCTTCTCAGCTTCTGTAGTTGTGTATCAAAGAAAAGCTCAGGCAGGCGGAGTTTAGTAGTGATGGTGAAAGGAATACGTCATGTTCACCACATATCCCTCTTACTTACGAACGTGGGAATTAAAGCAGACCCATGTATGGGGGACACCATTAGTTCGGCGGACAATCGACCCAAAATGCCAAATACGTACATACCAATTGGAAGATACGCGCCAAATCCATCAGTACATAAAATGATAATTTGTATGTTTGGGATTCTACTACAATGCTTCCTCAAGAGTGAGGTCAAATTGCAGGTTATTAAACGCCATCAAACCTTTGCGTGACTTTCCGTGACTACTTGCTGCCTATAAGGGCATTGTCAACGCTACTAAAAATAATCTTTTCTACACGATATTTCCCCCAGATAACTATCAACATAATATTCTCATTCATGATACTTTCAAAATGTGTGAAATCATTATGTAAAGAAAAGACAACTATTTGCCTCAAATATAGGAAGGTAAAACTTAAGTTTTTATTACAAATTAGTATACCACTATTTCGTAGAAATTCATACATTTTCTGCAAAAAACTATGACGAGACTTCGACGAAGTGGTAAAAATATTGTAATTTAATACCTTAAAATCATTGGATTTAAAGCTTATCTGCCTTATTAAAATTATAGGAGATGCTTTACGTTTTAAGTTAAAGTGGATAGTTGTCATAGTTCATTACAATACGTATGTGGAGATCTTGGTACATATAAAACATTTTAATTTTCAGAAACATGATTAACTCTGTGACGACAGTGATTAGTGAATGTATTGTTCCAGAATTTATAAACGTACCTTATTTCATTAGTCTTGGAGATACGTACTGAACAACATTCAACAACATTTTCGGAATTTTCGATTTTTCATGTAGTGCTACTCTTCTATTGTAACTTTCCTTCATCTCTTGCTTTCGTGCGATGTAATCGCAAGAGTGCAGCTAGTACTCTGTAACTCTCGTTTGGATGAAACTAAATGGTTCCCAAAAATGAAGAAAAAGAAAGTGATTAAGGTGCTTTGGGTTGACATTACAGAATTTTTTATCATTTATTGCAGCCTCTGTGTGTCTCAGAAAGTTTCTCTTATGTTACAAAAACACGTTTAAGAAATAAATGTTATAATGATCACTTTTTTTTGAATATGAGGTAGGGGAAATTCATATGAAGAACTTGCACATATAACATTTCCACCTGATTTTTAGGCAATTCTTCAAGTACCTATGTTCGGTAGATAACTGGCATCTTATGGGTTTTATTCAGAATTTACAGTATTAACAAAGTGTGTTATTTCTAGCCTGATTATGGGGCAAATTGAGTCTCCAAATGTCGCATTATTGAAATATTAATAAATGATATTAACTGCAATATTTTATTCAAGAATCTGTTCGTGGGATGAATGTTCAATCAACTTTTTTTGTTAGTTGATAATGATGGACACGAATTTTAATAAGTGGCATATATTTACGTCAGGAAGTGAGCTTAGAACACTTACAATTAGAGTAATTAAGTTTAAGGCCTTATTGGCAGTTTTACTAATTGTTTTTTATTTTATCTTATATGTAGCAGGGCAATGCGAGATTTTCACGTATTAAGGATTTCTGATATCGAACAAATATTTTTACTGTTTCATAACTATTTTGTGTAACGAGAAGTGATGTAAAGCTTCAGAAAAAGAGCAAGTTTTTTAAGGAAAAAAGGTTTTCTGTGAGTTACTGATCTTTTAAAACGTTTTGCTCATCTTGTTGTTGACATGTAGTTGGTTTTATATGGTCTTGTATACATTTGTATATTCTTACGTACTAAATTCCTTTTTCGAATACTTAATGTTGTCATAATTCACGTTCTGTGGCGGTCTTGATACCGTTGTTTCAAAAAGTCTCTTTGTGCACAACTCTCAGTGATATCGGGGTATTTTGAATTTAAAATGAATTTAAAATCAGACTGACATGACTGACACATAATACAAACTGACATTTTCTACTAACTTATACCTTCCTAAAACTGTAAATATTCAATAATCAAGTTTCTTCCCAACTTTCAGAGGACTCTACTACAATAATCACAAAATTAAAGAAATGATGTCGAAGTTCCTTGTCCTCAAAACCGAGGTGACATGTGTAATTTCCGTTCAATGTAGCTAACTCATATTTTCTATTTATTTCCTAACCGTTTGTAGCAGCTGTGTAATTTTCCGTATATCGATCATTGAAATGAAATACGATCCGCAGGAATTGTAACATAAGCTGATATATCCAGTACAACTAAAAAAGTTATTTTCTAAAAAATTTGTCCAATGGCTTAGAGTGAACAGCTGCACTCACGCGTCAAACTAATCGCTTAAATCCTAAATGACTTTACAATTTGACATGGAAAGGCATTTAGGAAGGGAGGGTCCCTTGGATTTTCAGCTTCCGCTGCAATAAAGCAGAACGTCCGATATACCATAATTGTTCACGAGATATCTTCACGAATAAAGGCTTCACTACAGCAGTCTAATGCTATTACAAAAAGCTCTTTTAATGTGATAATTAAATTTTAATATTTCAGAAAGCGTACTAAAACAAATGACAAAACTCTACTATAATTATAATTGCTATTTACTGAAGATAATATGTCACGGGAATACAAAATACCATTCAATCACTGAAACAGCCTTTGTTGTTGAGGTCGCCAACGAAGTTGATGAAAACTCTAATTGAGTCGCCAACGAAGTTGATGAAAACTAAAATAAGGCTATTGTTTACCTGAAATTAATGTACGGGACGCTTCATAAAAAGAGACTCTTAATCAAAAATTACATGTTATTTTGACATTACAATATTTAACAAGTTGAAATTTGATATTCGCTGTCAGTTCTATTAATCGTATTATTCTATTATTCGTGCTCTATGTGTTTTGTATTTCTAGGTAGACTAAACAACATTAAATGTAAGTATTGTTCATTCATTTGTAATAATATTTGCAAGAATTTTTCTTTAAATTTATTTCAAAGCCCATTATCCTCGCAAAGGAGGCTCTCTAAAGTTTTGGTGCATTTTGACTGTAAGGTGTGACCAAAGGTGGCGGGCTTGAGAAAACGTATGTGTGGTTATTGCACATTGGCCTCACTTTCATAAATGTTCATCTTAAGAGTGCATTTATTAAAATTTATGAACATTTTAGTGTTATGTTACGTCAAACACAAAACAAATTTTAATTGTTGGACATTTTACTTCTCATAAACTTTTAAGAAACAAATGACTAACCCTTGATGTACTTATGTAATGCATTGGAGACCAGCGTTTCTGTTAAATCGTGAGTGTGGTCTAGGCTGCTGCTGGTTTCCTAACATACTGTTTGAGCGTGCTTCAAGTTCCAGGACACTTTATACGTAGCAATATAAGCACAAGCGGTTGCAAAATTTGTTTGAAGTTACACCCGTCTTGAGAAACAAGCGCCTAAGATAAAAAATCACATTTTGATTACTCTTTTCATCGCGTGTAGAGTGTAAGACCGTTTTTGAAAACCTTCTCTATTTAAATAGGTCAAAATTTGTATTTCTTGTAGTTTTCAAGCACAAATGTAGTCAATTTAAAGAAAAAAATTGAAATGATAAAGATAAAACTGTGTAATTTGACAACGGTTAAAACTTAGATAAATGGTGTTGGTACGACCAAAAATCCGCAGAAGTCAATGTTAAATTAACCTTACTCTCAAATATATTTCAAGGAAGAATTTCAAACAATACACTGCGCTTCCCCACTTAGATCGAATATTAGACGCTGAGAGACTTGGATTAAATTGCACTTTTCTTTAATGAGACAGTTAAATGACCATTTTTGCTTCATTAAAACTCTCAAGCCTCTTTTAAGACCATTTTGTGTGTTTAATGTAGACAAATGGCATTTTACGATTGCAAGGCCTCCATTAGACCGCAAGATAATCGTAAATATTCTATTTCCCCATAACAGTAGGAGAATTATGTTTAACAAAAACTTGGTTAAATAATGTATTCTGAATGTTTTAATCACATTTAAAAGCACTGAGTACATAATAATGTGTAGCAATGTGAAAAAGTATTTCTTCTGGATATCATTTAAATCCATTTCAATTTGTTTACATTGGTTTTTATTTTTAAATAATATTTATATAGAAATATTTTATTTGATTCATTCATGAATGTGTTGAATTGATGAATTGATGTATTATTTTAATCTAAAGTTCATCAGGTGTCGACATAATTTAATGGATATTTTTTATTATTTTTAATCATACTCAATATAAAAACGTGTGGCTTATGTGCTGGTAATATTGAATTGTCCTCTATTAAAATTCCTAATTGAAATTTTGATATGTACTTGTAAAATGAACACAAAGTCCCAGGCTCTTGGTGACCGGTTGGGCCCCAGACTCTAGGATATTTAGAAGTATTTCGAGTGATATTAGTAATTATATTGCTGAACCAGATGTATAAAGCCTTACTATATTTAGAAAGTTTGGCATTTTTGGTAATTAAAAACAAATGAAAAATAAGTATATCTGCCATCTTTACATTTAATTGACATAGTTGCATATAATACAAAAATGCAGCATTACAGAAGTCTGTGCACAACAATATGTATTTTCCAGAATCAGAATTTTCACATATTTCATCCAAAGCTTTTTCCTAAATTTCCGAAGCTAATTTACTATTGATTTTCCAAAAGGTCATAACATTGTGGCATGCTCAACGTTCTAAACTCAAAACACACGTACCACAGTACAGAACTCTGTTTACCTTTGCAAACTACTACAAAACGCAAGCGGCTCGCATTTCGCAAAATAATTTATTACATTAGCTGCTATATTGCAGCACAATGTAGTCACATAAATGGAGAGTGCTCAGAAGCGACTTATACTTGGCTACGTGATCAAAAAGAAAAGGAAACTTGCGTGACTCTCGAACATTAAGCTCAACCCGAGTATAGATCAGGCTTGGGCTTCAATGTGTTACTGAGACTAGATCAGACGGGTTTCAAGATGCCTGTATTACTTTCTCACTTTCATGAAAGACCTCTTGTTCCATACTATTAAATGCCTGTTTAACATTATTACAAATTAAACTACATGTAACTTAAATAAACCGAAACAGTGTATATTGGAAATAATAACTTATAAAAGTAGCACTTCAAACTTACATCCCACAGTGCGAATTTCTTCGTTCAAGGAAGATGAAGTGAAGAAAAATATAAAGGACAGGGACGATACAAATTAATGTTTTTAAATTGAAAAGCTTAGAAAATTTTAAGAAATAAGGAACACAGGTTAGTCTGAAATAACGCATAGGATCAAGCATTTAGTATTAATGTTAAGAATAAATAAAATTGACAAAATTAAATGTTCGATATTTTTTAATTCTTAGACACTAAAGAAAATATTCAAAAGTTCATATTTTCAGTCATATTTATTATTCATATTACAAAAATAAATACAAAATTCCAAAATGATTGTGCGCGAAACAACCGTATTGGAAAAAACACAGCACTGATTTCCTTAGTGCTTTAGGTCCATGGAACGCACACTACATCAATGGTTACATTTTATGTTCCAGTGAAACGGCGAATACAGGTCAACAATGGGTTGCATGCTATCACATTTTATCTCCAAATACTCACACACAAGTGTTCCATAACATTCACACAATTCCATCGTCATTGTACTGTACACTGCATTACATCCGATTATTTCATTGTCACTTCAGCCTCGAGGAAAAGAACCAACAGTCTAATGTTATCGAATTTATGGTATTCAAAATTGTATATTATAATAAATTACTGCATTTTTTATATTAGAAACGTTAGTCATTTAATTATTCATTTCCTTGTAAAAATAAATTTCTTTCTTTACTACGTGAGCCATGGGTTAACATAGCCTTTCTTTCACGTATTCTTCAATCCTTTTACGTTGCTTCTTTTCATAACTCAAGATCTGTGTGGCAGACTTATGAAATATTCCACAAATATTCTCAATGTACGGACACTAAATATCCATCAAACGTAAGAACACTTACGGAAGGATCATACAAATCTCAATGACCTATTGATCCATATATACTATAACATAATTTGAAATGCAAACATTTAATATCATAAAAGAAACAGTCAAGAATACATCGCTATCATTTATGTTCATACTGTCAAGTCCAGATTAAATAACATTACGCGATATATTTATTAAAGTCGGTAATGAGAAGGATAACATGCATTTACTCTTTAGAATAAACGACATATATATATTCGATTAACAGAAATAATTTTTCGACGCTTTATCACTCAACAAGAAAACATTATGTTTCAACATCTGGGAAGAGTCCATTATTTTTTTACATACAATTTATTGATGGAGAACATGAACATACATTCATTGCTGTAGATTCCGTAACAATGTATCAAAGTAACGTGATTTAAATCAAGGGAACTAATGTCTTGTTTAAACGTTTTTACCAAGTAAAACAGTTTTATTTCTAATACAATAAAATACCTTTTTAAAGCGATTAATATCGGAAATAAATTAATAAATTGATTTTCACAAATACAATAAAAGTAAATAATAGAATATTAACATATTTCTGAAGAAATTAGAAACGTATAAATCACTTTAACTCCATGCAAGCAATAACATAAGGAATTGAATTTGTAGCACCCTTTAGTGCTCTGCAAGTACAAAATTTAATTTAATTTAGGCTTTATTTTTCTATTGTGCCATTAGATAAATGAATTATATCCTAATATTTTTCATTTTAACTATGCAGAGACAAACCATAATCTTTTTGAAGGAGGTGACACTGCAGTATAACACTGGAGGTTGCCAGTATTACACTGGAATACAATACTGCAAAAGGTACAATGGTTATTGAGGATTCTTTAATCTATTAGCCTCCCACAGAGAATACACAATTCAATCAATGAGGATGACAATATTAAGTACTATTTGCTTATGCTTAAGGAAATAACATAACGATATGCATGATTTATACTCTTCTTATGTGTTTGCAACAATCGTTTTTATACCGAAGTGTAACAACACTGAGTTAAGTTTGATTAAAAATGTCTTCAGCGTCAATGTGTGTTGTTCACTATGTCTGGTTTAGTTCCTTATTATCAGATGCGTTTGAAAAGATACTTGTATTATTAATTTTTTATGGAATATCAAGTCAAAATGTCGTTTTGAAATTGAGAAATTCATTTAGAGGCAAAGACAAAACATTCTATGCATACTTCGTATTTGTAAGTATTTCTATACATCATCTTTTCTTACCAATGTAAATCAATATTATAAGAAAATTCCACTCCTACATAATTTTTTATTCATACAGGTTACTGCTCAAACATTGTTGTTGTATGTAGTGTGTTTACACCATTTAAGTTCAAAAATTTGAATAATTCGTTTAGTGTTTTAGAATATTGTATAAGAGAATGAGTTTGTTACACTGAAATGATTTTCAAATTTAGATTGTGCAATGCATTCCGAGCTTTGCCCATTCAATTTTCCACCAAATTTTGAGGTTTCATTGTCCCGTAAAAATATTTATTCTGATCCAGATGACGCATCTGAAGGAAATGAACTGGTAGCAAATTAGAATATGTGTAGATAATATAATAAATATATAAATGTAATGATAGACGCCAGATGAAATCTAAACAGGACTACTTCTCAATTAATCCATTTATTTTATGATTTCTCTGCGTAATTTCATGGGATTTTTAATTTGAACTCTAGATGGTATTTGATGCATTAACTGCAAGGCAAGGATATTTCTCGAGTTAATGAAAAAATATTTTCTTTGTACTGAGACCAGATGTAGGAGGTCACGAATTGAAAGGTCTCAATTTTGGGGCAGCAATTAAACTTGCGAATAAAAAGGATATAATATGTGTTGATTTCCAAATACAATATTCACACGATGATATCAAATTTCAATAAACATATTCACACGGTATACTCAAATTGTTGCTACTAATTTATTAAAAATATATCTTTTATTATTACATCGTATTCTCTTTATTTCATGATAAATGTAACAGCCACGTCACATTGTGCAGTATTTACCAGTTAATATGGTACATCTGCCTAGGCGCATGTTAAAGATAAAATATTTTTTCTGAATACTATAATATGCTGTTTCAGTAGAATGATTAAATATTTTACCGCCATCCTTAAAAATAGTTTTTCTTGCAGAAAAGGTAAAACCATCAAACTATTACAAAATCTATCTGAATGGATATAATTTTCATCTGAAATTTATATTTCATCATTCTCGCTGTAAAATAATAAATTGTTCTCACTTGAACACTGAAAAGAGAAATCAATGGTGATTTAAATTTCATAAATAAAAATATATTTAAAAAAATTTAAAATCAGAAAGCATGTTAGACAAATGATATTACTTACTTCTCAAACAAGATTCATAACTATTATATTAAAGCTCATTGATTAGAAAATAAATTGATGTAAAGCTTTCTTATTTATTTCAAATTATGTTCAGTATTGTTTTGTATCAATAATAAGACCTTTCTTAATTATCGAACAATATTATTGTTCTCGTTTGCATTTCTCTTGTCTAGGTTTATTCTTAGATACCAAATAAAATTCAACTCTAAAGAAGTAAATCTATTTAGTACTTTGATAAACTTCTTTTTTACTGTATACCAAATTATTCCTCACATGTATGATACAATGTAAGAAACACATACATACAATCAAGTGATACGATGGAAGTTGCGAAATATATCTACGAACACTTCCTATTGAGTAGAATCACTGGCGTTGAAGTGGAGTTTGCTGAAACTTCATCGGCATTTCGATAATATGCAACTGAAATGATTACAATGATCTTTTATTTACTTCATGCTTCAATTAATGCTACAGGATAGAGCAGCAAGCAATTCGAGCATATTATATTCATTCGCACGCAGCAGCCCTGTCAGCATAACGCGCGTAGTGTTATTAGTTGCAATAGTTAATTAAGAGCGTTTTGAAATGCAAGGAACATTGTCAGTACACTGCAGGGTTTGGATTACAGAACAATAGATTATGTTATCGGAGAATGCGTTTTTAAAAGGCAAACAGGAAGAACCACAATTGAATTACATCATAATACATATTGTATTTGTTGGACATTCAACATAAACTTTTATATCAACTTTACAAGTCTGTCATCTTCAACAGTTGTTGGCATTATGTTGCACCAAGATATTCCTAAGTCCGCAATATGAATATAATATTGTCATTAATTCCGTTCAGTCACTGTGTCAATGCAATAAACCAAGCGTGTGATCCCGTGAAACGCACCAGTACCATTGAAAAACTTACAAGTACGCTGAGAGATTACCGTCGGTTGTAATGAAATATGCACTCAGTTAAGTGAAACACCTTATACCATAGATTTTCGAAAGTTCCTTTTAAGAAAGTACGAAAAAATTATAAAAAATCTCTGTAATAGGGAAGAAATTATTACTGCGTCGAATAATGTGAATTCAAAACAACCTAACGTGTGAATAATAAAACAAATTAATGATAAATCATTTTTATTCTCAATTTAACATTTAAATCGCGTTATGTTACACCACAAAACCAAGACAAAAATTGAACAGTTAATTTTGAGTCGTTGAGATTGAAAACAGTTTTTCGTAGAGAACACATGACTCATCACTAACTATAGGGCCATTCCAACTATAGAAATGTTAGAATTTTATCTGAAGAAATATTATTTTAATAAACAACTATTTAAACACTTGATACGAATTTATAGTTTAGCACAAAGTAATTGATTACATTTCTTGGAATGAGCGTGGTATTAGAGGGTTTTAGAACTCAAAAGTTAGATGACAAAAATTACTCAAACGAAATATTGCCCAACAAACTAAAGTTAAGGATAATATGTGAAACCACAGTGGACGGCCTACTTGTCATGCTCTGGCCCTGCCTTTATCTGTGGACCACCGGTGAGGCCCATTGGTAGCTGTCAGCACACGGCAGAGAAAGGGCGGGGAGGGGAGGGAGAAAGGGCGGGGAGGGGGAAGAGCTAGAGCGCAATCGGATTTAGTCTGGTGAAAAGCGAGAGGCACACGGGGCATTGCATGGGGTACCGCGTGCAATGTAACACCAATCCTTGCATTTGAGCAGCACGAGCATAATACACATCAATCTGCAAATTATGACGCTTTGGGCTGTATTTATTCATTCGTAAAATACTCATGCAGTTTGTGACGCCTTAACGTCAACGATACATGGGATACCACGCTTGGTTGCTCCATATTTTCTAAATTCTTTCACGTTGATTCACACCACCAGTATTTCTTCTGACGTTCAGTATTTCCGTTGACATCTCCCAACAGGTACACATATTGAGAAAGAGACCTTTTGTGCTCCTTTCTAGGTTCACTTGTAGCGTATTCTTGTGCAGGTGTAGACATTTCCAATTGCTCTGCAAAGGCGGGCACACGTTTGCATATGCTTTTACAGAAATATCTCCCTGCCCATATTTTTCGTTCCAAGGCCACGACACGCGTAATCATTTGGTTAGAGGTTTTGCTGAAAGAAGTTTTTTTTATATACCGAAAAAAATATATATAGTTTTTCGTAAAAGAGTGAAACATCCATGCATTTTTATCTACTGTCCGTATGCAGCTCGTACATATCGTATGTTGTTTTACAATTAAGGTTGTTATTGAAGAAACAAAAATTGTACTGAGATCATCAAAGTTTGAGATCATTTCACAAATTATTTTTCTTTAATCGTTTTCGGATTTACGAAAAGAAAAAAATATAGTTATTTTGAAAATAAAAAAAATTTAAAAAAACTTGTGAATTTATTTGACGATTTTCGAAGACCCGTTTTTCTTTGCGTATCGACAGCGAAAAATGTCCTTGGCGTACGCCTAAGTGGCGTTGTCATTGCCACCCAGTTCCGACATCGACCGCCGGAGGCGCGCGCGGCGGCGACCGGCGGCGGTCGCGCTTCGGCAACGGGCCGCCAGGCGCGCGGCGACGGCGGCGGCGGCGGCGCCGCCGCCGCCTACACGGCGTCCTCCCCAGCGGGCAGCAGCGGGCAGGCCGCGGCGGCGGCGGTGCGGGTGGCGCCCGAGCCGTTGGGCAGGCGGCCGTTGCCCGCCGCGCACCCGGCCGGAGGCCCCAGCAGCGTGGTGGTGGTGGTGGCGCTGGCCGTCGACTCGCGCTTGTGGTAAGGGCTGCCGCTCGCCGCGCCCAGCAGGCTGCCGCCGTACGGGAGGTCCCCCAGGCTCCGGGCACGCGGCGCGCGGGCGCGGTCAGGCAGGGGGCGGGGGGCCAAGCGGACGGCGACAACACACACACACACACACAGCCGTCTTAACAGCCTAGGGCCGGAACCTCGTGTCTTCATATTTGTAACTTTTGTTTCATATTTGTCTGTTAATTCCCTTGACATAATATGTTGTCCATGGCCAATTTTCAAAGGCAATGAAATCATTCATTATTTTGGGATTTATCCAACTCTGCTCCTGGCAGGTATCAACTGTTGACAGTTTCATCCAACCTGGAGTTTGAACGTCACCATAGAGACGTCACTATGGTAACGTTCGAGCTCCCGATTGGATGGAAATGTTAACAGCTGATACCTGCCAGGGGCAGAGTTGGGTAAATCGCATTATACATATACTTTCTTTCTTAATAATTTTTTATTTCAAAAAAATTTTTGAAAGAAACTTTATTTGTAATAAAAATGTATTATGAAGAAAAGCATATGAAGTGAATGATTTAAATGTCTCTAAAAATGAGCCAGAGACAGCATATTATGTCTTCATATTTTCATAAAGATGTTTGTGCCATCGTTTCTGTAATTTTTAGCAGATGGATTTTTTGAACAACTTGACAATTTCGTAATTATGAATTGCTTATTTTACGTCTGAGAATTATGGGTTCCAAAATTGTGAAATTAATTAAATGTTCATTTATTGGCGAGTAAACTATTACGAGAAAATACATTTCATTCGTTACTATCCAATTAGGAATCAACGTATAATCCCATAAGTACTGGAACTAATGTAATATATAAATGATTTGTCAACTAACCTCCCCTTAAAAATGGCAAGCTATGGGCAGAAAACTACGTAATGGAACCTAGAAAGTGAAACTTTTAGAACCATAAAGCTTCGTTATTAACATTCAGTTTTTATGGGGATGTTTTAGCACTCGTAAGTGGAATTCATTACTTTTTTTTTCTATTTCGCGTGTCCTTCAAATTCAGCGATCGTAAGTAGACCCTAGCGAGCTAAAATGTCAAGACGGCTTTGCGCACATACAAAACACACATGTGAATAATATACGGGATGCAGAGTGCAGAGTGGGCGGATGGGAACGAGTGGTAACAGGAAAGCACTACGGTGTTCCACGACACGACAATCACAAGATTACGCAGGTGTAGCATCTAATCACATCTAACGCAAACGGAGGGACATGAGAGGACTTGATAAAAAGAGATACTGAAACGTAGGCGAAAGCAATAACATACTGGCTGATCACAAGTACACGTCACACACAAGCCTAATTAAAACGAGGAATATGATTAGATGTCTCTTATGTAGACATCAGATCCAAAACGTGGTGTCCACAACCTTACACATTAAGAGAACTACTTGTACATGAAGCATGAGTATGATCAGGGGCAAAGAATTAATCAAAAAACGTTTCCAGAACAAAATTACGAAACGACAAAGTGAATGAACCAGAACAAATAAGAAAAAGGAATTGTAGGGTTGTGAAGTGAATTAGGAAAGAAAAAAGGCAAATCTCAAAAATAACTTAAAAGGTACGACAAAATGACATGATATTATTTTGTGGAAGAGATGAAATAAAAAAGATAAAATCTGAAAAAATGAATAAAAATAAAACAGGTACTTATAGAAAAATAAAATTTTATGGAATATTTGCGTTTTGTACGTACACCGTAAAAATATTACCGACATAAAATAGCTTTACAAGAAAAAATATTATTAGACTGAGAGATAAGTATTAAGAAATACAAAATAAAATATAAAGAAACTACAGTCTGGAACAGCTTAGCCAATAAAAATGTTGTTTGTACTATAAACGTAGGCAACACTGAAGAAGAAATTGTCTTCACGTACTTTCAATACAAGGATTGCAGGCTGAAGGCTGTTTGGGTCATCAAAAATCTACAAAAGAGAGAAGCCCTTATAAAGAATACTAAGTAACTGGAGTAAGTGAGGGTTGTCATTCCTTTCAGCGTACATCCAGCACCGAAACGGTGATACGAGTCTATTCTCAACAATAATGCCAATATTGAACGCCATCACACGCCACAACATTCACAGCTTCAGTATGTTGAGAGGCTTCGAAATGCTACCGCATTATAACATCTAACAAAAATTAATTTCCCATCGTCCAGAATGTAACCAGGGTTCGTGTGCATGGAAAGATATTATAATAACCATTAGGCACCTGGGATGTAACAACAGAAGGAATAAGAAATTTATAAATAAAATTCAAGAGAAATATATTTCATTGAAAACCATTTCTACTCAACAATAAACGAAACAGTAAAATTAGGAAAGAAATTTGTGCTGAATTAAAGAATGATTGATGGCAAGAAAAAAATAGAATCATCGTTTTGCAGAGTGTTAAAGACTAAGTGTGTGTATTAAGGAACACAAATGACCAGAAATTCAGTTAAATAAAACAAATGTGATTATCCTATCTAAAAACAATACAAGTAAAAAGTTGCATAATACAAGGGGCAGTCAGAAACTAATGCCTCACTTTATGTTGTTTTTTCCAGTAAGTTTAGTAATATTAGAACAATTCGAATTTTGCGCATTTCTTCAGACCTTCTTGCATCTTCGTGCTTGTCAGTAACAGTGTTATCAGTCAACGGTTAGTACCGCTGAACATGAATGCAGTGGCTGACATCGATGTGTTAAAGCAGCGAGCTGTAATTGAATTCTTGAATTCAGAAGGCCAGTCGTCTATTTACCTCCACAAGAGTTTAAAAGAGTTTTGTAGAGATGCTACAGTGAATGTTAGCACTGTTTGGAGATTGTTTGACGCTCCAGGGAAGTCGGAAACGAAGAGCAACTTGACCTGGCAAATGCATCACGTCCGCACATCGTCCACACATCGTCCGCACATCGTCCGCACATCGTCCGCACATCGTCCGCACATCGTCCGCACATTGTCTGCACATCGTCCGCACATCGTCCGCACATCGTCCGCACATCGTCCCCACGTCGTCCCCACGCCGTCCGCACATCGTCCGCACATCGTCCGCACATCGTCCGCACATCGTCCGCACATCGTTCGCACATCGTTCGCACATCGTCCCCACATCGTCCCCACATCGTCCCCACATCGTCCGCACATCGTGGGAAATATCAATCGAATCGATGTCATCTTTTGAGAAAATCTTCGGTAACTACTAGTGAATTGCGCTCTTCAATGTTAATTAAATAGACAGTGTAATGTCTACCATTGAACATTCAAGTTATTCGAAAGTTTGTACTCGTTAGGTACTCAGAACACTAACACATAAAAATGCAAGGAAAACAATAGCCGCAGATCTCTTGCACTGTTTCGAGATGGAAGGACAACAGTTCTTATAAAAGAGTGTCACAGGTGACGCAACGTGCTGATCTAAAAGTCTTCGCACCTCTAAAAGAAGTCAGACACGGTCATCATCTCCACGACAGTGAAATTTTGAAGAACACCGTACATCAATGGCTGAAGAATCAGGACTTGAAGAACACCGTACATAATGGCTCAAGAGTCAGGACTGAAATTTTTGCCACCGGGGAATACAAGCTCTGGATCACTGTTAGACCAAAAAGTATGCAGTTAAATGGAGAATATTTTGTGTAATTAATGATTTTATAAAGAACTTTCAGCCAACTGTTTCATAGCAATTTTAACTTTCTTCATTGAAAAATAAATTAGGCGGCATTTGTTTCTGAGTAATATTTGTTTATAGTGAACATTTGATCACTCGATATATAATATATTGTGAGCATGGGCAGAAGAAGAAACAGAAGTAGATGAAGAAGAAGGAAAAAGATTTCAAAGGAAGTGATAAAAAAGAGCGAAATAAAACTATAATTAATTTCCAGTGAACAAAAACGCAACCTAGAATGACGTCTCCATTCATGGAGACGACTTATTGCGGGGTGCGATGTCCCTCGGAAGGAAGCCTGGCGCGAGCGCCCCAACAGGTCAATATGTTTCACCGGCTCCTCCGGGAGGGGATCTGACCGAAGGCAGGGCGGGGCGGGGCGGGGCTTGGTGGAGCGTGGCGGGGCGAAGAGCCCCCGAGAGGGCGCTCGCACGCAAAAACGTCGGGCGGAGCGAGCGCGGCGCCGCGAGGAAGTGACGTCGCCGTGTCACATCCGGTCGATACGGGCGGGCGGGCGCGGGCGCGTGTGAGGCGATGGAGGGGGCGGGGGCGGCAGGGGAAGAGAAAGCGGGAGCGGAGAGCAGTCTAATGAGTTCCCTATGAACGTCGCAAACAGCGCACAAAGGATGCGCGCGTGGCTGGCGGAGCGGGAGAGGGAGAGGGAGGTGGAGGGGAGCGCGCCTTCAGAAGTTGTGCGAGCGGGGAACAGCGGAGCATGTGGGCTGGGCAGTTCAGGGGACTGGGCATTGGAGGGTGGGTAGGGGACTACGCAGGGGGCTGGGTGGGAGTCTGGGCAGTTTGGGTGGATAGAATTTTGGGCAGGGGGCTGGGAAGGTGGTTGGACAATTGGCTGGCCAGGGGGCTGGACAGGGATTCGCTGGTGCAGGAAGCTGGGCAGGAGTCTGGGTAGTGGGAAGGAGGAGCGGGCAAGTGGGCAGTACATGTGAGCGGTGCAGGTGGGCGTGGCATGTGGGCGGGACAGGTGGGCGGGACAGGTGGGCGGGACAGGTGGGCGGGACAGGTGGGCGGGACAGGTGGGCGGGGCAGGTGGGCGGGGCAGGTGGGCGGGACAGGTGGGCGGGACAGGTGGGCGGGGCAGGTGGGCGGGGCAGGTGGGCGGGCAGGTGGGCGGGACAGGTGGGCGGGACAGGTGGGCGGGGCAGGTGGGCGACGCAGGTGGGTGACGCAGGCAGGTGGGGAGTTGAGGGGAACAGATCAGGTGGCTGGGGTAAGTAGGTGGACAGGTGGGTGGCGCAGGTAAGTGGGGAGTTGGGCGGGGCAGATCAGGTGGCTGGGGTAAATGGGTGGACAGGTGGGTGGGCAGGTGGCTGGGGCAAGTGGGTGGGCTGGTAGGTGAGGCAGGGCCGGAGGAGGAGACGAGACAAACAGCGAAGCGTGGCGGAGTTGGTCGGGGTGGAACGGAGGGGTGACATGTGGTGGGGTGAGGCGGGGAAGTGTGAGGCGAGACGGGGTGGGGTGGGGTGAGGTGCGGCGAAGAAAGCAAATGGTGCGGATCAGGGAAGAAGTGCGGGGTGTAACACAGTGGTGGTGTGGGTTGAGGTAAACCGGGGAAGTGCAGGGGGCGGCGGGGCTGCAGGGTGGGGGACGGGCAGCGAAGGGGCGGGGCGAGATGCGGGGCCGCGCTTTGTCGGAGCGCACCTGTTGCGCCTCGCGCGCTCTGCCCTCTGGCGCTGGGAACCGAAGCGGCTGCTCGGGAGGCGGCCACTGCAGCCATTCGTCACTCTCATAGCCCAGATGAACGGGCCGGGTTACAAAGCGTAAGAACACGGTGCAGGGCGGGACCTCTGACAGCAAACGGAACAAAAGACCTAAGGATACGGCTGCCTTCTCGTCTGTTTTTTTCCTGCTTTTCCCCTCTTTATCTTCGCAAATCAAATACTTTCATGGGACAGAAAATGTTTGTGAAGTCTACGAACCAAGGAGAAAGAGACATTATGAAACTAGACAGTTAACGAAACAAATTAAATTTTACATTTTAATTTTCTAATTCTTTTGTTCGTTTCCCCTTCACCTGTAAAAATTCTCTGGATCTTTCACTTTTACAAGTTGTTATGAACCCTGTGTGTGCTACTGCTTCATACTTGTTTTCTACCGGGAAGATAAATCCTGATATGGACACTTCGGCTTTTTGCCTTTATTCTCACTCTCCGCGGCCAACGCTTCGGGCCATTTGTATCCGGATCCCGTCGGAACGCAGTTATCCCTCTGGGACGCCTCCCCATTCAAACCCTGAGTCGGGCCGCCCTGCCAGCTCAGAGCGACTGGCTTTGCCGGCTTGCGCTGGTCGAATCAATGCGCCTTTTATTGTACAATGCGCAGGGACAAGTCCCTCCTCTAAGTATCGGGTCACTGCTACGAAGCCAAGTGCCCAACTGAAGGCCACATGCTCCCTGCTCAGACTCATGTGTTGGATCTGGAGAATTTCAAAGAAGTCCTTCGCCCAATCTCTCCCAAAGGTCGGCGGGATACAGGCCTAAGTGGTGGGTCACCGGGCAAATCTGGCAACGCCGCCTCCCCGCCTCGACCTTGTGGGATGTGAGTGCCGCCAAAAGACTTTGAGAAGTGGGTTTCTTATGATTATAATTGTTGAATTCTCGGCTATCCGGGAGACGCCGCGTCGTTGGCTGGGGTGCCGACATTTCGCCTGACATGTCGCAGGCTTCCTCACTGTCCCTGCCTTGAGGATGCCTGCGACATGTCAGGCGAAACGTCGGCACCCCAGCCAACGACGCGGCGTCTCCCGGATAGCCGAGAATTCATGGATTCGAGCCGCGGAAGCTTACGTATAGGTTATAATTGTTGTTTCTATGCGTACTATTGGGAGTCACATAGGAAGCCAACCAACCATTCACGCATAGTTTTTCTCCATTACAGTAGAATGTCAATATACGAAATTTTCTTCGGCATATGATATGCATGGGGCACAGGTTATTTTGTCCTTTCCGCGTTGGTACATTTAGTGCAATACTGTTTGAATAAAACATGAGATATTCAGGAAGGCATGCTAACATGGTAACACTTGCATTTTACGGCACTGTTAATTTTGTTTTGGCCCATGGACAGGGAGATACAGACTTTCGTGAGAGAATAACAGCGAGTGACCAATTTTCTGCGCCTGGTATGGCTATCTCTTCGACATTTATGTACAGCAAATTGCCTACCAGACGACAATTTACCGAGTCTTGAACGAAATGTTTCATAATTCCCTTCTTTATTCAATTTTAGTCCATATCTTTCTAAAATGACATCTAAGTCTATGAACATAGATTTTACTCGTGAAAATGTTCTTTGTAATGCCCTTCATTACAACTAAAAAGCGTGTTAATAATACTCTATAGTTAAAGAGCTTTCATGCACCTTTTCCCGACGAGAAAACTAGTTTTTCCTCTCTTTGCATTTAAAGAAGATTGAATTCTTAAGCAAAACAGTCGTGGATTGTTGACAAGAATAGCAATGTACAAAGAACCTCATAACCAAAATATTTCCAAATGTTTTCCATAATTGGAATTTTGCGTTATAGTACAATTGTGTCCTTTACAAAGTCATTGTGTCCCTAATAATATGTGGATTTACTACGGAGTTCTGTTTACGTTCTACTTTAACGAAAATTATAATTTGAAAGAATAAGCTACTTAAAACCGTTTCACTTATATATTCTAACAAGTTGTTAGTGTTGTGCGTTTTAGCACCTTCATTAACAATAAAAATGTTTGAAAACCTGATGAATATTGTAGTAAATATTATAAAAATAATTTTGTTTTTTTATGATAAAATACTCCTGTAGACATTATAATGAAATTATTCAGCGGAGTCTGCATGGTTCACAAAAAACATGGCTAAAGGTTTTTTGTTATAAACAATACTTGAAATATACATAAAATGAAAAAATAAGCGTAATTGCATAGAAACGTAAATAATACAAGCTCACACATAGTGGTCATGATAGAAATCTTTTGACACACACATTGCACAAGCAAAAACATGCACAAACATGCTCACAAATGATAAAAGAACACGAAGGCAAACATAACATGCCCAAACCATACATATACAGCTGCATGCAAACAGGAAGATGAAAATATACGAGCACATTTCAAAACAGGTACATTGACTTTTTTAAATTAAATCACTGTCAATTATATCGTTAATTCTAATGTTTACTCTTCTCTTATTATATTATAAACTACTTTAATAAACGATAATGAACTTTATACGTTTCTGAATATATCTAAGACAGTTTTATAATACAACCATAACTTTTTTAAGTTTTGACGTTCAAATATTTCTCAGTCCATAAATTAAAAATTTAAATTTCTCACATCACTGTGTCTTAAATTTTCATTAAAATTACTACTTTTCATTATATACGTAAAACATCGAAGTTATTTCAATATAATATGATTAAATATTTAATTCCGAGACTGAAAATGTTTTCAATCACTTAAAACATTGAAATTCCGTAATAGAGAGTGCAACTATTTATTATCTTAGAATTCAAATTGAGATCTCCTTTTTGTTCCACCGCTTTACCGGATATTTTCAGTGCTTACCGGATGCTCTCAGTACGAGATCGCGGGCTCCAGTCCTTACTGTGGCCACTCAGAGTGTAGCGCCTCCCGCCGCCTACAGTCCGGGTTTCTCGCCAACGGCTCATGCGATGACGCAGGGTGTTCTGCACCTCCGTGTTCAGAAAGCAGTAGAACAGCGCCACTGTGAACCCCTGCACACAACAGAATCCACTCACACACAAACAATATCTTACACCAACGCATCATGCACTGTGAGAGGGTGTTTTACATCTCCATGGTCTCGAAGCATTAGAGCAGCGCCATTGTGAACCCTGCACACAACACAATACTGTCACACACAATATCTTCCGCCAGCAACTCATGCGATGCCACAGGGTGTATGCACCTCCATGTGCAGGAAACAATGAAACAGCGCCACCGTTAACCACTCCCGCACAAAACACAATCCTCTTACACACATCACCGCTCGCCAACGAGTTAGAAATTGCAGTGTGCAACAAGGAGTACAATTATTTTCAGAAGAATTATCAATGATGATTAACAATAATAAAACGGAATTAAACGTCATTAGGATTAAAACGATTAACTGTTTCATTGACACTCGTGAGAATTCAATGCTGTGCCTAATTACAGCACATTTGATTGCAAATAAAATATCTTACCGATAGGTGTAGATGGTCGAATAAAGGAATTTTTAATTAGTTTGAATTATAAAAAGGAGAAAAGTAGAAACGTGAGGCAGTTTCTTTTTCCCAACATAAATGAAGCAAATTCTGTTAGGGAGGTAGATTTTTGTAACTCTTCCAAGAATGAAAAAGATTTTGAAGCAGAGATAAAATATAATATGTTATTATAATCCATATTCAAGATCATACAGATGGGAATGATTAAAGTTAGAAAATATTAATCTTCAGTTTATCTCTAGTATGTAAAACTAGGAATCAGATTTATATGATTCAATAACTCATTTAATATGTTTGCATTAAAGCAGTCAAAACTTCAAAAATGTGCAATAAACTCTTCCTCATAAAGTGTATAAACCTTAGAAACATAAGAGGAAAGCTTCTTTCTGTTTCGCATCTTATTTCGTCTATATTTGTAGAGGAAATATTGTGTTGTGTTGTGTTCGAATGGAGTCAATACAAGTCACGCGCAAAAGGTCTTTGGCTTTACTATTTTAAACTGAACGATCGTTATTTTACAGCGCACTATCTTTCAAACGTCCGACACATAAAACAAATATTAGCTACAGTGAACCTCGTAAACATAATCGCACATTACAAAACATAAAAGTGAATAAACAAGTTAAAATAAATGGAA
Organism: Gryllus longicercus; assembly: GCA_038098605.1. Taxonomy (NCBI): domain Eukaryota; kingdom Metazoa; phylum Arthropoda; class Insecta; order Orthoptera; family Gryllidae; genus Gryllus; species Gryllus longicercus. Next base: position 1,989,302 of record JAZDUA010000139.1, read on the forward strand.
ATAATTGGATAGAATGACAAACGTTTACGTGGAAAATATACAAAAAATTAACATTTTGCAGAAAATATATGCTTAAAAATAAACAGGCAAAGTAAGCAATATATCACCCACAAATCCAATTTTAAGTAATTTGAAATAGTTTCATACAAATGCCATGTAAGCATACTTTCTTAGTGCTAGGAAAAAATGTAATTGTATTGAAATCCGGACACTAGCAACAAAAATGTGTTAATATACTATCTAACAAAAAGTATTTATTCACTTTTTATTGAAGTTGTTGAGAATAAGTGAATCAGCAAGATAAGATGACCAGCAATGTAAGATCTGAGGTGACAGCATTATACCAATGTACCATTATACCATTATGCTAAGGTGGCACGGTAGCTACGGGCGGAATAAGGAGTTGGCACTCCAAATTTTCTCTCATGCTAACCTGTACTTATCAGCAAGAGGCTGTGAACAACGTGGCCACAGCATTTCAATGATTACTATAAATGTGTAGGTATAGTATATAAACTTTTGTGGAGGTGGAAATTCTGCAAACATTTGTGTTTAGCAGACTTTTTGTAGCTTTTTTAAATGAGGTTGCTTTATAAACAACTAATGTTGTTAGCAACCACTATTAATTTACACCAGGGATAAATTTTATATATTATATCAAACAGAAATATCAAGTACAATACATTTTTATAACAATTCAGATTATTTTGTCAAAACCAGCAATATTAAATTAGTTTAACATTTATTTACAACCTTCAATTGAATTAAATATTTAATTTAAATCGTTTTTGTAGTTTGATACAAATAAGATGCGATTTCGATTCCTCGATTTCTGAACTAGATGCTTTGAATTCCGGAGAAGTTCTTGACACCATCGGACTGGCCCTATCGGTATTGTTTGAGCAGTGTGTATAAATTACAAAATGAACGAGAGAAGGAGCATACTGGAAAAGATAGGTCATTTTAAAGAAGAAATAAAGTACACATAGTGAAAGGTACTCACTAGTGTGTTGAAGTCTAGGGATGCAAGTACTCGTGTGCGTGTGTAAACCCATAAATACGTAAAGATCTAAGGCGTAAGGACCTTGGATATAAGACCATAGTACGTTTATTGTGGTGGATTCGGTAGATTTGATGGATTGTGTGTGGTTTGCGATGGTGTGTGCTATGTTGTATTATGGAAATTGATATTAAAACATCTGTTTGAATTTGAAACATCTGTTTCATGTTAGTGTGATTAAGGAGTGTGGTAGAACAGTATTTGGGGCTCTTATTTAATAATGTCTTGATTAGATAATGCAGTGCAGGAAAGATTGTTGATACGAGGGTGGACTGAGGATGGACTGATGGTAGACGACCTACATTGCGGTTGCATTATCATTCTGATTTTCTTCACACCAAACAACTTGCGAAATTCACAAAAAAACTTAATTATACCAAAAGCAGACAAAAACAACATAGGAGTGGTTTCAAAAAATAAACACAATAATAAGGTCTAAGTACATAATATTCTTAATCTACGCCAAGAACCATGTATTCTGAGTACCCTTTTTATTTATCACTATTCATTGTTGTGCAATCTTCGGCTTTGATTTGGCCTTCAAAGTGCCGTATGAAGGCTCTCGGCTGTCCAGGTGAAGCCGCATCGAGCCATCTACAGACGAGAGCCTTCATATTGGATTGAGAGCTTGGACGTCTGCGCCCGCAGTCAGTAGCTGCTTGTCTGTCCGAGAGGCGCCGTGTCATAGTCACAGTTGCCAAAGTTTCGGCCGCCATTCTGCGACCTTCCTCAGGGCGAAATGCCCTGTCTCATGTCGCCCTGAGGAAGGTCGCAGAACGGCTGCCGAAACGGCACCTACGCCTAGGACGCGGCGTCTCCCGGACAGCCGAGTAGCTACCTTCATATTCATTTGTGTGTTGTTCTGTCGCCCAGACGGCACACCCACCTGTAGGCTGAGGAGGAGCGCCTGGGCGTTGCGGAAGACATGGCCCGCCACGCCCTCCATGGGGCCCTGCATCATGAGGATGTAGGTGATGCCCAGCAGCGGGAACAGCACCAGCAGCGCCTTCGTCGCCTTGCGGTACTGCTGAGTCTCGGCCGTGTTGGCTGATTGCAACTTGGTGATCAGCACCTACGGCAGTTGTGTACTTTTAGGAACACTGCACTCTTATATCGACGTTTAGTAATGAAAAGCCGCTCTTAACGGTCTGCATGTTAACGTCAGTCATCCTTTCAGAGCAATGGAAACAAATGAATTGAAGGAAAGGTGGCTTTTGATTTCTGATATTCAAAGCAAAGATATTCATTTTTCAACGTTACTTTTCATAGAATAAAATAACGTTGCCAAAAACAATAAAACACACGTGTTCAAACTAGTTGGCAAGTGAAAAGTCTTCAAATCTGCTCAGGGGAAGGATTCGTTTGGAAAAACCACATGTAACAAAAACCTATTATACTTACGTGAAACGTATCAAAATCAAGCAGGTGTTTACCAGAAAATATAATATCAACAAGTATATAATTTTTTATTCAAAAAATTTAACGATTATTCAGTTAATTGGTTGATTAGAGTTTCTGGATACTGAAACTACTAAGGACATTACTAATGTAGGTGTAATGCGTGCTTTTATTGTGGAAGGTCGAGGTTATCTTCCCTCCTTGGCCGAGATATGGCGCCGATGTACCCGTCGGCATGTGAGACTTTCCTCAACCAGGTGTCTTCTACCAGCTGGACACCGCCCATGCCGGGACAAGCTCTAGTCTCACGACATGTGTGGTAGTGTAGTGCATGTAAGTGTGAGAGGTAAGTAAGAGAGGATAGGACAAGAAAGAGAAAGAAAAGATCGATCGCTGTCCGTGACCCGTTTGATGTGGTATTGCTCCGACTCTCTCCTGGTCTCGAAAGGAGAACCCACAAACGACTTCAGAGCGGCCGGCCGCTAGAATTCTTCTTCAGATAGGGACTGAATTCGATCCTCTTATTCAGTTAATGTCGAAAATTGGGATTCGAATCCTTGGTCCTCCCGGAGTCACTTCAGTGACATCAACAGACATTCCGTGCGACCTAAGCTAGTCGATTATTCAATGAGAACCTTAATCATAACATGTGCTTCACAAGTGGCGTGAAATATTTGGAGAATTAAGACAAGGATTTAAATACTGCACCATCCCCTTTGACATTGAATATCTTTCAATTGGGTTTGCAAATATTGAATGCTGCCGTATTTAACAAAAATGTGCACTGCTAAAATCACCTTTAAATACGATACGATATACTCAGTGCAACCGATTAGCATTAGGTGCGGTGAAGAGAAATATGAATTCTAAATAGCTGAAGCTGCGTATTTGTTTAAATTAATTCTGTTCTTAGCGCCTATACATTCTCTATTGTACTCTCAAGGGACTCTTTCAACAAGTGCAGATGCAGAGAAAATTTGTTTTGAGTTTTGGCCACGCTGTTTTTACGAACGCTTTGGATAACTCTTGTTGCAGCAAACGAGTCATGTAGTGCTGTCATTGCTTGCTAGAATCTCCACTTACCGGCACCTTTTGTCTGACAGTTCACTGGGTGAAAAGAAGTAGTTCATTTTGGGAAACATTGTGACAAGGAGTAATAAATCTCTGGATTTATTATTCTTATTCACCAGTCAGTTACTAGGTATATCTCGCAATTATTTCGAAAATAGATTATTTTATACCATTAATAAAAACAACAATATTGATTATATTTAGGCCAATTAATCTACACGTCAATTTAAATTTACGAATATATACTCCGATCACTTCTATTAAATTTTAAATGTGTGTTTTTACATGGAATGGACAGGGTCCTCTGATCAAACTGTGCCGATGTATGATAGGAAATTGTTATATTCGGCTACTTGGAGACGATTTTCATCCATTCATAGACTTCGTGTCCCCCAGACGGACGGAATGTATATGGATGACATTGCGCCGTATCACTGGGCTACAATAATTCGGGACTGGTTTGAAGAATATTCTGGGCAAATCGAGCGAATGATTTTGCCACCCGATCACCCAACATGAATCCCGACGAACATTTATAGGACATAATCGAGAAGTCAGTTTGTGCATCAAATCGTCCCACGGCAACACTTTCACGTTTATGGACGGCTATAGAGGCAGAATAACTCAATATTTCTACTGGGGTCTTCCAACGACTTCTTGAGCCCATACCACGTCGCGTGTCTACACGTCTCTGGGCAAAGGGAAGTCCATCACGATATTGTGAGGTCTCCCAGGACTTTTGTCATCTCAGTGAAGATTAACGTTAATCTTTGTAAAATCGTATTTACTAGAGACATTTCCATGTAGTTAGGCCACTATAAAACAGAAAGGGAGTTTGGTTTGTTCAGCATTTTCGAATTACTAAAGAAGCTACTCACCCACATGATGGAGAAAAGGAAGACTAGGTTCACTGCAAGAAGTGTAATGACAGGGGCTTGGTGGATCCAATCATAGTAATCCTCAGCCATCCACGGACAGTGCTTGATCAGTAACACCATTGGATGGGATTCGCCCTAAAATAAAAAAAAATATTTATTTTATAAAACATAACTGATTAATTTAAAAAACAATAAATATAAGTGTTTAATGCAGATTGTAATTCAGATGTAATTCCGAAATCCATCACAATGAACGTACTACGCCAGTTTATTCAATTTCTCACCAACTTAATAAGCACCAATGTAAAAAGTAGTAAGATGAAGTGGTAGTTATTTAGATGTAAGTACTAAAATCAAAGTAAACAATGTTAAATTTGGCAGGGACAAAGTGAAGTGTTACTTATTTTGTGTGTAAATAGAGTTTACATCCCTTATTTTATGTGTAAATAGCGTTTTGTGAGTATAATAAAATTCCCGAATAGGGATTTCGGAAATTCTATCGTTGTGTAATCTACCCGACAACCAGAGGCCCTTGCTCTCTTCGGGATTGTAACGGGCTAAATAATAATAATAATAATAATAATAATAATAATAATAATAATAATAATAATAATAATAATAATAATAATAATAATAATAATAACAATAACAAGAACAATAATAATAACAATAATAATAATAACAACAAAGCCATTGTTCTATGAACAAATATTTTAAAATGTGGCTTATAATGAAATAAAGGTACATGCAGTTGATTATTTCTGACTCCCTTCAACCAAAGATGTGTCTGTGGTCAGTTTGGACAAAACCTAGTCCATCTGATACACTGTATTTAAGATATGGATTTAGAATAAGTACTTGCCGCATTGTCAGGTGCAGTTTTTCCAAGGTGTTTGATAATAGCCCATGTCACAACAATAACACCAGGAATACCTGCAATTTTATCACAAATACAAGCAGAGATAATTTTAAATCTGTGTTACAATATCGATCATGGGTTCAAATGGTAATGTAGTTATTTTTGTGTATAAAAATTTAGACATAACCATAAGGTTTTAGTTGCGTTTGACAACTATAATATGATAAACAATTACAGCATTTACTCAATATTAGTATTTCCAAAGTTGAACCCATGAACGATATCAGTACCTTGAAGCTAAAGGGTCTGAACAATACTTTTACAGGAAAGCAGTGTCAATACGCTTTTTATCTTCTTAGTGAAAGATTTACTGCTTCTAACTTATTTTTAAGGATTTTTGAACCTTCTTTACATCTTCAGAGACAACAACTGAAATAATAACAATATTGTTTGTCACATTTGCTAATTTTACGGGAGAGACGTTTCAAGATATACCACGTTTATGCGTTCAAAGTTTACTCTAGTTTACTCTCTTACTTTACGCAGATCAATGCATGGTGAAAAAGAATGTAAAATGGTCAATTTTTGCAAAACATGGACATAAAGCCATTAACTTCGAGGTGAATACAACATATATTAAAATAGTGTATTTACATTTGTTCAGGAAGCCTGTTTTCACCTTGCACCTAACACACTTCTTTATAAATATCTTGGCAAACCTACAAATTATTTAGAAACAAATTTATTTCTCTAATTTTAAATTACATACAAATGTACGAGAAACATACATGTATTAGGTTTATGATTCTTCTAATAATGAACCAGAAATTATCAGGAATTTTCCAACGGTCACATAACATTATCGTTCGGATAATTGTGGAACATCAATGGGGGGAGGGAACGCAGGACTCCAGAATAAATTGCAAAATAATTGAAGGAAAGTGGCTAATTGGCTGTGCGGGAGATACCACGTGCTAAGCACAGGCGCCAACGTTTCGGTCGCCATTCTGTGACCTACCTCAGGGCTAAATGTGAGGGAATTGGATCAAAGGGCAGGGACTTGTAAATAGGTGTATTCTTATGAAATATCTATGTATGTAATAACGATAATTACAAATGAGAGATACAGGATATAACTCACCCCATCCAATGATGATATATATTTGCAATTTGACCTTTTCTCCTGTGAATGTAGCCACAACCAGCAAGAAAAGATATAAACCTGGAATAGAAAATATCTTGATTAGTTTTCAGTTACAAGGTCTCTCAGCACGCCTTTGACGCTTGACAGGACTTCCAACTAATGTAGACTGTCAACAATTATTGTTAACACGTTTACATTACGTTTAATTATCTATTAATAATATCATAACACAGTGAACACATGCGAGTGCCATAAAGAAATGTCGGCATCAAAGGCACAATCCAAAAGTAATTAGGATTGTGAACCAAAAGGATCTTTTAAAATATTAGATGTCCTACAATGTACATACAATATACGAACCAAATTGGGAAAACGTACCTTTTACTTCAATGCAATTAAAATGGTATTGTCCAATAGCATACATAAATACAGAGAATCCCAGAAACATTAAAAATATGCAAGCAAAATTAGACTACTATTATAGTTAACTGCACTATATATTTTACAATAATTCTAATTTTTAATTAGAATCACAAATATCCTATTACAGTCACCAACATTCTTGTTGTGCGTTTTCGCCGTATTGGCTCATTTTTCAAAATTTTCCAAAATTGTCTCATTTTTCCTTTTATCAAATTATTTTTAAACAGGATAAATTGTTTGAATATTCTATAACGATAATGTAAAAATTTAACTATTGTCATTATAATTTTTAATTAGGCTTACATTTCTACTTTCTCCTATATTCCGTAAAAATGTTTTGTCATGGCACAGAAATCCGTTTTGATATTTCGCAGCAAAAACTCATGTTATGGATTCCCGGTACAGAAAAGTGGTTTATTTTTTCTTCCAAGAATACACGTAATAGTCAAAATACATGGTTTGAGGATCTTTGATACGGAAAAAGGTATTTCTCAAACTGTCTGACCGACCTTCAGACTTCCGTCCATCTCTGACCAACAAAAGGTCCTGACCAACAACAAGACTTTTTACTAAAATTTATATTTCTCAATCAATTAAAAGCTCTCATTATCCTACGAATTTGCAAATATTTTTTTAGATATAAATACACTACCTCACCCTTTAGAGCACATATTGAATGATGAATAAAATTACCAAAGTAGTTATTTAAGCTTTTGATTGTATAGAAAATTAAAAACATATTTTCGTAACCTTTCATTGTGCTAAAAGTATTTCAGAAAGTTAAGAAATGTGTTTTAGATTAAAAATCCAATCTTATAATATTAATATAATAATAATAATAATAATAATAATAATAATAATAATAATAATAATAGTTTTATTTGGCTACAATTGGCTGATTGCCAGGTGGTAGCCATAACTCTACAGTTTTACAATATATGAGCATTTACAATTCAAAAACAATTTACCATATAAAAACAATTTACAATACACTCCTTTCGAGCATATACACTCAATATATAAACATACACAGAACTGTATACATATATACACCCACGCACACACACACACACACATATATATATATATATATATATATATATATATATATATATATATACATACACACATACATACATACACATTCCTATACATGAATGCTCACTCTCACGTTCACACATAACACGAACACACACACACACACACTTGCCCTACATATTATACATGCCTACATTTAAATGAAGAACATATATTTAGTTACACCTAGTAAACATGCACATATATACATATACATAAAATTAACCAGTTACACAATTTGTTTTTTAATTATAAACACAATGTGGATTTTTAAAGTTAGCTCTTTAAGCATTTAGATTTGCTTCCCACCTACTGTCGCACTTCACTTCACTACATTACACTACACTACACTACACTACACTACACTACACTTTCACTACATCTTTCTTTGGTTATGCTATATAACTAATTAAAGTAGCTTTCCACTGCACTGCACTGCACTACACTACACTACACTTTATCTATAATAATTTACAAATTGAGTATTCTGAACTGTGCGGTAAAATACATCCTCTACAAGTACATATTTAGTCGTCTTCTAAAAACACCAACAGAGCCAGGAAAAGGCTCTACGACCGCTGCAGGGATTTCATTCCAATTTTTAACCGTACGATTTACAAATGAATATTTCCCTATGTCGGATCTCTGACATCTACTTTTTATTTTGCATTTGTGATCGTTTCTCCCAACTCTTGAAGGGGAGTCCAGTCTTTTCGTTATTTCTGCCCATGCAGGTGACTTACTGTACGCCTTGAAGAGGCAGCACAATCTGGCTTTTTTTCTTCGTACACTGAGGGCCTCTATAGGTTTTGGTGGATTTGAACTACTCGAAGATCCCTTATTTATGAATTTGATTGCTTTCTTTTGAATTTTTTCTAACTCTTCAATCTGACCTAATCTGTATGGGTCCCATCCAGCTGATGCGTATTCAAGAATCGGCCTAACTAAAGATGTGTATCCTATTTTTCGACTCTCCATGTTTCCCTTTCTAAGTGTTCTCATTACAAAGTGTAGTGACTTCCACGCTTTTCGGGCAATAGAAGTAACGTGTTCCCCCCATCCCAAGTCTTGGCGTAATATGACACCCAGATACTTACAACACGATACTTGTGGAATGAATACGCCTCCCATTTGGTATTCTAAAGAAACCTTCTTTGCTGATTTCGAAAAGCTTAGTGATTTACTTTTTACGGCATTTATCTTCATTTTATTTAATAAGTGTTATATTTAATGTTATAATGTTATAATGTTATAATAAATATTTAATAAGTGTTAACAATAACATGAGTAATTACGTGATGTTGAAGTAACTAGTTATGCTAGGTCACTCGCATTTTTGTCTGAAACGAATTGCATAAAAATGAAGTTTTATCTTACGTCTAGTTCTTTTGTTTTCATAATCCAAGTAAAAAATAATTCCTCAATTTGAATTTGATGACCACTGCAACGACAATAATTAATCAAGCCAATTTTATTTCAGTCCACAATGAGGAAAAACTTACCTTCAACAAACATCCAGAAGAAGTTGGTGAGGTAAAAGTAGTGCATTAAAACTGCAAGAACACTGCATAAACCGCCGTTTTCCACGTATTCCTGAAATAAAAAATGTAACATTCTTAAAATATGAAAAGAAAGCTATTATGTAACTTAAAACGGAGAAGTGAGTTTCCATATTTTTTTCTAAAAAATGATTTGATCTTTTTTCTTCTTGATTTATTCTAATCATGATGATAAATAAGTTGTATCTACATTGCACAATTTCTTTACTATAAAAAATGCAAAGAGTTTCGTACAAGGTCGAGAAAACAAAAGAAGATGTGATTGGGAAAATGAGTTTCAAATTTCTTATATTTTTGTGTTTACAAGTTGAAAGTTTAGAATACTATTCAATTACAGTGTGGTAGCAAAATACCCGACGTTACCTGGATTTCTTCATATTCAATTTTTGTTCAAAAGGAAGAAGATCAATTTTATATAAACCATGATATTTAATATTGTTATTTTTAATGTTTCAAATTTCAATAAAATACTTAAATTTCATTTCATTTTCTTTTACAGTATAATACTATTAGATTAAAAATGCTAATCATACGCACTGTAACTAGCCTCTAGTTAATCTAATAGGTACCAATTCTGCTACACCGCCACTGGCCTACGGTGGTATATATAAGAAACGAATCTGCTCGTGTTAGAGGCAGGAAAAAAATGTGATTGTGATACTTCAACTGAGTTATTTAAATTCTTTATTTTCCACATTTATGCTGCATTAATCTTTATCGACCTTGGCACGATTACTCCAACGATTCTGAAGAAGATCCTGTAATAATTTCGTACCTATTCATACTCTACTTTTTGTGTAGTCGATGTCGATTGCACATATTAGAATTCACTTGTATTAGTACAGATGTTCTAGTTGTGTTGAGACTTTTAAAATTGCCGCGCGCGCGCAGCAGTGCAGTGGGCGCTTACGGGGCTCACCGCCTTTGTGGAGGAAGTCACAATACAGAGCGAGTTTTTATAAGAAAGGACCGTTTTGACAACTAGTGCTGGTAACATAACTGACGTTTCTGTGATGGTTGTGTTCTTCAGTCCATTTGACTCTCCTTCCTTCACTCGTTCGTTTGCAGTTGGCTGTAAATGACTTGTAAACTTGTAAATGACTTCGACGCTTCTTTTCGTTGTGTCCTATTTCGACGAAAATGTAATTTACCACGATAAATAATTGAAATTAGGCAGTGAAGTACTTCAGCGATCGTCCGTAAAAAAATCTTCATTTATAAACATTACATTTAATTTACTTTTTGTGTGGTAAGTATTGTTTATTTGAAAAGCGAGTCTCGAATGCCAACTGCGTACTGAGGCACGTGTTTCCTGATCCTGTGCGGTTCTTGTAGCTGTGATCGAGAACATTCCGTTCTTTTCGTTTTATCAATTTATTTTTATATAATTACACGGTTGTTAACCATGAGAAGCCATGATATCTTCACGGGAGCCATGTAAAAGCATAAACACTTCACAAAGGGGCGTGACATAAAAAGCTGTCGTGGTGGAGGGATACTTCTCTGAATTACATGTGATGTTTACTTGTTCAGGTATTGGACCTCTCATATTGGCTTTTGGTGATTCTTCTATAACGAGAGGTGCGTGGTGGGTCACGTGACGTCGCCACCTATGTAAAAGGAGTCTGCAAATGTAGGAACAGTTGGGGAAAGAGTTGGCCCTATTAGGGCAATTGAAGGGCGGGGCCTTGGCGCAAGTATCTACTGCCCACGTTATAGTGCCATGTCGTAAGTTTATTGTACTATTGTGAGTCGTGCGGAGGGATTTAGTACTTTGTACACTATGTAACTGGCGAAGTGGTATGAATTTTGATTATAGTAAACCTGCGTTGAACAAACTGCTGTTATTTTGTATTTCATGTTAATTTCTAAAAATAACAGGGTAAAATTGAATTGCAAGCAGAGAATAGACCTATGGGGTAAAACAGAGAGGTGTAAAATTCGCGTTCGTGATTCGTGATACTAGTTGTGGATTTAAAAAAAAAGGGAATTCTGCATTGTGCCATGTCACCCTTGTTGCATCGTTGCACACTTGTTGCCTGTTCATTCTAAATCCATTTACTATTTTCACCCTAAACAGATCCTGTGTTTGCTCATCAAGAAACAATGTGAATAAGTTCATACGCAAAGCTGTTCTATCGGTGAATTGCAGGAGAGTGGAAATGCCTTTATACACAGACAGTTTAAATCCCATGCGCAACCAATTAAGAAATTCCGAGAATTATGTCACGTAGGGGTGGGACAATATTCACATTTCTAAGAACTCGGATTAGAAACACAGCAACATTTAGTTTTTACGCTAGAGTAAACTAACTATAGTGCAGTCGCATTAATGTGACCATCGTCCATATTCGAAGTAGACGTTAAATAATCTTTCACAGACAATAGGTAGCAGCTCTAACACTGGAGGGTATCTAAATGGTGTCAAGTGGACGTGAGAAACAGTGCAGTAGTTGTAATGCAGAAGCCGAGCGATTTATCGGACGTCCAAACGGGCATGATCGTTGGCTTTCGGGCCAAGGGCCGAAACATTTCCGAAACGGCGATGTGGTTTAAATATACTGTGCATGGCAAAATATCCAAAACCCTCACCGTAGTCACTGTAACTACATTAATGTGATTAGACTTCTGGTATATTTATGGTATAGAAATATTCAGAGTAGTAAAAATAAAAGAGAATTCAAAGACACGTTACTGTCATCGGTATCACAAAAAGTAGTGAATGAATATATAGGATTTTTTAGGCTCTTCGCGATTGTCGTGCGGCGTCCTTGCAAAGCTTGGTAAATATTAATGCAACACAAATGCAGATAATAAATAATTTAAATAATATGTTGGTAGATGCTTCACAATAATTATTTTTTACAGGCAGCTAAGAGCAAATTGGTTCCTAATATAGTCCGCTAGAAATCAATAGCAGTGCGGCAGAACTAGTTCCTAATAGGTTGGTTCCTAATAAATTCCTCCAGAGGTCAGCAGCGGTGCAGCATAACTGGTACCTAATAGTTTCGCTAGAGGCCAGTGTCAGGGCGTTATGTAAACAGTTTTAATCTAATAGCAATGAACTGTAAAATATAGTATTTAATTAAAGTTTAAAGCAATTACATTAAAAATAATAATCTTACTCGTCGTGTTTTATATAAAATTACATATCTGTCTTCTTTTACTAGGATTTAATATGAAGAAACCCTGGTAACGCCTAGTATTTTGCTAGTAGTTTAAACAATTTGTAAACAGAAATATCCATAATGTCATTTATTTAAAGAATACTGGGCAACAATTTTTCACTTTAATGGCAAGATATTTCCATAATGGTTTCATCAGCAAGTCAGAAAAAACACAATCATGGTTTCATCACTTCTTATACGTAGGAGAATGTTATTTAAGAGTAAGCGTTTTCGTACTTACCTGTACCACTGCGCTAATAATCCACGTTGCATCATTGCAGATGTACGTCGCCATTAAATTGGTGTGAATGGTGTTACGAAGACACCGCAAGTCTCTGTAACAGATTTCATACAATATTATAAAATAATATTAGACAACAAAGTGAAAAGGATCTAGCCCAGTTTTTCTTAGAATTTTCTTTACACTTCACTTCTATTCTGCTAGAAATTTTTGAATATTGTCTCATTCCCAGATTTTCCAGACGACAATTTTTATCAAAATCCTATCACTCAATTCATCATAGCATTATATTCATAGTGACCAGTTCATTGTATATATCCTAATATAAAATAAAATAATGCAATATATTCTCAATAAAATGTAAAATATAGTAATGATTTCTCTCGTTTTTTTCAACTTATTGGTCAGATTGGTTAGATAAAAGCAAATGTCATTGCGACTCACAGCTTATGGAGGAAGAATTTGCAAGACAAGAATAAATAATAAACATTGTAAGTTAATACCGCGCTTCAATTTTCATGAAAACGCGACGAAGAGGGAAGCGCGTACTTGAAGTAGAGGAAGATCCAGATGGCGACGGCGATGGCCACCAGCGACAGGCAGAAGCCCACGAAGAAGACGAAGGCCATGGCGGCGTCCTCGACCGCCTCCGCCTCCACCAGCTCGTGGCAGTGCACGTAGTCCGAATAGTTGCGCCACGTGCCGTTGGAGTAGCACATTCTCGTCGCGTTCTCTGCAACACGAATTTACATTGCGCCACTCACCTACACAGTCCGCATATTCTCCTTGTCGCGAGTAAATAATTAAAATCCCCCTGTTCACCTATTTTTTTTCTAAAACTTTTTCCAGCCGAGAGCCGGTTACCCTTTAAGTCCCGATAGGATATGTATTCGACCGTATACCAAACACATTGGCGGGCTCCTCTGATCTGGAGTCGAGAGACCCTCTGTGACAACACATACATGAACGACAATGGACAAACAACCATGCGCAAGGCGGCACTCGAACCCGCGACCCTTCAGACCGAAGCGCTGAGTTGGTACAGGCTCTTAGCCTCGGCCATCCAGATCGGTTGTTCTATTTAAGAAATAAAAATAACATCCGAAAATATAAATAGTTGGGGTTCAAATAAAGCCTTATTCTCGAGGGATACAGGATAAATCGTAGCGTGAATGACTATCAATAGTTGTACGTGCTCCTACATTTGGGGCAGAACACTTAGGGGGCAGGGAAGGAGCGGGGTATATGATAATGCTAAGAAAGGACGGATTTCAACCTACCCTCCCTTCCCATCTTCCCTGCCCGCCTTTCCCCCTCATGTCCCCTTTAAAACCGACTATAACAAAAAATACTTTTGCAAAAGTCATACTTTAATCATGTTTTAAAAAAAGTATTTTGTATGTTGTACGTCCAGCATGTGTGGAAAAATTCACATGAAAATCCTTGCCCAAGAAAGGAGGTTATGTGTTGGGACACATGTGTCCCTTAACAATAGTTTTCAGGGAATGCCCATTATTTCCTGAAATAGATCCTTGACTGCGATTAAGCTATTACGTAAAAACGTTGCGACAATAAGATAAGTGAACGCGATATTCGTGTTTATTCGTGATATTTATGTAAAATGAATTATGTTTATTTGAGTTAACCTCATTTTTCAGACCACGAATATGTTAGCCAATATACACTGATACATATACGTAAGTTGTTTTGATCAGACACTCGAAATTGGAAACTAATTTGCCTTAAACCCTTTTTGTCTAATACAAGCGTACGGACGAACAAATTCACCGAAATTCTGGTATTAATTTAAACAGAATGTTTCAAGGACAAAGGCTTAATCGCTTATCCTGAAAAGCAGACTTTTCCAGAATTTCACTTGGAACAAATTAGTTTTTTTATTTCAGCACCAGAAATCACACAGCATTACACGGTTCGTCGATGAAAACAAGCGAATGCCCGACGAAAGAACAGGAGACGTACTGGGAACGCAGGCAGCCCGCTGCGCGAGCTTAATCAAATTGCCGACGCCGCGCCGTGTATCAAAGGTGCGTGTAATTATCCGACTACAAAGCGAGCACACTTCTCCGTAGACGACGGCCACAATGGAAGGGGGCAGCGCCGGGACAAACGGCAGCGACGTGGCTGCGAGGGCCGCGGTGGTAGCCACGTGGCAGCGGCGACGACGCCCGGGGTGCTGAGAGGTCGGGGTTGGGACTTTGACGACATAGACGATGATAACGGCAGGAGAAATGGCGTCGTCGGGGAAAACGGTGGGGGCAATTGCGTGGACGCTGGAAAAGATGGCGTAAGAGTCTACGGGGGCGACAGGGGAGAAGGAGCAAGTGTGAAACAACAGCGGGGAACAACATGTGGGAAGGGGGAGGACAAGACGAGGGGAAAGACAAAGGCAAGACAGGGGACAGGACGACGGACATGGCCGAGGCAAGATGACGGACAAGACGGAGAGCAAGCCGACGAACAATACGGATGACAAGACGACGGGGAAAGAGAAGGGCCAAGACGTCGCGCAAGACGGCGGGCAAGGCAGAGGGCAAGACTGGGAAGACGATGGAAGAGCCTGAGGGGAAGACGACGGAAGAGTCGGAAGGGGAAGACGACGGAAGAGTCGGAAGGGGAAGACGACGGAAGAGTCGGAAGGGGAAGACGACGGAAGAGTCGGAAGGGGAAGACGACGGAAAAGTCGGAAGGGGAAGACGACGGAAGAGTCGGAAGGGGAAGACGACGGAAGAGTCGGAAGGGGAAGACGACGGAAGAGTCGGAAGGGGAAGACGACGGAAGAGTCGGAAGGGGAAGACGACGGAAGAGTCGGAAGGGGAAGACGACGGAAGAGTCGGAAGGGGAAGACGACGGAAGAGTCGGAAGGGGAAGACGACGGAAGAGTCGGAAGGGGAAGACGACGGAAGAGTCGGAAGGGGAAGACGACGGAAGAGTCGGAAGGGGAAGACGACGGAAGAGTCGGAAGGGGAAGACGACGGAAGAGTCGGAAGGGGAAGACGACGGAAGAGTCGGAAGGGGAAGACGACGGAAGAGTCGGAAGGGGAAGACGACGGAAGAGTCGGAAGGGGAAGACGACGGAAGAGTCGGAAGGGGAAGACGACGGAAGAGTCGGAAGGGGAAGACGACGGAAGAGTCGGAAGGGGAAGACGACGGAAGAGTCGGAAGGGGAAGACGACGGAAGAGTCGGAAGGGGAAGACGACGGAAGAGTCGGAAGGGGAAGACGACGGAAGAGTCGGAAGGGGAAGACGACGGAAGAGTCGGAAGGGGAAGACGACGGAAGAGTCGGAAGGGGAAGACGACGGAAGAGTCGGAAGGGGAAGACGACGGAAGAGTCGGAAGGGGAAGACGACGGAAGAGTCGGAAGGGGAAGACGACGGAAGAGTCGGAAGGGGAAGACGACGGAAGAGACGGAAGGGGAAGACGACGGAAGAGACGGAAGGGGAAGACGACGGAAGAGACGGAAGGGGAAGACGACGGAAGAGACGGAAGGGGAAGACGACGGAAGAGACGGAAGGGGAAGACGACGGAAGAGTCGGAAGGGGAAGACGACGGAAGAGTCGGAAGGGGAAGACGACGGAAGAGTCGGAAGGGGAAGACGACGGAAGAGTCGGAAGGGGAAGACGACGGAAGAGTCGGAAGGGGAAGACGACGGAAGAGTCGGAAGGGGAAGACGACGGAAGAGTCGGAAGGGGAAGACGACGGAAGAGTCGGAAGGGGAAGACGACGGAAGAGTCGGAAGGGGAAGACGACGGAAGAGTCGGAAGGGGAAGACGACGGAAGAGTCGGAAGGGGAAGACGACGGAAGAGTCGGAAGGGGAAGACGACGGAAGAGTCGGAAGGGGAAGACGACGGAAGAGTCGGAAGGGGAAGACGACGGAAGAGTCGGAAGGGGAAGACGACGGAAGAGTCGGAAGGGGAAGACGACGGAAGAGTCGGAAGGGGAAGACGACGGAAGAGTCGGAAGGGGAAGACGACGGAAGAGTCGGAAGGGGAAGACGACGGAAGAGTCGGAAGGGGAAGACGACGGAAGAGTCGGAAGGGGAAGACGACGGAAGAGTCGGAAGGGGAAGACGACGGAAGAGTCGGAAGGGGAAGACGACGGAAGAGTCGGAAGGGGAAGACGACGGAAGAGTCGGAAGGGGAAGACGACGGAAGAGTCGGAAGGGGAAGACGACGGAAGAGTCGGAAGGGGAAGACGACGGAAGAGTCGGAAGGGGAAGACGACGGAAGAGTCGGAAGGGGAAGACGACGGAAGAGTCGGAAGGGGAAGACGACGGAAGAGTCGGAAGGGGAAGACGACGGAAGAGTCGGAAGGGGAAGACGACGGAAGAGTCGGAAGGGGAAGACGACGGAAGAGTCGGAAGGGGAAGACGACGGAAGAGACGGAAGGGGAAGACGACGGAAGAGACGGAAGGGGAAGACGACGGAAGAGACGGAAGGGGAAGACGACGGAAGAGACGGAAGGGGAAGACGACGGAAGAGTCGGAAGGGGAAGACGACGGAAGAGTCGGAAGGGGAAGACGACGGAAGAGTCGGAAGGGGAAGACGACGGAAGAGTCGGAAGGGGAAGACGACGGAAGATTCGGAAGGGGAAGACGACGGAAGAGTCGGAAGGGGAAGACGACGGAAGAGTCGGAAGGGGAAGACGACGGAAGAGTCGGAAGGGGAAGACGACGGAAGAGTCGGAAGGGGAAGACGACGGAAGAGTCGGAAGGGGAAGACGACGGAAGAGTCGGAAGGGGAAGACGACGGAAGAGTCGGAAGGGGAAGACGACGGAAGAGTCGGAAGGGGAAGACGACGGAAGAGTCGGAAGGGGAAGACGACGGAAGAGTCGGAAGGGGAAGACGACGGAAGAGTCGGAAGGGGAAGACGAAGGAAGAGTCGGAAGGGGAAGACGAAGGAAGAGTCGGAAGGGGAAGACGATGGAAGAGTCGGAAGGGGAAAACGATAGAAGAGTCGGAAGGGGAAAACGATAGAAGAGTCGGAAGGGGAAAACGATAGAAAAGTCGGAAGGGGAACACAACGGAAGAGTCGGAGGGGAAGACGACGGAAGAGTCGGAGGGGAAGATGATGGCGACAACGGCGGAGAGGACTGAGGGGGCTGAGAGGGAGTGGGCTTCGCGGGGGTGGAGGAGCGGGATGTTGCGGTGCCGGAGGGCTGGAGCGCCTGCCAAAGGGACAGAGGGAGCTGGGACGTGACCGCCCCGCTGCGCCCGGCGTGAGCGCCTGCCAGGGCGAAGGGACTCAGGGCGTGAAAGTGGCGGTTGTTCAGAGCGTCGAAAGTCGCGAGATTTTGCGTGGACGCCACGAGTAAAACGAGGAAGGTGACGACGGTGCTGCCGGAGTGCCTTGGTGCCTTGGTGCTGCCTTGGTGAGTGTGTGAAGTAAGGTGAGTGAAGGGTAGGGGGAGGCGGGAGCACCTTGAATTTAAAAGGTCATGGTTCAAGAGAGAAGTTGAGACGTATGTAACTCCTCCACTAGAAAAAGAACTTTCGTGAAGTTGGGATGGCGCTCGGACAATTCAAAGCAAACGGAATGGAAACTG
Source organism: Gryllus longicercus (assembly GCA_038098605.1). NCBI lineage: Eukaryota > Metazoa > Arthropoda > Insecta > Orthoptera > Gryllidae > Gryllus > Gryllus longicercus. The sequence goes on from JAZDUA010000139.1 coordinate 2,007,744, forward strand.
CCAAGCCGATAGATACAGGTGCAATTGGTTGGCAAAGAGTTATGTAAAAACAAATTCAAATAGGCATGGAACATGGATGATTCTAGAGAAAAGTGGTGGTGAATATTCTTGAAAGAATGGTATGCATACTCGGCAATAAATCCATACTTCGTTTATTAAGTTATGATATCTCGCTAACAGTGCATATTTATTACTTCTAAATGTTCAAAACAGCTTAAAATCTACCATCACTCTGAATAAATTGAGCATTTGGTGGTGTGTGGAGTCTTTGTCATCGAACAATTTTGTAATTGGACTCTCACGCCCAGGGGACGAGAATTTCTGTAGCATGTTTGGTTTGCATCCTCATATATTGCAAGAGACTCAGGTCGTTTACGACCACAAAGTCAATTAGTTCAATGTGGGGACCGTAATCCTTTCTCTTCCGTTAATCTGCGGTCGCCACAGCGCAACAAATACCGGGGGGATGACAAGTACACACAAGGGGAGATTCCATCATCGATCCGAGGCAAGTAAACAGTTCGGTAACATGCGTAATTGTTCATTGAGCAGTTCTCCTTGAAAAGGGATAGTTTCCTTTAGATAGTCACTAAAAAGCGAAGGCCATGACGACTACTTGGCATCCACAAATATAAGGAGAGAACGTGGATCTTGCTTTCACGCTCGTGTGATCAATTGAGTATTTCAAGTTTGCGTCCGCAACAGTTGTATTTGTCATTAGTCGATATTTTAGCCGGAAAGAGGTAATGTGCCTTCCTTGATACGTGATAAGCGCGATATACGGCGTCAACCTATAGGCCTGTATACGGGGTTGCCCACGGGAAGGATAACCTCTTCCAGCATAGTACAGCAATAGCCGGGACAAGGTCTAATCTCTCGACTGATTTCCTGATACGTGTGGTAGTGTTGTGCATGTAAGTGTGGGTGCACGGGGAGAGATGTTGGGGGAATGGTGAAGGTTACGTTTTGCGCGGTTCGTGCGCCGTTTGTTAAGATACGCCTCGTCCGGTACTGGTTGGAAAATTACCGATCTAAGCAGCCGACCGCTAGAACTCTCCCTCAGATAGCAACTGAATTTGATCTGGCCATTGACGTAGAGGACGTCCGTGACTGAATTTCTGCATTCGCAGCAAAACTAGGAGCACTGGAATAGAATGGACTCATCTTGTTTGGAAATTGGAAGAAGTGGACATGTATATCATAGCTTTACAATGCATTGGTTTTCGTCTCGTATGTTTTTGATCTGCTTATATTTATTGCCTTCAGGGCAAATAACTTTGGCGGCCAGAGATGTTACCATGTTGTAGATGAAGGAGTCATATTACTCCTTCGATTCACTAGAAAGCAATAAGATGCATATCATGGCACCATTGAGTTGTTATTCTCCAATAACAGACGAAGTAAATTTCTAGATAACAAATACGTAGTTGTTACCTGCTCAAGATATGCGGTGTGTGTGTGTGTTAAAGTAGAAAACAATGTCGTTAGAAGATCACGATTAAGATGTGGCCCAACATTTTGCGGAAAGAACCTTGACAAGAAAATTATCGAGTGCGACTGATACAAGAGAGAGCGCATGAAGTAAGTAATCGATTATGTAGAAGTAACGTCAACAAAGCATTGGAAATAGCTACTAATCAATCTCTCTGCTGACGCGATGAGACATCTAGAACGTGGAATGGCAAGAACAGGAAGAAAGACGCGAGAAACTGCCTGCATTTTGTATTGTTGGGTTTTACGTTTATTCTATGAAATAAATGGTCACTACGAGTGTACCCACCGATAATTTGTAACGTAACGGGTTCGCAATACACAGACGTGATCAAATGGGCTTACTTGTCGAAACACGCGAAGACGTTGTGAGGGCGCGAAACGATGTCGAATACGTGCCGGCCAATAAATATGCCGTGCCAATAAATGCCGTGCCGTGCCGTGCCAATAAATATTTAAGGCTACCGCAACTGCTGAAGGCCGAGAAATTTGAACTGGGTGCAACCATCTGTTGAGAATATGTGCGATTTAAGAATCGTACTTGCAGAGAACTTCTCGTTCTATACATCAATATTTGCAAAACTATTTGAATGTTAACCTGCTCGGCATCGAATAAATGAGAAGGCGTGACTGACAACTAACCTAATAATAAACAGTTTGCTCCCATTTTAATGTAGTTTCCCTTCAAAATCATGAGCTGGAAGTAGAAGGAGACACTCTTCAAATTGGAAGCATTGTTATGACTTCAATTTTTCATATTGAATCTCACGATTGGGTGACTGTGTCCCACTCTTTTTCCAACTCGTGACTTTGAAGGGACACTACATTTAAATCGGAAAATAATCTCCAGATCTGATTTAAAAAATGCATTGAATGACCTCGTGAGTGTCCTTGACAGAGCAGGGATCCGAAGATTGAGCGGGGAAAGCAGATGCTTTCGGCAAGCAACGCACCAATAGACATTCGGAAAAGACTCTCCATTGTGAACACTCGGAATAAAAGATTTGCTCGGGGCATCCGGAAACGATTTCCTGTTGAGGAGACTTCGAGATAAGATTTTCTCGTGAACGCTTGTAAGATCTGCTCTCTCGTGGAGGCTTTCAGGCATGTCAGATTTCGTGTGTTTGCCGCAATATAAGAAAAGATACAAGTTCATGTTACACGCTTTCGTATGAGCCGGCGTCGTTTTGAGTTATCAGCTGATAGGAAACATTTTTAGTGACCAAAACAAATAAACCATGTAAAAATAATAACAAATAGGTCGTAGAAAATTTTTAAGTGGCGCAAGCGCCCTGTGAGTGACCACAATGATTATATGAGGGAGTCGAAAAAAGCAGTTTCCATATGTTTCCGTTTTCCCGTGCAATCGTCACTTAATGCGCTACCGAGAGCAGCGAAGGTATTCTATTTTATTTCCCTGTTACTGTAGAAACAAATGGAAGCTATTTTTCGTGAATATGAAAAGTTCACCTTCTGATACATACGCGCTGGACTCTTAACGCAACCACAAGGGCGCGCTCTGAACCCGCGAGTCCTTCAAATGTCGGTGGTGGGAATTCCTTTTTTTCTATATGCAAATAAATTCTCTGGGCATCAATGTTTACAGACAATTGAATAACACACAGCACACATAGTAATGTTTTAGTATAAATTCATATGTATGAAAACATATGCAGCGTGTTATTAAATTGTAAAAATTAATGACCAGAGAAAATATTTACATATAAAAGATTAACAAAAATTAATACTATACTTATGTTGTTATATTGTTTTTTACTGTTTTTGATCATGAATATGGTTCTAAATTTCATATTGTAATATATAAAATGTATTTATCTGTTTAGTCGCTAATGATCTTGATGTCGATGCGATGGTAAATAAATATATAAATAAAAGATTAATATCAAATAAAATCACTTTTCTTCGTTCGTAAATACTACTATTCTATGTCGACAGTTCGCCCGTCATCGGCAAGAGTATTTAGAAATGGCTGATGTAATCATAATATAAATAAGAAAACGCCTGTTAGCAGCTAGACACACAAATGTTGACGTTGTTTGTTTTTTTTACAACCGTTCTTCCACTTTCTTCTTCGATAACAGTGTGAAAATCCCGTAATACCACAGTGGTTTGAGACGTGGGACAACGTAAGGTTAAAATCGATACGAAAGAAGAATACATTTTATAACGCAGTAAAAGACTTCTCTCAATGTCTTCTCGAATACAGTACCATGTTTGGTTTTGAGGCATTCCATGCACCCGTCTCCCCAAAAAATTGAATTCCTACTTCTACCAAGCGCTAGTAGAATAGCAATAAGGACATACGAGAACGTTGCGAAGACAACATTGACCTAACAGTTCCTTTAATTTATAGAACATCAATTCCTAGCAAAAATAAGGGTAATTTAGCAGCAGCAGCAGCAGCAGCAGAGCAAGTTTGTCAGTAAGAAGAGGGAAGCTGGGGAGCAGAAGTAAAGAGCTCTCTGTGTGTGCTGTTTGAATGCGGAAAGCCGCCGCCCAACTGATCACTAGGCGAGGCTCTGATGCTTACGACAAAGGTGAGGACCGGGAGAGATGGCTCTGTGCATCAACTGATGTCATTGTAGTCCCTCTGATGGGGAGGTTCTAGGTTAGAGTGCCGACGATGGAATGATTTTAGACACTTTTATAGCTACAGCTAGGTCGAATTCAGCCGCTGCCTGGAGGAGAATTCTAGCGGCTGACTGCTCTGATCGGTAGTTTTCCGTGGTTTCTACAATCAACATCCGGCGAATGCCGGAGCAGTACTCTAACAAACGGGCCACGAACCGCGCGCGATCTTTTCTTCATCTTTCTTGTACACATACACTTATACTAACATGCACTACACTATCAGACAAACCGGGAGACCAGTCGGGAGCTTAGAGCTTGTCCCGGCTGGGACAGTGCCCCGATGGTAGGAGATACCTGGTTGGGGAAAACTCCGCTAGCCGACGGTAGGTCGGCGACGGATCCCCCCTTACAGTGGGGAAAAACCACCGCCGCATCCCGCACAAAGCCCTACTCTTACGGGACTAATGGCCCTAGTAGTTGACGTGCCCGAAATCACTAACAATCAATCAATCAACAAAGGTGATGATGTCGCGAAGTACTTGGGAAAGGTGACTTCATTGCTTACTTCGTCATATACGAGAATATTTTACTCTTCCGAAAAATAATTTTACTTACTGCTTTTTGTCATTAAATTGTTTTCATGTAAACGAATAACTGAACAACATGAATTTATGTTCGTACTTCCGAAATTACATTGCAGATTCCATCACATACAATTATAGCTTTGTGCGCAAAACAATTACAGGTTTTTGTTATTCTATTTTTGCGTACTTTGTGTCCAGATTTATTTGTTGTTAATAACACACATTTTACAGTGTTCCGTCAAAATATTTATTTTGATATTAATATTCTTTGACATTTAATATTCAGCTAATTTATTCATGAAAAACAATATGCAATATCAAAGGGACAATAAATACAAATGAATGTGACTGAAAATTACAAACTGTTCATTATTAATAATTAATGTATTTTTAGAGGTACAAAGAAAATTACTGATCTATTGTAGGTCTGTCAACAATGTTTTTCCTACACCTACAATTATGAAGAGATATTTTTTCCCGTCATGAAATCCACTTCTGAAAGATAGACTTTGAAATAAGGTCATGTACAATTGTTCGAAAATGTGAGTACTTTTTGCGTAATTTTTGGTGAAACTATGGGCTAGAAAGTACTTGCTGTTTTAGCACTACAACTTCAACATGCAATGCAGAAGACTTGGGTTAGTTCGGCGGCACAGGTCCGGGCTAGAATCATAGAGCACGGGCTGCAGAAAGGGATGTTGTGGGTTTCCCACAAGGCACTATCATGGGAAGAGCAAGTTTTCATGCGTCTTACATTTATTTTTCACTCTCGACGCCTTAAAAAGAGTTTTGAATAGAATCATTTTTATTATATGGAAAATACATTTTAGATTACATAATTGTGGATGAATCTCAATAAAAGTGCACATTGCTGAGACAGGATGGATGTAACCACATTTTTAGAGTCAATTTATATCTGTTGTCGGTGAATATCTCTGAAGAACATTGTGAAAACACAATTATCACTGTTCTTTTGAATAAAAAACATAAATTTTAAAACATTATTATACGTCCATATAAAAATATAAGGAGTAAAATTTGTCTGAACATTGCTTTTCTTAAGCCGTTATTTTTATGCTTGTATTAAAATTATGTGAAATTATCATTTCGACGCATTTTCGAGTATATCCAAAATGTGGCATTGCGATAATGTGAGAATACGTCACAAATTTGCTTGTGGCCGTGTAAATCATATTCATCTTGATTGTAAGATTATAATACCGCACACAGTACGCTCATCATAATGGAAAAGGATTACACGCAAATATGCGAGTGGGGTTATTACCGACAATTAGTATTCAACCGCAACGGATCACGAATATCTGTCAGTGGTTATTAAGAGATAATTTCGGGATATAGAGAAATAAACACTGCATGTACTAAAACCAAACAGAAAGACCAAAACTTGACGGATAAAAAGCTACTTTAAAAATAACACTTTTCAAAGCGCTTTTCGAATTAAAAATCAAATGATCATAAATGCATTACTTCTTTAATATTTAGAACTCGTTTTCAAAAATGACTAATTATAGAATATTTACGTTTTTCTATTAACAATTTTCAACATTATTGAGCTTTTCAATACATTTGCTATCAATTGCATAAATATTTGTTGTCTTTATTTACATCAATATTATTTCCCAGCAGGTGGAATGAAAAATATTCGTAATTGGCTGTGTGAGTTGTTTCAGCGGCTTGTTCGGGTTTTGTAACCAGATGCCAAACAATATTCTGGATCATTTTCTTCTCCGGTACACGATTAATACTAGAAAATTTTTTAAATTGATTTTGTAATAGCGAAACACTTTGTACAAGTTGTAGTTCACGGCAACATGAGTAAGATTTTGCGTCCAGGTTCGGTTCCCAGCCTAAATATGTTTCTTTCAGGGTTAATTTAAAACGGAAGAGTTAAAAGGACGGTAACATGTGCACAGTTTTATGAAATCGCATTCGATTAAGTTTCATTAGTCTATTTAATCGAGAATAGGAAGAGGGTTCACACCCAGATATAACTCGCCACAAACCAGAAGAACCGATTTCGATTCCGCGTGGAATATGTAATGTTTAAAACACTTCACTGTTTTAATACGCGTTACACGGAAAGAAGATCACAACACGGATATCAATTACTAGTGTCGGTAGTCACGGGTATCAATTACTATCAACACCGAAACCAATTGTTAGTGGTATTTGATACAGACTTATATGTAATAAGAACACCTTAATTGTGACTAAGTATTTTTTATAATTGATTATCAGTATAAATATTGTGTTTTGTGGCAATTGACACTCCATTTCGCTCATAGAAAAGTGCACAAAAGACGCTTATAGAATTAGACTTACCACAGATCAACCATTTTCTGATTTTTCAAGTTCCATTTCATTTTGAGATTTTTATATTAGTTTAGTGTAGCTATTGTGTCAGGGCTTGTTTCAATTTTACGCTACACATTCTTAGCATTTTTGAGCTTATTATAAGTGTTTTGAAAAAGAAAACACGAAACTAATAAAATATAAATGGCAAGCGCCAACATATAAGGGCATTTAACATTGTTGATAAAGATCTCCGATCTTCTGATTCCATTTCATAGAATTTAAAACGACGTTATAATACTCTACACATACAAATTAATTTTCCTTTCTTGTGAAATGTATAACATCATAAATATCATAAATTAAATGCTGTAGTAGTTTGGTTTTCTAAATTAACATACACATTGAAAAATTGTAATTATTACTGGATCCATTCTCTTCACAAATGCTTCATTTTTTTATCAATACAATATCTAGATGAATTAGTTATTGATGAAACGACTCACGTGTAAATTAACATTTTCAGAATTTAAAACAAGTTTCTTAATGTTTACATTATTTTAATCTCAATCTTGCGACTTGAGACAACAGAAAGCTTTTAACTTCATTCCCATTTTCTGATATTGGATGTCTTTATATCTTGGAAGTAAATAAATATTTACTTCAAGAAAAATTGAAACTAAAAGTAAGACAGAAAACAGTATTTTTTAATTATATGCGGCAAGACACGTTTTCTGGAAGAATTCCATATAAAACAAGCACACACGAAAAGAAAAGTGAAAGATGCTTGTGGTACTGTTTCTGTAAAGCAAACATGGAATGTCATAAAATGCTGATGATCAGTACTGTTCTCTTGGAATAAAAATGCATTTGCAGCATGGAGAATGCAGATATTTAATTGATTACAATATTGTTCCCGTAACAGGAATCCTTACAGGATCGTAAGGGGTGTTTTAAATATTTTGTAACTTGATAATATTCACTTGTCTGTTATTGTCCATTCATGATTGTTCTATTTGGCCCTTTAGTTTTTAACAGACCTTTATTTTACCTATTGTACTGTTTACATAACACTATGTATGAATATGTATCAAACCTAATACAGAATGATACATAGTGTTATTATGTAAACACTACAATAGTTAAAATAAAGGTCTGTTAAAAACTAAAGGGGCCAGGTAGTTACTCAGTATAATAAGGAGATTCACCATAATGCAATATATAAAATTGGTATTGACGCAATCAGTGTATAATTTTTAACACAAGTTTTTAAAATGTGTAAGGATTGTTCAGAATATTTGTTTTTACAAAATCTGAGCTTTTCATGTGTTTGGACTCTGATCGCAATTGATTAAACAAGATAAGAATTTTAACATTATAATTTTTATTAGTAATTATATTTACAATATTAGTAGTTATATTTACATTTGCGCTCTTATATTAAAAACGCGCCTGATGAGACGTCACTCAATGTTTTACGTGCTCTAACTTGACTAAAATTGAACGTTCGTGACATTATTTTATACGATTATGTGAGAACATCACATGCCACATGTTCTCAATTTCGTTCTAGATACGCCTGCATTTATATCTGAAAAGCAAGCTTTTCAGTAAGTTATTTATTTCCTCTGAAAAGACGTCCATATAACAAATACTTTCAAACACGTTCCAATGCACACAGCGCATTGTACGGTAAGAAACACTGTTCACTTCAATTACATCATTGCCTTGGACATCACGGGTGGTCGAGTGGTGCATCGAATCAAAATGCGACCGGACGACAACCATTTCCGTTGCCATTTCGCACGCTTGTGACGTCACACCAGTCCGGCACAGGATGCGTCATACGCCTCGAACGCCCTTCTCCCCAAATACACCGCGTGGAGGCGTCGGCCCACGTCGTCTGCCTGCCGGTCACGTCGCCGCCCCTCCCCCCTGAGAAACTCATTAAGCAGCGGGGGCTAGCACACAGGTCGCCCGGCCCGGGTGTTTGGGCGCCGGTGAGCCGCGGCTCGGATGAACGAGGCTCCGTCAACAGTCGTAAAAGAGAGGAATCGAGAGCCCGGCGACGGCCGCCCGCCCGATTTATTGTTAAAGCGTGATCGACCAAGGTGTCCTTCGCGTCCCGCGTCGCCAAATGGAAGAAGCGTCTGTACGTGCCAAGACAAAGCAATTATATAAGAATGGGCCCGCATTCGACACACAAAGATAAAGGTGCGTGTTGCAGAATATACGACCTCTGCTTTTATCAGAGAACAAGGCAATGCTCGTAGAGCCTTCTATCAACCCCAAATTGAAAATGCAGACAAAAGACTTGGTGAATACGATCTCTCTGGCTTTCTTCGTCAACAAAACGCACAATCTCCATATTGCGTTTGAATTATTGTTTGCCATCTAATGCTGATGACAATTGTCTTGGTCTCTTAACATGACAATTGTTTTAGGGGAGGCGCCATGTTCCATTCATTATATGCCATGTTCCAAGTAGAAGGCAATTTCTCATTGTTGGAATTCCCATTGTGTCACCTTTTATGCACACAACTCTTCATTTACACTATTTTACAAACGCAAACAATAATTATTTTTTTACAAGAAATACCTACAGAAATAAAGTAGCCCGAATATTGTTCTAAAACTCCTTTTAATGGTTTTGAACACGAAATGACAATCTCAAAAGTATTATTTTTCTAATTATATTATCATACGTCAACGATGAATTCTTTTAATAAAAGAAAATGTCAAAACATTTCATCGAGTAACAAATATATTACTTGATCAAATAGAAACTGATAATCATCTTAATATAAAAACACTTTAAAACACTATTTTAATAGTTTTTTTTAGCCAATCTAACACACTTTTTTACATTTAATTGATTGTTTCCTACAACAACAGTACTGTTTCATGTGGTTTCCGAAATGTTCGAGAAATATGGATTTGATATGTGTGTAATGTCACATCACAATATCAAATTTATCGGAACAAAACATTTTGTATGATGCTTGTGTTCTGGTTAGTTTGTTTTTCATTCGATAAAAATATATTTTGCAAACGTAATGTTTCTGTTTTATAGGCGGTATGGAAATGTAATTATAACAGCAATTAATTACGTTACTTTTAATATAGTCACCTATTTCGACATCAATACTTACGTAAATAGAAATATTGCGGTCATTCGTCATTTGAGAGAGGGGGCCGAGGGGACTCTGTCAAGAATACGTTAGAGAGCTACATCGCGACAACTATTTGTCCCCACGCAAATTAGCCTGATTTAATGTGAATCGGATATTAATTTAATGTGTCGGTACATTTTATTTAATAGTGACCTTTTTGGCATTATTATTGGGCAAATTTAGTTAACCGTAAAGTATATTTAATGGATTTTGCATCTACTCTCTAATATTAAGTGTGTGCTTTCATTTATATGCATTTTAAGGAAAACTGTTGGTGCTAAAATAGTGCACACTTTCTCTCATTATTTATGAAGGCTGCAGCATAATATGCTACTATATGAATGTCCAAAACTGTTTCTAACCAGTAATGTTTTTTCTACGTGCTGGTATTCGAACTCCTAGCCTTTGGAGTTGGCACGCCTTTTACATTACTCTGACATCACCACCCGGCAGTATCCATACAAAAATTTTGAAGTAAAAAATCAAGCTGCTTTTGTGAAAATATTTAATATTTCCAAGATTTCGCTTAAAATTACCCTAAAACTATTAACATACTTAAAGAGTGTACATGACATTAAGTGAATAGATAATTGTGAAAAACATTGTATTCGAAGAAATATCTCAATATTCAATATTGTAGTTGTACGAAGAAGTCGAAACAGTGTTTAACGTTTTGAAAAAAAATGAACTTAAACTGCAATGGTTGAAAATTTAGAGTCAACAGTGTAAAATTGGACTATGCATTCTTTGTGAGCGTATTTTATTCTATTTATTATATTTACAATAAATTTAAATAAAACGTTGGGGGTCACTTTTGAAAAAATAGAAGATGTCCCAGGGCAATAATGTAAAAGAACCCTAAAATTCATAGATTTTTTTTCAAAATTGCAGGAATTTTAGTCTAGCCGGATAGATGGAGGAATATTTATTTTGGAAAGAGTCGTACGTATATTTCAGGTGGTGGGGTTGTTCAGAAATAGAAGAATGAACAGACGAACGGTCGTTTCAAGAAACAACACTTTCTCGGAATCGGGAGACCCTCCCCCCTTTTCTGCAGCATTACAAAACTTTCTCTACACTACAGAAATAACTCCGTGTATACGGACGTCAAAATAGCAATACTTCGCAGATTATGGTATGAGAAAATGCAGGTGAAATATCTCTCTCCGAAACAACCTGAGTTGAAGATATTTGGAAATACATTAGAAATAAATTAAATATTCAATGGCACAAAGCATGTCCAAATGAAAATCCAGCTAACTTCATAAAAATATATCTAACTTCTTTGGACTTGTAACAAATACCTCAATTAAACGTCAAGAACAAGTTGCTCTGTCAAGGATTCGAACAAATAATTTGCAATCTCTCATAAATTTCTAATTAAAAAAGTTCCACACCCACTTGTAAAACTTGCAATACTATTTTATCAATAGACCATATCCTTCTGGAATGTTCCACCCATATTCAAGATAGAAAAATGTATGTAGAAAGTGTAAATTTATCATCGCCAAGATATAAAAAAAGTGATACAATTTTATAAACCTATTAATATTTTCACTGCTTTGTGATTGGTTTTAATTATTGTAATTAACTGTAGTTTATGCGATTTAAAATGAAAATAGTTTTAAAAAAAAGCAGGTGCACATACAACCCCCGACACACGTTACGACGATGCGTCGGCTCTTAAAACCAACTGTTTGATATATGATAATACACAACGCAAGACATTTCTGAATCATACCATAGTATGGGCAAGGGGAAACCAGTATAAACAGGAAATGTAAAATTAAATTAAAAGAAAAGTATAGAGAGAGGGAAAGAGAGAACAAGAATGAAAGAACCAGAGAGAGAAGGAGAAGAAAGAGAAAAAGAGAGAGAAAGAGAGAGAAAGAGAAAAGGGATAGAGAGAAAGAGATAAATAGATATAGAAGAGAGAGAGAGAGAGAGTAAAGTACCTTCTTGATCTAGGTAATTTGATCTAAATGTTTAATAATAATAATAATAATAATAATAATAATAATAGAATATGTACTTACGTACAGTATTTATAATAAGTAAATTTAAAATAATTATGCTGTAACGCTTAGGTCATTGTCCTTTCCAAATTGGGATCCAGTACTAAGGTATTTTCTGTTTTAGTACAATAATTTCGTAACGTAGAAGTTTTGCTCGGGAGCAGCTAGTTGTGCATTATTACATTTTATTTGTAACAATTGGAAGTTTATATTATCGCAGAATGTTTTATGTTTCCAGACTTCAGGTCTCAAAAATATGATCACTTCAACTGAGGGTTCTTACGTACTCACCTTCTTGGGCATAGGTTCGAAACCTGCTCTGGGCATTGATACACACTATTTTGTGCTTGATAAGACCCAGAGTACCTTGCGTTTTGCAGCCTCCTAATAAGAAGAGCCCAGAATTTTACTGGGTGGTTTGGGACACATCCGATTGAAATTCCGAAAGCCTTAAAATGAGAAAGAAAAGAACTGCCAATTACACTAGAAATAATACTTCTTTTTTCCTTCTGACGCTATATCCTTGTCGAGACATTATTAACATAGAAAACTGATGCATTACTTAAGGAAAAATAAAATTATTTAAATATGGGTAACGAGATAAATTTTCTCTGACTGTATGAAATATCGTGGGATCGTTTATTTCATACATCGTTTTGAGGAATTTCTCTTGAATGTAACGTGCGAGCAGATGTGTCATCGCCGGGAAAAAATAGTAGCAACAGCAACATGTCATCCACCAAAACAGATTTCGTGCAAATAATAAACGAATTTTCTAGAAAAAAAAGAGTAAACGAAAACGCTTTTCAATCGAAAATGATACATTCATTACTATTTTACTCTGTCACAATATTCACTTGAAAGAAACCCATTTCCTAAATTGAAAACCCTTACATGGCAAATAATGTACGTCGTTGCGTTCGTTTTCAAAATACCTTCACTTCCAATTTATTCAATGTACTGAACGTAGTACATTGTATGTCGTCAAATGAATAGCTAATGGTTACCAGGAAGAGCAGTGCTTTGGGGCCGAGTTTTTGTCGTGAGTGGAGGAGGGGGGCGGGGCTGGCATCGCATGAATGAAATAAGGCAGCGACTGCACCTCCGGGCGGCGGCGGTGCGCGCGCTCCTCCGCGGATAAAGAGCGGCGAAAGGACGCGCGTGCCTGCGCGCCGCCGGTGTTATTGCGTTGGCGAGCGCCGGGAATGCGAACGCCGCGCGGAACGATGCTGCTCCCCGCCGCGGCCCCGGTTCACCCCACTCCCTGCCCCGCCCCGCCCCGCCCCGCCCCGCCTGGCGCCCGCCCCCGCTCAGGCTAAGCAGGAGTCCATCGCGCATCCCGTTTACCCCCTGTGTCACTCCCCGCCACGCCATTCCTCTCCCCTCACGCCACTCAACGGTACTCCTCGGCACTGCCCTCCCCCCACCACCCTTTGCCGTTCCCGCCACGCCACTCCACACCCCCACACCACACAAATAACATTCCCGCCACACTACTCAACTACCCTCCCCCCAACGCCACCGGTTCACCCCACACACTGCTCCGCCTCGCCTCGCCAGGCTCCCGCCCCCACTCTAGATAAGCAGGAGTCCATCACGCATCCCGCTTACCCTCTATGTCACTCCCCACCACGCCATTCCACTCCCCTCACGCCACTCCACGGTACTTCCCGAGACGCCACTCCACTCCCCTCACGCCACTCCACGGTACTTCCCGAGACGCCACTCCACTCCCCTCACGCCACTCCACGGTACTTCCCGAGACGCCACTCCACTCCCCTCACGCCACTCCACGGTACTTCCCGAGACGCCACTCCACTCCCCTCACGCCACTCCACGGTACTTCCCGAGACGCCACTCCACTCCCCTCACGCCACTCCACGGTACTTCCCGAGACGCCACTCCACTCCCCTCACGCCACTCCACGGTACTTCCCGAGACGCCACTCCACTCCCCTCACGCCACTCCACGGTACTTCCCGAGACGCCACTCCACTGCACTCCTAGCCACGAAACTCCTCTCCCCATTCCACTCCACTCCACTCACCGCCACGTTACGCTACTCCACACCCTTCACGCCACTCTACTCCCCGCCACTCTACTCCCCGCCACTCTACTCCCCGCCACTCTACTCCCGCCACTCTACTCCCGCCACTCTACTCCCGCCACTCTACTCCCCGCCACTCTACTCCCCGCCACTCTACTCCCCGCCACTCTACTCCCCGCCACTCTACTCCCCGCCACTCTGCTCCCCGCCACTCTGCTCCCCGCCACTCTGCTCCCCGCCACTCTGCTCCCCGCCACTCTACTCCCCGCCACTCTACTCCCCGCCACTCTACTCCCCGTCACTCTACTCCCCGCCACTCTACTCCCCGCCACTCTACTCCCCGCCACTCTACTCCCCGCCACTCTACTCCCCGCCACTCTACTCCCCGCCACTCTACTCCCCGCCACTCTACTCCCCGCCACTCTACTCCCCGCCACTCTACTCCCCGCCACTCTACTCCCCGCCACTCTACTCCCCGCCACTCTACTCCCCGCCACTCTACTCCCCGCCACTCTACTCCCCGCCACTCTACTCCCCGCCACTCTACTCCCCGCCACTCTACTCCCCGCCACTCTACTCCCCGCCACTCTACTCCCCGCCACTCTACTCCCCGCCACTCTACTCCCCGCCACTCTACTCCCCGCCACTCTACTCCCCGCCACTCTACTCCCCGCCACTCTACTCCCCGCCACTCTACTCCCCGCCACTCTACTCCCCGCCACTCTACTCCCCGCCACTCTACTCCCCGCCACTCTACTCCCCGCCATTTACTCCCCGCCACTTTACTCCACTACCCGCCATTCCATTCTCTTTTCCGCCACTCCACTCCCCGCCATGCCATGCTAATCTCCGCTACAACACTTCTCCCCACACTTCCCCCACCACCGCTACTCCTCACATCATTCCCCACCATATCCCGCAACATCCTTCCTCGCCACGCCTTTCCACACCACTCCTTCCCGGTCCATCCAACACCGCAATGGGCCTTGCAATTATTCCCACCCCGTCAAATCATGGTTCGCCAATCTCCGCAATTTTCTACTACTTCACGTTCTGCTCTTCCCCGCCACACCCCTCGTTAATCCGCCACACCCCGCCCCTGGCTCGCAGCGTTCAGACGTGCACCGTTCTGCTCCGCTTCTTTCGACTCTCGCCCGTTTAAGTGAGCGGGCTTTGTCTTTTCCTCAAGCCATCGTTTAGGCCGACTGTGGAAATAAAGCAGGTAGAGCATTCCCGAAAAGCGACCGCATTCAGTAAAAGGGGATTTACATACCATTTCCACCAGCAATATTTCTGGTGATCTATTGTGTAGCTTTGTCTGTGACATTCAAAATACAAATGTTAATCGTTAAATATTTGCCACGCCACGTCTCTGAAATACTTGTAAACAAAAATGTGCAAGTTCCTTTTCTTTTTCTTCATTCCATTCCATTCAATTTCACCATTAACTTTTTGAAGGCTTCATGTGTTTTCGCCAATATGAAGCTTGGGACGCATGCTTCACCGTCTGCATTTTCAGCATGTTAGATCCAGTTGTAATCCTCTTTGCACCGCTCTTGTTCCCTCCGCCTCACCTCTCTCTCTCTCCATTGTTCTGCCAGCAGCCTCTCGGCCGCGGCTTATTCATGCACCGTGTGTGGAGATCAGAGATCAGCTCTCCATGCTTCCACTCTCCCGTCATTGCGTTGCCCCTTTCTGCCTCCATTGCCTCTCCCCACCCACTGCTTTATGAAATCCCTACTTTGCCCTCACGCCAGCTTCTGCGCGGCCATTTCCACCCGCAAGTCATATGTTTTACGGTCGTCATACGGTATTTGTCATACGGTATTTGTCATACGGTATTTGTCATACGGTATTTGTCATACGGTATTTGGCACACGGTATTTGGCACACGGTATTTGGCATACGGTATTTGGCATACGGTATTTGGCATACGGTATTTGGCATACGGTATTTGGCATACGGTATTTGGCATACGGTCCGCTATTTAATTACGGGAGAACTCAATTTTATTCAATCATGCTGCTTTAAAATGTCGTCTTCCTAATAGTCAAATGTCTACCTATCCTTATACTTGGATCTGAAGAGATGAATACCCTCGGCTTTAACTCTTCGACGAGCTTTTCTTTAAGATAGTATGATAGTGACAGCTGACAGGTAAATGCACGACCACTTATTACACCTGCACGTTAACAAGAGCTGCTTATAAATGTAAATGGAGCATTGAAATAATTATTTGTAAATAAAAACGTCTTTGATGAAGGAGTGATTATCATGCCGTTCTACTGATCCGAAGTTCGTGGATTCATACTCAGTCAAAGTCTGGGGATTTTTGAGGTGCCAAAAATCGACGGCATGCATGGGGACGCTTTTCGGCAAGTAAAACAGGTACCAAGAAAAGCACTTGTCAGATCGTGTCAAAATTAAATGCTCTAGCAATTTAGAACCAATCATAGTGTTGATTTGAATTACTGGATAAGATTGCGGATATTGTATTTTGGCCTGCCCTATCTGGTATTCAATTCAAACAAAATTGGTGCAGTAGCGCCCCTAGGGAAGCAATGGCCAACAAAATACTTGCTCAGGATAAGTATCACAAGAAAGCGTTAGGGGCTTCTGGAGACTAGCGGTAAATACTTAATCCACCCGGCAGGAATTTATTTTGGACAACTTGCCGCAACACGCTATTTGTGGGCGGTGTTGGTAGCGGAGGCGATGGCGGTGGCAGAGGTGGTAGTGGTGGCGAGTCGGGGGCGGGGGCGGGGACGGAGTGATTCGATGATTGAGATGCTGTAGAGGTCCGTGTCGGTGGCGATGACCGTTGCCACGCACCAACCCCCTTTAATGGCAATAACCAACAGCCCCACTCTCCCGCGTTTGTACAGCTTGTTCTAGTCCTCTAACGAAGAGAATTGCGGGAGGATGATTTTGAGCAATCTTGCGTCATCTCTCTTACGGCGGCTTAATTCGACGTTATCCATCTGAGATTGAAGATAATCCCATGCACGCTCGAAGTGAAGTGTCGTTTCGCATGGGGTTGGCGGCGCAGTGGCTTGTTACTGCGGGATGGGCTGTAGTGCCGCCAATAAGGAGGCTCTGGCTTCTGGCTACGTTATTGTTTGAGATGAAGTCGAGGTGCCAGTGCCGAATTCAGTACGCTTTAATCCAGTAGAGGCCTCTCTGGGCCACGATGTTACTCGTCGACGGATTAGTTTTGGCACTCTGTTGCTTCTTCGGTTCTCTAGGCATCTCCGATGTACGTGACTAAATTGATAAGGGGTGAACATATTACAATTGCATCGTAAATACAAAATTGAGAAATTGAGAAAAATTCCTAAATATCTAACATACCACCTATATACAGTCAATTGTACATATATAATGAACATGAGCAATACAATAGCACCATAATGGAAAACTGTTACATCGAAACCAATACAAACAAACTAGAAGAGGTACAACACTTTCTTGCATAACTGTAAACAATTCCGTTAATTGAAATGTCTGCCCTACACACCTACTATAACTTAAAAACGTCCAAGTCAAACAAAGCGTCTGTGGTGATTATCTTCACTACAGATTGAGTGAGAATTTTGTTTGTCAATAAAAAAGACATTAATTCTACCTATTTTAATTTAATGCCCCAAAAAATAATGATTTATATTCCTCAGTATTTCATTTTCTTTGTAAAGTGCTACGGTCTGTGCTCCCTGTCGCTACGCCCCCTGCGTAATGAAACATAGTAGCTCGTTGCGGCGTGTCTTTGGAGGTTACTTCCCTTACCTAACTGCTCGGCTCTAAACTTCGATTTAAACATAGGGTCTATTGACATAAAGCAGCAGTTACGGTTTCATCGAATTGGGAGCTTGGATGACATCTACAGTAGGGACGATTCAGCTCCCGATTAAATGGCATCGTAACAGCTGATCAAACGTCAACAGACACTATAACTAAACCGCTATAGCGAGGTTGCAAACGCGTGTATTCTATTAGTATCTCTCAACAGTCTTACGACGTGTGAAGTCTCGTAATCCTATTGCAAGCCTCATCGAGCCAAAAGTTTCTGCACTGCGATCGCACAGATAAGCAGCAAATAGTTCCAACGCAATCGACCGGGAGAGATGGCTCAAAGCATCATATGATCACTGCAGTGCCTCTGATCTGGAGGTCCTAGGATCGAGTGCCGTCGGTGGCAGTATTTTCGGCATAAGCTTGTCAGATAGGTTGCATTCAGTCGCTATCTGGGGGAGAGTGTTAGCGGCCGGTTGCTCTGATCGGTAGCTTTCTGTGGTTTCTCCGATCAACCCCAGGCGCATGCCGGAGCAGTGCCCTAACAAACGGGCTACGGACCGGGCGCGATCTTACCTTTCTCCTCCTTGACATATCCTTACCCCCTACACACACCTACACTAACATGCTCTACACTACCACACATACAGACCGGGAGACCGGTCGGGAGCTTAGACCTTGTCCAGGCTGGGGAGATGCCCCGCTGGTGGGAGATACATGGTTGGGGAACAGCCCGCTTGCCGATAGGTCAGTGCCATACAGCAAGGGAAAGTCCATCGTCACCTCCCACTATTGAATAAAACATGCACGACACTTACGGGACTAATGACCTCGGTAGCTGACGGATCCGGAATCACAATCAATGAATCCAACGCATTCGAGTCCTCTCTTCACTCCACACGCCGGCAGCCTGCTTCCAAACCACCTGATGCCTTCTCTTTTGCAGCTGTGGTGAACCTGTTGCTGTCTGGAAGTATTTCAGAGGCTTTCCCGATGCTCTTACGCTACAGTGCTTCTCCCATACAAAAATCTTCTCGCTACGCGTGTTTGTGTTGAGTCTGCTTGTGAGATATACTAGGGTAGCACAAATTGGTTTATTGCTACGTATTTGTTTAAAAGGTTTAAAGCAAGCAAATAAATAATGAGACCAATAAAGATGAAAGAAAAAAGTGCATCTTTCTTTAGCAATATGCCTTCCTTTTATGCAGCAAGTGTTACTCAATTAATACACATTTTTTACTGTTTACTTTACAACCAATCCATTTAAATGTATTCACGTAATTACCTCGTGTAATGATTCGAGCTATTCTCCGCTCTCCGCGAAGACCCTTTCACGTTCCGTGTAAGAAAAGCACGCAAAATGTTGCCCACTCCCTGTTTACCGAAGGTGCTCGACAAATCCCACCGGGCTCGTTCGGGCGCACTTCGTTTAGCCCGACGCCACGTCACCCCGCAAACATCCTCGCCAACATGTGGCGAAACCCCTCCTAATTTCACGAAATCGGCTTTCTGGACAGCTCCCACTCCCAGAGGGGATTTTAAGAATTCCATGTGACCTACTACGCAAACAAAATGGTCATAATCTATTTTCGCAATTATCTCAACTTTCCTATGTACGAGTACAAATGAAAGAAATGTTGAGTTACAATGTGTCTTGTAACACAGATAATTGCAATCGTCCATGAGGAAATCAATCATATCACTTCGGTTTTCGAAATTAGGAACACAATAGAACATAATTAATTGTTTCCGGTTTCTAGGCCGTGGTCCAACGGAGACTGGTCCAAACGTTTCGCCAGTTGTTTCGCCAGCCAAACGTTTGGACCTGTCTCCGTTGGATCACGGCCTACAAATCCGGAAACAACTAATTATGATGTAAAAACTGGCTGTAAAATCCTACAATAGAAACAATTCGTAGAATGGAGAAACACCGAAAAACATCCTAATACTCACCAAAGAACGTACACTCGGCAGAAGTTTAGTGCTGCTCCGTGATTGTACACTATCACGCCAATGTGTGGAGGTAGGCTGCAAAAATGCCCTGTGTATGACATGGGGGAAAAGTAATAACTTCGACACTCCAATTCACATTCAGCTGACAATAGTCATTTCAATGACGTCCTGATTTTCATAAGGGAAGGGGTTTCACATTTATTCACGAGTGTAACAAATTTGGAATTATTAGTAATATAACTCGATCTCTCGGATTTCCCAATGAGGAAAGGTCGTATGACAGAATGGAAATGGTGTGATCGCGTAAAGGTTGGTCGTAATAGAAGCAGTGTGAAACGGACGTAAAACTAGATTATAAACTCATACCGAATTGCATCATGTTGCAGACGTTTGTCATAGAAATCGTTTGCCCTTGGCATCTGAGCCATAAAGAAATGAATTGCTTTCCAAATGGCCGTATGAGTTTGGAATAATAAATATGTCATAATAGCCTCTGCAATGTTTACTCTTAAAATTCAACATCTATAATGCTATAAAGAGTAATGGATATTCCCCCAAAGAGTTTAAATAGTTAGTACAGTATGATGATGTTGCATGCATGTCACGTGATCTAATGGTTTACGTGTGGATAATGGAATCTTTATGAATTTCACCATCGTCGTAAATTGAAGTAACACCATTAAAACTACAGACTAATGCTTTATAGTCTTTTAGAACAATAATTATCGTTCAGGACTGGTCTGAAAAAATGGCCACATTTTGTATAAGACATACTCTTATTTAATCAAGTTAATGGAAAGTAAATTGTTTTCTCTGTAAAATGCTATATTAAAATGTAATCAACCTCTCATAAGTAACCCTATTATGTTATTTAATAACACAATCGGCTGACTCGTTTAAGTTGATATAATAAATATACGAAATATAATCATAAATGTTTAAACGAAATTCAAAGCGCCCAATAGAGTTTCCCCTAATACTTTATCAGGCACCCCACGAAACCGCAACTTGTCCCACAGTTGAGTCACGGAGAGCGGTGGCTGGGCGTTAACTCCCAAGCCGAGGCAGCGGCCACGGCGCGCGCCGCTCACAGATGGCGCGTCTCTCTCTTCGTCAGCCCCACAGGAAATACGGCGCGTGGCAGGGGTGGGGACGGGGTAGGGTCGAGGGTGGTGGGTTGGGGCCAGGGTGGAGAGGGAAGGGGATGGGGGCGGGGAGGGGATGGTGGCATGGGCGGGGGGGCGATGGCGGGAGCAGGGCGGGGCGGAGCGGTGGCTGCGCGGGGGCGGGGTAGGGTGGAAGCGGGGCAGGGTGGAAGCGGGGCAGGGTGGAAGCGGGGCAGGGCGGGGCGGGGCAGGGCGGGGTGGGGCGGGGCAGGGCGGGGTGGGGCGGGGCAGGGCAGGGTTGGGCAGGGCGGGGCGAAGACGGAGTGGGTGCCGGGATGGCAAGGCGGGGAGCGGGGGTGGGTGGGCAGAGGCCAGGCTGGGAGTTACGGGCGGGGCCGGGCGGGGCCGGGAGGGGCAGGGAGGGGCAGGGAGGGGCGGGGGCGAGGGTGAAGCCGCTGTGGCGAGGAGTCTGTAAGGGAGTCCGCGGTCGGCCGCCAGAGAGAGAGCCAGCGGCACGTGCCGCCCTGGCTTGAGAAAGCGGCTACCCCTCTCCCTCCCCACCCCCGGTCCTTCACCCCAACCCCTTCCCCGCCCCTACCAACGCCGCTTTGCGGACGCCGAACGATGAAAAGAGAGCAAAGTTTGCCGGAGTTTCTTTTGAAAGTTATACGCGAACTTGTTTCACCAGCGGAAAGCGGCAAAAGGAATTTTTCTGTATTATAGCTCGGGGGAGTTTTACTGTACACCGTCTCAGACATACTTCATGCTTTGGAGCGTGGATTATTCTTTTGTTTCTAAGATTCTTGCAATACTTCTATTTTTGTAGCTTTCGTCATATTTAAATCTTTGGCACTGGAAACATCACTTATTCCTGCAACTGAGAGACGGTTGCGCTAATTCGTACAAAGATACAAGGTTTATAGTTTTTTTTCGAAACAGAGAAAGAGAAAGAAGAACTTACAATACTTAAGTTTCTTACAATACACTTGCAACAAAGCTACTTTTTCATTACAGTTTAAGAAACTCATTAATTATTTTTGGAAAATAATTAGCTTCTTAAAGAAAATACTATCTGGCACAGAAACAAATACTACATGGCACTTCAAAAAATTGATGGTAATTTATTGATTATAATTGACATAGGAAAAACTACCTACTAAGAAACTCCGCTGGTTTAAATGCTTGTCGTAATTAAATTATATATAGAGTTGGGTCATTTCAGATTAGAAAAAAAACACTGATGTGTTTCCTCGCAATATTATCATTAAAAATAATCCCTTCACTTTCGCCTCAGGAGATTAGATGCCAATAAAATGTTATTTTTATTTTGTTTCCAAATCAACGAAGCCTTTTTATCCCCGTGCAATTTTAGTGCATATTTCTATGACTGAAAGCGCTCTTATAGGCTCTGAAAAAAATGTAAGTAATTTGTGAATTGTAGGAGCGTAGTAAATCTGGCGGCCGGTTGGAGGAGTAAGGTTCTGACGTCCAAACCTCGGGCGAGATCGCAGAATATTGCGCGATACAGAGCTGTTATAATGCGGATCCCAATTGAGACAATTCGCAAATATTCATTTTTCTTTGGCTGTATCCAAAAAAGTAGACGTTTCCTTCAGAAGTACTTACAAATGGCATCTGAGCTTTGACTCATTATGAGCACAACCTTCTAAACGTCCTAAAATAAGAGAAATCATCAAGAAACGACTGTGCAAAAACGAAGCGTTACTCAGCAATAGGGAAACATTTGTTCGTGTATTTATTTATGTAAGTCTAATTATTGTGATCCAATTATTGACTAATTATTACTAAATATCTAATAATCTTGTATTTTTAAAATAAAAAAATCAATGTTGCTTTATTTCATTCGTACAAATTTGAAAACTCGCTCCTAACATCGCTCGTTTTCAAAACACGTACTCATACAATAAGGCTTAACATTATAAACTAATTGCATAAACAACTATGAATGTCATATTCGTAATATGGCGCCGAAAATTGATCAGAAATATTTTACTTAACGCTAGAAACAATTTTGCTGTTGACCAGTATCATTGCAGATACAACTTTCAGCCAATGTCCAAGAGAATATTAAAAGCAACACCACTGCCCAGAATACTAATCGGACCAGAAAGAAAGAGACACAGAGAAACAAAGTACAAAATTTGGTATCTTAATGCCAGTACCCGCCCACTCTGTTCTTCCCACAAATTACCCACAGGATATAAATACGTTCCCAGAATAAAGATCCCTGGAGACTCGTTTTCATTACCGAGTGGTTTACGAGTTCAACCGCCGCGTCGGACAGAGTGAGCACGCGGGTCGGGGGAGAGGCATGGTGGGGCTAGGAGGGGTGTAAAACTGTGGGGAAGAACAGGGAGGAGCGGGGAGGGAATAAAAGGAGTAGGGAGGGTACGCGGATGAGCAGATAAACGGAGAGGATGGTGAGGGGTGTCACATGTCGGACAAAGCGGGGACGAGGGCCGGGGAAGAGGTGTGGCGGGGCGAGCAGAGGTGTGATGGGACGGGGTGGAGTGAGGAGGGACGAAAGGGAGTAGGGAGGGTACGCGGATGAGCAGATAAACGGAGAGGATGGGGAGGGGTGTCACATGTCGGACAAAGCGGGGACGAGGGCCGGGGAAGAGGTGTGGCGGGGCGAGCAGAGGTGTGATGGGACGGGGGTGGTGTGAGGAGGGACGAAAAGGAGTAGGGAGGGGCCGGTGATGGGCAGATAAACGGAGAGGATGGGGAGGGGTGTCACATGTCGGACAAAGCGGGGACAAGGGCCGGGGAAGAGGTGTGGCTGGGCGAGCAGAGGTGTGATGGGACGGGGTGGAGTGAGGAGGGACGAAAAGGAGTAGGGAGGGGCCGGTGATGGGCAGATAAACGGAGAGGATGGGGAGGGGTGTCACATGTCGTACAAAGCGGGGACGAGGGCCGGGGAAGAGGCGTGGCGGGGCGAACAGGGATGTGATGGGACGGGGTGGAGTGAGGAGGGACGAAAAGGAGTAGGAAGGGGCCGGTGATGGGCAGATAAACGGAGAGGACGGGGAGGGGAGATACATGTCAGCCAAAGTGGGGTCGCGGGCCGGGGAAGAGGCGTGGCGGGGTGAGGAAGGGCGAGGAGGGGGACGGGGAGGGACGAAAAGTAGGGAGGGGCCGGGGATGGAGAGGAGCTGAAAAAGGGAGAGGGCGGGGAGGGAAGAGGCCGTAGTGCTGAATGTTCAGGCGGAAGGGGGCGAGAGTGAAAAGGCGGGAATGGGCGGGACGTGGCGGGACGTATGAGCTGAGCTCACGGCAGCTTGACACGCGACGCGGGCTTCTGTGTGGGGCGCGCCCCTGCCATACCCACGCAGTGCGAATCGTCACCGAAAGAACTCATTTCAGGACATACGTGGAGAGAGAACCTAGATGGTTTTTAATCCTTTTCAACAGAACAAACAACGAATGCGCCAGACTGGTTGCTGTCCAGAAAATGACTTTTGTTTAAATGTTCTGTTCAGGCCACGTCGGGTTTGACTCTTTTGTCTATGACCTTTCGGAATATTACGCAATTTTGTGCTACTCTGATGTCTTGCAATGTAAAAGAGAATTGATGCAGATTGTGTACAAAAATGGACGTATTTAGAATCTATATTTTGCTTAATCGGGTTTTTCATTGCACGTAAAGAGTTAGTCGAGGAAACAGTATTGCCATTTATCAGCATTCTTCTAGATTGAAGTAAGAGTTTGGCCTAAACTATGAAGAAGAGATAAATAGTGTATACTGTCTCTTAAAATTTTTCCAACTTGAATTGCAAACTATATGTTTTTGTCAATTGTTACTGATTATTTATTTAAAAGCGACTTTTAAAGAATAATTAAAAATTATAATAATTTAAAGGAGCTTTTTATTCGTGTTTGTTTGCGTTTAGTCGATTTAACAGTATAATAGTTCGAAAATGAAATATCAATACATCTAGTTTTACCTCCAAAAAAGGTTTAATTTTACCAGTGCGTGCCATCAATTTGCTACAAATTAAATTGCATATTAATCTAGAAAATTATAGGAATCAAATATAATGTATACCTATGTTTATAATATCAAAGCTATCACTTATGACCTGAATGCTACAAATATTGCTATCCACAACTATTATTTGGGAATTTATAATGTCAACGATTTTCCGCAGTTGTGGATAGAAAATTCGATAATTATTGATTATTCCTTTAATTATATGATTGGCGATGAAAATGAGTTCGAATTATTCAATGAAAATACAAGTAGTTTAAGTCAATGGCTCTTAATTACTTGAATATTTCTCAAATATATTTTTGCGTTACAATTTCTCGCCCCCTTTCTTTCTGACTGGTTAAGACTTTCTTTCTAACTGGTAATAAAAATGAATGAATATTCAGGGGGACGACTTTGAGATTACTTTTCCACCAGGTAACAGCAGTGGTTGTGGAAATTATAGTTTCATTTATTTTCCATGATACTTAATTAGGAACACTTTGAATGCACATTCTAATTACTCTCGTTAAATAGATTTAGAAAACAGACATATAGTGTGAAACGCTATAAATAACCTCCGCTGTCCGGAGACTGCCTCGTTCCGGAGACGAAACCTAGGTTCTCTCGATTAGAATCCGCTGCAGAGGCAGCGACAATGGCTCCTGGCTCTGAGTTAACTCAGCCAGTCGATTGGAAGAACAATGGCACATTTTTCACTACATTTACGGGATTAATGACCTTATGAGTTGACGCATCCTGAAAAACCCTACATAAATATGGAGAGTCGTGAGGTTAGGTCAATAAAAATCTGTTGTTTTTTTACAGTATATACGTTTACTATAACAGTACAGGCCAAATATTAACAGTATAGATAAAGCAACCAGTATATCTAACTGTACTGGCAATACACCCGACAGTACAGTTAAAGCAAGTTTGTTGGAAAATAGATAAAAACATAGAGAATGAGAAATCTGACTGGGAAAAGGAAAGGGAAAGTTTTTGGAATAATAAAAGTGTTTCATGAAAGGAGTTGGCAAGGTCAAGAGGAAAAAATTTAGACTTAACTAAAGAATTGATTCAAAGAGATAAAGATGAGTTATTTTACGACGATTACGACAAAAAAGGAATTCAAATTTTAATAAATGGTTTAAAATGTTTCTAAAGGATAACATTCCCAGTTATTTTTGAAGGTAAATGACAGACATAGGATAACACGATATAGTTTAGGTAATGAAATGAGAGCGAGTAAATATTGAATAGTGAGGGGAAAATATAGAACCTGTGAGACGGAAGAGGAAGATTAGGAACATATTTTAGAGAGGTATAGTTTTTGAAAAAGGAAGAATATGGGCAAGGTGGAATATAATGGATAAGGGCGAGATGGTTATTAGAGGACAAAGATGAAAGGATCAGTGTGTGTGATAAATACAGGAAAGGGCTAAGTGTGTAGCGTATTATTAAATACTTAGTATGGAGAGTATTATTTTTGAATATTATGTATGCATGTTGTTATTCAACTGTTGTATTTAACATTGTAAAATAAAATGCATTCATTCAGAACAGGCTAAATAAATGGCATAGACGTTGCCACTCGAAAAAACCGACTTCTTTATAATAGCAACATCTTGGACTACAACAGTAAAGGCCAAAAAATGGCCGAAACGTTGGCACTGTAAAAAAAACACATTCACTAACCCACCCTCACAATTCTCCCCGAACATTTCTAATACGAGGTCAAGATCAACACAACAACGAAACACCAACGCACTCACTCACTCAATGCATTTGCTCACTCCACGCTGCTGCGCAAATTCTCAACTGCAAATATCCCGCACCTTGCGTCTTACGACCGCTCTGCCCCCATGGGGGTGCCTTGCGGCGCAGCTCGACACAACGAGCGAGATAGGTCAGAGGTCGCGATACCCAGTCCCGAAGCTCGTAATATGAATATTTATGATGATTGCACTACCGAGACCTCAACAACACACTCGTGCTACGAAAACGACTAGTTGACGTCCTGGGTTGTGGCATCGGTGCTGAAACAAAACACAGAACCTCGACTGCTACCGCTGGCGGAAACCAATATACTGATCGCAGAGACGCCGTGGAATCAGACTTAGGAGTATATTTTATGCATTTCCATTCGCAGTAAACTGTAAATGGTGGAATTGTTAATTTCATTTAAATATTTGCATTCAAGCGGAACATGATGCACTAGAGTACTTGAAATTGCAATTTTAAGCATATTCTGTTCACGATTTTTTACGAATCGTGAAGTCGATTCCATTCAAACTGTATCAGTTTCATACTGGCATTTGCGGAAACATATTTGTCTATTAAGAATTTTTCAATTAATTTTGCACATTTATATTTACTATCATAGAAAAAGAGTTGCTGTTCAGAAATGGCTTAATTAATGGAATATCTCATAAATGTTGTATACTTATTAATTGTTACTATTCATTTGTAGAGGATGATGATTAATACTGTGGTATTATTCACTGGCGTGTCTAATGAAAATTATCAAACAATACATTGAAATTACAACTATTTTGGAATTACTGGTATGTTTGATGGGAGATATGGAAATATTTTTAACTCTATATTGTTGGAAAACAATATTTTAAATCAATGATATATTTAAATATTTAATAACATATTATAAATTTATAGATTGATATGTGTTATGCATTTGCATAATTCAGTCATGAATTATAATCCTAAAAATTGTAGTTTTGTATTAATATCATTCTTGGCTTTTGCCATATATTGTTCATAGAATGGAACAGTCGAATATTTCAAAGGTGGGCTCTAGTAGTTTTCGTGTACTAACGTAATCTACTTAAATCATCTTAAACTAAAATCTTCACTGGCTTGTACATCGAAAGATTTTCTGAGGTTTATGTTTTAAACCTGACTTCATTTATCATTGTTCTTTTTATATCTATCATAGCTCATTACATGATGGTAGCAACGTGATTATATATATATATATATATATATATATATATATATATATATATATATATATATATATGCATGTTTTGAATAAGCTTAAATAAAAACTGGCGTCATAAAATATGCAATGAAAAAGAAAGCAAAACAGAGTATTATAGGATTAGACGGAGAGAGGAGAAGACGAGTTGATGTAGAAATAAGAAAAAGCTTGTAAATACTGCGAAGAGTTAGAATGCCAGATCTACATTGAATGAGAAACTGATTCACTGCAAATTAACGACTGATACAGATGTCAGGAGGAGGGAGTTCCCCTTTTGCGGGAAGAGCTACGTAGTTGCAAATCCCGTTTAACTCGCCGAAGTCAACTTGTCAGATATACGGTTAAGAGAGACCTGTCGTTTAATCGTGTTAGTTAATTACTGGAATTCCCATTTCGTTTAAAACTCGATGAGAATTTAAACAATTATGATTCATTTAAAAGTTTATTACTCCTATATGTATATTAAAGGCATGTTATATTTTGTTCAGTAAAAAGTACATGAATATGATGAAAATGGGGATAAAATTTCGCCAAAAATGGTCAATAAAATGCTTTTAAAATATTTTTAACATATCCTAACATGATAGACAAATGTAAAAATATTGATCAAAACCACTTCAGATGAATTCTATCTGTTGGATAAAATGCAACATTAAAGATGTAATTGACATGTAACATATTATATTACTGATGTAATTGAGGATTCTTCCTTTCGTTCAAGTGAACTCAGCATGCAAACTTTCGATTTGGAATGTTCTTTACCAGTATATCTGCCTTAGTTATTACGAATTCGGAAAACCTGACAAAGGTGATGATAGGTATCATTGGAACCTTAGTATTCATAATCACAACGGTTGACGTTACAATTTCTGAGCACAGTAATCTACTAGGCTACTCAGGAATTCTGTGTTGAACATTTGATGCATGTCGTAAATATAGAAGCTTGTAGCATTAAAATGATAATAAAAGTAATGAAATAAGGGGAAAATGATTTTAAACAAGGGAAAAAGGAAGGAAAGGACAATTAGTCGAACCCGAAGTAAAATTTAAAAAAAATTCAAAATTCAAATGGACCATTTCCTTTTGTCACAACATAAAAGTAATATCTATACTAAAAACCGTTGTTGTAAAGGGAATAGAAAACAATTACATTTCATTACCCCCTCCAATGTGGTTTTCAAGTCAATTATACGACACCCCAATCCTCCCAGACGTCTGAGAGTACACGCCTGAAGGCCCAGAAGGGCCGAGCGAAGGGCGGAGGGATGCAACGCGAGGCGCCGCGCGTCGCCGAGAGCCTGTCACCACACAGTTCCGCGCCTCGCCTTGCCTCGCGTCGCGTCGCGTCGTACGGGCCGCCGGCTTAATCACTATTCATAGCGCGTTGGGGGACGGACAACGGCGACGGCGGCGGTGGCGGTGGCGCGCCCGGTGGCTGCGCCGCGAGTTAGCCGCCCCGATGACAGCACAACACGCCACTCGCGTCTCCCGCCCTAGCCCCGGCGCAAGGCCCAAGGCTGCGAGCAGGCCCGCCCCGGCTAGTGCCTTAGTGCGTGGGGACAAGGTGCCCATGTAGCAGTAAATTAAAAAGAAACAGACATTCGTCTATTTCGGTATCACAAGAAGTAATTAAATGTGCACAACTTTTTAAATCGTGGAATTTATGTACCTTCCTCTAACCCAACAAAAGAATTAAAGAAAAAAGTTGCAAATATTGAAAATGGCACAGAGACTTCAAGTAAAATATCCCCAAAAGTTAATATATCTTAAATATACCTGGAATGGTCCAACTAGATCTTTCTTCAGATATTATTGATTATCAAGGTCAGCTCAAAAGCTTCTAATCCTAGTTATGCGTCACATATCCATCCGTTCGTTCGGGCATCTCGATTTTCGGGTACACATTTATGTGCATTCTTTCGCCACCAGCACTCATCTTAACTAGCTTTGAACAGCATTAATAAACCTCAACTCTGCAGGTGTGCTCATTTACAGTTAACAAATCATTTTAAATACGAATTTTGTTTACTCACACTCGTGGCATTACAACCGCCCGCGCCGCCCCCTCCTTTGAAGTGAGAGTGCTGCTTTGACCCGCTAGCGCGGCTACCACTTCTTGCCACCCAGAGCTGCCGCCCTCTTGGTGGCGTGACATGCCACCCTCTTGGTGGGCGTGACGCGGCTCACTTCAAACACCTTGTTTGGCATGTGTGGTTAATGACCGCTCATTTGCGCCTTCCGGGCACGGCGACCACCCCCAGCCAGCGGCTCGGCCGTACGCGCACTACGCGGCCCCGCCCGTTGTCTCAAGAGGTTTCGGCAGCTCTTCCCTCGGTGCCCCAGAGCCCACTTCGACCAGCCCCCTTCGCCACGCCTCGCGGTAGCCACCCCCGCGACAGGGAGGGGCGATTTTTGTATATTTGTGTGTACCACCACTCCCCAGCAGACGAGAGAGTAGAGAGAGATTTGAGATGACAGTTCGGAAGATGTGAGATGACACAGGTCAGATGGCTCAGAAGCCACATTGATTCAAATTCGTCAGTCATGTGAATTTATACTCTCAGGTTTACGCTATCAGTCGCATCAATGTAAACGCTGCTTGTTCCACGCTGGTAGTTGGCGCGTATGCCTTGCCACGCAGATATCATCATGACGCAACGGCATTGACGGCATCAATCAGGGCTACAGCATCACTACATCGTCGTTAATCAGGGCTACAGGCTGCCCACATCGCCGTTAATCAGGGCTACAGGCTGCCCACATCGCCGTTAATCAGGGCTACAGGCTGCCCACATCGCCGTTAAGCAGGGCTACTGGCTGCCCACATCGCCGTTAAGCAGGGCTACAGGCTGCCCACATCGCCGTTAAGCAGGGCTACAGGCTGCCCACATCGCCGTTAAGCAGGGCTACAGGCTGCCCACATTGCCGTTAATCAGGGCTACAGGCTGCCCACATCGCCGTTAATCAGGGCTACAGGCTGCCCACATCGCCGTTAAGCAGGGCTACAGGCTGCCCACATCGCCGTTAAGCAGGGCTACAGGCTGCCCACATCGCCGTTAAGCAGGGCTACAGGCTGCCCACATCGCCGTTAAGCAGGGCTACAGGCTGCCCACATCGCCGTTAATCAGGGCTACAGGCTGCCCACATTGCCGTTAATCAGGGCTACAGGCTGCCCACATCGCCGTTAATCAGGGCTACAGGCTGACCACATCGCCGTTAAGCAGGGCTACAGGCTGCCCACATCGCCGTTAAGCAGGGCTACAGGCTGCCCACATCGCCGTTAAGCAGGGCTACAGGCTGCCCACATCGCCGTTAAGCAGGGCTACAGGCTGCCTACATCGCCGTTAAGCAGGGCTACAGGCTGCCCACATCGCCGTTAATCAGGGCTACAGGCTGCCCACATCGCCGTTAATCAGGGCTACAGGCTGCCCATCTCGCTTTTAAGTATTGCTGTAAGCTGCCCATCAGCGCATCGCGACGCATCTGCCAAAAGAGATCACAGCGGCACGCATTGCCTGGTCATTGTATCCAAGGAATTGGAGCATTTGCTCAGAGGTGTACGGTGACGTGTGCATCGACGTCTGCGCAGCAAGACTTAAGCTCCGACAACAATCGGGATTTCAGCGCTTCCACATTACAGGTTTCTGTTTCTGACTCCGACGTGCCGAACTAAGCTGTTCAATTAGGTTCAAGATCATTTTAAGAATGCAATCTCATTAATTGAATTGAACTATTGTGATCTTCATTAGGAAATGAACTTTTGGTCATTTTGCATATGCCAAACAGTTTTTTAGACTTATTTGTACATTACTAGTAAAGTTTTAGAATTAGTTTTCTTTTATTAATATTTCACCGCTCAGGCCCGGCATGCATTTTGTATATAGTATGATTGTTTTATAATTGTTTTGTTTTTCCTTCTTAGACCGTTCAAGTTTTATTTCATTATTTCCAAGAGGCATTATCACTCCCTTTTTATAGTCATTCATTAAATTAATATTTAAGGCAATATCGCTACATCATTTATCATTCGGCCGAACGTATCATTTCCTCTTACGAGGTGGTCCTCCAGCCTTTTATTTTAGTAGCCTTCTGGCTACATCGTGTGAGCTACCGGAGGCCGACATGTGTGTGACGTGTGTGCTGTGCGCGCCTATAGCCAACAGTACAGTCCACGCTGTTGGCTCACCATCGTGCGTGGCGCCGTGTGACAGGTGTGTACGAGGTGAGTACCGCGTCTGCACGCCCTCGCACGACACGGACCCGCTGGCAGCACGCAAATTTTAAAACATAAAATTTGAAATTGTATTGTTGAGGTGATTTCAATACTTTACGTCTCTATGATATTGTAAAGTAAAAATATCGATATATTTCAATAATCAGATTTTCTCAACAGAAGCACCTCAGCCTGCTAAGAAACATCTCTTACTTCCAAATCAGTAAATCCTATCAAGGCCGTGCAAGAGATAATAAAATAGTTGTTTTCGTAACAAGGGTGCGAAACAGGTAAAAAATCCGGCGAGCTCTCCGTATGAGTCCGGCAAACTCTCTGTATTTTTGAAAAATTGTGAAAAGTTGACATTTCAAAACTACATAGTTGAAGACAGATTTTAGACTTAAACATTATCTGTTCTAAAACATATCTTTAAAAAAGGTAACGTAGATTTTAAAAAACCTAGGTCTTTTCTTCTTGGTATATAGTCAAATGGCTCGAGTTTTTGCTACGATTTGGTTTTTGAATTTTGCATACCTTTATAAAATAAATTCTTGTTATTTGTTATTCCTTCTTATTTATGAAATTAGCATTAACATCTCGGGGGGCTTTCCCGCACCTCTCTCAGCGTATACTCCGATTTTAACATACTGAGAATTCAAGCTCACGAGCTGCACGGGGAAGGGGATATTGTCATTCAATCGGGAGCTTCGTTACGATTTAAATTTTTGGGTTTGGAGCTCTCGATTGGATGATGCTGTCGCCTCTCCTTGCAGCTGGTGTCCTTAAAGTGGCATTGTGATTAAATCGAAGGATAGGGAGGCGGGGAGAGGGCGTGTGTAACACGTCTCTGTTGCGCCGTCGCGCTGCTCGTAGCCCGGCGAGAACGCTTCGGACACCCTGTCGTCGCCGGATATCCTCCCTCCGTCTCGTGTCAGTCTGCCGCCCTCCGCTCGCCGCTCAGCCAACCCTGACCTATCCCTTGGGCGGCGCAACCCCCGCCCTAATCATCGGATGTAATGACTCAGTGGCAGCGCTGTCTCTGCAGCGACAGAGAATGTCGGGCGCAGGATTCCAGATATGTTGTTGTTGTTGTCGTCGTCGTTGTTGTTGGATTTTAGGCACTAGCTACATTATTAAGTCGAGTTCATTCATTTCACCGCTCAGTACCAGGTAACTGTCGGAGTAGTGCCCTAACAATCAGGTCACAGCCCGCAAAATGTTCCCTTCCCCGTCCCTAACCGACGTTTACGTGTACACACACATACGTACGTACATTACACTACCACAAATATCGAAAAAACAGACTGGAACGTAGGGCTTGTTCCGGTTGGGGCTGGGATATCTGGAGGAGAAACCATTGCAAGTCTATACGGACGTCGACATCAGAACTTACTTTTTAATGGGAAAGGAACACCGCCACTTACCGGGATACTTATGAAACTAATGGCCACGGAAGTTGTTGCGGCCGGAAACATAAAATACTCAATCAACCGACTTTATCCTACTGTTATCCAAGATCTGCAACTGTCCTCCCCCACAATACAGAAGCTAGCACTGTAGCTTCGCCAACGCGACTTGCGGGTTCGATCCAGGCTAAAGGCGGTTTATTTTCGAATATCAGAATGACTGTAGCGTGCCAAGTCACATGGCTGGCAAAAGTTCACTGTCAGATGCCCAGCAAAATTAAATCCTTCAGGCAATTACCCGTCCTAGCGATATTTCCGGTTTCCTTACATGACAATTCGGAATTGTTTAACCGAGACCGAGACCGGCGAAGAATGAGAAAGATCACACGCAGGCGCATCAAGGGTCGCCCACAACCTAGAGATGCGACTTCCATAACAAAACTTCGATTTTACCAAATACCGATGTACAGAAATTAAAACATCAATGTTATATCAAACATCAATATTTTTAAACATCGATGTTTTTAACCCTCCAACATTAAATTTTCACAAACAAAATTTAATTTAACAGTGACAATACATATTAATTTATACTTAAGATTTAACTCAAAACAAAGTTTAAAAGAATAGTAATAACTGCAGAAGATCGATGATGGTAGTACTATCAGCGTGCGTTTCGTTCGAACAGGTAATGGTATCATCAGTTATTATTTCATATTTTAATCTTTACCAAAACGTTATTATAGAACTATTTCATTTACAAACGAAACATTGAAAACGTAAAACCATCAACCATAAACATCGATGTTAAAGAAGCATTAGATGTTCGAATGTTTTCAACAACGATGCCTCTATAAAAATCCTCGAACACGCATTGAGGAAGGCTTAAAGGGAAACCTGGGTCGACAACACGGGTGTGGAACAGTATCCTATGACCACCTCCTGCAAAATAACCCATATACTAAAAAACGCGGAAAAAGTGCTGCCACGCAGACTTTGGTAGTTTATTTTTTGTCAGAAAACAGCAAAAACATTGCATGTGACGAGCAGAGAGAGAAAGCGACATTCGTTGCCCTTAAACTTCCATTCGTTGCCTTAAAATTAAACCTGAAAACATTTTGTTCTTTTCGAGTGGTACAGTCTTATTTTCTGAAGGCAAAATTGACGTTCTTCGTGGCAAATTTGGCTTCTTGATAACTAGTAATCTAAAGAATTTATTATGACAAATATAATTTGTTGGAATTTATTAATTTATTTGTAGAATTCTATTTAAAAATTATTTATCGTAAGCGACAAGTATCCTCTCGCGTAGCAATTGTAGAGTTCGTAAACCAGTCAAATGTAAAATCAATATACTGCAAAGTGGGTTCAACAGGAGAGTTTTATGTGAACTCCTTTTTAGCAATTCGTAATTAACGAAAGACATGCGATAAACATTTTCTCTACAGATAGATGTAATTTCAGTGAAATTAATAAATTACTTATTTCCTTACGATTTGAAATGTTTGTACAAATGAATCCTAATGTGGAACAAATATCTTCTAATATACTCATCTACTCCATATTAGATATACTTTATATTATGATAACCCGGGAGGTGCCGTTACAAAATACAGTACCTCTTGCAACATTTTTATCCTCCAGTTAAAACATTCCTCTCCAATTTGTGCTGTTTTTGCACTTGTCCGAGCAACAATGCCCGTAAGCCGCTGCTAATAGGGGCCTCTTCGCAGACGGCCATGAGTCCAGCAGGCCGTGAGGGCCGCAATGAGCGGGAGCGCGGACGGATGCACAGCCCCGATCCAGCGTAATCCCGGGGCTCGTTGTCCGCGCGCCCAAAGCCCACAGGCGCCGCCTGCGAGGATCCGCGTCGCGCTGTCGCCCCACCGCCCTCCGCCGACGGCTCCGCGCCGCTGCTCCCCCCAACGCTGACAGGCCCCGCCTGGAGCCGCCCCGCCCCTCGCCGCTCCTTTCACAACCCTGCCCCATCCTCCGACCCTCCCCCGCTCCGCCCCATCCCGCTCTCCGCCCCGCCCCGCCCTCCGCCCCGCCCCGCCCCGCCCTGCCCCGCCCTCCGCTCCGCCCGCCCCGTCCTCCGCCTCTCTCCGTCCTCCGCCCCGCCCCGTCCTCCGCCCCGCCCCGTCCTCCGCCCCGCCCCGTCCTCCGCCCCGCCCCGTCCTCCGCCCCGCCCCGTCCTCCGCCCCGCCCCGTCCTCCGCCCCGCCCCGTCCTCCGCCCCGCCCCGTCCCCCCACACTCCGCCCCGTTCTGTCCGCCGGCTCGCCCCGACCCACTCCACCCCGCCTCGCTCTCCGACCTGCCCGACATATCCCCCTTTGACCTCCGACCCGCGACAGCCCCGCCCTTCGCGACAGCCCCGCCCTTCGCGACAGCCCCGCCCTTCGCGACAGCCCCGCCCTTCGCGACAGCCCCGCCCTTCGCGACAGCCCCGCCCTTCGCGACAGCCCCGCCCTTCGCGACAGCCCCGCCCTTCGCGACAGCCCCGCCCTTCGCGACAGCCCCGCCCTTCGCGACAGCCCCGCCCTTCGCGACAGTCCCGCCCTTCGCGACAGCCCCGCCCTTCGCGACAGCCCCGCCCTTCGCGACAGCCCCGCCCTTCGCGACAGCCCCGCCCTTCGCGACAGCCCCGCCCTTCGCGACAGCCCCGCCCTTCGCGACAGCCCCGCCCTTCGCGACAGCCCCGCCCTTCGCGACAGCCCCGCCCTTCGCGACAGCCCCGCCCTTCGCGACAGCCCCGCCCTTCGCGACAGCCCCGCCCTTCGCGACAGCCCCGCCCTTCGCGACAGCCCCGCCCTTCGCGACAGCCCCGCCCTTCGCGACAGCCCCGCCCTTCGCGACAGCCCCGCCCTTCGCGACAGCTTCGTCCTCTGCCCCTCTCCGGCCTCCACCCCGCTCAGTCGTCAGTCCCACGCAGTCCTCCGCCCCGCTCTGTCCCGCTCCGTCGAACGCTTCTATCAGTCCTCCGCCCCTCTCCGTCTACGGGCCCGTTCCGTCCTCCGTCCCTCCTTGTCCTACGCGTCATCACCGTCCTCCATTCTGCTTCATCTTCTGCTTCCTCCGCTCATTTTTTTTCAATTAGAAAGAAACTAAAAGCCTACTGTTTATTCACGAGAAAGCAGAAGTAAAATGCTAATTTCATTTTCAAAATTCAATATTTTCATAATTCAATTTGATTTCTAGAATGTAATTGAAAAATGAATGAAGGTCTTGATATTGAATGATAAAAAAAGTATAGTTTTCAATTTTCTGTGTTTTGAGTATATATCTGATTTTTAGGGTAATGCCTATTTTACTCTTTTCATGTAGACTCTCAAGATTAATTATAAATACGTTTCATGACTTTTCGATAACATAGGAACCATATAAACAGTGCATAAAATGCCGATTTCGATGTTACAGTCCAAGCATGTCTATTCGTCCGTTAATTAAATGTTTAATATGGGTGTTCGAAATTTAACAGCGACTATTAATAAGCTTGTTACGTACTCGAAACATCATAAGAAGAGAGATTTTTTCCACTCGTAACGTCATTATATCCAGTTGTTGTGCGTTTTATTGCTAGTAATTGTCTCATATTCCTATAAAACGTTCTAAATAAAATTACTGAAGAGTGTAGAGAAAACGTGTACATCAATATAGAAATACAATAGTTTATTGTGCTTTCGTTTACAATAACCCAGTTCAAATTATACCATTTCAAACCAGTTCCACACATCGTGATAACACAGAGTTTTCAGCACAATCTTCGATTTACAATCCCAATTACAGCGCAGCTTGCTACTCTCCAATAGACTAAACAAAACCACGATCTATAACTAAGCAGTATATATGTCATTCCATGAGCTCTAATCACATCCCCCATCAACTTGCCATGTTATTGATTTGGATTATCAACTACTCCTCTTGGCGCTCGCAGACCATCTTCTACGAGGCACTAGGGACGCGTATTACTAGGGACGACATCACGTCAATGACACGCCTCGAACCTTTCGTTATGGTAGCTGCTTCTTAGATCGTGTGAGCCTCCAAACCGTTCGTTGCCCTGCTACGCGTGCGTTATTTTCAGATGTCCTCACACAGACATCACACTTTCTTCATAGACTGTCTCTGGAATTGGGAATTTATATTACACTTGATTTGAAGTATCACAAAATTCGACGAACCGTTCATTCTATTTACAACTTACAGAATTCGTGGATTTGCTCTGCATAAAAATTCTAACAAGTGAAATTTCCCAGGATGACACAATTAGACCCGTGGCAATTAACTCCAAAATTTCAATATGCACCAAATACAAATGTAGAAGTAGAAAGGTCACTTGCTACTGATAAAATGCTTTTCAGTGATACAAAATATAGCACAAACATATGCTGAGTTCTGTATCTTTTAAGTCAATATGTGAAGAGGGAGAAAGTAATTTCACCTTTTTTTCTACAAGTTACAAAAATATTAACTGATTAGCTTTCCAATACGCGTAGTAAGAGTAATGGTGTCTTTGCGACGGTGAGTACGTATATTAGTATCAGTTTTTGGGTAGATGAGGTGCTCAGTGGTTATGGAATTCATGAATATATCATCTTATACGTAGGGAATTCGAAAATTAAGTTAGACTCGAATATTTTAGGTCAAACAACCCTTTACTGAGACGTGTACTACAACACAATATGACACACGTACAGAACACTATCTCTCAACATAATCTCCCAGTCGCTTCAGATATTTGTCTGAACGTTGCACTAATCGTTTCATGCAATACAAAATCACTCAATGGTCCTGGAGCCAGCTAAGAACAGCTGTCTGAACCTGTTCATTGTTAGAAAATTGCCTCCACCCAAGTGTCTATTGAGCGTGCCGAACACGGGAAAATCGCAGGGCGCTCGTTTGGGCCTGTATGGGGGATGCAGACAGACCTCCCATCCAAAACTTTGAAGGAAATCCTGTGTTGTTCGGGCCTTACGAGGCCTTGCATTCT
Organism: Gryllus longicercus; assembly: GCA_038098605.1. Lineage (NCBI taxonomy): Eukaryota > Metazoa > Arthropoda > Insecta > Orthoptera > Gryllidae > Gryllus > Gryllus longicercus. Next base: position 2,046,405 of record JAZDUA010000139.1, read on the forward strand.
CGTTCAAGACAATGCCTTTGCAGATCTTTCCAGGACTCTCGTTTTCCACAATTTTAAACAAAACCTATTAGAGATTCGGAATACGGCGTAGTATTCATTGTCGTGCCCTTATGTATAAACGCGATGTAGGCAACTACTTTGCAATCGAAAAATAATGGCACAAACTTTCTCGCATTATTTATAACTGGTCCTCTTTATTATATTACTACAGAACCCTGCAAAGGTATTTTCAACCAGCAATTTGTTTTGATGATCTGAAACCCGAACTCAGATCCTTAGGGTTAACTGGCAGTCCCTCATACTTCTACACCAGAGAAACGGCGCATGTGTCGAATTCTGGCAAACGCATCGAAAAGTAAATGTTTGCTTTATAAACGAAACTAAAAATCAAGATATCCGTTTAAAAACTTCCAAAGCCTCGAGATCGTTCAGATCGATCGGGGAATATTAATTATGGAGAAAGTAAGCTGAACGCTTTGACCACAGACGGTCAGACAAACGTTTTTTCGTCAAGCCATTTATCGGTACCGAGGACCCACAAAACATGGAATCTGGCAACATCACTTGTTAGAGAATTTTTTGTCTACATTTAGCAACTGGATTAATCCAGTTTTTCGTTTCCACGGCCCGGCAGTAAGAGCTTTTGTCTCGAACATTCGCTGTTTTTCGGCGCGTGGTTCCATAACTCTCTCTTACGTTCGTAAGGGCCAGAAAGTAAAAACTGTAGCCATAACTTTATCAGGTGATGGGGGAACTTTGGAGTTTGTTGTCACAGGCAATGATATGTCTCTATTCCATTGAGGTTTGTGTCGTTTCTTGAAGTAAGTAATGCCTGATCACCTGGTATGACAGGTCTTAAGAAATCATTGACTTTTCAAGCTTACCATTTCACATTAGCTGAAAGTGACAATGAATGTGGCCCAGCAACTTCTGATATTTCGCGATGAATTCTCCACTTATGAAAAGTTTTGCCAAACAAACAAACAAACAAACCTTCCAGTCCAAATAAATCGCCCCAGATTGTGCACCATTCCCCAAAATTATGAGACAAATTACGAACAATATTATTTTTCCAGAGGTTTTAGAGGATTTAATTCTTCTAATAAAAATATTGGAAATTATATGTTAGTCATTTTCATTTCAATTTGTTGTGCCCAATTATGAAATTATAACGCGTTATGTTTCGGTGCAAAACTGGATGAAAGTGATTCCAGCTTTTTACACGGCCATTTTTGGCCTTCTACATAATCGTGATAAAAATACTTCCTCCGGAAAGCGCTGAAGATCAAACATTTGAACATATCATATATGGTAACAAATTAAGTTACGTTACATTTGGACTGTGCACGGAACGCGAAGACATTACAACAGTGTACGTAACTTATTTCTCAGTACATAATCACTTCACATTACAATTTAACACATTAGAACACTCTCAAAATTGTTCAAAATGAAGAAATTACACCACTCGCTTAACAAAACAGAGGAAGTTCCGAAAAGTGACGTCAGGAGCGCGGTTGTCAAACTGGATAAAATGTGTGCCAAAAAATAAAACATGCGTCATTTTTTCGTACAAGTTACATCCAAGCTGGTCTGTCTCTTTCCTCTATGGTGAAAAATTGATGAAAAATTGTATAAAAGTGTATAACAGTGTTAAGTGTGGTTATGAGATAGGGCATATTTTGCCCTTCAACGCCTGTTTTTTATCGATTAGCGTTGTTTGTCCTTTCTCATGAAGTCCAATTCTAGGCGATTGGTGAACGCCCAGGGTATAACCCCCACGGGACCTTCTGCATGGAAAGCTGATAAATTAGTCACCGAAGAACGGACGTGAGTGGCCACGCCCATTCGGACCTTCCATAATGCTCCCCAGCTTTTAACATTTGAGGAAGAACATTTATCATTACAATATTTTATTCAAAACAACCGCGAAGCAGAAGGTATCCGCTGTGTATTGAAATATTTTGAAATTATAGAATGTTTTTGATTTAATTACAATTATTTTCTGTTAGTGTAATGAATGTTTCAAAAAAAGTGGCAAAACCGTTTGATTTATTATAAAAAATCAAAACAAATGTACGGAGTGAATATACCGATACGTTTAAAGTTACGCTATACAATTAAAATTAATGATAAAGATACATTCGGCAATTAAAATTATTTTTTTAAATTTTATTTGTTGTTGGTTTTGATCCCCAATTGGTCTCCGGAACTTGCCACGGCCAAGAATCAGGCAAGGTCGAGATACTGACTTGACGATCCCACACAAACTGTCAGACTCTGTAACGCGCACGTTTATTTTTCCCTGTTGGAAACAAAGACGGAACGCTAACAGTGGAGTTTCGGTTTCCCATTCAAGGATGAAGGTTTCAAGACCCCATAACTGGTAGTCGCCTTGTATAGTTACGTCAGCAGGAGTTGTAATACGTATTGTATGATTTATTTATTTGCTTATTTATTTAATTATTCAACGTCAAGAAGAGTTGTGAACTGTGGGTCAAAACTATGGGAAGAATTATATAGATGTACACGAACAAATGTAATATACGCACGTAATTAGTTTCACATCAGGTTCCCTTACCGTAAGACGATACTATCCATTAATCTAAAATATAATTCAGCTTAGAAAGAGAAATTTGGATGTCAATGTACTAATTAAGACTTCTTGGGCTCTCAACGAGATATTAACGTCTAGAGATGCAATGGGGTGGGTGGAGCCTCGTATTCACGTGCGATTGACGTCAAAGATAAACAGAACCAGAAGACGATGCACATGAGGCAAACCCTTCCTTTGGCTATTATTCCAAGCGCGTTCCAAGCCAATACGTGTCAACATTTTTACGACTCGCGCAGTTGGAAATGTTCCCATGGTCCTTCTCCGCTACGCTTAGAAAGTATGAATGGCACGCCCATATAGCGAACACTAATTGCTTAAGCATAAAGACAGTTGCATTGTACAATAGCAGGCGCTATTGGTAATCTACACACGACTGTAAGAAAGATAATTGCAGATAAACGTAATTACTCAATCACACAATGTTGTTAACGAGTCTTATTTGTCAGTAATAAATAGCTTCATTCCTTTTGGCTGTAGTTAAATTACTTGCGATGTACCGTGGGCATACGGTAGTAACGTCAGTACATTTCCGTCAGTAGATGATTGACTAAATGGAGATGTAAGTGAAACCTTCACCCCTTTAAATTCGACGCTACGGCATTATAATTATTTGGATTGGCGATTACTTACCTCTCTTATGTGTTGCAAATGCTCATTATAACGTTACTATTTAATTAATTATTATTATTATTATTATTATTATTATTATTATTATTATTATTATTATTATTATTATTATTATTGTTATTAGTTAGCAGTTTATAATATTCTCTTCGTCTTCTAGAGACAAGGTCTTCCCAGACATCTGACAGCCGCCAGCGACAGTCGCTTCGACTTACACCTCCTTCCCTCGCGCACTTAAAAAATTGCGGACATCCCCGCCAGCCAACATGAACTGGCCTGCCGCTTTATAAGCACGAGGCGCCATCTCTGAATCCCCACTCTTTCCCAACATGAAATGAGTTTGCTTGCTGTAGGCTTCGACTCCACAGCTTCTCTTTCCAGGGGTTTAGGCCCGTCCACATAAAGTTCCCGTTTGATTCACTCTGAAATCGCCTGGTATTGATCCGTGCAATCGCCCCGTCTACATGACTGCCTGCCTGCCCCGTCTGCCTGCCTGCCTGCCTGCCTGCCTGCCCCGTCTGCCTGCCTGCCTGCCTGCCCCGTCTGCCTGCCTGCCTGCCCCGTCTGCCTACCTGCCCCGTCTGCCTACCTGCCCCGTCTGCCTACCTGCCCCGTCTGCCTACCTGCCCCGTCTGCCTACCTGCCCCGTCTGCCTACCTGCCCCGTCTGCCTACCTGCCCCGTCTGCCTACCTGCCCGTCTGCAGCTATTGGTGGCAATTTCCCTCCGTCAGGCGTTCGGTTGCTGACGTGATTCTCCTGGGCGTGAAAAACGGGTGACTGCTGCACAGTTGCACCAATATTCGGGATCGCACGCAGTTTTGTGGACACAAGAAAACTATTAAACATTTTTTAGGGCTTTTACTCATCCAACTGGCAATCACTCTTTACCCGATGGGACGCATATTCTTCCATACGCTAGACTCGATACTTATGCAGGCTCCTCTGATCTGGGGTCAGCAGAATGCGAGGCCCTCTGCGACAACACATACATGAGAGACAAGGGACAAAGAACCATGGCAACGGCGAGATTTGAACCTGCGACTCTTCGGACCGAAGCGCTAAGTTGGTGCACTCTCTTGCCCACCTCGGCCATGTAGATCGACAAGTTCGGAGCTTCAAAGACAAAAAAATCATGAATGCACATTTCAGAAAACTTTAAAAGAAGTATAAAATGATTTAAGAAACATTTTTTAAAAAGATTGGGAAATTTCTGACTTGAGAACTTTTATCAGAGAGCAGAATGGCGATAGAAACTGAAATATAACCTTTAAAAGGAATACAATTCAAATGTGGGTAAATTATTGCAATATATCGATATAAATGAAAATGATGACAATTTCATTGGTAATAAGATGGAACATTAGAAGAAAATCAGTTTATGTATGCTGAAGTTCTTTCTGATTGATTACTTCAAACTTAGCATAAGCAAAGAATAAGTAGTAATCGTCAGCACTTGCAATGGCAGCAAGTCAAAAGGTATCATTACCTCGCTTTCGACGCCCATTGTTCGTCTCCAGGCGTCTTTAATCGACAAGGTCAAAGTGTTCCCAAGCGAACTTGCCGCCGCCGACATGGCGTTTGCTGTACGACTCTGCGCCCCGCCTCTTTAGCTCTGTGCCTCGCGCCCTGCTCCCCGCCTTGTCACCCCGCCCCTCGCGCCCAACCACTCCGTTCAGGCACTCCACCCCTCGCATCCCGCCACTAGCACGCTTCCCAAGGTGTTCCTCCTCTGGCACCCCACCCCTTGCGCCATTCCCCTCGCGTCCTGCCCCATACGGCACATTTCTGACACAACGGCCCTCGCGCCCCGCCCCTCGCGCCCCGCCCCCTCCATCTCCCGCCATCAAACTTCTCGAATCGCACCGCGCCTCGCTGCGCCTTGGGCTGTCTGAGGCGAATCGTGGAGGGCGGCGTACAGTTCCCGAGCGAATCCGAGGACGAGAGACGTGGAGGGACTCGAGAGGTGCGACTCGACGGCGGCGCGGCGACGCTCAGCTCCGCACTTCTCCAATGAAAGAAAAGGCTCGTCTCGGAACACAGTGCACTTTCGCTAATTTCTTTTTGGATGATCTGAGTTATCTAAATAATTCACAGAACATGTTTATCTTCTTGAAATTTTTATTTTCACATGTTTTTAAGTTATTTGAATTCGAAATTGTAATGTTCGGTTAATTTGAAGTAAGACTTAATATAACTGAACGTAAATGTGACATTTAGAGAAACAGAAAACAGCACACAGAAAAGTGCATTACCTACTGTTATAACATAACTACGGTTTATTTAGCGTTTGCGACATTATTTATTTATTTCGTCATTTTTTTAAATTTAAATTTTGATCTACCCAAGTATTATCGGGTTCCTTTCAAGATTTGAATTAAAAAGTGTTCAGCGATATTTTCTGAGTGATTTTTTTAATAAAATTTTCACGCGTTTACTGTATTAAATGAAGGTAATACACTATTCAAGTTTTATATTACTATTTTTTCTTTAAAATGATGATTTTATATTACTCCTTTTTTCTTTTAAAAATTCTGTAATTATATAAAAAACTAGAAGAAACATTCAGATATTAACTTTTTAAGAGAGGGTGGCGTACATAAAAGTGAAAAGCTATTGTAACATCATTCTGTCTGGCACATGTAACTAAATCTATCGTAATTCACTTCAATATTGAGAGTGAACAGAAAAAATACATTCTTGTTCTGATTTTTATAAACACGCGTGATCAAAGTGTCAATTCCAATGCACTTGGATCATTTCGGTCCACTGTGCGCCACATCGGCGCCGCCGCGCCGGCGAGCGCCTCGCGACGCGTCAAGGACCCTCGTGACCAAGCACTGCCGCCGCCGCCGCCGCCGCCGCCATCACCTCGTTCGCCCGACAGCGCGAGGTCCAGTCACGACTTGGAAGCACCGCAGAGCGGCCCATGCGCTCTGCCTGATTGCGTTTGAGGGGAAGAAAGCGCCCCTCTCCGCCCCTCTCCGCCCCTCTCATATACTGGGTATATAGAGTGATTCAGTCCTCGTTGCATATACAGGACCCTGTGATAGAGTAGCCTACATTGAGTTATTCATGTTTGAAAAAGAAAATAGTGTGAACCCTATTCAGATTTTTTAAATTAATAATAATATTTTGTCATTGTTGTCATTGGACATTTTTTGCATAAAGGTAGCCCAAATATATTAAATGTTTTTACCTGATGCTATTATTACCTACATATCGAATGAATATGAAAGGCGAGAGAAAAAACCTAATATCTAAGTAGCATTGTGGGCTTTTACGGTCGCAGTCAATAAAAGAGAAATTTTCCGGGCTGGTAGGTCGTGGTCTAGTTGGCATTGGAGGGCCGAACCTTTCGTCAACGACTGTGGAGGACATTCTCAGTTGCGGCAGAGTCGCGGACTCAGTGTTCGGGGCGGCGGCTGGTTGGCGACTAGTTTTCCAGAGAAGTGTCGAGCCTTAAAGCGATGTGCAGCCGTTCGCTCACTTGTCATAGCCCGTGTTATGCGAGCACATGCTCATAGTCCAATGTTTAACGTTAATTATTTACAAAACTATACGACGAAGAGTATCAATTTTTGGTAAATTCAGTTTGAACACTACATATTGGAAATGTCTCGGGTATATTAGCAAACGGGGACACACGAGGCACCGGAACCACAACCCGTAGGCAGACACTTCCCTCTGCCCATTTCGTCACGCACACGTGTCCACGATAGCCGTTCCTCGCAATTCTCCGCCCCTCACAAAGGGCTTCACAGGCCATAAAGACACATTCCATGGTTCTCCTCCACGACCCGCTCCTCAAGGCGAGAGGGAGCCCTCCCACCACTCCGCCTCATTTTGTGTCTCAGCCGCTTGTCGGTTTGAGCCCTGGAGCAGTCGTACGCGTATTAGGAAAGCCAGTCGTAATAGGCAGCGTCTATTAATCCCCGAGGAACCGTCATAAAATAGTAAACGAGTCAGCAGACAGGCGCTGCTTTGCCATCGCTGTGATCGCCAGGTGTCCATGATCGCACAATTACGACCAATTAGAAGAGCTGCAGAAATAGGGCGCTAAGGGGAGAGATGGCCTGAGACCAATCTACGAAAAAGACACGTAGAAACTTCGAGAAGCCAGACGAAACTACCAATTAAATTTCAAATATCACACACGTGACCAAGCAAAGGGATTTCTAAAGGGGAGGAGATAAAAAGCAAGGGAACAACAGGCAGAGAAACTAAAAGATACTTGAGATCAGAAGTTAGAACGATACAAATATAACTCGACGACGGAAAGTTAATAGGACTGGTGTCGGCATAAATTGGCAGATCAGACGCTGACTGCTCTTTACTTGTCGGCCTAAACTAGTCGACTGGTCGCCACTAGTCAAAACCGGAATGAATTCCGTTCGACGGAACGGTCGGGTCAACATATGAAAGGCAGTAAAAGGGTTACTCAGCCCGTGAAATCGGCAGCTTGGTAGCACAGAGATGATATGTGACGGCCTCATCTGATCTATCAACATCGAGATTCTAATTCCGAGCTGCTAATTCCTGGGCGCGTGCTATGAGAACCCAAGATTCCTGCCAGATGCGAAGCCTTCCTGTAGCAGAGCTCCACCACGACGTCACAACTGCAAGTGCCCTCGTTACGGCCCGCGTGCGTGTAATATTTCGAGGCGAAGTAACCATTATCACCATAATCTCGTAATCTTGACCATCTCCATCCGTAAACTAAGTAGCGTTTCCGAACTGGAGAATGTAATATAGAAATGGTGAATTGAAAAATTGTAATCTACGTTTTATGATTTTTAATAAACCTGTTCCAGCCACTCAGACGGGGCGACATTTAAAAAAGACTCCAACAGTCCAAGACTCCAAGACTCCAATGGTCAATTAGTAAGCATAATGCTTACTAATTCGACTTTAACTTCTGACTACTTCGACGCAGAGCGTCGTCACTCTTTAAGTCATCAATACCGGAGCGGCCTGGAAGGTAAGTTACAAGTGTAGTAACTAAATAAGTCTAGCGTGTACAACCTAAAATCAACTACGTACCGACGCGTGTGACGGTTAGCCCCTTTGTGACGGCTAGTCAATTGGCCATCCAGTTGACCGAATGACCAGTTGAGTAGCCGCCACAGAGAGGGTAACCGTCACATGCGGAGTGCGTCGGTAAGTAGTTGATTTTAGGTTCCATGAATTACGAACATGAATTACGTGAATTAGACCTTTCCAAGGTATATCTGAGGGGCTAATAGAGCAGAAATTGCAATATTCCAATACTACGTAACTATATCTAATAATGCGAGAAAGTGTGTGCTGTTGAAGCACCTCTAGTATTTCTCCGGCATGTTTAAGACATGAAGATTTGCAATATTTATTTTAAATTAGCCTGAATTGGACATAAACGGATATTGGACATAAAATAGTGATTGACGAGAAAAATTTACCATGTATCTGCAATAACATATTGGTATATACTGTATTTAAATTTTCACACTATCACTAATAAATGCATCAAAGGTCAATATTAAGTTTCCAAAAAATTGGTTCTAGAAGGGAATCAGATGTAACAACGAAGGAGTAGAGATATTTCTGCCATTATGGAAAACTCATTTCATATCGGCGAATGGCATGACTTCTCAGCCATTGCTCATCTGCCAAGGGGACAGTCGTGTGTGTGCCTCTGGCATCGTCAGGTGAGCTGCAGGAGTGGCGAACGTTGTCGGTATTGGCAACCCGTGAAACCAAAACAGTTTGAGCAATTAATCGAGTTTAAACAGGAAAGTTTGGCGGGTCTGCGGATGGCAGCTGGACATTCCTGAAAACCGCACGCATCTGCCACGTGATAAGCACAACAGTGTTGTTGGTGCAAAATGCGTGAGCATGCCCGCTGGTTGATTCTGGCCAGCTGCACCACTCGATGGAAAAATGTTGAGGTTTGTATACCAAAATGCAGAAAAAAATCACAACTTTAGCATAATTTGAATGAAAGTGTTTCGTAGAGAAAGATCGTGCATGACTGAATTCTGATTAAATTAATCGAATTATCAGTTATCAAAAATCACATCATCTGTGCTACGGCAAACTAAAAAAATGCATATTCATTTCGTTTTTCATTCATTGTCTGTGAGCAGGCAGAATACTCGAAAATATTAGGTGAAAACAAGTATTTTTCTCTGATAAGAGTTTTTTTTACATTACATTTGTTTTTGGAAAGGATGTACAGAATATTCCCATGTTCGGTGCATATTCAACACTTGTTATATATACATATTCCTTCATGCGGGTGATATTAACAATGCTCCCACTGCGAACAAAATTTCATTCGCTGAGATCTTATGTCGATTACTAGAGACTCTCTTCACTGACATATTTTTCAAGTGTATATTTGTGTGCTACCGTACGACAGAAAATATATTTCATGGCAAACTCATTTTAAAATGTTTACTTTCTCGTACATATTTACACAATTTTGGTAACATTTTATATAAATTTTAGTATGTTTTTCCATTTAATATGGTACATTTAAACGTCTCTAAAATGTTAAATTTTTACTAATTATAACCTTAACGTTATTGTAAATTATACAATTACCACTAATCTATATTACTAATATCCAATACATACATATTTTGAAAGGAAACTATGGAGTCTCTGATATTTTGAGTGATATGAATAGTTTCATTAGACACCTAGGAACTTGGGAGAAAATTAATTATCGCAAATGAGATTCAAGAGAATTTGCGCCGGTAGGGGGCTGCAGCCCCAAACAGCTACCTAGGCGCCACAATGAGATACAATACAGGGCACCAGAAAAGTCTCTCTGAACCGAGCCGAATCAGAGCCTTCTATTAAAAATTGCATCTATGCGAGTAACAACATGATCACTGCGAAACAAATGAAGGGGACAACATTTCCAGCATCTGGTATGATAGTAATGCGCTTTCAACAGCAAAGTGCTACTGCGAAGAGACCTTCCTGGCACACTGTAGATTATAATGAACCATAGTCTATCAGAGGAAGCTGGAGTGTATGTACGTATGATGTTAGTCAGTCGACTCAATGATTTTGGAAGAGCAAGGCTCGCTCCAATAGTCTAACGAACTGTAATTTCAGTCACTACCTTTGGCTTTTATGGACGTGTGTAAAGCTGTTTCCTCAAGATAAGTGGAATGTCATTTTTGAGGTCAAATTATCTGCGTTATATATGGGCACGAGGAATATTGCTGTATCAGAAACACAAATTCGATGAGTTTCATGAACTCATATTCATCACCATTTTTAGAAAAAATATCCTGATATTTTGGGAGGCCTTGGGAAATCAATAAAATTACTTTAAACCACTCAGATAGTTCAAAGAAAAGAACACACTTCCACTTCTGGAACTATTTGTTCACATTTTTGTGGTAAAGTGAATTGATGTGTTGTTTAGAAGTTAAAAATGCTGTTTTCTTTTTCTGTGATATTTTGTTCGGTGGTGAAGGTCACAAGACTAAGAAGAAAGAATATGACATTGTACATCATTTTGATCACATTTGAAATCACGTACGTTATCAAAAAATACATACAGATAACTCACTAAGCTTGGTATTATTTTAAAATATTGATGCATCCAAGAAAATGGAATGTGCCTTTGGGACAGAAATGAAAATAAACAAGCATGAAGATCGCAAAAATATGTTCATTTTTTCACTGATAAGCTATAGCTTGTTATTGCCTTCATTATGGAGTTCAATATACGCAGCATAAATTGCTTAGATCGAGAAGTCTGTGGTAACGAGGGAAATATGAAAACAGTTGAATAATGCTAAATATTCCCTTACAGAATGAATTATGGGACAGAATTATGACCAGAGACAAAACCAGTTCATTTATCATATACTTAACTAGTAAATAAATAAATCTGAATAAATAAAATTATGTAAAAAATAAAATGATATATGTACCACCGGCGTTATCTGGTTCTATGGCCTCGAGCGACAAAACGCCTTGGTGGCTCACGAGCGGTTTGTCCCGCTCTATCATTAGAACACTTATATTGCTCTTGGTGCATAAATAACTACTTTAGCTTTCGTATAATCACCACATGGATCATTTAATTTTATGCTGCGTGATCGTGATGAATAACAATTCGCAAATAATTCCTATCCATTTTGTGTATTAAAACATTTTATTGCAGAATATTTCAAAGGAAAATATGCACAAATTATGTAATGTACAGTGTAATTCTAATACGCAGACATTTGTCGATTTTAAGATCGGACATTGTACAACGTGAGTATACTCGTACCTTCATCTTACCACAATATCGGAACTGGCTTCTGTCACCGCTTCTTTAAGTGACAAAAGGGAGAACTTGTGGCCGCCGTTACTCTGCAAGGCAAGATTTATAAACCGAGTCAGCCAACCTCATTGTTTTATTTTTGTGAACCATCAAGTTTTAAACGAATTATTTAACTCCAGTTCAACTGTTAGTTTTTCAGTTTTTTTTTCAATTATAATTGCGGGGTAACAAGGGGTAACTGTCCAGAACAACAGAAAAGAAAATTGAGAGCTTTGAAAATGGATTTCCTCAGAAGAGCTGCAGCAATATCTAGAAGGGAAAGAATAAGGAATGAACAGGTTAAGGAAATAATGAATCTGCAACATGATTTTATAGAGAAAATTGAAAAGAAACAACTCACTTGGTTTGGACATGTACAGCGAATGGACGAGAGAAGACTTCCCAGAAGATCTTTAGAATGGCAACCAAGTGAAAGGAGAAAATGTGGCAGACCAAGACCAAGATGGAACGACCAGATCAAAAAGATAATCGAGAAGTGGAAATTACCTCGTGATTCCTGGAAGAACAGGGAAGACTGGAGAAGATTAAGCGTCGGAAGACCAAAGTAGAGGTCAAGAATACCTCATGGAGAAGAAGAATTGCGGGGTAAAACCACCCCCTACCCTTTTGTTAATTTGCAGGTTTGTTAATACTGAATCTTAGCAATAAGTTCACATTCCTTTGATTACAAAATGCTAATGTGTAGAATTCACAGGAAAAGGTTTCTTATAATTTCTTTACCAAAATGTCTACACTTTTGAACCAAATCCTTCCGGTTTATATAATGAACGACAGTAGAAGTCACTAAGGTACTGAGCACTATAATGCCATTATTTTCCGAGATAATGGACGAAGAGTGGGAGAGTTGCGTTAGCTAAAACGCAATGACCATTTTCTCGACAAGATTCGGATTAATGCTCAGTCCATTAAAACACTTCACAAAGAGGGCTCTGTTCCAAAAGCATATCAAATTTCTAGTACCTCTAAGCTTATCTGGGATCCTGACCCTGTCGCGACGACTGTGTTTCACTGCTGTGACGTTCAGTCATGGCGTTCAGCTCCAACTAATTTTACTATTTGAAGTCTGATCAAACTAAGAACTACACCTCCACTTCATTAAGATCATTGATGTATGTACAACGAGATCCAACTGTACCATAGTATTCTCATGCTCATAAGAGTTTACAGTATTTCTAATGACTCCATCTACACTAAAAGGGGCACAAAACTCATTACTGAATAAGGACATCAAAACATTTAATTTATGTTTTAACAAAAGAAATTTTTTTGTCTCTGATAATACAAATCTGTGGTATTTGCCATTCTAAAAAACACGCATGATATATTTATTTTGAAACAAATATTTCATTTTTTTTAAATTTGTTGTAAAGCATACTTGACATGGCATTTTGAGGTATAAAAGAACAAGCTGCTTTTAAACGAGTACAGCTAATTGGCCCACAATCTGCAAAACAACTTCTGCCGTCTCCAAAGGATTGGACTCGTAGAAGCATGCAAGGTTAGGTAGCATGTCCTAGGCGATAGTGAGTTGTCTCGTCTTGGTCGCGACGGAAAATCAAATGGTGGAGCACGAGAAGACGTGACGCGAACAAAACTTCTTGCCAGAATGATGAACACTTAATAATTAGAATATAGGGGCCATTTTGAGTGAAGAATTATATTCATAAAACTGATTTACTTATTTGCCGCTGAAAACAAATACAGTCACACCTCGTTATAACACCGACGTTCGTTCACAGCGCTTATTGGCGCTATAAAAAGGTTGGAATTAAAATGAAGCCTTTCTGACAATAGTTTGTAGAGCAGCGCTGTGAAGAAGCTATTTTCTAGAGAAATGCAGTTCGAGTTTTAGCGTTCATTTGCGATATTCAAACTACCACAGCATCTTCTAGTTTCTCTACTTTTTCACTTTCGAGTTTCTGAGAAGACACATGCTTCCTACAACACGTACTTTTTCGCGTATACTATCTCATTTCTTCTACTTATTGGTTTTCCTCATAATAACGAAAATTGAATTTGAAACATTTTATTAACAGGAGGATTTTCTTCCACGCACACACAATTCACACGTCTCATTTTCAGTCAACCTCTTTCGCTTGCTCATCGTGCTCACCAAATCATCACGTCCAAATGAATGCTTCCTTACACTTCCTAACACAAACTTGACGAGAACGACGGGCCATTCAGATAGTTCACAACCAGTGGAGTTTCTAGGAAAGCCAGCAAGGACGGAAGGGGGGAGATACAACAAGTAGTTCTTCACATGTTTAAATGATTGGGGAAGAAAGCCCTTCTAACTTTGTCAGAACTTTCCGTACCGCTGCATTCTATGGTGAATAGCGGTAGACGAGGGTTTTATGGAGGTAACTACCGTCTATAAGTCAGAGGAAAATAATTACTCATTGCTTGTAATGGGCGATAACTGAAGGTGGCGGCATATAGAGGGACGCAATATCGTGGTTTGCTTGTATATGTATGTTGCCGTAAATACACCTTTTTAATATCCAGAGAAGAAAAATAAATGATCTCCCACAAATAAATTTATTAACTAACTATTAGTGATTTACAGACACGTTTCCAAGTATTTTACCCTATTTTCAGTGTCTCCACAGGACATTAAAGAAAACTTGAAAACAATAAAATGTAAAACATACGAGTAAAACTAATATAGGACACAAGAAACATTAAAAATCTTACAAAATATTATTATTTACCCAAGTAACATGCTCATCATAATTCGTGGTGCATTCGTAGTGGTTTTTTCCCCTCCCGTTATATTACAATTATGGAGTGCGATAATATTTTTAGATTAGATTTATTAATAATTCTGCAATTAATTGTGAGAACGTGGTGGAAGAATACACTAAGTTAACATTACCTCTGCGGAAACCACCGAGATTATTGACATCTTTTTCTCTTTTAATGCATCTCAATCCAAACGAAGGATCGGAACGAAGGAAAGGAACGCCCACTACGTGCCCTGAACCACCCGTATCACAGGTTGCGTGGTACTCACGCCTGATGTCGTATCGGATGCCGTTGAGCTCGTCGAAGCAAGGCTGCACGGCGAGGGCGCCGGCGGGCGTCTCGCGGGAGTTTATTGACATCTTTTTCTCTTTTAATGCATCTCAATCCAAACGAAGGATCCAAACGAAGAATCGAAACGAAGGATCAAAACGAAGGATCCAAACGAAGGATCCAAACGAAGGATCGAAACGAAGGATCGAAACGAAGGAAAGGAACGCCCAGTACGTGCCCTAAACCACCCGTATCATAGGTTGCGTGGTACTCACGCCTGATGTCGTATCGGATGCCGTTGAGTTCGTCGAAGCAGGGCTGCACGGCGAGGGCGCCGGCGGGCGTCTCGGGCCAGCAGTTGACGCCGTCCCAGGCGATGGCGCAGCGCAGCGGGGCGTCGGGGGCGGCGTCGGGGGCGTCGCCCTCCATCAGCGCCTCGCACGCCCGCTGGCGCTGCAGCGTGCGCGGGCTGGGCGTGGTGGTGGGCGCGTCCGCCGCCACCGCCTGCGCCTCCGCCGCCGCCTCCGCCGCCGCCTCCGCTGCCTCCGCCTCCCACGCGTCCTCCATGGGCGAGCGCGTTACTGCCTGCCACAAAATCGTAATATTTCCATTAACCACGCGGAAATATCTGTACCTCTTCTTCGCCGCCTCCACCGCCTCCGCCTCCCACGCGTTCTCCATAGGCCAGCACGCTACTTCATGGCAAAACACATAATATTTCCATCAACCATGTGGAAATCTCTGCACTACTTCTGCGTTGCCGCAGCATTCTAAGTGCCCTCCGTAGACCATCACCCTAATTCCTGCCAAAAAATAATAATACTCCCCTCAACCGCGCGGATATCTCTTCACTTTGTGTGCGCCGCCTCCACCGCGTCCTCCATGGGTAGGCGCGCTACCTGTCAAAAAAGTACAATATTCAGATGATTAATTGATTATTAGTGATTGCGGGCGCGCCAATTCCTAAGGCAGTTTGTCCCGTATGTGTAGTACATGTTTTCCTCAGGAGATGACAGAGGTCTGCTTCCGCTGGATGGCGAGAGACAGCGCCGACCTACCGTCGGCTAGCGGGGTTTACCTCAACAAAACATTCCCATCAATCACGCGGAAATGTATGCACATTGCCGCATTATTAACAAACAACATAACTTGCGTGCACATTTGCAGACGAAAACGTATATTATACTTTGTTCGAAGCCGGGAGAGGTGGCTCAGGGTATCAATTAATGACACTATAGTGCCTCTGAACGGGAGGGTTATAGGTTCGAGTCCCGACGATGGCAGATGTTTCGACACCAGGTAGATATATCAATTCCTTTCGCTGCCTGGAGGAGAATTCTAGGGGCCGGCTGATCTGATCTGTAGTTTTCCGAGTTTTTTCCGAACAATTCCAGGTGAATACTGAAGCAGTACCCTAACACATGGACCACGCACCGCGCGCGATCTTTCCTTCCACTTCCTTGTCCTATTCGCACCCCTTACTTAAACACACACACACAAATACACTTCACTCTCACACTTGCCAGGAGACCGACCGGGAGCTGTAGTCGATCGGGGCCGGATCTCGGCATCCGGCGGGGGACGATCACCGCCACCTGGCGTGGAAAGAACATGCACTACACTTGCAGGAATAACGCTTTTAGCAGTTCATGAAATTTCCATCTCCACTCCGCATCCACCTCCATTCCTGTAACTGGACACCAGTGCGCAAGCAGCGATACTTTTCAGTACTTTTAGTAACACAACGTCTTCTATATTACTCTCAGTGATTTTGTAGACTTGATTCATTTGCAGCCCCCCAAAAATCCAAGGAGTTCGTGCAGGTCAATTCGCTGCCCCCACCCCACGCCCAATCCAACAATTCGGATATTCATGAATTTGATATTCATGATCATGATAGTCACGAATTCCAAGGCCGTTATGAGCAGCAACCCATGTTGCAGCTGCATTGTCGCTGGATTGGCGATGTGTCAGACATCACTCTTCGTGTAATTGCTTATTTCGTGGTTCCGAGCAAGTCATCTGCTGTGGTCATGAGTCTTGTAAATATAGAGCATTTTGTTTATCACGGTAGGTGTAGGTGTTGTTCACCCTGTTAGTGAGATCCGGCGTCGGCCTACATGTCAGACTGTGGGGTTTCCTCCAACTAAGTACCTCCCACTAGCGGAGAACCGCCGGGGATAATCTCGTAGCCTCCGAATGCTCTCTTGTCATATGCGTTGATGTTGTGCATGTAAGTGAAAGCGTTTGTAAGTAAGGTATGAAGATAGGACAAGGAAGAGGAAGGACAGATCACAGGTGGTTGGAAGTTCTTTTGTTAGGGTTCTACTCCGTCATTCGCCTGGTGTCGAAGGAAAAAACAGAAAACTACCTATCAGAACAGCCATCAACTAGAATTCCTCCTCGAAACAGCTGCAGGATTCGAGCTAGCTCTCTAGCTGGTGTCAAAAATTCTGCCATCGTCCAGACTTGAAACCTAGGACTTAGTAGCCAGAAGCACTGCAGTTACATCATTTGATTGTCTCAATCACCTAAACCGGTCTGCGTACGCTGTTACAGCAGCGCGAGCTCTTTCTCTGTGCTCGCTGGAGAGCAAGAGCGGTACATAAAACTCCTGAGTTGAGAGACATACAATAGTTGGTGGTATTCACAAGTCTGTACTCAAATGTCAACCTGCTGACGTGAACCGTTTCATTCATATCTATTTGTCGAAAAGATGCGAACACACTGATTTTATTTACATGAATGACTGACGTTAATTTCTTAATTAAATATATGAAAATATAATACGGAACATGCTACAAAAGTTAAATGATGTATTTGTTTTTCGCGCAAGATACATTTGAATACTGTTTGTGGTAGATCCATTGATAAGTAATAAAATAAAAGTTTAAAAAAATAAAAGGTTAATAAAAGAGATTTAAGGTTTAAAACAATTCGTTATCAGTGGTCGCTAAATAAAACTAGATATGGAAAACCAATTAGGGTAACGAGTTTAGTCCCTGAATGCCTTGGAGTGTGTTGAGTGCATGTATGAGAAGTGGAAATGACAAAGCATTCATATGACGACACTTCACGTTTTTCAATGAAAACTTGCACATGAAACAAGGTTTTACCTTTCTATAATAATCTTGAAGTCGGATTTCAATTCCATTATTAAGGGAACAAAAAACTGAAAATAAGGCGCTGATATGTAGTAGCTGGGTAAAGGGTGGGACAACACCAAATATCAAGCAGAGACCAATGATATTAGGAAACGAGTGCGACAAAGTCTATTCCATTCTGTAGCACCACTAGTTGAACATTTTGATCTTTTATTAAAACCAGAGAAATTTTGAAAACTGTAAAATGTTTATTGGTTTTCGGAACTGCCACATACCTTCAATCCTAAAACCTAATATTTCTTTTACAATAAAGTGAATACGTCTATTTAGGCATGTCAGAAGAGACATTTTTTCAAACTTTCCGTAAATACGCAATATTTACCGGGGTTCGTGGAACCTATCGTGACATGAGTACTCTGTTGAATAGTACGTGAACTAAGCAAAAAATACGTTAGTAGTATCCTAAACAATTCTTCTAATCATTAATAATGTTTCCTAAGATGAGAACAAATTTGTATGCCGCGCACTCACACTAGTTTTCAGGATCCCTTTTATTCAGTGTTCAATAGAATTTTTTTCAGTTTTCTAGAATTCTGAAGCAATTATGGCTAAGATAAGAAATGAAACACGACTCATTCAATTCTAAACCGGATACTAAACGAAAAGTACTTCAGTGCCATTCAATATTTTATTGGGTAGATTGGAATAAGTTACAGGAAAATGGGAATCTTAAAAAAAGTTATGTTTGATGGAAGTTCTAAAGCGAAGATAGATTTTTTTACTTTTATTTTATAGCAGTGTCGTTGTTCAAAAGTTCATCTATGCCTCACAAACTTTTACCGACCTTTAGTGAAGGCACTAAACTGTGAAACGAGACACCTGTATCAGTGACAGATGGAAGCTATTAATTGCTGTTTTGAAATTGACTTTAAGGGTAGTAAGTAATACGTACAGTTCAAGAAATAATTGTAAAGGTTGTCATTGCCAACAAAAGTATTTAATGTAATAGCAGCTTTCGATGGCTTAGCCATCATCATCAGTTGTCTGATACAAGTAGAAAACAAAACATTAGTACGTGAATGTAACAAGATTATGATAAAGGTTACAAATAATTTACAAATTTTTTGGAAATAAATTTAACATTCAAGAAACAGGAAGAAAGAAAAAAGTGGGGGGGGGGGTTAAGTCATTAATACTAAAGAAAAGCGAATGAAATAGAAATAGGAAATGTAAAATTTTTTTAAACAGAGAAACAGAAATGTAAGTTGAGCCACTTCTTACCTGCTGGATGGAAGCCACAAAACGACTACGCGGGGTCGGGCGAGGCAAGGGGCTTAAGTACCCGGCCGTGGGGTGGAGGAGGGCAATGGCCTGGGTGTGGTGCGCATCGCTGTGCCGCCCCGGCGGGGTGTGGTGGTGGGAGTGCGGTGGGAGTGGTGTATAATAGTAATTTTAGTAAAGGAGAAGGACTATGGTTGATGTTTTCATTCAATAAGTTATTTAAATGAATATGTAGGTTTTCTACAGTTAATCTTGTGTGGTAGTGGTTTTCTATTTCTAGTATACGAATGTCTGTGTGTGGATTGAATGTATGGCCTGTCTGGAGTAAATGATTGGCAAAGTGAGATTTACCGGTGTTGTGTTTCCAAGCATGTATGTGTTCCTTGATTCTGGTGTTGAAAGTTCTGCCTGTTTGACCAATATATTTGGCTACGCAGTCGTGGCAATTTAGAGACGCCGCTTTTTTCTAAAAGATCTGTGTGTTTTTTGGGGGACAGCATTTTTTTGAGGGAATTCTGTGATTTAAATGAAACTTTGAAACCTGCTTTGTGAACGTTGTGTGCGACTTTTTCTGAAAGGGGTCCAAAATAAGGTAAGCAAGTGTACTTGTCCGGTGTTTTTGTTATAGGAGAAAGTGTAGTGTACATTTTTTGTTTTTGTTTGACTATTTTGCGGCGTAGTATGTTGTTAATGAGTTCTGTGCTGTAACCGTTAGACATAGCAATGTGTTGTATGGTGTGTAGTTCTTCTAGAAAATGAGATTTTGTCAGGGGGAGGCTTAGTAACCTGTGTATCATGTAGTGGAAGGCAGAATGTTTATGTTGAATAGGATGTTGTGAAGAGTTGTGGATGACAGTGTGTGTATGTCGATTTTCTGAAAATATTGAAAGTGTGTTTGTTTTCAGATATGTTTATATTCAGGTCTAGGAAATTGATAGATTTGTCTTCTTTCTGTAGTTCTGTGGTGAATTGAATGTTAGGATGTGTGTTGTTGAGAAAGTCAGTAAACAGGTCAATTTGTCTAGTCGTACCGGTCCAGAGAACAAGGATGTCGTCTACGTAACGGTGCCAATATGTAATGTTTTTGAGAAGGGGATGATTTGAAAGGAAGATGGTCTGTTCGAAAGCGTCCATAAATATATCAGCAAGGAGAGGAGAGAGAGGTGAGCCCATAGGAATTCCTGAAGTTTGTCTATAAAATTTGTTGTCAAAAGTGAAGTAATTTTGGTCCATGCATAAGTTGAAGAGATTTTGGAGTACCTCTCGAACGGGTACGGGGCATGACGATTTGTCTAGTAAATTACGTAAAAGTAATTTACAATCAGCAGTTGGAGTACTAGGAAATAGATTCTTTACATCAAATGAAACTAGTTTTGCATGTGGTGGGACAGGAATGTGTTCAATTTTTTTCTATTAGATCAAGGCTGTTTTTTACAGTATATGTAGGTTTGAACTGAACGTGTTTATGGAAGAGGAAATTTAATTTATGAGCAAGTTTGTGTGTTAATGTGTTGGTGTAAGAGACTACAGGTCTGATGGGAGTATTTTCTTTATGTAATTTTGGAAGGCCATAGAGTCTGGGGGGAGAAGGGTTAGTTGGTATGTATTGTTTGGGATACGGAAAAAGGGCTTGAGAATTGTTAAGTTCTTGCTTAAGATGGCAAAGATACTTTTTGGTGGGATCGTTGGAAAGTTTTTCAGTCTGGTTACATTACATATTGGCACCGTTACGTAGACGACATCCTTGTTCTCTGGACCGGTACGACTAGACAAATTGACCTGTTTACTGACTTTCTCAACAACACACATCCTAACATTCAATTCACCACAGAACTACAGAAAGAAGACAAATCTATCAATTTCCTAGACCTGAATATAAACATATCTGAAAACAAACACACTTTCAATATTTTCAGAAAATCGACATACACACACTGTCATCCACAACTCTTCACAACATCCTATTCAACATAAACATTCTGCCTTCCACTACATGATACACAGGTTACTAAGCCTCCCCCTGACAAAATCTCATTTTCTAGAAGAACTACACACCATACAACACATTGCTATGTCTAACGGTTACAGCACAGAACTCATTAACAACATACTACGCCGCAAAATAGTCAAACAAAAACAAAAAATGTACACTACACTTTCTCCTATAACAAAAACACCGGACAAGTACACTTGCTTACCTTATTTTGGACCCCTTTCAGAAAAAGTCGCACACAACGTTCACAAAGCAGGTTTCAAAGTTTCATTTAAATCACAGAATTCCCTCAAAAAAATGCTGTCCCCCAAAAAACACACAGATCTTTTAGAAAAAAGCGGCGTCTCTAAATTGCCACGACTGCGTAGCCAAATATATTGGTCAAACAGGCAGAACTTTCAACACCAGAATCAAGGAACACATACATGCTTGGAAACACAACACCGGTAAATCTCACTTTGCCAATCATTTACTCCAGATAGGCCATACATTCAATCCACACACAGACATTCGTATACTAGAAATAGAAAACCACTACCACACAAGATTAACTTTAGAAAACCTACATATTCATTTAAATAATAACTTATTGAATGAAAACATCAACCATAGTCCTTCTCCTTTACTAAAATTACTATTAGACACCATTCCCACCGCACTCCCACCACCACACCCCGCCGGGGGCGGCACAGCGATGCGCACCGCACCCAGGCTATTGCCCTCCTCCACCCCACGGCCGGGTACTTAAGCCCCTTGCCTCGCCCGACCCCGCGTAGTCGTTTTGTGGCTTCCATCCAGCAGGTAAGAAGTGGCTCAACTTACATTTCTGTTTCTCTGTTTAAAAAAATTTGTCATTTCCTATTTCTATTTCATTCGCTTTTCTTTAGTATTAATGACTTAACCCCCCCCCCCACTTTTTTCTTTCTTCCTGTTTCTTGAATGTTAAATTTATTTCCAAAAAATTTGTAAATTATTTGTAACCTTTATCATAATCTTGTTATATTCACGTACTAATGTTTTGTTTTCTACTTGTATCAGACAACTGATGATGATGGCTAAGCCATCGAAAGCTGTTATTACATTAAATACTTTTGTTGGCAATGACAACCTTTACAATTATTTCATGAAAGATGCCAACGATAACGCACCACAACACCTACGTATAGTTCAATATAGTTCTACTCTATAGTTTGTTCCATCATTCTAATATCGATTTTCATCGAGAGTCGCCCCAAATTTATGCAGTGTGGGGCTCGTAACGCATATTTACTTTCGAGAGTAGTCGGTTCTCTCAGAGTTCTTTCAGAGGTGGCTGAGATTTTGGTCTCCTTGCAGCGTCGGTGGCGTTTCAACACTTTCAAGTTACGACAGACATAAAATCCTTTTTGAAGGAGAGTACTGACTCCGAGATCTCAGTGTCAAAGCCGTGGCCCCTGCAGCATCGTTGATCAGGCGGAACTAGGGTTCAAAATCTGAAAGAAGTTTGACACGAGTTATGTAGGAGAATCGAATTGAATCACTTCTGAGAGAAGAATTCGTACACCCGGCTGCTCTCATCGGTAGTTTTCCGGGGTTTCTTCTGTCAGTTCCAGACTAATGCCGGAGCACGAAAGTCGAATCTTAACCAAAGAGCCATCAACCGCACACTCTTCCCTTCCTCATGTAGTATCCCTTCCCCTCACACATAAATGTATATTTCTATGTTTCCACACTACAGCACATGTCGGGAGACAAGTCGGAACCTTCGAGTTTGTCCTGGTGAGGACGGTGCCGCGTTGGGAGAGATGTCACGAGATACAAGTTATCCACAAGACGAATACATCGGGGTAGGATCTCACTGACTAGTGTGGTAGGAACACCTTCTCATCCCGGAATAGAGTAGATATAACGTGTACTACATAAACGAGATGAATGACCTTAGTACTTTACGAGCTCAGAAACAATAAATACTCTCTCACGATGGGGGGTAATTTGATCACTACGTTATTTGAAGTTCTAACATTTATTAATTTATAACTTTCCAGTGAATTCAAAACAACCTGTAAGGTTTACGTTTAACCATTTTATTTGACTTCACTCCTTCGGAGAAATGTTAGGTGTTTAAAGATATTTTTCATAAGATCATAGAGCACCGACGTACCTGTTTGTCTACTAACGCTTTAAAGTTTTTTTTAAAGAACAGTATTAGAACGGGGGTCTATTGAAATATCATAATGAAAGTACAAGTACACAAAGTACAATCCATTGAACAAAAATGGTTGTATAGGGTTATTTACCTTCTCTTCAAGGCAAATAAATCACCCAAGGAGTTAAGAGGAGCCAAAAAGGGGTACCAGCAAAGGAAAATACAATAACAATTTGAATGAGAAGAATAACGATGAGAAAAAATGTAGAAGAATCACACAAAAGAAACAAAAAGTATCATAAGAATACGAATTACAATACAACAATGAAGAAGAAGACAAATAAGAAGAAGAAGACAAATAATAATAATAATAATAATAATAATAATAATAATAATAATAATAATAATAATAAGAAGAAGAAGAAGAAGAAGAAGAAGAAGAATAGGACGAAAGACCCACAACAACAAGGGACTCAACATTAATCAGAAGAATCACAACAACAATAAGAAGAACCAAAACAAGAAGCAAAAGAAGTACCTGTTGCTCCCTACATGCGAGCCTCCTGCGTCCTCAGTCGCTTCCCGCGCCCTCCTCGCGGCGTCGCCCACCGAATGGCGCCCCATGCGTCGCCGCGCGCAGCAGCCCGGGCCGGCGGAGTTGGCGGTGGCGTTGCGAGGAGCGAGGGACGGGGCGAGACGCCCCAGAAAGTTGGCGCCTTAATTTCCGCGCGCGGGCGCGTGGGCGCGTGGGCGTGGGCGTGGGCGTTTGCTCGCGCCGCGGAGGCTTCGGCCGGGGCTTCTCAGGCGAGCGCCGCCGCGGCCCCTCCCTCCGCGCCACGCGCCATCGGGCGGGGCCGCGTCTTTAGCCCGCGAAGCGGAGCCAGCGCGGAGGACGCGAGAGGAAATGAAAGGGGATGTCGAGATGGCTGCCCTCCCAGTGGGTTCCTGGAACAGAGAGCAGAGGTTTCCGTGCGTCACCAACGATGCTTCGATTTGCAGAAGGTAATTCATTGTAATGTTAGAAGAAATCCACTCTTCTTGTTTATCTTCTGTTGGTTTTGGGGCACGTGATGGCATTCATGTTAACATAACAATAAGAAATATAATTTTTAAATACTGTATACACGCGGTTGAAGATGGTGTATTCTTGAGATTAAAAATTAATTTGTTTAAAACATGATAATTTATTTATCATAAGTATAATTGTCATTATTAAGCTGCAGATGTATAGGCTCGAGGACTGTAGAAATAGGTAAGCAAAATAGGTATTCAGAAACGTAAAATATGCATAAAAAATGCAAAAAAGACATTTAAAAATATAAAATAGACATTTAAAGGTGTAAAATAGGCAATTAAAAACGCACTGTATATTTTTATCCTTGTTTGTATTCTCGTCTAGAAAGTGTCTGAAGTAACCTAATAGTTACCATCATGAAATGTTACCTTTCTGAATTGTTCTGACAAATCCTCGTAGAAATCCTTTCTTCCATTCTTGCACAATTCGAAAAAAAAGACAATCGTGTTAGCTATTTTTTGGCTTTTCATTAAACGCAAGCTAATACTCGAATGCTGCAGAGTAAGACCTGTATTCTCACATTTAATTTATACATAGTGAAAATATTGCAAGATTTTTTAAATAAACATGCATAAAACAAGTGTCGCAACTAGTGGTGTTGCAACATTACATATTTTATCGCATTACATCTAAAAATATATTTTAAAGTTTGCTATTTTCAAAAATTCGGAGAGTTAAACGAAAACGAGATCAGGGGAATGGGTGAATTCAGGGAACGGTTTGTAATATTATCTTTTCACGCGTCATCATATCTACTGCGCTTACCTAGCTCTATTATTTAGAAGTGAAACAGGCAGCAATTTAACAATTATATTGCACTCTGTATGAGCGAAATCACAACTGTAATACAGAACAAATGATTTCTGTGAGTACTGTTTTTTCACTCAAATTACCAATATGTTAAAATGTTTATCACTGTTGCAATACGAGTGCAAATTTGTTGATTTTAATAATTTTAAATCTCCGAAATCAAAGTTTTTTTAATTACATCCCCCACTAATAACATTCTTAATAATTACAGCATATTGGGAGTAAATTAGTTAAAAGTTGTAAACCTTCAATATTATATTGGCTTTGTTTATTCCGTTCATTTGAAATTCAACTGTCCTAATTTCGGCAGAACATGGTAATTTAAGCCATAAAATTGTATCTGAAAAACTTAATTCTGCAAAACACTTCATAAAAGAAGTCAACTTTCAGACGATGTTTATTTCATGCTAACTAACAACAAATCGTAGCATTTAAAATATTACCAAACGTTTAAAAATCGCAATATAATTGCATTAAATTTGTGTTTTCAGGAATGTAATCGAGTTTAACATTAGGAATCAAATATTAACACATTTTTAAGAAGTGGTGTTTTTGATGAAAAAGCTAAACGTAGACTTATTAAGATAGAATTCCGCAATAAAAATCATTCGACACTCCCAGTTGATGAACTTGAAATGCTTGATAAATGACACATGTACAAAATATGTTTCTTTACTTCTCTCGTTTCGAACTAAACATTCAGAAATTTAAAAGAGAATCTAACAGTTTCATCTAACCTGCAGCTCAATTTCCGTCAGGAAACGCCTCGCCGTAGTCGATGGAAGTAACTCTCCCGATAAAGTTTCTGACATTTAAAGGTGAAACGAACCCTGAACAACTCAAACAGAGTAAGTTACATCCACTACGAGAGTCTGTAAAACGAACAAACATCTGGGCGCGGCCGGGCGTCCGGTCAGATTGAGTTGAGAGAACTCGTCGAGTTAAAATGTTAAAGTTACGCTCGCCGGAATATGGGACGAGAGCACGCTACATGCCTCCATAAGCGTGAGACGCAAATCAAAACACGCAAAACAATGCAAGTAGAATTTATATGGCGAATTGATGTTAACTTTGAACGCTTTTAATAAGGTTTTAATGTGCGAATAATTGTTTATAATGCTCTTAATTATCTTTAAAATCTTAATTATTGGTTTAACAACTGAATTTAAAAAATTCGAAACACAGTATTAATTGATGGAAATTTTAATACCAGTCAGTATATTCACTACGGCACTTCGTAAACCAGTGGTTTCAGTGTTTTTTTCTAATTTATATTCAATTATTAAAATTTAAAACAACACAGGTCTCAAAATAACTGTTCAATACAATATTTTCAATTTGATACTTGAGCAGTTCTCTCATCAATGAATCTACTAGGTTGCATTTAACTTTCTACTAATAATAAATAGTATATTTAATCTATTAATAGTACTACTATGAAAGTTTCAACTACGTTTGAAATACTTACAATAGACACATTCAAAACTATCACCCTTTATTATGTTGTTCCTTTTGGTATCTTTTTTATCGTCGTACACATTGATCAAACACTAAGCACTATCACATTTCGCTCCATTCATTATACCACTTCGCCGATGACACCATCTGAATGGGTCCATAGACCTTAATTCCGGGATATCAACGACAACACGGAACTTCTCCATGCCTCTCACTCAAAATTACAAGATGATAAATAATGAAGTCTTATTTCCAAATCAAACACACTGAAAAGCCGGGCTCACGTGATATGACGTGCGGCGTACAAGAGACAGACTGCGGTAATGGAAATGTCCTGGAGGTCAGAAGGGCAGTGACGTAAGCTTTCTCTGGCGGTCGACGGCATTCTGCAGGAAGGGGAGAGCGAATGCCGGGGTCAAGGTCACGCTAGGTGAATAAGCCTATCGGATTTATGACGGGCCTTAGCGCTGTTGGCACTGCCTGTTCGTTTGCATAACGACACGCTCGGCTACTGCCCCCCCCCCACACGCACACACACACGCACACATACACACGCGCACGCACACACGCACACATACACACGCGCACGCACACACATACACACGCGCACGCACACACATATACACACGCGCACGCACACACACATATACACACGCGCACGCACACACACATATACACACGCACACACACACACATATACACACGCGCACGCACACACACATATACACACGCACGCACACACATATACACACGCACGCACCCACACATATACACACACATACACACACATACACACACATATACACACATATACACACATACATACACACACATATATATACACACACACGAACGAACACACACACACACAGACGAACACATTTACATGTATACAAGTAGACGGTTCCATACACAGGGGACTCTCTACATTCATTAAAGGTGGCCTTGAAGAGACTGCCACCTAGCACGAGAAGGAGGTGGCCTCCTTTACACGCTCCCGTTTCCTGATCAATTACAACACGTAGAGTTTCGTTGAATGGATGACAGGGTGATCGTGAGAGGTAAATGATTGTTAAATGCTTATAGATAGGATGTAGATTCAGAAGTACTACACTGGGTGATGGGAAGCCAACCACAGGATAATCCTGTGACAATCACAACACCCATGCCTTACATTGGGCCCCAACCAGCAACCATGGGCACCACATACTGGAGCACGTTCCTACGTCAACGAGGACAGGTGTATATATTTTGATGTATGGCGAGTGTTAGAAAGGATAATAAAAGTGGAATATTTTATGAGAATTGTCTCTTCAATCGTGAATGCTTTCGCAAGTTTAAGTTCTCAGATTATGCAATTTTCAATTACTTTATTCTAGAGTTGTATACCAGACGAAAACAAAGTTTTGGATAATACCTAAAACTCCTTCGAGCAGAAGTTTTTTGAAAATAAAACAAAGTATTGGAACATTAAACGGTAAAAAACAACTTTGGATGAAAACCTGCAGTGATAAAAAAGGAAATTAGGAATATTTTAAAATATATTTACTTTTTCTCCCTAACAACTCTTGTATTTCCTTTACGAATTAAAAAACTTAAAGAGAAAATATCTTCGTAGGAAGAATAAAAAGATTGCAAAACTGATCAGGAAGTTGTTTGGTACAGCACAGAATTAATCCCACACAAAAACAATGGAAAGCGCGAGAAAGAACAAACGAAATCCGACACGCTTCTTCTGTCTCTTAGTAAGCTGACCGAATCTAAAAACAAAAAATCTTGCGACAGAATAAACAAAGGCCTTCAGCGGCCATGAAATGCAACAAAGTTACCACTTTACCAAATATTATGTCCGTTCCCTTCTTCCATCCATTCCTTTCTTTACCTTCGGTTCCTTTTTCCGCCCCAATTCTGAAGTTCCAAATCGTTTTTTCGTTCGACAAAAAGCCTATAACCAAGTTAAGCAACGTTTTATTTGCAAGTCATTAAAACACAAATATTAGATAATAAATAACACTGTAATACACAAGCAGAAATGTATTTTAAATGTTCGGACTTATATTAGAGCTTTGTGATTACTGATTAAACATTTCTTATTGCATTTAGAGATTATATGTCGTTCGGTGATATCGAGAACGTTTTTCAAGATATTTTTCATAAAAGAAATGAACTTTGATTATAGTATATTTCAATCCATACTATCATGCCGACTTAAACCACAATTAATCCTGCATATCGTCGATTACAATTCGTACACTAAATAACAATCCTACAAGTATTCTGCATTCCATTAGTGCATTCTATTAGTTAAGCACTTTATTTTAGCAATGTATTTTAACTTCAGTAGGCTTTCAGAGAAATATTATTTATGCAGAGAAATACAGAAACAAAGCAGGTTTCTACAAATTACGGTCGTATCCTGACCTTATTTTTTTATAGGAGCATAATCACTATCTACATGTGCTGTGAAAAAAATGAACTGCCGTCATGCACTTGAAATTACTGAGCAAACTACGAAACTTTCCACTTTTCACACCGCAAGTAGAAGTTCGTGCGAGGTATGTTCCAATGAAATGACAAAGTCCTTGCAGCACGGCATTTATTCTTCCTGGCACTTGTTTCGTGACGTTTAGAAAGTAAAACACAAAGTTATGCCAATGTGTTCCGGCTGCATGCAAGTACAGTTAACTTCGCTAACAAGAAACGCAAGTTATAGCAAGTTTAAGAAACATGCTATACTTCGATTGTTTTGTGCAGTGAGCAGTATACCTCTATCTTCGTAAGGATTCATAACAAGCTTGAAAACGTGCACAGCGTTCCACACTTATGAACAGATTACGGCAAATCAGTATTTTTATTTATTAATGAGACATTATTATTTCTCTCGTATGCGCTTACCTTATTGTATCACTATAATGAGGGTGACCGGTGTAACACCTATCATAGTATATGTATAGGGATATAATAGGGAAGCATAAGAAAGGCACATTGAAGAAAATGAACTTTTCTTGTATTCCAGCATTATAAACGAACTGCTTCGTTACAAGAAATCGTTCATAAATTGACATCTTATGACACAAATTTTGACACATTAGCAGTTTACGATACGAATAATTGTATCAACATACATTTAGCCAATTGCAGCGACAAAATCGTGGGGAGTTAGCGGTAAACGGAACAGCAGACATCTCTCACAGATGTCAAATTCCCGACAGTCACAAAAAATTGTTTTCTAAACTTTACTTCTATTCTCTTATGAATTTATAATGTTGTTTAACAAAAAAAAAGTATGCCACTCCTGTATATTGTATACTGCATCGCAAAATGTTTATTGAATTCGTACAACTTTGAAAAGTCGCTCCTAACCTTGCTCGTTTTCAAAGCATGTACTCATGCAATAAAGCTTTACATATTAAAATAGTCTCATAATGTGTGTGCACTATTAAACGCTACAACATCTTAAATTGAGATTTTAGTTGTAAAACATGTGGATGTTAATTAAGCCCAGATCTAGGCAAGCAATAGCACAACTAGAGTAGTCGCGGTCAGAATGCGGATATTTCTCTTTCCCTCCTCTTTCCCTCCTCTTTCCCTCCTCTTTCCCTCCTCTTTCCCTCCTCTTTCCCTCCTCTTTCCCTCCTCTTTCCCTCCTCTTTCCCTCCTCTTTCCCTCCTCTTTCCCTCCTCTTTCCCTCCTCTTTCCCTCCTCTTTCCCTCCTCTTTCCCTCCTCTTTCCCTCCTCTTTCCCTCCTCTTTCCCTCCTCTTTCCCTCCTCTTTCCCTCCTCTTTCCCTCCTCTTTCCCTCCTCTTTCCCTCCTCTTTCCCTCCTCTTTCCCTCCTCTTTCCCTCCTCTTTCCCTCCTCTTTCCCTCCTCTTTCCCTCCTCTTTCCCTCCTCTTTCCCTCCTCTTTCTCACTCTCTCTGCGCCATGGAGTTTGCAAATCAGCACGGACAAAATGGACATAATTATCTCTTTTTAAGCAACTTCCAGTACCCGACGACAGCAAAGTTTCTTAAGGTTCATACCAATAGTAATTATATTTCAATTATATAATTAGACCAGGTTTCTTCCTGCTTATGTTGAAATATCCCTCTTAATGTTAAGCCGAATTATCTTATTCACATATTTTATTTAATCCTAATATTAGTTATAAAAGATGAGCCTCAAATGCGGTATTATTATGAGGTATTGTACCGGGTTCTCCCCACAACTGTGGGTTATGTCCGTAACTTTTAAGTGATTAACGATATCTAAATGCAATTATCTCTCAAAAAAGCAGAATCTTGGGTAAAACAATATCCCGTAGAGATATTGTTTGTAATACTTTTAGTTTACGAGAATTGTAATCATATTTCATTATTTAAGTAAAACTACACATTTTTATCACTTGCAATGGACAGATTATAAAATGGGGAACACAGTGATGAATCATTTGTTAATGTTTTTAATTTATGCATAAACTTATACTTTTTGACATGTGATTTTAAATTAAACGGATAAAGTTCCTTTAGTAGCCCTTGCAAAAGTCGCCTTTCGAACAGGTGGCCTTCACAATGACGAGACTGCTACGGGGAGAGTGAAATAGATGACAGTGAGGAATAGTCTCGTATCTACAGCAAATCCATCGTCTGGACACGAAGGGCAAAGGAACAAACGTTAATTTTAACGATCAGAATGGGCTATTTTTGCCATTGATTCATCAGAATTGAATTTTTTTGTCCTCCGATTTAAAATTTATATGCATCAATTTGGACCGTAACAAAACAATACAATCATATCATCGGTCCTTGCACACACGAGAGGGCGGAGGGAGGAGGGAGGAGGGAGGAGGGAGGAAGGCGAAGGGAGGAAGGCGGTGGGCGAAAGGCGGAGGGCGAAAGGCGGAGGGCGAAAGGCGGAGGGCGAAAGGCGGAGGGCGAAAGGCGGAGGGCGAAAGGCGGAGGGCGAAAGGCGGAGGGCGAAAGGCGGAGGGCGAAAGGCGGAGGGCGAAAGGCGGAGGGCGAAAGGCGGAGGGCGAAAGGCGGAGGGCGAAAGGCGGAGGGCGAAAGGCGGAGGGCGAAAGGCGGAGGGCGAAAGGCAGAGGGCAGAGGGCAGAGGGTGGAGGGCAGAAGGTGGAGGGCAGAAGGTGGAGGGCAGAAGGTGGAGGGCAGAAGGTGGAGGGCAGAAGGTGGAGGGCAGAAGGTGGAGGGCGGAGGGCGGAGGGCGGAGGGCGGAGGGCGGAGGGCGGAGGGCGGAGGGCGGAGGGCGGAGGGCGGAGGGCGGAGGGCGGAGGGTGAAGGGTGGAGGGGGAAGGGCGGAGGGGGAAGGGCGGAGGGGGAAGGCGGAGGGCGGAATACCTTCCAGGGCGAAACCGCGCTGGGAGCGGCTGATCAACAAACGCCGCTGCCGCCGCCGCTGCCGCCTGTGCGTCGCGAGCGCCCGAGCGCTGCGCAAACAGCGGCGCGACGCCCCGCGGCGCTGCGACTGGAGGGCCCCGGCCCGGCGGCCGGAGGGCGCCCCCAAGCCGACGCCACGCGACGCAGCGCCCGAGCCCTCGGCGGAAAGGGAAATCGAGGGACAAGCTGGACTGGCAGGAGCGACCACTGGGAGAGCAGAGGAAATGGGGATGGGGATCCCAGAATAATCGAAATAATAAGTTTCAGGTGGGAAGGTATGAAGGCTTAGACATGAATAACAGCAAATCCTGAAGTTAAGAGAAATTCTTACCACTATATTCTAAAATATTCCCAATAATAATAATAATAATAATAATAATAATAATAATAATAATAATAATAATAATAATAATAATAATAATAATTTACAAGACTTAGAGGAAGAATGAAAGGGAAATCAGTAGGTGCCCTACAGCAGACACTGAAAACACACAAAGATAAAGCGATTCTCTAAATTTCCTAGGATAATAAATCCATACTTTATTAACATGTATAAGGACAAATAAAAGCGCTGGTTCCCACGGCCATACTTCTGTAGCAATTTGGTTGTCCGGGAGACTCCGCGTCTTAGGCACAGGTAACAACGTTTTGACCGCTATTCTGCGACGTGTCTCAGGGTGAAATGCTGCATTTCGCTCTGAAGAAAGGTCACAGAAAGGCGGCCGAAACGTGGGCACCCGTATCTAGGATGTGGCGTCTCCCGGATAGACAAGTAGCTAATGTGTAATGACTTTTATTCGATAGGCACAAAGGACTTTACAATCAAAGAAGGATAGATTTAAAGTTCCTTTCTTTTTTCAAGCGAAAATGTGCGAGCATATGACTTAATTGGCGTAGTCAATTGATTTGTTCGAGCGCTCGTGGTATTTGAGTGAAAGTGATCTGAGTGCAGTTTTGAATGTCATTTTGGATTATCGAATTTAAGTGGCTCAAAGGCATCTTACGCCGAGACCGATGTGTTGCTGAAGGCCCGATGCACTCGCACATCACCCAGTAAAGTTGAAGAAGAATAGCTGAATTGGTAGACCTGATATAACATGGAGGATTTGGATATTGGATGTGACCGTGGCAGATCAATATATTTTAAAAATAAATTCATTTCTTTCGTATTTATTTTGATGCTCTTGTAATATTATGCGATTATTAATTATCAGGATGCCTGAGGGAATTGGCGCCTGAAGAATGTCAGTAGTTAGTATTGGCAAATGGTCGAAAGGATTGGCTTAAGAGTGAATGAAATGGTGGGTGTCAGGGTGCATTTCCTTATAACCAGATAAATTGGAGGATTGATGAAAAGTCGGAAAATGACCAGACGAGCTGATAGATTGTCGGTTGAAATTGCATTTGGCCCCCAAAATAGATGAATAACCGGGGAGAACAGATGTGGAGCCGTTGGCCGTCCATCCGGCAAGAGAATGCAAAGGCAGGGGAAGATGAATGAAGAGAAAGGGATCGATCGAGGTTGAGAAAGGGGGCAAGAGAGGATAAGGGAGGGGGGAGACGGGGCGAGCAAGGGTGAGAGGAAGCAAGCGAGTGTGAGAGAGCGAGCAAGAGTGAGAGGGGGCGAACGAGGGGGGAAGCGAGCGAGGGTGAGAGGGAACAAGGATGGAAAGGAGCAAGAGTGGGAGGGAGAGAGGGTGGAAGTGAGCGAAAGAGTGAGGGTGGGAGGGAGCGAGGGAGGGTGGGAGGGAGCGAGCGAGGGAGGGAGCGAGCGAGCGAGGGAGGGTGGGAGGGAGCGAGCGAGGGAGGGTGGGAGGGAGCGAGCGAGGGAGGGTGGGAGGGAGCGAGCGAGGGTGGAAGGGAGGGAGCGAGGGTGGGGAGGGAGGGAGCGAGGGTGGGAGGGAGCGAGCGAGGGTGGGAGGGAGGGAGCGAGCGAGGGTGGAAGGGAGGGAGAGAGCGAGCGAGGGTAGGAGGGAGCGAGGGTGGGAGGGAGCGAGCGAGGGTGGGAGGGAGCGAGCGAGGGTGGGAGGGAGCGAGCGAGGGTGGAAGGGAGGGAGGGAGCGAGCGAGGGTGGAAGGGAGGGAGGGAGCGAGCGAGGGTGGAAGGGAGGGAGGGAGCGAGCGAGGGTGGAAGGGAGGGAGGGAGCGAGCGAGGGTGGAAGGGAGGGAGGGAGCGAGCGAGGGTGGGAGGGAGCAAAAGACGGTGGAAGGGAGCGAGCGAGGGTGGGAGGGAGGGAGAGAGCGAGCGAGGGTGGAAGGGAGGGAGAGAGCGAGCGAGGGTGGGAGGGAGCGAGCGAGGGTGGGAGGAAGCGAGCGAGGGTGGGAGGGAGGGAGGGAGCGAGCGAGGGTGGAAGGGAGGGAGAGAGCGAGCGAGGGTGGGAGGGAGCAAGCGACGGTGGAAGGGAGCGAGCGAGGGTGGGAGGGAGGGAGAGAGAGAGCGAGCGAGGGTGGAAGGGAGGGAGAGAGCGAGCGAGGGTGGGAGGGAGCGAGCGAGGGAGGGAGAGAGCGAGCGAGGGTGGAAGGGAGGGAGGGAGCGAGCGAGGGTGGGAGGGAGCGAGCGAGGGTGGGAGGGAGCGAGCGAGGGTGGGAGGGAGCGAGCGAGGGTGGGAGGGAGCGAGCGAGGGTGGGAGGGAGCGAGCGAGGGTGGGAGGGAGCGAGCGAGGGTGGGAGGGAGCGAGCGAGGGATCGAATGAGGGAGTGAGCGAGTGTGGGAGCGAGGAAGGGGTGAGAGAGGGAGGGGAGAGGGAGGAAGCAGCTAGGGCCGTGTAGCCCCTAGGGCTGGAGAGGCCGGGAGGCAGCTGGCCTGCGCTCTGCAATAACACGGCGCGCGCACGATAACAGCAGCTAGTGGGGATACTGTTGGCACACAAGAGAAGCAAGGAAACAGAAACTTTTATGTTGATCCAATACTCGAAAAGTCCGCTCTCGTGGAATCAATGATGTATACTCAAAGAATTCCCTCGAAAAAGCACATCGCCTCCAGCTGATATCTGTCCCAGGAGCCATCTCTAGGCAATATCCGTTAGCGAGAAATCAAAATCGCTACGCGTATTGCCAAAATAAATTAAATAAAAATTTTGAGGAGTGTGCACGGTGAGTTCTGTGTGATCACTTGAGAAGCATCTCTCTTACAAAAGAGAAAATAAATTAATAAATAATTTTAATTCATTTTGATAATCGTAATCTATCATTATATAAAAAATGTATAACGCGTACAAGCATAGTTTCAATTTCACAACTCTGCTGCGGTTTGTAGCGTGCCTTGCGAGTTCGAATTTTAACTTGGTTTTCTTCGTAGAGTAAATCATACCAATTCCTACACGTAACCTCTCCTTTGAAAGTAATAAAAAATGTGTTTAAGGGATTTAATAAACGTGCTTGAGCGGTAGATAGCAGTGAGATTTCCAGTGACGCCTCCAGCATTCGTAATTCATCGTTGCTTTTTCGTCCGCCAAAGCGGAGTGCACATCCCGATTATATTTTCTTCCTGGGGCTTTTTCCAGCTTTAGAGGATGCCGAATTTGCCTATCCGCGCTGAGATCCCTCTATGTCCCTGGGGGATATTCCCATGTGTCCATTGGGTTACCTATACTATACTACATTCCCATGTGTCCATGGGGATACATATTAACCTTTACACTAGACACACTTGCGGGCTCCACGGTATACGATCAGCAGAGTCACAAGGCCTTCCGGGACAACACACATACATGAAAGACAAGGGACAAACAACCAAACCCACGGCGGGGCTCGAACCCGTGACCCTTCAGACCGAAGCGCCGAGTCGGCACACGCTCTAGCTACCTCGTCTATCCTGGTCTGCTGGAGGTCACATCCCGATGACATGTCTATTATCGGCCCACTTTTTTTTACGTAAATAACTGTACACGTAAAAGACGCAACTCTACATAAAAGCTGTGATAAAGACATCAAGATCCTTGCAAATGAATTATTTTTCATCAAATATTTATTAAAAAGGAAAGGCAAGCTCCATTTCTTTACATAAGATTTTCTTAACAGATTTGACTGAAATTCATTGACTAGTCAGAGATGAAGAGGTAAGAAAACGGAAGAAATATACATACATCATTTTTTCTTCTTCTTCCTGTTCCATCTATACTTAACACTTCCACACCGCCTCTTCTTGTGTCATTCAACATCCTTTTTTCCTTTCAGATGGTACTTCATAAATAATCGCGAAATTCTTTCTTTTCTTTCTTATCTATTCTTTAAAAAAGGTATCTCTATGAACCTATGTATTCCAATGTATGTATGTACTTTGGCACAACAGCTCTTTCCGAGCTAATTCCTACCAGCAGCCTCCCGATGTATTCCAATACCTTTCCAATTATATTATCAGTATCCCGTTATTTTTGAATTTCTTAATTTCTGCTGAAATTTTATTTTGTGCAGCCTTTAACTTTACTGAAACACCTCGCTGCTTGAATTTGGTTTTCTTTCTCTTTCTGTAATTCACAATTCATTACTACACCGAAGAATTGTATAATATAATTTTATTTTCGTGTCTCGTCTTTTTTATGATTACTGGCACTCTTTGTATTAGATAAAGGTAAAAATGAAAACGAAAACTTAACTTTAACAAGCACAATTTCGTTAATAAGACAATAACAGATGACGATGATGAAGCATAAAATCTCAAAAATGGTGTCATTGAGTCAATTGATGAAGTAAATTTGGAAGAAACTGCACAACCACACACAAGAACAGGACTCAATAAGTCGGCTTTAACAAATGTAGCAATAATAGTACTTCCGTGTTCCTTTTATCTAGTTCCCCCACAAAGAGACACGTCATCTCTGGTTGCGTAGGCTTCCGCGGCCGGAGTTTATGTTAGCTGGGCTATCCGGGACGAGCCGCGTCAATGTCATGGTGGCTAACGTTTCGGCCAGCGTATTGTGGCCTTCTTCAGAGCGTACTGCTGCCAGATGGCTAGCGCGCAGGCCTTATATGGAGGAGAAGGGGAGGGCGGGATTGGTCAGGTAGCTGACCAATAGGAGGCGGGCAGGTGGCGCGGGATTGGTGGAAAAAAGGACGGGGCCGTAACGGGGTGGAGAAGCAAGATGGGATCACGGGGAAGGTGGCAATAGAGAGAGGGAGAAATACAGAAAAGGATAAAAACGAAAAAGGGAGAAATTCTCACAAGGGAGGCCGCCTGAGGGGGCAAGGAGCCATCAGCCAATCAGCGGCCGCGATGGAGGCCCGTCATAGGTCGACCGTAGGGGTGTGTCCTCTGGGGTGGGCGCCGGATTGGCGGGCCTTGAAGGCCCGTTTACAGGTGGTACTGAGGCGGAGGCCATCATCACGGTTTAGGTACCACCATGGCATTGACGCGGCTCGTCCCGGATAGCCCAGCCAACACGTCATCTCTGACCGGAGGCGCGAGACGACCACTTAACTCCCAACAGCAAGGCCATCGTAGCGCCACCGCTTAGCCCTCAGCGGTGTCCTAAAAAAGCAACACGGCGCGAACGCACCCCACCCCACCGCATCCCTGTACCGCCCACACGACACTCCCCGACTCGAAGGCGCCCTCCGCCCTCATACTGCCTGTCCCGCCGCCACTCGTAACACGCGTTGTTTTCCCGCCCTCTCCTCCCCCCGACCCTACTTTCCCGCCTAGACACACAGGATGTGATAAAAAAACGATGAAACACTTTTATTACAAAAAAAGTACAAAGCTTAAATTGGCTTAAAGTTTCGAATCTAATGCCCCGTCGAATCTAACGCACCTCATATTTGAAGCAAAAATTATGAAAAAAAGCATTTGCATCCAATATAATGCACATCCATGACTGAATAATAGGTAAGGTATTTAAATTTACATATTTCATCAACAGATTTATCGTATTCACAATTAGCATTCAAACTGCTTTACTGCATTCTGCTTTAATTTTATATATTCTTTACGCTTTAATAAAGCATAATAAGACGTTCTGCTTCGTTTGCCCTCCATAGAGTAAATAAAATCCTCAATAATAAACTAATGATAAAAGAAATGAAGTTCAATTTAAAACCTCCAAAACTCATGGTAGTAAATCTAGCGAGTAAGAAGGGTGTGTTCAGACAGAAACACTTTCTTTGGCCAAAAAATCGCGAATTAAAAAGCGACGTGTGGCACGGTGCATGAACAAGGAAGCAACTGGATAATTTTTCTGGTCGTCTCATTATCGGTTACAATGCTTTACACAAATTCATACAAGATGTTAAGTTCTTTGGTAATCACTCGAAATAATCTGTTTGAAAGAACACGTTTTGCCCCGTTTTACACGTATTCCTGTTTTTGACGTCGAAAAACGTCACTTTGCCCATCTTCAAAACCCACTCATTTCCGCTTTTAAATTGTTCGTATCCTTTGCTTCCACATCCTTTGCTATCTTCTGCTACCACATTATTGTCATACACTGATTTTAACATTTTATGAACTTCATGTTCCCTTTTTTTGCTACTTGAAACACAACTTCATGTTAATGAGTTTTTCAAAATCCTTTAC
Source organism: Gryllus longicercus (assembly GCA_038098605.1). NCBI lineage: Eukaryota > Metazoa > Arthropoda > Insecta > Orthoptera > Gryllidae > Gryllus > Gryllus longicercus. The sequence continues at coordinate 2,084,724 of JAZDUA010000139.1, forward strand.
GCGAGACGGACACGGTATTGACGACCTCACTCTAGTGTGTCTGGAAGTTGACTGACCACTCGGAAAGTGTTCCATTCCAACACTGCCCATCTCAACGGAACAAAATAATGGACACTTTAGGTCAAATGCATGTAGCATTAGCAATAGCTGCTAAAAAAATTAATTCACCACATTTTTAATTACAACTTGTACTCACCCCTGTTCTTCCCGCACCCTCGTCCGCGCTCGCGCCCCGCTCCACTCGTGTGGACCCAGCCACCCTATCACATTCCGGCGCGCGCCCGAGACCCTCTGCATTCGTGTCATCCCTTCCTAACACCCCACCACATCCCAGCCAAGGCCAGCCAGTTCTCTCCCCCCGGACCGCCCACATGGCCCCGCCACGCATCCCAACCCGCCTCCCCAGACCACGCATCACAACCCGGGCCAGGGTGTGCTCCAGTTCCGTTCCGCCCGGGTGGCCCCGCCCACCCTCGGGCACCGCACCCATCCCATAGCGCGCTCGAGCCCCGCTTCACCCGCGTGGCCCTCCCACCTACCGCACCGCACTCATCCCATAGCGCGCTCGAGCCCCGCTTCACCCGCGTGGCCCTCCCACCTACCGCACCGCACTCATCCCATAGCGCGCTCGAGCCCCGCTTCACCCGCGTGGCCCTCCCACCTACCGCACAGCATTCATCCCATAGCGCGCTCGAGCTCCACCCACCCCACCGCTCCCCAACCCATCCCATAGCGAGCCCCGCTCCGCTCGTATCGCCCCGCTCACACGGCGCACCCGAGCTCAGGTCAGCGCAGCGGGCGCTCTCACACCCTTCCCGCGTGGCACACATCGCTCCGCTCGCAGCGCCACGCCCACCCATCGCACCGCACCCCACACCAGGCCAGCGCGCGCTCGCGTTCCGCCGCCGAGCGGCTCCTTTCACGCGTCCATTTGCGGGCACGGGCGGCGCGTGCAGCACAGTGGCCCGATGCGCGGGTCACATCCGTTACGCAGAGAAGCCGTCAGTTCTTATCAGCAACACTTGCATCAAAACATGCTAGATACAATGCTTTAGACACTATTGCTAAAGCAAAATGTAGTGAATAGAAATTAAAAACTTTCTGACGTGGGCCGTTGTAAGAACTTGATATATTTTGTGTCCCATTTTACTAAATTACGCTGTGTTCATATTAAAATAAAATAAGAAAATTAACTATGTCACAGTGAACTATAATGGGTTAAGTTAATATAGTTATCATTAAGATTTGTATTAAAAGTAAAACGCCGTAAAAAGTCATTTGCTTGATCGAGTGGCGTAGTCGACATGAAGAAAATGACAGCTATAACTAATATTCCCATTTACACACATGTATATTAGTAAATTTAACTCTTTTTTTTCCAAAATCGCTTCTCGTCCTTATCCTCGCCCCTATTTTCTCGGTTTACCTACTCTTATAAACTTGCATGCAACTCATTACTGCAAAGGTTGGAACCTCAGTTGGAAACTTGTCCCTCCGGAAAAGAACTTTAAAGGAGAAAACTCGCAGAATTTGTTGTAGTTTTGCAACAGATCACGCTCCAACTAAGGGGAATACTGCCAACACTTACGACGGTAAGGGCAACCGAAGTTAAAGCGCTCGGAATCCGTACTCACTCTTTCACTCGTTTACTCAAGTACTCACTCGCTCAGCCACTCACTCGCTCAGCCACTCACTCGCTCAGCCACTCACTCGCTCAGCCACTCACTCGCTCAGCCACTCACTCGCTCAGCCACTCACTCGCTCAGCCACTCACTCGCTCAGCCACTCACTCGCTCAGCCACTCACTCGCTCAGCCACTCACTCGCTCAGCCACTCACTCGCTCAGCCACTCACTCGCTCAGCCACTCACTCGCTCAGCCACTCACTCGCTCAGCCACTCACTCGCTCAGCCACTCACTCGCTCAGCCACTCACTCGCTCAGCCACTCACTCGCTCAGCCACTCACTCGCTCAGCCACTCACTCGCTCAGCCACTCACTCGCTCAGCCACTCACTCGCTCAGCCACTCACTCGCTCAGCCACTCACTCGCTCAGCCACTCACTCGCTCAGCCACTCACTCGCTCAGCCACTCACTCGCTCAGCCACTCACTCGCTCAGCCACTCACTCGCTCAGCCACTCACTCGCTCAGCCACTCACTCGCTCAGCCACTCACTCGCTCAGCCACTCACTCGCTCAGCCACTCACTCGCTCAGCCACTCACTCGCTCAGCCACTCACTCGCTCAGCCACTCACTCGCTCAGCCACTCACTCGCTCAGCCACTCACTCGCTCAGCCACTCACTCGCTCAGCCACTCACTCGCTCAGCCACTCACTCGCTCAGCCACTCACTCGCTCAGCCACTCACTCGCTCAGCCACTCACTCGCTCAGCCACTCACTCGCTCAGCCACTCACTCGCTCAGCCACTCACTCGCTCAGCCACTCACTCGCTCAGCGACTCACTCGCTCAGCCACTCCCTTCGTAGAAAGCCCGTGTGATTCGTCCAAGAAGATGCGCTCGCCGGCCATCGTGATCGCCGCTGAAAGAGCTACACTCGCGAAAGTCTTTGGCGGCGCGGCGCGGCGCGCCGCGCGCGGTCGATTCGGCGGCTGTCGATCGCGGCGAGCCTCGATTCATTCGCGGCATTGGCGCTGGATGATAGAACGATCTACCTTTCTAAGCTTCGCTCGCGCGCAATTGAGCGAAAGAACTCGCTCCGCATGAAGGGCCGCGGCTCCGTGAATGGAAACGCGGCGCCCAACGGGACAAACGCCGGCGCAACAAAACGAGACTGCACTGCAAGTCGTATATTGAGTGTATCGCGGCCGGACACGCCACCAATTCATGCCAATTAACGGACAAGTGACTGTACGTGAATGTAACAACTCCAAGAGAGTGCGATGTAAACTTGTTATTTGTATATTTGCTCATAAAGAACTGATTGAGAAGGTTTCGTGGAATGCAAAAATAGAAATAGCGTAATAAAAATATATAATATAACCAAACATTCACATGCAATTTATGTGTAAAATTCACGGTATACATTTTTGTTACGGTTTCTGACTATCTTAATATATAATAAACAATACATAACTAGCGATGCTACATCACATACTTTCTCGCATTATTTTAACGGTTTTACAATATTATAATACTACATGAACCTGCAAATGTGTTGGGATCATAAAAAAACTTACTTTTGTATTTGAACCCAATTTTGTTGGTTTATCACGCAAACCACATTACCACAACACGTACAACGTTTCATATAAACTCAGCCTCCCCGACGCTTAAAAAAGTTGAAAATTTGAATTTCCAATTTTCAAAAATTAACAGATTTTAATGTACATTATTTCCAAATTTAGAATTAAAAACAGATTTCCATTATAGAAAACCATCTCCATCTTCAATATTCAGTTGTTGAAGAACGCCGAAAAAAAAACATTTGCATTTGACGAAAATGACGAGAGTTCAAAAAATGGAACCTTTTTTTCAAACCATTTTTATAAACTTATTTTATCATAGGATATTGTAAAACAACAGACTGTAAGAGCTCGCGAAACCAATTGTTCGAACAATCGTATCAACGATACCAGTTGTTTTATGATTCCATAAAAATATGCATAATCCATGCAGCAAATTATACAGTAATATCTCAAAGTAACAATGCCTACTATACGACGGATTATTTTAATTCGCGAAGCTCTAGTTAATTTTCTCTCCAGCCTTTGCGCGCGACGTGCAAAGCCCAAGAAAGGTGATGGCGTTGCCATCGTGTAAAAATGAGTTTCAGGGGCCGTGGAGCGTGCTGGGAGGGGTGAGGGAGGGGGAGGGGGCTAGACCGGCACTGGAGGCCTTGCCGCGGGCAAAGGCCGTGCACAGAGGCACCGACTACCCTCAATTTAATTAACGACGTCGAAGCTTAAGGCAGCGTTGGAGTTAGCCCGACACCAACGTAACACGAGAATAATCGTCAAAGAATTAACCGGAGACGCAAAGAGATTACAAAATTAGTGGACTGAGCAAATAATTAATAACCAATTTGCACGGCAAAACGTTGTCAGATAGAATTAATTTAGTGAAGAGTAAGAAATATAAGGTAGATAAGTGTATTAATGCTTCGTTTCATTCTGCAGATCTACAAAGAGACGAAATAATTCAACGAATAGGATTATTTTGCTTTTGTTTACTCTCCAGGGAATAATATACAATTTTTATTGAAACAGTTTGTTTGAAACAATGAACTATCCATTTATTTCTGAACATAATAAAAGGCAAAATCTACTGTATTTAAATGTCTGGCAGAAAAAGCATGTTCAAAAGAAAACGAAAAATTGCAAGACTCCAATCACATCTAGACGCTCCGATGCTTAGAAGCATCCCTTAGAAGATAACTAGTGTCATAAAACCACAAAAATACTGCTGATAAAACCACACATACGGTTTTACAAAAATTAATGAACACACAACTCAAGAACAATAAATAAATTAAACTGCACTAACAAAGTACAACGGTTCTAAACATACGAACAGTATGAAAAAGTTGCTGTCCTACTAGGCAGCACATGAATTCAGTATATACATGCAGATTGAGATTATGCGAAATAATTCAATTGAATATTTGCGATTTTTATTCAAAATCGAAACTAATTTACTGTTTCGCTTTCGAAATAATACGCGTGAAACCATATGAGGCCAAATTCCCGAAATTGGGGGAAAAATTGGAAAAAACTTAATTTCGTAGTTTCTATCTGAAAACAAATTTGTAAGTACATCTCTTGGCGAGAAATTCAATGGTGCAAAGTAGACGACAATCCGACTATTAGTTTTAAAATTAAACGCTTGAAACAAAATGAAGCCTACATCCCGAAATTGGGGGAAAAATTGGGAAAAAACTTAATTTCGTAGTTTCTTTCTGAAATCACGTATGTAAGTACAACTCTCGACGAAAAAATTCAATAATGCAAAGCAGACGACAATCCGACTATTAGTTTTGAAATTAAACGCTTGAAATCAAATAAAGCCCAAATCCCGAAATTGGGAGAAAAATTGGAAAAAAATTAATTTCGTAGTTTCTATCTGATATCTCGTATGTAAGTACATCTCTCGACGAGAAACTCAATGGTACAAAGTAGACGTTAATCCCACTATTAGTTTTGGAATTACACGCTTGAAACCAAATGAAGCCCAAATTCCGAAGTTGGGGAAAATTGGATAACACTTAATTTCGTAGTTTCTATCTGAAAACAAATTTGTAAGTACATCTCTCGGCGAGAAATTCAATGGTGCAAAGTAGACGACAATCCGACTATTAGTTTTAAAATTAAACGCTTGAAACCAAATGAAGCCTAAATCCCGAAATTGGGGAAAAAATTGGAAAAAACCTTAATTTCGTAGTTTCTTTCTGAAATCACGTATGTAAGTAAAACTCTCGACGAGAAATTCAACAATGCAAAGCAGACGTCAATCCGACTATTAGTTTTGATATTAAACGCTTGTAATCAAATGAAGCCGAAATCCTGAAATTCGGGAAAAAATTGGAAAAACTTAATTTCGTTGTTTCTATCTGGAATCACGTATGTAAGTACATTTCTCGACAAGAAATTCAAGGGTGCAAAGTAGACGTCAATCAGACTATTAGTTTTGAAATTATACGCTTGAAGCCAAAAAAAGACCAAATCCGCTAAATTGGGAGAAAAATTGGGAAAAACATAATTTCGTAGTTTCTATATGAAATCACGTATGTAAGTACAACTCTCGACGAGAAATTCATTGGTGCAAAGCAGATGTCAATCCCACTATCAGCTTTGAAATTAAACGCTTGAATTCAAATGAAGCCCAAATTCCGAAATTGGGGGAAAAGTTGGAAAAAACTTAATTTCGTAGTTTCTATCTGAAATCACGTATGTAAGTACAACTCTCGACGAGAAATTCAACAGTGCAAAGCAGACGTCAATCCGACTTTTAGTTTTGATAATAAACGATAGTAATCAAATGAAGCCCAAATCCCGAAATTCGGGGAAAAATTGGAGAAAACTTAATTTCGTATTTTCTATCTGAAATCACGTATGTAAGTACAACTCTCGACGAGAATTTTATTGGTGCAAAGCAGACGTCAATTTGACTATTAGTTTTGATATTAAACGCTTGTAATCAAATGAAGCCAAAATCTCGAAATTGGGGGAAAAATTGAAAAAAACTTAATTTCGTAGTTTCTATCTGAAATCACGTATGTAAGTACAACTCTCGACGAGAAATTCAGTGGAGCAAAGCAGACGTCAATCCGACTATTATTAGCGCGCAGGTCAAAGGCTAGCCATGAGCCGATGTAATAATGCTAATAACAATATTAACAATAATAATAATAATAACAATAACAATAACTAATAATAACAATAACTAGCGTACCCGAGGGAGAATTGTCGTATTATCTTTCGTATCTCGAGAGAAGTAATGATACCATTTAAGTAAGTAATAAATATCTTTTTGTTTCCATATTTATTTTTTAAATCAATGAATTTCTTTTTTAATGCATGTTTTAAGAAAAAGAAGTTTCTTTTTTGAACTGCGTTATCCATAAACGTGTATTGACTTAAATTAGCATAGTTTGAAATTTTAGGGGTGAGCGATAAAAACCGACAAATAGATATTGATTAAGTATTATTTATTTATTTAATAGGTAATTCTTACAAACAAATTAGATTACTTGATCCTATGTGGCTAGGCCGAAGGCCTTTAAGCCATTACAATACCTACATCCTTTCGCGTTCTAATCTTTCGAATTCTGGTATTCACCCCAAATGGTCTCTCCATCGCATCAAAGCCGCGGAAAAGAGACCATAAGGTACGGATCAGGAAAAAACCCCTGAAGGGGGAATAACCTGCCGTCAGAAGCCGAGTACATTCTAATCTATCCGACGTTTATTTGAACTATTTATTTTCTGGCGCGGGCGTCCCGCCGTCTCCTTCCAGTGCTTGGCCTCTTCAGCACCTGAAATCAAACGGCGCCACAGAAGATCGTCCGCACCAACGCCTCTGCCCTTACATTTTCGATCCCCCCTTCCCTTCACCCCCTAATGTGCTTATTACTATGCCAGTTTTATTTTACTTATTATATTGACCTGTTATTTACCAATTGACTACGACTTATGACTTATTTCTTAACTGTTTACTAACTTAACATAAAATTACTGATTAACTTACTTATTGTTAGCTTATTGACTTATTAATTTCTCTCCAGTCTAGGCTCCGCTCAAGCTAACCAGTGCTGTTTTCCCACTCCTTAATTTCAGTTTCCCTAATGGTCCGGACCTTTCCTAAAAATGTTCCTAATTCTTTCATAAATTTAGATCTTTTGTCACCTAAAATGTTTTGGGCGAGCGTTGATTATGTATTGATTAAGTATATATGCATAAGAATATGCGTATTATATATGCGTAATATATGGATAAGAATAATAAGTTTTTAGTATATATGTATGTTGAAATATTATCTGCGCACGTTTTCTTGAGTCCTTTTTTCGTTGATTGCGAGAGGAGTGAGGAGTTAATTTATTTTTACAAAAATATTTTTATAATATATTTGTAGGTCGTTTTTCGATGCAAATTAGTTTCATTGCACAGGAGAGAACATTTCTGGTTATCATTTTTGCTCTTTTATATAATTTATTTTTCAATCAACCAATGTTGGCAAAAGAATTGGGGTAGATATTCCGGGGAACAAGGAAATGTGCTTGTTTTCTTGAGTGTATCAAGTACATTTCATACCAAGTGCATGAGTAATGTAGGTTATGTCACAATCTTATCACAGAAACAAGAATGTCAATAGTTAAAATCGTTTGTTGCGTGGGAATCCTGCAGATGTAGGCAGAGATACTATTTTTATAAGGGTATCGTGTAACTCAAACTTGAGCACATGTGGGCTGTTTCCATCGTATTTCCCCCCACAATTAGATACAAAGCACTTGTAGACCAGGGCAAAACGTTAAATGAATGGTTGCACTACACGCGTAAGAAACAATTCCAATCGGTATCAAGGAATTATTAATAGTACTTCTAGAGTGGCTCTCAAAATTGAACGTACACCTTTACTGCACACCTTTAATGATACCATAATTCTTCTCATATGAATATTTATGGAAATCAAATATGTTATTTTGATATTAGATGTTTCCTGGAAGGACTAGTGCAATTTAAAGCAGAAAATTGCTCTTTTAGGTGTGAAATTAAATATTTTGTGTGAAAGCGTTGCTCAGAAATAAACGTTTACCATCGCTTTGAAGCGAAGCATCGTTGCTACAGGCAGCTGTAAATATGTAATGTGGCAACCTCCCAGGACACTTCTAGTAATAAATTTGACCTTCAATTATCAAAAAGCCTATTGCACTATCAAAATAATTAAAATTAATTTTATAGGAAATTTTATGGACTTTAAATAAGTTCCAATTCACTTTTGTCTATTTATTCATATTCCTTGAAATATTTACAAAAAACATAGAATGCACCCTTGAATTTTGCTTCAGAGGAAGGGGAAAGTGAATACTTTTTGGCAGATTTCATGTCGGCAGTAACTTTTGGCTTGTGGAGTACGAAATTTAAATAAGGTCGGAATAAATTTTTAGTTAGAATGAAAATATAATTTATTACATAAGAAAAAATAATTTCAATAAAGAAGCCTCAGTTTTTCCTTTTAAAACACAATCTAGTATTAACCGCAGTGAAACCGGTTCGTATATTTCCGAGATTAAACCGAACATACGGGATCGTGAAAACAATTGAAACATTTTTATATCTAAATAAGCATTAGAGATTATTAAAACACAGATATTTTGAAATCACAAACCTATACACCAATTTTCTTGATTCAGTTGGAAGATACAGTGTGCGTATATGCAGCACTTGATTTATAAAATGTTAGGTCCGCGAACGTGCCCCAAATTAATGGTTTATTTAATCGAAATAATTATATATTTGTAATATAATTTAATAAATATTCCCTAGGAACCTAAACGCCGTTCCGTCGCGTTCATACAGAAATCAAGCTCTGCTTACGTGTATTCTAACATACCCCTTAATTGAAAAGAACTGAACAAAGTACGAACACGAAATTTCGTTTTCTTTCAATTATTTATTTAAGGTCTCATTAACTTCTAAGTCATTAGCAACCACATATTAATTTTAACGTTAACGGATCTGAGAGAGTAGTCAGTTGTCAAAAGGACCGCCAGGTAGCATGTCCGCATACGGCCTCTACACGCGCACAAGCATCACTACCAAGCGGATAGAATTGCGAATGAATTAGGACAATGGAAGGATTTACGACACTTCACACGGGTCAGACTGTGAAACAGTCAAGCTCGTTTTGTCGGAACAAATTTCGCATGAGATTCTCCGAGAATCGAACCCGGACCTCCTTGTTGAAAAGCAAGCGACTCTCACTCCGAGCGACGAGTTGGCTACAAAATTCTGTTTAAGAGAAAAATTCTGAAAATCAGTCTCTTCATCGAGGTCTCGGTTGGGCCTTCCTCCGTCAGCGGGCAGACGCACGCCATCCTCTTCAACGAGCCCATCAATCTTGTAAAGCGCCCGAGGGCCTCAACATGTCGCTATGACAACGACGTTATTAGGCGGCGCACGATACTCGGCCCTCCGAGGATCTTTGTGCCCCTTCGCCTTTGTTCATCAGGACCCCCAGGGGAAACTCGACCACGCCCTCCTGCAACTCCACTTCTCCTCTTCCTCTCAGACTTCACAGATTCGCCTTTCGCGCTGGTTTATCTCTCCACTGTTCCTTTCAGAGATGTCTCCGCGGAGATTATTACTCTTTTAAATAGATTACCATCAAATAGAGCTTTCCGTTTTTACGGAAGCATACGTTTTCGAACACCGTATCATCATAAACACTTAAATTTCAATTTGTGTGTTGGTTTTTTTTTTTGAAATTCTAAACGGCAATTTTTATGGAATACGTTTTGAAATGTGCTAAATACAAGGATTAGGGCAGAAGGCAAATATGGCATTCTTTTATAAAAGAAATATCGGATCACAAAATTTTGTTTGTCGCGTAAAAGTAATGCTGCACTAGTGTGTGCTCGCATAGATGGTTCGTTTAATGTCTCCCTTAGCATAGAGACAAATGAGAAATCAGTCGTCCAACGACCACCATGTGAGACAAATGTAACCATTTCGCACCACGCTCCTACATCAAGACAGTCGTTATTCGTGGAAGAAATGCCCTAGAATGTCACCGGAAATTGGTTGCATCTATCGGAAATAATGCCCTTTTATAGCGGAGAGTCGCGAAAGAGCCTGGAGATTTTAGATAGATAGATAGATAGATAGATTTATTAAAGTTCGCTTTGAGCTAATGCTCGGTGGCAAACATGATTCTGTCACTGGTCGGGATTCTGTCGCTGGTTGGATTCTGTCGCTGGTCGTCGTAGCAGTCGGACGTGTTTTAGCGGAGCTCCTCGCGAGACAATGGGTTGCTACCTGCAGGAGTATCGGGCTCGCATCGGGGCGTGGGCTGCGCGCTTTTCCTCGTGCGGAGCGCCAGCCCCCTCGGCATCGTTGAACGGGAACGGGGCAGCGGCTGGGGCAGCGGCTGGAGCTGCAGCGTTGTGTGCGACCACGATTGCAGTACTTTTATTAATTGGAGCGAAGGATTAGATCATTTTGAGCGAAGACGCGTAGCAACCTGATCAAAAACGTGTGATCCGTGGGCCGTTTGTTAGGGTATCGCTCCAGCGTTCGCTTGGTGTTGATCGGAGGAACCGCGGGAAACTACCGAGCAGAGCAGCCGGCCGCTAGAATTCTCTACCATACACCTACTGAACTCGACCTAGCTGTCTAGTTAGTGTTGACAATCCTGCCACCGCCGGTACTTGAACCCTAAAACCTCCCGGTCAGATGCAATGCAGTGACATTATTGGGTCCTATGATCCACATCAGCCTGTTATATTCTGTTATCATACAATTCAAGATAACTAAATTAATTTGTAAAAGACAAAACCATTTATATAGAAATATTATTTTACGTCTTATGCAAATTAAAATCATTTTGTGGTATATGTTCCCAATACTCCCAGTAACTAAAACGTTCAGAGTTGGTAATAGACATTTAATATTGTCTCACTAAAGAATTTTTATAAACAATAGGTTTTGTTGGTAAAGTCCTAATACTCGATATTGTGAACATTCTTTTATCATTTTATAAGTACCATTTTTTCTACTACTTGAAGATATTGCCTGCGTCTACCTTTTTAATTTTTTAAGATTCTTTCATTTATATTTTTTGAAAGTAAACTGATTTACGAAGTGACCAAAGAATTTAATTTTGTTTTCATATTGTAATCATGAACTAGTCCATGTGCTTTTTTAAAATCTGTGTATTATTAATTTTCTTCTTCCATGTGATTTTTCATAGCTTTCAACATTTTGAAAGCATCTAGAACTTCTCAATCTCTCTTCAAAAAACTGCACAATTCATTATTATTAAATTGCTAATAATCTTATAATTCATTTTCCAGGAATTTATTCTATTGGTTGTATTAAAAATAGGATTTATATAGAGTAGACGTTGTAAGTTAGTCACAGCATCTTCGGAAAGATTTGAAATATGGTGATGTGGTTTGCGCCTAGTTGTAGATGATGAGAGAAATAGCATTTCTTGTTTTCCAGTTTGCTTTTTCAATTCTTTTTATTGATACAACTTTGATTTTTTTAATGAAAGTGTACATTTTTACCTCCAGCATTAAGTTCTTGAAGAGACTATGACAATGATACCAGCATAATTCAGGAAGAAACTGTAGACAAAATTATTTCAATGTTTCCTTAGAAGGCATGTTTTCCCCACCTTTCTGGAATGGTTTTCCGAAAGGCGTAAAGAGTCTCATTTTTATCTGGATAGCGATGTACCAATGAAGGACAAATTAGAAACTAGAGATGTAACTATTCTCATTTTAACTACAAGTAGTTTGCTGCGTTAATCACATGCTAATACGTTCATTTGCTTCTATATTGGAAAAATTAGAAAATCAAATTCTTAAGGCAGCAGGAGAATAAAATTTCCGTTGATATTCCACAATGTATTGCATTTATTAATTATTGAATATAATAGCGAAGAATTTTCGGCTTTTCTAGTATTCACTGGTATGTGTTAGAATGTTATTTCTGTCATTAATTGATTAAATTATTGCTTTACCCTAAATGTGTTCCTGGAATTTATATTTTTAATGGAAAGTGCGTGTGACCTCTCCGTGACCTCTCTTACCTCTCTTCGCTCCTACTATTAACAGTGCACTCACCTTGCGCATGTTTAGCGAAAGCCATGGTGTAGCTTGCCGACACCAAATGAAAATGCCAACAATTATTAATAACATTTATTTAACAATCTAAAATTAATTTCATCTGTTATAAATGAATCATGATAATCGTCGAGTTTCATATGAAAGAGCAAGGCTACCTTATCACCCATTTTGAATTATAATGGCATTGATATTGGAGATGGATAGAAATGCAGTGATTTCAGTAGAAATTAAATGATGAATTATCAAAGCAGTGGATAATGGAGAACACGTCAGCGTAATTATTGTATAACGTGAACATTAAATTTATGTTCTAATATTCACTAGTTAATCCAAGTAAGGTGGGTATTTCTACCCTTTCTTCTCATAATTCCTTGGCCAGTCAATGTAATATATTGTGGAATAGAACAGAATTTTAATAACTCGCTTCCAATAAGTAACAAAGAATTAGCTTGTTATGCTTGGAGCCACTACCCGAACAGAAAAACATGTAAGTAGAAAATCAATGCAAGAAAACAATACAAATAAATACATTTACATTATAAACAAGAAGTTTCAATTTCGATTTCTATTTAGAGAGCGAAACGCCAGCGAAGGGCAGCATTTCAGAAAACCGTTGTGGAAAGGCACGGAAAAGACGGATTCTCAGGAAACGGAGGATTTTTTATACAGTTTCTTTCCTAATAATAAAAATGCATATCAATCATTTATTTCGTGTCATCCAATTGATGTCATTTATCGAATCGTGCATCGGAGACTCATAGAATTCAGAAAATAATTAAAATTAATATTGATCAAATTAATTATTTTAAATTAAAAATCATGTGCTTTAACATTACTATCGAACGTACTTTCCTTTATCACAGAATATCCTAAAACATTACTTATTTGCTCTTTAGTGAATTATCAAAATTTAAAGATAAAATACCCAAAAAATTGTCTTATGAAACTACGTTGTATTACATGTTCATGATTACATAAATATCTTTTAATATTAAATATATATCTAATTGAAACTTTAAGTGTTACAACAGCACAGACCTTCCATAATTTTTAATTTTTGAAAATTTCAAAAATCTACAGAGAGTTTCACAAAAAAAGACACGTCATTTTTAGCAATTTTTTCTATATCTGAGGAAAAACTTTAACGAAACAATATGAATCGTTATTGAGTAAATTTTATTTTTTAAATTCCCTTTATAAGACTCAAAATTACGAAAAACTCATACTTACTACTGTGTATTTTAAAAACATTGAACAGGACTTCATTTAAAGGTCTGCTTTTGAAGAACATATTTTATATTTAAAAAATCTCTACCTTTAATATTTAAATTGTAGGAATTCGCTAAAAAATTAAACATGAAATATTTAAAAATTCAGGGAATTCAACGAAAACTGGACCTCCGCTATTTTCTGAGTACTTTGCTCTAACCAATAAAAAATAATAAAAAATATGGATATATTTTTTTAAATTGAAAATATCCTTCAGATTTCATGAAAAGTGTCCCCAAAAATTGAAAATCCGTTTCAAATTCAAGGTGCCGCGATATCACACTAATCAATGAGGATTAACAATTTTTGTGAAAATCAAGTTGACGGTTTAACCGTTATCGGTCTCAGACGGGCAGACAGACATTTTGTCATAAACCAATTTTTCGGCACTATGGAACAATAAACCAAGAATTCTGACTACAAAAAGTATTAGAAGAAGAAATTTACTGCATATAAAAACAAGAATTATCTACATTTTCAGTATTAGGGACTTTTCTGCCGAAAAAATTGCCGTTTTTCGCCGCAGTAAAACTTTGTCTATACAACGTACGTAATTTGCGAGAAAGTAAAAATCATTTCCTTTTTTAGATCATCTCATTAGTTAACATTGTTGTTAAATATTTGGCTTTTATAATACATATTTTATTTTATTTACTTATCGTAAAAGCAGCAGTAAAAATAATTAATTTGAGGTATAGAAAAAATTATAATATACACACTTGAACTTCAAAGCCCCTGCTAAATCCTTTCGTTGTGCACTAGCTGTATGTGGCGTCGACAAAGCAGTAAACTGTTTTAAAAGTATTTTTATGGGTTGAAAATTTCTAAATGTCATGCAGATATGTTGAAATAATTTTTACAATATCTGGCTATCCAATGAATGGGGTAGTTGATCAAGTTATACTTCCATTCTCAAAGTCCCAACACCCACTGGATTTACATGTTACCTCTAAGCTGAATGTGGACGGGTAATATTGAAACCCGACATTGTAATCGTTGTAAAAAAAACTTACGCCAATAGTTAGAATTTAGTACAGCTACAGTTTTATGCGTTTTTGCGAATATGCGGAAAAATGCTCTTCAATGATCACTTGTAAAATGTTCTTCAGCATTATTCTCTAACCCTAATATAAGATTATTAATTAGTTCCCAAAATTCTGTCATAACATCTTTTACAACTATATTTAATTCTTCTTCCGATTTGCTTAACACTTTAATATTGCTGTCTCCTATTTTTTGAAGAGTTTAAAAGTCCACAAGTTCAGTCTGATGTGAACACTCCTTTTGTAATTGCTTTAATATTGTTTCATATGCGAGTCTTACTACTAAAACGGACGGAATTAAAAAATGACTGTTTTGTGTTTGTATGTGAATAAGTTTTTTTAATAATTTAATAAGAATGATTTGTTAGTCATATTCATTTGAATGTTTGTATTTGCACGCTTCAGAACGTAAATGAGCGAAGGCCAATACGGATGTGCTTTCATTCTCTATCATTACTCACTGGTCTGCGTTTTCCGTATTTACTTGTTCTTCCAACTTAAAAAGTTCCAAGGATATGCTGTACGTAGGATTTTGCAAACACTTCAATTCTTATGAATAACTTCTAATCAGTATCACTATTGACAATTCTGCCACGCGATTTACTTGTAGCACTAATAGTTCAGTGTTGCCATCTTCGTGGAAGAAAATTATGTGGTGGTGGAGTAAAAATTGTCTCTGGGTACGGGGGTTTAAGCAACGCCATCTACATAGACCAATTTAGGTGAGGTTTGTTTAATTCCCGGTCAACTCACTAAGAAACGCTAAAACATGCAGAAACTGGTTTTTTGAAATATCTTACAACCTTCTGGCCGGATACAAAAGCAAAATAGTAGTCCCTCATTAGGAGACAGAGACGTATCGAATGAAGAATATAATGACCTCACATGTATCGATTGGTGGACGGGAAGTGGTCTAACACTAAATGACGGACGGACAGACAGACGGACGGACAGACGGACAGGCGGACAGACAGACAAACAAACAAACAAACAAACAAACGGACGCTCACTTGCACTTACTCTAATACTATATACAGTTAGAACGATTAATAATGATACTAAGAAAGCAAGGTTAAAACATTTAAAATTAATATTTTTCGCTTCGTACTATTATATATATATATTATTTACATCGACAAATAAACTACAGAACTGCAGACTATTTTATAATATTGCTGCCTTATTAACTACCTCGGCCATACTTCTGGGACTACAAGCAAAAGATAAGGTCAACAAAAGAGGCACATAGTGAAGCTGCATTTATGACCAGAAGCAAAACAATGGGCCACCTCAGCATTTGCTCAATGAAGGAAGGGAAATTGGGTAAATACTTTTGCGTTAGGATTATTTATTCAAATGCTGCAGTACAATCATTGTTACAGACATATTTACTCTTTTAAAATGTAAAATTACGCAGGAAAATTAGTTTTCAAACTATTATTAAAATAAACACGTTCGGTTTTGCTGGTCAGTCCAGTCTCCAAAGTGTAGAAACAATTCTACAGCAGAAAAGATTTCACTCGGAACGTAAATTCTTGTTGCAATTTAAATTTCTGAATTTTTTAATTTTCTTCTACTACTAAGCACTCATTTTCTGCTACTACTAAGTTTGTCCAGCAACTAAAATTCTATGAATAAGTCATGCTTTTGGAAGTAGGGTATTATCAACACTTTTACATCATAGATTGTCAAATAAATTAGAACTACATTGACTATCCCAAATTAATATATATTTTCTAGTAGATAACAATCTAATACAGTATTCTTCCAATAATCAACAAATTGATACCATTCCCATTTCACGGCATTTGCATTACACGAAAGCGTGTATTTATTCGCCACTCTTTGAGACCGCACAATAGCAAAACACATATCACATAACATATTTTCGAGACATTGTGGCCAGGCTGTGGGGGCAGCGGTAATGAATTCACTTGACACACTGTTCTGTATTGAATTGTAATGAACAGCTGTTCCCAGCATTTCACACGTCAAAAAAATATATATATTCCGCAAGCACATTGAAATCCTGTGACAAAGAAATCAAATCAAATGGACACAATGCGCAGTGTTTTTGCAGCGCAACGCAGCCTCCTATCTGCCGCGTCCCTCCATCGACCAGAGGCGGCGCGGCGCGAATATTCGCTGCATGTATGTGAGTGTGAGTGTGTGTGTGTGTGTGTGTGTGTGTGTGTGTGTGTGTGTGTGTGTGTGTGCGTGCGCTGCGGTCCAACGCGAGCCCCATTCTGCCGGCTCACGGCCGGCTGGTAGCGGCAGGTAACCGCTGTGGTGGCTAGTACGGGTGAAAAGTTTATTTTTTATTTCATTGGTAAATATTACATATATAATTGCATAATGCACGAAATGAACTGCAGTGCAGTGCTTGCACACCGTGGTCTTAATTGTACGAACATTGACTGCGGATTTAGAATCTAGGTGTTTCTTTTTCTTAATGTTTTATCAACCAGTCACTTTTCACAATATTATTATTACAATTATTTATTATTATTATTGTTTTTATTATTATACCATCATTATAATTACAATTATTATATTATTTGCACGCTATTTATATTACCTTATTTACGTAATTATCTTCAACCGGGTTACACCCAATTGCAATGTAAATAAATTTATTTTATCTTTATAACTTGTTGACTAGTATGTGCCTATGTCTACTACTTTTAAGCCCTTACAATACCTACATCCTAGCTTGTTCTAACCTTTTGAATTCTGGCATTCACCCCCAAATGGTCTCTTCATGGCATCAAAGCCGGGGAAAATCCTAACGTCAGAAGACGAGTTCACGAAAAGTTGTACGAGAGACGTTCTCACATGGAAATGGATTACCACGAAGTGCAATCTATATTACAAATTTCCAATGCGCGCAGAAATTAGAAGAAAACAATGCAGCCTTTAAACGTGTTAGAAGTGTTTGTAATTGTTTTTGAAATCAAGAAATGCGGAAGAAACACAAAATCAATGAAAGAGCTTCGATTTTGACTCCAAATACTAATATTTCCTGGCGATATTCCGCCAGTTCTCATAATGCGCGTACCGTGTGAATTCTTACACTCACAGTATCACTGCTTACAACACAGCTGACATGTGCCAGCAAAGCTTGAGGGAAAGGACTGCCCAGATCTAAATATTTGCTATGAACTTATTACGTTAGGACAACAGCAACAATTTGATATTATCGGCATGTAAGGAAGTGGTGTTCTGTGTATTTGTGTATACTATAGTATGTCGATGCAAAATTCGAGAAGACTGTTTTTGTTAAAGAATTCGACAAATTCACTGTGTAAAATACAGTTCACATCTCAATGCACCACAAATGTCTCTTTATTCCAAGACATTATAAAACTGCTTCAAAATTAATTCATTGTAACCTGTCTTAATATTCTCCGGTATTCGTTTATGCGTCCCTTGCTGTATACTTTATAATAAATGCTCCTCTTGTTCGCCCTGAAAGAATTTTTTTTGAACCTTTGAAAATTCACCCTCTTGGGGTAAGCAAACTTGTTATGAAAGTTTCCCTTTTGTTAACATAAGGGGTACCCAGAAGATGGAAGTTCCATAAATATAACAAGGATTGAACAAGATCGCATTTTGTAGGGTAGGCTGCAGCTTAAGAAACATAACCCCACATCTCCCCCGCTTGTGACCTCCACCTTTTTCCTCATATTTTATGCATAATTCGTGGTATCTTACAAACTTCTCGCGCGGTCACTTCACAATGAAGCACCTTTCCCTCTCATGATCTCCTTAAAATGCTCCCTACATATTATATGCATGTCCTCCTCATATATTCAATTATAAGATAATGCATAACTCCGGAAATTGATTTAAAGTTATTTTTGTGACGAATACTTTTTTACACTGTGTTGGCGCTCTCAGTGCACTTCCTCTCCAAGCAGATGAAACCGGAAAAATCTCAATAATCAGCGTCGAACGTCCAAAATTGTAACAGAATATCCCAAAATATATGGATCAATCCTAGTGTTTCTACAACAGCACGTTCTTACTCGTATTAGTAACAGTGACGAAATATTATAACACCGCAATTTCTGTCCATTTCAACCATCACTTGTAAAACGTATTACCAATGTGTGTATGTCAGGTGTGGAAAATAATTCTTTTAAAGCAAATACTTTAGCACAAATTCAGCAATCCAAAAATGTGTTCCGTAATGTGAAAAACAGTATTTAACTAACAACCACAAATAGATAAAGTCAAACATTTTCAAAAATGATTCGAAATTACTCAAGTTTTGATTGCCAGATCGATCAGAGAAAATCAATTTTGGAGAAACTGTCAGTAAGGTTCAGGGGTTTAGCACTACGGACACACTGACGGCTAAATAGACTGACAGCAAGACAGTGAACTGGCTGATCGACTGCCAGACTGGCGGACGGCAAGACGATCTCTTAGTAGTCGAGAAAATAAAAAAGCAATTACCAAAAATACCCATTTTTTAAATAATTATTTGCGTAGTTTATTTAAATTGCCACTGAAACCCAACATCGAGCGGTAAGATGGGTTGAGGTGACACAATGAATCAACTGATACCTCAGCAGTGCCTCTGACGTCCTAGGATTCGTGTCCCGCCCAAAACAAGGTTTCCAACACTGGCTACGTCGAGTTCGGCCGCTGTCTGGAGGAGAATTCTAGAGGCCGGCTGCTCTGATCAGTAGTTTTCCGTGGTTTCCACGATCAACATCAGGCAAATGCCGGAGCAGTACCCTAATAAACGAGCCAGAGACTGCTCACGTTCCTTTCTTCCTCTTCCTGGACATATCCTGACCCCTTACGTACACTCACATCACTCGTGTCGATAGACCAATCGGGAGCTTAGTGCTAGTCCCAGGTGGGCGGTGCCCCACTGGTGGGAGATACCTAGTTGGAGAGAACTCCACCAGTTAACGTGTAGGTCGGCGCAAAAAATCTTGCTATTCAGGGGGAAGGTCACCATCCCCTTTCGAGGAAATCATTCACTACTCTTACGAGAATGACCTTAGCCATTGACGCGTCTAGAAACAATAAATAATGAACTAATGGAACGGCGAGCTCTAAATTGGGCATTACACTACAATAGTACCGGTATTATAATGAATTAATGTATTAGTATTGATGGGCTTTTATTAAAAACGTAAGACTTTGACAACAAGTCCTTTCCTAGTCATTAAATCGCACAAAATACCAAATAATCAATTTAAATGCGCCACAAATTTCGAGATTTTGTTTTTACTTGAACGCTCGCGCTACGGAGAGTGCGTGCTTCGAAGAACAAACTCTTCATTAATACAACAAATATTTCAAAAATATATATTTTTGTGAAATACGACTTATAGACCAATTTATTTACAGTGGCTTTTGACAGATCAATAGATGTTACGGTGTCATCTAATCGGGAGCTAAAATATCATTACAGTAATGTCACTTGGGTAACGTTGAAACTCCCGAATGCATGACACCGTAACACCTGATGAACTGCCAAACGGCACAATAAATAAATATAAGTATAAATATCGGGGGAACATCTTATCGTTCTCCAAATATTAGGGCCGCGTTGCCCGCGGTGTCAAGGGATCGCTCGCCAAGCGAAGCGCTGCCTCAACTCCCGTGCTGTCATATGAGAACTATCGCTGCTTTTTATTTAGGACGAAGCGGACAGATCATGACGGCACGGGCCGTGTTGAGAAGTCCTCGGGGCATGAAG
This sequence comes from Gryllus longicercus, assembly GCA_038098605.1. NCBI lineage: Eukaryota > Metazoa > Arthropoda > Insecta > Orthoptera > Gryllidae > Gryllus > Gryllus longicercus. Next base: position 2,105,065 of record JAZDUA010000139.1, read on the forward strand.
GGCATCGCTCGCTGAGGCAAGCGGCTTGTCATCTTTGGTGGAAGATAAAATGTAGACCCGGTATAACGTGAGCCTCGCATGTCATCAAATGTTGCGCAACTGTTCCTGTATGTTTTACGCTTGTTTCTTGCTTCGTTGCCTCATAATGCTCACATATACCCTCCTTCATTTTCCTCACGATCTCTGCATGTTTTCTCTGATGTGTCCAATCTCATGTTCACCACATTCCCCCATATGTTCCCTGCATGTTTCTTCAGTATGTTGAAGTAAACGTACAACTGAAAATTCAAAAATGAATTTTATGTTGCTCTTTAGTTACGAATACTTTCTTAAAACTTTACAGTGAACAGTGAAATTTCAACGGCTCCAGACGCAGATGAAGGCAGAAATTCTGACGAGTTTTCGTTAGTTTTCTTAGGAGAGTCGAATCTAGAAACATGTAATAGAAGAATCCAAAATATACTTTTTTGGTCAAAATAATCGCATTCACCAAAACTTCCCACTTTTTAAATAATTGATTTGAAAGCTAAAACAGCTTCATTCTGAACACCACGTTTCAATAACCCACGTGATGGAATAGAACTCTCCAAAAATATAAATAATATCTCACAAGGTTTATTTTGGCAGTAATCATAAGACGACACGTCATGTTCACCCAATAAATATACACATAGGTAATCAATACACGCTATATAACGACGTAAGTTAAAGTACTTCTATGAGCCACCCCTAATTAAAAACTGCAAATAAACCAGAGGAAGGTACTTAAAAATCACTTTGACAGAGAGGTCAAATGCGTGACGAGCAATCGAGCGGGAGGTCGCAGGGGCGTGCAGCGGGCACGTTTCCCCAGTTCCACTAGTTTCTCCTCCGTTCCGTGGAACGGCAGCGCGGCGTGGCGGGGCGCAGCGGGGAGAGGGGGACGTGGCGGCGCGTGGTGGGTCGTGGCGTGGCGGGGAGAGGTGGGGTGTGGCGGTGTGTGGCGGAGAGAGGTGGGGAGTGGCGGTGCGTGGCGGGGTGTGACGTGTCAGGGAGTGATGGGGAGTGCCGTGGCGGGGCGGGGAGTGGCGGGGAGTGACGGAGTGTAGCGGGGCATGGCGGGCGGGGCAGGGCGTGGAGGCTCGTGGCAGGGAGTGGCGGGGTGTCGATTGGCGTGGCGTGGCGTGGCGTGGCGGAGCGCGGCAAGTCGGGGCGTGGCGCGGCGGGGCGGGGCCGGGCGGGGAGTGGCGTGGCGCGGCGGGGCGGGGCGCGGTGCGGTGCGGCACGGCGCGGCGCGACGCGACGCGAGGCAATACACTTCACGCCGCTAATAGCGCCCTCACGTCTCCATCGAGAGGCAATTACGCGCGAAATGTCAATACGCCCCGCGATATGGAACGTGTGCGCGCGCTACGACGCCGCGCTAATACGGTATCTCTGTCCAGGAGGAAATGCAGAGGCGTAAAAAGCCTTTCAGCACGGGACTCGCTACCGTAGCAGGTAAAATGTGTTCGAACAGTTCCTTTAAAACAGTTTGATTTATGAAGAAAAATGAGAAGATAAAAAGTGGATAAAAATCTGAGTATTAACGAAACTTAGATTAAACAACACTCAAATTCAGGAGCAAACATTCAAAAGGTGGCATGTCCATTTGGCAAAAATTGAAATCATTGGTAGTTTTTATCTAGAATTCTATTTTTTTTTAAATTAAATGTCTCCTTAGTAGAACTAGTCTATTCGTTGAGTTAAAGACGTTGACTATCCCATTAACGCTTCATCTATCGCTCGAAAAACGCAAACAATAAAATTCAAAATTAATCAAAAATTATTAATTTAAAAAACACATGCAAGTTTGTAACAATAAAGCAGCGGTATTGGCTTACTTACCATGCACCTATGCCATGCAAAAACGCTCGAAGGATAACTTCGGTTTATATCAACACTGCTCTACGCCGAAAAAATCGCAATGTGGGTCCCTGATACGGAGAAGGTTGATGAAGCATCTTCCTATAAATAGGAAATAACATCCCCTAATATGTTATGCAGTTATAACACAAGTTTTGTGGATCCACAAAACCAAAAACGTGTTTAAGGCAAAAAAACCCTAAACAACACTAGCGCTCAATATGGACCCTCATACCGGACCGCCGTTCACCCGTTTCTTCAACACAAAAACCTCAGTACAATTTATCCCCGTTTACCCGTTCCGGCTCTCTTACTGTGAGTACATACAGTGTACATGTGTACATGTATTCAAAAAATATTAAAATTTAATTCAATTTTTTCAGCATTAATAGTATTTTTCATAGCGTTTCGCAGCATTTGAAGAATATTGTCTCCTTCTCCAAGAAACCCTCCTAAAACTGCTGGCTCTCTGCGTTATTTAATTTTTTTTACTTTGAACACCATATAGCTGTGTACTCTGCCATTTTTCATAAATCTTCATACAAATATATTAGTGTTATATTTTAAATGAGTTAATAATTATTAATAACGTTTGTTAATAAAAAAGGAAAATATTGTATATATCATAAAAATATATTTTTTCAATATTCTACATACTTGCATATTCATTTCTACATAATTTTAATGTTTGTCCAAACATTTGTTACACTGTTTTACAAATTTTGGAATTCCGACGTCAATGAAATTTGACGCCCGACTGCAGTTCTCATTTCTTTGATTTCGCTGAACCGTTTATTATCCAGAAAGTCCACTAAATGCAAGGTCCGGACTGTAAGGTGTATGATCCAGTTGTTTCCATCCAAAGACCGGACTAGCCTTCGTATTTGTGCAGAGACATGTCAATGTCGGCGGGTGACTCAGTTTGCTTAAACATTTTAAAGTACTACAGCTCGGCTCACAGACATATTTCTCTCTCGGCTGGAGAAGACGTCAAAACACGGGCAGAGCATGCTGGAATCAGGAACTCATGCACACTACGGCAATCGCGCGTCAATCATACTTTCATTCACAGATGAGCCTTATTAAAAAAAAAACGTATTTCGAGCAGAGAGCTAGAAACTCCCTTGTTGAAAAACACTTTCATACGTAATTAGTGTAAGTAGTTTTGTTTGCATATATATGAAACATTGTCGTCTAATCCAGTACACTCCTCAACTCTCGCATTGCGCTGCGCGCGAGTGATGAAGCCGAGGGCGCCGCCTCGCAAGCCCGTGGTGTGGAGTAGCGCGTGACAAATGGCACTATGGATCGAGTGGAGGCGAGGGTCTGCCGGCGAGCCCCTGCCGCCCAGCTGCGCTCTCGACAAACGACTCGCACCCGGCCTTTGAGATCGCTCGCGCCGCCTCTTCACCGCCTCGGGACTTGCCACTTACGTCCTTCTGTTCTCGTCTGAACTTGTGGGAATAAGTATTCGTCGATTTGATCAGATTTGTCGACATCCACCTGCTTCTTCATTATTAGGGGTTGTCTTTATTTTCTGACGAAACACATTAAGTACCTTCATAGCCAGGAATGCCCCGGATTGTTTATCACACCGTTATTATTTATTATCAGACGTTTTAGTAACACCATCGACTCTTGTGATATCTCAACAACTAATGATATTAGTGCATTACCGACTTCCCCGTGTTCTCTTTAATACATCGCATTAGCTTTCACTTAATTCTCCTTTACCTCCATCTTCGCCTTTTCCTTTCAATACCCCTACTTCCTCTACTTTCCTCCTCCCCCTCCGCTCTTATCCCCCTCTTCCCTTCCTCATCCCCCTCTTCCCTTCCTCATCCCCCTCTTCCCTTCCTCATCCCCCTCTTCCCTTCCTCATCCCCCTCTTCCCTTCCTCATCCCCCTCTTCCCTTCCTCATCCCCCTCTTCCCTTCCTCATCCCCCTCTTCCCTTCCTCATCCCCCTCTTCCCTTCCTCATCCCCCTCTTCCCTTCCTCATCCCCCTCTTCCCTTCCTCATCCCCCTCTTCCCTTCCTCATCCCCCTCTTCCCTTCCTCATCCCCTCTTCCCTTCCTCATCCCCCTCTTCCCTTCCTCATCCCCCTCTTCCCTTCCTCATCCCCCTCTTCCCTTCCTCATCCCCCTCTTCCCTTCCTCATCCCCCTCTTCCCTTCCTCTTCCCCCTCTACCCTTCCTCACCCCCCTCTACCCTTCCTCATCCCCCTCTACCCTTCCTCATCCCCCTCTACCCTTCCTCATCCCCCTCTACCCTTCCTCATCCCCCTCTTCCGTTCCGTTCTTTTTCTCTTTCACCTCACCACAACCCACCCAGCTCGGCAGCGCCGCCTCCGGTTCCACTCTCCCAGAGCTGCAGGATCAACGCCATCCGAGCCGCCGTCGCCGCGACCGCCTGCTGCTCTTTAGTCGGCGCCACCTCCACAACCCCCAGCGCCCTCCGGCGGTCCCAGAGAGCAGCTGCCCACGCGCTCCGCCGCACGCCACCATTTATCACGAGGTCTACTCTGCGGGCGCCGACCCGCGACTTGCGGCATTCCATCGGCCGTTCCATCACTGAGAGGGCTTCAATTACGCCCTTCAATACCACAGCGGTTAGGAAGACAATAAGAAATATCTTATTAAAAATTAATCAGGAACTTTCACTGATAATGAGGAAGAAGAAAAAAACAACGATAAAACGATCGAAGTTTATCAATGAATAAAACATTGATATATAACATTGACAAGGAATTGGCTTTTTATATGCCGCACTCAGGCATGTGTATTGCAAGTGTTAACTAAATAAAATGTTTCTTAAGTGTGAATATATTATAATATAACTGAACAAAAATGGAGACAATTTACTTAGGAGCTTTGCTTATCCTCTCTGCAATCCCCTCTCTATGGCTGCTGCCACTATTGCATGTTCCCCGTCGTCCGTACTGACGGAGCGACGTGGAAATAATTTGGTAGCTTTTATGACAAGCAATGATGAAACGATGGTTCATGTGTTAGGGGCACTAGGGACATCACCCGAAAATGACCTGGTGTCACCCAAATTTATTATCTTTGGTAAGAATTATCTTCATTGTTTCTAGCTCCTCAAACCCCCGAAGAGTTTTAAGCTGACTTTCGCAGTCCTTCCGGGGTGTTTTCTATATTAGGGCTACTCAAGAGGGCGGCCCACATGGGGTGTGCTGGCCCAGATGAAGGGAGGGGGAGAAAAGGAGGGGAAACAAGGACATTGAAAGAAGAGAGAAAGATGGTGGTAAACGAGAATTAAGTGAAAGCTGGTGCGATCTGTTACAAAGAAACAGAGGGAATTGGTAAGGTAGTATCACTACGTGTGGCCTTCCGGCGTGGTCCTCCTGGAAAAGAGAAAAGGTGCTCGGGAGATTGGCTCCAGTCTAGTGTATAGTGAAAGCTAAAGAACAAGCAAGTCATTGCATTGAGCTACCACGAACAGCTATTTCCCTATCCACCCAATTCATTCATTTGAAAAGAACTGTTCTTCAGGAGACTCAGATTAGATGTTAGAAACTTCTAGTGCAGTGGTTGCTAAACGTATGAAGCTTGTGAGCAACTACACCATTTTCAATTCTACTGTGAGACAAATTTGAATGGAACGTATGCAAAAAAATAAAGTGAAATGGAATTCCACATTACAAAAAACTGAAATATAGTTAGTAATAAATTATGAATGAAATACCGTATTTTTCATCAAACTTGTTAATGAGAATGATAGGTCTCTTTTTTGTCATTAATAAGTTTTTTTGTTGCGAGAGTAGATCTACCATTAGAATTCTGTTGTCCAAATGTTCATCGGCGAGTCTGTTTCTGTATTTTTTTGTAGAACTTCTCTGTAGAACAAATCCAGGTTAGCCAACCTAGAGCATAACCGCGATCTACCAACAATTGCACCACGAGCTACTAGTTGCTCGCGATCGAAGATTGGCAATCACGATTCTAGAGCATGCAGAGATATATAAAAGAGCACAAATGTCAATGAACACGCTATGAGAAAATTTCATCTACCCGATTCTTGTGTTTAAAAATATCTGTTCTACAGGAGTATCGGAATAAACGTTACAAATGTCTAGAGCTTGTAGAGGACTCGAAAATGATCACAAATGCCAATGAATCTGCAATGGGAAATTTCATCCACCCGATTTTTGGGTTTCAAAAGCTTTATACCACAAGAGTCTCAGAATAAATGTTACAAACATCTAGATATGTAGAGGAATAAAAAATTACAAATACCAATGAACCTGCAATGAGGGCTTTTATATAACCGTGTTTCACGTGTATTCCCATCCCATCTGATTTTTAGGCAGCTTTTTATGCTCAGATCAAGTCACGTTCTGATGCATTCGAGAAGTTTTGACGTACCTCCCATTTGTGCACATGGGATTTCATAATAATTAAGAGAAAATGACACATGCGCAAACGCATATACCTGCGTTTTATTATCGCCCAGTCCTCTGAGTGACGATAGTGATAAAATCCAAAAAGAAGGATCGCTCGAGGTTAGTGACCAGTTGTATACGGTACTGTTCTATCGCCATGGCCATTTATAGGCAAAACACCCATGGGGGCAGCAGGCTTGAGATTTCATCGTGGCGTCATTTCACACTAGTATTTGATGTCACAACCAGACACTGGCAACTCGAATTGAAAACCTATCAAAAATAGGCAAGCCCAGCCTAAAACAAGAGAGAGGGACAACTACATTTCTGAACGTCCATTATAACCTTTTTACTATTTCAAATTTTACGTGTAAATAAATAAAGCATACAAAATTAAATTAAAACTAATTTTTTGATTCATTAATTATTCCGTATACGTCAGCTGTTAAGTCGTTTTGTAAGTGTGTGTGTATTTCCTCCGGAGGTGGCAGGAACTTTACCCCCACTTAATTGTGAGTTCCGGCGACTACCTACCGTCGGTTAGCGGGAACCAGGTATCTCCCACCAGCGGGGAACACTCTGGGTCAAGACGGGAAAATCTCTATAAGCTTCGAATCGGCCTCTCGACATGTGTGATAGTGTATTCCTATTACATATAGGTGTAAGTTTGTGAAGTAAGGAGTGAGGATAGGACAAGGTAGAAGGAGGAAAGATCGCGCGCGGACCGAGGCCCGTTTGTTAGGGTACTGCTCCGGCATTTCCCTAGTGTACGGAGAAACCAGGGAGAACTACCGATCAGAGCAGCCAGTCTCTAGGATTCTCTTCTAGAGAGGGACTCAATTCGACCCAGCTCTCAAGCCTAGTGTCGAAAACCCTGCCACAGTCGGGATTTGAACCTAGGACCTCCTCGTCAGAGGCATTGCAGTGACATTAGTTGATGCCCTAACCCCCCTATCCCCGTATATAGAACATTAATGAAACTATTAATAAATACAACTGGGTTTATGTTGAACCATTACCAGGTCTGCCAGATCGCTTAAGATGCCCTCTTCCCTGTAATAGTTTTATAACAAGGTCACGGCGTGGCTTTGAAAATTTTAGGGAACCACGATCCCTTTGCCACACTTCGCCTCTTTTGTGAGCACGCGTATTCTCCCGATCGATACAGCTTCAGTTTCAGATAAATAGTGCTGCCGCACATGTCAGTACACGTTATAACGTGTCATTTCAGTACATGTCATTTCAGTACACGTTATAACGAGTACTGAAATCAAAAGGCAAGTCTTCATTTTATTTGATAAAACCAAGAGACTTTCAGGCTATACTGTATGATCTCATTATTTTTGACAACATGATGAAAGAGTGGTTACAAGAGAAATTATATTTATTTAAATAGCTTATTTATATACGCAACATTTCAAAATCCTATTTTGTCCTCATCATCAGGCTTTTATTTTGATGTGCATACCAGCGTCACTCTTTCTTCATGATTGTCAAAAAAAATTGGATTCTGTAGTATTACAGATTGAAATAGTAAAACGAAAATCAAAATAAGAAACTGATACAATAAAGATATTGTAAATTTCTGCCACGTCACAGTTACATCTGCAATTGATAAATTATGTCAAATGTGAACAAACAAACAGTTACAATAGAGTATTCGAATTACAAAGATATTAACATTTTATTCGTAAACAGTGAAGAACTCTGTAGGCGTCAAAACTGATTATCGGTAGTAATGAAAACCAATGAATCGGAATCGTGAGACCAAACCACATTCATTGTGTACAGACAATGCGTCTTATTTGCTTTATTTGATTGGAATTGGGATAGATGTAGTTGTTGGTTTCAAAAAGTAACGTGGAGCTGACAATATTACTGGTAACATAAATGAACATTTCATCGAGTTGCCTAAAATGTTCCTTGAAAAAACGTTTTCGCTATTTCTTTTTAATTGTTTTATCTGGAGTTTGTAGAGCTTAGAAAAAAGTAAAAAAAAATATTATCCAAACAAAATATAAATTAATACAATTAAGAAATATATCCAAATATGCTCATTAAATATATTTATTGTACGAATGGTAAAAGCGATGTTTTATTTTGGGAGTAGGAAATGTTGCGACAGAAGATGTCCGACTGGTACAATCCTAAGAGCAAAATAAAATAATTTTTACCACGTGTGCGACACTATATTTTATACTGCCTTACTGACTCTTATTTTTATTTAAGTACACAAATAACTTAATGTTACATTAAGGCCAGCAACAGATGATGCGATCAAACGAAAGTATTTAATGTTCTTTTTATTATTCACAAATTTATCTTCACACTTGCGCATCGTCTAACTTTTAACAGTACTGTTACAAAATTGAACTTTTAGCATGCTATGCTTGCCCTAAAAGTATCGATTTTACTACTGGCTGTCTACAAAATAAAGTGTAGTATTTCATACTACATCTGTAGAAATCATGCCTAAATTTTGAAATACATTTCAATATCCATTGAAATCTTGCAGTTCAACAGTTATTTTACGCATGCCTAATGCCATAGCATCGCCATTTTATGTAATATAATAAATTTATTCTCATTAATTTTTTCCTAGTTTTTTTCTAATACATAAATGTGATTTCTTATTTGCGTTCTTGCGTCTGCCCGGTAATCTGAATTTCCAATTAATGAAAAACCTTCCAATTTATTCCAAATAAATCTTTATTTGTTGCATCACAATGACATTTTGGGGCATTAGGACAGACTGGATTGTGGATTCAATGCAGATTTATGGACTGCGTAAGTAAACCTCGTCATTATAATGCGACCCCACCAGACAGCTTAAGTGACACTGGAGACACAGACAAGATTGATTGCTTCTCCTTGTGTACGGAGAACTGTGCACGACCTTCCCAGAATGGTAGGACGAAACTATTAGTCACAGGAAGATCGCAATGCACCAAATCCACTCCTTGACACGTTTAAAACTACCCGAAGTTGTTATGACAAAATGAGAATTGGTGAAACCTTCAATACACTATTATCTGTTAAAATATATTATTATACTAAAAGTTACTAATTCACAATTCTGATTGTAAATTTCTATATGATTTTCTAACCAATTCCGTTTTAATTGATCATGCGTAAGAGAAGTTTAAAGAGATAATGTAGTATAAAGCATGGAATTTTCAATATATAAAAATAAAAGAATAAACAGGAATTTTAAAGCTATTTTATCTTCAGAGAGTGTTCCAAAACACATAACTCGAAGAGCTATAAACGACAGAAGTGTCCCTTTCCAAAAGATGGGTCCTTTCAATAAAGTTAATTAAATGCTCACAGAAGCTTATGAACAAGATGTTTCGGTATAAAACTTTTAAAAAAATTTACTTAAGAAACTTGTTATAGTAATATGTAAATATATCATAGCGTTTTTAAAATGAACTTACCGAGAACTGTTTTGGGCCATTTTATGGAAGAGAGAAACTTGAATTTACGTTAGGTGAGCGAATTCTGTCAGTAATACATATCACTGTCTGTACCCAATTTACAGTGAGTAGAGTTAACAGGTAAGATATATTCCAGTTATATCAACACAAAATGTCTTAAAAGTACAGTAAGTATGTTAAATAGATAATGATATATCGCCAAATGGCTTGTGTCGCGTAAATTATTTCTTGCTTGTCCAACGGGAACATCAGTCCAGGTCCTTCTCATCCCGAGAGTGAATCCGACACGATAACCAGGCAAAGATTGTCTGCGGTGGTGCGAGCGACATCACAGGCGCAATCCCGTAAATGAGGTTCTAGCGGTTGGGTGGATGCGTACGTGACTCATACATGAGCACATTCATAAAGGTGATTGGCCAGGCCGTGTTTGAAAAAACCGAATTAAAAGTAAAAGAATATTTACGAAAATCGTGTATGTCGCCGAAGGTCTCTGTAATGTAAGACATTTCTCTTAAAAGATATAATATTTAAACAAATGGAAAATTAAAGTACAAACAATTAAACATTAATATTATTATAAATTTTTAGTTTTCTGCAAGATTTAGAGCCTCTATTAAAAAATTTTCGTCAGAGATTCGTCAGCAAAATTTCGTCAGAAAATGATTAAGAATCGTATTTATATTTGTAGACCTTCATGGAGGTGCTTTGAATGTGAGTATACTAGTATTTTAAAACATATTAATTCGTAACATTTAATGATTTACCAGGTCAACATTCAATAATTTAGAGTTTCAATGTTAATTTTGCTTTGTATTTGTTCTATAAACTAATTTTCATTATGTATTACAGTAAAAAACTATTGCAATCTTTGTGATTATAACGCACAAAATCTGTAAAATATTACTATATAAAAGTACTACAAAAGCACTACACAATCGCAAAGCCCAAAAATATTGTTTTCTGCCGTTGAGTAGTAATTCTCCTAGACTAATGAAATGGAAGATGTTTACAAATTCTGAAACAATATAATTACTATTCACTGTGATCACAGAGTTAAAGGTGTGTTTGAATGTTCTGATAATGAAATGTTGAAATGTTTTAAATTTACCATGATATTTACATGTATGTTGAAGTTCGCTTCGGCAAAAAGCCTCAATTCACTTACACGTGAAAACGTAGTGCATCACATTTAATTATAATCACTGATTTTTTTTAAAGGAACACATGTATGACATTGCGTTTGTATGCTAATTACTTATCTTTGCATTTAAAAACACTCAATCTTAGAAGAATGCGAGGTTTTAGTTTCAATCTATGTGAATCTGTTTTTTACTCTGGCTCATGATTTTTACTCTGGCTCTGGATCATAAGTACGATTATAAGTGGATGCTGAAAATGGTCTGAGGAGTGGATTATAACAGCTGGAACAGCACATTTAATCATTTTAAAACTTTATAGAAAGGCATTTTCAATATTTACATCAAGACTTTTTGCCTAAATAGAACCAAATAATGTAACGAGTTGTAAAGGGAGAATGCTTAGTAATTAGCAATTTTTATATTAATTATGTTGTTTTCTCAGAAAATAAGTATTGCTGCTTGTATTATGAGCACTAAAACATTTTAAGACATTCTTCCAGCTAAAATTATTAACCTTAACAGAAAAGGATAATTGCCGATGTATTAGCAGTAGGATGAGAGAGTAGTGAAAAGAACAAAAATAGGAGCAGGTTAAAAGTGGCTAAACGAGCTAAAAACGATGAAAACCCCTAATAAGACCAATTAGTGAAATCATCTATGTATATAAAAATGGATGTTGGTGTGTACCAGATATATGAATTCCAACACCGTTTGACCGATCTCCGTGAAACTTGACATATAAATGTGTTTTTTCATGAATAAATTTTTTTCTTCTCTCTACTAGATGGCGCTGCAGCACCAGATGGTGCTTCAGGTAAATGCAATTCCCAATCCACCTTTGTTTCATTGTCGCTTGGTCTTTCCGTGTGACGCGGGGCGTGGTCAATGTGGGCGGGAGGAGAAGACGGCGCAGGATGGGGGAGAGAGATATTTCCATTCTTGATTCTTGTTAGCAATGATGTAGTCAATAATAGATCGGAACCCTCTTTCTGTCCAAGTAAACTTGTGTCTTTGTGACAATAATAAATATTAGTTGTTCTCACGTTGTTGAAGGTGGCAATATTTTTCAGACAATTTTCATTAAGGGTTACTTCTACTTGATTTCCTACAAAATTCGGAATTGGAATATTTCCGACTCGTACATTAAGATCCCCACAGATTGTAATAAAGTCATTTCTGAAAGTCATATTCAAATATTTCTTTAAGGTATTATAAAACTATTCACTTTCTTCATTCTAAATTTCTTCCAAGGCATACACACGTAGCACTATTAGATAACCTATTTTCAATTTTAATCGCAGTATTATAAGACAGTCGCCAACTAAGTTATAGTTTATCACAATGTTCATCCATCGATTAACCACTAGAATTGCTGTAGCAGATGAAGCCCTCGATGACAAAGACATCAGAATAGAACATTATATTATGAACTAAGTCAGTTGTTCCTTTAAGTTTTTTCTTTGTTTTAGTGATGAAGGTAATACCGATGTTCATGTTTCTAAGCTAAACATTGACCAGGCTCTCTGTTGCTTAGACCTCGAACATTCTAGGTAACCAATCTAAATGTTGAGCTGTTCCAAGTCATTTAATCGTTTTTCGTTGCTGGATTGCCATCGTATACGGTTATCGTCTTGGTCATTGAACGCTGTGGTATAGTCTACTGCCCTCGAAATACTATTTATAAATTTACATATTATAATTTAAATATTTATAAAAACGCTTAAAATTAACAATGGAAAAAATTTCGGAGCACATGTGTTTTCTACTATATTGAAGTTATAAGGTCAAAATATCTTTAATTTTTCAATACAGAGTTTCAATACAAAGTTTTTTTAGAAAACATCTTATTAAATGTTATATTTCTCATCAGAAATTGAGGAGTAATTGATAAAAAACTGCTTCCGAATACATTACAAGTACTGAATCTTGACCAAGTAGTTATATTGTACATATCATGCTATGGTCAGCCTCTTTCTCAACGGATACGATGAAACCCTGTACTAATTTAAAATTTTGTATCTTTCACCCTCACAAGCTACATGAAGATATTTCACTTTAAATTCAACCAATACAGACTGATATTCAACGCCGAAAGAAAAAAATGCGGGAGCAGAAGTCATCCTATCCTAAATTATAATTGCTAACTTATGAAAATGACAAGAGAAAAAATATCTTACGGTATTCTAACGATATTAATATTAAACATTGTTTTTCTAGAGATACAATTCATTTGTTCTCCAATACTCACAAATAATTATTAAATTTCTTCATTAACATTTACCAGCAGCTATTGTTAATTTCTAGATGTAGTAAACAGTCGAGTATAACATGGCTTGCGACTGGCGCGAACACATTTCCTCAACAACCTACTTTCGCGTCTACCCGTCCCACAGCTCTCTCCTTCGGGGAACAGTCGGCTCGTCCCGAGGCACCCTGAATGAGCGCTACTGCGCGAGACGGTTCGTCTTGGCAGCGGGTGGAAAGAGAAACCTCCCACCTTCCCCTGCCACCGCGCGCCAACGCAACCCGGCGAGCAGGCGTCATCCACGCAGCGTGCGCGGCGCCGGTGCGTCGCGAAAGCTCTTTAGGAGGAAATGCACAGAGCTCGCCCGCCCACCCACGCTGCCGCGCCGTCTTTCAAATCCCCCAATCCGCTCTCGGCAGATACCAGCTCTCTCCCGCAGACGCAGGCGACACAGCTGGAAATGTCATTCATAAAAAGCGAATACAAATGCGCTTCAATGTCGGAACTATGAATTCGACTTTGTCCCTCGAAACATTCCTCGGAGTTTCGAAGCGAGTAATGTTATGCAAATGACACAATCGATCGCGGAGTTCGGATGTTAATTTACCGGAATTTTGTAACGTATTTTATAGGAAATGAATGTTGCAGTCCCGGTAACTTATGCAAGAATGCAAAAATATATTGGGAAAAGGACTCAGTGAGTAAGTTTTACGAGACATTTCAACTGATGAAGATAAAATCAGATTTTTAAGAGGTTATAGCTACAAGACACGTAATTAAAATTTCGGTTTTAAAGTACTCTAGTCGCTTCTACACATTTACATAAATACTTATTACATTATTTTGCTGCGAAATGCTTCGGTACTGAACACCAATTTAGTGACGAATTATGTTGTTCCATATGTTGTTTAAATTTTTCTTAGATAGATAGATAGATTTATTATTTCTGCAGGTAGGTATACAACCTGGTGGCAGAACATTACAATTTACATATTACAACTAGGAATAGTAATATACTGTAATTTTAAAACATTTTAAGACATTAATAATAATAATGAAAATAATAATAATAATATAAAGACAATAATAACATTAACAGCATTAACTCTACATTTTATGACTGTCCTGGACGGAATATTAAACTAATAAATACATTTTAAAATACACAGCAACGCACGCACGCACCACGCACAAACACGCGTACACACACATGCACCCACACACATACATACACACCCATACACACACACGCACCCACACACATACATACGTACACACACATAGCCCCACACTCCACTATATTTTATTTTATTTTTAACACGTCGCACATCACGCCGAACTTCCCTGGAACTGCACTTCACTTCACTAAAAGTACCTAATAATTTGTAGAAAAGAAAAATAAAAAAATAAAAAATGCTATTTGAGACTTCTTAAGCGATTTTTAAAACACTTTACGTCCTTGGGAAAGGGCTCCATGACTGTTGCAGGTATTTCGTTCCAATCCCTAATTGTGCGATTTACAAATGAATATTTACCAGTATCAGTTCGCTGCCGTTGAGTTTTTATTTTCCATTTATGATCTTTTCTCCCTATACGTGCAGGACTGTCTAGTCTTCCACTTATTCCCTCCCACGCTGGAGATTTTTTATACGCTTTAAACATACAACATAATCTTGCATTCTTCCTGCGGGTACTTAATGATTCGAAATGTGTGTCACGTTCCCTTGCAAACCCTCTATTTATGAATTTCACTGCCCTTTTTTGGATCTTTTCTAATTCTTGTATTTGACCTATTCTGTACGGATCCCAACAAGCTGACGAGTATTCAAGAGTTGGCCTAACTAAAGATGTGTAAGCCAATTTTCTACTTTCCATGTTACCTTTCTTTAAAATTCTCTTGACAAAATGAAACGACTTCCAAGCTTTTCTTACTACATAATTTATATGTTCCCCCCATCCTAAGTCGCTACGCAAATTAATTCCTAAGTATTTACAGCTGATTACCTCGGGGATCAATGTGCCATTCATGGAATAATTTAAAGGATTCTTACGTTTAGATTTTGTGAAACTGATAGTCTTACTTTTGTCGGCATTTATTTCCATTTTGTTTGATTTAGCCCATGTGTATATTTTATTTAGATCCTGTTGCAGTGCACTTTCATCTTCAGGTGATTCTATTATCCGGTAAATGAAGCAATCGTCGGCAAAAAGGCGCATTACTGAATCAATAGAAGTGGGTAGATCGTTGATAAAGGCTATAAATAACAAGGGTCCTAAGACACTTCCCTGAGGAACTCCAGATGTAATTTTTGCCTCCCCAGATAGTACTTGTCCAACTCGGACTTGCTGCGACCGCTCTCTCAAGAATTCATGAATCCACTTAACGACCCTAACGTCGATACCGGTATCTGCAATTTTCTTAAGTAAAATGTCATGTGTAACAAGATCGAACGCTTTAGAGAAGTCTATTACGATTGCATCCGTCCGTTGTCCACGGTCCAGTGCGTCAGCGATATCTTGACATGTAGAAATAGTTTGGCTCTCGCATGAAAATGATTTACGAAACCCATGTTGGCCTCCATACAGCCATCCTAATTTGCCCCATTCATTTCGCAAGTACTCAGCTATGAGATGCTCCATTTGCTTGCAAATGACAGAAGTTAAACTCACAGGTCTATAGTTAGAGATGCAAGTGCGATTTCCACTTTTAAAAATCGGCACCACAATAGCTCTTTTCCAATCACGAGGAATGCTACAATTGTTGACACTGATTTCAAATAGTCGTGTCAAATATGTAACGATTGGTTCCCCCCCTATTTTTAATAGTTCTCCTGGAATCCCATCGAAACTAACTGATTTGTTCATTCCTATGCTTTGTATCCGCTTGCGAATAATCCTTGACTGTACCTGAAAACTCTCGGCTTCGTTTGGCTCAGTAATTTCCGGAATGACTACCGCATCCCCAAAGACTGACTGAAAATACAAATTAAAACATTCTGCTTTTTCCTGATCCGTCACCCAACATTTATTTTCATATTCTAATGCAGGTATAGATTCCTTGTTCCCCCTTTGCTGCCTTACGTATTTATAGAAACCCTGCCAACTAGTACGTTCATTACTTAGTATTTTACGGAAGAAATTCTCTTGAGCTGTTCGTTTCTCCTGCAATAACGTTTTTGACAATCGCCTGTATTCTAGTTCGTAATGATATCCCTCTTTACGTTCAGTATAAGCTTTCCTGACTTTTCTCTTTAATCTCTTAATATTTGACGTGTAGTATATAGGATCGCTGTTCTCTTTGATAATCTTGGCTGGAACAAAAAATTCACGAGCATTTAAAATTACGCTCTTAAATGAATTCCATATTTCCTCCATGTTCCTTCCGCATGAAGCCCACGTCCTATAATTATCCCGTAAATATTCTTGGAATCCATTTTTATCTGCTTTTCCGTACAGAAATACTAATTTTCGTGATTCGTCTCGATTTGTGTTTTCCCAGTTCACAAGAAGCAACACACCATTATGGTCACTTATACCTGGCATTATTTCGTGAGCAATAACTAGTTTTCCTGGTCGGACTAAAAATACATCCAGCACCGCCTGCGCCCTCGTGGGTGTGTCAACTACCTGCACTAAACCATTATCCCACACCAACTCGTTTACAAAAGATTGGGAAATACCCCTAGCTTCGGCGACACCGTTCCAAGAGACCCCTGGCAAGTTTAAGTCCCCCCCGATTATAATATTTCCTGTAAAAATAAACTTCTTAACACTAGAACTTTTACTTTCTCGCTACGGAGTGGAGAGAAATTTATGTAATGCCGAAAAAAGCCGACTTTTCGGCAGAAACACTTATTACAGGGGCTTGGTAATGAAAAAGTGCATAAATCCAACTGGTAAGTTAAGAAAAAAATCCTGTCACATGCTATAGTGTAGTAAGAATCCATGTTTTGTGAGATCTTAATCCCAAAAAATCGAATGTCGGGAAAACGGCTTTCAGTGCATCCTGTAAAAAGTAAAAACTAATAAAGAATAATAATTTTAAAAAGTGCATTAATGAATTTGAGAGATTTGTCAATCTGTAAAAGCATCCTTAACAGATAATATGAAATATTTAATGAAATAGCTAATTTGATAAATAATAACTCATTATCATTCGGCAAAGACAATTTTCATTTCACTGACAAAAGTGAACAAGTGAATTATTATTCTAGCTACAATTGGATGGCTACAACGCGCGGTTCCACCAATCACAACATACATTTTGCTTTTCCATTTACTATAACTAAAGGCACATTATTTCTCGTTTTGACGATAATTTTATTGACTGTTTTTGCGCAAGGTGCTTTCAATGTACTTTTCATTGACAATCAATAACGATGTGTAAATATTCATGTAAGGCATAGGAGCCGTGCTACCCTTGAAGCTCACTTCCAGGTCGATGTCTCCCTTGCAACACATCGATTATTCTAAGCGCACAAACAACGTTTGTTTACTAGCAAATATCTTAAATATTTTTCGTCTCGGAAAAATGAATTTTTCTCTCCGCAGCCCATATTTGGAAAGAGAAGAGATTAACCACATTTACTACACTTAGGCTTAGTTCCAGAACTATATAAGTTAAGATATGTTGTAATAAGGTAACTTACTGTAAGATTGCAACCATATTGGAATCAGTTAGTCACAGCATATTTAAAATGTAGATTGCGATAAGTTACAAAAAATTTAACTCCTAGCTCAAGGAAAATATTTTCTCTTTGATATATTGCTCTAGCTTTCTCACGAATGCGTGGCAAAGGCGCATCTTTAGCTCTTAACGATAGACAGAAAGAAGAGAAAATATCGTAAGATAAAATAAATTCACAAATTCCTGACTGCTGCTATACTAGTATATTATGCAACGAGTGCAAAATGTTAAGCTTTACCGCATCAATACACGTTTGGAGAACGAGGAAAGTTTGGAGCGAGTTTTCAAATTTGTACGTATGCAATAAAGTAACATTATAAACGAGTTGCATATGTTATTTTTGTATAACGACATTTTAAGTTCATAAGAGAATCAAAGTCTTCCTCTCACTCTGTGATTAGCTAAATGTGCCATAAGACGTCATTTTATGAACTATTTATTGTAACCTGAAAGGTCGTTCATAATGCTTCAATACGAAAAACAATTTAATGGCACGATGCACTTTAATGCAGCTGCAGAAATGTACCCATGTGTAAATTCGAATTTCGCGTCCAGCAGGTGTTCTGGCGAGGTCGAAAGAACATTTGCTTCACTCCACTAAAAATCAACAAAGCTCAACATTTGGAAAAGCGCTAGTGTTTCCGACTGGAGAACATCGCAATCCGGTCAGAATTTGATTCTGACGTGTAGGAGTCTTGAAATATTGCCAGGTCTTGGTTCTAAACAGTTTGAATAAAACGTCCCCTTGTGCTCAGTTTGTATTTGCATCAGACTGTCTACAAATCGCTTTCCACTGTAGGAAAGGTCGAAGTTTGGTAAAAACATAAAAGGTTTTCTGTTACGCAGTGAATCATAAAGCATCCAGAATAATAAAATTTAATTTCAATACAAATTTCTAGACAACTTACGACAGAGTCACAATAATACAACAACATCTTTACTTCTCGTATATAAACGATTTATTAAGATGGATACTAACATCAGTGGTCGTAATAAAGTAAATCAACATTGTTGGGCACATTCTAGAACTTAATGAAATGAAACATCCGGTACGCAAACGAAAATTGGTAATCAATATTCCTCACCGTACACTCGACTTCTTCACCCAAATACTTATTTATGTTCATAATTCGCCAATTATCTGTGGCGTGATTTGTAATAATTGTACAAAAATATCAATTTTATAAATAAAAATCTTATATATTTTAGTGAAATACACACTTCAAAACACCAAAAGTATTTTAGTGATTGCAGATGAAACTGTCAAGAAATCAAATCAGGAATGACGACAATCTTGACTTTAAGCTAATCAGGAAAATAATATTTCTTACATATTCGCATCTCCTCGTAGTAGTTTAAAAGTATATTATATATATATATATATATATATATATATATATATATATATATATATACACATATATACATATATATACATATATATACATATATATATTCTTCTAGAATGCTGAAATTCTAAACTTGGACGACCAAATTTAGCTGATAATAGCATCAGACAAGGTCTGTCAAGTACTCCGGTACTATTAATAGATAACTGCAAATATTTTTGCATTTATTTCTTCTATTTTGGATTGTTGAATGTTTTAATGGGTAATACTATATTTTAATTGAAGACTGACGTGCTTCACTATAAAGCGTTGTGAAATCGTGTGTATTATACGATCCTAAAGCAGTCAGTATTTGAGTTTTTGTCCTGGTCAAAGTAATAACGCACATCAAAAGCTGCATATCACTTATATTTACATATGAGCTCAACTGTAGAACTTTCTAGCTTTATGAATATCGGCACTTCCATTCTACATTGAACTTTTCTTTCCCATTTGTTTACAACCGTACGTTACGAAAAAGTATTGTGTTTATTTACATTTGTTCAGGGATCTAAAAATCCAGTAATAATTTTACTATAAGAGGTTTTCATTTTCTATTGAAACAACACAAGATTCCGTGAATATATGACATCGCGAATGGTTCATATACACGGCCTACCTGGGACTAAAATACAGATTGGCAACGGTTCAGATGCAGTGGAGACTGTGCACGTACAAAGAAGAACGAAAATCAACAAGCAGAAAAGAGGTACACGTCTCGGAGTACATACGAAAGGATGTCGTCGTGAAAATGTAGTCGCAAAATATACGTGTTGGAGTATAGAAGAAAGTTAAACGCCTTGGAGTACAGACGAACGTTTAACATAGAGAAGTATCAACAAAAGGTATACGCGTTGAAGACAGACGATGTATCGGGGTACTGACGAAACTTTGACGTCTTTGAGTATAGACGAAAGGTATACATTTTGATATAGACGGAATGTGTACGTGTTGAAAGGACTTTTGGTATTGTATTCTGTAGTTACAAATTGTTGTGTAACGTTTGTTTTTTATTACTGTTGTTAATAAATGTTGTTTTTCTATTTTGAAATTGGAAGCTTTAAAATTAAGTCAGTAAGTTGCCATATTTAAATCTGCAGTGTATACCGTAGAATCATCAGCTCCCTAATTGAACGGATATTTCCATTTTTCTCTCCGTGAATTAATTGAATGCAAAAATAAGAAGCACCACAGTGTGTATCGTTAACGTTAATATGTTCACGTTGAATGCATAGCATGTATCATGTCATTTAAATGTCAATTTGCCCATTTTATTCTGACTTATGAAGCAATTATAATTTACGCGTGTAGACAGTCAAATTGGAGAATAATTGCTAATAAGCTGACATTAAAATATTCAGTCTGATTAAATAGCTCTTAGCAAATGTTTACAGAACTGTTTTCTGGAAAGAGTCAGTCGAAATCTTTATGTAAGAGAAAATATTGTAAAATAGGTTGACGGATAAATGTTCTGCGTTTCTTAGATAGTTGTAACATAGTAAAGATACAATTTGTACAGAAATATCCGAAGGCATTTCAAAACGATTTACCCACTCTCGCAAAAACTTTTTTTTATTTCAACTATAATTTTCCAGCTCAAAAACTTGTTATTTACATTACTTTAATTAAAAATTGTTCTCAAGAACTCAGCAGTAATATGCTCTACGAATGACGGAGCCATATACATATTTTTAGGGAGCATAAAGAACGTCACTAAGGCGACAGTGAATATCTGAATAGTTCGTGTTTCCGGTCGCTACGACCATTTTGGTCTTTAGTTCCATGAGGGAATGTTATAGCCGGAAACGTGTGGGGTTCATTCCTCCTTGGAACGTGTGATTCGTCGCCGACTCCCACGTCAGTTTTTGGGTTTTCTCTCCAGGTATCTTAGCCTAGCGGGACACTTCCAGAGCAGGGATACCTATTGCGTTTTTGACTGGTCTCTCAATATATATATATATATATATATATATATATATATATATATATATATATATATATATATATATATATATATATGTGTGTGTGTGTGTGTGTGTGTGTGTGTGTGTGTGTGTGTGTGTGTGTGTGTGAGAGAGAGAGAGAGAGAGAGAGAGAGAGAGAGTACAATGACAGAGAAAAAAACAGGAATGACGAAAGGAATATACTATAAAGTTAATGTCAAAATTCGTGCCAGGTTGGAACTCGTAAACTAAGATCATTCGGTGAGAAACACTATAGTGGCAACTGTTGTCACTCAGCCACCTCAATCTGTTCCAGTGAGGCTATATCGGAAGAGTAAGATAGATGTAACAGCTCTTGGATTTCAGAAATGTGAATAGGCACATGTCATTGCAGATGACCAAGCCTAGATTGTGAATGTTGAGTCGTCCAATGCTTGAGCAATTGGAAAACAATATGCGTTTTTAGTTAGACTTTCACTACTCAGATTTTCAAGTTGAACTGTCGAAATATGTCACTTCTCCGAGACAAAAGTATTTGTAACTTTTACACACTATGCCTTATCACTTCTGTTACAGCTTCTTTGCGTTTAAAGTAGTATCATACTTGTGATAACTTTTCGAGTCGTAGATACCAGTTCCATTACTAGTGACAATTTTATATGAATCTGGACTTTAACCTTCTTTGATTGAGAGTTTTGATCGTTATTAGCATCTCTCGACTGATTTTGGCTCATTATTATTTGCGAAAGAAAGCGGTACCCGTGAAGAGTACCTCTTCGTTGTGTGTAAACGTTCATGGGCGATGCACTGCTTTTGGCCCAATGTCGAGAAGCGTCTATTTTCAGAAAGGAGAGTCTTTTGCCATTGCTTCTTGCCAGCCCTTGATCTTCTTATGCCTGTGAAGGTTTTAAACTTGTGGTGGGAGTCCTGCCGGAAAGAAATTCGTCTTCAAGTGATGAAAGACTTGTTTTAAATTTACGATAGCTGTAGTTTCCAAGTGCACAGAAGAAAATTATTCTTCAAAAGTATTTATCAAATTTCCGGCGCACTGGTCTGGATTTAAATCCTATTTGAAAATCATCAGAGAGACGTTTCGTCTTAACAGCTCCCTGATGAACAGTCAACACTGGACCGCGCTCACTTCTGTACAAGTTTATAGTAAGATAATTTGTCGATTTGTTCTGAAGTAATGAATTTTCATTCAAATAGCATCCGCGTAAGTTATAGCGTCCTTTTCTGTTCAGTATAGATCCCTAAGCCCTTTGCCAATTGCACCAGCTGTGTGAAAAAACACCAACCGAATATTCATGAGATAGATTTTTTTTTGCATTAGATAGTTTTTGATTGTACAAAGATGTTGCAATTTTAAAAGTCAAATCATACGAAGGCATGGTTAATGATAACCCAAATTGAGAGCAAGGTGAGATAAATAGTTGAGAAGGTTGTGTTTTGTGCCAAAAACAGAATACAACGCCCTGCTACCATTTGTGGTCATGAAACTGAACTGTTTGAACTAATCTATTGAAAGTCTATTGAAAGGTACCATTAAATTTCAAAACAAAAATCTATAAACACCCAAATTTGAAGGTTAATATTGTGCACTGCCATGTGCTTCACATTCAATCTACCTATTTTGTTTACTCTCATTCCGTCGCTACGGTAGTTATTCAATGTCTCATTTGAAGTCGCAACCCGAGGGAAATGAATCCACTTGCTGCTTCTTTTCTCTCGAGGAATTCTGCCGCTCGCCGCCGCGCAGTTTAGAACGGTCCGCGGCACAGAACCGCGGGGCGGAGCGGGACGCCCCTTCACGGCGACGGATGCCACACCTAACTGCCGTAACTTAATCGCCTAAAAGCGCTCTCTGAATTAATTAGCAGGCGCTCGGCAAGGCAGGCGGACGGGGTTCCGGTTCCGCGCCGTAATCTGGTTCCCGGCTTCGTTAATAGTTCTGCAGGTGCACCCCGAATTAGAACAGCGGTGGCGGCAATGGTGGCGGCGGCGCGGTAGTGGTGTTGGCGGTGGTGGTGTTGGCGGTGGTGGTGTTGGCGGTGGTGGTGTTGGCGGTGGTGGTGTTGGCGGTGGTGGTGTTGGCGGTGGTGGTGTTGGCGGTGGTGGTGTTGGCGGTGGTGGTGTTGGCGGTGGTGGTGTTGGCGGTGGTGGTGTTGGCGGTGGTGGTGTTGGCGGTGGTGGTGTTGGCGGTGGTGGTGTTGGCGGTGGTGGTGTTGGCGGTGGTGGTGTTGGCGGTGGTGGTGTTGGCGGTGGTGGTGTTGGCGGTGGTGTTGGCGGCGGTGGTGGTGAGAGTGGCGGCGGTGGAGGGCGGACACGGCGGCGACGGCGGTGGTAGTGGTGGTGGCGGCGGTAGTGAAGGCAGTGCTAGTAGTGGCGGTGGTGGAAGCGGTGGTGGAAGCGGTGGCGGCGGTGGTGGTGGCGGTGGCGACAGTGGTAGCGGGGGTGATGTTGGAGGTGACGGCGGCGGTGGTGGAGACGGTGGCGGAGGTAGTGGTGGTGGTGGCGGTGGTGGTGGTGGTGGTGGCGGTGGTGGTGGTGGCGGTGGCGGTGGTGGCGTTGGCGGTGGTGGTGGCGTTGGTGGTGGTGGCGGCGGCGGTGGCGGCGGTGGCGGCGGTGGCGGCGGTGGCGGCGGTGGCGGCGGCGGTGGTGGTGGTGGTGGTGGTGGTGGCAGTGGTGGCGGCGGCGGTGGTGGTGGTGGCGGCGGCGGCGGCGGCGTGGATGGCGGCGGTGAGGGGGCGGAGTTGGTGGTGGTGGTAGTGGCGGTGGTGGTGGTGGTGGTGGTGGTGGTGGTGGTGGTGGTGGTGGTGGTGGTGGTGGTGGTGGTGGTGGTGGTGGTGGTGGTGGTGGTGGTGGTGGTGGTGGTGGTGGCGGCGGCGGCGGCGGCGGCGGCGGCGGCGGCGGCGGCGGCGGCGGCGGCGGCGGCGGCGGCGCAGCGTTTAGGGGCGGCGACGGAGCGTTAGGGTGGGAGAGGAGGATGATCAGCAAGGGGAGGCCCGCGCAGATGGACGTCGAGGGTAGGCGGGCAGGTGAGTTGATAAACACAGGTGACAAAAGATCTAGAGGCAAAGCAGACCAAGAATTTCTTGAATGTTTTTTATGATAAAACGTTTTTGAAATGTTTTATTAAAATTATATTATTCGAGTATCTACAGTAAGTTGAGAAAATGACATTCTTAAGTCGACTAGATTTATATTGGGGTAAGATAAGTCTCGGGTTTTCCTTGTAACTCAGCTTTGCCTGGCTCAGCACTACTTGGAAACTACATGTTAAGATCTAGGATTCCGAGTAGGGTTGTAATGCTGGGATTCCGAGTAGGGCTGTAAATTAAATTCAAGAAAACTTTCACGTACAAGACCAAAATGGAGACATCCAAATTTTTCCGTTTCCCTTAATTTACTGCCCCAACATTCAATAATAAGTATAAAGGGTCTGAGATTGATATTGAGAAAGTGCCTGAAAACTTTATATTGAAATATCAAGTAAACCTCTTAATTGAGTATGATAATACTTCCGATCAATGAATGATTTAAATACTGCTTGATAAGAGTATTTCAATTTTAAAACAACAATTTTCATAAATAAGAAATTTTCCTTTTTTGTAAAAGAATCAGAAATAACAGTTATATTCTTGTCTGTTTCTTCACATTCTATATTGAAATATCTTTCTAACTCCTGTCAATTATACCAACAAGTGACTTATTTTCGGAAGGCTACCGATAGTAGTGACCATAATATTTCTGTCGCTATTTACTTAAATATACACAGGTTTCTAAAATTAATCAAGAAATCTAAAAGTGTCTTTAGAAGTTTAATAATGTTCTATGTGCTTCTATAAGGCGTTTCTTCGTGTAAGAGTAATAGTTAAATTCTAATAGTGTATGTATAATGATTTAAATCTATTGAATTAATTGTATTTCTGTACGTGTAATTCCAATCATTGGGTTATACGACAAAACATTCATTACTAACAATTATAGTATTGCCTCTTAGAATAGTCATTTATTGGAGAATATCTTTGCCAGACACACAAGAGAAACTCGATTAAGCTCCCTGTCTTCAGGAGGGGTAAACGTGTACAAATATTTGACCCGAGATATTTTCATCAATGTGAGTATTTCGTTTCACAATTACCTGCTGAAATAAAAATGTATCTTCACTCATATCTATCTTCCAAAGCTTAACAGCGTGGAAGTTTTTAAGACTGAAAATAGGAAAACGTAATTTTTTTATAATTATTCTCCTCTCGTTTATTATAATTTTAGAGGATAAACAAATTACTATTTATTTTTTGAAATTTCAGCACTGATCAAAGAATTAACAACGTAGAAAAATGATAATATTTCTGAATATAAATGTATGTATGAATATAATTTATGAAAAATATGAAATAAATTGGTAAGAAAATTAATTTTGGCAAAACGTTTTATTTCTTAAAATATGCAAATGCATTTGAACTATGTGAAAAATTAAATATTTTGAAAAATTATTATTTTTCAAATATAATTCTACTACTTGCTTTTTTCGCATGATGAATTCAAGGTTTCAAATCGATATAACTTGAAATTGTTCTACATACTGTAACACTCCCGGTCGTCTCGTGAGAGAACGCCCGGTAAGCGGCCCTGAAATAGCTCAGTCGGTGATGGAAGGAATCGTTAACAGATACTGGTAACATGAAAGAAACACTTTGATCACTGGTAAAATCACTTTTATTCCTGGGCAAAATAATTTAAAATGCCCCAGGGAAGTTACACATGTAAATAGGATCAGAAATCTGAAAATTAGGTGGACAGATAAGAAGATGAAAAGTTAGTAGCCAGTGTAAAGCTTAGAAATTAGGAAGACGTATAGTTAGCATCACAATGGTAACAAATATTACAGATCAGTGTGTCTTAGCGCGACACCGCATTACAGGATTTTCGCAGGGATGAATACCCTGAATTATATTGCCTTGGTAAAGTTTCTTTTTGTGGGCCCGAAACGGGCGCGTGGCCGTCGAGGGGAGGCGGCGGCGACCTTCGCAGAGGGCGCGGCCGGGGCGATGTCCTTGTGCCCACCCAGGCACGCACGTCAGCTGGTCTGGCGTCTGAGGGCGTCACCCAAAGGGGCGGCGGCGCGGCCAAGGGAAGGCAGCGGCACGGCCGAGGGGGCGGCGTTGTAACGGCGCCTGGCAGTCTGGTTGAGCTCGGGGTCGGCCAGCAGTCACTCTCGATTTCAAGAGCGCAGTAACCAGTCACGGACTCTTCTGATACTCGTGATTATTCACAATTGCAACTTTGGAAAGTCTAGAAATCCTGCAGCGACACATTCGCTTCACTTTTCAACTGATTCCCGCTTCAGAGAATTTTCTCTGCCCACGTTACTCTGCTCTATTACAATAGCCCACACCGAAGTTTTTTCTAAGTCCATCAGAGGCGAACTTGCCTCTGGTCGGTGAATAGCTCTCCCTCCCAGAGAAGTTTCTCTCCCGACTGCCCTGCTTTGAATGCCAATTTTATAAGTCAAATCTTATTAGGTTAACTTTTACCCCCCACTCGTTTTCTCGCATGTTCCAGCCCCTTAAGATAGTTGCGCCGCTATTGGCCGAAAGAAATGGCGCATTACGTTATTTCGACCAATGGTGACAGGGGTAGTGAATGGAGTTCCGACTCTTTGCATAACTGTGAGCGTCCAGAATTTTCTTTGCCCTTCTAGAACATGCTCGCACAAGACGGGCGTTGTCCGTGAAAGAATTTGTCGATTTCGGATTCACTGGATGTCGATTTCAAAAGCGATCTAGAAGGTTCGCGCAGCTGGCCATGCGAACACGTGCTCCACAGTAAATCTGTCGACGACTGACCCTGTAACGACTTTCTTAATGTGCCGGAGGCGGAGACGGCTGTCAGATAAGCAGGGTTGCGCGCGTGAGGCCATGTCGCAATCTGTTCCCAGTCGAACTCATGGTGGCCGAGTCTGTTTGTTTAATTTAATTTTCCTGGCATGAAGAAATCGGTATCGCCACAATACATATCTCATTTTTCGAACACAATAAACAATATCGCTATTGTAAACGCAAAGATAATATTGAAAGAAGCGTTAAAAATGTTATGTTACCCATTTCCAATAATGAACTTCGCTTCTGTCCCTTCCATAGCTACATTTTGAAAACTTCACGATCACCAAAATCAACCGAATATGCAACGTATAATGGAAAACCATCATTAGAAAATAAAATGCGTGTGATATTTTGCCATGTAAAAGTGAGATGAAATTCAATTATAGTAGAATAAATACATAAATTAGAAATATGCATTGCAATTAAGAAGCGACGGAATGTTCGTGCTACATGTCTGCTATGTAACTAACAATAATATCGGTAATCATTAAGCTAATAGAATATTCAAATGAACATCTAAACAAACAAGCATTTGAGCGTGCTTACAAGGCCTGGTCGGGGTAATAATTTGTTAAATACTGTGGCTGGTGCGTCCGAGCATCGCAGCGAATTATCCCCGTGCGCGGCTCTCTATTTACGGCGAGGGGCGTGTTACATGCAGGCGCAGTGGCGACGCGCGGGCGAAAGCAAATAGATCGCGCGGTAGCTGAACCCATTCACCAGAGCGCGCTGCTGGAAGCTCGACGTCGCACCGTGGCGCGCGCTCGGAAAATCGCCGTCCGTTGTGATGGACGCAGAGGGACGATCACCCAGGGTGGACTAACTGGGGACGAAGAGTCGCTCGCAAGGTTACGCCCTTCACGCAGAGCACAGAGTCACACGCGTAGAATCACTTTATCGCTTGCAAATACTTGTTAATAGTGGTTTTAAGCCTTATGCTAAGTTCTTACAATTAAAATGTTCATTGTATGATTATGTATCCTAAGGGTTACATCACAATATTAATAAATATCAAGGTTATTTCTAAATTTTCTTGTAACTACTAGTTGGTTGGTTGTTAGTGATTCACGTCAACTACTAAGGTCATTAGTTCTGTAAGTGTAGGGCATGCTTTTTCCTCGGGAGGTGGCGGTGATCTCTCACTGGATAGCAAGATTCGACGTCAGCCTGCCGTCGACTAGCGGGGATTCCCTCAACTAGATATTTCCACCAGCAGGGCACCGCCCAAGCCGAGATAAGCTCTATGCGCCTGACCGAACATCCGGCATGTGTAGTAGTGAACCATACATGTTAGTGTAAATGTGTGTAACGGGTGAAGATAAAACGAGGAAGTGGAAGGAAGTTCGCTCCCGGTCCGTGTCCCGTTTGTTAGGGTACTGCTCCGGCATTCACCTGGTGTTGATCGGAGAACCACGGAAAACTACAGATCAGAGCAGCCGGCCACTAGAATGTTCTTCCAAATACCGACTAAATTCGACCTAGCTGACAAACTAGTGTAGAAAATCGTGCCACTCTCGGGACTCGAACCGAGGATCTCCTTGTCAGAGACACTGCAGTAACATCAGTTGATGAACTATAAAATCTAGTAAAAAAGCTATTTCAAGTCTGTTAAATTTCACAAGTAAATTTTTCTTTGTATGCTCATGCATTCTAAAGGCTACATCTCAGTATTAACAATTATAATTGTCTTTTCCAAATTTTTTGTTCACATATTAAGATTTTGTCACAGCCCAATGTGTTTAGTAGTAGATCAGAATGGCAGAAGGGCAGGAGAACACACCCCGGTACCGCTCTTCCTATTACAGTTTGATCGACGCTTTCAGCCATGTTCACATCCAGTTACACAATAAACCCATATTATATATTGAGATGAAAACGGAATAGCGGTACGTACAGATCTAGACCTACCAGACATGTCATTTGTATCAGGGAGAATATTTTTCCATTGCTCGACTTTAACTTCTTATCTTCCCAGTAAATTATTCGGAAAATAACATTGCTGTTACAGTGATGAGCTTTATGTGATGAATTTGTCAATTAGAGAAAACTAAAATCATAAAAACTATTTGGCGATGCTTTTCAGAATGCCGTTATTAAATTAGTACACATTTTGTAATATCTTAATCCATTATCGACTGGCCATGGATGAACGCACCAAACAATAGTTATCTGTGATGCGAGTGGTAAAAGTGGCATTTTAGTTTGGAATTGGAAAGGTTCCGACACGAGACAAATAAATCCAATCGAACAAACCGAGCTAAATAAAAAAAAACTTTTGGCACATACACACTTTCTTAGACGACTTTTATTTAATTTTATTTTATTTTAATTCTAGTATACTTTACTTCATGGTGTGCAAAAGTCAGAAGTGGCTGATGCTGTCAGGCGAACGTATTATGTTTTCTTTGTTGGAACCATACTGTTTTATCTGTAGCATCCTACTTTTACCCTTGAAGCTCAAATTTATACGTTTAGCATGCTCTCTATATCGCGAAAGTACCCAGATTAACAAGTGAATATCTAAAACTTGTTTTTTTCTGTTCATCAGTTCAAGTACATTTTTGATAGCATATTATTTTGATTTTGGGTATTTCCAAACATGTGATTGTGGTTTGGTCAGCTTCTGCCTTCTTTATTGTATCTGATCCGAATATCACCTCATGTATACTAATTCATTTGTTATCATCTTTCGCACTAAATGATAGCCTTACCTTCCTTCATTCAGTGGAATCTAATGGCAACTACACCTCATGGTCGCCTATCTAAGAAAGATGAAGGCATTAAATTGAATCCCTCCTTCACCACCCATGTTCAGCATATCAGTACCTTTGTCACATATCACCATCATCACCATCATAATCTTTATCATCGTGTAATATGTTATTTATATTGATATACTACAATTTGTTCAACCACTTCATGATGTCACCAAAAATGTTATTAGATATAGACATGAACAAAGGACAATAACTAGTACAGGCCTGCCAAATCAACGCTTTTGCGTAAAGAAAAAGAGACAACGCCAACAGTGTGATTGTTAGAGACTAAAAAAGCCTCTGGGGAGTTGAAACAAATGGAGCATGCAAAGAGAAGCACAAAGAGATAATTACTGCGTCCAGGGCAGGCGGCACGTAAATTAAAAGAGGAAGAAAGAACTGTTGAGTTCAACCAAGCGTAATCTACCACTAAGAACAGATACTAACGGTTGGTCTGAACACATGAACTCTTTGGAACCCGGCCAACATTTTGCACATTGTAAATCATTGTTTTCAATGTGAAAACTGATTCAAACAGAACACATTTTTCGAACTTCCAACGCCCGAACTACATTACAGCATTACAAAGGCCAGAAACTGAGTGAGGGGAAACATTTTAATAGGGGTTTATTAATAAATAAAAAGGCTTAACCAAAAGAAGTGGCTCAGTGCGTTGCGCGCTGGATTCGCAATCGGGAGGTCCGGGTTGGACTCCCGAGCCAGCCATCCTGACCAGGGTTTTCGTGTTTTCCTACAGTGACAAGACAAATGCTGGGAAGATTCCAAAATCCCAGGAACAACTCTCATCTCCCCCTACCACACCTAACACCTTCAACCAGCATTTTAGTCCTTTCACCCCTCATTACCACCCTATCCCTATAATAATAATAATAATAATAATAATAATAATAATAATAATAAGACTTAGCCGTGAGAATAAATTGGACAGAATATGAGTTAATTTATTTTTTTCGGACAACAGACGCAGTCTACACGGTATGTGCTGGCAGGGAAAGCAGGTGGAATTGGGAGCACAACAGACAAGCAAACAGACGAAGGAAGCTGTCGAGCATCCCCGAACGCGGTCGGTATTAGTCTAGTAAAAGGTAAGTGGCGGGCCACGACAGTGGGCAACTACTTGTAGTCTTGGTATCAAGGCATGCGTTTGAACAATGCGTAATTAGATTCTTAAGTTTGTATTTTTACCTTTCGAAAGCATTTCAATTAATAGTGATTCAAAAAAATATTTATTCATTTCGAAGCACTTGTTTGGAGACTATCAATGGCGAGAATTTGAAATTCAATTTAGGCGACCAATGGCAGCTTTATTTATCACGAAAATCTCCGTAAACTCTCATGAAACATCGAATACCTTGTGATGTTGCAATTCAAATTAGTGTTTATCGTAATCAATTTTAAAGTTCCTGTAAAGATCGCCCACTTTAGAAAGCAAAGTTTGATGAAAGGGTGTGTCGTCATTTGTCTCACCTTCCGTTAATTGAAAAAGTGTTTCCATAAAACAATCACAATTCTCAGGCTTTTAGCTTCATCAAAATATGATGATCAGATTGTCTCTCTTCCTTTGAGAGATTCACAAACGGTCTTCGCGAAATTTACTTAATTAGATGCTACAGCTCTGCGATTCCACTCCAGTGGATCGAGACTAATTTCAATTCTACTGACGCGCGAAGCGAGAGAAACCAGAGGGGATCGCATTATTTTATCAATAATTCGGCAGTGAAACGTTTGTAAGTTGGGGTGGAAATTTTTTCAGGTCAAGAAGCCAGTATCGGTTTTTCAGGTATTCAAAGGGTGTATATTTTACTAAGCTCATTACTCTAAGCGAGGTAAATTTGGTCACAACGAATTGCTTCTCCTGAGAATCCGCTTATTTCATTGTTATAACTAAGAAGCGAGTTTCGTTGTATAGAGTTAAAAAACATTGTCTCAAGACACTATAAGGAAAACAACATTTCATCAAAAATTGTATTCAGAAAAAAAGGTCCTAATTATTGAAGTAAAGCAAAGTAAAAACACAAGAAATTACAGCCGCCATTCGAGAGATGTCACCCAAATGACTAGCAAATAATATGCTTGCGATAGTTTCTTCACCGTTTATAAGTTTCGAAAAATGTATGCAGTAAGATTGTATCTTTGTAATTGTGTGTGTTTAGTTTATATTAAGTGTTTATTAATAATTGGTATTAGCAAACTTACAAATAGGCGTGTTCTACGTAGAATGGAAACACGCATTGCTTCTACGATCATAATTTACGAGAAAAATGCTAATTGTTTGCTAATTTTGATATTACAGGATCAAATTTGTCCCTCCAGGTAGTCGAACTGGACAGTTACTCCACACACTTTTGTTTCATATTTACACACGAGACATATTCAACCTTGCAAAGGAGTACTACTTGGAGGAACGATGTAAAAAGCTGCACATAAAATCATGAAAAGAGGAAACATGAAAACATGTACGTTAAAATGCAAGTACATATTATGAATACATTACACCACTTCAGATATAATTGTTACAATATGATACTGTAACATATATTACCTGTCATTATACCTGTTAGTTATATATATATATATATATATATATATATATATATATATATATGTGTGTGTGTGTGTGTGTGTGTGTGTATTATATATTGTGTTGAACATTGTTTGAAAGAGGAGACAAGATCATCACATACTCATGAGTGGGTTGTGACATGTGAGTGTTTCGTTCTTGAAGTGGGTGCAACTTTGCCGTCTTGGATACATGGAGAGCTGAAGGATGCTTTTTCTTTGGAATTGCGATGTCGACAGAAGACATTTTGACTGCATGAGAGATGCATCAGTGAAATGATTTTCGTGGTATATGAAATGAAATGATGGAGTTATATAAGTTGACAACAGGTGCGGAGTATTTTTGAAAGAAACTGAGACATTTCAAGTGACTTTAACAAGTGGAATTTGGCGCTGGCGATGATGTGATGAGTGCGTGATATTGAAAGACGAAGCGGCCGAGAAGAAAGAGAAGTTACCCATACATTAGTGTTATAGTCTGATGTTGGTACATGGGCCGCCAAATTAATTCAAATTTAGCACCACGTTTTACACACCTCAGTTTTGCTTCTCTTTGAAGGCATTTTAGAAATGAAAGATAATAGATTTCAAACATCCCGCCGCGGAAATTAATCTTGCTCAAATAACCGCGCGAATTCTTTCACAATTGACCAAATACTCATTTTTGTACAAAGCTCATTGAAATCGAGTTTCAACTGCTTCAGAAAATCACTAATATGTTGCACCACCTCCTGGACGGCCTCGACGAACAAGTTACCCACATTTCCTGGAATCCAATTTTTTTCCATATCAGACGCGACGAGCTCGCATTGTGTGAAAATCATAGGATCCACGACCATTTTTGTTGCGATCGTGCCGAACAGCTAAGCAATACGCAATATGGAGCATTGAAAGTTTGTGGAACGATGACAGAAAGCAATTATTGTGTAGTTTCTTTGAAGCAAGGCTCCGAGAGCAAAAAAGCAGAAAGCATGAATGACATGAAATTCGAAAGGAGAACATTTATTTTCGTCCAGACAGAGGTAACCATGACAATATCTTCAATACTCATTGATTTTTTCGGCAAAGTAATAATTTTTGCCAATTATGTGTCGCCTTTTTCCAAAACTCTCTCGTCTGATGAGAACATAAAAGGCGATGCAGAAAACCTTTCGTTGTAGTTTGTGCTATTGCTCTCCCAATTCATCTAAGCAATATTTTGCAGCCTCAACAACTAATGATTGCAACAGTATGAAATTATTTGTTGCATGTAAAGAAATATAAAGAAATTTAATTTGATGGGTAATTTTGATGTAAAGTAATTTAGTTTGTGGTTCTTTTTGTCCAGTTTTCATTACTTCGTGTAGAAAAACTAACATTTTTCATTTGTTCGCAATAGAAACTAGTCATGGTAGTCCTTTCTTTTATAAAGATAATAATAACATCACTTTTACATAACATCACATTTAATTATCATTCTATTCACATAAATGTTCGATGTAATCTGTGTGGAAACCTTTCGAATTATTGATTTATGTCCTGAGAAATTATGGATTAATAATATCTATGTGGTGTATCGAGAAAAAGTCTACCAAATTTACAGTGTAAGTATTTTGGTACATTATAATACTTACTATTTGTTGATTTCAGTATTATTTAGGATGGAATAAGGATAAATCTTATATTTCTATTTTTTGCTCTATTTCTCAGTGCCTAAACAAAAGATTTGTGAGGTTTGGCTCAGAAATGAAGCAAACATAATACAATTCTAATTAAAATGTCTGATCTTAAAATAAGATCTCATAAATTTCTGCTATGCAATATTCCAAAGAACAACATCAGATTTTACAATAAATCTTACTTAATAGCAATGTCCGAAGCATGTAATAATCTTCCAGTAAATGTTAGGAAGTGTAAAACACTGCGGTCATTAAAAAACTGTTTAAATATTCTATTTTTGAGCTGATGTGATATGATGTAAAAGTGCGTACTAAAAGGTTCAAAATTGTAAGACAAAAAATTAAGTTTTTATCGAATTTCTCCTAAAAGGTTCTCTTTTTTGAACCTCTGAAGTTGGTTCTTAGTTTAAATTATGTGTTGTACAATTATTTTAAATTAAGTGTACATGATTAGCTTTATTTTCGTGTTATCTTATTCTAACACACCGTTATTTAACTAGCAATGATTCTTACTGAAAGTGTCTTTTTCCCTTCGTATGTGACGTTTATAAATTAAAATCTGCTGTAAGTCGTTGCCCCCTCACTATGTGGTTGTGTGACCTACAAATTTTTATGGATTTTTATTAGTCTTCCATATTTGAGACTTTATGTCAACACTTGATTCATATTGTTAAAATTTTTCCGTTTTATATTTTATTTTTCTGGCACGCGTGTAGCGTTTCCTGTATCAGTAATATTTGTGAAGTTATTTTAAATATTTTATTTTTTTCCACAATGTTCAAGAGCTTGCACTCTCCCTTTGTTTTCCTTGTTAAGGCAAATGTTGAGTCGTTATTTTTTTCTTTTATGAGCCCAGAAGTAAATATGTTTTTATTATCTATTTTAATATTACTAAGTGCATATTTTTTTCAATTACGTGTTAGGGTGGAAGAGCGGACTTGATCGTTCCAGTCTCGCCTCATTGACAAAGAATATAAAATCATATCAATAATAATAATAATAATAATAATAATAATAATAATAATAATAATAATAATAATAATGTTGACAATATGAAGAGTACTTTTTCTCCCAAAAAGGAGAATATGGATGCTGTAAATAAATAGATCACACATATGCCTGATGAAACTGAAATATATTTTTCAATATACATTGTTCATTTTGGTGTTTAATAATATAATAATATAATATAAGTTTCCTGTTGAATGTTTGAATTCTCTGAAAATACCTGGTGTAACATTTCATAAGCTAAAGTTAAGGGAAAGAGCCCCTGTCACTAAAATATATTTATAGTCCAAGTTGTGCAATGACACACTACACAAAGGGAGAAACGAAAACAATAATATTGATGAGTGTGAACTCTGAATAGAGTACCAGCAATCTGTATTAATACCAAGAACTTTCATTATACCTTCTGTTTTGCCATTTAAATTTAAGTAATATATTCCCTTTAAAAGCTTAAGACGCCATAACAGTAAATAAATCACGAGGGCAAATTTTAAAGGTAGAGTATATTAATCTTGTCAAGCTGAGTTTTGCACACGGACAACCATGCCAGCTCGAGAGCCTTCAACAGTGATAATTTATTTATTATTATTCTAGGAAGAAAATCTGTTAATATAGTGTATAACACAACTAACAATACGAAATAAGGAATGCTTAATTCATTTATATTTCAGTTAATTTTAATTATATTTATTTGTGTTAATTAGTTATTGTTATAATTTATATTGTATTGTAGAAACGTTCAGAAAAATATCCTTTTTTGTTTAAAAATCATATTTTTGGACAAATGAATAATATCGTCAAACACAGTTCTTTTACCTTCAAGTAGTTTACTATAAAAATAGCAATCCAATGAGATTCTTTTGTAATGCAATATATAGTTATTAGTAAAAAATGTATTTTTTGCGAGAAACGATAAAGTATTTGATGGTATTAATAAAGTGAAGTAGTTCTAAGTCCAACTATATACTGCAATGTAATGTAATGTTCTTTTTTACTGTAACCTATATTCGTAATTACCTCAGCAGTGGATACATTTTCTAATTTTCATTATTTGTCACAACTTATAGTGTCAATTTCAATAATGATTGTGAAAGCTAGGCAATTTAATGGAGGCCTTGATATCAAAAAGATTTTGGGCAACACTGATAAACGACAATGTATGCGAGCGCCAGCATTAAAATAGTATTAACTTTTGGCAGACAGCATAGTAATATAGTAATTTCCTATCAAAATTTCATGCAGTATATCTTATAGTCACATTTTGGATTTTAATCCATTTTTAGCGTGAAGTGGCATAGAATTTCTAGCATGATACGGCGAGTAAATATTTGTTCCTGAGCCCTTCAAAGGTATCCACAAAATACACATATGTTCAAATTTATCAAAATATTTCATTCTCCAGAATATTCAGCATGGCCAAGAAGAATTAATAGCTCAAACCCCCTGCAGAAGTGCAGTGGGGGTGGTTTGTTACCATATTGAATATGAAAACGTACACGCTCGAGGTAAAGTGCAAGATCGCACAAAAATTTTTGCAGGTTGACAACACTATCAGAGGCACAGGTTAAGTAAATGAAGCTATCCATCGCAGTCGTAATGTCAATGAAAGGCCAGTATTATATATTATTCAAATGAGCGAAATTTTCGCACGGGTTAAGTTGAGAAGGGTTCAGTGTGGATAATGCAAACTCTCTTTCATTTTCAGATGTGATTTATTCATGTCCTGCTGTTTCAGAGGAAAGATCCAATGTCTACATCGAACAGAAAAATAATATTTATCAACAAAACCTAGAGATCGTTGACGAGAAAATATGTAACAGGAAGTTCCTTACTGCTATAGAAGTCTTAATTAGTAAAATAGTAGGCATTGCTTGTTGTCCTCTGTAAGTAGTTGACATTCAATTCTTTATAAATTGTTGAGCTTATGTCGGCAATTCAAGCACAAAAGTAATCAATATACTGCCGAGTAAAACACTCGAATGTGGCATATTTTTTTACATGTTTTTCTACAACTTCACAAATAAGCGAACATTTGAAGACTAGTGAAGATAATTACGTAACTAGTCATTTATAAATACGTGTGGTTATTAAACACGTGTGATCACTTAAATCTATTAGGAATTGACAATATTTTGTAATTAAAAAGGTTATTCCACGTTAGGGGTACCCAGTTCTTAAAAATGGGAATAGTAAATGCTTTTTCTTTTCAGCAACTAATGTATGCATCAGCGACTAGAACAACGTTTATTTAATCAAAAGTACATATCCGGTGTAATATTATTGACAAATCCTGCAGAGGAAGTTTTTTAGATTGCCTGCACATGGGACTCGATCTCGGTTCTTACACATCTGACACTGAGTCTAATCGATGTTTTGGACCATACACCTCCAGAGTACGAAATATAATGTACATTAACACCAACATGTTAGAAAATGAAACTTAATGAGTACAACCAAAAGAACCATGTACATTTTGCAGTCAACAGCAATGCGTAATATTCTACATAAGGACAGTGCTCGTAATCCACATTGGGGTCATTGTTTCAAGTTTTTTGCGGTCAAAATCTCCACCAATGTTATTTATATATTCTGTGATATTTCCTTAAATACTTAACTAACACATACTATTCTACTAGAATAATTCTGATATTTACGGCACACGAGTAACAATTCTCTCGCATTCCTGCTCCAATATTTTTGTTAGCGCTCCAAAGAGAGCACGGTCTGTCACTGTACTAAAGAATTTCAACTCAAAAACCTTATCTATGGTTGATCAGGAGTCTCTTGAATGCAATTCGTAAATTTTGTCTGAAGACGTCAGCTAAATGCAGGTCCAATATTTCAGTATTTCACATTAGGGGAATTTATGCTATCGTAACAAGTCTATTTTTTTAAATTAATTATTGACATTTTAATTCAGCTCTTCAGAAAATAATTTTACCTACATTTCTTTGAAATTTTTTCCATAACAATTGATACCAAAGGTGGTTAAAGCGTAAAGAATATTTTGATTTTGAAGTAATGAGAGAGTCATGCCCTGATGGGAGGAAAAAAACAATTTTCGGCAGAAATGTGGAGTTTTGCAAATT
This sequence comes from Gryllus longicercus, assembly GCA_038098605.1. Classification (NCBI taxonomy): domain Eukaryota; kingdom Metazoa; phylum Arthropoda; class Insecta; order Orthoptera; family Gryllidae; genus Gryllus; species Gryllus longicercus. Next base: position 2,143,172 of record JAZDUA010000139.1, read on the forward strand.
TTTGCAAACCTGTTGAACGGAGAAAAATTGAAAAGACATCACATTTTCGAGCTGACTGCTATTTCTTAGAACTAAATCACCAACCATCATTTTGACGGCGGCGTCCTATTCAAGAGTGTTTGAAGGAGAACAACTTCACGCCGATTGGTCCCAAGTCTTCTGTGTGTGCTGACGGAACGAGACGGCAGACATTCTAGTCCATGATCACCCAGAAACACGTGTTCATTGGGGATTCCATTTGCGTGGAGCGCGCCTCTAACAAGGTGGCATTCTCTTCGGCGGACATATCGCCCGCCTGGCCCGCGACGAGACGAGACGTGGCGACCCGCGGCGCGCAATATTTCTCCGTCGACGCCATCCGCCCGGCCGGGCGGCGGGGAGCGGGGCGGGAGGGGAAAGGCGGCGCGTGAGGTTGGATGGGAGCGGGGAGGAGCGTGGCTGGCGAGGCGGGGCGTGGCGGGAGGACGTGTGGTGGGCGGAGCAGGGCAGTGCGGAGAGAACGAGACGGGGCGGGGCGGGGCGGGGCGGGGACATAGCTGGGCGGGACAGAGCAGGGTGGGACAGAGCAGGGCGGGACAGAGCAGAGCGGGACAGAGCTGGGCGGGGACAGAGCTGGGGCGGACAGAGCTGGGCGGGACAGAGCTGGTGGGACAGAGCTGGGCGGGACAGGAGCTGGGCGGGACAGAGCTGGGCGGGACATAGCTGGCGGGACATAGCAGGGCGGGACATAGCAGGGCGGGACATAGCTGGGCGGGGAGGGGTTGTGGGCTAGGAGTGGGGCGGGTAGATGTAAGGGGGTGGGGTGGGGCGTGACAGGTTCGGGGAGTGACGGGTTGGTGGTGGCGGCGGCGCGGGGGGCGGCGCGGAGTGGGGCGGACGGGGCGGGGCGGGGCGGAGCTCGGAGGGACGTCCCATTGCGGGAGCGGCGTATTGAATCGCCCCAGCTTAGCGGGCGCGCTCTAGCGAGCGGCCGCAAGGGAGACGCTGCTGAGCGGCCGATGTATTGCGTCTCTACGAGTCTTCCAGTGGACGAGAAAACGCGATCTATGGAATCAGTTTCTGGCGAGGTGTACGGGAAAGAAAGAATATTTGCCAAGAGAGAACAGCAGATGGACACGGTTCATTGTAACCATGATGCAGTAACTGAACAGGGAATCGGATATTTTTCATCTGAATTGTTGACCAAAATTTAAAAAACGAGAAGTCACTTTTTGTTTTCTCATGACACGAAAGGAAGTGTGTCAAAAAATTACCTCATTACATACAGGTCAGAACAATTACATAAAAGAGAGTCTCTCAAAACTCGTGGGAATCTGGAAATTATTTTAATCACTCAAATAGATATCTTTTATGGGTAATAGAATCACCTGAAGATGAAAGTGCACTGCAACAGGATCTAAATAAAATATACACATGGGCTAAATCAAACAAATGGAAATAAATGCCGACAAAAGTAAGACTACCAGTTTCACAAAATCTATACGTAAGAATCCTTTAAATTATTCCATGAACGGCACATTGATCCCCGAGGTAATCAGCTGTAAATACTTAGGAATTAATTTGCGTAGCGACTTAGAATGGGGGGAACATATAAATTATGTAGTAAGAAAAGCTTGGAAGTCGTTTCATTTTGTCAAGAGAATTTTACAGAAAGGTAACATGGAAAGTAGAAAATTGGCTTACACATCTTTAGTTAGGCCAACTCTTGAATACTCGTCAGCTTGTTGGGATCCGTACAGAAATAGGTCAAATACAAGAATTAGAAAAGATCAAAAAAGAGCAGTGAAATTCATAAATAGAGGGTTTGCAAGGGAACGTGACACACATTTCGAATCATTAAGTACCCGCAGGAAGATGCAAGATTATGTTGTATATTTAAAGCGTATAATAAATCTCCAGCGTGGGAGGGAATAAGTAGAAGACTAGACAGTCCTGCACGTATACGGAGAAAAGATCATAAATGGAAAATAAAAACTCAACGGCAGCGAACATATACCGGTAAATATTCATTTGTAAATCGCACAATTAGGGATTGGAACGAAATACCTGCAACAGTCATGGAGCCCTTCCCAAGGATGTAAAGTGTTTTAAAAATCGCTTAAAAAGTCTCAAATAGTATTTTTTTATTTTTATTTCTTCAAATTATTAGCTATTTTTAGTGTAGTAAAAGTGCAGTTCCAGGGAAATTCAGCGTGATATGCGACATTACCAATGTTAAAAATAAAATAAAATATAGTGGAGTGTGGGGCTTGGCGTTGCAGTTAGTGGAGTGTGGGGCTGGGCGTTGCAGTGTTGTGGAGTGTGGGGCTGGGCGTTGCAGTGTTTGTGGAGTGTGGGGCTGGGCGTTGCAGTGTTGTGGAGTGTGGGGCTGGCGTTGCAGTGTTGTGGAGTGTGGGGCTGGGCGTTGCAAGTGTTGTGGAGTGTGGGGCTGGGCGTTGCAGTGTTGTGGAGTGTGGGGCTGGGCGTTGCAGTGTAGTGCAGCGCAGCAAGACGTAGCAGAAGTGAATAGAGTAAATGAATAAATTAAGATTAGAATTAGATACAATAGAATACGATAGAAAATAATTAGATGGTATTAATTAGCTGTAAGTACATTTTTGGACTGTACATATGTATGTGTGTATATATGTATGTGTGTGTGAATATATGCGTATGCGCACGTGGTACGTGCGTATATGCAAATGCGTATGTATATGTGTATATGAATACATATGTATAAGTGTGTGTATAAGTAGGTATGTATGTGTGTGTGTGCGTGTGTGTGTATACGTATTTGTGAGTGGTGCGTGCGTGTTTGAGTGTGTGCACAGAGAGTCTGAGTTTCACATGTGTACGCGTGAAATGGAGGCTTTCTTGCTATGCTGGGGTTATACACGGTTCTAGGTAATACATTATATTTCAATTTCATTTGTATAGTGTAATTAATTGGCTACCACCTGGCAAAGACGCAATTGTGGCCAAAATAAATATATTATAATACGAGTTTGCCCCGATTTTTGAGTAAAGCTTCTGCAGTTATGCCAAAAAACTAAAAAATTTTGCGATTTTTGGATTTTTTCTCCGGTTTCTCCGAAAATAGGCATCGGATAGAAAAGTTACTTATTATCATCCAAAGTGCAAAGTAGTAAATTCTGCGTCGACTGTCTTACAATACTTTGCATTAAAATCGTGGAAAACACTAATTTGTCTCTTTTTGAATAACACTATTTTTCCACTCATAAAACGTGCAACTAATATTTACTCAAAATACAATTAAAGCAAAACATAACACAATCTAATTCAAAATTGTGCTTCACCCCAAATTTTTAATTTACTCTTTTTTCAAATCATCGTCGATAATGCTTTCTTCCGTTTTCAATAATCATAATACACTAGATTTTTTATCATAACTGCTAACGTACTACTCGGTAAACATAGATTACTCAAATCAGAAAGTTACTTGAGTGATTAAAACAGTTTGCAGAAATCAATCAATTTTTTGGGAGGTACACCTTTAACATGCCTGCCCTAGTACAAACACGGTTATGTAGCTAAATAATTTCAGATAGAAATCGTGGCAATTATTTTTCACTAACTGTTTCGATAGCATCAGAGCGCAATAGCTGACAAACATCAGTGTACGATCAGTTGCCTATAAATCAAAGCTAAATTTCACTTTTCCAACTTCATTATATGATACTTCTCACCTCGTATCCCGTAAAAGGTGATCATTATCGATCTCGTACGCGCTCTAGAAGTCTGTAGTTAATTTATGCTGAGTAGTGATTCATTCTAGTTTACGAGTAGAAAATGCTTTATAAACGAAAAGGTGAGAATATAATTTTTGAGAGGCTTGCGAGATTAATTTGGACAGGAGTGTACTTGATGGATTCGTATATTGGGGATAAATGAGAGAGCTCTTAAGTATTTTAGGGGGTATTAGTCGTGAATAATCTGTATTACAGATTCGTTTATTAGTGCTATGATGTGCAAAACGGTACGTGCATTTGTCATGGTACCTTACCAATATGCAATTCTCGATTATTTTTGTCTTTACTTGTCATAAAATAATGAATTCCTTTCAAGGGTTACGTATGCGTACAAAAGATGATTAAGATTGTGCATCAGCCCAGCAGTTTTATTTCAGGAAAACCGCGTAATAATATTGTCGAGTCGTGTTTATTCTTGACTTACGCATGAGCCGTTTCTCAAAGAACCTCCGGAGGCTTTTTCTCCACACACAAGAAACCATCGATACTGAACTATCTAGAAGATATATCTCACATAAATGTTAAAGGTGACCGTCTTAAGTTGCAGGAACCTTAACTATAAATAAAATATAAGGGTGACGATCCAGGTAGACGGGAACGCTAAGCTGGATTCCCGCTAATTCTGCTGGAAAAGTTCATAGGTAAGAATCACGCCAAAGGCATAGATGTTTGAGCGTTTTTATTCAAATCTATGTTTGCACGGTCAGGGCTAACTACACTCATTCTACAAAACCTTAGACTGGCCACAAATATATTTATGAATAATTACGATAACCTGAAAATTGACTGCGAAATCGACAATTTGTGGGGCAAGAGGCCAAACCGAATGCAAAAAAATTGTTGCAAAACATTGACTCAAATAAATCATATTAAACGAAATTGTACTTGCTATTCAATTTTGTACTCTTTACAACCTCAATCTGCTTTTATTTATCAGTGCACCGACGCAATGCATATTTCATTACAAAACTTTAATAGGATCCTTTGACATGTGAACTCTATTAGGGCTCGGCTCTCTGAAATTCACAGACATCCACCGCGCCATGCATATTTGATGACGAGCACATACGGAGCGGCAGGGGGAGGTAGTTCCTTTCCCCGTACGAGTAGTTACTCTACATTTGTCAAAGTCGCGTTTGTCACCCTGTTTGAGCCCCGCGGTCCGTCTGTCGTTATCTACCTCAGAGTTGGATTATTCCTGTGACCTCGGTTATTCCATTAGGGATAGCTATTGCCCGAAGCACAAATAGACTTGACGGACCGTGCAGAGCCTCTGCAAACAGCAACCTAAAGTATCGAAATTTAGGTAGTCTAGAGTTTCTCAACTCATGATGGACATGACCACGGATCCAGCCCGCATTACGTACTAGCCAATTATTTATTAAAAACAAAAATTCTCCCGAAATTGCGTACTTCAACACAATTTAAGGAAGTACATTTGAATATATTCTTTAATAGTTTTTTATTTTAAAATATTCTAACATGTAGCAGAGTTTCAGCAAGAATCAATACAGATCTAGAGAGTGTCTCTAGAAGTTTGAAGTGGTCATTACAACGAAGTGAACAAAGATTAGAACTGGAAGGAAAAATCTTTACTTCTAGTCAGACCTATAGTTTTACAATACATACAGGGGGGAAAACGGAAGATTTTGCATATATCAAAACAATATTATTTGCTTATTTATAGTCTATTCTATTATTCAATAATGCACTCCCTAAATATATTGGCGTTCAGGCTCCATGCAAATTTCTATGAAATTGAAATTTTTAGAATCGTGTGACATTTCAAAGTGGTGAATTGTCAAAACATATAGCTTAATATACTACGTATTTAATATTTATATATAGTATATTAGGAAAACATGTCAATGTTTGAAGCGGTTCACATCATTTCATCATTTCTGTGAAAGACTTATCAGTAGTGCTAACAAAATTACTGAATTTTGCTGATATTTATGACGTTATTTAATGGCTGTGAATATGCAACAGACAGTTAAAACCCGTACGTTTTTGATATTTTAAATAGTAATTACCCAGTTTAAGAAATATTTAAAAGAGAAAACTACTGTTATATATATTTTAAATGCAAATTTTCATTTTTGAGATATAAAAAATTAGAAGTGAACAAAAAATATTGATCACAATAATTAGAAATGATGAGTTTCAATATCTACTTCTTTCCACAACTTTTTCTATGTCCATGGATCTAACAAAGATCTAAAATGTTACAAACAAAAGGGTCTAAAATTATATATGTTAAAATGTAGAAGAAAAGTAAATATGAATATATCGCTCATTCTAACATATTTACAAGAAGAACAATCCTGATGGATTCCGTAAGTTCCGGCTTACAGGTGTTTATTCTCATTCATATTGAACCCTGCTGTTATTTAATTATCACTTCCTTTTAGGAATCCAACGAACTTAATGCACTCGTAATGTTTCATTTCACAAAGCATATTCGGCTGGTAAGTTTAATAAAACGAAACTTCTACAAAAATGTATTAATTGCGTAAGTTTTAAAAACTAATATGATTAATTTAATTTTCAAGCGGATGCACTTGTATCACTTCCGCATTATTACTGTTCTAATATTATCGCCTATTTTAAGTGCTAATTAGTATTTAATTCAATTACATATTAGGTGTAATTTAATTATATTTATGTTAGATTTGTATCTATAAATGCGTTGAACTTCCAGCTCTGCCTATTGCCGAATCCACGAACTACGCCTTCGTCTATTCCATGCACCAGTAAAATTGTAATGGGTTTCATTAGAAATTCTGGTACATTTTCAATCAACATTGTAATTAAAAAGACCTACTAATTAATTAAAGGTTTCAAGTAGCTACATTTCTCACTTCCATTAACTTAATTATTACTTTGAAAAGACACTCATAAACCTCGATTTGGAGGGAAGAGTTTAGCAGGCACGTGGAGCACAGGCGCTCGGGCACTCGGCACTCAGATTAGGCGGAGGAAGGATCTCCGCGACGATCTTTTTTCTTTCGTATTTTAATGATGCATTTTGTTTTAATTTTACTTACTATGCAACTCAATATTTGATAATAACTCTCATGGTTTTGTATTTAAGTATTAACCATGCAAATCATATTTGCTGGGTGTATTACAGTTTTCATATGATGCTTCTACGTGGTTGTGTCAGGTAAGAATGTTACAGTTTACATTTTAGATATGATGATTTCACCATGGGATATATATTATATGGTTCTTGCAATTTTCTTCTTCTTGCAATTGATTTCAAATTGAAGGGGCTACGACTCACCCAGATCGATTGGGGAACAACAATTTTGTTATTTTTGTCGCCAGGGGCACAGTAATGAAAATTAACCGTTTTTGGGCAACATTACATAACTTTCTCTCTACCGCCACAGCGGTAGCGAGAAAGTAAAAAAATAGTTGCTATTACTTCTGCCCCAACCCTCATATTATTACACACAAATATTTATTTCTTAATCTAATATATACATTAATACATACATATACATTAATACATATATATACATTAATACATATATACATTATATTCGAGCATTTACCTGCCAACTAAATGAAATATACCCCATGTTGCCAACCGTCGCGTGTGAACCTCTGCTCCACTAACTTACGCCACGATGGTCATAATTAGGGGACAGATTTTAATCAAATGTTACTTTTTCCTTTTCATTTTAGAACGTATAGACATTAATTTTATCTAATAACGATAGGAAACGACCCATTTTTATTCAACTTTTTTTAATTTTAAATGTGTCATTTTTTCTTTTCTCCATTTTTAATTTTTTTTCTGATATCGTCGATTTTAATATTTTACTAGTACTTGCATAAAATGATGTTTCCAAGATAAACTAAATGTTCTCAACGGAATACCTGAGTGACCTAATGGATTTCTTCGCTCAGAAATTTTAAAATCGTCCATTGTAGGTAATCTAATATTCCTGTCGGTACAGCTGGCCCACACACGGCTGCAATTGTCGGTACAACTGATTTCGCAATATCTGAAGAAAGAGATATCCTGGTAAAGAACAGACCAAACCAAAAGTTGCAACACAATTTTTGTTCGGAATGTTGCTAATGTTATTGATAGGAATGTTGAACCGGAAGCATCAGGCAAGATGTACCTTTTAACAACAATCTTGTTGAATAATTATAGAAATGTGAGTATTTAGATGTGAATAAAATTTAATAGTCTTCCTAATACATGCAGTAAAGTTTATTTGAAATTAATTTATTAAAATTAACTAAAATCAATAAAACACAATCCTCCCAAAATCAGTATAATTTAATGATCCGAATTTGATCAGTATTTTTCGTTATTTTTCCGTTAGGGCATTTTAAAAACATTTTAAGACCACTTTATTAGTCATTTTTGGACACGTTTTAGGTCATCAAAATCCGTTTTTTTGTCATAATGTATCTGCGGTACACAACGCTGTTATCGTACTTCATAGATATTTTTAAACGCGTCCAATATCTTTCTTCGTTGATAGACATATCGTAAAAGCACATTTTTCATTGTCCAGCACCGTAGAGAATATTCGCATAATTATGTTTTCATTCATAATCTCTCAGACACGAAGTATAAACCTAATATAGCTAAAAAAATAATATTTAGAACACATGCTTCTCGATTTCCTTGAGTCTGTTGAACTGAAATTGCTGATTTTCCTCACTTTTAACATAATTGTAAAGTTAACGTCAAATTAAATAACTTACGCCAACGTTACACCTACAAACGTTTGATTTTTTAGGTAGATGAATTATTTTCAGTAAAATAAGTCAAGTGTTTGACAAATATATTGTACTGGGATTTAATTGGTACTATCTAAGCCAAAATGTGTTGAAAATCATAAATGCGTAAACATGTTCGTGTCTAAAACAAAACAATTTGAAAGGTAAGTAAAATGTTTTCTAATTATTGTGGGATTCCTCATAAACCAATAATAATAAATACATATTTTACATTTTTTTAAAGGGTCTAGTGCCATCGCAATAACAAACCAATAGTGTTTTGCTTTCTGTCGTAGACGCGGCTGTCCTCTGAGATCGCGTGGCCAGTCCTGCGAATGAACGGCAACGTCGTGTGGAGAATCACAAACTTGGATATAGTGAAAAGAGCAATTTAATATCTTTGTGTGAGTATGAATGAGTGTGTGAGCGTGATTGGAGTGTAAATGTGACTGTGGTTATGAGTGTGAGCGTTATTATGAGTGTGATTGTGAGTGTGTGTTGGACAAAAATCTTGAGAAAATCCAAACCAATTCCTCAAACTTGAGAAATTAACATCTATATGTCTTACTTGTATCATTTAATGATCTATCTGTTATTTCAGTAAAGTTTATTATATCATCACTTTCATTATATTTATTGCATCAAAACTGAAATACAAAAATGATACAATGAATGTAGTAAATGATTTAATTATTCAATCCTTCTAAATTATATCTATATCTATATATATATATATCTATATATATATATATATATATATATATATATATATATATTATGATACTGATCTAACAATATTAATAAACATGAATTCAGCAAAACGAAGTGATTTAAAATTTATTATATTAAATCCCATTATTAGACCTTCCATTTTATAAATGTTAACTTTCTATATTTAAATCACCCGACTGAAAACAATTCCTCAATTTTGCAACGTCGTCAGGCTCATTCTTCAAATCTACTTGTGGAAATTTACGCCCACACAAAATGGGCGACTGCATGCTCATTTTCATCGCGCACTTCTCCTTTTTTAGCATTTCGAGTAATTCGCGGCGCCCACTTCCTCGTTCCGCGAAGCGTAATTTTCTAAATTGCGCATTTAATATACAGCGCTAAGTCATGCGACGAGACGTCGCCGGGTGTAAGCAGCCGGGCCGACGCGAATTTTCATTACCTCGATGGCGGCTTTCAGCCGCGTGGTGGCGACGTGTGTACGCAAATGGGGCAGCTCCCGCGGGGACCGCCACCGCCACCGCCACCACACAAATGGACCGGCTAATGGCAGCCGCCCCCCCCCATTTACTTATGCATGCGCTGCGGGCGTGATCCGCCTCGATTCCGGGCGATGGCTCCCTATTGGAGACGGTTTCTGAGCGAAAGATCCACCCCCCCCCCCCCCCGCCGCTCTGTTCACACACATTACTTCTCCTCTTCCGCGTCCGCCCCGTCTCACTCCGCTCCAGCCGTTCCACTGCGCCCATCCCAGCTTCGCTCTCCCCATCCTCGCTCTGATACAATCCTTCCCGATCCGTACCACCCCTCACCGCCCCACCCCTTCCCGCTTCGTCCTCGCCATCATCACTCTGCTCCACTCATTCCCGGTTTTGTCAAACCCTTCGCACTCTGTTCCGCACATTCGCACTCTGTTCCGCACATTCGCACTCTGTTCCGCACATTCGCACTCTGTTCCGCACATTCGCACTCTGTTTCGCACATTCGCACTCTGTTCCGCACATTCGCACTCTGTTCCGCACATTCGCACTCTGTTCCGCACATTCGCACTCTGTTCCGCACATTCGCACTCTGTTCCGCACATTCGCACTCTGTTCCGCACATTCGCACTCTGTTCCGCACATTCGCACTCTGTTCCGCACATTCGCACTCTGTTCCGCACATTCGCACTCTGTTCCGCACATTCGCACTCTGTTCCGCACATTCGCACTCTGTTCCGCACATTCGCACTCTGTTCCGCACATTCGCACTCTGTTCCGCACATTCGCACTCTGTTCCGCACATTCGCACTCTGTTCCGCACATTCGCACTCTGTTCCGCACATTCGCACTCTGTTCCGCACATTCGCACTCTGTTCCGCACATTCGCACTCTGTTCCGCACATTCGCACTCTGTTCCGCACATTCGCACTCCGCACCGCCCCTCTCTACTCCATTTCTTTCCATCCCACTCCCTCTCGCCCCGCTTCATCCACTCCGCTCTGGCCATCTGGCTGCTGCTCCCGAGCTTGCTCATACCCCAACTGCTCCATTATTCTCGCTCTGTTCTACCCGTCCCCGCTCCGTCACACCCCTCTCCACTTCACCTCTTCCCGCTCTGCTTCGTCTCGCTCCGCTCCACTCCACCCACTCTACTCTGACCGCTTCTCTCCGGTTCACCTCTTTCCTATTTCTCTCCACTCCATCCATTCCGTTCTGTCCATGTTCGCTCCACCCCTACACGGATTGCTCCGCCTCCCCCCACTCAGCCCATTTCCGCTCCCTCCCTCCCAGATCGGCCCTTCCCCGCTCCGCTGGTTCCCGTCCTGCTTCAATCCACCCCGCTCCGCCTCTCCTCACTTCGCCTCTCCTCGCTCCGCTCTTCCTGATCCCGCCCGGCACCACCCTGCCCCGCCCCTCCCTGTCCCACTTTGCCCCACCCACCCGGGCCTCCCGTGGCGACGCCCGGCTCGCGTTACACATTACGGACTGGCGGTGGGTGTCGTATTATCGCGTGTATTTGAGGGAGGAGGGGCGGACGCATGAGAGCTCGTCAGCCCGCCCCCGACCGATCGGGACCTCGTAAGAGCTCAGCTGCCCCTTCCACCATAAGCGACCCATTCGCGTGACGGCCATGTTGACTTAGGCGGGTTTACAAGGGGAGCATTACAAGTTCTCGGCAAGCGATCTCTTTCATAACGCTGGGCATTCATTGTGACGGGTTAAAGTGGATCTTAGATCATTGTCAGGGTTTAGATACTAATCTGTAACGGCTACAACCTATTCAAGGTGATTCACAGTTTGTAGAATGGTAGGGTTTCTTTTATTATTGAAAATCAATTATAACTAAATTTTAATTATAATCGCTTATTGCACTGATAGATGCCGCAGGAGGTGATCTTGCTATGAAATGTTTCTACGAAATGAAATAAGTAATTTTAATTATAATTGATTGTCAATAATAAGAGAAACTACAATTCTATAAGCCTACTATAGGCATTCATGAAATTCACTAATGATTCAAAGATTCGAAGTCAATTTTAAATGTCAGCTGCACCGCGATACAAGTCGTGTGTCTTATTTTTGTAGAAGACGAGGGTCATTAAAATATACCCTGGAAATCTATGGCGGGAAAATAGAGAAAAGATAGACATGCACATGGCCCTTATACCCGCGTCTACTATATCAGTATTCATTTTCTCGTCAAGAAAGGTGTAAAATTGAATGAAATTTTGAAGAGACTCAGAGCACAGTTTGATCATGATTCTCTGAGTAAACAAAAAGGGACAGAAGTGTCGAAATAGTCGTGATACAGTAGAAAATAAATACGAACGGCGTCCGGTGACCAGCGACAAGGTGGTCAATTCAAGCAGATGGGGAGCTTTTTGCTCATGGGCAGCCCCATTGCTGTTGCCCATTTTGCATACGAAGGTTGCCTTTTATGTTTCGGGATTTGGCAACCCTGGTGTTGCAATCTGACAACTGACAGCTCTATCGTAAAGTTGGATGTTTTGAGGTTATACGTACTCAGAACGTTTTGACATACGAGTGCTATTTGTGTTGCTTACAGTAACTTAAAAGATTCATTTTGGCCCAAAAATGGAATTAAATCGTGAACATTTTTGTGCGATTATTTTTTACAACTTTCGACGTGGATTAACCCAGCAACAGTGCATGGATGAACTTAATTCAATTTTTGGCGCTGAAGCTCATCAAGAACTAGTGTTTATCGATGGTATGGTGAATTCAATCGTGGTCGTAGTTCACTTCAAGACGAATTTCGCGAAGGTCGTCCAAAATCAGTTGTTGTTCCGAAAACCATTGATGCTGTGCGTGAACTGATATTGCAAGATCGTCATGTGACCTATCGTGAGATTGAGACAACCTTAGACATTAGTGGGATCAGCATACATTCAATATTGCATGAACATTTGACTGTCAAAAAAATTTGTTCGCGTTGGATCCCACACAATTTGTTAATCGCTCAAAAAAAGGCTCGTGTCGAAAGAAATGCTCAAAAATACGATCGCGGTGCTCCGAAACACGTCTATGACTTTGTGACAGGTGATGAATCGTGGTTTTACGCTTATGAGCCCGAAAGTAAACAGCAGTCGACTGTATGGGTGTTTAAAGATGAGGACAATCCAACAAAAGTTGTTCGAACGAAGCACTTACAAACAGATGGTGGCCTGTTTTTTCGGAAAAACTGAACATGTCACAACCGTACCACTAGAACAACGCAGAACAGTCAATTCTGAATGGTACACAACGATTTGTTTGCCAGCTGTCTTCCAGGAAATCAGGAAAACCAACCGCCGAAGGCGGATCACTCTTCAACACGACAATGCGGTTTCTCAAACATCGGCTCAAACAACTGCATTTTTGAGCACCCAAAACATCGATTTGATGAGTCATCCGCTGTATAGTCCTGACTTAGCACCGAATGACTTCTTTTTATTCCCGTACGTAAAAAACAAACTGAGAGGTCAACGTTTTTCGACTCCTGAAGAAGCGGTTGCTGCATTCAGACTGCCTGTTTTGGAGATACCTCAATCAGAGTGTGAAAGTGCTTCGACAATTCGTTCAAACGCATGCAAAAGTGTATAGATCTTCATGGGAAATATTTTGAAAAACAATAAAGTGATTTTCGATGATTAATATTTGTTTTTGTTTTCTAATCCTGAAATATAAAAGGCAACCTTCGTAACAACTACCGGCGGATGTCGGCGGCGACCACCGGCGGCTGGCGACTTCTACAACACTTACTTCACTGTTTGGGCTTGTTCCCACGTTACTACCGTACGTTTGGTCTACTAAAGGAAGCATTACGAGAAAGATTTGAATACAGCGTTGCGGTCAAACAACGTGCTCCCAATTTGATCCTGCGGCAGCCGTCGTCCTTTTTTCCACGAAGGAATCAGAAGGTTTCCTCTGGATAATATGCATTTCTGTAGAAGGAAAGTATATGAAAAATAAGAGACTCCGTTTGTATTTCTGTATATCACCGATAAATCTGCGTAACAAAAATTATGAACATTCGATAGGTACATAGAGCCAGAGACCGTCGTATTGGCGCTGCAGAGAGCAAACCTTCCCGCACCAAAGCGATAGTCTTAAAATGCGAAAATGGCGGGCATAGCGGGGCACATTCATGATTGGTTGGTTGATTGATTGATTGATTGATTGAATATTAATGATTCTGGGCGCACCAACTACTGAGGTCATTTGTACCGTAAGTGTAGTACATGTTTTACTTGGGCGGTGGCGGTGATCTTGCCCCGCTGGATGGCGAGATTCGGCGCCGATCTACCGTCGGTTAGCGAAGTTTTCCTCAACCAGGTATCTCCCACCAGCGGGGCACTGCCACATCCGGGACAAGCTCGAATCTCCCGACCGGTCTCCCGTCATGTGCGGTAATGTAAGTGTAAGTGTAAGTGTGTGCAAGGGGTGAAGATAGGATACGGAATGGGATGGAAAGAACGCTCCCTGACAGTGGCCCGTTTGTTAGGGTACTTCTCCGGCATTCGCCTGGTGTTGATCGGAGAAATCGCGGAAAATACAAATCAGAGCAGCTGACCGCTCGAATTCTCCTCCAGACAGCAACAAAACTCGACCCAGCTAGTGTCGTAAATCTTGCCTCTATTGGGAATCCGAAGCACTGCATTTTATAACAGCTCTCGAAAGAATTCCATCGGTCTTCGAATCACTCTGTGAAGAAAATATGAACTAAATATTTACCGTTCAACAGAACGAGATACCGTTCCTATATGTATAATTAATTATAGAAGAACGGATATATTAAATAGCAAACAAACAATATAATCATATATATATGCAATCTTTATATTATATAATTATATATAACATTATTTATATTCTATGAAAATTATCAATTGTTACATTTTAGATCCATGTACTCGCTTTCAATATGTAAATGAGTAAAAAATATTATACAAGAAAATTAATGTTAAAACATTAAAAAACGTTCCCCATTTTCTAGCTAGAGTAAATTACAAATATTATAAAAATATAACCATACTGCTTTCTGAATTTATTAACTGTACTTGATTTACCTTTTTTTATTCGACGAATATTTACAACCTATTTCAAATTTGAAATTGATTTACCTATCTCAATTATTATTCAAACAGAACTAATACAATGAGTATGGAATAAGTTATATAAAATTAATGGTAAGGAATTTAAAGCTTACTAATCAGTCGACACCAATTATAATTGTTTTGGTACACTCTGACATATTTATTTAGTACAAAACAATAATTTACAGCAGATTGTAAATCAACCTTACTTGCAGAATGATATACAATTTTTGAAATAAAGTAACGATAAAAGTTTGGCTTTTGTTAGAATAGATATCTCTTGACTTTTTACTGCAATGTAATTATTTTATGAGTAAGTAATAGCACCATTTCAAAAGACGTTCATGAATTTTTTACATACCATTTTGTAGAAGAACAAAGCTTCCAAAACTGCGTAGATGCCTTCAGGGAATTTAATTAGAAAAGATGAAACTGGTTTTTCGATTCACCGTCTTATTAACGTAACGGAGAAAAGTAAACGCCTCGAGGAAAATGAAAATTGTAATTGTAAAACGAGAAAACAAATGGAACAGTTCTTCAGTTTGTTTCCGTATGCTATTTTTAAACTGTACTATCGCGGGAAGAAGCTGTTGCGCCAATGTCGTTCCACATTTGCAGTTATTCGCTGCCTGTGTTCCCATAGAGAATGCATTGTAGTATGGCCAATGGTAAGTCAAACTATTCAACTATTAATAATTTTATTTGTGAAAAATATAAATAAATGCCAGTAATACGAGCATATATTGTTACAAAAATACTTGAACATTTTCCTTTGGAGACACTTCATGTATCTTCCCGCAAGCGTACATATTTTTAATCAATAATTCTAATTCTTAATCATGTTCTTTTTTTTACATGTACCAATTAATTGTGAAAATTTATTTACTCAGCGGTCTTCGAAACCATGTGAAAACCCTCTTATAAAAAGAATTTTTATTAAAGTGTTCACCCAAATGTAATTATTGCAACTTCACATCCCTTCCGGCGATTAATCATTTTAATGTGTTCGAATTACTATTTTCCCCCTAAAGCATTCCAAACTCAGTTATCAAATATTGTAACCTATTACTAATTCACACAAAGATATTTTAATGTGACAAAGACTCTTATTTTGGAATCGAATTATCATGAAACGAAAGCGCATGCACATTAACTAGTTACAATCTTTCTCATGTAATTAATGTACATAATTTTTGTAAGGTGTTGACTTATTTCGTCAAAGTATAACATACAATGATGTTTTTCTCTTTATTTTTTCGATCAATATATAAGACTCACTCTTTACCACACTACTACTTGAAATTGTTTGGCTGATCTTTCACGCATTTCTGTATCAGTTCTCGTCGTGAACCCACACCAAACGTTATTAACATTTATGATCTCTACTTGATTTTGTTTTTTTTATTGCCTTTAGTCTTTTCTAATAGCGCGGTCACTGTAAAACATACGTATATCGACAGATGGTCGATTAAAATGGCAGTTACCAGAGGCTGTGGAAAATTGAACACGTTCATAATCGAACCAGTTTACGATACCACCCTTTCGTATCTTCATAGGCACACATATGTACGTAGTGAAACTCTCCTGTGAATGCAATCCAGCAGCGTCAACTCGCTTCGGCGGTAACAGCGCGGCAAATGGAAACAGGAGAAGGGGAAGCAGCGCGGCCATCAGCGCAGTGCATTATGTTATGCTAGAATAGAGGCGGAATGTTCGGCGTGCGAATCAACACAATACGGCTGTGTTTATCACGCTACAACTCGCATCGGCAGAATTCAAATGCAAGGCAGATACCACGCTCAGTGGATTTCCAATCCTACTGATAGAAATCTAGATTAGATCTGTCAGGTAGAAACGTCATAAAAGCTGGCAGAAGTCGTATCGGTACGAACACACCTGATGCCACAAGTCATTCAATTTTGGATCGGGCACACCCGGAGAGAAGGCGCATTTAAATGAGCTCCTTCAGGAAATCGTCGTATACATTTTTTAACTGTTGTTCTTACACGATATCTGTATAGGTGACAATAAGCTGCTCTTCTTATTCTAAATATGTAGTAATTATTACGCAATATCCCAGTTATTAGGAATAGAAATCCAGCAGAGATTGGATTAAAATTACCTAAAGAATGTGATCCAGTAATATCCTCCAGCTCATATCCTTGATGATATGAAAATGTTCGTTGATATTAAAATGCTACCGACATTTTAATTTTCTTCTCTTCAAAACAGAAAAAAGTTGATAGTGTTGATATTGCACAAAAAACGGAAAATTGTGATATGCCAGAAACCACAGTTTTGCATAAATATAAAAATGGCATCAAAACATTGTAAATAGCTAAACTAATGCATATAGAATGAGAATAGTAAAAAAAATTCACGTTGTCAGGGCAACCTGTAAACAAGAAAATATGTTCATTGGTCGTGAGCACGACACTCATTTGTCGAAAGGGAAGCAGAGCCCCTTGGAAAAACAATGCATGGAGGAGGCGGTGCGTGGTGTAATCTTGTAGAACTTTTGTAATATTCACGCTTTCTAACGCCAGTTGCCATAGTGAACGCACCGACCAGACGGTATGAGCACCTTTGGTTAATATCGGTATTTTTTTTCAATTACATTGGTTTCACAGAATTAGTTCCGATATTCTCAAAAGTTGTAAATGTAATATTTTAGAAATGTTATAGTATTTGTTGAGAATATTAAGTAAAATCTAAAAAGACTTCTTATTCCAAACGAAACATAATAGTAAAGATTCGTAGGGAATTGTGTTCAACAATTAGTCTTGAATATAGACAGTCGCGAATAGGTATCCATCTGAGGTATATCTAGGGAAGACTCGACCGCGTAATAATTTATTTGTAGTTTTTCTTTGATGAAACAATTAACTGATAATCCTCGGCTGACGTTTGGCAAACCGACTTTAACATTAGGAGAGAATACGGTAGGGGCGGACTTAAAGCGAACAGCAAATAGACAGCATCATGAGAGAAGATCCAGAGTTCAAACGAGAAATCAACTATGCGCGCAAAGATTCTAGTAAGCTATGAGCTTCGATTCTTGACCCTTCGGAAATATTAATTATTGTAGATTAGAACAAGATTATATCTTTTCATGAGCTCTTTATGAGGTTTAATCAAAATTATAAATAAATTTTATTTATTTGGCAAAGGTATTTGGTTATAACCTCCTTTAATTAATATAACTTCCAGACATCACAACTCTGTACAGATTTCCTGTCCACATAGAGCAGGTAATAACATAGCATGTTATATGTGGAAACCATAGAGTAAATGGAAATAGAAATAAATAATATTTCATTTTAGGTCTGATTTATGAGCATATCAGGTCAAATGAATAATAAAAATCTTTACAGATCAGTATTGTGTGAGTTTCCATAACGTGGACAATCAGGAAAGTAATAATGTCAAATAATAGTACGAGAATATTAATTATTTGGGTATTTCAAATATTTACAGATCAGTATTATGTTAGTTTCCATTGCGTACATTGCGTGTTTTAGGAATAGCTGTACCACATAATGTGTTTTGTAAGGTGGAAAAATATGCCTTCACTTGGTCTCATTAAGTTCACGAGTAAATAAATAATACAAACAAATTAAAAAATTAACTATAAATAATATTCTATATTCCATAATTCAAAAGCATATCCTAATTAGTTTCTTATAGCCATCTTTTACTTCTTTAATAATTGTTTTTGTTGCTCAAGGAATATGTAAAATTAATGTAAATAATGTAAAAAGGAAGCTTTGTTCATGTTTATAGTAGGGGCTTGTTACCCAGAGTTACGTGACACTACGCAGCTTGTTAGACTTGGCTTGAGTCATATTGAAAACATTAATATGTTGGCGTTGTGCCGCACAAAAGGCTTCAGTATGTAGTTCTGTATGCAGCCAAGGGCATGGCGTCATGTTTCAGAACAAGGCAATGCAGAAGGCAAAAGCATCCAAAGATATCGACGATTGTGTTATAACTTGCGCATTGGATATGAAAGCTGAAGAGTTGACTGTAGGCTCACAATAATTATTCACCTATAAAAAATGTTGGTTATTCTCTATCTTCTTTGGAATTATTCAGGGGAATAAAGGTAATTAAATTACTCTACTAATGTCACGCATCTCCATGTCATTGAAAAATGAGAGGAGAGCAACAAGATACATTCAGAATGTATTCTTCTCTAAAAACTCGTTTATTGGTGTTTCACTCGTTTAAAACTGTTTAGCGTTTTGCCCGCATTATTTTGTCGGTCATTAATAAACTTCTAAGTACGATCATCGAATAGGATTTTCCTCTGTGATCTCTACATCAAAAACTCAACGCGATGAAATGCCTTACCTCCTCACCCAAATCAATACGTCATTAACGTAGTATAAAGTTATGTAATGCTGTAAAAAATCGATTTCGAGAGTTTAATGGTTTGAGTTCTCCTGATATAAAAAATATGCTTCAAACCGTTCGTCCATCAGTATGCCTGTCTGACCGGCTGTCCGGCTGTTTATTAGTCAGTCTCCCGTTTGTCTGTGCACAGCATAAACAATTCGTAGGATTTTTCCAAAATGAATATTCCCAAGTCGATCTGACCAGACCCCAAGTCCTATTATTTTGAAAAGATTTTTAAATTCATCCGAAGTCATCTCTCTCGTCACAGTGCTGTCGGCCCTAAACCACGTCATTCAACTTCTCCCTAATTCAGATTTACCGTCTCCTGCACTAATTCTATTACAACAGTGGCCGCAGCAGCCACTACTGTCGCAGCCGTTGCTACCGCCATCCATTCTATCGCTTTACACATGGCAGGGCCGCAGCCGCCAAAGAGTATTATTTCCCGCCGCGATTAGATCGTTAGTTCCGGAAGTGTATTCAATGTTATATTTAGATAGGTGACAGTCTCCCTCCCACGCTGAACAGTGAGATCCGTCGTCGACCAGCTCGTCGGCTTGCGAAGGCTCGTCGACTTCAAGACTGCTCCCCCTCCCAGCAGGGCACCGCCACAGCTAGGATGGGTCGTCCGGCAAGTGAGTATTGCTTGAAAGCGTATGTTGGTGTGTGTAGGAATGAGTATGAATGTGTGTGTATGGGATGTAAGGAGATAAGAAGGGAAATGAATGATGAAGGAAAAATCGCACACGGTCCTTGGTCCTTTTGTGTAAGGGTACTTCTTCGGCATTGGCCAGATATTCATGGGATAAATAGCAAGAAAATGACGATTATAGCAAGCTACTAGAATTCTCCTGCAAACAGCGCAGCGGCAGAATTCGATCTCCAGCTGTCTAGCTAGAGTAAAAACTCCACCCTCAGAATTGCCGCCCGTTTCTCCTTTGCTTGCTTCCTTATTTCGTGTTTTACGGCTCGACAATTCCTCTGGTTATTGAACGTGTAGTGTTTGCTCTTATCACAAGATGAGTTCTTACTCTGCTGGGCTGTGAGATCCACCAGCGACCTACACATCGGTTGGTGGAATTTTTACCAACCTGGTATCTCCCATCAACGAGTTCCCAACCGGTCTCCGAGTATGTGTGGTAGTGTAGTGCAAGTTTAAGTGTGAGTACGTAATGAAGGAGGATACGAAAATGGGACGAAAAGATGGCGATCCGTGGCCCATTTGTTGGGGTACTGCTGCGACATTCGCGAAGTCTTGATCGCAGAAACCAAGGAAAACTAACGATCAGAGTACGTAGCTAGAATGCTCCTCCAAACTCGCCAAACAGGCAGCGGCTGAATTGAACCCAGCCATATAGCTAGTTTTGAAAATCCCACCACCGTCCGGAATCGAACCTGAGGTCCTCCCGATCAAAGACACTGCAGTGGCACCAGCCAATGCCTTGAGCCACCTACGCCTGTCTCTCTCTTTCACCGCCGCCTCTGGCTCTATGCCCCCTCCCCGCCACCGCTGTCACAGCCGTCTCCGCGTGGGCGATAAGGGCAACAGCGCGCGGCGCGGGAAGATAAACGCAAGGGCGCCCCGCGTGTTTGCGTTGGTGTTTGCGCCGCGCGCCGCCGCCGCCGCCGCCGCCGCCGCCGCCGCCGCCGCCGCTTCATTCAGCGGGCTCATAGAGTGTGCACTGCGCCTCGCGCCGTGGCCGGGGGCGGCTGCTCACACGCGCTGCCTCGCGGAGCTCCCGACCGCCCGACCGCCCGACCGCCCGACAGCCCGACAGCCCGACAGCCCGACCGCCCGACCGCCCGACAGCCCGACAGCCCGACAGCCCGACAGCCCGACAGCCCGACAGCCCGACAGCCCGACAGCCCGACAGCCCGACAGCCCGACAGCCCGACAGCCCGACAGCCCGACAGCCCGACAGCCCGACAGCCCGACCGCCCGACCGCCCGACCGCCCGACCGCCCGACCGCCCGACAGCCCGACAGCCCGACAGCCCGACAGCCCGACAGCCCGACAGCCCGACAGCCCGACAGCCCGACAGCCCGACCGCCCGACCGCCCGACAGCCCGACAGCCCGACAGCCCGACAGCCCGACAGCCCGACAGCCCGACAGCCCGACAGCCCGACAGCCCGACAGCCCGACCGCCCGACCGCCCGACCGCCCGACCGCCCGACCGCCCGACCGCCCGACCGCCCGACCGCCCGACCGCCCGACCGCCCGACCGCCCGACCGCCCGACCGCCCGACCGCCCGACCGCCCGACCGCCCGACCGCCCGACCGCCCGACAGCCCGACCGCTCACCCGAACCCGCGCGCCCACCTGACCGCCCGCCCGCCGAGGATGCGCAAGGCGAAAAGGTCACCGAGACTACAGGAATAGAAATAACGAATTTACGTGAGTCTGATGCGCCATTGAATCTAATACACACCCCGTATTTGAGATTTCAAATTATGAAAAGAATTTCTTCGCCCCTTGTGTGATAAATTAAATCCCAATGATAAATTAAACGAAAATATAATGATGTTACTGGCGTTCTACGGAACGGGTTTGCACTCAAATTTAATGAGCCATGGAATCTAATGCGCGCCCAGATTTTATGTACTTATTTGGTTTAAAAATGTGCGCATTAGATTTGCGTAAATGCGGTAGTTAATTTTCCACTCATTCAAGGGTTTTAAGATTCACTATTTACAGGGTTGAGTCGTCAGTCAATCTTTTTGGATATTTCTTCTCTTCTTTAGACGGGTTTGGCATCAATTGATGTCCCTGCATTGCCTTTGACAGGAGGTCCTATAGATAGAGTCCCGACAGTCGAAGGATTTTCATCACCAGCTAGAATGCTAGGTCGAGGTCAGCCGCTGTCTGGGGGACAATTCTATTCGTCAGCAGCACTGTTTGGAATATGGTTGCGTAGGCTTCCGCGGCCGGAGTTTATGTTGGCTTGGCTATCCGGGACGAGCCGCGTCAAATTCATGGTGGCTGACGTTTCGGCCAGCGTGTTGTGGCCTTCTTCAGAGCGTACCGTACAGCACTGTTTGGGAGTTTGCCGTGGTATCTCCAATCAACATCACGCAAATGCAGGAACAGTATCATAACAAAGTGACCCCACACCGCATGGGCGATCTTCCTTGTCCTACCATCAACCGTTACTTACAAAGATTAACACTTATATGCACTACACGACCATATACGTCAGAGGAGCAATCAGAAGCTTTTGAGCTTGTCCGGGGGCGGTGCCTTGCTGGTGGGAGATGCCTGGTTGGGGAAAACCCGCGATTTACATGCAAGTCGGTGCCGGATCTCTCCATCCAGCATGGAATATCAGCGCTACTTCCTGCGATAAAAACATGCACTACACTTACGTGACTAATAACCGTAGCTTTTAACGCGCCTGGAATCCCTCATCAATAAATCAAGCAATCAATCATTTAGCTTTTCTTCCTGCGAGCTGAAATCGGCTAGCATTCACACACGAGCATTATGGCACTTGCTATAGTTCTCTCACTCTAAAACCGGTGTGGCCCAAAGGCCAGTATTTTCGGTAAGGGCTTACTGTGTCCCTACTGCTACTGTGTAGGTCACTGGACAGCGTGATCACTTTCCATGGCGCGACTCCCGGTTCGATTACCGTTCAGGGCAGAGTATAGTGTACGCTTTCCACACAATGTCCCAGTATTTCTTGCAGTGTGACGAAAAAGTGCTCAGTTTGAGAAAATCAGAATACGTAATAGGGATATTTATGGGCTAACCACACGTACACCCTAACTACTGGCCGCAAGGCCGGGACTCCGATGGTAAGCCTTGGCATTATCAGAGCCCATTCTGCCAGTACAGACCGACGAACTGTATGTAGTAATGTATCACGTGAGCTCCCACGTGCCATCCGGTAATAAAACGGTGCAGGTAGTATGGTCACGCCTACGTAACACTCCATAGAACAGTACGGAATGCCGCCTTCTGTCACCAGTCCCATACAATCATCGGAAAGACAGGCACTAGGGAGTGGTACTGTCCGTATGGAGCGCGCACATGTCTGTAGCGCATGATTCTTCGCTACCCGAACATGCCTGGAAAGACGGGATGTTTTGGGAAGAGTGATGCATGTTTGGTAGAACGGCATATGCCACTAACACAGATATGAGCAACCATGCCTACACAGGTTTACAACCATTGAACCAAGCTTGCTACTGCATTCGTTCCTTAACGATCTCCTCCAGCGGCCTGATTCATCGGGACAACAGAAATTCCTATACAACATTAGATGTACCAATGTGATGCGCTGTCCTAAACCTGAATAATCGAGTTATCTATGCGCCAGCCATGGTGAATTTTAGGTCTATCAAATAAGTCACGTCCGAATTTGTAAGAGATGCCGCCGTGTTTATTTCTACACAGATATTTGTGGAATGTAGTTCGTCTTGGTCTTACAGTTGGCTGTCTGGCAGAGAAATGTTTTCTTCTGCAAAACAAAAGAATCCATTAATGCTTGTCCTCGTGCATAAAGGTCAATGGTTACATGCCGTGCTACAGAACAACAGTACATGCGCTCCACATAATGGCGATATCAAATCATGATGAACGATATCAGTGTGATGGTGGCTAGCTATCACTAAGCAAGCATGACAAAAGCTATTGACTTCAAAATATTGGTAAGAATAACCGCTTTTGTAGATCTGAATACATAAGTTCTTCTATTTCATTTTAATTCCGTTGATGAGCAAGCAAAAACAGACGATAATGAGCTAACTTTACAATTTTCGAAATATCTCTCTGCACATCCACCGATCAATACTTAGCGGCTCATGATGGATTTCGTTACAGCTAAAGTACTAAACGTAATGCACATGAATTATCCATTAGCCTTTAGGGAGGGAGGAAATGACAGTATTGAAATTTTTAATTTTGTATTCGAAACCACTTACATTTTTTACAACCTTTTAGAAAACAATATGTACATGAGTACTAACTTTGAATACAGACGAACAGAAGCGAATCAGATTGTTGAGAGTCCATTGACCTATCACTTCAAATAAATTAAATAGTACACGACCAGAGTATTACCAGACAACTAGCAATCAGTTTAAATATTTTAACAAACTTGCCTGTTTCCTCAGGACAGGGGAATTTTAAATCCAGGTATCCTTATAAAAATTGTAATAAATCGAAAGAAATCATTGCAAAGCTAACTAGACAATTTGGTGCTTAACTCTATTCACCTTCCCGAAC
Source organism: Gryllus longicercus (assembly GCA_038098605.1). Taxonomy (NCBI): domain Eukaryota; kingdom Metazoa; phylum Arthropoda; class Insecta; order Orthoptera; family Gryllidae; genus Gryllus; species Gryllus longicercus. The sequence continues at coordinate 2,167,606 of JAZDUA010000139.1, forward strand.
AATTTTCATTCGTTTTTCAAAACATCCGCAAATCCTTTTCATTGTAGCCACAAAATAATCATTTATTGCCCTCATAGCACGATCCTACCTTCCTGAGGTATGATGACAGAATTCTAACAAGTTATGCATGATTATGAAGCTGCCTTGAATTGCGAAATTCGTTGTTTGAGTAGTTTTCTCGATACCTTGGCATACATACCCAGAGACCTATTCAGAAGGGTTTCATTAGAAAGCTGATCAAATAGAAAAAAGAAACAAAAAAGGAAAAGAGAAACCATAGTGAAAAATAGAACAAAATTCAGTTTTTTAAATTTATCTGTATTCTAGAAGATTCTCACATAATTTGGGTTGGCCAACATATTTCCAAGCTTTTCTTAAACCACATTCGGACGATAAACATGCACCGAGTACTCTCCACCCCTCTCTCTAAAGTCATTTGGTTTTCTTTTGAAGTACATGATGAAAAATAAAAGTATTCAAAATGCCGAAAGTGAACTAGTTATCAAAATTGTGGAGTGTTAAAAATACGCGGTGAAAACGAAATAAATGTCAGAAACAGACATCCTGATGATATTCGGACGAAAGATAAAAGTAGCTCATTACAGAGAAAGTAAAAACAAGTAAAAAATGACGCAACGAAAGAAACAGTATACGAAATGCAGGGGAAAAGGAGTACAAGTGGTGTAGATTAACATTTATACGTTCAGAAACATATGGGAAAGGTGTCACGACAGCGAAATCATGAGATTCACACTCCCGGTGCTTCCCAAATATTATTGGAGGACAATTAACAGTTTCAACGATATCACAAAGATAGCTTTAATAATAATAATAATAATAATAATAATAATAATAATAATAGTTTTTACTCATATTAAATCAATAGGCGTTTTCTATTTTTGGATTAATTTGAATTTATTAAATAGTTATGATAATTAACGTAAACAGTTAAACAGCAAATTGCCATTTAATTCTAACATAACATTTTATATAAAATACTATTCTATCAATAGAACTACTGATATCCACCACAACGACCTCCATTAACAGTTTGGAATGCCGGAAAATAACTTCATACTCACTTCACTTTCATCACGTTATAAAAATCGAGTTTCGGTTTAAGCTCACTTTTCATTTCCGCATCGACACGATCGAGGTGTTGGTAAATGAAGACAAACGGGAAATGCGATGAGGCCGGACAGCGATATGACAGAAAAACGAATGCAGATCTGAGTGACATCCCGCGCTAGCTGCGGTGTGGTGTGGTGTGGGACGCAGTGCCAGTGGCATTGTGAAGGGAAGAGAACTCTCGACTGGGGAAAGGGAAGCTTCCCTCTCGAAACGTAAAGCGAAGGGGAGATTTATTAAAAATCTCATTTTAAAACACACGGCATAGAATGAGTGTGTATAACTTGTAATGAGGACCAGCAGTATATAATTTTTAGTAGAAAAAAAGCGGGTGAGAGCGACACAATGCACATGCCTTATTCTTTGTTTACAAAAAATGGAAGAAAAATTCTGCGCAATATCCAACATATTTGCACATCAAAGGAAGTGTGCGAGTTCCTTTAACGTTGCAACAATGCGCTTCATTTGTTACACAAGTGCCTGAATGTGTTTTACAATGTTATAATTAAATTGGAATCCTAAACGGTTATATATATACGTAAGTTTCCGCGGTTCGAATCCATGAATTCTCAAACGAATTCCTAAACGATTATCCAATCCAAACGGAATCGAAAAATTGGAAACAGGAAACGGTTATCCAATCTTGTATTAACTGTTGTCGGGAATACCATTGACTTCATACGTGTCCCTTCGTATTCATCTTCTTTTCCTTTCAATTCTTGAATGTTGGTTTTCTTCTGTATTTGCGCAGGCGCAGGGCAGCCAATCATTCGGAGTTGGTATATTTTAAAATGTGAAATCACTTCGCGTATCGCATTTAACTTCTTACTCATTTGCAACGCTAATACACGCTTGCATCGCAAAAAGCTATTAAACTCTAAACTCTGAACCTTAATTTTGTAAACAATATCTGAATAAAACGCACATATTTTGTGATATAAAAACTGAAAAAAGTGCGAAATGTTTTGTTTTTTTAGTTTTTCCCTGTGATGCCGACCTTTTCAAGCTATTACATTCGAATACAACCTACGAAAACCTTACAGAATCGTTGAGAAAATAACTTTCGGATTTTTTCCTGGGTCAGATACCCAGTGATAGAACTACAGAGGAAATATCACATATGTATATTCAATATAAAAACATTCTACAGCGCTTGTTCATGGACAGAAAATGAAAATTTTCAAACTCTATTTATACTCCATATATTTGTAATATCTATTTTCAGTCATCTGTATGCTCAATTTTTATCAAATACTAGGCTGTGATTTTTTATGTTTGAGATACATGTTAACAAGACCTATGGAGACACTACCATATGATATTTTTTCTCTTCATCTGTCATTTCCAACCACAGTCTTCAAAAAGCCAATCGCGTTTCAGAGCGGCGTGCCGTGTGTACCTGTAAGAGCCAAATTGAATGACTGATTCACTGATTAATTGATGTGTCCGAGCACATCAACTCTTATTGTTATTAGTGTCGTTAGTGTAATGAATGTTTCATACTGGGAGGAAGTGGAGTTTCTTTCCCCACCGGACAATGAGATCCAGAGACGACCTGCACGTTGGTACGCGAGGGATTCCTCCTTCCAGTTACCTCCCTCCAGCAGGGCACCGACCCTTAAAAAATCTAAGCTCCCGCCTGGTCTCCCCCGACACGTGCGGTGGTGTAGAGCTCGCAAATATGCGCGTGTAAGGGGAGCGTATAGAACAAGATAGGGGAAGCAAATTTCGCGCTAGATCCGTGACCCGTTTCTTAGGCTCCGGCTCCAGCATTCTCGTGGTATTGGTAGGAAAAAACCACGGAAAACTACCTATCAGAGCAGCCATCCGCATAAATGTTCCTCCAGACAGCTACTGAAGACGAATTAACGATGTATCTAGTATCGAAAATCCGCCAGCATCGGTCTCATCTGTCGTGGCAAGAGAATGATGTCCGGGGAAGGGGGAGTGGCCTCCAACTGTGCAGGTGCCGGGGTGTGAGGGGGCCGTGGGATGGGGGGGGGGCGTGGCGTGCGGTCTGCCGCAATGGGCCACGTGTCGCGGGCGGCGCACGCGATGCGCCTGCTGCCGCCTCCCGCCCACGCAATCGATTACGCCGCGCCCTTGACCCCCAACGGCAGACGCGGAGCGCCGAGGTCGCGAACCGCGCCAACGCCCGCCGCCGCCGCCACCTCCTCCCCCCACGTGGTGGCGAACCTCCCCCTCCTTTCCCTCTCCCTCCCCTCCCCTACCCGTCCCTCCGCGCTCCACCCCGCCCCTCCCCACCCCTTCGCACCTCACCCCACCCCTACCCGCCCCTACCCGACCCTCCGCGCCCAACCCCGTCCCTCCTCGCTACTCTCCGCCCCTCCCTGCCCCGTCCTGGCCAGCCCTGCCCCGCTCTTCCTCCAGGGCGGGCGTCTGGCGGAATTGGGGAAGCCGGAATACGCCAGCGGACACCGGAAGCTCTGGTTGCCCCACGAGGTCGCAAATCAGAACGTCGTCTGAAGCGAATCCTCTGCAGAGGACTTAATCAAGGATCAACCGTGAAACCTAACCTAGATTAATTGTTTTATAAAACAAAAATAATAAAATATCAAGAAATACAATTATCTGTGAAACAACGAAAGCTCAGGTTGCTTCACAAGGTCGCAAATCAGAATGTCGTCCGAAGAGAATCTTCTACAGAGGGTTTTATCATGGTTCAAACATGAAACCTAAGTAAGGTTAGTTGTTTTACAAAACAAAAATAATAAATTTTTGAGAAATTGAATTTATCTTTGAAAAACGAAAGCTCTGCTTGCTCCACGAGGTCGTAAATCAGAATGTCGTCTGCAGAGGATTTAATCATGGATCAACCATGAAACCTAACTTCGGTTAATTGCTTATAAAACAGAAGAAGAATAAAAGTTTATAAAATATAAATATCTGCAAAACAAAGCAAGTGTCGAATTTAAAAAAATAGTGCTCCGAATGATGACTTCACTTTCTCCGAAATGCATTCTCAAAATAACCTTTGGTAGTATGCTACGATTGCATTACTCTTTTCAAATACCACTGGTCAATGACACTAGCTCAAAGACTTTCGCTTAACTGCCTTCTGTTTTGAAGACATCTGATTGTATCAGGACGGTCATTTTACATTATTAATGAGTTAGAATTTAATATTATTAAGTTATTTCTTTCACTATCTCTGGTCAATTTTCAATATTTTTATAGCTGGAGATATATGCAATTTCTTGAATATGATTATGAATGTTTACTTTGGTGTCAAATAGACGAAAGTCTACATGACTAACTTTGCGACAAAGATTTGTGATTATGTGATTGATTACGATTATCATTGTTACGACGGCGACAGTTATCTGTAGTCAGTACTATATTTTTGTATTATCCTATTGGATAGTATGAACGATGTTTAATAACCCAGAACTGCTGGGTGGCGTAATCAGTAACGTGAGCTCTACCATTTCGCAACTTAGTGCTACCAAGAGTTTCGAACACACAGTCTATAACAATTCAGCAGTGCCCATGTTTTATCAGATCGTATTTTGGAAAGTTCTATGGTTTCGAGGTAATAATAACATGCCTGGTACCGAGAGAGGGAGTGAGAAGGACCGAGAGAGGGGGAGGGAGGGGGAGAGAGAGGGAGGGGGAGGGAGGTAGTATACACTAATGTCGCTGTAAAGATAGCACGTTATTACTTTAGCACTGCGACGTAGTCGACTGCATCTCGAGTAACTGTAAGCAACGCGCAATAACATAACAGTCCTGATGACCACTCCAGGACTCCAGAGCCTCTCAGCGCCTCGTAAAGGTTCTCGCACTGCGGCGGACGGGACAGACATTACAGTCCGTTTAGGAGCGCCGTTTGTAGCTCAGGAAATGGAGGCCAGAAAGCCCACATCTGGACATGAGCATGACCTTGTCCTTTTTTTCGGGGTTGCACAACTTCCAAAGTGTCTCTGTAAACCAGCCATGAGCTACAAAGCGGCCCATTTACAGAGTCCCACTTACAATTATTGAAGGCCGCCGGTGTAGTCTCGTAATGAGCAGCTAAGACTAAGATAGACTTTTCAATGGTCATTAGAACATTATTGATTCAAGAGTCCAGGGTGTGATTCTTTTTCCATAAACAACATAATATGAACTAATGGGCGTCGGCATTTAGGTATCAATTTCTCGATAAAAGTGAATGTTCCGTATTTGTTTTATCTGCTTTCTTCATTTCCAATGAATTTTCTTTTTTGTCTTATTGCAGATAAATAGAAAATTCATAATCATGAATGTCAATGCCATCAGAAAAACAGAACTATTAAAGATAAAGTTCTTACACTTCTCAATTTTGAGCAAAATAAAGAAACTGAATTTTTTTGAAAATGTATGTCAAAATCATTAGTTTAAATTAAGTTGTACTACAAAATGTAAAGTAAATTTTAATATCTTCACACAAATTATGAATTTGCATGTTTTCTATGTATTTCTGTACCAACATTGGCACAACACTTAAATTGATCTATACAATTGCGCTATTTGTGGGTGTGAAATAGACGCATTTACATTGTGCAACTATAAAAATAATGATTTAGAAACACAAATAAAAGTATGTCGAAAATATGTTGAAATACAAATCAAAGTACCGCAGCGAGAAACAGCATAAATGGAAATAACACAAATACAGAAATACTTAATAAAAGAAAGAAATGTTGCAATAAAAATTTCCCATTAAGAACATGAGGTATTATCTTTTCGCGCTCTTTGCGAGATACGAAACGAAGGGCTACTAAAAAGACAGAAGAAATTTGTGAAGAGAAAAGGGATTAGTACTTCTTTGATGAAAACAAAGAAGTGCAAAATAAGATTCAAGACCAGAAGTTTTATCCGTCGGTCGTTTTGCTGCGTGATGAACGTTGAAATGAGACTGAAAATTGACTGAACCTGAGAATGTTGCCACTGAGTTTACGAGAAATAAAAAAACTCTACAGAAGCTCGCAGAATATTCTTGTCCCCTTCAAATAAAATGGAAGTCATTTCTAAATTGAATAGATATTTTAGATCAGTTCATTATATCTATATCTCAGGAAAGAATTTCAACGAAAAATGATCATCTCTCCTTCTGATAATTTCACTTACTACGGTTTTCGAAGTTTCCTCTTTCTAACTTATTTCAAACTGGCCATTTTAATTTTAAAAATACCCATTAAAAATTTCAATCATTTAAAGAAACAACCCGTGAGTCCCTAACCCCGGCATTCCAAAACAATTTTCGTATTTTCAAAATTTCTTTCATGCAGCAATTGTAATCGAATCAGACATGGAGAGCATTATGATGTGAAATAAAATGAAAATAAATATATTGAAGAGTCAACTCTTTTAGTTAAACATAGTATTTAAGATCTGCGAATAGATATACCCAGGAAGAAATTTTATGAATTATATATTTTTTGCTTGAAATCACTGTTCAAAATACTTTCGCCAACATCAACTATCCTTAGAATGTCTAAATGGCTCACTTAAGGCTTGTTTACCATGGATCGAGCGACGCTATAACATTAAAACATAATTCCATTTCCATGTTTAAAAATCGCAATATTTTTATTGTTCTGTCTCTCTTCTTCCACTTTTAGATGGAATTCCAAAACGTATATATTTATATCAGAAGGAAAGCAAGTTATTTACACGCATGAGACATGCATCTTCATCAGTACAGAATACAGGCCCTTCTGTGTATTTCCCAGCACGGAAAGAGCGTGAATTAGAACCCTAGGGAACGCCTGCGCGCTACGCACTTCTTTTCCGTCCTCAAAAAGGGTAGGCAGAGGCGAGCAAGCACGTTGAAAAATTCACGCGGCGAGAAAAATACCGTGGGCGCAGCCGCCCCGCCGATGCCAGTGGCCGCGCCGAGCCGCGTCGGCAGAACAAAGCGTTGCATAATTTTTTCCCCTCGGCGCGCGCCTTTGTTCTTGTTATCGAGCCACCCGCCCTACCGCCGTGCTGAGCGGGTTGCCTTCCCGCCCGGCGCACCTGCCAGGTGGCGTAACGCGGGCGGGCGCGCGCGGAGTGGTTGCGGCAGGGGCCCCGGGGGCGGCCCTGCGGTTGCGAGCGCTGCGAGCTCTCGGGAGCCGCACGCGGAGGGCTAATTACAGCTCTCCGGAGGGCGCCCCGCCCCCTGCCCGCGGCGGGGAATGCGCAGGTCACCGTCCTTCTGCGTGCGGCACGACGGCGCGGCGACGAGCAGCTGCAACGGCCCCTGCGGCTTCCGATCTGGCCCCCAATTGACAGCTCTTTCTCTCGTTCCCTTGTTAGGTTCAATGCGGTATTGTGGTCTGATAAAAGTCTGATTCTTAGCTTTTTTGGTAGCTTTTGTTGTACTCTTCTAATATTGGATATAATTACCAAATCGCCTTTCTCATGTGTTGACATCACTTGTTATTTTCAATTAGACGCAAACTGTTTTTCTTCATGTAAAGTGTTTGATAAATCATACACTCGAAGATATTGCAACTGGCATATGTTAACACTTTACAATAATAAAACGAATATGAACTTTTGTTCTCAGACTGGTTTTCTAAAATAATATTATATGTTTAATTTTAATATTACTGATGAAAATAATCTTCGGATTTAGGTAATTGGTGTACAATTTAATAACAATTTTAGAACCGATATTTAATTAGCACTATTTTCCCTCTAAAGGAAGCCTGTGTTTCATGATAGAATTTTAATACATAAAATATAACTCAAATAATATTTTCATGTTTTCAATCACAAATTTGTATAAATAAACTTGTATTTTCTTGATTTGTTGAAACATTTTTAATCATTCTCTGGTATCTGCTCCTTAGGCAACATTTTCATGGCTCACATTCTTTATTTAGTGTATTAAAAATGAAAAGTTGGTTGAAATTTATGATTGTTTCATTATGATCGTAATATCTTTTTAGTACTATTTTTAAATTTTATTTTTACATTAGCATAATTTCCAAAGTTTGAGAGTGTTATAATCTCGTGCAAATACAATACACTTTACAAAATGCAAAATAAATCACAAAATTTTAATTTCATGCAGATTAGTGAATGATGTAAAAGTTCAGTAGCATTAAAAAAGTCAATTTTTGTAATATAATATACCATTTTTTCATATTTTTCATCAAGCTTCAATGTTACAAAATACCTCAATCAACTCAATCTTGAAGAAAGCGTTTCTTAACTTTCTGCAACTTCAACATTTTCCTTCAACTCAAATTCTAGATGCCTGCAACGACCGGCCGAAAGTTTACGAAGTAATTTATCTTTCATCTCCTTCAACGGTGATTACCGGAAGAAGAAGGTTTTGCTTGTTCAACAGTGTTGCTATTAGTTAATGAGATTTTCAGAAAAATCCTAGTAAAAGAAACTATTCTTAAAGGAAGATCAACCTTTCAATCTAACGATTTAGTAAAACTTAATTAATATCAATAATGGATAAGAATCACAAACTGTTACAATACTAATAATACGGTTGATTCAACTAACATTTAGTGAAATTTCAGAAAGTCATACAACTTTGTAACTTATAAATATTACAAGTAATGATGTATGACTTTTCGAAATGGTCAGAATCCAGAACTATCTGATTTCAAACTGATCGTAACACTGCCGATGAAGTTGATTTGTGAGAGTCTCTGAGAAGCGTTTCTAAACTCATTCTTAACTTAAAAAAATGCTGTGCAATTGCACAACCACAAGTCATCAGAAGCATCCTTCAAAATGTACAGTCAAAAATTAAAAAAACAGTATTTATCGTTAAACGTTGAAACGCATTTCAATATTTGGAACTCGTTTTCGACTGAACATCATCTCCAGTATCAGTTATATTATTCACATTACATTAGTTACAGGCGATTTTTGTCAAAAAAGTTAATATGTCCTTCAAGAAGTAATTTCACATGATTTGTTAACTACGAAACGCAATTGCGATAACCTTCCCATGAAATTAGGCCAAGTGTTCCAGTAAATAGAAAAAACGTTATCATCAAGTTCGCAATGCTCTCCAAATAGCGGCAGACGCCGTAATTCCAGCAGCACATTCAAAGCACTTCCACGTCGAGCTATAGCACTATTTATCACCTCCGCGGAATCGATGTGACATTCATGATACGACGACGAAGACACACCAAAAAGAGGCAAAGACACATTTAAAATCTGATTTTGGAATAAAATTATATTATTACTGGTACTCTTGGCTTAATTAATAATCATCTAGCCAAAGAACTATGATATGACATAAATTAAGTATTGTGCACTGTATGATATAAATTAAGCGCCGTGAATAAACTAATCGTAATTAATTTTTCATAATCAATTTAGTCTGTCTATAAATAAGAAATTTCACGGGGCAAACTTATTGTGTTCACGACGAAACGCAATTCTGATAGACCTTGTAAAAACTAGGCCTAGTGTTCCAGTAAATAGAACAATCACCATCAAGTTCGCAACGCTCTCCAAATAGCGGCAGACGCTGTAATTCTAGCAGCACATTCAATGCACCTCCGAGTCCAGCTATCGCGCTGTTTATCACCGCGGAATCGATGGACTTTGACGGGACCACGCCGATGACACACCAAAAAGAGGCAAAGACACATTTAAAATCTTATTTTGGAATACAATTATATTATTTCTGGTCTGTTATTGCAATCATTATTATTGATACTCTAAGCTGAATTAATGATCATCTAGCCGAAGAACTGTGATATGACATAAATTAAGTATTGTACACAGTATGGTATAAATTAATTGCCGTTAATGAACTAAACGTAATTAATTTTTCGTAATCAATTTAATCTGTCCATAAATAAGTAATCTCACAGGGCCAACACATTGTGTTAACGACGAAACGCAATTGTAAAAAATAGGCCTAGCGTTCCAGCAAATAGAATAATCGTCATCAAGTTCGCAACGCTCTCCAAATAGCGGCAGACGCCGTAATTCCAGCAGCACATTCAATGCACCTCCGAGTCCAGCTATCGCGCGATCTATCGCCTCCGCGGAATCGATGGAAATTGACGGGACGACGACGATGACACACCAAAAAGAGGCAAAGACACATTTAAAATCTTATTTTGGAATAAAATTATATTATTTCTGGTCTGTGAATGCAACCATTATTACTGGTACTCTTGGCTGAATTAATCATCATCTAGCCAAAGAACTATGATATGACATAAATTAAGTATTGTGCACTGTATGATATAAATTAAGTGCCGCTAATGATCTAAACGTAATTAATTTTTCGTAATCAATTTAGTCCGTCCATAAATAAGTAATTTCATAGGGAAAATATATTGTGTTAACGACAAAACGCAATTGTAAAAAATAGGCCTATCGTTCCAGCAAATAGAATAATCGTCACCGGCAAGTTCGCAACGCTTTCCAAATAGCGGCAGACGCTGTAATTCCAGCAGCACATTCAATGCACCTCCGAGTCCAGCTATCGCGCGATCTATCGCCTCCGCGGAATCGATGGAAATTGACGGGACGACGACGATGACACACCAAAAAGAGGCAAAGACACATTTAAAATCTTATTTTGGAATAAAATTATATTATTTCTGGTCTGTGAATGCAACCATTATTACTGGTACTCTTGGCTGAATTAATCATCATCTAGCCAAAGAACTATGATATGACATAAATTAAGTATTGTACACTGTATGACATAAATTAAGTGCCGTTAATGAACTAAACGTAATTAATTTTTCGTAATCAATTTAGTCTGTCCATAAATAAGTAATTTCATAGGGAATATATATTGTGTTAACGACAAAACGCAATTGTAAAAAATAGGCCTATCGTTCCAGCAAATAGAATAATCGTCATCGGCAAGTTCGCAACACTTTCCAAATAGCGGCAGACGCTGTAATTCCAGCAGCACATTCAATGCACCTCCGAGTCCAGCTATCGCGCGATCTATCGCCTGCGCGGACTCGACGAGGCCTCGTTTCCCGGAACGTTCCTCGTGTGCCCAAAGGCTGGCGATTTCCGGGCGTAGCGGGGGGGGGCGGTATTGCGGGCGTGCCGGCACAGCCGTGGTGCGGTGCTTCGATCCGGAAAGTGGCACATGAAACTCGCCCCGCCCCCCGGCGGCTCGCCGCACCGGCACCCGCGCGATTTCACTCAAACAGCGACGACTCGCGTGCGCAGGCAGTCTATTGCGCCGCGCCGCGAAACTGTTTAAATATAAGCTACTTCTCATCGAGCCGCCGGTAAAACGCTTCTAACATGCTTTCCGTTTATGCACTCCGAGTCCGGGATAACGACGCCGGAGGTGTGGCGTAACCCATTGTTTAGTGTTGCAGCACACTCACGGCCTGTCAAGCACACTCACGGCCTGCGCTGAAAACAGTCTGACGAATGGGCATGGACATGCTTTTTCGCAATACTGTACTGTTATAATATCTATTTATTGCAACTAAATAGGAAAAAGAACGAAAATCTCGTCTTAACGATCGGCGTTCGAAAGGGATTTAACAGTCCTCAGTCGGTTAAGAACAATAAAAAAAGATTTGTAGATAAAGATGGCGTATAGCATTGGTTAACTAATTTCAACCGCGTATAATTTGCTGTTTATCATCCTACTGACATTAATGAATAATACTGAAGCTGGTCAGCGAATGTAACTAAATTCAGAGATATGAACATTTAAAGAAATTCAATATGTATTTAAAAACAAAGTGAATACTTTAAATCAATGTTAAGTCGTATAAACTAAACGAAAGTGTTAGTTAAAGTTAAAAATTATAGTATTAGCAATAGATCTTTGCATAATAAAAGGATGTACTATATAAAATGAAAATATTCAAGTTATTCCAGTCACACCTCACTGGTGTAATCAACACAAAAACTGCATATTACAGAACGTCGCATTGCATATAGTGTTGTGGCTTAGCTCACAGTTCCAGAAGAGTGCGACTTCTGCCTCTAATGTTCATTGTTTAGAACTCTCACTATATATCATGTCAGCTACATGTCAGATGGTCAGTTACATGCATACGTGACTATCACTGCATGGGAAGTTACGATTTGCATAAAGAGGCTTTGTATCAAGTAAGATACAATGACTTACGTTATTTCACATATTTGGCTACCACCGACATCACAAATTGCGACATATGCCCCGGCATGATTTGAAGAGAATTTAAGGACCAATAAACATAATAACCTAAGGCAATATTATTGATGAGAAAATATTTATTAACATTTCTCTCCATTACGTTTCTTGCATGTGTCTACACCCTTGCAGTAGTCAAAAAGTGTGCTTACAAAGTATGAGTGTAACCGCAACATTCTGAACCACTGTACTTTCTCTCACGATGACAATAATATTATAAAAGGAGAAATGAAGGGAAGACTCCATTAACTCTTTCACGAACAGTCTAGACCCTTATCATCTCTAACTGACGGTTCTCCAATCGGTAGAAATGTAATACGATTTGGAGCAATCTAGTCGTATAGGTCAAGGTCAATTGCAACAAATACTCAGCTTTCTTCAGAGTAATTTCGGCAATTGAACAGAAGATTCGGTGCCAAAGAGCGCAGAGAACTCCGTCCAATCCACGATGTATTATTCTGCACACGTAGAAATTCGTAAAATCACCTCCAAAAGATAAGTCTGGTTAAATGGGAAAATAATAAAAACATGCAATGTTTGGCGAGAATAAAAATAATCATTTTTATCTGAATGTCTCGTCGAGAAAATGCGATTTTTCATGATTTTGCATACGTATAAACATGCAGTGTATAAAAGTTTAAAAAAATATTTTCGGGTCTTTTCACGCCCGTTAATATGACGTTCTTTCCTCTGTCGATGGAATTCCTCGAACTACACATATTACAAAGGCACACAGCGATTGTGGAGTTGGCAGGGTCATTCGCCTACCACACTTATGAAAATAATACAATAGCCAACACCCATGGTATAAATAGCACCCGCGAAGTTTCAACAGGAGTGTTTAGTTACAGAAACTGCCTGCAAATCTACAAATGTAGTGTATAAAATGTTTTGACACTACACAAGACTAATTAGATGATTGTTGTTAGAAAACAAGTCACAATACTCATGTATCCGAATTTAATTTCTTTGGAAACTTATGATACTAAAAAAACAAGCAAATTACCAAATCAATTATAGAAGCTATATTTATATTGAAATAAATATGCATTTTAAGAATTCATATTTTTGGTTTGGGAATGTTTGATTTTCTGGTTACTCAATGCATTTTTAAGTAATGTACTTTGATATGACACTGCGCTTGAACTTCAAAATATTTATTCGCCTCATCCGTGTCGCGTTCTGACAAATCCGTTGATTCAGGCGACGCAAGTTCTATATGCACAGTGCCCCGCGTTGTAAGGCAGCCCCGCAACGTCGCCACCACGCCCACTCCGAAGGTACAACGCGCCCTTGCAGATAGTGCACTTCACAATCCCACACGAAGGGGTATCTCAGGGCATCAGGGCGCCTCTGACAGGGAGATTCTAGAATCTAGTCCCCACGGTGGCAGAATTTTAGACACTAGCAGATCTCGCCATCCAGCAGAGGAACACCACTACCACCACATCCCGAGGGAAAAAAAACACGCACTGCACTTCTTGCACTTCTTGGACTAATAATCTCAGCAGTTGAGGCGTTTGGAATCTCTATCAATTAATCAATCATCCACAATTCCGGTATATAGCCATATGGGATAACTTTCTGGCTATATATATATATATATATATATATATATATATATATATATATATATGGGATAACTTTCTGGCTATATATATATATATATATATATATATATATATATATATATATATATATATATATATAGCCAGAAAGTTATCCCATATGTAATGTACAGACTGGATTTGCCAAAATCGGATACTCTTCGAAGTTTAGTTTCGTAATTAACATTAAACTTTGGACTATGCGCTTGTGCTCGTGTACCATGGGCTATTAAGATTATTAAAAATTATGAATTACTGAGTAGTCCTCTGTTATCTCTTAAGCTGGCTTTACACTCGCAAGAAAATAGCGAGCAATATTATTTCGCAAGAAAAGTTGCCAATATAAACATTGCGGCAATAAATATTTCTGATGTTGGCAATATTTCTTGCTCGATCTTCCAGTCGTAATGTAAACTCGTGTGTTTCCATCCTCGTAAGATATTGCCGGCTGTTGCTGAGACTAGAATTGGATAGAAGTATGAGCAAGATATTACTGGAAGAAGCCAATGATGACCACGGTCACATGCGCAGAACTACGTACGGTAGTACATAGACGTAGTATTTCCATTTTAAAATGCATATTTTCGTAAATTGGGTGTGTGAACAAGGTTAACGACAATCAAAGAAGTAGTAATAAATATTCCCTCTATGTCTGATTATCAAAGTTTGAAATTTTGATTCAACCATAGATGCCCACTCATTATCAATTTTCTACGTTAAAAATTATTAAGATATTAATCTAATCTAAATCAATTATAAGAATACTCTAATATACATAGAAAAAATGGATATTTTAAGACTTTTCACCGAATTAGTAATTGCACTTTTTATTAAAAGAAAATTACTTTGCTTCCACGGAAATCGAAATCATTTTGTTTTATGAAAAATATTCAAACACTTCTACCTAATTGCACAAGTCCTCTTTGACTTTCTTAAAATTCAGTCACACGTTCTCACAAATCGTCGTTACTTCATCACCTCATTTGGCACAATAAGTGCGACCGCAACTCGCATCTCCTGCCTTCCACTAGTTATGTCGGGAAGTGAGGTATAACCTCGTTTAATTTTATGCGCCATTTTCCTCCCGCCTTCACCAAACACGGCAACAAATAGTTCTAATGTAAAACGGTCGGCAATATCTTGCCGGAAAGATCTTTCTGACAATATATTGCCCCTCCTTGCTCTTGCTAGTGTAAAGATGACTGCAAGAAGCAGAAACAAATTGCTGAAAGATATTGCAGAAACGTATTGTTAATGTAAGGCCAGCATTATAGCCTTAAGTCAGGCGCCTCATGTTGGCCACCAGGAGCGCTAGTGTCAAAGGAATGAATTCTCCTCCCTTAGAGCTTCGCAACTGTTATACTAAACAGTGATAGCTCACAATTTGGACAATCTGTAAATGGGATCCCATCACGTAGAAACATATCAAAATATTACGGTATAATAGTATTGTTTGTGGTTTAATTCAACGGCAGGTTCAAGAAACAGATGTTTTGTGTTTGTTTGTTGTTGTTTTTTGTACATACTGTCTGTGACTGAAGCCATAGTGAAGTTTACAATATAAGTTTTGAATAAATATATCTACGTTTTGTTTTCAAAAGTGAAACTAATTATATTATCTTCTCTTCTAAGTGGGCCCGACGGCAGGCTAACCGCAACAGACCCAACAGACTAGCTCACATTCCGTCACCGTCAGTCACATTACTACAAATTTTCCACGTATAACTGCCTCATTTCAGTGTGATTGCAGTGTAGTGACAAAGGCGAGATGCTGTGCAGGAGATAAGGCGAGGTAATGTATAGAATATTACAGACGACATTTTTCTGACATTACTGACTATAGCTGTCATGGTTTAAAACCAGTTTTGCTTCTGGGATTTATGAGGTCTGGGAGACATAGTATGCCAGAGATAAGGTGCCGAGTTTTAAACGTGGTATGTTTGCTGAGATTTAACTGCTCTCGACACGTGTTTCGGGCGGTTTGAACACGACAAGCGTTGAAAGAGGTGAAACACGAAATTCGCTACTGAGCTCATACATTTTCATGAGGTTTTGAAACATCCAGCAATGTACTCATTACTGCAACTACTCATTATTGTATGTGTGCATACATTACATTTTATTTGTATGTATTAAACTAAGTAAGTACTCATCATTACTACGTCATTAGAGTTTTCATTACAAAGCAGTGCTTATTTATTGTTACTTTTTTACTATGGTGACACGAACGTTAACTTTATAACCAAAATGTAGAAATATTTGATATTCTATAATTCCTTCCTCTTCTTGTTTTATTATTAGTATTATTATTACTATTATTATTATTACTAACATTTTTGTTCTTTTTCTTTTGAAAAAATGTTGGTACGATATAATAATTTGATTTTTAATTTTTTTAAAACTTTATTTAGTTAAAGGGATTTACAAGCACATTACACACCTCTACAGAGAATCTTCAAATAAAGACTTCTCTGGAGACTGCAATAAACATTTTTTTAGAATATCATTAACGTTTGGAGAATTTTAAATATGCCCATTGTTTCCTAAACAACGTATATTTTCTGTACACTAATGCTTGCGTAATTTCTGTTAAAGAAGATATGCCTTCGAAGGAACCTTTACTGCTCAAAAATACTTTATATTTAAAACCAATTCTGTAGACATTCTAAGTTATTTATCATCACACACACTTTTAATGACTCAGAAATAACGGGTTGTGCCTTCCTAATGCCAATTTTGATTTAGGTGAATCTTCTGAAAAATCAATTTCAGGTGACATTATAGCATTTGAGAACTTAGTAGCATAGTTGAGAACTTTAATTTCAATACTGATCTCAATTTTTATTCACCAAATGTCATATTCTTTCTTATATTAAAAACTGATGTGTATATTTTGAACTCAATAATCGCAACAGACATATACATGCTAAACAATGCATATATGCAAAGTTTTAATTTTGAAGGCATTTAACCTTTTATTGTTATACCAACAATCCGACCAATCTGTCCATTGGCATTCAGTGCCAAATATATTTGGCATCATATGCCAAAATAGTTATTAGAAAAATAGTGGATTTGTAATATGATCATTTTATGGGTGTGGGCAAATCAAGTTTATTTGAATGAGACAACTGATTGGTGATAGTGAAATGCTATACCTTGACGTCAATAGAAGGGTATCTATCATTAATCTCCCTCACAACAGCCACTTAGGAAACTGACACCAGCTCTATCGCCAACGCCACGCACCCACGTCACTTCCGCGAACGCAGCAGCCCTCACTGGGGCAAACACTCGTCAGCACTGAGCAAACTATTTCAAATACACACACACATTTAAAACATTAATGATTGACTGATTGGTTAGTGTTTCCGGCGGGTTGATTACCGGAGAAACCACGGAAAACTACCAGTCAGAGAAACCGGCCTCTACAATTCTTCTCATGCCAGTGAATGAACTCGACCTACCTGTTTAGCTAGCGTCGAATATCCTACCATTGTCGGGATTCGAACCCCAGGCCCTCCCGTCAGAGGCACTGCAATAATATCAACCGGTGTCCTGAGACATTGAGGTTTCAATGAGATAGTGTAACTGTGAACTGTACACTATGTAAGTGTACGTACGTGCATAATTTATTATGATTAAAATTATTATTTGCACTGTTTAGCACATTTAAAGTATATTACTCAATTATTTCTACATTTGTTTATATGGGATTACCGAAAATATGGACTAATTATCTTTGTAAGCTCTTCTTTATGTGTGAAAACAAGTGTAAGTAAATAACATTCGCGCAATTTCAACAGTCCACTATAACAAATATTTAAAAGTAATATGAAACTTTAATAGTATCCAAACGTAGGCAAATAGTGTGAAACGGTCAATGTTAAAGTTTTGTTAAATTTTTTCCTCTCTTATTCATATTTTGACGTTTTCAATGTTTTCTAGAAAATTAAAGAAAATACGCTGTGCATGTTTCCGTGTTGACGCCGTACAAAGAGTAAAGATGCAACATTGCTTATCAGACAGAAATCTGGGGCGTGACAAAACACAAGATTCCACTTTCCTCCGAGAGTTCCTGGAGTGAAATGCAATTACACCTTTAGAAACAGCTTCAAATGAAAAAATTACACCCATGGGTTTACGTTTTTGTCATTTTCATTTTCAGTTCAGAAAATCTATTATCTGACCCCTATTGAACCTATGGAAGTGTAGCGCACCACCGCGTGAATGAG
This sequence comes from Gryllus longicercus, assembly GCA_038098605.1. Lineage (NCBI taxonomy): Eukaryota > Metazoa > Arthropoda > Insecta > Orthoptera > Gryllidae > Gryllus > Gryllus longicercus. The sequence continues at coordinate 2,185,704 of JAZDUA010000139.1, forward strand.
CTTCGTTTTCATTGTTAGTTGGTGAAGTGATTAAGTGATAGGTACCCCATTTATTTGTCAAAACCACCGATTTACACCTGACTGAATCTTGACCGGAAAATTCATATATCTCCTGAGAAAAATCTCAGAGCTTCGTACACAATTACAAGTTAATATCTGAAAAATAAAATAAATAAAATACAAATTTTATGAACTCATTCCCCAAGGTGTGAGTAATAAAATGAGAATGAAACCACACTGTTGATTTTACATTGAATTGCGTAACTTGTTCTGTAGTTTCCCTTTACTGAAACATATACTGTATTTTGTCTGCTTCCTGTTTTAATCGCGAGATGAGTCTGGCCACACTTCTGAATGCCTTTCCGATATGTTGCGTACACGAACGTTACAATCGTTGAATGGTAGAAACAAGACGAGCAAATTGGAGGACAGGATATAGATTCGACATCTCTCCTGAATATGTTCGACTTCTTTTTTATATCCGCACTACGCTAATCAATATTGAAAACCATTAGAAAAGAGCGGACAATTCTGTTTGTCCAGTAATGAAGACTCGCCGAGTGAACGAATAGCGCAATGATTCCTTTGCTTCCCCATTGACGTAGTCCTCGAGATAGCAATGTAAACATTGCGTGGTCTACGATCCCACACACATGTACTTTACCAGGGTGGGCACATAAACACACTCACACCACTCACTGATATCTGGATACGCTGAAACGCAATGCTCGCAATTACTTATAATCTGTGTGGAATCACTTCGCTAGTTCCAGGAGACCCCGAGTTGTTCGATGGTATTCACTGCGACGGTACAGTCTCACTCCCGAGTATCGGGGAGTGCCACGACGTAGCCCACAGCCTACATAAGGGTCACTCGGGAAGTTAGAACCAGGTGAGGAACAGATGACCCAAATTGTCTCTTCCCTGCGGACACCTTTGTGATAACGACGGAAGTGCCGCCGGGAATATGGGCACCCGGGCGGGGGTTTCAAATTCCCCGCAAAGACGTTTCCATTTAGGACTACAACACAAGGCAGCGTAACCAATTCCGCTCGCGAGAGAGAACAAAACGAGTTCACAAATCGAGAGCTCTGTTTCAGTTACTCCAAGATAAGGCTCCGGTTGGTAACGGGTGTGCCGGGATAGTTGACAGATATCATCAATTGATGTACTACAGTACCTCTAACCTAGAGTTCGAGTCTCGACGCTAGCAGGATTTTCAACTCTAGCTAAATATTTTGGTTGAATTAGGCCACTGTCTGGAGGAGAATGGCAGCGGTCGGCTGCTCTGAGGGTAATTTTCCGTGGTTTCTCTGATCAATACTAGGCAAATATCAGAGCATTACCCTAAGAAACGGGCCACTTACTGCGTGAGATCTTTTCTTCCTCTACCTTTTCCTATCTTCACCCCTCATTTACACACTCCTTCACATACAGTAATTGCACTATACCATCACACATGTCGGGAGATCAGTAGGGAGCCTAGATCTTGTCCTGACTGAAGCGGTGCCTCTCTGGTGAGAGATACCTTGTTGGGAAAACTCCATACGCCGACGTGTAGGTCGAGGCGCCGGATATCTGCATCCAGCGTGAAAGATTATCAATACATTCCGCAATAAAACATACAGTACACTTGCGGGACTAATGACCTTAGCCGGTGATGCGCCTGAAAAAAGTCGATCAATCAAGCAAGCAACGCGTGTAGGACACATCGTAAATACTTTGACTTCCTCATCGCCGCCTCGGTTCGGTCGCACTGCGCGCTGTTTGTGCTGTGCCAGGGCCCAGACACCACTCGATCGCAGCCACAAACAGAAGAGTTCACAAATCGCGTGCGCGGATTAATTCCTCCGAGAGAAGACTCCGGTTGGCAATGCGTGTAGTGCATATCGCGAATACTTCGCCTCCTTCATCCCCGCCTCGGATCGTGTGCACTGCTCGTGGTTTGCTCTGCACCAGGACGCAAGCTACACTCAGTAGCATCCACAAGCTGCATGTGTTCACAAATTGCGAGCGCGGATTCAGTTACTCCGCAAGAAGGCTCCGGTTTTGAAAGCTTATAGTGTACATCGCGGTCCCCGCTTGGGTTCGGGCTCACTACGCGCTGCTTACGCTGCGCCTGGGCACAGACACCGCACGGCCGCAACTACAAACAGAAAGAGTTCACAAATAGCGAGCTCCGATTCAGTTACTTCAAGAGACGGCTTCGGTTTTGGAAGCTTATGGTGTACATCGCGGTCCTCGCCACCGTTAGTGCACACTGCGCGCTGCTAGCGCTGGACGCAGGCACCGCTCGGCCGTAGTCACAAACAGGAAGAGTTCACAAATTGCGAGCTCGGATTCAGTTACTCCGAGAAATGCTACGGTTTTGAAACCTTATGGTGTACATCGCGGTCCCCGCCTCGGTTCGGGTGCACTGCGCGCTGCTTGCGCTGAGCCAAAACACGTACACCGCTCGACCGCAGCCACAAACAAGAAGAGTTTACATATCGCGAGCTCAGTTACTCCGAGAGAAGGCTCCGGTTTTGAAAGCTTATAGTGCACATCTCGATCCCCGCCTCGGTTCGTGCGCACTGCGCGCTGCGTGCGCTGCGCCAGGACACAGCCCACCTGACGCGGCGCCGCCTACCAATCTCCCGTATTAATAGTGTGTACACAGGCATCGATTCCGGGGCGCCTCGCAGCCGCTTGGGGGGTGCCCGCGCTGGGTCACGCGCGGCGTGATGGCGCGGGGCGGCGCGGGGCGGCGCGGGGCGGCGCGGGGCGGCGCGGGGTGGCGCGGGGCAGGGGCGATGTGCCAGCATCAGAGCCACGCCCATGGCCCACCTCCCCGCCAGCCGGGCTGCGAATCGTAAACCTGCCTTCCCATAAACTCCGCACGTAAAACTCAGCACCGCCGCACCGTCCGGGTGGAAGGCTTCCCAGGTAGTGGGCGCGTTGTCGCGGTCTCCAGAGCTGTTTTTCACGTAGATGACTTCCGAAGAAGAATGGAAGTAAAGGGTAACACCAACAGTAGGATTTTGTTTTGCAGTAATACTTTTGGTTGTAAATATTTTTTCTCCGTTTTTATTTGCCTTAGATGGACAATAATGTTTACGAATTCAATTCCAGATTCATTAAACTTCTAAAGTGGTTCTGAAATAAGTGAATATCGAAGAAGTACGGAAATAGAGAGTAATACCTGTGGTTAGATTTTGTTTTACAGACTTTTTTTTGTAAATGGTTTATCTCCTAATCTCTTTGTCTTAGATGAATTGTCTTGCTTCGTAAATCAAATCCAACTTCATTAAAATTAGCCAAAACAGAAAGGCTCATTTAAGTGATGATGATATATATATTATATATATATATATATATATATATATATATATATATATATATTATATATATATATAAAATTAATGATCTGTTTCATTTTTCGGATAAAAGTTATATTTAAAAAAGTATAATAATGACCAAAGGGCATTTCTTGAAAAATATAATAAAAATTGTTTCGTAATAATTTGTGATTATTGCATTATCTCCAATAAACTGCACGGTTTCAAATTTTGTCATTCCATATTGCATGTAATTTCTTCTCTTTCTTTAATATCTGAAGCATGAGAGAATGGAATTGTCCTTGCGTTTTTCTCTCGAGGTACATTTCGTGAACTCAATTCTTAGTCTTTCAGAAAAATAACTTTTTAAAAAAACAATTGGGAAATTATTTACGAACCATAGAAAATACACTTTTTAGTGAATTGAAAACTTCCAACTAACAAACATTCTCTCTTCGAATAATAGAAATATTATTGATATTACTTCATCGGATAATGTGTACTTTGTTGCTTAATCGAAATTTTCTACCTGTAGAGGGCGTGCATTCGTGGATTAAGTGCAGTGGACAGTAAAAATTCGATTCGATGTGAACATGCCCTCGATTTCCGATGTTGTAACAAGCTCGATGTTTTTGCAGTCGTTCCAAAATATAGCCGGCCTGACGTAATTATTAAGGCCAATTTGTTCCCTTTAGCTCATTAAAAGCAGATTCAGAGTTTACTTTGCAAATGATACGAATGCTCTTGCAAAAAATTAACAATAAGTATTACGATATCAGATTTTTTAGACTATTGTAGACTGCTGTAGACGAATCAACACACAATGTAAATCATATAAGTAGAAATAAAGTAACAATGTTTTACGATCAAGTGCTTCAATTTTATGTAAATTGGATTTTAAAGATGGAGTGGTATAGATAAAGCATGGTACAATTAATTAATAGTAATAAAAAAGCAGTGTCAATTCAGTTGTGCATTTCAAATAACCAATTGCGTGCACCATTAAAAGTAAACGCTGTACGATTTTCGAAAGTTAAAGTAATAAAATATTTAGGGTACTAAATTCAAACACAAACCAAATACTTTTATGAACTAATCGAACAGTCAATTAAGTTCATTATGAGACGTATTAAGAATTCCTTTAAAGTATTTCAAGTAAAGTTTCTCAAAACGTGCTGAAATAAAACACTATTATTATTATTATTATTATTATTATTATTATTATTATTATTATTATTATTATTATTATTATTATTATTATTATTATTATTATTATTATTATTATTATTATTATTATTATTATTATTATTATTATTATTATTATTATTATTTATTAATTATTATTATTATTTATTATTATTATTACAATTTTATTAGTTCAGATCATTACCTCTGTATGATTCTCTCCTCGTTATCAACAGATAAATCGAGCTTGTTTTCAGAGAATTTCAAATATTATTAATTTCCATTTGGGAAATTAAAAATATTGTAATTTTAAGGTGAGTGTAGTAATGTGCTGAGCCTGAACAAATCCGAAAACATATAATACAAATACTTAATAACGTATCAACTTCATTGTTGTATTCTTCTTTTCCATTTTTTCAAACAAGTTATTGAGCAATTCAATAATTCCCCACATGATAATCTTCCATCTCATTGATTATATTTTAAAACATAATGAAATATCAATTCATTTTCTCATTAGGGATATTTTTATACTTGTAAGGAGTATGTATACCGTTCTTTTAGTCTTCTTTTACCTCATCTTTTCATAACAGTACGTAGGTCTCATTGTCTAACATCACATGCAGCTCATTTGCCACGGCAAGAGATTCACGCAATAAATCTTCGGATCATTGGTCCAATGAACCTGCACCTATTCAAAGTGTTACGGAGCCGTCGAGCTCCGAGGTCACACAGCCACAGCGGAGCGCTCAGCAACTGCGCCCCCACTTCCTCCTTACACGCATTAGTTGGCGTTAGTTTTCGTCATAGGTGCTCTACACCACGGTCGCTATGACAGTAATGTTCCAAGACTCGCGTAATGAATCCTGGCTCGGCTAATGACACGTCACTCTAAGGTGCATTATGGAACTAACACATCACTAAACACGTATGTCGTAGTTCATCATCAGCGGTGTAGTGTGGCAAAATCATATGCGCTCACATCATGTCAAAGTCGTGGCGAAGGAAGACATTTTTTTGAATTGTGATCCCTAAATACAGTGATCTTTATATAGAAAACATAGGGAGAAGGCCCCTCGTATTTTCACAATTACATTTGCATCATTTTGAAAAATGCAGAAAACATTTCAAAATATATGTATTACTCGAATAATAATTACAAACAAGAAGCAATAAACCAAAAGAGAATAATACTGAATATGCTCTATGATTATGGCTATGGAATAAACAAGACATTTCCATTCTTCGAAGTTATCAGATTTAGAAGCATCATGCGTGACTGCATACCGAAAGAACGAGATAAGTACCGCTGGCCATGTAGAAAACTTTCTTGGATTCACGACTCGAAAGCTATCATAGTTTGGCTCAAACGAAAATATTTTGCATAGCGCTCTTCGTGTTCTGAGAGATAAAATGGTGACTTCGGTGCTGTAACGATGTAAGCGTATCAGCCGGTAAGCACGTTCGCGTGTTCAAATCCCAGCAAAGCTGTGCATTTTTAAAGGCGACCAAATCCTTCGTACGCCTGCTTTCGAAGTTGAAGTAATGCCGGTTATCGCATGTTGTAGATTTACAAAATGTAAAAGATCGTTAAACCTAAAAGAAACTGTGTGCAAAATTAAAATCGCCAGTTTCATCGCCCGACTGATACCTCTTTTCTCCGCTAGGTAGTGTAAGGTCCGTAGCGGAATTTGCCGGGGTCAAGCGGAAGAGTAGGCCAGATGGCCTGAAACTAGCCACGGAAAAGTAAGCATTAACTAAATTGCTTTCAAATATATTTCAATTTGGGACATACTAAAATCCCAGAGACTTGATATTTCCCTAAACTATCAAATTAATTTTCGAAGGGTAAAATATACACGACTGTACTTCCTCTAAATACTGTTTTGTAACAATATCCACTTGTCGCAACCATACGAAAGAAAAGTCACTCTTAAAGACCTCGGCCTATTATGAACAATCCAAACACATTTTAGATAAGGATGGCGTACGAATTCACATTTCAAAAACTAATATTTCATTTTTATATGACTCAGTTTGTAAAAGAAGATGGTATTACTAAAAGAATTGACTGATACACGTCTGATTACACAAATCATTCTTTAGGTTGATGGTTGATGGTTATAGCCTGAATTAACAAACTTCAAACGCGTTTAATTGGATGTTTATGGACCCAATGATATTAATAACTATATTCAACACAATATTAACAGTTAAACAAATAAAATTCAATATGAAAATGAAAAGTGAATATTTGAAATAACTATTATATCATTTTACGCACTAAAAATGAGAGCCGAAAATCTAATATAAAAACAATGTATGTTTGTTTGTTGGTTGGTTGGAACTTAATGCGCTGCCGTACCGTTCATCCAATTGCGATAAAACTTTGTCAACTTATTGCTTGCACTTCCGGGAAGAATATAGGCATAGTACGATGGGAATGTGCATATGCCTACACACATAGTCGCGCATCGATTATGATTTTATGCTCACTCAAGCGCCCGTGAACAGGGTTTTCTACGCAACCCGTATCACTCTGAAGTATCATTATTAAGACGACTTCATTGCGTATTCTGCCCCCTACGACTGAAATTTCTCCGGGACAGACAGATACAGAGAAAGAGAGAGAGAGAGAGAGAGTCTCAGAGAGAGAAACAGAGACGACGAGAGTGACTGAGAAAGAGACAAAGAGAGACTAAGGTAGGGAGGGTCGGAAACAGTAAGAGAGAGATGGAGAGAGAAAAGGGGAGAGAAGAAGAAAGAGAGAGATGGAGGGCAGAACAACGGCTACCGGGTTCCGCTAGTATTTATTAAGACACCATAAGATAAGATAAAAGTATAGCATTATCGATATACCTTTGAAGAATAAAAGGATTTACTATACAAAAATTACAATTCCTTTTTTTGCAGTCACCTTCATGGCGAAATCAAGAAAAAAATATTTTTCCATTGAGGGTTACCTTGGATATAACATATATCTCACACTTCCTGAATAGTGTGTATTTTGCTCTCAATGTTCAATGTTTAGAGCTATCACTACATATCAGCTACTTTCACTACATATTAGCTACATACAGCTACTACCATTACATGGGAAGTTACAATTTGCATACTGAAGCAAAGTGGAACGGTGTGAAATATCCTAAAGTCATAGCAATCCTGAAAACCTCATAAGACACTCGGACCCAAAGCCACTTTGGTTATCAAACGATTGTCTTTATTCCGTGAAAACTCTGTTAATACCGTTCACACTGTTTTTAATCCCGACTCGACTCGCGTAACTCAAACCAGAGAACTAGGGCACGACAAACTCCAAATTTAATTTTTTATAACTTATAATTATCCCTCACAAATGAACATTGATTCAATTTTGGAGTTATTAATAAAATTGTTGAGCTGAAACGAAAAAATGAATGGAATTGAATGAATAGCAAGCAGCACACCAACTCGATTCAATTTCTTGCCTGATAAACGTTTTGCAACCGCCGAAATCACGAAGATTTGTGGTTCTCGCCTCTGAGGAGACGCCCGTTTTGCCATTACCTTTTTAATTAATAGACCAGAGCTATAATAGGAGATAGAGCATAAAAACAAGAGGGCACACATGAATTTTATATTGATACATTTTATGTGGATTTTATATTGAGGGCACATATGATTTTTGTATATTTTAAATTGACAATTTTCCAAAATAATGTATGAAGGAAGACACCTTATTCGCCACGCGAGCGGGGAAAGGAATCCGAACTGATTCATAACTTCTTAGCAGTCCGAGTGACGCCGCGTCGTTGGCTGAGAGGTCAACAATGGCCGGACAGCCGAGAAGTCATGAACTCGAGCCGCGGAAGCTTACGTGTACAAACTGATCCATAAAACATAAAATGCATTTTTGGAAATCCTTCATTCAATGGGATTTAGGGAGAGAAAATTCGTTTGAATCAGAATTCCCGATTCTGCCGTTTTGTAGCATGTAGTTTATTATATAGTAAAAATATACTTACGATACTAATTGCATTAAATTGAATTAAATACTACTATAGAGAGTAGTCAACTAAACAACCCCGGTTTTAAGCATGTGAGATTTCCTCTTTTATGAAATCATATATTTGAAATTTAGGTGACAGAAATACCAAGAGCTTTTAGTAATACAATGGAATTGTTGCTACTTGCAGTGCAGCATCATTTCCACCGAGTTAACTTCTGGGAAGAAAATAAGTGTATTAACGAATTTCCGGCTGCAATTTCTCCACCCAGGGCCGTTCTCGAACCCGCGATTGAATCTCGAAAGCCGATAGGCGCGGTGACCGGAAGAGCGTGACCCAGCCATCGGGAAGGGAGCGGGTGAAGTGTAGCGCGAGCGTGGAACCCGGTGGGTGAAGGGTGGTGGGCGGTGGGCTTTGGGTAGTGGGCGGAAGGCCGTGACCAGAGGGAGGTGGGCGGTGGGCGGTGAACGTTGAACGGTGGGCGGTGAACGGTGGGCGGTGAACGGTGGGCGGTGAACGGTGGGCGGTGAACGGTGGGCGGTGAACGGTGGGCGGTGAACGGTGGGCGGTGAACGGTGGGCGGTGAACGGTGGGCGGTGAACGGTGGGCGGTGAACGGTGGGCGGTGAACGGTGGGCCGTTGGTCGTGGGCTGTGGACCGAGGGTGGTGGACGGAGAGTGGTGGGCCGTCGCCGGTGGGCGGTGGGCGGTGGGCGGTGGGCGGCGGGCGGCGGGCGGCGGGCAGTGGGCGGTGAGCGGTGAGCGGTGAGCGGTGAGCGGTGGGCGGTGGGCGGTGGGCGGCGGGCGGTGGGCGGTGGGCGGCGGGCGGTGGGCGGTGGGCGGTGGGCGGTGGGCGGTGGGCGGTGGGCGGTGGGCGGTGGGCGGTGGGCGGTGGGCGGTGGGCGGTGGGCGGTGGGCGGTGGGCGGTGGGCGGTGGGCGGTGGGCGGTGGGCGGTGGGCGGTGGGCGGTGGGCGGTGGGCGGTGGGCGGTGGGCGGTGGGCTGTGGGCTGTGGGCTGTGGGCGGTTTGCTGTGGGCGGTTTGCAGTGAGCAGCTGTCGTGAGGTTGCGGTCGCGGGGTTGCGGTCACGGGGTTGCGGTCGCGAGCGCGGAGCGGGCGAGGGAGCGCGGGACGACGGTGGGCGAAGGGTGGCGGTCGCGGGAGCGGGGGCGGCGATGGACGATGGGCGAAGGGCGGTGGGCGTGGGTATGCGTGGGCGGGCGTTGGCGTGGAAGCCCGCGGAGACGGGAGGCGGGCGATCAATCGGTGCGGGCGAGTGCCAGTGCGAGTGCCGTTGGCGAAGGTCGCGGGCGAGCAACAGGTACCGCTACAGGTACTGGAACAACGCGTCGCCAGTTGACCGTGCAGCGTCGCGGCGCGGCGCGTTGGGAGGCCCAGTAGAAGGACAAGGTCACCGAGTCTCCGGTGGGGGAGCAACGCCTGATGCCAAAAATGTTCAGCGAGTGCGCTCAGTTAGGATCGTAACGCAATCTAATGTGAAATACGAACTAGTTTCAATGGATAAGCTACTGGTCAGTTTTGTGTACTTTGATGCGATTCAATACAAACTATTTTTGTTAGAAAATTACGAAAACATGAATGATTTATTTTGAACCAACCGATACACCACTTATTTTGTATATAATTTGTTTCTAAATTCGGACTTGTGTAATTATTTTTACCAGGTGTTAATTTGACGAACAACTTTTTATATTCTAGTTTTGTGTTATGATTATGAAATAATTATTTTATTGGGTGTATATAGCAATGTGAAATAAATTATGGTAAGAAATTTAAGTGGAGTGTCATTTTTGGCATATCACTTTTACGAGCGGAGACCTTTTTTTTAACAAAGTATACTCTTTGCTTTTAACTGGAATTTAGCAAGTTAAAGAACGTATGGCACTTACTACTTAAACTGACTAGGAGACATAGATCCGTTCGATTGAAAATGTTTAATTTTATTTTCAACTGAAAAGCTCAATTACGACAGACGTATTTCATTGCAGTCATAAGCTTCTGCGGCCAGAGTCTTGCCCTTGCCCTTGCCCTTGCCTGTCCGGGTGTCGCAGCGTCGAAAGCTGTGGTGCCGACGTTGCGACCATCTTGTCGTGATCTTCCTCAGAGCTGGTCTGCTGACCAGGGACGATACCAGTCTTGAGGAAGACCACGACATGATAGACGAATCGTTGGCATCACCGGGACATCCAAGAGCACTCGATGTAATACATTGAAATGCATATTTTTTTAAATAGTTAAAACGGAATTTAAAATATCGCTAAATTTTGGCCAATGACTCACATGATTTCTCCATAAGACAGTCAGGAGTCAGATTTCTGGTGGCGCGTCGCCATCCGAAGAAATTCCATAACCGTCAATTTTAAAGCACGCAACTCTTACTTTAACTCTCTAGTAAGCTGGTAACCTTGCCTGCGATTGATGAGAACGATTTATATCATTTCTTACTGAGCAGGTAAAACTGCAGGATCTGATCTAGGTAGTTGTCAACCCTTCGTCTCACGACCGCTTGACATTTAGTCATTTTTCTCTCAACTTTTGCACGAATATGAAAACTAACAATTTCAATCTCATCCACCTGATTTTGGCCTTAGACATCATTTCATGTTCAACAATCACTTCACTTCGGTCTTTCTACTAGAGGATTAATTTGTAGTCACAATAGATGAAGATGAATTTGCATTGCCTCTTTGGATTAAAATTGGCACCAAAAATATTAAAACAGAAAGCTGCGCCCAAAGATATTACTATTAAGATATTACATATTATTTACACACCCATAAGATATTACATATTATTTAAAAAACTCTGAAAATAATCTTACACATCGAGATAAAAAGGACATCGCAAAAAATAATTAAACTTATCATAGACTGGTTGCACTCGTAAAATAAAAGATTTTTGTTAAATATTCCTATGGTCAAACATATAACAATAGAAAAAGAATCAATATTCGAACGATTTCAGATTCGAAGTATTTTTTTAATCATTTCCAACAATATTTATCAATTTCATACAAATTTCGTTCAGTGACAATACTTGTTGCTTCCTACAAAGCAGTTTTCTTCTAGCGTGGGACGTTATATTTTTTCTGCAAAGAATGTGTAAATGTCAAATGACATCCATATATCTATAAAATCACTTTAAACTTTTAGCTAATACCATCAGCGCACAATGATATATCAACAAATTATAATTGTGAATGATAACAGTTTCTTTCTTAGTGAATCCATTTGCTTCACGGCAAAATAATTTTTTATTCCTGATACCGAAGATCTTGCGGTTATACATACTCTTTGCTTCTAAAAATATACGTTTTCTTAACGTTTTCGTTCACTAACTTCACTAAAAACGGGTGTTTCTATAATTTTCATTTTCCTGCGCACCAACGATTTAAATATACACAAGAATTTCGTTGGGTGTGCTGTAAATCTGTTCAGAGTGAGTAGAGTTACACATATTCCTTTCAAGATGTATCTTACAAATCCATTTGATAGTTACAACTTGCCTGTCACATTACATTTACAGCCCGATTTCTCTTGATACTAAAATAATTTCAAAAAATAACCGTAAATAAATGTGGAAGGATGCTTATACTTTATCCTCGACACGATCACGAAGGAGAAAAAGATGTTTATTTTTATTCAATCGTTGAAGTTGCGGATGCTAGTTGTTGGCAATCATGTTTGGGACTGAAGCCAACTGCAAATTCTCGTGTCTTACTTTATTCCTTTGTAATGGTAAACAAATACACAAAATTCAAACCAGAATTTAAATAATACATATTTAGAATTGAAGCATTTACTACACCTTCAATTATCTTTAGATCAGATAATTAATTAAATATTTCGTTTCAATTAACCAAAGATATAAGGAATGTGATGTGGCAAATCTCTCGCGTCTTACAAATAGTATAATTTAATATATAAAACATTAAAATTGATGGGCATATCAACGATATTCCGCAAAATTCAAGTGTCAATTCAAAAACAATGATATTAGTAGGGATAAAAAATTAGAAAGACATTTCATAGGATAACAAACTACACAACGGACTGATAGAAACTATTAATTGTAAGAAAAATATTTTGCAGTCCAGAACTTTAAATTAATACTGGGGGACATGTCCCGTTTATGTGAATTAAATATACAGGCAATCATTAATTAACAAACCAAGCGATTAACACAACAAAGTTGCCTAAGGCAGATGGAGCACACACCCACCTACTTTTTTCTTGAGCGCGCGCTATTATGAAGTGAAACCGCTCATTAAAAATAATTGAATAATGAATAAATGCTTCTATTGTTATGCTTCTCTTGTGAAGACCAGAACTTCTATTGAAAAGGTACTTTCATGTTTCCTCATAAGAACGCTTAAACAATGAAGACTGTGCCAACCCGGAGTCTTAATGTAATTAATTTCGAATTCGAATTCATTCACCAAAAGTTGTAATTGCACGTATTATCAGAAAATTAATGAAAAAGAAATATATTTTGTATTCGATCTGAAATGTACTTTCTTGTTTAAAATATTCACGCCATATAATCTGCTCTGGTCCATTTATCTTCATTTTCCTGTATCCATCATAATTGTATTTCTCTTGTTCTGCATTATTCACATTAGGCTTTAGAAATCAAACAGCCATTAAACCCAATAAAATAAAAAAAATATATTTTTATAATTTGAAATATATTATCGGCAATAGTAATAAGAAGAAAATATGTATTCCAGATAATGAATTCTGAAAGTGGTTCGCTAATCCCTCATCGGGTGTTTATATAGAAACATTTATTAAAGATGTATAATTTTATGGCAATATAAATTAATTGAGCTCACTAATCTAATAAATCTATTAATTAAAATAATTTTAATAATTTCATTAATAATAATATAATATAGTATCTCTCTTGCCAAAAAATACAAAAAGGATATTTGTATTCAATCAACGTTTTTTGCAACGGTCATTTCAATAAAAATACAGAAATACTATAATTCATAGGATCTGTTATTTGAAATTATAAACAGTTGACACAGAAAATGTGAGACCCAAAGAAATGTATTTCTTTTATACATCTTTCGGTACAAAATAGTCAAAATTCTTCATAATCTCTAACACTCCTTCTAAAATACAAAGGGGGACACAGTTGTCAAATAATAACAACCATTAAAATAGCCATTCTCTTACCGTCTCCGGCCGACGGGAAAGCGAGGTAAATCCAAAACAAAACAACAGCGAGCGCTCCGTGTGCTCGGCGGGCGTCGGGGGCTGCGCTGGCGGTGGCGGTGGCGATGTCGGCGGCGGCGCGATCTCCCACACCAGATCGCGCGGGACGCGGTCGGCCCCGCACTGAAGGCGCGGCCCGTCACGGCCTGCTCGCCCCGCGCCGCCGCCAGAGGCGCCACCGGGCGGATCGGCGTCAGCCAATGAGCGCACGCGACACCCACCGACGCCCGCGGCGCCGCACTGTGGATGGCATTGCGAGGAACGAAGCCAATTTCTACGAAAAAAGCAGTTGATATTAATTGAGCCGTTGATTTCAAATACGACATCGGATTAAACATTTTTATATTAAAAAACAGGTAGTGGTACATTGGCGACTTTGATTTCTAAAGTGAAAAACATACAAACAACAGCGACTAATTGTCTTGGTTCTGTCCCTGGTTCACTTCCACACGAGGAAGACCTCGAAAAGATGGTCGAAAGGTCGCCCAGACACATTTCGAAGACAGTTACGAGTATTTGCAAGACTGCCCATAGAAGCCTTCGACATCACTTACCAACAACATACAATCACTACAATATCTAGTGTTGATTGTTTATGCTCTTGTATTCCATAATATAATCAGTAACTTCAAGTGAATAAACACAATGAATATTTCTTTAATAAAACAAAAAAATGATGCTTTCCATCAAATTATTTTCAAACGCCTCTATCATTTGGAGATACAATTTGTAGTTCTTTGACCAGATATTTCTTCACTGCTTTTTGTTGTTGTTTTTTTGCATTTAATTTTGACGGCCAAATGGTAACAAATGACATAATGTACAAACTAGGTTTCTTCGATGAGTAATGGAATTATAAATCAACGAACCATAACAAAAATACACATATTATCAATACAAGTATTTTAAATTCTTGGCTATCCGAGCGACGCCGCGTCGTTGGTTGAGAGGCCGACATTTCGCCTGACATGTCGCAGGCGTCCTCAGGAGCGTCCCCAACGATGCGACGTCTCCCGGATGGCCAAGAATTTATGGATTCGAGCCGCAAAAGTAAAATTTCTCTAGACTTTTCTCGTTATATTCATGTATCAAAATCCGATTTGAGTCGACTGGATTGGGTGTGCGGGCCCACAGCGCGCCGCCTCTCGGCATCTCGGGCGTCGCGAGGCGTCGCCGCTGCCCCCCTCCGCGACTCGACTCGACCCACGGCGGCCCCGCCCCCTCGGGAGGAAGCGAACGACGGCGGCGGAGGCGGCGACGCTATTACGAGCGATTTGCCGCGATGCGCGCTCTCCTAGGACAGCAGTCGAACGCGCGCGCGGGCACAGCTTTTCTATCGGGCGAAGGCGACGGCGAGGGGGGCGGAACTGAGGAATGAATCGTGGGCGAATGGGCATGGATGTGAAGCAGACAGATTGATGGACTGATGACTTCTTGAAAGGGTGGTAGTCATATCCGATCTGTATGTCCGTACTGGCACAACAGCCTCTGACGAGTGCAAGTCTTACCAACCGCGTCCCGGCCTTGCGGCCAAGGGTAAAGGGGTACGTGTTGTTTACACATAGACTTCCCTACGCCGTATTATGGTCTTCTCAACCTGAGATGTGATCTTTCTCATCGTCACAGAGCTACTGGGACGTTGCAGGATAGAACGTTATAAACTGCCCCGACTGGGCATCGAACCTTGATTTTCAGAGGTGATCTGTAAAATACCCCGCATAAAATTTTGAACTCTTTAGACGTTTATTTGATCAAATAAGCGCAACTCTTTTAAATCTATATACAGTCAAGATAGTTTCAATCCTGCCTATTTAGATGAGTCGAATTTCCGACAAGATTGCTAGTAGCCTTCTAGAATTCTATTATGAGCGATTTGCCGCGATGCGAGGTTTCAAACGTCGCGTGCCGCGCCCTTGCAATGTAATGCGCGTGCGGGCAGAGCTTTTCTATCGGACGAAGGGGACGGCGGGGGGAGCGGAAGTCAGAAATGAATCGTGTGTGAATGGTCATGGATGTGTAGTTGACAGTTTGAAATTATGACTTCTTGGGAGGAGGTAGTCGCAACCGGTGTGTTGAATACCTCACACACGATTTTAAGCTCTTAATACGTTTCACTGATAATTTAAGAGATCAGATAATCATGCTCTTTTTAATCGAAAATCGGGTCCAGACAGAGGCGGACTTTCAACCCTAATGGGTCGATTTTTTTACCAGAATTCTAGTGAACGAGGAGAATTCTATCACGAGCGATGCGGGGTTTCCTAGAACAGCGCGTGCTGCTCGCTCGCAATGGAATGCGCGAGCGGGCGAAGGGGACGGCGTGGGAAGCGGAACTGAGGAATGGACCGTGGGCGAATGGTCATGGGTTTCAAGCAGACAGATTGATGGACTGATGAGTTCTGCGAAGGGAGGTAGTCGTGTCCGATCTGCTCAATACCTCACACAATCTTGAGCACTTGAGACGTTTAACACTTTTGAAGCCCAAGCCCGACCAATACTTGGGCTTTACTTAACACTAGAACCGCCGTAACCATGCATATACCTAGTACCCCCTAAGCGGTAATTTGGCCGCTGCATATTATTCACCTTTTACATAATATATTAATTTTATAACCTGAATAACTTTGTATGGTAAAGGGGTAGGTCAGAGAGAGTTAGTATAATCAATCAATTCAATGAAAATTTCAGAAACAAATATATTGATAATTCACACAAAGAGCATTTTACTTCTACCTTTTATCGCCAATGTAATACGAGATTTTGAAAAGGGACGGGAAAGATTAATTTTAAATGGGAAGGTGATCAAACGTAATTTTGCATGGCTAGGGACTAGAGTTTAGATAAAGGCCCATATAATGGTTAGCATCCCCTCATGTAATCATCAAAACATACATTTTATTAGTACGAAGAGCAAATTAATATCTTTATTGCTCTGCAAGATACACACTATACTTTTCTGCATTTACTGCAGTGTTTTATCGACATTTCTTTGTTTGGCATTGGCCTCACGTTTTAATTTCCTGTATACGTACGTATATACGGAGTATTATACATAGTATAGGGAAAGTTACGTAATGCTGCGTAAAATCGATTTCAAAATTTCAGTTTTAGAATACCGATTCCGAAAAAGTGGTTTATTTTGGAAACGTCTGTTCTTTCTAGTGTTAATGCTGGATAGTACCAAGTCCGAGTGTAGCTCGGGCACACATTCCCCATCTTTCCGCGCGTGGGCGATGATATGTCTGTTCTGTGCATTGAGAAGACGTCTTCTTTGATGGAGTTGTATTGTGCTTATCGTCTGTTGGTCAATATGAGAACTATTTGCAAAATGTGAGCTGATTATATCACTTGATTTTTGCTGTAGTTTGCAGTGGTAGACGGTGTTTTGTACTGTGGCGTGTGTGTTGTTTTGAGTACAGAATGTTGAGCACGCTACAAAATTATGTCTTGGAAAATCATTCGGAAATAAGTTTCGAAAAATTTTGGAAAAAAACTTTGAATGAAATATGTGAAAACTTTGATTCTGAAAAACACATGTTTTTGTTGTGCATATTTTAATGCTGTGTGTTTGTAATATATTCAAGTATGTCAATCAAATATAAACATTAGCACTTTTACTTATTTTTCATTTGTTTTCAATTAACAATTCAAACTTTCTGAAAATAGTAAGGGTTTAGTCAATTGTTTCATCAAAATAATTACTAATGTTACTCAAAACACCTCTAAATACTCTGGATTCTGAGATCCAACCTGTCGCAAAGCGCACTTTTAAATCTAAAAATCGAGTCCATACAGTGGCGGAATTTCAACCTCAGCTATTTAGATGGGCCGACTTGATCGACGAGGAATTCTAATGGGCGACTGCCATGCCAATGCAGTGTCGTATAATCGAGTCACGAAGCGCACGCAACCTTCCCTTTTCCTTACCTGTCCCTCCTCTTTCTTTGCTCACATAGCCTTACACTCAATTCCCTTCACTGCTACATGTATCAGGAAACCAATCAAAACATTAGAGCTTTTCCCAGCTGATAAAGCAGTGCCCCGTTGATGGAGGTACGTGGAGAGGGAAAAGCAAGCCGACGTGTAGGTCTGAGTCGAGTATTATTTTCCAGCTAAAGAGAAGAACCACCAGTGCCTCCCGCTTATGACAGTCAAGTCGAAGTAAGTTGACGCTACATACTCATTAAAACCTTCCGATTCTCTTCGTAAACTGCTCGCAGGCGACCCTTACCAGCCACAGCCAGTTGCACACAACTGTCGAAACAATTAGCACCATTGTACCACCCAGGAGTAGCTATGTTTCTCGCACCACCTTTGAATGGTGTACTCTTGCAATTAAAATTTCTAAAAGATAGACTAGAGGAGAGGTCTTGAAGTATTTATTTGCACGTAAAACACTGTTGTTCGTTGAAACTATTAAATAATTCCGGAAACATTCGTCATCATTAGGTCTTGATGCTTTCAGGAACTCTAGGAAAACAAAACAATGTATATTGGAAATTAATAGTCTCTTGTAGATGGATACTACAAAATACACTTTCATTTGTTAACAATACGCAATCTTTCTTTAGGGTAACCATACTTTATTGTCTTCTTCTGTCCGACGAAAATTGATACAGAAATCATCCACACGTGGGTCAAAACTCTATATCTACCTATAAAACTCCTTACGTACTATTGTTTGAATTTGATTACATTACAAATACAGCATTACCGTCCAGGACTTCCATTCTATTAAAAATACCTATTCCACTGAGTTTTGAAGCAGCAAATACCGAAGCGAGTGGCCAATGGGCTAACCACTACTCCGCTGAAAGCGGCATCAATACAGTAGACGCATTGTTGAATGCAGATAAAATATTCTGCCTTGGTAATGCTGTAATCACATGCAGTCAGCCAGCGCTCAAAGGCGCTCTGAGATGGGAGTGCGTGACGCAGCTTTTAACACCCCGCTCCCCTCGTACACGAGCTTTCCTTTGGAAGGCGAACACAAAGCGCGGAAGAAAATATTTATTTAAGAGCTTTTGGCAGACGGGTGGAACCGCTATGATGCTGATGATGTCATTTTCTGTTTGTTCAGACGCTACGTCTTTCACGAGCCGGAAGTTAGGTAGGACTAGTAGTTTGTAGTACGTTAATTAGGCATTAAGATTATTCAATTTATAACTACACGTTTATTTATTTTTGTAAGAAAATTTGTAGAATCATGGTTCAAGAAAACGGTATAACGAAAATGAGTTGCTGTGTTGGTGAGGCGAATTACAAAAGTATCCTTCATAATTTACAGGTGATTTTTTTTATGTATCGTATGGTATGCATTTTCGAGGAGAAAGATCAAAGATCAAAGCCAGAAATCTCAGAGTCCTTGCCGCTACTCGGGTCCGATTGGACCAAAATATCCTTGGTCGGACCACAATATGCATTGGGGTCGGTCTGGAATCGAACCCCATGCTCAGCTGCAAAAACCCAGCAGCCTGACGGCTACAAAACGAGTCTTCTTGAAAAATCGCTTAAAACGATTCCTTTTATTTCATTTTGTTGCACGTATTCTTGTTAGTACGACTTTGACATTTTGGGATCGGATAAGATTAGATTAGATTTACTACTACTCTGCAATTAAGTTTGAGAACTTGGTGGCAGAATTCACTAACTTAACATTACTGAACTAACAAGTTCCTTCATAAATATAACAATAACAGACTGGAATAAATTGACTGCGACAGCCATGGAATCCTTTCCTCAAGGGGTATAAAGTTTTAAATGTAGATTAACTAAGGACATTTGTAAAATGTATTAGTAAGTTAGGCTTATTAAAATAGTTATTATTTTAGTTATAATTTTATTATAATTGTTATTTTTATTGTTAGTGTTGTAATAATCACTATTAAATGCATAGGTTTATTAAATATACAATTATATTTAAAGTAGTAGTTGCATTGGAGTGTCGTGACGTTTTGTGAAGTGTAGTGCAATAGAGAAGTAGAGAGAGAAGTGAAGTTCATGTGTAGTGAAGTGAAGTGAAGTGTATTTATTAGTTAAAAATTCCATGCAGGACAGTCATAAAATGTAGAGGTAATGCTGTTATTGTTATATTATTGTTATATTTAAAATTACATTGTATTACGATTCTTAGTAGTAATATGTAAATTGTTGTGTTCTGCCACCAGGTTGTATACCTACCTGCAGAAATAATAAATCTATCTATCTAACTACTTAACAAAACAACTTAACAAACTTTACAAATTAACATGGACATTCCACCGTACAACCTTTCATAGCTCTCCACTTCACCGCACTGCGGATCACTGAGCGTTAATGTGTTTCTACCACACTCGTTTCCTTCAACTTCACAAGGCCGACATTAATCCGACTTTTTCCAGCTACCTGTGTTCCCAGGCCTCGGTTTTGTATTTGTTTATTATTTACGTCTGGGAGCAGGGTTGCCAGAGGCGGCGGAATTCCGCTTTTGGGGCTGGGAAATGGCTCTCTCTCTCTCTCGCGGGAGAAAAATTGATTTTGCGGAATACTACCCAACGGGCGGAAATGCATCAAAATATGTGCGGTTTTAGTCTTGTTTTCAGATTAGGACGAAATTCTCAAAAAAAACACAGTAACTTTGACAGTGAGTTTGATTTTTGTATATTTTTACATTATACATGATTTTTCATTAATCATTTTTTAATTCATTCAAATTTATTTTGAGAAGTGAGTAAAGTTAGTAATTAGACCTTTAGTATAGAGTGTGTTTTAAAAATCATACTCATCTGTCGTGCACATCATGAGTGTATAATATAGCACATTGACAGTACTTCGGGTTAATTTTAGAACGCGCCATTAAAAATTTGGTCATCTTTTGAAAGTACAGTTCCATTGCCAGCATTTTCTGTTAAGCCGCATGAAATAAGCATGCATATGTAAGCATTTCTCTAATAATAGTTTTAAATGTCGATATTTAAGAGGAGCAAGAAGAGCGAAAATGGGGAAATTATTACTTAAAGTATTCCACCCATCGGCTGTAGACAGAATAATAGGCATAACTAATTTGTAAAAATTACGATAAAACAAAAGATATTCAGTTTTACACAAATATTATTATTAATTACAATGTTCACAATCAAAAAAAAAACTAATTAAGCATTTCTTACAGTCACTATCTCTAAAAGTGTTATAATACAATTTTAATGGAAATGCAAATTCCCCGCTTGGAATGTTGCATTTTTCTTATTGGGCGGAATTGGGCGGATTTACATCCACCAAACGGCGGATGTTTTTACGAAGCATCTGGCAACCCTGTTGATGATTTGTATTAGGATGCTAGAGCTGGAAATCTACTCCGCCTCACAGAAAGCTAACACGCGACACTCTTATGTCACGAGATGGTCATGTAGTCTGTGTGTATAGGTCATCATGCCAACTTTCACTTCATTTCACTTCGCCTCACTTTCTTTTTCTGGAACCAGTAATTTATATATTAGGGGAAAATATATCCATTGAATATTTCCCGCACTTTTGTTGTCCTTCCCTTTTCCAGAACAATAACACTGTACTTCACTGCACATCTCTGAACACTTGCTCTCTTAAGAACTCTCGAACTTGCGCGCTTGTGGAAAGGGTCGCCAGCAGCTCTGCAGCCCTTGATAACGAAGAACATAGCTAGGTTAGGATAACTCATTCTATAACTAGGCGTAGAAGGTCTGTACTCCTCATCAAAAGCAGTATCTCTCTAGAATTGTAAAAACTTTTCCAATCCAAAAAATATGTAATCCGACTTGTTAGAATTACTCCTGAGCGTAACTTTTGTTTGAACGAATTTTATTTCAAAAGATAAAGCTATTACAAGGTTCTCTAGTTAAGTTGATTACAGAACAAAGTGCACCCTTAATTATTTTCTTAAGTGTACATAAAAATATATTTAACAGAGACCAACTAGCAAATTGTTATACACCATTCATTCCCCTTCCCATTCGTTCGTTAGCAAAACGCGACTTACTAAGAAACTTGTTTGTCCTAATAATAAATATTTCTGTGTTCCTCATTCATTATTGGATAATTTTTGGTGAAAATGTGGTGAAATGTATGGGTGCTGTTTTCCTACGGTTTTAAGTTTTTATTTTATTTTTCGATGTTTATTTAAAAACATACTAGTGTACCATTATACGCCTAAAACGTAAGTTTTTAGTGACATAACATCCGATCTCTAGTTATCAGGCACTTTGCCCACTTCTTTAATCGCCTACCGTTCGCATTCACTGTCGTGAACTGTTTCTAGTAATTCATCCTAGTCTGTTTTCGTTGGGTTCCGAAAGATCAATACATCCGCCTTCCAATCAAGGAATATTACTTTTTCACTCAATAAAATTACTGCCCAGCTCTAGAACCACCAGCTTGCATTGAAACCCCTTAAACACACGAAACCCATTGTCATGGTCGATTTCCTTGTTCAAAAACTGTAGCACTATTAGTCGCGTTGTCTACTATTCCTTTGCAAGCTGTATCCTAAGCTTGTAGCAAAGGCAGCAATAATTACTTAGTCATTTTTTGCCATTAATCATAAAATGGGACCGTCTACGAAAAGAACTGAAAAATTCACTCCAAAATTTCCTCAACTCTTGCTCTAAGGAGCGAATCTATTACATTGGATTACTATAGTAATCCACGCGACCGCTTAAGGGTTAAATATTTTGGGTAAGGTGTTTTCTTACAATATCAAACATACTAACTATTGAACTGATTGACTCTACCCTTTTGAAAGAAAGAATGCTGAAGTCATTACGAGCAGGTTCATTTCCTAATTTTTGTTTATAGTCCAGTCTCCTGGTGCTCAGAGGGGTCTGATCCAAGAAAAAGTTCTAAGCTTTTTTTTCTCAATGGTTCTGTATGTTTTTTGAAGTGGTGTGTTCGAATTTGTTTGCCATTTCTCAAGTTCTTCTTAGCAGTGAAAATCGCAAAAATCCGTAAACATTTTGCACATTTTTCAGTTTTTCGTTTATATCTCCAGAACTATGCGCTTTATCGAAACTGTCATTCTTTATAAATTTAATTTGACAAAAATTTTCTACAAAACGTGTAATTGCAGTAATATTTTCTGAAAAACTATTTAGGCGCTAGTGCGCGCTGTAAAACGGTGACTTTTTGACACTCTGGACAAAACGGGAAAATAACTCACGTTCTGTCTCGAGGCCGTGCTCTAGTTTCACTGTATAATGCTATAAAGCAACTATTGTGAACAAAATATTGGCATTGTGAAATGGATAATACTCCGATACCTGCATAATCAGTAGGAACGCATTTACTTGCGCGGAATATCCGTCAAAACCTGCTCCAAATAACCCAAATAAGACGAAAACAAGAAACATGAAGAGACAATATGTTTTGAACAACATAATTCATACATTTGTACTAACGATACGTTTTGTCTATATGAGCCAAATCATGAAATAAAAGTAAGACTAATAGTGAAAAGGATTACAAATAGATATGATCAAAAATACCGCACCAGATAATATCCTATATTCTATTTCTAAATGAAAATTTTAAATTTTTATTTATTTTTTATTTATTTACGACAAAAACAGTCAAAAACTGTGTATGACGTGCTATGGGGAGAAGTTAATTTGAAGTTACATTAAAAATAAATATGCATAACTATTTATATTACGATGGTAAGGAGACGCTGAACATCAATTTCATCCAATCACCCACATCTATTATGGAATGAATGAAAGAATATAGTCGCATTTGTAATCTATACAGTGGTAATCACTTCTAGGGCTCTGAAGCTAGGCACAAGCAGTCCTTAACATGAGCAGGTATGGTATTTGGAAATATTGCCTCAACAATCCCCCTGTCACTGAAGCTGCAGGCGATCTATAGACTTTGAGGGTTTTGCACCGTCCAACAAATTGGTATCGATTTAAATCTTCGGTGCTGTGTCGGTTAGCGTATTAGTTTGTTGTACCTAAGTTCGCGGGTTCAAACTCAATCAAAGTTGTTCATTATTAAATGCCTAAAAATGTTTCTTCGCCACCCTTTGGAGGAGAAATAAAGTTGGTTGACCCATGTCGTAGATGTATTGCATGTGAAAGATCGTCAAGCTTCAAAGAAGCATTTGAGCTAAATCGAAGTCGCTTATTTCGTCGCCTAAGGAATACCTTCTTTCTCCGCTAGATGCTGAAAGGAGATTAGCGACATTTGAATGGTTAGACGGAAGACCTGGCCTGATGACCTGAGTCTCGACCCATAAAATAATGCACCATTGAATTGAATCTGCAGCCATGGGAATGGAAATTGACAGGATCGGATTGATCCCAATAACTTCTATACAGACCATACTAGAGTTGATTGATTGATTAGTGATTGCAAGCGCGTCAATTGCTAAGTGGGGGAGCATGGTGCACTGTACGCAGATTTCTGTTTTTTCGATCCATTCTTTGATTTTCTTGCTCAGTCCAGTACACTAGTCCGAAAATATACTCGAGTACCCGAACTGCCTATTGCAGATATTTTATTTCTGGACTTCAGAGTGACCTGCAGAACAAGTCTCATTCTTCTATAATACTCTCTGCAAATTCTCTTATCATTGTGTCGTTCGAGATGGTCTGACATGCTTCAATGCCTAGATATTTGTAAGTTTTACCTGGCTCATGATCTTGAATCAGGGTGTGCATATCAACTTCAATGTTCTCTGACGTTGTCATTATTATTATTATTATTATTATCATCATCATCATCATCATCATCATCATCATCATTATTATTATTATTATTATTATTATTATTATTATTATTATTACTATTACTATTATGTTTATTTTTGTTTCGCGAATGTGCCATCATGAGGCCCCGCGGTACGTGCACGTTAATTTCTATTCCGGTGATCAGCATATTATAACGTTGATTCCTTTTTCAAGCAACAGGGTAGTTAGTCCTGGGGGATAGGGTGAAATTGTGGAGATGAATTATTATTATTATTATTATTATTATTATTATTATTATTATTATTATTATTATTATTATTATTATTATTGTTATTATTGTTGTTGTTGTTAGTCCAAAACCAATGCTCACTCTCCCGATGAAAACTCGCGTGTTGATCGCTGACTTCTAATACGCAAACACCGAAAAAGCCGGCGACGGCGGCGCGTGCAGACGCCGAGAGCGACGAGGTCGCCTCGCAGCGCAGGGCGTCGCGGAGAGACCCCGCGAGCGACGAGTGGCTAAAACTGAAATTCCGCCTCTAATTGAATTTTGCATGCGCGGCGTCCGGAGCGGGGCGGCGGAGGCGGCGGAGGAGCCGGCGGAGGAGGCGGCAGAGGCGGCGGCGGAGGAGGAGGAGGCGGAGGAGGCTAAGGAGGAGGAGGAGGCGGAGGAGGAGGATGCGGAGGCGGCGGAGGAGAAGGGGGCGGAGACGGCAGAGGCGGAGGAGGAAGCGGAGGCGGAGGTGGCAGAGACGGAGGAGGAGGAGGCGGAGGCGGCGGCGAGGGTGGGGAGGAAGCGGCGGATCCGGAGGAGGCGGCGAAGGAGAAAAAGGCGGAGGTGGAGGAGTAGGCAGAGGAGAAGACAGGCGGAGGAGGTGGCGGAGGTGGAGGAGGAGGCAGAGGAGAAGGCGGAGGCGGAGGAGGTGGCGGAGGCGGAGGAGGAGGTAACGGAGGCGGCAGAGGCGGCGGGGTTGACGTGGCCGGCGCGGCGGGAGGGAAGCGGGGTTGCTACACAATGAATGGGCTCCTTGGATGTCGCGGAGCAACTAAGGGCAATGCTCATTTGGTTGCTCGTTGTCGGGAGCGTAAGTGGGTCTTTCATTTGCTTGTTTTCTGGAGAGCATCTGAAAGAAAAAATCCAAAGAACTAACTTAAGGAGGTAATATAGTAGATTGGATTAAACAGAAACAAATTCTTCCCCTTTGTGTACAAGAAAAGTATTTTTGTCTTGAAATTGTCTTTGTCTGATTTAAACAACTCTTAGTCAAAGGCTCCTGAATTTGTTAATTTTCATGAATAAGAGTAGAGTTTACACATAATTTTTCCTCACTAGAATTTTAAAAACAAATAGAATAGCAATATTCGACATCATCCTTTCTTTCTAGAATGTGAGGGAAACAGAGGAGGGAAAAAGAGAGAGAGGGAAAATTATAGGGAAGAAAGAGACGGAAAAGAGCAAGACACGCTAGTCTTCGCAATTTGCTAGTCGATGGGTTCATAACCATGGGAGAGATGAATAGCGAAGTAAAAGAAGGTGTAGTTCATTACTGTGTCACTGCGAAAAAGATCTTATGGTATGCTATGAAGAAAAAACCTCAATAATTAATAACTTAAAATATATTACAGGCATGACTGTAAAGTCACACATATTTAATAACCGTTTCATTCACAGCAATAAAACAAAGCGACTTAAGCGTTCACGCCAATTACATTGCAGATGAAATCTAAATAGTTTCTCGCATTATCTCTAAAAATAATATTTTCGAAAATTCAGAGAGTTCAACGAAAATTACACCTGAGCTATTCTTATAAGGAGCCTTCGTTCTAACTGTGAAAAAAAATTAAGACAAAATCTGGATCGGTTTTCGAGAAAATAATTTTATAGTTTGTATTGACTTCAAGCACTAATAATATACAAACTACTCGTTTTTATTAAAAAAATATGTTTTTTTTAATATTTCATATTATAGAAAAGGTTTAATTTAAAATTCCAATCTTCAATAGTGTACTTTTGAAATGTTAATTTTTGAAAATTGTCGAACAGAGAGTTTCCAGAAAACGGAACCATTACTTATTTTAATATCTGTCTTTAAAACACTAATTTGTTTAAGAAATTAGTGATACTACTGAATGGCTCAGACTTCCTTACACGGTTAGTTTTCTAATTTCTTTCGTCTGGGCTACTTTTCGGTTTTTCCCCGCCGTCTTTCCAGCTCTATCTCCGCCCAAACTAAATGTTTGCCCTTTTTTCAATTTTTATTTTCTCGGTACCGCGTACGAAGTAGAGAGAAAGTTATGTCATGCTCATCAACCAATACGGAGAATTTTTGGCAGAAAAACTTTTATTACCGCGCTCTGGAAACAACGAAGTGGATAAATTTATTTGCTCCATTAAAAAAAATTTCTCTAACACGTGGTGTAACCAGATTCCCTGTTTTTTGCATCCTTGATACCGAAAAATCGATTGACGTCAAAACGCACGTCCGTCTGTTACATGAGAACAACACTGGCGCCTAATGCGCCGTACATTTATTTATGGGGATACTTTACTGGGGGTACTGTGGCCTTTGGGACTTTTTCAAAATTTTCTCAAAAATTGCTCCAATTTTTTCATTTTATCTCTTGTAAGAATAGAGTTAAATACACTTATAAACTGATAACTTTGAATTTTCGAAAATTTCAAAAGATTGCATTTTTTCAGCGGCTTTCTACAACTACAAAATTGAAGATAAAGATGCAATTTGTTTTTCGGTACTAGTTCTTTCAATAAGATCATGTACATTTTTTTGAAACTTTCAGTAGTTTTTGTGCAATATTGCGAAAAATATATGCAATTTAAAAAAACAAGATTTTCTCAAAAACGGCTTCAATTTTTTTCTTCAAAGGTATAGTGCTAATTTTTCTGTTAAAGATGACATCAAAATAATTTTACTGTATTATTTTGTTTACACAAATGTATAATGTACGCCATTAAAATGCACATGTCCAGAAACTTGTGTACATTATTACATTTGGGAGTAAAAGTCCTTCAAATGGCTTAAATACAGTTTTTCGAAAACTCGAAAGATTTCTGTGAAAAAGAGTTTCAAATTTCGCATTTATAGTAATGTTTAAAAGCCACTTTCATAAAAATGGCTTAAAAGTTGACAATGAAAATTGCCATTTAGGGCGACGTTTTACTCTTTTTTAATGTTCTAAAAGTAATATTTCGAATATACCTTTTATCTCCCTTTCTAGGAAACCGAAAAATTGACAAAACTTCAAAAAGTGTGTTAAGTGGGCGCGATAGATGGCAGCTGGCAAGAGGATGGGTCAAGACCATAAAGCTAGCCCACACCAAGGAACTTAGAAAGCTTTACTACGAGAAAGACTTTGCCATTCTGTAGCACCACTTGTTTGGTCTGATGGACGTAGGTCTGATTGTAGGACTGAAACATGACTTTAAGAATATTATAGAAAAGAAAATTTCCGTCCTATGTAATAATGTTTGTTGAAAAATATGGTGCCGTTTTTGAGAAAATTACATTTAGATATTTCTGTAAATGTGCAATTTTAAGCTCATTTTTAATTAAAACTATTGAGTTTTCGAGAAACTTCATAAGACATCGTCTGAATTCAATCGTCGGTAATGTAAAGAATGACGACGTGAGAAATGTCAAAATATTATATTTGTATAACTTTAAAAAACGAACAAAAAATACAGCAAAATTGCAATTAGCACTATCTCTTCAAATTAAAAAAATTAGAGCTGTTTTTGAGAAAGTCTTGTTTTTTATATTGCCCAAATTTCACTCAATACGAGTAATGCTCGAAAACTTAAAAAAAATCACAAATAATGTACTGAACATGTCGGTAATGAAAGTTCTAATTCTGGAAAAGACAATATAATTTGAAAAAAATAATTGTCTTCAATATTCTACGTATATGTTGGAAGGAATGTTCCATGAGCTTTGTGTTAAGTACCTTCAAATTTAATGAATATTTTTCTTTCAAAATCACAGTTTTAAATCGAGCCAGATCGACCGTGAGATAACCATTCTAACAAACATTCTACGATTAGTTTAGGTACTGATATTGTTCACGGACTGACGAATAGATAGATATTTTTGAATAAAAAAACACTTTTTATTTATCAGGGGTCTCCAAAACGCGAATTTTCGTTGAAATGTCGAAATCGATTATCCGCAGCTATTCATAACTTCCTACATACGGTATACCTTGTACATACGTACGTATACGAAAACGTAAAATGTTGCATGATCGTCCATCTCAGGACGTGGCTGTGTCAAGCAAAATTAAAGCTCTCGAGTAGAAAATGTGACCATGTACGGCACCCAAAGCAAACAGGTGATCATTGGGGAGAGTGTGAAAGATAGGAAGTATTATCACGCATTATCTCACTTGCTCAATAGCAAGTACAACCCCAATCAGGCTTACACAATTAAAGACATGGCGATCGATGCATTATGAAGAGATAATGAGAAAGCATTTCAGTAATTTTCATGGTAGGAAATAAGAAATTAAATAACGAATATAAAAGTTTTGCAGTTCGCATTTTGCACTTTTGCAGAAAAATTCAAATTTCTAAAGAATATTGTTGAAATCCCAAAATGTTTTGAGTAAATTAAACGAGATATTCGCAAATAGTGCATGTGCAAAAAGTTTTAAAGTAGAGTGTTACCATAGCAAACTTAAACACAAGTGTTTTATATTTCAAAAGCCTCATTTTCTCTTAGAGAGCAGGAATATGAACAAAATTAATAATGTTTTGATGAAACACTCAATACAAAATACTAATTTCACAGAACGAAAAGGTTGACTATCGCAATAATTTAAGTGTTAACTAACTATTTTCATACATTTTTTTAAATTTGTGATTTTAAGTGAAAAGTTTGTGTGAGAGCTAATGGTTGGCACTGAATACTGCTGAGACCACTGTTTCCATTGGAACAAATTTTGTTAAACGTTGTTCAGTTGAATGCTTGGATATTTTGTTCGTCGTCTTGAGATTTTTTGTTCAACAGGACCGACATGGTTTGTAGCGCATGTTTATAATTTTATAATTCTTGAAATTGCACAGAGTTTAATGAGAATGGGATATTCGCCATTCCATTAAATGTTTGTTATTTCCGAGAAGAAATTAAAAGGAAAAAATTGGATTTGTTTTTGAGAAAATAATTTTCTGTAAATTGATACATAAACCTTCAATCATAAATTACGCGGATATATCAAAAAATGTTCAGGATATTTTTTAATGTAACATCTCTTAAATCAGATATAATTTAATACAAAAATTTATTATTGTAGTACTTTTGAAATGTTACTTCTTTGCAAATTTCGAAAATACAAAAAGTTCTTCAGAAATTTAAACAGCACCAGTTTATTTACTCCTCTTTGAATTCATACGAGAAGAAAAAGCAAAGATTAGATTTGGAGCTGCTTTTGAGAAAATATTTTTAAAATTACCTTTATTACACGAAAAAGTACGGGAAATCTACCGATATTTTCGGAAAATCGTACATGACATTTTCAAAGCTGTCTTACAGTAGCAAAGTATATTAAAGTAATAATCTGTTCTAAAAGAATATGAAAAATTAAGTGTTTCAACTAAAATGAGACTTGCGGCATTCTTTTAAACGTTACTTACACTATCTGAAGACATTTTTATCAATACTTTTTGAGAAAATTTTTAATATGTTGTGACTGAATATTCGTTAGAAGTCCCCCCCAAAAAATGTAAATTGGTTTCACATTCCCAGGGTCTTAAGCTTCTCTAGGCAGATCGAGGAAACACCTTTTTTAAAGAAAATCGTCTGAACGGTTCAGACGCAAGTGCTGACCATAGACAGAGCATTTGTTGTCATCGATTTTTCCGCGTTAAAGACACACAAACATGGATTCTTATACTGGCAAATGTGACCCAGTATTCGATTCTCTCGTTCACAAACCAGCGGTACAAGCGCAAACTGAATGACCACACTTGTTGGTTCATATTGAATTGAATTGAATTTGCCTTATTTTACGTGGCGAGACTCGGGCCATCAGGCCCGCTCTTCCGTCTGACCACGCAAATTTCGCTACGCTCCTTTCACCAACTAGCATAGAAAGGAGGTATTTCTTGGGCGAGAAACAGGCGATTTGAATTTAGCTCAGAAGCGTCATTTAGGCTTGAGGATCTTTTACATGCAAGTAAATCTACTAACATGGGACAGCCGGCTTTACTTCCCCTCCGAAGGAAGGCGTACGAAGGAAGGCGTACGAAGGATTTTTTCGTCCTTAAAAACCCACTACTTTGATGGGGTTCGAACCCGCGAACTTGGGTACAACAGTCCGGTACGCTAACCGTTACACCATCGTCGCCGCGTCATATTGATGCTGTGTTGTGACGTTTGAACCAGGAGCGCGCGCGGCAGAGCTATGCGCGCTTTCAGGGCACGTCATCCCTGAGGAGGCGACCCCGAAACTGCGACCTTCGAGGCGAGACAGAACGTGACGTCGCCTTGCCTGTATAAGGGGCCGCCAGAGTAGGCAGTAAGATAATTCAGTTCAATAGCGGGGCATCTCATTTCAGAGAGTTGGTGTGCTTTTTCTGTGGGAGAGCGAATGCCTACATAAACATTGTCTCCGCGAGGGAAGCTGCAGGGGATGTGTGCAGGTTTTAGAGCTATAACTAGATACTAGGCTATACGCTTGAACTTGGATTTTGTGTTCGTACCTGGTGAACTAGCTTTAAGAATACTAATTGTATTTTGTTGAAACAATAAACTGTTATGATGTATACTGGTTTATGCATCGTACACTGAAAAATTCAGTTTATAACTAATTTTGTTTCAATTGTAAAATAAAACAATGGTTTGTCGTGAAATATGGGTCGATTTATAGCAAATAATATATTTGTTTCTTCTTAATGAATGGACAGAATTAAATAATCGGCAGTAATTTGCAATGATTATAACTGCTGTTAAATATAAAGTTTTTTAGTATAGATGTGATTAAAAAATAGAATTAAAGTAGCCTCAAATTGTTTTCAGTATTCTGAACGTTTTGCTGAAAGAATATTTCAATTAATTCAGCAATATTATTCTCTAAGAACACACATTTTTTGCCAGGTCAGGTGTCCCTACTGCAGGTTGTCTATCCCCCTCTAGTTGAAGTATTCCTGATCCAATGGCAATACATAATTTCAAACTTTTCATAGAAATACTAAGAAAGTTTGCAAACATATTTTCACAAATAAAGGTAAAAGTATAATCTATATGATTAAAAACGTAAAGTAAACTTGTTAATAAAAAGAATACCCATGTCTTTTCTCTCAGTTTGATAAATAAAAACAAAAAAAATTGTGTGTCGAAATTCTGTGCTCCTTTTTGGTCCACCAGGCTGTCTCGGAACAGATTCCTCCCGATTTGCTGTGAGTGTCGACATGACTACCCATCTTGTGGGCCCCAACATTTTGATGAGATGATTTCTATTAAATCCATTCCATTTGTAATTTTGTATCAAGCTTTCAACACTTTCCTTACTGAAATTATTTTGTATGCTAACAGCACCATGTATTATATCTCATAGGATTAACTGTATGGTACAGTAACCTTACTTGCAAGTTGATCGATTTTGTAGTTTATGAACACGTTCAGAACTGCGCGGCAGGCGAGCGTCTTGGCAGCGGATTGGGAGCGTTTTATTCGCGGCAGATTTCCTTTTGAGGTCTGACGCGTTTTTTTTTCGCTACCGCCGTAGTTGCGCTGAAGAAACCATGGCAAAGACCCGCCGGATGACCATTATTTTCAGCTCGCCATTAAATCTGACATGACTGAACGGTCAGAAAAAGTTATTCTAATAGTGCTCAGCAATTCAATTCATAAATAACATTGAAAGTAGATATTTATAATTTTGTGTTCTTAACATTTTCAACATTTTCGTAATAAAACGTTTCAAATTATGTGCATTAGTACGTCGTTGTTCAGGTGTGATTGCTCCACTATTGTTACGTGTCAGATTTTCCTATGTCTTCTATGATGAGATTAAAATTTTGATCAAAACACTCACTGGTCATTTTAGAAAATATAAACGTGATTCTCGTGTTTTGTGGCATCAAAGTATGAAATTCTCCATACTTTTTCTTTCTAGGTCAAAATTATAAACCTTTTTTCTTCGTTTCATACAGAGATATTAACGATTTGATGGAAAATCGTAGAAAAATGAGGTAAAAGAACCGTACCGCATGTGCTCAGGAAACGTACTAAATGTAACTTGGAATTTTCTATTTCGTGAATGAATAGGAGCGAGCGCCTCTTCTTTATCGGATGCGGAAATCAGTCACCAAAGGCTGTCTCAAATTGTCGCTGCGGTGTTGAACGGAACCGCGAATTTCGTCGCCGCGTCTTGCGCGGAACTTTCCGCGCCACGCCCGCTGCGGATGTTCGGGGCTGGCCTGTGGGAGCGTTTATACCCTTGCCGCATTGCCCTTGACGCCCAACGGCCGCCTCACTTCACCTCACCTCTTCTCGTCCAACGGGTGCTTCTCCTCACAAGTCAGCTGCGTCATCTCGTCTTCCTCAACGGCCCCTTACTTCACCACACCTAGCAACACGGCAGTTGCTTTGCCTCACCCGTCAGTCGCTACTTGCCCTCACCAACGGCTACGGCACTCATTTCATCTCGCTCAACTGTCACTTCACCTCACCAATGAGTTGCCCGACCTCATCTTCCCCGACACTCGCCTTACTTCACCTCACCTCTCACAATAGTGGCTTTGTCTCATCCATCAATCGATTCACCTCGCCCGATGATCACCTCTGCTCGCCCACCTCGTCTCACCTAAGGTTCATCCTAACTCTCCCCGTCCAACTATTGCCTCGCCTCTCTGAACACAATGTTTAAGTTTTAACAGAATTTTATTGTTTTATATATTTATATTTTTTTAATTTTACATGATATGGAAATTCAATAAAAATGGAAATATTTGAGGGCTGGGAGCAACCGCCTAGTTTCGTGAATTCTCACAACCTGTCTAAATTGCTTCGGCGGCCGGTTACAGTAGCAGTGTGAATAAGGGACTGTGCGTGATACCAAAAATACGTAAATAGACCAAATGTAAAATCCGAAAGAGGTGTCTCAAGGCATCAACTTATGTCACTGCAGTGCCCCTGACCAAGAGGTCCTATGTTTAACTTCCGACGGTGGCAGGATTTTAGACACTAGCTTGTCCGCGAGGTCGAACTCAGCCGCTGTCTGGAGGAAAATCTAACGGCCGGCTGCTCTGATTGGTAGTTTTCTATGGTTTCTCCTATCAACACCAGGCGAATGCCAGAGAAATATCCTATCAAATGTGCCACGGACCGCGCGCGTTCTTTCGTTCCCATTCCTTGCCCTATCCTATCCCTTACTTACACACACTTACATGCACACGTACGTGCACCACACTGCCACAAATGCCGGGAGACCGGCCGGAAGCTTAGATCTTGTCTCGGCCGGGGCGGTGCCCCGCTCGTGGGAGATAGCTGGCTGAGGAAAATCCAGCTAGGCGCCGGATCTTGCCATTCAGCGGGGAAAGCCACCACCACCTCCCGCGATAAAACGTGCACTGTACTTACGGAACAAAAGACCTTAGCTTTTGACGCTCCCGGAATCACTACACCGAAAACAAAAAACCGTTGGAGTATACCAGATGCATGATACTGTAACAAGAAAACTTGTGCGTGATCTTGGCTGTCCGGGTGACGCCGCGTCGAAGGCTGTATTGCCGCCGTTTCAACCATCTTGTCGAGGTCTTCCTCAGGGCCTCATACCAGCCCTGAGGAAGACCACGACAAGATGGTCGAAACGGCGGCAACACAGCCTTCGACGCGGCGTCATCCGGACAGCCAAGATCACGCACATGACTCTGGCCGCGGAAGCCTACGACTCCATTCAACAAGACAACTTGTTACAGTATCATGGATCTGGTAAACTTCTATAGGCTTCTTTTTTTTCGGTGTAATCAATCAACCAATCAACCTGCCCGATGGAAAATGTGATGCGGGAGCGCCGCCACACGAGCTTGGCGGTTGCTGATGGTCGCCACTTCGCCTTTCGGGAGCGAAGGAGGAGAGGGCCGGCGCCGGGAGCAGCTGATAAGCGGCAGGCACGGCTGTCGTGAGGCACTCTATTACGAGGCCCCGCGTGTGTAGATCAACCTTCAACCTTTTGGTGGATATTGTGACCCAGCGTATAAACCTTGGACTTCGAGTTGGCGTACGGTAGACTCAGCGGTCTTTTGGAACATTGCATGAAACTGAATCGACTTGGCGCTATATTCTGGTTTACGAGTGAGGGTTGCGGATTAGCAGTAGTGTAATAAAAATCTTTTAACCTGGCTTCTGGTTTCGTCGCCCATTCCTGCTTCACAACAGACAATAGCATCTTTCCTAGGCCAGATGGGATATACCGAGAGAGGCATTGCTTTGTTATTGAAATATCAACAAAAATTTAAATCCCTCTCGGCACTAAATGGTTCAATCTGCTAGTATATTAATTATCAAATAATGTAAACTACTGCCCAAAAAAATAATAGTTTTTTTTAATATTATTAGAAAGAGTTATGAAAAGGGTAGAAGCATTAGAATGAAAGAGTTTAAGAACAATTGAAGGATTTTTCAAAAAACAACCTTCGTCCAAAAAGAGAGATTGTGAGGTAATAGAACTGTTGCTAGAGTTTCATAGCCGCCATTTGCTGACTGTATGGAAAAAAATCTGTCCCTGTCCGTAGTTATTAGTTTTGAGTGTTTGTGTGATTTTGATGAAACAACCATAGCTTAGGGTCTCTTTTGGTAAAAGAACCATAGTCCTTTAAATGCAAGTTTTTTCCGTGATTATTTCTCAAGCATAACATTATTTCTCAAACTGCAGCGGATGATAACGTTTGTTTTGTGTATGTAGTAACCCAGCATAAGCAGTATTTTTGTCCTCGAAGTTTGGTGATAGAGTATAACCTGTTCTTATTGCATATACGTCCTTCGTGTTGTTAATCTAAGCAAGCAAGGAAGAAAGAAACAGCTAAGAAATGGGTTCTTCGTCAGATCTAGGAAGAACACAGTGGAAGAGACGTAAACCAAAAAAGAAAGAGAGGAAAGAGGCTGTAGAAAGAGCAAATGAGCTAAAAAAGGGAAAAGGAGAAACGAGGGGTAAATGAGGTAAAAGAGAATCACACTTTAATCACAAATGTCTAAATATTAAAAGTCACCTGCTAACAGAGATTTGCATCTAAATTTGTCGATAGTGTCAGATGCTAATGTGAAAAAGGAAAACACTGATAATAATGGAAACAGCAGTAGTGAAGAACAATGAGTTGGTAAACAATATTCCAAATTGATTAAAAGCTTTAACGTCTTGCGTTATTCCTTCAAATATTGTAACATAATCGCCCCAAATTCACAAGTTTTATGTACAAATTTCTCATTTTGAAAAAAAAACCCACAGTCCATATACATCTCACTTTATCCTGTAATTTTCACAATACAGGCTTGAGAAAGTGAGCAACAATTCTCATGCTTGAAATCTCTACTAATTCCGTCATGGAGCGTTTCTTCGGTGTCCTGGAATATTGTGTTTTTGGATTATGTTTTTTTAACCATCAACGTACAATGTCATAAAAGAGGTAGCTCATAAATCAGAACAGCTGTAAAAAGTACTTTTTCCAATTAAAGAAAGAAAACGAGTTTTAGGTCATTCTTCGATTTTTGGTGAAAATGATTTGGAATATTAAGAGGTAGACAAGAAATTCCTACTCTTCAAAATATTTACAATGCCGAACAACAAAGTCTCTTAGAGAAACCACATTCTGAAAAATATTGAAGGAAAATGTATTGAAAATCGAAATATTTCAAAATAGAGGGCAGGTTTATGTGGGGGAGAAGGCATTTTTGATGATCGCCGATCATGGGTTTTTTGCGGACTCTGAGAGAGAACGACAAAGGTGCTTGCAAGCCAGTTATTTACACTCTTAATCTTCGGAGCATTGCCTCTATAGTGTAAATATGAGCTGCCAACGTAATGTAAGAGTGGTTTATTTAAGGTGTAGATGGAATTTATTGAGAGAGCAGAGTTAATATATAATTCCAAATCAGCTTATGGAGACTATCACTATCAAATGAATAACATCGAACGTTAGGATGCACGGACCAGGGAAACTACGAGTACATGAAAGTGTATTCAGGGTCTATGAAGACCTGCGTAATACGCTATCGAAAAATTCACATATTTTTTTATTCTAATAACTTCATATCTAAATAATTTCAATAAAATAAACTCTTAATGACTTAATAACTCTTAAAGCAAATGATTATTTATTAACACAATATTAATAGGGCCTTAAAAAGATCTGCATATGCAGTAAGTAATTGAATCAAATCTCAGGACCTACTTACGTAACATCTGAAAATTTTCATTTGCCACTGTCTAAAATTAAAGTATAAAGATGGATGAAAGAAAGACGGAGGACAAGCTCTCAGAAATACAGCTGTGCAGAGTAAAAAGCGAAATATAAAATGTCAGGACTTCAGAGATCCTGCATACGTATCCTAGGTTAATAGCGTATAAGTAGAGAATAGGTAGAGAATTCCCCTACGGCTTATACCTTCAGAGTAAGTGTATCCAAGATCGTATTCTATGCTGGCAGCTGAAGCCCCTCTCCTCCACTTTGCAGGTGCCACGACTAAAACGCGTATCGCAAGGACAGAAAACTAAAAACAGGCTTTCTTATACATTGTTTCCATTAACAATGTATCACGTCTCTTCGCATTGCATTAAATTTGCAGGAATTCCATTTTATAAAGTTGTTTTCACCATGCAGGACCAAAAAATCCGTTCCGTTTCCGAATTGGACAGGTTCCGTTTCATGCAGTGTAAAATGCCATTTAGCTTCACGGATCGAGGAATGTTTTCGGCTAAAGCAGGTTTCCGGCTGTACAGGTTCTGATTTACACAGATTTTACTGTAATATCCTGAGCAAATTGGATGAGGAACGCAACAAGCACACGAGTCGTGTGAGGTACGCCCTGCAGCAATTTGGCCTTGTGTCACCGGGCACTGCAATATGGGTGCGCTTGCCGTCAATCGGCACAGAACTTTATTCTGCAATCTCAGCACCAGCCCTTTGTCAGACACGTGCCATTAAAAGACGGAAAATTGAATAAGCATTTGTCCAACTAGTAATATTTGTGGAAAGTAATAATTGTATTTTTTAAGTATGAATATCTTCACATCAGCACCAATCCGGAGCTCCTCAAATCCATGACATCTCTAGAGCCGGAGCAACAATATCGAAGCTAGCACGTCACTCCGCGCCCAACATCTGTTCGTGCGTGCTTCTAAATCATGTGATAAATGTATGCGACCAAGTTGGAGTGTCCACGAAACACAGCGAGCAAATTATTACCAGAGCATGGATTTACGGTATTATGTCTATATATATATATATTGTGACGTACCTGGTGATGCCGGTACTTTCACTGCAAGAAATTACTAAAGGAGGGTATCTTTTTCGTGAAAGGGTCCCTACGAGAAGTCGGTATAACATTAGGAAATTTAATTAGTAAATGAAGTACAATCATGAACAGTATTTATTCACAAACCAAATTTGTTAATTACCTGATTTAACAACAATTATACACTTTGCCTTGGTACCAAGATCAGCTGTAATACAAGTTTTATCATACCTTTGGGGCCCCAACCAATACCTTCGATGCTTGGATCACGGTTCGCGTC
The DNA here is from genome assembly GCA_038098605.1 of Gryllus longicercus. Taxonomy (NCBI): domain Eukaryota; kingdom Metazoa; phylum Arthropoda; class Insecta; order Orthoptera; family Gryllidae; genus Gryllus; species Gryllus longicercus. The sequence goes on from JAZDUA010000139.1 coordinate 2,223,876, forward strand.
GGTAGGGGTCGCCGACCTTCGCAGCAGCTGGGCGTAGTCGGCGGCTGATGGTGTGGCGGTCGCCTCGGCTGGTGGTTTCTTGAATTCTTCCTGATTCAGCTCCTGGTACCTCGGTGTCGCACCTCTCTCTAATTATCTTCCGTCGCTTGATGTAATTTCTTAACGCGCGGCCACTGCACGTGCTGGCCTCAGTTTCACACCACACAGTTCCGGTATTGTTCATACCACGACAACTAATACAAGCGCGATTGATTGTTCTCTTGGCGCGGATCTCTCATCCTAATAACATTCCCGATCCCAACCTCACGTGTCTATTGTTTTGCATTGGCTACTATTCTATAATACACACCGCATGCTCCCTTTGTCCATGCAAAAGCGGCGAGCTCCTCACCACACGTCCGTATCTACCGGCCACTTCTCCGCGACTGTCCTAACGGCTGAAATCTTCGCCGCTGCCCTGCTCAGTTCGTAACCGTCGTTCTCACGCTGCGTTCGTGGCAGCGGCAACGGCGGCGGTAGCGACCGTTGCTAGCTCCCACCGCTGTTCGCCGCGCTTGTCGTACGTACCACGCAGTCCAAAATATATACTAATTACTTACGCTAATGTTCTAATTAGTGTAAGGAAACACATTATGTGTTTCAATATATATATATATATATATATATATTATGGGTATATATGTAAATGCTATCTTTATTCTATTCTTAATATAATTTGGAATATAATGGTACAAAAATGCTTAAACAACATCGGCAGTGCTTCTCTTACAACTTGCTCAGTTGAAAAAGATAATAATAGGAAACATTACACAATACGATTGAAAAATGTTTGTGAAAAAATAAAAGAAATTATGGAATAATATTCGTATAGCGAATGATTAATAGAAGAAACCATCGAGTGTATAATAATAATAATAATAATAATAACAATAACAATAATAATAATAATAATAATAATAATAATAATAATAATAATAATAATAATAATAATAATAATAATAATAAATGTGGGACCGAGCGCTCCTCGCTGAGTGCCGTAGTGGTCTCAGACCAGAAAATCGCGGGTTCGAGTCCCGCCTCGGGCATGGTTGTGTTGTGTGTGTGTCTCTGTATGTTTGTGGGTGTCTTTCATCATTCATCATCATCATCATCATCATCATAATTCCATCCCATCCCCCAGGGCTAACAACGCTGGGGTATACAAATGGAATCAGTATTAAAATGCAGATTCCCCCTATAGAAAAAAAGAACGTGCACCTACCCCTATAATCAAGTCTGAGCTCCGGTGGGATACACGTATCGTGTGGTCCCTTTGATGATCTATTCGCAAAAAAAATAATGAGGGGGATATATAGTAATAATTTCAAGAGTGAACTGTACACACCTGTCGTAAAAGAGACCAGAAGAAATTAAATATGCATTCAGTTTTGTTGACAACATATTAACAGAATACAATTACAATATGTCTTTCTACTCTTGCTACAGGGCGTATTTAAATATGTACTAATTATCGTTTGATACAGTAACTGACTAGTAAATCATCAAGTTTTCCCTCGTGTTAGAATGTCGCCATCGGGGAAAAATCTTTTTAACGCCCAAGTGTATATATGTTTCTTTTAATCGCATTCATAATTGTTTGATTACATTTCTGAGAGAAATATTCAAAGTTTTTCTCTTTAACCGGTCCAAACATTCTTAGTAACAGATCACAAGTTCCAAGTTGCAACGCCTTACATTTACCTCTACGAGGCGTAGTAGTGTCTCTTCAAGCAAAACAATTTAGTGGCACGTTTCAGTTAACAAGCGTAATATATTGCGGAAAAATACTATGAAACTTCAAACAAGCGACATCCAACGCTCACTGACCTGTGACTCCAACCCGAGAGCAAGGAAGGTTGTTGATCTGAAAGGAAAGTCACGCCCCAGTTGCCAGCTTGTGACGTAACGAAGGCGCAGATTGAAACATTAAGGGGAGATCATAAATTAACCCTTCTCAAACAAGCACGATAATTATATTGCGGCCATGTTTCGCAATTTTATTAAATTATGGGAACAAACAAAGCCTTCTCCCTCCCTAGAGACCTCTTTCACTCCTGTCAACACCATGTTCTTGCGTCTGCAGGAGATGAAATTACCGGTTCACTCTTCATTGGAAGTATGAGGAAACTACGTACGCACTCAAAAAAAATATTGCGACAACTTTAAAAATATTGTTAAATAAAATTGTGTAATATTAAACTCATGAAAAAATAAGTAAGATATGTGCCTAATAAGAGAAAATAAGTATAGTTTCAAGCACTATGTTTTTTACGTTCGTTTATAATATTTTTCCATTTCAATGAGACTATTATTGTATTCCTCTTAATATTTCAGTTTAATGTTCACGTTTGTCTTGGCGATACGTATGTTTTCTCCGGTAACAATGCAACGTGTATCCCAGTTATTAAAAAAACACATACATTGTAATCCTCATCAAGTAATCAATCAATCTTCAAAAAGTCTGAATTAGTAAACATTGAGCTATACATAAATACATAGTTTTGTGTGTTTTTGATTAAGTAATAACGTTACTTTAATTATTTAATAATCAAGCAAAACAAAATATTTTCTATAGTTACTTGACTTACGGAAAACCATGAGCTTATATCACATTGAAATTTATAATATATCTTTCATCGACACAACATAATATTTTTTCTCAAGACGCAACATATCAAATACTGCCAATTAATTCCGTCCGCAGTCGTTTGCCCGAAGAACTTTCCGTCGCACTCCCGGAAGTTCATATGCCAAGTCAGCACAGCATTTTGCGCTTTGACTGACCTCGGAAGCCGCGCGCGAGCCACTCGAGTGCAAATGCCACCAGTTAAGAAGAGGAGGGAAGATAATACTCAGTCATAAGTGTGGGCCACAAATGACAATGGACAATTCGAACCGTAGCGCGTAAAACGAAAGAGCAATTGGCGAGAACATGAGGGGCTCTTACGTACAGTTCAACTAATGCTGCTTTTGTATTATATTGAAAAAGGTTTGCTGTCAGTTGGTGACGAAGTGAAATATGAACCTAAAATGTGTTAGACATGTATAGTTGTTTTACATGAGTGTAATGATATTATTTGTATTGCCCATAATGTAATTTGCTTTCCTACGAATTCAGTGTGGTGCAAAACACAAAATTGTAATTCAGGATCTTTCTTGAGGATACAATAATAAATAATTTTTCATTAACTATGTTTAAGTAAAACGTTTCTATCAACGCAAACAATTTTTATTCTTATAAAATCACGACTACTTTCTTCTCTAATTTCTGACAAGAGTAGATTATATATTTCTAATATCAATTTTCCAACAATATTTATTCACAATCGTTTAAGACGTATAAAAAGATTAGGTCTTTTGAATTATCTTTAGCAAGACCCATAGCGTGATTGCCCGTAACGTATTGTCAGAGAGATTTGCACGTTGGTATCTCTTATACAGATGTATAATGGAGGAAAATGGTTACAAATACATGTGCTGCCAAATATTACCATTTTTTCAGGCATGCACAAAGCCTGCTTCTGGGAACATTCTGCGCTTACGAGCCAGCTCACTACCCGCGAGAGCTGCCAAAGTGCAAGTAGTGGGGAGTAGGCAGTTTGGGGGGAAGGGAGAAGCGGGAGTGGGATCGACGCTGTGAGTAAATTGAATGCCTGGGCGTCTAATTGCAATGTTCCATGTTGACAAATGATTTTCTCACTTATTTAAATAGGTAATATACCGTATTTATAGCTACAAGGGCCATACTTCACTGTTTATCTTCTTGTGTGCGCTGCTATGTATCGACGTTTTTTTATCTTTTTACTTGATGCTCATTGTAATTCATAAACCATATTTTAAAGCAGTGGACTCTTTTAAAAATGTTTTACGAAATTTTTAAAAACAAATATTTACAATTTTTTAATTTATTTGTCACCAAGGATTTTATAATTTCCAAACGATAGGGAAAACGGAGGAAATTGAGAGCAGTCTCTCACTTTCTCTTTCTCATATAAAAATGAAATAGAAGCATTTCCAGGAAGGGTAATGTTGGGAGCATATATATTTGTGACTATTTTCCCGCATTATGAAGCTCATTAAGAAATAGTTACGAGAACTCATCTTAACGATATTTTACGTGCATTTATGATATTATTGTGAGTCTTGTTAAAGAGAACGCAAAGGCTTAACCTTTTTAAACGATTATGAATAAATTGTTCGCCAGAAATTAGATGAGAAAGTAATCGTGATTTTCTAAGACTGAGATATTTTAGCTTTGATAAAACCATATTAATCAATTAAACATAGGTATTGAAATAATAATTTATTACTGTCACCATAAAACAAAAAATCCAATATTACAATTTTGTATTCGCAGTACGCTAAATTTGCGATTACATCGTAGCAAAATACATTACCAACACTACAAGCAATTATAATGCATGTATCTAAATCAAATATGTATGTCTAATTCGTTTCAGGTTCGCATCGATATCAATAACTAACATTTGCAAAATAAATGGTAGAGAAATTTGAACTGTATGTAAATTCTCGCAATTTCTCTTTCAATTTACGCGCCACGGTGCGAAATGCGCATTCTCATTGGCGGTCCCCACCCATCCACTCGCCGTTGTTTGCACTCAAGTTACTCGCGCGCGGTTCTCGAGGCCAGTCAAAGTGCAAAACGCTGTGCCAGCCTGCCTTTTCGGAATTGCGTCCATTTCATTTCCATGTCAGTGTAGATGTGAGATACTGCTCTCGTTATTTAAGCAGGTCAATTATTTCCACAAAACATATTTTAGAGGAAATCAACGGGTAAAATTAAGCATTAGGCGTCCAGGCATTCAATCTACGTGCCACGTCATCACCGCTGCAATTTCAGGCTGGTCCCTTCAACGCAAAGCTTTCTATCCCCTGCTAATTTCACTTTCACCGCTCTCGCGAGCAGGCGTCCGGCTCTTGAGTGCAGAATACCCGCGGGAGCAGGAGTTGTAGGGGACTGCCGTAAACCAATCGCGAGGAAACCCAGCGGCGCGCTGCCTCATCGACACAATGTCCGCGCCATTTTCCCCCTCGCCCCCGGCGCGGCGCGGGCGAAGGACACGGGCGGGCCATACACGCGAGCGACCTTGCGAAATATTTATTCATGGGGGCTCCCGCGCGACCGTTCGACCCGCCCCCGAGGCGAGCGCTCGTAAAATTTCCGTGGAGCGCGAGAGGCGATAAAATGCACGCCCACGCCAGAGAGGGCGCGCGGGTCAGGGAGCCAATACATCCAGAGTATTTTCTCTCCGAGCGCGCCGCACTCCATATAAAAGAGCGCAGCGGAGACCCCGGGATGTTGGCGCGGTGAGTGGTCGGGGTTTTCTATAGTTGTGCAATTGTTTTGACGCGCGGACCAGTGACTGTGTTGTGGACGCGTTTAGACGAGACGTTCACTCAACACCTGTTCTATTTAATTTGCCTCTCTTTCAATTTCTCAATTTATTTCTTATATTATATTACAATTAATATCTTATATTTATATGCACGAGTACATATTTACATTCTTGCTGTCCTTTCCAAGGCATTTAGTTTATACGCCTCTGGATCCACACCATATAAATGAGCGCAGCGGGGACTTCGGATGTTAGCGCCGTGAATAGTCGAGCTTTTCCATAGTTGTGCAATTGTTTTGGTAACCGGTGACGTGTACCGGTGGCTCTGTTTAGAAAAGACGTTCTCTAAACACCTCTTCTATTTAATTTGTCCCTCTTTCAATTTCTCAATTTAATTATATTTATATACATGGGTACATATTTACAATCTTACTGTCCATCGCACGGCATTTATCTTGTACCCCTCTGGGTTCACTCCATGTATAAGAGCGCAACGGGGACCCGGGATGTTAACGCAATGTGTGCTCCCGCATTTTCATAGTTGCGCAGTTGTTTTGACGCCGCGCGTACCGGAGACTGTGTTGTGGACGCGTTTAGAAAACCCGTTCACTAAACACCTTTCCTATTTAATTTGTTCCTTTTTCAATTTTTCGATTTACATCTACACACACACACACACACTATATATATATATATATATATATATATATATATATATATATATATATATGAGTAAATATTTACATTCTTGCTGTCGTTAACATGCATTTAGTTTATATCATTATGGGTTCACTCTATAAAAAAGAGCGAACCGGTGACTGCGTATCGGACGCGTTTAGAAAAGACGTTCACTAAACACCTTTTCTATTGAAAGTAATTCCTCTCTATGTTTCTCAATTTACATTTGTAATACACGAGTAAATGTTTACATTTCTGCTAATCTTCTCACGGTATACTCTTATTTACTGCAACTTATGCCCTTCTGTGTACCATTTGCATGTGAATTTTGAATAGGCACTATTTCTTCACAATTTTCCTCTAAGTGAATTAATGCATTCGAATATAAAAGTTTACACTTTAGAAAGAGCAATGAGGGCGTGTTGCACGATTACAAACAATGCACACCAACTCTTTAGGGTAGTAAATTGTGGAATCATTTAAAACAAATTGATTCTCAGATTATTCTTTCATTCAGGAATAAAATGTATATAATAATAGTAATATTGATGATAATAATAATATTGATAATAATAATAATAATAATAATATTGATGATGATAATAATAATAATAATAATAATAATAATAATAATAATAATAATAATAATAAACCTATGATTTAAAATACACTCAATTACAGAAAAATACCAGAGAAAGTCAAGAAGTACCTGCACTCAATGTCTCTAATTGATTAGAACATCAGTACAAAATTTACAATGAGAAACAAAAATTTGTATGTAGGCACAATGCTTATCAATGTTTTTCGTGATTAACCAGCTATCTTATTCCCTCAGAGAAAAGAATTTTCAATTGAGCAACACGCCATTTATGCAATACTTCAACTGTAGGTCGGAGATAAATTGTTAGCCCCTTAAAGCATCTTGTGGACAAAACCGAAAGTAAATAGAAGTGAGATGATCGAAAGCAAAACCAGGGTGCTTTAAAACTTCTAAATACAGATTTTGAAACCTTTGGCCGGTGCCATGTGATGTACGTTGTCTTTGCAACAAAATAAAGTTCTTGACAATCCATCTCAGCGTTTTTGTGTGCAGAACCTGGTTCATGTACATAGGCTTTCCCCTCTTCGTCAAGATTCACTCATTGGTTATTAGGAGTAAGGAAACAGACTTACTTCATATCAGTGTTGGCACATAGGCAGCCAAACTAATTCAAATTTAGCGCCACGCTTGGAGCTCATTCAGTTTGACAACTCTTTGAGATATTTAAGAAGAAAATATGATACATTTCAAACTTGGCACCTTCGAGGGACTTTAATTTTGGACCTAAAAAACGCGAGTTCTCTCACAAGTAGCAAAAAATTCATTTCATATGAAACTCTTTGAAATAAACCTTCCAAATGTTTCCAATAGTGACCAGGAAATCGCACCACCTCCTGTCCTCCCGGTGGAGAAGTTTGCGCATAGTAAAAAGTTCTCAGAATCCATTTTTTTTTCACACAAGACGTGACGAGATCGAATTGTTTGATAATCTGGGGCCGGAAGTAGTTTAGTGACAATCGCAAAAAGAAGCTAAGAAATACGCATATTAGGCGCATTGAAAGTTGGTTGGTACGTTGGCAGTAAACATTAACATGTAGTCTCTGTGTATCAGCGCTTCGAAATACATGAAACAAAAACATGAATAACGTCAGAAGAACGTTTATTTTCGTACGGACAAAGGTAACCATGACAATGTCGTGAATACTAAATGATTCTTACGGCAAGATGCTAATCTTGTCAAATTATGTTTTGTCTTTCAGAATCTTCTCGTCTGATGAGGACACAAAGCCGATGCACAGAACGTCTTGTCGCAGTTTCTTCGAATGCCCTCCCAATGATCTAAGCAATATTCGCAGCTTCAACAATCGGGATCATCAATGGATAAGGCTGGGCCTCTTGCTTTTTCCAATCTGCATGCTTCTTTAACTGGTTTTGAATGGTTCAATTCAAAGATACCTTCTTTGCCAAGGAAACAAATTCACTCCCATTACTCTGAAAGATTTCTAAGTATTTCAGCTTTTAGAACACATTCAGATCACAAAAAACTGATTATGAAAGCATGTTTTTTTTTTCGTGCAAACAGAGAGTTGTGCAGTCATGTCAACGTCGCAACAACTCAAGCGAACATCAGGCGATAACGCCGAAACTCACCAGAAGCGTAGTGAATAAATACAATCTTAAGGCTGGTAAGTGCACAAAGCTGTAAATACAAACTACAGTTGATAAGATTGAAACTTACTCGTATATTAACATATAATTCATATTGGGTTAACGTCGTGAATTTAACATATGAAGATAAACGCTATCATTACAAGTAGTGTTTATATCTACTGAAACCTATTGAGGAATGAAATCTTTAAGAATTCATTTTTTATAATTGTAATAAAAATTTGAACTATGACGACATAAAATACCGTTGTTACTACTTAACAATGGAAATAATTATTATATAATAACGCACTTGACTGAATTGATAATATTTGCAAGTAAAATCATGAACTAAAATGGGTTTTATCTCTGTTAAATTAAATTAGAAATTAAAGGTTTGCACGCAAGCTAAAAAGGTTGCATTTGACGAACTCTTACCAAACCGATGCAATGTTAAACCAGTGGTGCTACAACAGCACGTAATTTCTCATAATACGTGTAACGCTTATGAATTTATTCAATACGTGGAAATAATATGCATTTACATTGCAACTCAATACATCAGACTTTTCCAGAAAAGATCCCTACAGCAAAAAGGTTGTGAGATTTGAATTTGCAATTTTAGGTGTTTTGAGGTGTTAATGAAAATCAGATTTCGACCAAATTTATAAGCCATATTTGATCTAATACAAAAATAAATGTAAAACATTATTATATAGTTGTGATTAACACCAACAAAAATTTGACAATTAAATGCGAATTGTAGCTATAAAAATATGAGTTAAGAATAAGAAATAATTATGAACGTTGTCATTGCCAACAATAGTATTTTTTGCAAGAGCAGCTTTCGATGGCTTACCCATCATTATCAGTTGTCTGCTGAATGGAAGAATGGCTGAATGTCTGCTTCCATTCAGCAGACAACTGATGAAGATGGCTAAGCCATCGAAAGCTGCTCTTGCAATAAATGCTATTGTTGGCAATGACAACGTTTATAATTATTTCATGAAAAATACTAACGATAACGCACCACAACACCTATATTAAGAATAAGAGCCAGCGGCTGCGGCAGTGGAGTGGCATCTGTCGACACAGCTCAACCAGTGCGGCCTTGTTACGAGGCATTATGATCAGCTTGGCGATGTTCAAACAACAATGGGCGATTCGTTTGGCTTGGTGAATATTTTGTTATCAATTCTTGTCAAATACTCTTATTTCCATCTGTATTCAGAATTAAAGTTCTTTGTGCGTTAGGGTAGCGAATTTAAGAAAATATGCAAAAAATACGTTTTCCCGCACACACTTTTAACTGATAATTAAAACATGCACAAACATGGAATTTGCACGAATTTCTTTAAATAGATAACAAAACACGCAAACATGCCAGGAAAGAGTTACGAAACGCAATGCAAGCATGATATTTAACCATTTTGATCATCTGATCTCTTTTATTCATAAACACGAATAATGAATCATGCATTAAAATATCATTATCTGCGAATTTATTACTAGCCAACGCATAAATATTTATAAATATTTTCCCTGGATATCATATTTCTACGTTGTACGTTTTAAGTGCAACATAACATTTTTTTTATTTAAAAGAGGTCTCTACTTAACGAAACACAGTTCATGAGATTGAAACGTTTCCCTTGCAGCATCCACGTTCCTCAAAAGTATCCCAATGCACCTTGAGGTTTCGCTCCACAAAGCCAACGCAAGGCCTCACAAGTCGCGCGGGAACCGTCTGCGAGCGGCGGCGGCGGCGGCGGCGGCAGCGGCGGCGGCGGCGCTGCGCCGGACGGGCTTCAGACGTTCCCCGATGGTCGCGGCGCGACTCCGGCGGGGGCGGGGAAGTGCAGTGCAAAAGGAGGCGGCGGCGGAGGGCGATAGAGGGTTTCAAAGGGCGGGGGAGAGTAGAGGAGGGCGGTAGAGGGCGGCGGAGAGTGGCGGAGGGCGGCGGGAGGTGGCGGAGGGCGTCCGAGGGCGTCGGAGGGCAGTAGAGCGCGGCGGAGGGCGGAGGAGAGTGGTGGTGGGCGACGGAGGGCGGCGAAGGTCGGTGAAGGGCGGAGGAGGGCGGAGGAGGTTGTTGAAGAACAGTAGAACGCGGCGAAGGGTGGCGTAGGGTGGTGGAGGGGCTGAGGATGTTGGCAAAGGGCGGTGAGAGGTGGCGATGGATCGCATAGGGCGGGGAAGGACATTGAAGGGCGGAGGGCGTGGGAGGGTGCGGAGGGCGGCGGAGGACAGTGGAATGTGGGGGAGGGCGGCGGAAGACAGTGGAGTTGGAAGGCGGTGGCGAGTGGAGGGTGAGAAAGGGCTTTAGAGGGCGATGGAAGGGGGCACAGAGCGGCGAAGGGTGGCGGAAGGTGGAGGAGTGCGGCAGAAGGCGGCGAAGGGCGACGGAAGGTGTTGGAGGGCATTGGAGGGCGCGGAGGGCGTCAGAGAAGATTGGAGAGTGTTGAAAGGCGTCGGAGGGCGTCGGAGGTCGGCGGAGGATGGCAGAGGGCGAAGGAGGGCGGCGGAGGTTGGTGGAGGAAGGCGGAGTGCGAACGAGGGCGGTGGAGGATGGCGCAGGGTGACGAAGGGCGGTGGAGGGCGGCGGAGGGTAGCGGAGGGAGAAGCAGGGAGGCAGAGGGAGAAGGAGGGAGGCGGAGGGCCGTGGAGGGAGGCGTGTCGTCATCCGTCGCCCAAGGACGCCCTCGGGTCGCGCCGCGAGACAATGCGCAAGCAGAGCTGCGCAGGCGCTTGGGGCCAGGGGCTTCCAGCCCCTTGGCAGCGGCGCTGTCTCAGGCGGTGGACAATAGGCGCGGAGGCGTCCTGCCCCACGGGGCTTCCCCTCGCGCCGCAAGCAACGCTCTCTGGTGTCGCGCTTCTTTCCCGCAATGTTAGCTTGGCTCACGTCTAGAAGGCGGTCGAGAAAGAACAAATCTGTGCTGTAGTTCAAAAGAACTTACCATACCGTTGACAAAATTATCATACCGCTGTGCCGTTGACATGGACACGATCGTCTTACGATGCTGACTTTCGAAAAGGAATTTTAAAATGTAAATATTGGTCAAGAAAATTATATTGAGTGAAATATTTGCTTAAAATAATCTATGAGTTTATTATCGTCGGTGTATATTCTTTGAAAATTTAGCTAAAATCCCCGACTGATTTACTACAAACTTACATAAGATAGGAAAAGGAATCAATTACATTAACGTGAAAGAGTGGATATTGTATTTATATTATCCCTATTTATGTTATCCTCGGTGACCTTTGACACGCTGCACTTCCCCATTCCCCAACGTTCGTGACAACCCCTGCCCTGCACCTTCGTCCGCGGGGATGCATTGCGGATTGCCTCCTCCAATTGTAACAAGGCGGCATTGAAAATTATTTAATTTCTGGTTTTTTCCTTGCACAATATACGGAAAGTATTGCAATGCAGCGAAAAAACGTTTTCGTTGAAATTCCTTGAAAAAGTTGGAACATTACACCAAAGTTATCACGTCGAAAATCAATTATTAAAAAGGTATTACTTTTTCTGTTTGAATTTGGCGTCAACATTGTTTGACAAAATATCTTCAAATTCACCTATTTTCCCCCGTCTCCGCTTTTTCAACTTCTTACTGATCCAACTATTATTTGTTTCCAAAACAATGATTGCTTTATCAACAATGATGTATAGAAACATTGATAATTCTCAATTTTATGTCTTAGTATATAAAACGTAGTGTTTATTTGATGTCTTATTCTCAAACATCCAGAACGCACGTCGTTAATTTTTAATATGATTTGAGATGTCCTTCCAAAGAGACCGCGGCGGTCTAGAAGCCCTCTCTCACCCTGGAGACGAACGGCGCTGCGCAGGCGCCCTCGGGAGACCGCAGGGGGCGGAAACCGGCATTCTAGAAAGGCAACGCCGGGGAAGACGCGGCCTCCGTGTTCACAGCTGTCAGGCTCCATCCACCAAAGGAGGCGCAGACACTTGCCATCGACGGGCCCTTGGGTCGTGGCGGGGCGGGGGCCGGGCGGCGGTGGGCGCGGCGGGGGTGGCGGGGCGGCGATGGTGGGCAGAGGCACCAGGGGAGGCGGGGGAAGGGGCGCCGTGTGTGGCGGTGTCTGCGGCTGGAAGGGTGGGCGGCGGGGGGTGGGGTCGGGGGCAGCGGGGCGCCGAGGGCAGCGGGGGCGGCGAGGGCGACGGGACGACAGGGGTCGCGGGGCGGTGGGGGTGGAAGGGGGCTGCGAGGATGGCGGGGGCGACGGGGGCGGTGGGTGTTGCGGGGGCGGAAGGGTTGGCGGGGGCGGACGGGGGCATCAAGGGAGGCGAGGTGGAAGGAGGTGGCGGAGGCGACGGGGCTTGTGGCGGCGGGGTGGCGGGGGAGAAGGCGGCAGGGGTTGGGGGGCGCCGGGAATAACTTAGTTGCCGGCTGCAGAGGCCTCCAAAGACTCGGCGCGGAGAAGGCGGCGGTCAAAAGGAGCGGAAGCCGCGGGCGCGGAAATGAAAGGAAGTGGTTGGGCGACACAGAAACGCAGCGGCAGTGCGTCTCAGAGATAACAAAAGAAGAGAAGTATGTGTGCTTCCCGATTGGAAGTGGCCATTGTATGGATGATAAATGAAAAAAAAACATGATTAGATGAACACTATGAAATTTTATGGTGCATAACAACGTACAGGCGTTATCAATATGATTAAAACGCTAGTTTTCACAGGGCAGGGTTGACGGAATGATGATTCATGACAGAATGTTGGTTTTTAACAAACGTTCGTTGCTCAAATAAGCCTTCAAGGACTAAAGGCTCAATGAACACTCGTAATGAGCAACTGTACTCAAATCATTGATGTATTAAAATTATTCAAAAAAATTTTAAATAAAAAATCATTTTAAATTACTAACGATATTTTCATCAAGTACATATATTTTTTGTATTTTGACATCTTGAGGATAAATGTTTTCCCGCTAAAGATGTACTACAAAACTATTTCACATACTTTCCAAACCATTGGGTAAGATTTTATGACTGACTTGCAATTCTTTTTTCAAAATTATATTGAATGTTTGAAAATCTGAGTTAGAGAAACATGGATGCACCTACTAGATAGATCAAATTGAACCAGAATAGGATGAATAATGACAATTCGCCAAACGTTTAGGCGATCCGGAAGAGTACAGTCACCATACACACTGTGGAAGGACGGGGCGAAGACGCAGGCAGGAGGACAGAAGCAGCCAAGCCGCGCGTTGGACGCACGCGAGCGAGGCGACAGAGGCGGAGGCAGAGGCGGAGGCAGAGGCGGAGGCGGGGGCGGGGGCGGGGGCGGAGGCGGCTGCCGGGCGGGCGGGCGGGCGCCGATTCGATTAGGGAGAGGCGTGGCGTGGCGTGCAACGGCCCGGTGCCGGCGCCTCGCCGCAGACCCCACGCGCCCCGCCCACCGCGCCGCTCCGCCATCGCCCCGCCCCGCCACGCACCGCGCGACGCCTCCCGCTGCTTCGCACTGCCTCTCTTCGCCCCGCTCCTCCACACTCCACCCAACCCCGCTCTGTGTGTTCCAGCCCCGTTCCCTCGTCACGCCCCGTACGTATCTCGCTGCATTGTGTAGGCGCCCTCGCCCTACACAGCGCCACACTGACTCACTCCGCCCCGCCTCGCACTGCCCCGCCACACCCTTTTCGCTTTCTCACGCCCCGCATCGCGCCAACAGGGCCCACGCCGCCACGTCCAGCCCCGCTCCATGCCAGCCTGCTCTACGTCGCCAAGCTCCGCTTTCCCACCTCGCCCCGCCATGCCCTGTCTACGATTTTCTCTTCCCCAATGCCCGGTACTGCCGCGCCACCAGACACCGTCCCATGCCACCCCGCTCTGACACCCTAGACTGGTCGGACTCGCCCAGCCTTTCTCTCCCCCCATGACTCGTGTCCCACGTCCCCTCTCGCCTGTAACGCGCCTCGTCACCATCCCCCTGCGCCCCGGTAAGGCCCGCCTTATCCATGCAGGCTTGCTCTGCCTAGTCCAGACCTGCATTCCCATCCCACCTCACCCCTACTTGCCCTGCCTCTCGCTCTCGCTTCTCCTCCCCCCGGCCCCCTCACCCCTCCAGGCATCGCGCGAAGCGGCTCCGCTCCGTCCTGCCCCTCCCAGTCTTTCCCTAACAGCTTCGCCTCGCTCTGGCAAGCTTCCCACTTCCGCATCCCGTCACCTCGCCTCGCCACCAGTCTGGGCCCAACCCGGACTACCCGCACCAGTCCAACTTCGCCGGCCAACTTCATGCCGGCCTGCTCTGCCCCATCCAGCCCTATTTTCCCACCCGCCCCGCTTCCCTCACTCACTCCCCCTCTCCCAGCAGCACGCCATTCCACTAGGCGTAGCACCAACCCGCCCCATTTCATACCAGCTTGTTCTACCTCACCCAGCCCTGCCTTCCCAGCCTCCCCGCTTCCCTCTCCTAGCGCCTCGTCATACCAGTAGGCGTAGCGCCAAGCCGTCTCTCTCCATTCCAGCCCGCTCTGCCGCGCCCAGCCCTGTTTTATTTCACGCCCCGCCCCACCCCCTCCACCAGCGCCGCCACCTGCGTCGCCCCTCAGCCCTCCGCTCCGACGCGCTCCGTCGGCCGCGCGCAGCTGATCAAAGTGACGGCTGCGGTGCGCGTGGGGGCGTGGCCGAACGCGAAGAGAGCGGCGAGGGCGGGCGGAGTGGGGGGACTTCAGAAATGCGGTATCCGCCCGCCGCCGCCGCCGCCTACGATGCGCGGAAGCGAGTGGAGGACGAAGCGCCTTTGGGAGACTAAGAAGCTGGCCCCGGGGTCGAGAAGGAGCTTGTTTGACCTCTGAGGCGCGAGCATGCTCCAAAGGCATCGCCATAAAATGCGGTTGGCGGAGGAACATATTGGGGCAGAAATAAGAAGGAAGGATCATACTATGTCGTATTTTATTAAAATGTTTTTAGTTAAAATGTGTACAAGCATCACATAATTCGATCGATTGACTGATTCTGGCTGAGTCAAGGTCACAAAATGCAAACTCTCTGTGGTACCTGTGATCACATTCTCTTAATAAACTACTGGTGCGAAAGTAGCGCATATTTTCTAACAATTATTTTTTCTAATATTGGCAATTAAAAAAAGAAATTTATCGAAAATGAGTCCTGCACCTTTTTAAGCGTTCTTTAATCTATCCCAGGAAAAAATTTAAAGAAAAAAATGGTGGCGTTTTTGAGAATTTTTAAATACATTGCTTAAAGGCCTAGCAGTAATTACGCTAAAACCACATGCCATTTTCAAAAAAATATTCATGATGTTATTTAAAAATTTAATGTTATTGAACAGATTTTTGTTTAATAAAATAATCTGCGTCAATACTGTACTTTTGTAATATTAATTAAAATACAGAGAATTCGCACAAAATATGGCCAGCACCACATATTAGTGTACTTTGCTACATGTCAGGAAAAAAAAATTCTGACGAAAAAATTCCGATTTCTACCGGAGAATAACAATACTACTTACTTTTTACGATAAAGTAAATGATATATTATGCATTAGACAGCTTATATCACTCTTATTTGAAGTATTCAATTACATGAATTTGTAAATATTTGAGAAAAACTCTAGTTTGCAATATTTATGTTACAAGGAAAAATGAAAACATTAGTTATGCAATTAGTTTTAAACATTGTTACGACTGTGTAAACAATGTACAACTGCGATTTTCTCAAGAAATAAAATGTGTTTTAAAATATTTTAATACGATAAAAGTTTTATTTAATCCACTAATTTTACTAAAACTTTAATTTACACGAAACTAAAATTTTAATTTACATGAAAAATATCAATACCCATTAAAATTTAACTTTGGATTGTTCTGATATTAAATAGTTGATTTGTTATAAATTCTGTGGTAGCTGACATCGTAATCAGATTATATAGTCTTCACTGTCCTCAGATGCCGTGTATGAATATAAACTTTGTATCTCATTTAATCAAACTGCAATGACTGTTCAGAACATATGACTTAGTTTCCTTATTATACTTTTCTGGGGAACGCGATTGACAATAACATGCACTAACCACTATTAAGAATTGAAATATAACCACAACGTTGTTTGTTACTGCATTGACCAAAATGAACAATTCTAACATTTGAAGAATATTTTTTTTAAATCACATTGCTAAGACAATCTCAATGTTTCTTTTCTGCCTTACAATCGAATACTTAATCAATATTCTGTTATTATAATTTAAGAAATTTATCAATTAACTCGTAATTTTTTAGTTTTCGTCTTTCAATCTCTTTAATGTAAGCTGAATACATAATTTAAACTTTTTCACTCTTGTAAGTTAATCTGAGGTATACAAAGGTTTATTTTGAGAAGTCCTTAAAATTGAAAGTAGAGTAATAAAGCAAATTTAAAAATACAAAAGTATATTAGATAAACTGTAAATTCCCTTCATTTTATATAGTAACATTCACGAACATCGCATTCGTACGCCTTCCTTCGGAGGGGAAGTAAAGCCGGCTGTCCCATGTTTGTAGATTTACTTGCATGTAAAAAATCCTCAAGCCTAAATGACGCCTCTGAGATAAATAGAAATGCCTGTTTCTCGCCCAAGAAATACCTCCTTTCTCTGCTAGTTGGTGAAAGGAGCGTAGCGAAATTTGCGTGGTCAGACGGAAGAGCGGGCCTGATGGCCCGAGTCTCGCCCCGTAAAATAAGGCAAATTCAATTCAATTCAATTCATCATCTCATCTACTGCAGCCCCTCATGTTGAAGGCGGAGGAGGCTTCGGGGTAGGCCGAATGTCACGCGTCCCCACCGAAGACAGCCATGTTGCACGGCCCTCGGTCGATGCTTTCGCTCTTCATTGGTCCGTTAATGAGCCAAATACAGTGGAAATTAGATTTCCTGCTAAATCGGAGTTCTGATGTCGTCTTGATGGAAGCACGGGGAGCACGCTGACGTGATTCTCCGAGTTTCGTCGCACGTAGAATCTTGCGAAAAAGGGCACCGCGATGCGTAATTAGAAAACAATACGTGTTTCATGAAGTACTGACATTTACATGGGATTCAAATCAGTTAATACTTCAATCAAATTAGTTTATAATGAACTTATTTTCAATTTCAAGAGAGTATATTTGTTTACGTTTGAAAAATTTCAGTATTCATTGACATATATCTACTATTAAATCTTCATTTTGGTGTGAAATAAAATGTGAATGTTTTAAAATGAAAGGGTTTTCCTTGATTCGCTGCGAACGCGCTCCCTGCAGTGCATCATAAGAGGACGTCTACAAATATATTTCTCTTATGTATGTGTGACAGTTAATACTGTAACGATAGTGTAAGGAAAATAGTGTGCAAGTTTTAAAAAAATATTCTAATTGATATTACCCATAAATTTAAAACATGAAAGCCTGAAAACAAACGATAAATCTTCATTCCTATCGTCGGCGTTAGAGAAATATTTTAAATTCAAATTATAGTGAACCAAGTGCAAACAAAATGTTATAATGAAGTACTGGAGCCGATACAAGTTATACAATAATTAGTAAATCTTCAAATTTAATCTCAGATAATTGATTATCCTCCTATAATTAAATAACGACTATTTAATTCAATAGAAATGGGAATAAAATGGAATCACCAGAAAAAGGTAACTTGCTCTGGTCATTAAAATAAATTTATGTAATATTTGTACCAACGATACGTTCTGTGAACACGTGCCAATTTGTCGTAAAATGTTTTAATAACTGTAATTCTGAGCAAAGTGTTGGTAACTTTTCATACTTCACGACATATTCAGTCACTGATGAAAATTCCAATCATATAAGACAAATTAAATTGTGGTGTATTATTCTCGGTATATATCATTTTTATGTTTATTATAAATCAATTGGTCACCATTGCTAATATTCCGCGCTTTGCAAATAATTGTTTTAAAATTGAACATAGTATCATATTAGACCTCGAAAGTGCCATGTTCTAGACTGTGTGTCACGTCATATACGCGCAGTACTGAGCCTGGATAATAATTCAAATATTATCTAGCGTTTACTGTCAAATAGGTTAACATTTACATAGGTGTAATAATTACGAATATTACTGACCACTTGGGCTTTGGAGTACAGATTCTCAGAGGAGCTAATCCTCGAAAGTAGTTCCTGAGGTCGCTTACAGCCAGTATTTCGATTGTCTCTGCAACGATACTCACCGAGAGATCCTAGGAATCGAGTCCCACCGGTGGAATTTCGACACTAGCTACATAGCTACAATCAACTAGCTCGATAATTAGGTTACCACCCTTCAGAGGTAAATTCTGGTAGCCGGCTTTTCTAATAGGTAGTTCCTGTGATATCTTCGACCAATATCAGGCAAATTCCGAAGCAGTGCCTTAATAAATAGGTGACGAAATGCGAGCAAGCTTTCCTTCCTCTCCTTTGTCCTATTCTAGCCCCTTATATATATATATATATATATATATATATATATATATATATATATATATATATATATATATATATATATACAGTTACATGGACTACACCACTACACATGTCAGGAGACCAGTCAGGTGCATAGGGTTTGTCCTGGCTGGAGCAGTGGCCCACTCCGAAAGATATAGAGAGATTAGAAGATAGATCAAATAAAACTGTTGCTTTTTGGCCAGTGCTGGCAACATCCTTACAGGTTATGTCCATGCACTCATTTTGTCAGTGCGCTCGTTTACAGTTATCTCATTGCAAATGGCTTCATCACAATATCTTGCAATGTCATCGCCCTGTAAGACGTTCATTTGTTTTCCGACCTGTCGAATTGGTCCCTTTTTAGAGTAACTCCTCTATACCAGAAGAGAGAAATTCCCCGCAAATCAACGTGTTGTTCGACGCCGAACGTGACTACTCGGCCACCTCAGGCACCTTCTGGGATCAAATATTCATTACACTAATGGGTCTAAAAGCCACAGTAGTTGATGCGCCAGGAAACATTACTCAACCAAACCTCTAAAATAGGAACAGAAGATTCAAATTGATCTCATTACGTAGATTTCAGTGAAAACAGTGCAATCCAACTTGATACAACTTAAGACCTTGAAAACAGAATTTCAAGCACCTTGAACTTTACCACCCGATTTTACTAGGGTGGCAATGTGTGTTTTACGGGATCATTTGTTTCGGATTTCATGTGTGCCAGCTGAATTCTTCTTTGCTTAATAGACACAATTCTACATACTTCTTCTGTTTTATGCTTTCGTGGATGTAATTACTAGTCCATTAGTGAAATAGTATTGCTTCTTGTTCATGCCGACTTATAAGTTGTACAAAACCATCAAAGTTTCTTAGCATATAAACATGGAAGTGTTTACACTACTTGTTAGTCCATTAATAATTAGTATGATGAAGGAAATTTGAAACATGAGAAAAAGCGACCATCCAAAAATGTGACGAGTTGACATCTATTTCATCACGAACCCCTTGCGAAAAAACAAAGATATGGATTCCAGTGGATAAAAGTGGAAAATTAGTACGCTTCCAAACGCAGAACAATGCCTATAGGTTTCATGTGAAAACGCCTTATTAACTGTTGCATTTCTTCATTCCATTCCCTTTTCAATGATTGATTCAATAGTGATTCCGGGCGCGTCAACTGCTAAGGTCATTATTCCGTAAGTGAAGTGCATGTTTTTCTCACAAGGCAGCGGTGATCTTCCCCAGCTCAATGGTGAGACCCGGCGCCGACCATTTCGTCGGCTAGCTGAGTTTTCCCCAATCAGGTATCTCCCACCAGTAGGGCACCACCCCAGCCGGAATCTGCTCTAAGCTCCTGACCGGTCACCAGGTTTGTGTCGTAAGGTAGTGTATAAAAGTGGAAGTGTGTGTAAGTAAACGGGGCAAATAAGAGGAAGGAAAAATCGCGAACGGCTCGTGGTCCGTTTGTTAGGTTACAGCTCCGGCATTCGCCTGGTGTTGGTCGGAGAAACAACGGATAACTATCGATCAGAACAGCCGGCCGCTACAATTGACCTCCAATCAGCAGCTGAATTAAACGCCTCCAGCAGCGACGTCAGCAGCTATCTAGCCAGTGTTGAAAATCCTGCCAGCGTCGGCACTCGAACCACCGACCTCCCGGTCAGAGGCACTGCACTGACATCTATCAGACGTCCTGAACCAGCTCTCCCGGACGCTCTATTTCAAGAATCAATGTTTTTCAACCAGTGTATTCCAGTAAGGTTTGCCCTTTCTACGTCCTGCCTTTCGCGAGTCCAGCGACAGCGTCCAGCTTGTACCGGCGCCCGGTCAGAGGCAGGCTCTCCAACTCCCATATAACACGGTGGAAACTATTACGGTGGCGCGCTCTGCTGCATCACCTTCTCACAGGAACTACAACACGAACTGCTGCCAACGATATTTAAAACGTGCCTGGCTGCTGCGTGAGTTCGCGGGTATCGCAAGCAGGCCCACAATGTTACAATAGATAACGTCTATGTCCGCGCTTTCTTCAAAGGTTTCTTATAAGTATAGATTATGAATAATTTAACATTTAAGAGACACTTTTCGTATTTCTCACAAATCAGCCAATTTGTACGAGGGAAAGTTGGCGAGCCTAACCTACAGCTGCACCCGGCGACACTAGCGCCTCCTATTGTAACACCCTCCACCGTTTTCCCCGGTTTCGATGGAGAGTTGCAGGACCCTGACCAGAAGCCTTAATGGTGCGCGGCGTCTGGGAACAGGAGACGCGCCGCCGCCCGAAGGGGTGGATTGCCGCAGGGGGGGGGGGGGGGATTTAGTCGGCGCGTGGCGCGCTCCGCGAAACAAACGCGCGCGCCTTTCTGGAAGTCCATTAGCCGGAGCGCCGCTGCGGCCGACTCCGGCGGATGGCAGGCGCTGACCGCAAGCGATCGCACGCAAATGCCCACTCGAGCTGGAGCAGAAACGCGACAGATGGAAAGAAAATGTGTGGCGTGCGGTCGTCATTGTGACGGCGTTAGCACAGAGGTGGTGTCGGCGAGGAAAGTTGCTAAATCGAATCAGGACTTGTTATCAATTTATTTTCTCAAATGCCACTTAAGTGATATAGATAAATATTAAAATAAAATTGGTTTAAAGGATTGATCACTGTGAGTAGAGAAACAATTAGTTCTTCCAACGTTTCGAAATATTTAATTTCATCAGGGCTAGATTATAAAAAATTAACAATGCATGAGGACAACAAACATTTCAACAAATTGGTTCATTAAATAATTAACATTACACAAACAAAAACAAACAATAATTATAATTTATAAAATTAAATAAATTACATTTTGGTGTTTTATTCAGCTTACTATATAAATTTTTTGCCTTTTATTATTATTCATCAACGGTCATGATTCTACAATGGAAGACAAATATTGTTAGGCCTTGGTAAAAACATTTTTTTTTTCAGAAATAACTGACATTGTGGATAAATGTAGTTAAAAGTTCGTATATGCAGTACATTACATCCTCTTACAAGAAGTTGCGTAATCAAAATCCATGTTTTATGGGTCCTTGACGCGGAAAAATTGGTTGGTTTCAAAACGTCTCTCCGACCGCCCGTCCCTCTGTCTGTCTGTCCGATCGTCCGTCTATCCATCAGTAGTGGACGCTAACGCCTGAAACGTGTAGACGATTTTCTCCAAATTTGATATTCCCTTATCGATCTGAGCGAATTCAAATTCCTCCCAATTTGAAACGAGTATTTTTCTTTTGGGAGTAATTTTAAAATATTTTTAAACGGTTTCATAATCAGTGGCTCAGGGCATGCAGGGCATGATGACACTGCAGTGTCTCTGATCGGAGCGCATTAGGGATCGAATCTGGACAATGAGAGGGTTTTCGACACTAATTAAGCTAGGTCGAAATCACCCGCTGTCTAGAAAATAATACTGGGGGTCAGCATCTCTGATAGTAGTTTTCTGTGGTTACTCTGAATAACACGAGGCAAATGCCGGAGCAGTACCCTAACAAATCGCCATGAACCGCGCGCGATTTTTCCTTCCTCTTTCTCGTCCTATCATCACTCTTTACTTACCCGTATTTTTACATCAACTAAACTACTACCCAGGTAGGGACCTTGTCCCGGCTGAAGCGGTGTTCCACTGGTGGGAGATACATGGTTGGGGAAAACCCGGCAAGTCGGCGCCGGATCTCGCCATTCAGCGGGAGATCACCACCTCTGACGATAAAAAACGTACACTTCTCTTAAGGGATTTAATTACCTTAGCAGTTGACGCGCCCTGGAACACTAAACAATCAATCAACGGGTTCTCGGAAATTCTGAAATCAATGGGTTCCACTGTGAAAGTATTTTTACTTTTAATAAAGTGAATTAAAATATAATATTATTTAAAAATTTAAATATTGTGTTAAATACATTTAAGGAGCGTTTATAACATCTTTTGAGAGGTTATCGCTGTTCTGGGGACTCTAGCTATTTAGAACGTACACGCCGACGTAACGTTTACAAAAGTATTTGCAATAAAAAATCACTACAATGAAGATTCGGAATTTCCAATTTCATCACCAGATTAACAAATCTGGGATCATACGTGAACATGTAAGGAATATTTGGAAGAACATTAAGGAACATTTATGAGAACATTTGAGGTAACACTTGTAGGATCATTTGAGGGAACAGGATTACTTGGGGGAATATTTGGGTGAACATTTGTGGAAACCTATGGGAACCTTTTATGTACATATTAGGAAACATGTAGGGAATCCTATGGGGAACGTGCGTAGGTAGAGCATAGGAGAATCCATCTGCTTAAAGTGTCGTGTGTTCAAACTCTGCCTAGCGCATCGACGTCCTTTTTCATTTACTATTCGGTAACGCTCGAAAGGATTCTCTATAAAATCGAATTCTAATTACACGACAAATTTCAGTAAATTGTACTAAGCAGAGTGTAATTTCATCTAATATCTTTCAAAGTAGAATAGTTATTTTTTTCATTCTATGATATACTACGAGTAATTTGTTTATGTACTATATTGGTATGTCTAAACATACTAAGCACTATGATAATTGTTTTAAGTCTTCTATTGTCAAATGAGAAGCAATGTAAACAACTTGTTATAAAATCGATAAATAGCTCATTAAGTAATGGACAACTGTGCCAAGTTCATACACTTTAAACAATAAATAAATAAAAATATAATCGAAATAAGCATAACGAAATTTTTTGCTCTGAAGTGATTTTTTAATAAAGTAAATTAAAATTAATTTCTTGACAAAGTAATTTTTAATTAAATAAATTTTCTAGTTTTCGGAAGATCGGCTGTTTAATAAGACATAAAATAAAAGTGTGTTGTTATATATTTAGATTACATTCAGATCCTTCTACGAGAATCTTAAGCACATTAGTTCATTAACAAAATGTCTTTGAAATTAATAATTGTATTGCCATAACATTAAAATGAAAAGCCTGTTATGTGTAAAACAATCAGGACTCCGTAGTTCTATAATATTTAGGTTAGGTTATATCGAGTAGTAATGTTTTATCTTATAAGTTTCACTTCTTAAATATCTTTAAAAGAAATTATTCTTTGATTAAAATTTCGAGAAGTTTTATTTTTAAGTTAATTATTGATCACGGCGTTCTTTTATACGATTACTGTTAATTGCAACTTAATTAATGTTCGCCGTTCGAAAAAAAGAAAAATCTGGATATCAATCCAAAAAGAGAAATCAACTGCTCGATTTCAGTTGTGCCTGCTTGCTGATTATATGTGTATTTTCTTTCTGTTTCTTTCAATGTAAATAAATTAGGACAGACCGATAAAGAAAAAATACTATCCTGAGTCAAATTCAAAAATTAAGGGGTAATAACATTATTATAAGCGAATCGGAAAGGGTAGAATACGAATCGGAAAGGGTGACAAACAAGTTACACAAAAATGAGTCAGAAATTTGCAAACACGCCAAATCGTTGAATCAACATCAAAGGGAGAGTGCTGGAAAGTGAGGAGTGGAAGGCTTCCGTGGCAGCGCGATGAAGTGCAAACAGGCGAACTCCAGTTGAAAATTCAGAAACTCTCGAAGCGATTACGCAAATGAAGCCAACAATCCCCACCCAACTCATTCTATACACCGCAGCTAAAATGCAGAAAGAGACACCCTCCACTAATCTAGGTTTACCATATTCATTCAAGTTTCATTTGATATTTGATTTAACCGATGTGAAGCCATTTCAAAATAAACGAAAACCTTGCATTTTATTTCGATTTTTAAATAACGTTAGATTTACAGCTAATCTTCTTGACTGCATACGAAACGTCTAGTCACACTCAAAGTTCTGCATCCTGAGAGGTACCATCCCTAAGTGATCTCCAATTCAATCCTCAAGCGCATTAACCGGAGTAATCAAGCAGATTACCGTTAGTTAACCCATTATATCCCCTTGTGAATACTAATCAGGTATAATAATATAATCCCTAATGATGGTAGACCATGAATTGTAGATAAGGGATGTGCAGAACTGTTTGGAATTTGGAAATTACTACTTCTTGTCACCAAAAATAAAAGTATTGAATTATTTCAAAAGAAAATGTGATTTGTGAGTAAATATTTCAGAACATCGCATTTTACTTTCGACGTTTTACACTTTTGTGTCTATATTCAACCGTATATTTGACCAGAATTCCTGAATTACCACAGTACGTTTCACTTGCTCCTTTTCGTCTTTCTACCGTACACTGTTTCTTAACAGTAATGAGATTAAAATGGTTTCAAGATTATCCGCGTGACGAAAGGAACATCAACACAAAATGGACGACCAACTCAGTATTACAATAACAAGAAAACTAACATAAAATTATATTTAATATTTAGCTTTTAAACTTTTAAAGTGATCTTATTTATCAGAAGATTCTGAAACCCTATCAATAGATGACAAAAATGTGGACCTTAATATATGTTTCAAATGATCAGATGAAAGTATTTTGTTTTCTTTGTTGCATTCACAGTTTTATCTGAACATTTAAACATTTGAACATTTGAGCACCTGTGCACGCCGTAAAAGTAACCGCTTTTGATTTTGATATTTGAGCATCGTCTGACGTGCAGTGTTAGTGCTAAAATAGTAAATTATGGATCGAGCGAGTATTGTAAACTTTACACGAGTGTATTAACACCCATTACATCGAGTTTCATGTGGTACATTTCTACAACTTATGGTAACTTTTATAAGTTAAACGCTTGTATTGAATCGCTTCGTGGCAGTTGAAATGCAGGATACAACCAAGCCCACCTAGCGGACATCTTCCTAACCCAACCCTACCCTTCCGCCAACCTGCCGCACGTAGATTTAGTTATCAGTCCGCCTGCCAGGGAGTACAGCGCTAGTCAAATTGGATCAACGTGAAATTACGATCCAATTTATTTTAAATAATATTCCACGTAAAAAATACTAATAATAAAGGAAATTAAATGACAAGCATAATATAATATTAAATGCCATTTTATTGCACACAGTCAAACAAAACATTTACTAGAACGATTCTCAATGATTAATGAAGTAACAATATTGGTTTGTAAACTTCTCTGTGAGTGGTCAAGAACCTGTATCACAATGAAATCTGTATCGTAATGAGTATCGTTATGCAACTGGTTGCACTCATCAATTGACATAATTATGCAATGCGAGTAGAAAAATTAAATTTTTAGCACCTGTGCATCCCCTAAAAGTAACCGCTTTTAGTAACGAATTATCAATAAAAAGCGGACGCATTTTGAAAATATTAAGGAATCATGTAAATAACCAAATAAAATCAAAATATCCTTTAAATAAAAAATAAACAAAATTATACGTCTGAAGTTCGGAAGGATAAATCGGGGAATATCAATGTTGAGAAAGAACATCTGGAACATTTAGGCATTTGAAATCATCACAGGCTGTCTGACAGACGGACGGACGAGCAGACAGACACACAGAGAGACAAGCAATTTTTTTGCTGTCAACAAATGTTTTCGCATCAAGACCACATGTTAGTAAAACATGGTTTCGAATTACACATAATGTTAATAATAACAATAAATGAATGTAATATGAAATTAATAATAAAAAATTATTTACTACATACAGTAACAAGATGTATCGAAAACTCGCCAGTTTCTGCCGCAGAATGAATGCCACTTTTTCTCATTACTTGGCAAGTACATAGTAAGACGAGAAAGTAAGAAATAAAATTATGATTATTCTATACATCTGTTTCGTTTCTATTTAAAATAAAAAAGTGCTTTTTAATCTGACAGACTAGCTATTTTCACAATACTTCCAAACTTTTGTTTCTATACTTTTGATACTAAGTGATTTAAAGTTTGTGAACACAACAAGAAAATTCCATTACAATCTTCTGAACAAAATTTTTCGCGCGTAAGAGCTTTGCTTTTATTTCGTGCTGTAGAGGCAGGAGATTGAGAAAAGAAGACTTATGTTTAACTTTTGAGCACGCGCAAACTGAACGAACGCAAACTCTTTTCTGTGTGTGCAAATGGCAAGGAGAAAATGAAGTCTTGCAGATAGTCTCTTTCTTTTAGCGTCTTCGAGATAAACGCTATTTTACATTCCCGAAACGGAAGAAGCATTTTATGAACGAATGCGTATCAAATGAAGAAGAAAACACACGAAATATTCTGTTTTTTTTAAATTTCTACCCAGTTCTGAAAGTTCTTGCAAAATATATTCTACTATTATCTGCGCTACTGCTTGGGCCGCCGAATCATTCCCCCACTTCTTCTCTATAATTAGTTAAGTTAAGAATTAAAGACAGCAAGGAAGGTTGTTGATCTGATTACCAGAAGTTTTCGCTCCAATGTAATACAAGCTATTTTCCTAGCTCCAAAGTAATACTTGCGTCGATTTTGATATAACAACTGCTGCCGAATGAACCAAATTTCTCTTACTTCGTTTCCTTTTAGGGAAATGAAGGCTCGAGTAAATGGTCGCAGATAACAATTGAACCCATGCAAACATACTCCACTTTGCTAATTATTGTTTTGAATTTTTTACTCAACGAACACTAACAATTTATTTCAAAGTTGAAAAATAATATATGAAGAATATTAGAATAAAAGATAACCCGTTTGGATAAATGTTACTTTGAAATTGATACTAATTTAATTATTTTTCATACGAAACGGCCAGCCCTGAATTGTCCATTACAGCCTCTTAGGCTCATAGAAACAGTGTAAACATTCTAACGTTGCAAAGTATTTAGATGAAAGTGTACAGAATATCAAATAGTCAGTTAATATTATCATCAAAGATGATTTAATTTCCTTCAATTTAAGTTTTATTAATTTTAATTAAATTTATTTTAAGTTAAAATTAAGTCAAAATTTTCAAGATTCTGCTTGATTCCAACCGGCCTTGCTACGGAGAGGGATATGCGAAATAGGTTAATCATCAATTACGTAAAAGAAGATTCAGATAAACATGGAATGATCAATTTGAAAAGAAGCTTCCATTAAATCCTTAAAATCTTGGATTCTAAAACTTTTTTCTCCTTTCTATTTCTCTCTTACACCTTGACCGGCCAGACATTTCAACACGATTGACAAATCACTAAACATTTTCATATGTATCAAATTCCTGTATTCGAAAGTTCTATATCTTCCATAATTTTCTAAATAACTTTTACAAACCCGTCTATTTCTACTAATAGATATTTTAATCATTCTCATTAAACTATTATTTTTGTAACAATACAAAAATGTCAGTTGTGCTTCTGTAATTCACTCCTTTGAAAGACATAATTATGTCGAACAAGAAAATATTTTTAATAAGTTTAAAAAATTACTCATTTGTAAAATAGGTATTACAAAACATACCTCTTTCCTCTCCTGTCCTCATGTTTCCCTGTATAACCTCTACGTTCCTCACATTTTGCTCGCATATTTCTCATATTTAGGTAACGTTTGGCTCTATACTCAATTTCGTATACACCAGATATTTCTTAAATGAAGCAAATATCTTATACCTGTAAAAACCAAACGGAATCTTCAAAATGTTGGAGCTTTGAAAGAGAGTCTTTGGAAAGAAAAGATAAGAGAAAAAAGCAGCGTGGACGGGCAGTGGGCATCTCTCAGCGCAGTTTACGCATGCGCACAAACGCCCGGGGGAGTGGTTCATTAACTGGAGCGAAGCTTCATGAAGCCCGAGAGGGGACTTTTTAAATAGCAACAGGACTTGTTTGCAGAGCTTCCTAGAGCCAGGGGTGCTGAGCGATCCTCAGGGTGGTGGTCCAGCAAAGCAAAGAAGTGTTAAAGACAGGAGGCCGAAGCACATAAAATCTCGCAAAGAGGAGCACAACATCCAAAGAAGAATATAGAAATTCGGGAGAAAAATTCAAAGGGCACACGTACATACTACAACATTTGCACCAAGAAGGCATTTAGTTTGTGGCATAATGCTGTTGGCACAAAGTTCGCCGAGAGAGCTTCCTTTGAGTAACTTAACGACTGAAAATATGTTCTTTTGAAAGCAATCAAAGAAATATACTCACAAAAATAGTATGTAACTTTCGTCTTTGAGGGCAGAACTGTTCGATAACTTTTGAATAGATTATCATTCAAAACATCTTATTTAGTAAGAAGCCGCTATTAGTTCAATAACTTTATTTTATGAAAGATACGATTATAAATTCAATTACAACAAAATAAATATGTAATAGTAATAACACTGAATAATAGACCATAGAAGTGATTTTATTGAAAAGTGGTATTTGTGATAATAAAAGATTAAAGTGAAGCAAAAAATAAATGTATCACGCTGTAGAAGATATTGAAGGAAATTGATAAACTTCTTTTTTTGTCAACCAAAACCTTCAAACAAATTGTGTGTGTATGTTATATATGTATATAATGTTCTTCTCTTGAGATTAATTACAAGTTGAGGCTACTTTCTATAGTCCAGATATTCTTCATAGAAAATGTTCAAGTCTGATCTTTGTTGTCGCAACTGCTCACCTTGTCCGAAAGATAATTCGTAACTTCAAGTACTGTTTAGAGAAGACAGCATTTCAGAACAAGCTTAGTAATCATGTATACAGGTATTAAAAATTACAATTATGTCAATGTATACAGGTATTCACAATTAAAACCGTTAAATATCCGTGTGTTGAATATAAGCGTTGAACATAAAGTGTTAATGTCCTTGACGCCATCGGATCTCTTCAACCTGCAAACTAAGGATACTTAGTTCATTAAGTGAACGAGGCATTTCCCCCTTCCTCTCATCTGCTTTGTCCAGACAATTAACTGCCGCTATCAATCCGAAGGTAAAGAACCCTTAGATCGCTGCCAACTAAATCGCCTCCACGAAGGGTCTCCTGGCAATTGAGGAGATTACCCCTAACTACCTCTCCCTCGGGAACAGTCGTGGACCAGCTTTTCCTTCCCCTCTATTAAAGGTCGATGGCTACCAGAAGTTATCGCATTTTCGTGAAGGTTAACGGCACCAAGGCTCTAAAAATCTATTCTTCATACGCAATTCTTATTGAAAATACCTAAAAGTGACACGTCAATAGTTCAAATTAGTTAAATCGTATCATGGACGAAACGCAAGACATTTAAGAGTAATAAACACACTCATGAATATTTTATTTACAATTAAATATTTATAAAATATATTGCATAAAACATATAAATATCAGAGACATTTTGCAATACGGAAATATAGTATCGTAGTTTGTAATCATTGTCGTCAATAGGAAATAACGTACCTTCAGGAAAATGTGGTTTTGCAAGTCGTACATTCAAAAACATACGTGAAACTAGGAACTACTTGGAACGGAAAGCCTAATAGTACCTAAACCCTTTTATTGAACATCTATCTTCTGACGCTGTGTTTGCTTGTATAAGAATTACAAGACAGTAAAACGTATAATACATGAAAAGTGGTTGAATTACACGAATACGTAATATATTCGTACATATTTTTATCTCCAAATAAAAAAGTATACCTTGCTAGATAGCTTTAGAATTTTACTATAGCATATTTATATTGTTTGTATTAGAGATATGTATGGAAATTACATTGCCCTTTAGATAAATTACGAAGTTTCGTGACAATCATTGTACCCTAAATATATACGAAACCTCCAAATCCTAAATAGATACGTTAGTTTATTCCTGACACATTGAATTAACTTGCGGTAAAAATTAACCATAAAGTTCTTGCCATATTTTCCTGGCATTATAGATATTGTAGTTTCATTATTCCCATGATTATTGTGTTTTTTGCGGTGAATTTCTGTTTCGTGGCGGCGGCTAAAACTACGTAAAGTGTAGCTTTGAAGAACACATTTGTCGTAGCAGACAAAACATAGAACGTCATCCGTACCCGTCAATCGAAATCCCGTCATTGAATGCCGGCACATGAACAGTAAAATTCTCTAGAGAATTGCCGTATTATGCCTCTAAAATTCAGCATCGGCAAAAACTCTCTATTATTAGATTAAAAAAAACATTATATCGCTATTTTAGAAGTTAAGTCACGACGCAGCACTTAGTGACAAACCTAGAATACGATTATTATTCAGAATTCAGAATTGAATGTGAGGAACCAATGTAAATTCCTTGGAATTTTCGCGTTTAAATCGTGCTCCATTCAGCGTCTCGTAATAATTGGGAAGCGTACCCACGTCTTCCCTCCTTCGCCTCCCAATGTGGTGTAGCACCTTTGGCCCCATCGTCGCACGCGGCACGTGGCGACCTCGAAGGGGTACGTGACCTCGAGCCCTCGCGCGGATTAGGCGACAGCGGCGCCGACAAATCTAGTTGCCGCCTCATCCCACGGTGTTCCGGCTGCGGCGGCAGAAGCGGATGTGGTGGAGACGACGGCGATGGCAGGGTTGCAGAACAGCAGTGAACGGAAGTGAAGGAGGCGTTGGTGGTGGCAGCACTGACGGCCGTGACAGAGGTGGAGACTGGGGGGAGTGACTAGCCTATTTATTGATTATTTGCCTATTTATTAATTTCCGGCACGTCAATTTCTAGGACAATGAATTCCACAAATGAAGATCGTTTTATGTTGGTGTTTTTGGTGTTCCTTCGGGTTGAAACAAGAGATCCGGCATCGACCTGCACGTCAATTTGAGAGTTTTTCTTATTAAGGTATCTCCCCAGTAAGGGAGCATCCATGCCTAGACATACTCAATGTTACCGACTGGTCTATCGATATTTGTAGTAGTGAAATATTTGAGTCTACGGTAGCACTGTAGACCGCGGTGACAGTGAACAGGAGTGAGGGAGCCAATGGAGGCGGAAGTGTTTGCACCACTGATGGCCGCAGCAGAGATCGGAGCTGGGGGTAGTGAGGAGCCTATTTATTGATTTCCGGCACGTCAGTTTTTGAGATCGTTAACCCCATAAGTAAATATCGTGTTCTAACCTTGGAGGAAGTGGTGTACCTCCGTGTTGAAACAGTAAATACGGCGCCGACCTACACAGTTTGTGAGGATTCTCTCGTTCAGGTATCTCCGCTCCCACGGGCCGCGCAGCATCCATTCTCGGACATTCTCTATACTATCGAATAGTCTCTCTTCATACGTAGAAGTGTAGTCTACGTAAGTGTGTGAACGTAAGAGGAGAGGCGGCAACAATTATGAGGAGGATTGATCGCATGCAGTTTGTAGCTCGTTTATGATTGTGCTCCTTCGGTATTCCCCTAGTTTGATCGAAGAAAGAACGGAAAACAACCAACCAGTGCAGGCGATTGCTAGAATTCTCCACCAAACTGATAGAATTCGCCCTTCTCACGCAGCAAACTACCAGAGAAGGTGGTTGCTACAATTCTCTACCAAACTGATAGAATTCGCCCTTCTCTCGCAGCAAACTACCAATCAGAGAAGGTGGTTGTTAGAATTCTCCACCAAACTCATAGAATTCGCCCTTCTCTCGCAGCAAACTACCAATCAGAGAAGGTTCTTGCTACAATTCTCCACCAAACTGATAGAATTCGCCTTTCTCTCGCAGCAAACAACCAATCAGAGCAGGTTCTTGCTACAATTCTCCACCAAACTGATAGAATTCGCCCTTCTCTCGCAGCAAACTACCAATCAGAGAAGGTGGTTGCTACAATTCTCCACCAAACTGATAGAATTCGCCTTTCTCTCGCAGCAAACTACCAATCAGAGCAGGTTCTTGCTACAATTCTCCACCAAACTGATAGAATTCGCCCTTCTCTCGCAGCAAACTACCAATCAGAGAAGGTGGTTGCTACAATTCTCCACCAAACTGATAGAATTCGCCTTTATCTCGCAGCAAACTACCAATCAGAGCAGGTTCTTGCTACAATTCTCCACCAAACTGATAGAATTCGCCCTTCTCTCGCAGCAAACTACCAATCAGAGAAGGTGGTTGCTACAATTCTCCACCAAACTGATAGAATTCGCCTTTCTCTCGCAGCAAACAACCAATCAGAGCAGGTGCTTGCTACAATTCTCCACCAAACTGATAGAATTCGCCCTTCTCTCGCAGCAAACTACCAATCAGAGAAGGTGGTTGCTACAATTCTCCACCAAACTGATAGAATTCGCCCTTCTCTCGCAGCAAACTACCAATCAGAGAAGGTGGTTGCTACAATTCTCCACCAAACTGATAGAATTCGCCCTTCTCTCGCAGCATACAACCAAGCAGAGCAGGTGCTTGCTACAATTCTCCACCAAACTGATAGAATTCGCCCTTCTCTCGCAGCAAACTACCAATCAGAGAAGGTGGTTGCTACAATTCTCCACCAAACTGATAGAATTCGCCCTTCTCTCGCAGCATACAACCAAGCAGAGCAGGTGCTTGCTACAATTCTCCACCAAACTGATAGAATTCGCCCTTCTCTCGCAGCAAACTACCAATCAGAGCAGGTGGTTGCTACAATTCTCCACCAAACTGATAGAATTCGCCCTTCTCTCGCAGCATACAACCAAGCAGAGCAGGTGCTTGCTACAATTCTCACGCAGCTTGTGACGACGTTCCACCACCGCCAGGATTGAAACCTCAGGATCTCCAGGTCAACGATGCCGCACAGGCAACAGTGTTGCTGCTGAACCATTGTAGCTGGTGAAGGTTAGAAGAGAAGTTTGGCGAGACGGCGGAGGAGGTGTTGTCGACGATGTGAACCAGGCGACGGAAGCAGTGATCAGGAACGAGAGGGAAGGTCGACATTTACTTCACAAGAGCTGTTCGCGCCACCATGGCAGATTGCAGCAAAATCTGTTGTCTCCTTCGCAAACTCACCACTCTTGATTTGGCATTCCGTTCATTGTTGTATGCCGCTAGCACTAATAAAGCACCGTTCACCAGAGCTCTTCTGTGCTCTTTCTTATTCAATGCCTCAAAGAGACATCAACACGTAATTGATGATGCAACCTCTAACATCTAACTCTCGATTCCTCTTCTAATTGCTCATTCGTCTGAAGTAATGTGTAGTAAGTAACCTCATATGCAAACTTTTGCACGATTCTATAGTATTTCGAATTGAGAAATCCAGCCATCCTATCTAAATTTTGCTATCATGTATAGTTTTTGAGATATACTAAGTATATTTTTATTACTTTTGTGTTATAATATTACTAGCAATTTAGAAAATTTGACTACATTTCTACATTGGGGAGAAGACTAATTCGTGTATCAAACTTTTCATATTAAATCTTCACAAAATATTTAGCTCAGACTTCTTCCTAAGCGAGTTCTTAACGCATTTGGCGATCTTTCTTCAGACCCAATTATCACCTACTACTCTTCTCCACCTCAGACATTGCGAATATTCGCTTCAATGCTCTTCTCACGCCAGATAACTCCTTTACCGTCCATACAGCCCCCATCCACCTACCGGTTCATCCCAAAGGCCACCGTATCTCCGCAGCTCACTTATCGTAATCCCTCTCCCGCGTCATGCTACATCACTGGCAACCACGTCTTGTGGCACCGCCTCCGTCCTCGAATACAGCCACTCCACCTAAATCCACCCTGAGGTTGTCATCCACCATCGTCGCCGCCCCTTGCTCCATATGCTTCACTTCCCCATTATCATATCCCGTCGGTTCTTGTCGTCTTTCTCCCCATCCCCGTCCCTGCCCGTCCCTTTCACCTGCGTCCTCCACTTCTGCTTCCACCGCCGCCGCCGCCCTGCTCCCGTCTGCCCGTCCCCGCAGCCACCTGCTCCCGCCGCCGCCGCCGCCGCCGCCGCCGCCGCCGCAGGGAGGCGGGTGACGTCAGGTGCGGGGGCCCTTTGCCGCCGCCGCTCTTACATCGATCTCCAGCGCCCTCCCCCGAGAGGCGGGCGGCGTTTAAAGTGGAAGCGCAGCGGGGGAGCCAGGCCGCCGCTGGTCCAGGCTCTCGCGCGCCCTACTGCCCGATCCCTGCGTTATAGGGAGGACTATAAGAAGGGACCGCTTTGACAGCGACGGCTTGGCCATTGCTGGCAACATAATTGCAGGTTATGGCAGTGCAAGCGATTTGTCAGTGCGTTCGTTTACAGTTAGCTCATTTTTATATGGTTTCATCACTATCTCGTGCAAAATCATCGCCTTCATTTGTTTTCCGAACTCTCAAATTGGTCCCTTCTCAGAGTAACCCCTCTAACTAACGGTAGCGACAGTTACCAGATTTTGCTGAGAGGATTTCTACACTTTGTTCTACACACGAGGCGGACAAGTGTGTGGACAAACCAATGCTTTTTTGCCCGGAATAATAATCCTCCAGAACACTGTAATATAACAGAAATATAATTGTCTAGTGATATCATATAAACAAAATTACTACAGCTTTTACTTTTTTAGAATATTTGGGTTCCTTCCTTC
The DNA here is from genome assembly GCA_038098605.1 of Gryllus longicercus. NCBI lineage: Eukaryota > Metazoa > Arthropoda > Insecta > Orthoptera > Gryllidae > Gryllus > Gryllus longicercus. Next base: position 2,258,939 of record JAZDUA010000139.1, read on the forward strand.
ATAATTAGAATTCAATTTAAGGGCACATGTATGTGAATGCAATAGAAATAATGGTCAAAATCAAGTATTTTCAAACCCCTAGAAAACTAGTTTCTAGAAAACTTCCAGATCGGAATATATTAAAATTATGTCAGAGTATAAATACGTTCTTCTGTATAACAATTTCACTTAATTCACTTAATAGTGACAATTTCACTTAATTCACTTAATAATATCTTTTCTGTGTTTTTATTAATATTTTAATTTATTAGGATTTTTTTATTTTGATCTTGAACCAATTTAGTTTATGTTCTCTGAAACTCCAGTAAGTACGTAAATCAGATTTTGTAGGATTTTAGACAACATATTTATCAAAATATTGGACAACATTGAAATAATTTACAGTTATGGAGTATGGAGTATTTTGTGAAATAATTTTTAAAATATGTACTTAAAAATTTATCATGTTTTAAAACTTAAAGTCATATCTCTTTGCTTTGAATACAGCACATTGTAGTCTACATTATTGTAAATAGTCCCCTAAATCTCATCCAAAAGTAGCCACTATCTATCTTTCATTTTTTATAAAAGATTTATATGATAAAATGTAACTTACGGTAATTTCAACTTTATGAACTTTATTTGACATACTGATTTCCTTTGAAAAAGAAACATTTGAAGATTTCCATACATTTTGACATTGTAGAATACACCAAAATACTTTTAATTGTTAAACTATAATACACGGCCATTGATAACAAATCGTGCTTTGCTCTGCAATACAAACCTCGAGCCACGCTTTTACACGTGCAAACAGTTGTTTACAAAACAGAAGGGCGTAAACAAACATTAGAGTGCGACACGGTCAGTTATATCAGCAAGCGCGGAGAAAATTCCCGTACAAAACAAAACAAAAACTAACTTTTCGACAAGATTACAACCAGAGATATTATAAGTTCTGTGGGAAAGAGTACAGTAATATTACAATCTGACATATGTCATTGGAATCTTTGAAAATATATTTAATATACTTGTAGATAAAATACCGTACAATAATCTGACAAAAAATGCCATAAAACATTTTATTTAATTAGGCAAAAAAGACAATTAATTTTTAAAAAATTGTTTTAACGTCTCACCTTACACTGATAGAAATACCGAGAATACTTTGTATTTCTGATTCAAATTCACTTGATGGAATAAACTTAAGGATATCTGACAAATTTTATATTAGAAAAGTATGTAAAGTATGTAGTTGGGAAAAGAATAAAGGGCATAACGTTTCATAGTTTCGAAAAATGAAAAACATTAATTAATTGCATTATCATACATATTTAGCTTACTTATATGCAGAAATTGTAGTGATAACAATTGGAGAGTTAGCCTGTATGGTTTCTGATGTAAACCCTAGCTCTGCAACGCTCCCGAACATGGCGTGCCGCCCATTGCTTCCTTACGAGGTGAGGCGAAGCCAAGCAGTTACGGTATTTGCTCTGACCTGTGAATGAGCTCACCGCCAGTCAGTGCAGGACGCCCGATCGGACGGAGGTTGAGGATGAATGTTCCAGGAAGCAACAGGAATGCATTGCAGCAAGCACTCCACTGTCAACGTTACTTCCACTCTTGGAAGGGGCGCGTAACAAGAGCGCGTTTCAAGAACGCTTTACGCGAGGCTCCGCCTAGTAGCGTGAAAGTAACGGTGATGAATGATTTTAAGGCAATGGTTTCCGTGTGCTTTGCGTGAATCCTTATCTTTATTTGGATAGTAATAAAGAATGACTCTCCCTCTCCGTCTCTCTCTTATTCCCTTTCTCTTTCCCTCACTCTTTCCCTCACTCTTTCCCTCTCTCTCTTTCCCTCTCTCTCTCTTTCCCTCTCTCTCTCTTTCCCTCTCTCTCTTTCCCTCTCTCTCTCTTTCCCTCTATCTCTTTCCCTCTCTCTCTTCCCCCCTCTCTCTCTTTCCCTCTCTTTCCCTCTCTCTTTCCCTCTCTCTCTTTCCCTCTCTCTCTTTCCCTCTCTCTTCCTGCCTCTCTCTTCCTGCCTCTCTCTTCCTGCCTCTCTCTTCCTGCCTCTCTCTTCCTGCCTGTCTCCCTCCCTCTCCCCTGCAGATAAAACTAGAAGCCATTGACTTCAGCAAATAAAAGAGTCGTTTATATAGGGAAGCAAACCCTGGCAGAAAACATGAAAAATACGAAAGTTGAAATACACGGCCTATTGAAATACGCATCCCCATACTGGAAAGCTGCTTCTCAATAGAGTGAGGAAACAACAGGTATGCTGAATACGTTGGTGAGACAAGCCGCTCCACTGACAGGGTGCTCTTGACATCAAAGTGAAGGTGGACAGCTCTCATTAGAGGTGGCTATGGAACGGTTGCCTTCTCCTTGCAGGGGGTTGAGTGCTCACGTCAATCACACATTTCTGCGATTACCGTTACTGGATTGATGGTTTCATACATTATACACATATAGGCCCAATTCATTCGATTCGATTGCATGACGTTTGATTTTTCAAAATAATTTCAGTTGAACGGAAGAAAAGCTATCGTACACTGGAACAGACGTCTTGTTATGATACAGAATAGTCTGAGCGCCTGGTTCTAACATCCTAGGAACAGTCTCCAGGGAGTAACGTCATTCAAGGTACTCACTGTAAAACATGTAGAGTCATTCAAAAGTAGACGAAGATATTTTGCAGGGTGATCTAGATAGGTCATATTTCTCGACGAAAAAACAGCATGACAACAAATAGTTTGAAAAGAAAAACCATCACGTGTGGTAGGGACCGCAAATACAAAGAAATTCAATACTCAATTCAATATTCGCCATGAAAATTTTCGAAAAGTTTTGTTTTGATTCTGGAAGTAATTTCTGACAGGAAATTGAGTTGGGAAAATCAAGAAAACTTTGGCGAAGAGGAAGTCTGGAGGTCTTTGCATTTTCCTTGCGGATACTAGTAATTACTGTTAAAGCAAACGAATTAGTTTACTTATCCCTTGTTCGTTCATTAATGACATACAGAGCGGTTTATTGGGACCCTGATAGAAGTTTACAAAAGGGAAATTTGGATAAAGAAAAGAGCGTGTAAAGTTACTTTCCGAGGCAATAGGAAGAAAGTAGACGCGAGTCTATAGATATCAGTAGGCCCTCAGTATGTGCCCTCTACGAAACATGTGCCCGTTATCCAACTTGAAAGGATATCTAGTACTTCCGACTCGGAGACCCAACTACTTTACAGAACCGGTAGCGTATAAGCGACTATGACAGTTCTCTCGCAGTGTTATACGTCATGTGACCTGTTTTGAAGAAATCAGCTTGCTTTGATTTGTTTACATTCTTACGGCCAAAATTATATTTCGTAAATTTCTCCCTAAAATGGCCTCAGGAATTGGTTTAATTTACCTGGAATTTTACAAAGACCTTCATGGGAATGATGAAACACGCACAACGTTTAACAAAATAGTATAACAAACAATTTTTGTCTCTTTGCTTTTAAGAAAAAAATAAACATTGCACTAAAACCATGTAAAACGTTCAACTCTTGAATAATTATATAATACATTGATTTTGTCTCTTAAGATGAGTTTATATAATTGTAAACAAAAGAATAGAGAAAACCTGGAAAAGAAATACATTCAATATTGACTCTTAAACTGGAATCGTAACTTGTGCCAAACAAATGAAACTTTCAACTCTAATAATTTTGCAATAAATTGTTGTTTTTTTGCTTCTTGAGCTGAGTTTACAGAATTGAAAACAAATATAGAACATTTGGAATAGAATCACATACCAAGAAAAAATAGTTCGTACAATTTTCAGTTCTCGACTTGGAATCGCATTCAAATCACTCACATTTTCCATATCACTGTTATTCAAGGTAAACTCAATTTTCATCCTCTCATTAACTCAGTTATAATATATATTATTGCTAACTATCTAGGAAGGCTCGATTCTCCCTCCTCCGTTCTCGAAGTTCAGATAAGCCGCTGGCTTATGAATCGCTGGCGTACTACATTTTCTTTCCGCTCTACCGAGGAGAGCCGATTCTCACCGAATGTCTTCGTGTGTCGCCATGTCAACATCGTTATCGCGCGTGCAATATGTACGAATGAACCGTCGCCGACTGATGGCAGTGAGCGGTCCTATATTTTATATTTTATAATAAAAATCGACTATATCAATTTTCAAAAGTATATGTCTGAGAGTTGTAACACTAGTAACAAGCAAAAATTCACTAGCGTTGCAGGATTAATAGTGAGCCATGTATTATTAAAACACTTGTGTACTAATATCATTTTATTGTCATTTTGCTTCCTTAAGTCAGATTAAACATAACCAAAGTGGATAAAAACGTTTTACGAAACTAATGATAGTTAACAGTAGGCCATGGATAATTAGAACGCTTTTTCTAATATCACGTATTACGAAACTGATCTCAATTTCATTAAAGTAAGACTTAAGATAACCAAAGTGGACAAAGAGTTTTTAAAGGGTTTCATTTCTTGATAAACCTTTCATTTCTTGGTGACCGAACTTCTTTTTCTTAATGTAAGTATTATATATTTGAACCGGACATACCCTCAAGAATCTTTCCACCGGATATTATGAACTAACAATCGACAGAAACTAATATCTCGAGAGCATACTCAATATTTGCAATGAAAATAACACATAAATGTTCTGAAAATCTTAAGGGTATTTATAACACCGTGAAACGAAAAATGTTAAATATTTGATAAACACTTTTTATTCACGTACCTGTCACAACGAGACACTTTTATATTTAAAAAACGTATCAAACTGTATTTGATTGCGAATAAGCTTTAGAATCACAAACAGGAAAGTTTTTAAGAATCCTAAATAATTAATATATGATGTCACATCATGCAAGAAATAAATATTAAATATCAATAAACGATCAAAGGAATGGGTTGACAAGCATCGAAGCAGAAATGGATTGTAACATCGTAGTGACGAAAAAGTGTTTTGTTTACTAAAATGAGAATGGACTTTGGTAGTTGTAATACTTCACAAGTAAATTACGTAATTTTCAAATTTACGCTCAACAGAAGGTGATTAAGAATCGCTTTGCCGAAATGCTTTAAAAGCAAGAAAATGCATTTTATTATTACAAAGTGCGAACTCACGATCGCTCAACACGACGTCGTTCTGGAAGTCTCCCCCCTTCCCCGAAAAAAAGGCAACGTAGAAACGAGGAAATTCAATTTCGGCTCATAATAAACGGCAAATTGAACCATAAAAAGTCATTTAGAGCATTAGGGCATACTTCGAGGGAAAGAACTTAATGGAACTTCGTAGGGATATTTCACAGTCCAAGTGACTCTGGAACGCCTTTTCGTTGAAAGACGGAAAATGCTGAGTAAAACTAATGAAACGATAGGAGAATACGAATTCAAAAATGTGGAATTATGTTTGATTGGGTATTGTGATATACCACCTGCCTAATACGTTTTGATGGAAATAAATTGAATTCTCGAAAAACATGTTTTGTTAAAATATATTAACTGAAGCATTTTTTCGAAATTGAGTTGTATGGCACTAATATTCTCTAATAAGGTTATTAGGATACAAGTAAAAGCACTTTAGAGTTTGTATTGTTGGTATTTACAAAAACAAGCGTTCTTCCAGAAGGACGTGTGGACACTAGGGCACCTTTCTGTGCAGGTAAAGAGTTGTAACATGTAACTTGTTTAGGCATCAATATTTCGAAATAAACGTGGCGAAAAGTTAGTTTTGTGGTTACAAACACAAATAAGTGCTGCAAATAAACAAAATAATTTTATCAACTTGTTTTATCCTACTGTATGATGAGCTACTGTAGTTATACACATGAAGGGGTTCATCACATTTTAGACATATTGTAGGGAGACATTTCAGTTACTTCTTTTGTGTTTTCTCGTCCGTTGGTAGTTCAGAAACACAACGTTTCCATCCATCAAATCGAAAATCTTGTTGTGCCTACTATTAGTAGTCACTCTTTTGTTATGTTCTCGCATTGCAGTGGCAATTTGACTCGAAAAGTCAGAGACACTGCGTCTTTATTGTGATTGTAAATATCCCAGGTATTTTGCTTTGCAGTGTCTATGAAATATATCACTTTCTTCCTCTTGTGAAACACTATATATCGATTATTTTTGACCAGCTCGATCTATTACCCCCTTATGAACTTTGAAGGAATGTAATAGTTTAGGCGCAGGTACCTTTATTCTTTTCTTTTTCCCTAGAAAATCATTCCGTAGAATGCAATGTTTGAACTGTGATAAAATTGGTGGCTGTTGTACCAACATTGTTGTCATTGCAACAAACTGACTCTGAATAAGCAAACCTCATGCTGAATTGGAACAAACTCTCTTTTTTTATGATTTTATCTACACACGTTAACTGTCTTTTCTCTTGTCATTCCCGTTGTGTCTATGCCCATCTTTTCTGCATGTGAATTTCTGGTAGTGAGCTGTTGATATTGACACTTGATGAATGTGATTTCTACGACGTGTGTTGTAATCATAAATACCACTATTGCATGAAAATATGTTGCCACTGTTAAGTCAGTTTTAACAAATATTATAAATTCCTAAATAAATAGGCAAGGCAATGGTAAGATTCCAAACTCCATGAAGAGAGGCTTGCAGGGTTCAGGCGGATGGCATTTTTCATTATTCGAATAACTATCTTTTGCAATCTAAAGGTTTAGATGCTACTTCCATACCAGAATTTGAATCCCTAGCTTCCACTTTGGGAATTCTTTGCAGCCAGTCTTCCAAAGTACATCGATTCTTCGACAGAATGGTACCGCACATGAGATGCAAATTGTTTGAATCTATCACCCAGCATAAACAGTAATGGGTGGACTCTCTCCAAACGATCTCATCTCTCTAAATTGTCGCAGAAATCTCCAAATCACTAAGCGCAGTAGCATTTAATTGACTTGCTGGTAAATAATCTACACTTCGATTTTCTGCTATACCAGAATATGTTACGTCATCAACTAAATTTAGAGGAGGATGTCATGTTTTATCCACTTCACTTTTTAGTATTTCATCATAGTTTGTTTCTTAAATGTCCAAAGATTCCAACAGTGTACATATTTTCATCTATGAATAAAATGACCACATAACGAGTATTCAGATACTAGGTATAGGAGGATCCTTCTGGAAGGACCGTTTAAACAACATTAATAACAATTGACGAAAACCTTCAATTGCAATGTAACCCTGAAAATAATGTAGTTCATTCCGTTAAGGTGTTATATTAACAGTTTCAGAGTTATTAACATCATATGAAAGAAAATATACTTATCCGTTAATAACAGCATCTGCCAATTTGTCCATTTTAAAATTGCAATATATTTTCAAAACACAATTTCTCAATAACTGTAAATGATATCGTCAAAATAACTATGGCAGTGGTTCAGACTTAATGTATTTTATAAATACGTGTCACTGTCACAACAATGCATTATTGACGAAAAAACATTATTTCAACAATGATTGACTTCATCCATCTAGAAGGACATCAAGTTTATCTGGGACACATTTTTTCAGAGTTCAATTTTCTATATTTATTTAATAATACTATTCAATTTACTACTCAACTCCCCGAAGAATGAGAGAATTTAATAACTTTGAACTAAAATGGCATTGATGTAGAAAGCCTTAAAATTTAATCAAAACGATTTTCTATATTGGGCTTCAGAAATCTCATTAATCACGATTTTGAGATAAAGGTTTAAAAATCAAATATATAAAATAATTACATCGATGCATTAGGTCTAGCATCATAACATTTATTTATTTATTTAAATCGGTACTGAAGATGTGAGTCACCTAATGAACTGATGATGGACTGCAAATATTACGCAATTTGTATTCAGAATAGTCTCCTTTGGTGATACTTTTGCGTATTATTTTCACTGGGACAATTCTTTTTTCTACATAAAGTAATAACTTCCTGGTACACGTAGTATACACGTGACTACATACACTGTAGTCACAATGCATGTTTTTATGTCCTTCTTTAATTAAAATGCTATTTTCAGATAGACAAAGGATATTAGTTGAAAGTTAATTATTTCATTTTCAGATTAATTCGAACTAATATCTACGAATAGAAAATTAATTAACGTAATTCAAATTAATGACATTTACATGAAATTTGAAAATTAAAGACTTTACTTATATTCACACATTGTTGATACTCCTGGTTTCACGTTTCATGTATAATTAACATGTTTTTTGAAACGAAATGTATGTTTTTGTGTTATGATATGTATATTTGGATACCTGTTTCATTTACGTCTGTCAAAGTTTAGGTAGTATTAACACCATTATGGGCGCACGTGGTGAGTTTAGTTTCTGCCAATCACAACGGATTTCATTGGATTTTGAACTTCGTTATAATCAGATTTACATGAAATGTATCTATTTGCTGAGTCACATCCCCATAAAAAGAGTCACATAAAACTTCACATTTAAACGTAATAAACTTTGATTTTCTTGTTGTGAATGTTTGCATACAGTGATAGAATTTGTCCAATACATTTATTGCATTTTCACGCTATTGAAATATGTCTCGTTGCGGTAAGTGTACGGCAAAATCGACATTTGCCATATCAGTACCGCACAGAAGTCATTTGCAAATAAAACTATCTGGTACTATAATGTATACAAAACACTAGCGCGATATGAATCGTCAAGGCTACCTCCTCGCATATTGAGATAAATCCAAGAGAATAATCCAAATAATCCCAAGATCCTTCAGTTGCTTAAGATGAGAACATATACACATTTTCATGAATTCGTACTAAAACGTGATGTGTGCAGCTTGTACGAAAGTGTCTTTGGTGACATCATTAGCCTAAAGAAAAAAGTTCCTTGTCGCTGCCGCCTTGACTTTCTGTCCTCTGCTGTTTTTGTCATCTCTATATAGTTTCTGAAGTGTATTTCATTTTGAAGTTGTTCTAAAATTTTCGCTCTAGGTCTTCCTCTTTTTCCAACTATTTTGAAGTCATAAATTGTACTGAAGTGTGTACTAAAAATTTGCTTTGCTCAAAAATGTGCATCAAAATTGTTTTTAGTAGTTTTAAAATTACATTATTAATATTTTTCTTTCCAGGAAATTTTCAACACTTTTTGCCAAAAAGTTATAGCATTCCCAAGCTTCCAAAGACTCCTGTCAGTTTGTAAAAGTGTCCATCCTTCATATCCGTAGAACAGTACACTCCAGATATAACTTCTCAGAAATATCTTTCTAATACTCAAATTTAGGATGATATTTATGACCAAATTTCTTTTATTTAGGAACTTCTTTGCTAGTGTAATTCTCTGTCTTATTTCTGTTCCTCTTTTGTTGTCTTCGGTTAAAGTTAAGCCTAAATCGCAAAAATTATGTACTATATTCTTACATTTAAAAAAGACTAATGATTCGTTGCGATATTGATCCCACAAAAATATTTTTAAATCAGTAAATTGGGAGTCCGATGTCTTCGGGATTCATCTTCTGCCTTGTGCAGTTTCAAATTCAGCACTGCTACTAGTAATAATAATAATAATAATAATAATAATAATAATAATAATAATAATAATAATAATAATAATAATAATAATAATAAATTTTTCGAAGTATCAATCCCCGCGACAGAGACGTTTCTTTCACACTTTGGCCACTAAGCTACCGAAGCTACCGAATAGCGCGTTATTTCATATCCAATTGTCACAATCATGTCACAATTCATACAAATGACAAATTTAAAGAATTGTTTGTTCCATTCTATATTTGCAGTTCCTAACTTATACCCGTGTTATTAGCTTTGCATCAGTTAATTATTTTGACCATTGCCTGCCTCGGTATCGCAATGGATCGCCAGAAGATCGCAGTGCGATTGCCGGCTAGAATGACTAATCTTTTGATTATTCATGACATAAACACTACAGAATAATAATTTTGAATACTTTATAAGAAAATTATGTTATAATGATTTTTAATGAACTAGACACAGTTATTAAAACTAAAAGGTTTCCTTTCATTCTTACCCTACACCCCCAAAGAATAGGTAATGATATTATGACACTAATAAGTTTGCAGGCCTAAAAGAGACGGTCTAAAAGAAGGCTTATTAAAAGCATTACGAAAACATACATTGGAGGCTGGCATAAACGTCCATTGCTTTAATTAAAATCCTGCCCGTACGTAATCCTGCCCTTGAAGTTCTTTACGTCACTTCTGTCATCTAAAGAAATGGCTTACCACCGAGAAAACTACAAAGAAAAGAGCTGAATGAAAAATGCAAAACAGCTCTTGAATTCGTAAATGCCCTCCATGCACGGTGTGCTAAGCTCTCTCAGCTGTGCGTTGTGCTATAATAAAAAGGCAAAGCTTCTTACCGTATGTTCTCGCGTCTTTTGAAAAATCCTCTCTCACGCGTCCTCAATTCGAGTAACTCTCGACTATCCCTGCTTCGCACTGCTCGAGGCAAACAAGGCTCGTGTGGTTTCCAACAAGAAACAACTGCATACAACATGCAACATTTTTACTCAAACTACAAACATGTATGCAGAAGAACTTTTCTTCGTCTTCAGACTCTGTAAAGAGAACCAGAAAGTTCACATGCTACGCTTTAGAACAAGAAGTTTTAGACCCAACTTCAACCCTGTGTTCCTCGACTATCTCTTGTCAAACACAACACTGTATGAAAAGAATTGAGGACAAGAGGCAAATAAAATGTGATTGCATGACAAGTATTTCATCGCAGAGCCTCAAACTTAAGCATGAACGCAATACTGGGTAATTTCTGCTGTGAATAATTGTCGGTGTAATGGTAGCTGCATAAATACGTATATGATGCAAATATTTGTTTCATATTATTAAACTGCAACATACTTTTGACTACTTTGTTTGATTTTCATATGGGAAGGGGGTTAGAAACATAATTTTTTCCAATGAACCTGTTATTTTTCATAAAAAATATCTTGTCGAATTGCTTTTAGCTCCGATATCCAAATGGAAATATCCAAATTACATGCCTTGTGTTCCTGAAACATTTCAAACTAATTGATGAATTAATGTAATATGTATTGAAATACATGAGAAGGGATATTCAAAAAATATGTTCCCGTTCAGAAAGAAAAGAATTCCCTACAATTCAATCATGGGTGTTGATGTAAAAAGACCCTTCTCGCAACAATTGTGTGACAATGTGAATTCAGCTTTGTTATGTTAAGTTATTTTTTTTATTTGCAAAAAACGCGTGTTAGCATTTTTGGAATTTCTGTATTTGAGCAACACTAGAATTATGTTAACTTTCGTTACATGTAACGAATGCGGCGGTTTCACCAAGCGTCCTCTCCCAACTAAAAATCCCGATTTTAAAGGCATTTCGTTTCGAAACAAAACAAAATTGAACACAAAATGAGCAACAGTTACATTTCTTTTCAGAAAGAAATCTCTCTCAAAGTCACAAGATTTGCTTCGAGACTTATCCACTAACGTGACAAAATTTCTGCGAAAATTCTGCAAGTTCTTTACCATCACAAAACGCATCCAAGCAAAAGTTCAGCTCGACTTTAACACATGGCCATCTCATTATGGTAAACGACTTCCCGAACAAAGAAAACCGCGCTCCTCATGAAAAGCAAAGCAGCCCTCTTTCAGGCGGCCGGGGCGCGCTTTCTAATCACGGGCAGATGCGTGTCCCGGAAGAGCTGGAGGGCCACGTGATCGGAGGGCACGCTTCCGGTCGATACTCGGTGGAGCTCGTCACGCAGCCTAAGAGCGCCTTCCCACGTCGCGACGGCAGCGCGCTTCCGTCAAGACTCGCGCTACGCGAAGCGGAGGAGGGGGGACGCGCCACCGCTTGCAGAATACAGCTTTAAATGGGAGCCTTCCCACTGCGGCCGCCGGTCGCTGCGTTTTACCTACTGCGGTCACTTTGTTCGACGTCGCCGGAGGGTCGGCGAAGAGCCCTGCTGATTCACGTACGCGCGCTGCCGTGGCGGCGTGGGAAGGCACTGGGGCCAGTGAAGGCGGAGGCAATGGTTGGCGGGACCATGGTGGAAAGAGATGGGTGGGTGCTTCCGGCGAGTTTTGCTTGTTTTGCGCAGAACCTCTTTGCGCCACAAACCACGTGACTGCAACACGGACACTTCGTTTGAAAAGCCAGACCAGACGCTGGCCGCCATGTTGCTTGAAGAGCGAGAAGTGTTGAGGAACATTTTGAAAGTGACATAAATTGACAATTTTCAACTGTGACCAAACAAAAATTAGGGTGTGTGCAGAATCAGATTAATATCTTCAGAAACCATAAGTACGTCAGCACAATGAAGCTTTCTAATAATTAAAACTTATAAGTAAATCAATTTTATTTGCCATTAACAATCTCTATGAAGCTTTTTGTTTTGCTTATAAGAATAAAAGATGGTTCTTCGATCAATAATTTTTATTACGCTACATCTTTATCACCTTTGCTGATAAATTGAATCAATGATTTCGAAAAAGAACAGTCCTTTTTCCATACTTCTGAGAAAGAAAAATACAACTTAATAACATACACAGTTGACATCTGAGACAATTGTGTTCCTCAAAAGTTGTAGAAGTAGTCGTTATTAATTGCTTGCGCTACTCTGTGACTTCAAATTTGAATTCTTTGATGTAAAGACTTATTTCGTTAATAAAATAATTATAAAATATATATAAACTCATTTTCCTTTACTTTTAGAAATATGAAACAATATAATCATAGAATAAATATACAATGGTGTGAATTAGCATGTTGTGCCATATGGTCATGAAAAATACTCTTACTGAGTTAGTAAATCAGCATCTACTCATCATCAATTTTTGAGTCTGTGACTATGTCAAAACTGTCTGGTAGAAATGTAAATATTCATGTGGTATACTTTACTATTTTTTGAATATCGGTTATTTCCTTTCCTTTGATTGGAAGAACGACTGATACATAAACGTCGTCGATAGGCAAATCGGGACGTGCCTTCTCTTTTGCCAACATGAATGAGTATTAATAAGATATCAATAAGAGAATAAGTTTATCAAAATATGTACTCACGTGTCACGAGGTAACCAAAATATTCTCGTTAGCTGCTTTGCTTGGAAATAATAACAACAGGCCCACAATGAGCACTGCCAGGACAAGCACGAAACTTTGTTGTTTTTTTAAAGCTGTTCTAGCGATTTTAAGTCTATGACGTCTTCAATGTCTATCATTGTCATGAAACATTTAGACGTTTCCTAACTGGTAGTATTAGTTCTTCTCTGTGAGGATCAGAAATTAGCCCTGGACTTCTTTCTCTTTTCCAGACATTATAATTTTTATTTGGCAATAGAACACATGCTTTAAGTTGGACAAGTTTCATCTTTACACTGATCTATAGCTTGAAGAATAAAAAAGAAAGTGTACTTCTCAACTCTTTTTACGAACAAAATTGGAATTATTTCCCTTTTAAAATCACCGATTTAATTGTTATTCTGGGCGCTGCGAACATGGCGCCCGCGCTCCTGGCGACAAAGCAGCAAACCATTTGCCAGGATATATACCAACACGTATTTCATTTTGTAGTTTACTAAAAATTAGAATCAAGTCAGATCAAATATTACTCACGCCGATTAAGATGTCTTCGTGTTCTCGAGAAAGTTAGGTCACGAGCAACTATAGGAGCATCATTTATATTTAAGAAAGAAATTAAAGTGCTACTAATTTCTTTATTGTTTGTTAATTTTCTTTTTGTTTGGGTCTCCTATTCATCGGAGCACGCGATTTGTGTTTTTGTACCTTAACAGTCAGATACACACAGATACCTTGAACCTTAGGAACGCTAATAGGGCGGAGTCAAAGGTGTTTCCCAGAATAAATTGCAAAATAATTAAGGGAAAACTGTTTATATTTTTAGAACTAATAATTCAAGAATTTTGCAAACATATAACAATAATTTTCTGTCAGCCTGTGTTAACATATTTCTAATTATTAGGCATAACAAAACTAATTAAAAATCATGTAAATTTTGAACATTTTCTGTACTCGCGGTACTTTTTGCGGAAACACATACAACTATATTGTTGTATAAAGAAGTAGTTCAATATTTGCAATGTTCGTTTGATGTTACAACTCTTAGGTACACCGATAGGTACTAAAATAAGGTTCCAACATGTTTATGGGACGGATTCGTTGTAAGAGAACATAGAAATTTCCATGAAGCAATTACGCACGGTTTCGCATTTTTTTCTAAATATCCAATAAATATTGAAAGACGAAACTATAACTAAGAGTTAAAGGTTGTAACATTAAAAGTTCTAAACGATGAAACCGTAAGACTTTTCCTAAATAACGAAATAAGAAAAATCTACCCCAAGGACCATCGTTGACCCCAAGACATTCCCATTGACATGTGACTGTTCAGTCACCCCAAGCGTGTGTCTAAGTAAATGGAGATGATGGTGGCAGCAAAATGAGCACAAGTGGAAAAGGACTCACAAAGGAATCTACTTTGATCTTATTAATAAAACATCAAAGAGCCTATAGCTTTAAATAGTTACTTGCGATGTAATTTTAACTTCAAATATGAATTTTTCAGGAGTTCATTAATAAACTTTTAAAAATAAAGTTGAAGTTCCTTTTGAGAAGAATTGAATCTATTTGAGTTGTGCAGAATGAATAAGTGTAAAAGAAACTCGCATTACAGCGTAAAGATCGGTTTCTTAATATTACGGGTAAGTGATTGTGTACGTGTTGTGAATATTGAGTGTATTCTACGTAGTACATTTTTCATTTAAGTGCCATGATTGAACTATCACCTGTATCGCCGCCAAAGCCTAATTTTGCAAAACATTCGCGAGAAAAGCCTACAAAATATGGCGAAACCAAATGCTTCCAAGGGCAAAATTTTGAAAGTTTTTAATTTCAGTAATCTTTTTTCGATAAATTATGTCCTCATAATTGGACTTCTTCACAAGTGAAGTTCGTTTGGGGGCGGCAGGAGACGTTAAGAGGATGGGAATGATTGATTGGTCATTGCGAGCGCGAGAACGGCAAAGTAAATTTGTCCCGTAAGTATAGTGCATGTTTTATTGTGGCTGGTGGCGGTGTCCTTTCCTCGTTGGATTGCGAGATCTAGCGGCGAATTACCCGTCGGTTTGCTGTGTTTTCCCCTACCAAATACCTCCCAGCAGACGGACAGCACCCAGCAGGGACAAGCTGTAAACTCCCGACTGGTCTCTCGACATATGTAGTAGTATAGTGTACGTAAGTGTGTATATATATATATATATATATATATATATATATATATATATATATATATATATATAGTAAGGGTGAGGGTAGGACAAAAAGGGAAAGAAAGATCACACCCGTTCCGAGTCCCCTTTGTGAGGGTGCTGTTCTTCGTGTGGAACGGAGGAACCTCGGAAAACTACTGATCAAAGCAGTCGGCTGCTGTAAGTCTCCTCCAGTCAGCGGCTGAACTCGACCTAGCTATGTAAATAGTACCACATGCGGTAATGCAATGCATGTAATTGTGTAAGAGTGAGGATCATTAAGGAAAAGGAAGGAAATACCACGCTCGGTCCGTGGCCTGTTTGTTAGGGTACCGCTTCGGAATTCGAATGGTGTTGATCGGAGAAACCACGGAAAACTAGCAATGAGAACAGTCGGCTGCTAGAATTTTCCTCCAGACAGGGACTGAACTTGACCTAGCTATCCAGGTAGAGTCAAAAATCCTGCCACCATCGCGACTCGAACCCTCGGCCCTCCCGGTCTAGGGACTGCAGTGACATCGATTGATGGGGAGGGGCCGAGGCGTGGCGGTCCTCGAAGTCCTCGGAGTGCTGAAGGACTTGCGGCCGCAACCGCCTTTAAAGGACGAGGGGGAAGTCGGGGAGCAGAGACAGCAAGCGAGTAGCGTCAGGGACAAGCCGCAGCCAGGGATTGAGCTTGGAGTTGGTTGTTTTAGTGATTTCGGGCACCTCAGTTACCACGATCATTACTCCCGTACATATAGTGGTCTGTTAAACCGCGAGGTAAGGCAGCGCCTTACCTGCTGTAATATAAAGACCGGCGTAGACCTTTAAATCAGTCGTCCCCCAACGAGGCAGCAATAAGCTCTAAGCAACCCGACCAGCCTCGCGACGTAGAAGGCAGCCTAGTGTACGTACGTGTATGAGTAAAGGTAAAGGGGGCAAACAGCCATTCCCAGGGCTGGACTCCAACCCGCGACCCTTCGGATCGAGGCGCTGAGTCGGTACACGATCTCAGCCACCTCGGACATCAAGGTCAGCTGTAATGATATCTACACGTGATTAAACAAGTACTTTCACCTTTTACATTTTCGTATAACTGATGTTTTTTTAATCTATAGGCAGCTGTTTTGATTTTAAAATTTATTTTTATTGGGAGCTTTCACATCCAAATATAAATTTTTAACAAAATACCTGCCGGAGGCGCCACTCTAAACTAGACTCAAATTATTGGACAAACCAGAGCTTTTAATATCTGCTTCACGCAGTGAGTTCATTTCCAGTTCATTTTCACTTTATTTTCTATCATGATCGTATGTTGACTCTGCTTTATATAAAACTTATCAGGCTGTGAAATCCCTCTCTGATGTTCCCACCACTACCGACCGTGCTTGCTCGCTCCGACCCGTGGCGCTTCCCGTAGCAATTATCCTCTGCCGACGGTGCTCGCAGGGGGCCATGGTATGGGGGCAGTCGGGGTGCGAGTGATGAGGGTGAGAGGTAGGACGGCGCGTATGTGTGTTTGGGGGGGGGGGCGAGAACTGATGGAAGAGAGCATGAAGGCGAGCGCCGGAGGAAAAAAAAACCGCTTAATGAGTTGACAATGAGCGCAGAGCAGCAGACAAAGGGCGGGCGGAGGGGGTGGGGCGCGGGAAAACGTGCGAGCCGACGGAAGCACGCGCATGCCGTGCGGTTCACAAGAGCCTGCTACTTCCACAAAGGGTTTACAACGTAGCTCGGGCAGCGCGATCGGAAGCACCGCAGTTTGACGGATAGACTGGTTGTTTCACACAACGGCAAGGCACGATGTTCAGGAAAAGGAAAAGCAAAAAGCAATAAACGATGGATGAAACGGTTGAATTGTTGTATAATACCAATGTCGCACTGAAAGTTTTGTTATAGATTTATTTAATTGTCTACATCAATATTGTCACTAATTTTTTACATTCTACATTTTTATTTTATATAACGTACTCAGTATTGCTTACATTACATTTCACACATAATTTAGTATGCTAAGTATTAAAAGCTATATATATAATTCGATCAGCGCGCTGAATATAAAATTTATATTGTTAAATTTTGCAAGATGCTTTTCTCCTACACATATTATGACTGAATTGATTTGATTCAGTTCCACGCGTTTGTGGAATGATTCCGAGTGGTTCTCTCAATCTTTTACATTTGATTCATAGCTTATTTTTTAACGAATTTAATTATACTCTGTTTAATGTGTTCACATTCAGGATGGCATTTACGTTACAGCAATATTTTATGTATTTTCTCCCGCCCTGATGTACGCACAAAAAATAATGATACGAAGAAGAATAGAAACAACAATAACGGCAACAACAACAATAACAACAATGACGACAATAACACAATAACAATAATAGTGGTTCTCGTACCCGTTAACGGTCCTCAATAAAAAGGGCGGAGAAGCGAACAGCGGTAGGTTAGAATTTCGCTCCTTTGGAATTAAAATATTTCCGAAGACAAACGAGTAAGTGTAACTCGGCAGTCGTGGAAAAGGCAACCTCCTAAGGGAGAGAGACTAACAGAAAACAAGCAGGTCACAAGCTTTAAGTTATCAGTCCCGACAACCGACTTGCTCATCTGCGGATTGGTAGGCATTGGCAAGAGGATTGGAGGTAGGATTGGAAAGGAACAGAGGGCACTAACATACTCGAATTTTCTACATGAAAGAGAGATGCCAGGCAATGGATATCGAATACGCATGGATTTAAGAAACGAATTGGAAATACAGAAAAATTTAAAGTTGTTTACGTGTAATGTAAGCGGTATAAGTAAGAAGAACAAGAATTAGAAGAAATTCTTATAAGGAGAAGGTTGACATCCTAGTAGAAACCAAAACTAGAGAAATTAAAATGAGGAAAATACTTTAATAGTTGCACGGTGATCTATAGTGATGTATCGCAAAATATTAGTTCCAAAGTAGAGGTAGTCATTTTCGTAGATAAAAATGGATTCGAATTAGAAAATTACACATGGGATAATGAAAGAATCATAACTATCAGAGTAAAAATATGCAGAAGACATCTAACAATAATAGGAATATTCGCCCCCTGAAGAAGGCAAAAACGAAGAAACGGAAGTTTCTTCATAAACAACTCCAAAAGCATTAAAATACCCAAATAGCTTCACTTCATGCAGGACGGAGAGCCTGCACATTTTACACATGATGCCCACGAATGGCTGCATGATCATTTCCCAGGTCGTTGGAGTGGCAGACGTGGTGCACATGAATGGCCTGCTCGCAGCTCTTTAACACCTTGCAATTGTCTCTATGTGGGTGGGCCAAGGAGAAGGTTTACAAGAGAAAAATAAAGATCTTGAATGAATTGGAAGCAATATATTCGTGTAATGTGTTAACCAATGTTTCATGATCCATGCTGCAGGCAGCAGCAACCAACGTATCGATTAAGAAAATGCATTAAGAATGCTGAAGCTAACGTGAAGGATGTTAAACTATTCCTCAAGGAGCACTGTTTCTAACAATGCTACGTATGTAAATGACTCTACGTACTAAGTAAATTACTCTTGTATGTATGTATGTATGTATGTATGTATGTATGTACTTGGCGCGACAGCTCGTGAACCTACCCACAGCCCTGAGCCAAACCTACCGGCGACGTCCCAGCCACGTGGCCATGGGTTAAGGGGGTACTTATGGTTATCACGTAGACATCCCCTCGCATTTACCTAGCTTTCTCAGCCTGAGTAGTGAATTTTCTCATCGTCACACAGCAACACATGCTGAGACATTGCAAGGAAATTGCACACTATAATCTTGCTTCACAAGGAATCGTGCCTGCGGCCGCGTAGTGGAAAGCGAGCGAGCTAACCAAGAACGACGCTAATTTACTCTTAAATAAATAAATTACAACTATCCGAAAATATGGAGTGACTTATCGTACCCCAATCTGAATTTCCCACGATCCATTTACTCGCCTCAGGAGATATCTGAATGGTATTCGAAAACGCCGTACCTCGCACTGTGACAAGGCAGTTCCTTCTCAATTTTGGGAGATGTAACAGCTGTATGAAATGCTTTAGCTCACGAATTTGTTGACATATTAGCTGTAAAATAATTAGTTTTCGCACCTAATGTTCTATGACATGTAACGAACTTTACAAATTGTGACAAATGTGTTATATGGACACAAACTTAAGTATAATAATATTACGTAACGTTTCATATGGGCGAAAAATGCATGCTATTTTCTCACCACTAGTTTAATATCCTTCAGTCTGTTCTCCTTAAACGAAATTTTAATACACAATCTTTTTATTGTTACACCAACTTTAGAATCAATTATTGAAATGTTTTCAAAATGTAAGAATTCATTTATGGGTACTAGTCCATGCTGCACTAGTAAAGTTTGAAATTCAATAATGCCAACTGACGCGACTATATTTACATGACAATAACATTTTTATAGGACGTTTTATGTACTATAACGTTCATCACGTTTTATCTACTACCTCACAAATGGTCACTGGCGATAAAGATTACAATATGAATTTTAAAATTGACGGCAAAACTCATTTCAAAAATATATCTCCATTGACAAAGTGATTTTGTCGTTTATAACGAAAAACGCATAGAAGTTTATAGATCAATGAAGCAATAAAAATAAATTAAAAATTCCTCGTTGTCATCATATTAAAGCCGTTAATTTATGAGATACATATACTCCTATATAAGTAATGGGTTTCTTCTTTAAGTGCAAATAAATGTCTACAGAGCAACAGTGTCAATCCCTTATTTTGAATTATTAGAACTCAAAATCTACAGCTCCGACAGAATGATACCTACAAAATATTGTTTATGACATTCTAACAGCAATATGATAATGAGACAGTAGGCGTAAGATGAAAAAGGCGATGAAAGAGTTGAAACACTTGATCCTAAAAATGTAAATCCTACACAAAGTCATCCGATAACTAGCACGAGGCCAAGTCCATAATTCGCGCCAAGCGGTGTGTCATTCGTAGTATCAAGATTTGCTGGCAGGGAACTCGATAAATTTTCCTTCAAAGAGGAAAGAGAGAAAGGCTCACATGGAAAAGAGGTCACGTTCGAAATGTTACAAAAGAAAAGCAGGCGGTTATTGTTCAGTGTACGTAAAACAAAAGTGACCACACACTGTACGTGATTTGAATTCTCCATGGCAGCACCTCATGACAAAGCCATAGATCAACACACGTTGACAATTATATATGTCAACTCTTTGGGAGGAGGTTAGTTGCGATTATTAAACCCGGTCAGTTTGAGGGTTGAAGAGACAGCAAAAGAACGGAATACACAATACGCAAAACTTGTGGCAATGCATGACAAATAGAAAATTTTCCTTCTCTTAGTGTTATTAATCGACAATTACCCATATGTTTAAAAATAGTTGATGTCATCATTTAAAGCAATAATATTGAATGAATTTGTATAGAAAACATCTAAGTCACAAGAATTGATATGGTTGAAAATGGATTAGAAAGTTGGGATATATGGATATATCATAAAATTTTCAGTAGCAAGGATCCATACCAAAAAATGATGAAAGTGATTTGTGTCTGTAGAAAATTTCTACCTATTCATTATATGGAGAAACCCCTATTGTTGTTAATGTTGTTCTGTATGAAATTTGGAAAACTAATTTTAAAAAATAGGTCCTAGGGTTCCACTTCTGCCGGTGGCAGAATTTTCGACACTAGCTGCAAAGCTAGGTTGAATTCAGCTCATGTTTGGAGATGTATTTGTCTTCGGGGAGTACTTTACATGAAGACACAGCAACATTTTCATATTTTCTCAAAAAAAGCTCCATTGTTTTAAATTTATTTTTCTCTGATAGAGCGAAATACGCTTAAAGAAGTGGCGAAGTATGTTGTATATTTGTTGAATGTTCAGAAGTTTTGAGCTAACGTCGCTTTATAGCGAGGTTTTTAAAATCGAATAGTGTTTTTAAATATAAATATTCGTGAGTGTATGCAAGATTTCTTTAGCGAATATATCCCTTCAGCATACACGCGCAGATATTGGTAAATATGAAACATTTCCATTACATTTTCAGAAAGGTGTTGAAATCTGAGTTCGTAGTGTATAGTGTTTGTATTGCGCCAGAATGATTGTTAAATGTTATCACGTGCGTCAACTGCTAAGGTCATTAGGTGCCTTAAGAGTAGTGCGTGTTTTGTTCGCGGGAAGTGGCGGTGATCTCTCTCTGGATGGCGCGATAAGGTGCCGACCTACTCTTTAGCTAGCGGGATTTTCAAAAAATCAGGTATCTCCCACCAACGGGGCACCCCTCCCCCAGCCGGGACAATATCTAATCTTGTGGGTGATCTGGGCTGTCCGGGTGACGCCGCGTCGAAGGCTGTGTTGCCGACGTTTCGACCATCCTGTCGTGGTCTTCCTCAGGGCTGGTATGCCTGAGGAAGACCACGACAGGATGGTCGAAACGTCGGCAACACAGCCTTCGACGCGGCGTCACCCGGACAGCCCAGATCACCCACATGACTCTGGCCGCGGAAGCCTACGACTTCAATATCTAATCTTGTTACTGGCATTTAGGTATCTGCGATGGTGAAGGGCATATAAGTGTATATGTAATGGGAGTGGATAGAACAATGAAGGGGAGGGAAAGATCGTGCGCCGTGCGAGGCCCTTCTCTTGGGGTACCGCCCCATCATTCGCCTGGTGTTGGTGCTGGTAAAACCACGGAAAACTACCGATCATAGCAACAGGCTCCGAGAATTCTCTTCCAGACAGCGGCTGAATTTGACCTAGCTATTTAGCTAGTGTCGATAATCCAACTCTGCCCCGTCGGGACTCGAATCTAGGACATCCCGGCTAGAAAAACTGCAGTGATATCAATTGATGCTCTCAGCCACATAGTCCATTAAAACGCAAACAGAAAATGAAAGACAAATAGGTGATATCCAAGCTCATCCTAAACGTTTTTAGTGCTTAGTTAATGATATTATAAGCTGACTACTTTCTCGCGATATTTGAGGAGCCTAATTCTGTGCGCTTCATGAGCAAATAAAATTAGATTGAGGCAAGAACAAATGCCATCTTTTCGCATCATTATGTTTTATCAGTGCTCTCCCAAGAATTCTAGTTGAGATGTTCGAAACCTTAAAATATTACTACAGCTTTCATCTTATCCTTAAATTAAATAGGCCTTAACAGTATCCTTAAAGTCAATCCCCACTCAGCAACCACCGTTATATTATGAACCTCAGTTGTATCTGTGCATACATTTTCCATCAGAATTGCGTAGAACAGAGCATTTCGTTTGACATTCCGTTTTGCATGCAGCATTTCACGCTGAATAACATTACATGAACCGCTAGTATGTCGAAACTTACATTCAGATAAAATAGAATCACAAACATTCCGACCTCATTTTCTAAATGATCAGACTTTGCTAGTAGTGGATCTCATATCAGCGAGGCTAATCCTCAAACACGTTCCATCCCAGAGTTATTAACATGTCGCGAGCTTGGTTTGACAAGGTTGTAACTGACAAAATTAGAAAACTGAGGTTATGTGATCGTAGCCTTTCTTTCAATTAGCTATTTATAGAGGACATAGAGTTTCTGTTTTATGTTGACAAAGTTACAATTAAATTACTACAACATTACTGTGGAGTAATGACACTAGCAGTGTGCTATGTTCTATCTGCAACGCAATTGGTTATTTGACAATGTTTTGGCTGTTAATCACAGCTTAAATTTCTTGTGTTTTGTACCGTTGGCGTCTTCTCAGTGCAAGAAACTTAGTTCTTATTCATTGCTGTGGCACTTAATGACTTGAGTTTTGTTCGGTTTGTAAGAGTGAGTCTTATAATTCATGAGTGAAAGTACTTCTGAACAATATGGAACAGTGATTCAGTTGTTTTCATACCACCTAGATGTTCCCAAGCAACCAAGAGTGTTGAATATATTGTGGATGAAAGATAAGTAATTTTATTATTCAGTAATAAATTTAATTACGTCTAAATTATATTGGGTCCAAAAGGAAACAGCAAGGTAATATAAAAATAATTGTCCCTAATAGCCATAAAGATATCATACCGCATTCCAGAATTTTAGTTGTTATTTATAGAAATCTCAATTATGAGCTCTTTTTATCATAACACTTAATATTATAATATTTTATTTAAAATGTTGTATAAACAAAGTATTTTCGACCGATTTATAAACAAAGTATTAGACTGACCGAAAAGTATATCTAATGGACCTCCACATTCACTTATGTTGCTTGAGATATAAGAGGAAGAAAGAAAAAATAGTAAAAGTTTCATTTTCCTCCGCTAGATAAGATAAGATTCCATTCCTGAGTGAACATAATTTAACATCATGCTATGAAATTACGAATCACATATGATTCGCAATATGGCCAGGGTTTACGATAGGCCGTTTCGAAAATGACATGTTTTCTTCCTTGCTGGTCCTGATTTTATTTAATTTAATTTATTTTTGTCAAAAAAAGAGTAAACATTTTTTGTGACATATGTTAGTGAAGAATAATCTGCGAACCATTTCTTCAGATCCAAAATCGCTTCACTACCCTTTCACTAATTTAATGATTAATAAAAGTTAGAACAAGATAGGTTAATCTTTAATCAAGACTGACGGTGCCTGATAGTTCTATGAGGATCATATTTTGGTGTAATTGTAGCATTTTTTCTTCAAACGGGTCTCTTCTTTGAAGCTCAGTAAAATGCATATCTCTTCTTAGGTGTATATAATTTTTAATTAGATAAATTTGTTTCTGTGAAAATGTGTTATCAGGTGAATATGTCGCGTAGTGTGATAGTTGCAGGAATAAATAGGATGTAGTTAGATCCAATTTCAAATTACTGTATACAATGTGATTCAAAACGTCACTGGTGTTCGCACCAATCGATTGTCAGAATTTTAAAATACAAATCGAGAGGTAAAAAAAAGCGAGTGTACAATATTTCACATGAAGTGACAAAAACAGTTGACTTTCTTTATGCTTTCTTAAATGTCTAACGAACTACGAGCTGCTGGCTTCGTTATTTTTAAGAAAAAGTCTTGCAAAATTGAGTACTTGCTTCTTCAAACGTCGTATGGAGAACATCACTGGACTCCGCCGAAAGGAATAACTGAAGAGGGAGAATCAGATTTGCAGACAGCCTGGAGAGAAACGGAGGAAGAAACTGGTTTGAATAAAAGTGATTTGCAACTTACAGACTTTTCAAAAACACTCCATTATGAGGTAAACGGAGTTCCCAAAACGGTAATTTACTGGTTGGCTGAACTCATAACAAACACACCAATCAAACTGTCTGAAGAACATCAAAATTTTAAGTGGCTACCCTTCACAGAAGCTTGCAATACTGCTCGCTATGTAGAATTGCAAGAACTGCTACAAGACTGCAATAAATATCTACATGCAAAATAATATGTATGACAGGTTTTAAAACTTCAGTCTATATTTGTCAATAAAGAACTATAAAAAGTTACATATTTGTTTTCTTTGAAGGTCAGAATTTTCTCCAGGGTAAAAAACTAAACTTTAAGTATTTCCGTAATGTGTATAAAACCAGATATACTGTGTAGCAGAAAATTCAGGTCGAGCTATATACATCTATTATAAGTTCATTAAACCGATTGTTTAAAACGTTATAAAGCTGGAAAAAGGATGTCCCATGATTGTCAGTAAACACTAAAAATCAGTATAGCTCTGCCATATAATCAGGAATGATGTGCATTTTGGTTTGTAGCAGTTATTATAGTGCCCATTGCCCAATCCTGCCATTTCCTTTTCAACTGAATACAATTACTTGTGCTTTCGCAATGATATAGCAAGGACTAATACTTTGATCGAGTTGGTGTGAGTCATATTTCACCCCATTGTGAAAACTTAAGTGAATTACAGTAGAGAAAAAATGTTCCAAATCTCGTAGACTTCATCTTGTTGCATCCATTGTTATAGTATTCTGATAATTTTAATGAAGAAGAGAAAACACGTTTCTTGCCTTTGAAAAAAAGGAGACGAAAATGACACAGAAAAAATACTACACAAAAAATTAATTGATCAGTACTAGGGAAATTTTATAAAAGAAAAAACTTTTTGAGGCTCACCCTGCTGTTGCTGAACTATTTTATTAACATTTTAAATTTCTAGATGGATGCATAGATTTAAAGATAAGTGCAAACCCCGAAACTTCTCGGAAGCTGATCGTTACAATCAGATTCAATACACGAGACGCTAGGTATGAATATTTGTTCAATGATCTGCAAAATAATAGGAATATAATAGTTTAAGGCAATTACATATTTTAATTTGGGGGATATATTTTTTTAGGCTCGAGTAATATTTTCAGTACTTTCTGGAAAATAGCTTCTTTTTTCTGAAATAGAAAAATTGCATTAACTAATGATGCTTTTAGCACGTACTTTATCGCACTTAGTAACGATTACGTAATATTATAATACCTCAATTCCTATCCTTATTAACACATTACAGTCATCGCTTGTAAATCTTATTATAAATCGTAGAACCTTAAGAGCAAAGACAATTCTTTTAAGGCTTATATATCAAAACTAATCAGAAAATTTAAGGCGCATTGTAACTTAAACTAGTGGTATTACAACAGCACATACTGTCTTGAACTATCTCTAAAAATAGCCATTTTCGATAATTGAGGGAGTTCAACGAAACTTAGACTTGTGCCATTCGTTTAAGCGTTCCTTGTACTACCCGTGGAAATGAAGAAATATGTTAGAGCGGTTTATGAGAATAGTTGTTTTCTATAAATTGCATTTTAAAACATTTGTTCATTACCTTTTTCAAAGATCCAAGTTTAATCATAGATAAACTTAATAACAATGCATTTGCTTTGCTCATTTCGCAGCAGTGAAGTTGTTTTGGTAGGTTTACGTCTTGAGTTGAATTAATTTATGCAGATGATCTTCTCCCCATATGTTACATACAGTTTGTACTGGGTTTTGAGTAAATAAATCTAAATCTAAATTCAATATTCGACAAGCTTATATGCCAAACAATTCGCTCATTGTTTTAACAACGCATCGCTGGCAACAACGCAATGCAACGCAACACTGCTTCATGCTTAACAATGCTTAGCAGTATCGACATCTTTTACTGCCACCGCCACCGCTGTGTCGTACAAATTGTATTATTAACTTCTGTTTTTTAAGTCTAAAATACACTTTAACTGACGAATTTGTGTTGATATAAATCACATGTTTTACTGTCATTTCTGTATTAGAGAAAAGCGGGCTTATAAATTGAATACAAATATTGCTTTCATTAACTACTCAGAAACCAAGTTTGCAAATTCAAATCTCACATCCATTTTTCTGAAGTACGTTTTTCTGGAAAATTCTGAAAAATAAAGCGGAGAAGCATGTTTACCGCCCATGTTAAATTTGCCACTATTCATGTGCATTTTTTAGAAAATGGTTAACTAGCAAATTTTGATATTTTGCACACTTCAAGATACAGCATTTGCTATTTTTTACTGTTGTTTGAGTTGATTAAAAAAATGAATATTTTTATTTCAATTATAACTTTTCCCTATTTTTCGGCAGTTTTGGACATACATATTTTTATTACTGAATAACGTTTACGTAAATATTTCAATTTGTTGGCAACACTATAACGAATTATCCTGTAAATTCTAAAAATTTCGAATAAATGTTCCTGAGAAAAGGCACATTAATTTCAAAATAAGTATATTTTCGCCAAACACCATTTGAAAAACCGCCTTCAGTTGCCACTGATCTACAAGAACATTCCTACTCCATACTCTGGAACACTATTTCCGACGGAAAAGATCTACGCTACCAATATATGAATAAGAGCATGTTTCATTAACTCATTAACAACTCATCATGCGTTCAAAATTACGAAAAAAGCCCTATCGTCGCAGTGTCAAAAAGGGGGCGTGACTCATGCCCACTGGGACATGTACATATGAATTAAAGGGTCTTCTAGGCGTCCTAGAAGAAAAAATGTTGATGTATTTGGAAAGAACAACGTTTCAACTAGTCAAGGTTGTTTGGTCAAAAACGAAAATCGATCATTTGACCCATTTCAGGGTATCACCTCCCCTTAAGTTGCAATATAAATGCCAACTACGTAAACGTTTGAAATGTTGCGAGAAAGTACGTGCTGTGGTAGCACTCCTAGTTTACCATGTAATCCAAATTGAACGATGATTAGCTGGTTGATTCACTCGAACACACAATCTGAGCGTTCCATTCGACTCGCAAAATGGGATCCTGGCACCGTCCCGCCGTGTCCTTCACACCGCGCGCTCTCGCACGGCCGGGCCCGCCCCGCGCACGCGCTGCATTCCATCACGCGGGGGCGTCGCGGGGCGCAGATAGCGCGAATCGGAGGCGACGGGCATCCGCCCGCCCGCCCACCCGCTCAGTACCGCCCATTCACCGCACAGACAAAGCTACCCAGATACCCCGCGTCGTGCTGAATTTCGGAGATCGTACAATGGTCCTTCTCTACCCCACGTCCTCGCCCCTCTCTCGTTTTCCCTGCTTCTCTACTCGGTTCCCGCCGCTTCCCTTTCGCACTGCGCTTCCACTTCATCTCGCTTTCCTCACACTATTCGTCGTCCAATCTGTTTATGCCTCGCTTTTTAACCGACAACATTAATTAAACATTTTCTGACATTGTGTTGCCTTCTCATCTCTTGTACCACTTATCTGTCAACCCATTGCCCACTTCTTGTTTACACGCCGCCCCCCGCCCCCTGGGTGCTATTGGCCTGGAGCAAGCGGAGGGCCTTTACGAAGAGAGCACGAAATATTGCAAAGAAGGGGAAAGAATATTTCGAACGTGACGTGATTACAAATATGGCGAGGACCTCCATCTATCTACACGTCAGCTTGCAGGGTTTCTTCACCCAGGCGGTGCACCAGGGAGCACCTTTCCACCCGGAACAAGACTCAGCTCCCGACCGGCCTCCCAACCTCTACGATAGTAGTGTAGTCCAGTAAGTGTGTCTCAGTAAGAAGTGAGGGTAGGACAAGGAACAGGAAGGAAAGATCGCGCGCAGTCCGTGGCCTGCTTGTTAGGGTTCTAAAACGGTATTCGCCTGGTGCTGAGCAAAGAACCCACGGAAAACTATCGATCAGAACAGCCGCCCGCTAGAATTCTCCACCAAACATTTGATCAAGCTCGAGCCGAAATAGATCAAGAGACGTGCATTTCCCCATTCCCTACATTCCCCTCCCTCACACTCTCTACCCCCACCGAGGCGGTGCGCCCGGGCCGCCCCTCTGGGTGCAATTGGCGGAGCAGCGCGAGGGGGTCCCACCCGGCCCGCGCCCCCCTATAGAAACGCCGCGCGCTCCCCGCTAATTGCGAGAAACGGATGCGTAAACGGCGTTAAGCGGTGCGGTGGAGTTCACTGTCACTATGCCTCGCGCAGGCGATATTCACTTAGCGGAGAGCGCGCAAGCCTCTATTGCGTTCCGTATTATACTACGACTCCAGCGAAGCACTTCACACGCAAGGGACTTGAGAACGACGTGAGATCGCTTTCATGTGGTTTGGATGCTCATCTACTGCTTAATTTATAAAAACGTTGTTTCCTAACAATAGTCCGTGGAAGAAAAGTGAAGTCATAAACCTTCATTTCGAATTAATGAAATTATGATAAGTGGTAGTACTGTCAGTTAGAGTATATTCCCTTATATTATATCCTTTTGCGGTATTTATGGAACAGCATTCGTTAACTATAATTGTCATGTAGGTTGTAATAATTGTTTTATGTCAATCATCAAACATTGCTCTTATAAATAGAGCGTAAGTTGCCATTAAATCTCCAGAAATATAAATCAATAATACAAAAATTGTAACAATTTAATCCAATAGTTAAAGAATTTCAGTTTTTACTTTCTCGTATACGTAATGTAGAAAAAGTTGCGTAATACTGTGGAAAATCGATTTCGAAATATAGTTTTCGGGGTGCCGTGAAATAGAAATATTCCTTTTCAACAAGTCTCTGCGTCTGCTCATTCGTCCGTCTCTCAACAACGCTAGCATCTAAACTATTTGTAGGATTTTGGCCCAAATGAATATATCTGGACCGATATGGATCCCTACTTCGAATACAATTCTTTGAATTTTAGAAGTTCATGACTTGTAACTCCTGGGAGATTTTTAACATTTTCTCAAAAACTCTGCAGTTTTTCTAAAATTTCTTATAATAATATTCTTAATTACACCTACAAAGATGGCATAGATCCTATTTCATTTTTAACTTTCAATTTTTCGAAAATCACAGAAATTTGAAATTTGTTTGACCTTCTCGTACAACATTATTGAAAACAATATTTTTCTTCAAATGACAGTTTCCTATGCATTGTTTAAAAATTCTAGTAGTAGTTGCCATATTTCGAGTAAAATATGGAATATTTAATCAAGATTTCTCCAAAACAATTTCAATTTTTTTAAACCTTTGGCACAAATTGTGCTAAAAGGACTTAATAACAGGTCAAAAACCCGTATGTTTCTTCCAATAATTAGAGGCCTACCGTAAAACAGGATGCAACATCTCTTTAAAGCGTCAATTCTTATACTCCTACTTGCATGCTTTCCGGACAATTGAGAAGAAATTAGTGACGTACATAGAGTGATTCCGTCAGATTTTGGCCATAGAAAGATGTTATCAGGGAAAATAGAACTCAGAAGATTACTGTTGGCCAGATTTTGGCCATAGAAAGATGTTATCAGGGAAAATAGAACTCAGAAGATTACTGTTGGCTAGCAGCGAGGGAAACACCATCCTCATTATAACAACGGAAGAGGACCAAAAGATCCTTGCAGTAAAGTAAGTTTTCAGTAATATGTAATTTTAATGTTTCCATGATTCACTAAAATGTATTCATCGCTGTCATAAGCGAAGTTAAAGACGTATGAAGATTCATAATTCCATGTTCTGCAAGAATCACCTACGTGCATCCTGGAACCAGAAAATAGAAGAATATATATATATATATATATATATATATATATATATATATATATATATATATATATATATATACATATATATATATATATATATATATATATATATATATATATATATATTGTATAATATTCAGTGAAAATACTCTTATTCTGATGTAGGCAAGTGAAATTAATTATTATTTTGTTTGTATATTTTCTGAATGTATCACTACGAATGAATTTGAATAACTCACAGAATCTCAGACACTGGCTCATTCATAATGCTTCAACTACAGAAGATGGTAGAATAAAATTAAATAAAAATCTTTATATTCTTCTTCTACAATGCATAAAGTATTGAATAAGTATAATAATAAAATATGAAAGCATGCATGTATCAAATAACACGCTAAAATTTGAAATAAATCATCTTCAATGTAAAGTATTTCTGAGTGATTCACAATTTTTGTCGCTAATGGTATCCCATGTTCTCTATGATACTCGCGTTATTGTTAAAACGTGCAGCTTTAATTTTGCAACCAGCGCTTCTTGAATATTCTAGAACCAATACTGCATCTATAAGGAACGGCAGTTCACAAACGACAATAACTTGCAACTGAGAGGTTGGACGTGTTAAACTTTGAACTTTTATAAAATTCAAATTATGATCTCTATCTTCCTCATTAAATAAAAGTCGCGATTCCGTCAATAAATAGGTCATACATTATGCATTTCCAAATCAAATATTTAAAGAAGAAATTTTCGCAAAAAAAGCAAACAAAAACAAAAAACAAACAAACTAGGGGCTCAAATGAATAAAATGTTGACAGTTCACCTGAAGGATTATTCATTACCCATCCAGTAGGTGCGTAGCCGCTGAGGGTGTTGCGTGGTAGTGTTTTTTTGTTTTTCTAAGGTCTGAATTGCAGTCGGTGCGCTCGAATTCGAGGGTGCTTTTTGCTGGAATTGTCTAGCCGGTTGCATCGTCCATTGTTGCATCTTGCCAAGGGTCACTCGTTTAATGAATAGTATTTCAGGGGGTAGCCTTCGTCCTGCACACGCGCGTTCATAGAAGTGAAATTTCCTTCTTATAAAAGATAATTTCACGAATTCACGCATACAAATTGCATACATTACATAACAGAGAATATTAAATTAAAACACCTCAGCACAGTTTTATATCATATTCTTTTGATCATGTTACCCATTTCTTTAGAGAGACATTCACTCAGAAAGCACGTCAGTATACCTTTATTTCGTGGTTTGTTATACATTATATTTTATAATTCTTATGAATTTTTGTTTATAATTAATTCCTTAGTTTTTAAAGACAAGATAGATACGTAAATAGTAAGACAAGATATTCTAATAAAGATAAATGAAATTACAATTTATTGTGCAAAAACAAAGTTAAAAGTAGAAAGACTTCATCAGTATCATTTAGATTACCTCCATTAAAATATTTTTGTATCTAGTTTAAAATTTCATAGCGAAAATATTTTATATTTCAATAGAGTCGTGGTATATTTGTTCAAAATATTGATAAAATACATTTAATTAAATTTCTTAGGATTCCAGTTAATATCTCTTGTCTTCCAAAATTCTAAAAATGTGTAGTTAATAGATTCAGCACTGAGTGTTGCACGTGCTTGCCAATGGCCCCCAGGTCTACATAATATATGTAGAAACATGCCCTCAGAACGGTCAAGGAGAATTATGGATACGACAAGTGTAAACCTACGTATCATGTGAACATAATGTACGTGGACGGAATGTGAACATAAAAGGTACATCACAAGCCTATAATGCGTGCATAAAAAAGTAACGTTAGATCTCTATAGCGGCGATTCGTATTCACTAGCGCTCTTTCAGGACCGGAGCGGGCGCCGAGCGCCGCGTAGAAGCGAGCGTCCTCTGGGCGTGGTGGGGGTGGCGGAGGGGAGGGGGCTACTTGAGGCGGCGGCAATGAAGGCAGAGGAGGAAGCGGCGAAGGCGGTGGAGTAGGAGAATGCAGAGCAGGCGAAGGCGGAGGGAACGGCGGAGGCGGTGGGGACGGAGGGGTGGAGTCGGAGGGGTCAGATGATGCGGCGGCAGAGGCAGAGGAGGAAGCGGCTGGAGAAGGAGGAGGCAAAGGAGGACAGGAGATGGAGACGGCAATGAAAGTGAAGCCGCAGGTGGCGGGGAAGGAGCCGTCGGTCCAAGAGGGTAAGGTGGAAGAGAAGGCGAAGAAGGAGGCGGAGGAAGTGAAGTAGGAAGAGGCAAAAGATACGGCGGTGGTGGAGGTTAATGCGTGGGGAGGGGAAGCCCAAAAAGGCGATCGAGCAAGAAGGGGAGGTTCAAGAGAAAGCGGAAGAGGAAGTAGGAGGAGGCAAAGTAGGAAGTAGAGACGGGAACGGAAGCAAAACTGGAGGTCAAAGAGGTGGCGGGGGAGACGGATGGGATACCGAGGCGATGGAGCAAGAGGTGAGGTGGAAGACAAGGTAGAGCAGGAGGTAAAGTAGAAGGAGGCGGAGGCGGAGGCTGTGGCGGCGGTGGAGTGGGAACGGAATCCTTTAAAGAGGCGCCCTTGGAAGCAGAGGTGGTGGACGCGACAGAGCAAGGTGGAGGATGTGGAAGTGTAGCAGAGGAGAAGGGGACGGCGGTGTCGGGTCGGAAACGGAGACAGTAGATAAGGCGGTGGCGCACACTGGGGCCAGAGAGGGGAAAAGTTGGCAAAAAGTATTTTTAAGTGTTTTTCGTGATTTTTGGAAATAAAAATAATTATTAAATATTGACTTATTGAATTGTTTTAACGTTCAAATATTTAATTATATAACCTTAGAATCAGAACTTTCATCATGTGACTTCTTCCAGAACTGAATTTCTTCTTGAAGGCAATAACGTTGGTGTAACTTCTAGGTCATACACCTTTGTTACAATTTTCTCTTTTCCATTTCTAAAATCAGTTGGTCAGATGCAATTAACACCCAGCGAAGCACTTCCTTCTTAGTTTGCTCTCTGGATATTTTTCTGGTGAAATTTCTCTATATTTTTTTTCTTTTCAGTGTGTTAAAGAACATCACACAGATCCCTCCTTGTTAATAAAGAGCTCCCAGTACCAGATCATGAACGAAGAATAAGAAAACTGAATATTGTAGGTAGAAATGCTAACAAAACTAGATGTGCATAATTATTAAGAAAGTACCTTAACGCAAAATGAGACAAACATCGGCAAAATTTGATTAATGTTTAGAAAACTAGATGAATTTTATAATGAGATTCAAAGAGAACTAAAAGACAATATGAAAAATCGTATTTAAAAATTTCATTTCGTTGTAACACGTGAATTTTCTACTTGGAATTACCAAACTATTATTTAAGGAATATGTTTTTCAGTAAGGACACCTCTCAAAGTATCATATCCATAGCACATACCATTCTGCTGCTCGAGGGAGCAAAACTATTTATATCGAAAAGCACACCTCTCTTCTTAATGCGAGAGCAAAGAAGTGCGCCGCGCGACACTTGTGCAAGTTCAAACTTGCCCCGAAAGGAGTGACGTAATTCCCCATTCCTTCCCTGATCGGGGAACGATGAAGGAGATATTTTGCAATCCCTTTCATGTGAAGTCGAGCTTCTGAAGCATATTTTGTTGCCAACATTCCGCTCTCCCGGCCCCACTGTGCGTTGGTGGCGTTTGCAAAGGCGGCGGCGGCGGCGTGGGGGGAAGGCGCGTGTGAGTGTGTGTTAGGGTGCGGGTCAGGTCCAGGGCGCAGCGGCGGCGTGGGATGCATTCCGCCCGAGTTTTCGCTTCTCGCGTCGAGGAGCGTGAGGAGGTGAAGGAGAGCCGCGGCCCTCTGGAGGTGCGAGACCCGCCGACGGGAAAAGGAGACTTTCGCACTTGCCCAGTGGAGGGGAGGGGAGGGGGAAGGGCGGAGGGGAAGAGCTTGATGGCCCGGTCCGCTAGCGCGACGCGATTTTTTTTGCCTGGGTCGTTTTCGACTTCTGCACCCGTCGGGGGGAAAAGGATTCCTTTCGGTTCGAAGATTTCAGTGGAGAGACGTTCGTTTTTGGACCGATTTGATACAAACTCTGACATTTGCCTGTGACTACCAGACACTTAAAAGTTCTTGAAGATCTTCTACAAGTAAAATTCTATATTTTATTTCCCAATTGTAAAAATAGTAAATTTTAGGCAATTAAAGGGCAGATATTCATGCATATAAAATCTTTCGAAGTTTTCCGTGTTGTAGTTCTCTTCAATACGTGTTGTAATTCTCTTGAATTTTTACGAATTACAATGTAATTTTTTAACAACTGCCATATACAACTACCAGATATTAGATTTTTCCAACAAGTGAAATGAATTTCATGTAAAATCTAAGTAGAAACTTGTCTTATTAATGTATGCACCTAAATTCCATGCACAGTTTTATTTCTAAATCGTCAAGAACAACGATGTACAAAATACACAGAAAACTCTTTTACGTCATCAGTGTAGTAGTTTAATTGATACAATACATTTTTATAACTCTATGACTAACTTAGGTAGCTGAAATTGTGCGAACATTCCGCACTGAGAAAACATGTTCTAAATGTCAAAACACCTTCATATTGGATTTGCAAATTCGAATGGTCTATCCTTCAACTGTAGTTTAAAATATTCTAGGCCCAACATGATGACCCTATTGACGCTTCAATTTTATTTTACACAAATTTCGTGTTTTCTCCTCAATCCTCGCTAATGTATGCTGCAGAATGAAATTATCCAGAAGAGTCAAACGTCCAGAAAATAATTGAAAAATGTATCAGTTTATGGATGGGAGGAACTGGAAGTGACATGACTCCTATTCACTTCCCGCCCGAATTTTTCATGCAACATCCCGCACGTGTTCCTCACACTTTCTCCGCGTGTTAACCAGCGTGTTTCGAGAAGGCAGTTCGTTGCAAGTGGGCGAGGGACCTGGGTTTCACGAAAGCATGCGGTTTCAAGCGCCAACGCTGCAGCGTTGGATGTTTCTTGCAACAGGTTCTCTGAT
Source organism: Gryllus longicercus (assembly GCA_038098605.1). Lineage (NCBI taxonomy): Eukaryota > Metazoa > Arthropoda > Insecta > Orthoptera > Gryllidae > Gryllus > Gryllus longicercus. The sequence goes on from JAZDUA010000139.1 coordinate 2,294,191, forward strand.
GTTCGTGGTATTTGCAATATAAAATTAAAGTTATCTCCTCAATAAAGTCTTGTAAAATACAACATTCTTTAGTACATGTAAAATATTTCTCTTCCAATATCCTCTTCGCCAAAAGTCCAGTCAGTTAATAATCAAAGGCAAATAATGGGCTCACTATAAAAATCTCCCTTGTGTCATTCATCTTCGAGACTTAATTCTGAACGACATGAAGCACGTTGTTGGGGTTTTTCTCTTCTCCATATAGTGAATACGTAGAACTTTTCTAACATTAATACAACCACGTCCCACACATACCTAATTTTTGGCGTGCATTCTTGCTGCTCGAACTTTTAAGATATGTTCCCATATTCCAAGCCATTTTTCAAATATTGATTCTTGTGACTTGGATGTTGACTGTATAGATCTTTAACTGGACTTTTTTACTTTCTCGGCTTACTTTAAAAGATGAAATGGAGTTGTAATCTTCCGCCGGAAAACGGCGAATTTGCGACAGAAAAGAAACCTTATACCCGAGTCCTGACAACGAAAAGGTGGATAAATCTTATTCCTGTATATAGTAACTTACTTCCTTTAACACGTTGTGCAGTCAGAATTCATGGTTTGTGGGTCTTTGATACCGAAAACTTGGTTGACGACAAAACGACTGTCAGTTCGTCTGTGGGCAACATAAACTCCAAAACCGTGTAGATGAGTTTCACCAAAATTGATATTTCTATCACGTATGTCTCATTTTCGTTTAACTCTCTGAATTTTTGAAAATTGCAAAATTCAGAAATAATGCGAAAAATTATATGATGTTGTAGCAGCTCGATTGAAATATGAGTAAGTGTTGAGTGGACATGAATAAGGGGAAAGGTTTTGGTATTCCAAGCATTCCCACTATTATTGTATTGGCCTCCTCCTGGAGGTTGAGTGGAAATTTCTTCTGTCATTCTGGATAACCAGTCACTCTGTACAATCTGTTCAATTATCGCTGCAATACATCTGTTAAATCATTTTGTACACGCATAATTTCAAGTAGTAAATTTAAGCTTCAACGTGTTATAAGCCAAATTTAAGAATTCTACTTTAGTGAAATAAAGGATTCGCAAACTTTTGAAATGAAATCGTACAACCTAAAACATGATTAAAAGTGGCATTTAAAAAATATTTCTTAGCAAAGTAAATCGCCGAGAACATATTTTCCCGCAAATGTACACGTCAAGATTCTGTAACATTACTGCACGTTATCTGTAACACTATCAACTGTAACATTCTCTACGTTGATCCGTGGCATACCTACCTCTGGTCCTTTTAGTATCGCGGTGAAGCAGAAATGAGCATTCAAATTCTGTTGCTACTCCCGCAAGCCAATACCATTAGCCCGAACGTTTGTTGGGAAATTACTCTTTAACATCGTTGTGCTACAATTCATCTCCGAAATGATAAAGAAACAGTGGACTGGTAGTGAACAGTTTAGGTCTTTCGCTGAGAAGAGCATTGTTCTGGAGCGTTCGGATATATATTGAAGTGTCAAAAAACTGGCAGAGCCATGCATATTGAAATAAGGAGTTCTGAAAACCATTAGAATACGGCGATCCGGCCGGCAACGACTGTATAAGACAGCCAGAGTCTGGCACAGTTGTTAGATCGGTTACTGCTGCTACAATGGCAGGTTATCACGACTTAAGTGAGTTTGAACGCGTTATAGTCGGCGCATGAGGAATAGGAAGCGAGAGATGAGGAATAGCATCTCCGAGGTCGAGGTCTTAATGGGATGATTTCAATTCACTCATTCCGCGAGGATGAATTGGTTGAAGATTAATGGGATGAAATGGCTAGTTTTAATAGCCTTTGGCATATTAGCATATACTCACTCTCAAGGTAGGCCAAGGAAATTGTTTTGGTTAGCGCTTATATTAATTGATAGCCGTTAGATACCTCAATGTACATTGACCGATATTGATCACGATCTATATCAGCGCTATAGATCGAGAAATAGCGCTCCAAGGTTGCATCTGACTTACACACCGGGATGAGGGAGACCGTAGAGATACATAGATATAAAGAAGGAACGCATATATAGAGGAATGGATCTAGAAGTTCTTTGATTCAATGAGTGAAAGACAAAGTGCAATATCGACTACTTCCGATGTTGTTTCAACCGTTTTCGAAACACACATCAGTCAGTAGCAGCATTTCGTCTGAAAGAGATCGTGTATGTTTTTGTCCTTTTTCGTTGTAGTCCACTACGTCGCCGCGGAGTAAGTGGGCACAAGTCAGCAGCACGTTTCCTAGAGTGCCAGGCGAAGGCCCAAGGGAAGTAAAGGTTGCCTCAGCGACGGTGTTAAAGGCGCACGCTTTGTTGAAGTTTCGACTTTCGTTCGTAAACGTCTGATATGTAAAATGCCAACGATTTTCGCAATTGAAAGAAACACCTAGATAGGAAGCTAACGGTGTCCATTTAAGCTTTCGAGTGCATAGTGTAATTTGTTTTGGTGGTGTTTGTATTTGAGTTTATTTGTGTTTGCATTAAGTGCAGCAAACATGGCTTAGATAATCTGATACTATTACACTGCGAAAGTCAAGTTTTACCCACCTATTTTAGCGTTTGAATCATTTGCTACTGAAGTAATTTGAGCTTGTGTTCTAGGTTATTTCCTTACGCATAAAAAGAAATGTCCACTGCCCAGAGAAAGAGTCATATATGTGGTATTTGTGGTATGACATAGGCATAGAGTAAGAACGGCAGCGGAGAGAGGACGGAGCCATGATGGATCCCAGCCGATATCCCGTCTTCTAAGCAGAGGACCACGTTTTCTTCACACTTACCATAAATGAGCCGTTTGCGAGGAAACATGTAATAATTTAAGTTCATCTAGACAGCGTCTCAGTTTTGTGATGAGTATTTTGTGTGATGAGTACAGAGTACCTAGAAAGCCTTTCATCGAGTCCCTCTGACGAATGTCATAAGTTGTATTTTTTACCGTCATGTTCTAAATAGATTGTGCTGAAGTTTAAGATATGTTAATTTAACTGGTATTTTTCAGGTGGATTTCTCAGATTTGATTTTATTGTTGATTTATTTTATATTTTACTTTCCTGATTGTTCACTTCTTAATATAACTAGTTTATATCACTGACTATTTTACCTTTTTCTTCGTTTCTGGTAATTAAGATTTTTACCCAACGAAACTTTTATATAAATTAAATCACTCCATTATAAATATTTGTTCTTTGCAGTTTATCTCCAGACCCTAACAAATATTTTGCATCATGTCGTAATAAAAATGTTAATCATATAAAAAGAATAAATAGAATAACAATAAACTCTTATTGCATCTAATTGAAAAACGAAGAACAAAATTAATATTATAATACCGAAAGAGACAGTATATTAAAAAATGCGTTTATTAACTCCTTTTAATTCACTTGAGAATTAAACAGTTTTTCCGTTATTAACTGCAACGAAATAAATGTACTACATAGCTATAATGGACAAAAAATAATATCACTGGTTTGATTTTATCTATCGAAATCGATTTGCTCAACGAAAATGAAACTGCTAGTAGAACGTGTTTTCATTCAAATCTCAGCATTTCAAACAATAATTTCGTTTGCCGTTGTCGCGGTGCAGAAAGCAATAGCAAGTGAATTTCTATCATCTATTCTATGTTGCCTCCTGTCTCTTTGAGAGAAGTGATCCAACATTGATATCAATAGTTTCAGAATATAGATGTTTGTATAAAAGCATCCATGTTTTAAACATCGATTTACGGAAGCTGGTGTTTTTTTAACTTCGTTGATTTGGATTCGATATTTTTATTTAGGCGGCGTTTTACATTTGAATGAAATATTAATAAATAAATCAAGACATAATTTCCCTTATCAGTTGACTGAACTCCTCTATTCTTGAACCCTTAGGAGAAGGGTCTGTACAGGAAGAAATCTCATTTTCGGATTAAAGGAGTGAAGATTTTTCTAAGCGAGAAAAACGGCTACCGATCATAGCATTTGGTCTAGTAATAGAACGCTTCTTCTTTATTTGTTTTATATTTGAACGCTAGAATGGGGATTGACGTTGATCATTCCATAATCGCCAAGGTCGCCATTTGTGAGGATGAAATGGAATGAATTCCGCATTCCCTCTACAATAATTTTAATACGAACTAATGTATATTTTGAAATTTTCACACTCATGATATTTTATGCTCAGCTCAGCGCAAGGCTTTCCCGATAACTGTAGTCTCGTAATATTTTTATTGTTTGGATATTGGACGTTTTGAAGATTTCTATTATTTCTTGACTTCATTATCGCACGTAATGTGAAATTAATAAACATGATGAATTGTCAAATTAAATTTCCCTGTTCCAGCATTAATATGAGAGTTTACTAAGCCAGTTGTAAAACAATACGTTTTAAAATATCAATGACTTTATACTGCGATTTTTCTAACTTTCGCCTTCAATAATACGGTGGCATTAGGTCATTGTATTTCGCGTCTTTCTCGTCCATGCCGCCTGATGTCGCATGATCGCGACTGTATCCAGCACTGCTCTAGTGACGCGATCTTGCGACATCTAGTGGCACACCGGAAAAGTCACAAAAAAGCCTGTTATAATGCCGTCGTGAAGTAGGGCCTTGAGGGGGAGAGTTAGAAAAATCGCAGTGTAGGGCGAAGGATTATTAACGTGGATTTTAAATTTTAAACATTTGTTGTTTTGGTGGCGAAGTCGCATGTCTCCTCGCGAGAGTCCATTTGCAAATCACCCACAAGGGCGCGTGGGATAGGTTGCCCGCGGGCCTCATGAGGGGGGAGCAGAAGGCGGGACACCGGAAATGAAAAGGTCTTATTGCAGCCGCCCCGCGCCGGTACCCAGGATCTTGTATTTGTCTTGCGGCCGCCGCCTTCATTACCGAACTCTGGTGGTAGCGAACTGCGTGCTCATGGCCTCCTGGAACCCACAGCGACGCCTACAAATTACCTCTGGCAGCCCGACCACCTCGATCGCTCTGCACCACCCCACGCACCGGGGACATAGTACGAGAATGTGCATGTATGAATGCATGATGTGTGGCTCATTGATTATGATAATGTACGATGGTTTATATAGGGAAATTACACTAAGAAGGGACCAATTTTACAGGTCGAAAAACAAATGAAAGCCATGCTAGTTGATGACTTTGAAGTAAGTTGTAAGCAAGTGACACATCTGCATACGTACGCATTAACAAATTGGGCACTTAGACATAACCTACAGTTATTTTGCCAACCGCAACCTGACAGTAGCTGTCAATGCGGTCCCTCCTTAGCGTAATCTCTGTCTATATGACCATAATGGTACATTGTTTACGATTAGTGTTTTTGCGTGCGTCAAATATTACGATCATTAGCCCCGAAGGTGTAATGCGTATTATATCACGTAAGGTGGCAGTGTTTCTCATATATTACTAGAACGTGAGATGCGGCGCTGGCTAAACCTACATGACCGTTTGCGGAATGTTATATGTCCCCCCATGTTCACCACTCGATATTTTTATTTATTTACGTCAAAAACAGTTAAAAACTGTGTAACGTGCTATGGGCAGAATCAAAATTGAAGTTACATTTATGTCTAGAAGCAAAACGAGGAGCCATCTCAGAATTTGCTCAAGAATCAGGGGAACTGGATAAAAATGTGATCGAGATGGGGGTCATTGACCCAGAAGCTGAAGTACAATACTTGTTACAGGTTCTTTACAATTATACAATCCAAATGGTAAATAATACACTAAATGTAGTTGTTAAAATTAATATTACTTTCCTATTGTATACTCGGTATAGTCTCTAATTGTATAGAAACAGTTGTGCAGCAGAAAATATTTTACTTGGATCTTGAACTTTTGTATCGAATTTTTGTATCGTTTAATGTCATCTGGTAAGGTGTTGCTCAATAATGTACATGTATTGTGTGTCAATTTCTTGTAGTAAGCTGTTGATACTGTCACCTGATAAATATAATTACTACGTCTAGTGTTGTAGTTACAGATATCAGCGTTTGCTGAAAATATATTTCCGCCCTTGAGTAAAGCATTTTTAACGAAACCCACTGATTCATATGTCAAGAAACAAGGTAATGGTAAGATACCTATATTAATAAAGAGAGGCTTACAGAAGGGACAAACTCCTAGCTTGTAGCTTCTCTCCCGACATGTGTGGTACGTGCATTACGTACGAAGGTGTAAATGTAAGTGTAATTTTGTGTGTGTAAGAAGAGTGCTGCGGTAAAGGATGAGAAAGAAAACATCACGCGACCAACAGCCCCTATGGTACGGCCCCGCCACTCGCCTATCACTGAGCAGAGGAACCATGGAAAATCTACCTTTCGACTCTGTATCTCCATTCCTTACGTGAACTCTATTTGGGGTAATATTTGACCCCATGCCTTTTACCCAATAGTTTACCTGTGCTTCACATACGTATGCTATTTGTAATCATTAATTAAGAAAATTATACTATTTATTTGCTTCATTTACTACATCGTTATAAAAAACAAAGAATGATATTTCCAGAAATAACATTCTCCCATATCTTTAGGTGTCTACCAAAGGATGCCATAGGCAGGTGTCTACCATACCAGCATGGGAATGTTTGATGTAAAGCTGCTAACTTGTAATAAACAATTAAGCCAGATTTTCATTCAGATACAACACCATTTTATAAAACGGAAATGGACAAGTTTTTAGATTTTTTCATGTAATATCAACGTGTAATGAAAAACCTATTTGGTAGCTTTTCTGACCCCCGCCGCATTAAAAATCAAATTGCTTCAAACCAAGAAAACGAAAAAACTGAAAAGTTTACAAAACATGCAAAACTGGATATAAATTACATTTCGAAAAAGAGACGTTCATGTGAATAACGATCAAATCATCAAAACCCAATCACCAAATAAAACTACTTACAGCATGCTCGCCTTATGAACACAGTATCTAAAAGGTTTCTAAAAATCGTTTCCCACAAATTCCAATTATTCACCATAAAATTATTTTTCTACTCTGAATCCAATCAAACCTTCCTGGAAGGAATGTTGTTTGAAGTTCCACTTGCCAGATTCCGCGACGGAGCGAAACGAAAAGAAACGAAGCAAAACGCGCCGGGACCAGGCAAAAGCGCAGACGAGCAGCGCGGCGTCAAAAGACGTGCGCGCGAAAGCGATCTCACACGACCGACGCGCCCACACCGCACCTGCGCGCCCTCTGCAGGGGGCGGCGGCACACACGCGGCGGCTTCTGAAGAACGGCAACAAGGCCACAGCAGCGCCGCTCGCGCCCGGGATATTGGTTACAACATATCGCTGTTTGTTGCGCTTCAAACGCAGGGGAGCGACCGCGAATAACCTCCTGCGTGGCATGAAAGGAAAACGTATGTACCAATGATTTCATGCCGATGTTCTACAACGCTGATTGGGGTGGATAGAATACCGTTTGAGGACACAGGTATATAAAACACATTTTAATTAAACTACGTTTATACTTATATTGAAAAACAATATGTTGTCAGTATTTAAAAAAATTAAATCTTGAGAGTAATATTGGAATAGGAATGAAGACTGCAAAATCATGTCGATCCGTAAGCAAAACCGGCTAAGAAAACGTAGGAAAAACAAGCTTTTTTGAATTAATGTGTCTTATTACAATAATAATTTGAATAAAATAAATTGAACAGTATTGTGAGATTAAAGTTCAAACCTAATTGAAAGAATAAATGTAAATTGATGTTTTGTTAGCCGTTTCAATATGTGGTCTCTTGGTGTAAAAAGAAGAAGAAAAGTATAAAATATCCATGAAAATGCATTAAAAACACGATTCTTACTCACTGAGACAGAACTACTTTTCAATGCAATTCCAAAATATCGTCAGGTGAAATTGAATTATTTCACTTGAAGCACATAACCTAGCAATCGGGTTATTCAATGCAAAGAAAAAATGAAAGGTCTCGTATAAATTGACTGCCTCACTGAAAAGTAATTACGCAATGGATCAAAGCAGTTTCCAGTTTTGAAGTGGCAGTTTTAAACATCAATACTGACTAAAGATGCACAGTGTTTCTCTGTTCTTTACAACATCCGCTATTTCATATCGCGATGTTGAATAGACACATTCCATTACTTAGAGAAACTTGAGTTTTTACAAACCCATATGTATTTTTCCACTAGTAAACACAAAGTGTCCTGTTTCATGACAAAAGAGCTGAAGAAAATACTCAATTAAAATTTAATTATTTTTTACTGAAGGTTTTTTCTAAACATCCCATTAATTAGCAACAAAGGTTCTCTTATTGAACTCGATATATACCAGTACTACTTCAAACAAAGAAATCCCACAGATTATACAATGGCATTCCGAAAAACGTCAAAACAATAATCATTAAAAATAACAAACCAAACTAATTTTCAGTTTCATATTTATTATTAAAATCTCGTTGTCCCCTCACGTGCAATTCAAGCCAACACAACGCTCTCCCATTAATTCCGCTTTCGAACCATAATGTGAATGTTAAAACGAGCAACCGCATATCTCCGCTCTCCCAGAAACCTGCACGAAACCAGCTCCCTGTCATTTTCATTATTGTGCTTCTAATTAAATTAACGCCGAGCTGAAAGGGGGAAGGGGGAGAGGAGGGGAGGGGAAGAGAAGCGGCAACGTATGATCATCCGCAATGCGTGGGCAGGAGTGGGAGAATGGAAGGGGCGCGAATCTAACTAGCAGCCGCACTGCCCGTGTCGCCTCCCTTGCCTGTCCCAGGTGACCAGTCCGCACTAACCGACCAGCTCGCCCCCGACATGTCGACCACCGACCCGCACGCCGCCCCCACTGCCCCCGCCGCCCACGCTGCCCACGCCTCCCCCGTCCGCCGAACAACTCGTTCCGACCGATCAGTCCGCCCCAAATGACCTGCTCGCTCCCTCTCGATCTGCCCTCTCCAAACGACCGAACAACCCGCTTTGACGGTACAGTCCACTCCGAACGGCCAAACCAGCCCGACCAACCAGCCCGACCAACCAGCCCGACCAACCAGCCCGACCAACCAGCCCGACCAACCAGCCCGACCAACCAGCCCGACTAACCAGCCCGACTAACCAGCCCGACCAACCAGCCCGACCAACCAGCCCGACCAACCAGCCCGACCAACCAGCCCGACCAACCAGCCCGACCAACCAGCCCGACCAACCAGCCCGACCAACCAGCCCGACCAACCAGCCCGACCAACCAGCCCGACCAACCAGCCCGACCAACCAGCCCGACCAACCAGCCCGACCAACCAGCCCGACCAACCAGCCCGACCAACCAGCCCGACCAACCAGCCCGACCAACCAGCCCGACCAACCAGCCCGACCAACCAGCCCGACCAACCAGCCCGACCAACCAGCCCGACCAACCAGCCCGCACAACAGACATTGATTGTTCGTGTTTTCGGGCGCGTCAACTAATTTTGATGATTACTCCCATAAGTGTGGTGCATGTTTTATCACGGGAGGGACCATGTTCTTCAGTCACTGGATGGGAACTTTCGGCGCTGCCTTACACGTAGGCTTGTATGTTTTCCCCAACCAGGTATCATCAACCAGTGGGGCATTGCTCCAGTCGGGACAAGTTCTAAGTTTTCAGTCTGGTCAGTCATATTTTCCTTATCCAGTAATCTCCCACCAGCAGGACTCCACCCTAACCAGCACAAGCTCCACGCTCCTGTTTCCCGACATGTGTGGCATGAGTTTGTATAGGGAGAAGTTAGGACAAGAAAGAGGAAGAAAATATTGCATTCAGTCCGTTGCCTGTTTGCCAGGATACTGCTCTCGCTTTCACCTGGTGTTAATCGGAAAAACCATGGAAAACTACCGACCAGAGCAGCCGCTCGCTAGATTTCTCCTCCTGTCAGGGGCTTAATTCGACCTAGTGAACTTGCTAGTAACGGAACTTCCGACCGCCTCCGACCGCCTCCGACCGCCTCCGTAATAGACGAGAATAAAAATGGTCTTAGAATAATAATACATTTCTTACTCTAATAATGTGTTTATCAAATTTATTTCGTTTTTATTTATAGACGGTAATTATTTATAAATTTGAATACGTATATTTTCATATTATTGTTTCGAAAATTTACAGTTTGATTTCTTAATTTTTTGGCTCCTTGGACTTTGGGCCAAGGCCACTGCTCACTTTACATAAGAGTCAGTCACCAATTTCTTTTAATCGAACCTTCGTGTAAAGTGAACTCGTGAACGACGTGTACACGCACATGCCAGCAACAAAAAACTCGATCACAGCAGAACCAATAGTCACAAACGCCGAGATATCGAGCATACAGCACTGTGTAGGTTCCGTGCAGTAAACGAGACCCGAGAAAAAGTGGCTTCGGCGCAGTAACGTCTGTCGCACGCGGCAAATTGAGCGAAGCGACGCAGGATCTAGTTACGGTAATTAGGTCACAGTCTGCCCCCCCTTCCCCGCCCTTTGCGGCGTTTGCAGCGCTCAGCCGTCGCTCTCTGGCGCTGCGAATGCGGGAAGGGGCGGCGTCGGCGCCGCTGAGCCCTCGCGCACACCCTCGGAGCACCTGTTGGCTGAGCCAGCGCTCGCGACCGCTCGCGAAACAAAATAAACTAAAGGCGCGTTTACACGGAGAGAGTTTTCTCTCCTAACTTTCTTGAACTGGTTAGGAGACACGTGTAAACTCTCAGGAGAGCGATCTTCTCTCCGGAGGCATGACGTCACAAGAGATTTTCGAAGTCTCCGCAAGAGAGCAGTGTAAAGACTCTGGAATCGATGAGGAATCGTATCTCCTAGGAGATAAATAGTATTCAAAGAGAGTTGGAAGACTTTTTGCTCTCTTGGTATACGAATATTATGGTGTTCACGTGCTCGATTGGCCATTCTGCGTCTGTCTGTGTCTGTGCGGCGTTCCAACGTGGTCGGTGGATTTTTATTCTTTGTGGAAAATTATATACTGGGGAATTATAAATACAAATGACAACTGTATGTATCTCCTGTGGCCAAAAACCGCCGTACCGTCAAACCAAGTCTCTTTCCGAAATAAATTCTTTTCCACTTTTCTTGCTTTTTGATTGCGTGAGATACTTCCTAATAAAAAAATCAAATACTTCTGAAGTTACCTAGTTATTGTACATGAAATCATTATCGTTTATAATAATATTATTTTTATTACATCCTTTAATAAATTAAAACTTCAAATTACGGATCAGTTGTAAAAATGTGTTATATAAAACCATAATTAGGTGTTCTCTTTCATGTGCCTGCCCTAGGTGTAATGCCTCTTCTACCAAAATTAACAAATTTCAAATAATTCAAAATAATCTCCTTCGCAACATTTGATATCTTTCCTAGTTTATATCATAACACAAATTTACAGAGAACTTAAAACTGATTCTTTCAAATCGTTCATACTTAACTTCACTAAAAGTTTCTAAAACAAATTATCAACTTTACCCATTTTTCAAACCTTTACATTAGGTCAAAACTATTTCCCTCATCCTGGACTCCGACCACGTTTTCCAAAAAATATTTTTAATCGTCCGTAAATTAAAACTTGTTTCATTTTATTTTCTCTGAAAAAATGTAATGCAATTAAACAGGTAGCAAATAAATATTTTTTAAAAAAATCCTCTTCTTGCAATTCTGCCATTAAAGTTTTATAAACTCAGTTATTTTTCCAAGAAAACAAAATCACTCACTCTTGTCTCTTTCTTTTCCTCCGCTTCTTCAAAATTGTGAAAGTGCCACAGGCAGCTGAAACAGTTGTCACTATCACTCAAACTGCTCGCCGCTACTTATTCAAGATGGCTGCGCTGGAGAACATCGAGAGACATTTGTATCAAGTGTAAACAGCAAGGAGATCCTTTTCCGGAGATATCTCAGGAACCAACTTTCCCGTGTGGTAGGAGACTCGCGTTTCGGGAGGTATTTCGAACCGTGTAAAGCCGTCAGAGAGAGTTTATCTCCGTGACGTCATGAAGTTAGGAGACTTTGTCTCTTCGTGTAAACGCACCTTAAGGGTCCCATGAGAGCTGCCTATCGAGATTTTTTGATTGATTGATCGACTGATTTGATTGATCGATTGATTTGAATTGATCGATGGATTGAATTGATTGATTGATGGGATTGATAGGTTGATGGGATTGATAGGTTGATGGGATTGATCGGTTGATGGGATTGATCGGTTGATGGGATTGATCGGTTGATGGGATTGATCGGTTGATCGGTTGATTGATTGATTAAGTGATTTCGGGCGCGGCAACTGTCAACGGCAAAGGTCATTAGTCCCGTAAGTGAAGTGCATGTTTTCCTCGAGGTGTGGCGGTGCTCTTTCCGTGTAGGATGGCGAGATCTGGCGTCAACGTACACGTCGTCTCCGGAGTATTCCCCGACCTGCTACCTCCTACTAGCGGAACACAACTGGGACGAAGCTCTAAGCTCCCAACGGGTCTTCCGACATGTGTGATAGTGTAGTGCCTGAGTTTAGGTGTGTGGAAGTTAGGGTGATAATATGGCTGGGAAGAAGTAGGAAAGATCGCCTGCGGTCCGTGTCTCGTTTATTTGGCTTCTTCTTCGGCATTCACCGGGTGTTGATCGGAAAAAACTTACGATCAGAGCAGACGGTAGCTAGCTTTCTCCTGCAGACAGCGGCTGAATTCGTTCGAGATCACTAGTTGGTTGCAAAAATCAAGCATCGTCGGGATTCGAAACCAAGGACCTCCCCCGTTTAAGGCTCTGCAGTGACATCAATAGATGCTCTGCGCTACCTAAACCGGTGGCCTATGAGGAGATGGCCAATATATAAATCCTAAAAATAAATGCATCACTTTAAAAAATGATACGGGAAAATTACATCAAAATAAAGATAAAAATAATAATACAATGAAACTGCAAGAAGAAATCACAATAAATCTTCTTAAATGAGGTAACGGGACAAAACTGTAATGTGTGCGTGCCTTGGAGGTGAAGACGTTTGACACACACTTTTACACAACTGCTTATTGAGGTCTTTCGATTTTCATCAACAATTAATGGAGAAACGAGAACGAACGATACTGATACTAGACGTCTTAAAACCGGGCACCCTTTCCGTCGGCGGATGAGAAGCCAACGGCGAATAATGAATGCAGGTGGCGCCACCAGATCTCTGGATATCGTTAATTGCTCAAATATCGTAACAGTTATTTATGCACCAAGAGCATGATAAGGATTCTAAAGATCGAGTGGCGGCAAAAAACTCCGAGATCACTAGAACCAATTGACGACTGTGTTACATACAAAATTTTATTTTTACCCCTTTTTAATTATTCATATTTACTTAATACTAATTAACTATATTATATTTGACTCGATTTTTCTTTTTAAATTTCCCTCCTATAATTGCCAATACAGTGTATTGCGCGTTTAAGGATCTTTAATTACTTTACACAAACTTTAATACTCGTCATAACAATAGATTTTAGGAATCAAGGAATATATCAACAAATTTTAAACGTAACTTGCAAGAATCATATCTTCGAAAAACATTATTTATCATTTACTTCAAATGTGACCTCATGAATCGAAATCCATATAGCTTTAAATGAAAATACGCCGTGAAAATGTTCCAGAAGCCGTCTGAGTACCAGTCCATTATCGAAGGCCACAAACTGTAACACGGAGGCAATCGGAAACCCCGATGCGGTCCTTGGCCTCTCCCCTGGCGGTGGAGGAGGAGGAGGAGGGGTCGGTCCGAAAGCTTGTGAAAACACCGAAAGCGAGTTTAGCTCCTCCAAGTTCGGCTAACGCCCTCGAGGGTAGAAGTTGAGCAGGACAAGGGTCCGCGCGCAGAGGCAGGTTTCGGAGAAGGTCGTGGAGGAGGAGCAGGAGAAGGAAGGTGGAGGGGAGAGGGAAAGTGGGACGGACGGACGAGGCTAGCAATTACAATGTTGCGCGGGGAGAGGAAGCTGCGCTCACGCAATTAGCAACTTCCCGGTGACCTACGCCCTCGCAGTTTTCGCCGAGCGCGTCCATTCGCGGCGGATTAGGCGGCGGCGCCGGTGTGCGACCGCCAAGATGCCATTTCTAAGACCTCGGGGAGCGACCAATATGCAGAGAAACCTCTATTAAGCAGTCACTGCCCAATCCGTTTATTCGGCTAACCGATTAATGGAAGTTATAAGAAGATGTAAAGAGGATATCAGGCCGATTGAGGCTATGTGCAATGACGTTAAATATTTGTATGTTTCCAACTTTAACATAAGTATATCGTAAACAAAATCTTTCAATTCACTATTTCTCAGAATATTGTTTCTTCTCATTCAAAGATAATCAATACTTTTCTCAAAATAATTCCCCACCACACAAGATTAACCACTCTATATATCACTGAAGTAAAGAAATCCTGCAAAGCGACCCGACACAGGAAGAATCAATAATAATGTCAACTACTCTTCTGCTTTCTAGAGTGTTATTGTTCAAAATCGTAAAGTTGTTAAGTTGTGTGGCCTCATAATACAGGTTAATCAGCAAAATTGGTCTGCCCGTTGATTAAGGGGCCAGGGGATTGCATCTTAAAAAGGAAATATTTACATATGCCTCATAAAAACATCAATCGGATCCGGAAAAAAGTTGCCGTTAGTGGTGATATTCTAAAAGAAGTGGCCGTTTCGTCGGGTTTTAGTACTACCTCTTTTAGGTTCGACATAGACGTCTAAGGCAAAAGACCACCCAACTTGAATTGCTTTCTAAGTTTTTTTCATCCTTTCCAAATTAATTCAAGAATGAATGTACGAGTATAGTAAGTCAGTTAGAAATTTACGCGGAAAGCAATATGGAAACTTGTCTTCTCTCCACACTTTTCGGAACCATTTTACAATTCCTTTATATTCGTTTCTTTGCGGCTCATCGAGGCATTAATTCAACAAAGAGATTAAATACAAATTGTGGTGTTATTCCCATTTATTCATACACTCTTGATGTTTAGTGGTGTTATTCCCATTTATTTTCTCTTATTTACTTTTAATTGTTTCATCTTTCCCGCGTTCTTTCTACCTGTTTATCGACCTTTGTGGCCTTCGTAGTTTAAGTGATTTTAAATAGAGTTTCAGTTTTTCTATTTTTTAATATAATTATTTGTATTATTTTATATATGTTTCTCGTCAATCCGCAGTGTAATATCAATATAACGCTATGCTGTCAGCCCCAGGCTATCCAACCGCTATCCAGCCGCCAGGCTATCCCCAGGCGATCCAACCGCCTAGAACATGGCTTCAAATGTCTGTACTTTAACCGCAGGGGAACCATTGACCGCGGAAGTAACGGTTCCTGGTGGAAGATTCCACAGGAACCTCCAAGAAACATGCACTGGTACGCTGAGTTTCACGGCGGCACTCACGTCGTTAGCTCCAAGGTTGAGGCAGTGAGTAGGTGGATTGCCACCGACCTTTGGGCGAGATTGGGAGTGAAGTTCGTTAACCGGCTTCCTTTGTGTATCAAGAAGGCGGATCTAAAATCCCACATATATAAGTCCAGAAGGAGTCATGAACCTCCCTGTCAAGGTGGCGAAGGTTCCGTCGGTACTCACGTCGATAGCTTCAAGATGGAGGCAGTGAGGAGACGGGATGGGGCCCCGAAGCCAATGACCTTCTGATCAGAGGTCCCGACGACGCGGCCTCCTCGACGATGACATTCAGCCACATTAATTTCCCCTCAGTATTACAGTGTTCCTTAGTACCAATTATGAGAAACTCGTCATGGACCATACTGGAAACCGGACTAGGACCTCCCACTCGACGTTTACCTTGAGGAAATTTGAGGACTGAAGATCGTGAAACGTTTCTAGAGTTATTTTCTGAAATAATCACATAGCTTCTTCTTCTTCTGCTTCTTCTTCTCCTTCTTCTTCTTCTTATTATTATTATTCACTTCAACGACTAGGCGGCAGCGTGTTCCGTCTTCACACATAGAACAAACATTTACGTTGTCTTCCTACACTGCTTGTTCTTGTTGACTTGTACTGTAGCACATGTTTAAGTAGCCTATTATTCTCCAATATTTCCAAATGTTTTTTCCATTTTTATAGCATTTTTTTCTAATCTCACAGCAAATGAACTAAATTTATGACAAGAACTGTAACGAGCGTATTCACTATATATCTACATCTATTTTTGGGAGTTGATATGTTTCAAATGAACACATTTTGCTGAGAATTCATAAGGAATAATTACACAACCGAAGTGTATTCAAATTACCAATATGATAAAAAATGAATATATCCAATCAATATGTATATAGTATAAGAAACAAAAATTTCTGAAAGAATGTTCCAAACAATCTCTCATCATTTCGATGCAAGAGATAACATTTTTAATTTTAAGTAATTTCAGAAGCTCCAAGTTCTATTTTAAATGCGTAACACATTTTTCCATTCCTAAATCACATTTCGGTTGCTGTTCTTATCTCGCAGTTAAAACACATTGAACTACCATTATCATAATGCGAAATTAATCCCCTCGCCACAATAAATAAACCGGCAGACAACCATTCCTGAGGGCCATGAATCGCGAAAGCTGCCGGCAGCGCACAAAAGCAGAGAGCAACCAAGCCTGGCTGTGGAGCAGTCGGCAGTGGTTTAAAGTGGCACGGCTGCGGAATGGGAGTTGAGAACAGCGTGCAATTAAAACTCTCCTCTCGGGAGCCGACTGCGGCGGGGGCGGCGGCCGCAAGAGCGCAGCACGCGTCGAGTACGAGTGGTTCCCGGTCGCTGCCGCGCCACGCGGAGGCGGCTGGGCAGGGCGAGGCCGTGCCGCGCTGCCCCGCCCCCAACTCGCGTTGTCCCCGCGCTGGCGGCGTCGAGTGGCGGTTTACGGGCGAGTTACGGCAGGGGAGGGGGGTGTCGCGAAGTTCACGGTACGCGCGTATTCATTTAAGTTACTGCGTAAATAAAGGCAGCAAATCAGTTGAGGAGAAAGAGACTTCGCTTCTTTGTGTGTACTTACGTGGCAAGTTGTAGAAGTGACATTATTGTTTCAGAAAACTATGTTTTTAACGTGCTGATATATGAAATAAAGGTAATGTGTTTCATTGACTACCAGAATGCTCTCCTAATTTGAGTAGACCACTTGTAGTTCGATTGCGAAATAATTATGTCACAATTTGTAATTATGTCTGATATTGCGAATGGCAAAGGTAGCTCACGGCGTCATGATTACAGTGCTTCTGATCGGAAGGTACTAAAAATATGTATTTATGACTTTAAAAAATCTTACATATGCACTTCCATTTCCAATTAAAATTAATAATATTTAATATCTTGAATAAACCTTTCTTGATAAAATTCAGGAGAAGCATGCTCGGAATGCAAAGATACATTTTCGTGCAAACATAATGTAATCTACCTTACTTCACGGGAGAAATAATTGAAGAAAAATATTCACCTAATACGTCTTTCTGCATTTCTTCTACCTGCTTTAAAAAATATATCAAGCAATATACTACATTTGCACAAGTATTTTATTATTATAGAAAAGAAGGTGAAAATAAATGCAAATTGTGACAAGCTTTTTTCAATTAATGAACACACAAATAAATAGATTCTACGAAACGATGAAACGTTTTCGAGATAAGAGTATTCTAACAAAATATGCATAATTATGCACTTATAACTATACGAAAATCCACGAACAAGAAAAATCGACCAAATATGCACAAATAGGTTCTAGCATATTAATCTGCAGAGCATCGAATTCCAACCAAATGTAAAGAAATTTCACTTAGCTATGCTCTCAAGCAACGGAAAAATGTATGCAAAATCATATAATTCTGCTCCCTAAACATAAACATTATAGTATCATTACATAACTCGTGAATAGATTATATTAAATGGCGGGTAAACATTTCCATGCCGATTTGTTGTCGCATAACGTCAGCTGTGTCCGTCAAAATCGAAACTGCAACATTATTTTTGTATTCTCCCTGTAGGTATGTAACGAAACTACTACTCTAAATATAAACTACTCTAACAACCGGAGGCTGTGCAATTTTTTTTTTAAATTTCTAATAATTAATTATAAATTAGTAATATATAATATTAAAAGTTTGTTTCTGTTTAGAATTGATACCTACGATGTTCTTTATCAGACGCCTAACCCCCTTCCCATGAGCTGACATGCATCTTCTCGCAGAACTCTCGGAGTTTATTCCAGATTTATAAAATGGCCAAAATTGTTATTTTGTGAAAATAGCCAAAATTTTTAATCGAGTTAGCGACGGAGTCTAAGTCAGCAGACGTCGAAAATTCACCTGTCTCGAACTTATGACATCTCGGTCTTCTACTGCGGACTCACAAATACATTCACCATCGAATTCACAGTTTTAAAACTACGTCATACATTATGTTCACACGTGATGAGTACTACTTTCGTTCTTGGGTTTCAGGTGGAGGGAGGATGTTTACTCTTTCATCTCCTTTCCTTATGCTTTCTTAGGTAGGTGATCACGGTTGTTTGTTGCATGTGCATTCTACTGTATGAAATGAGGTAAAGGTTTATGAGATATGCATAATAATATCAGTTGAATGGATATAGTTTGGGTGATGATCAGAAGTGAAATATGAATGTTGTGAACAGTCAACCGTATCAGTATAAAGAGAGTTAAAATACCGAGTGTACTCAAAGGCAGGGGTTTTACCTCGTGCCACCTCGTGGAATACTAAGAATTTAAAAACGATTTCAGAGAGTGTAGGCGACATTCTGTTCTGTCCCGCAATACGCATTTCGTATTAGAAAGCCTCCGTGGCGTGATGGCCAAAGAGCTACGACTAGATTCCATCTTCTTTGATGCATAGCTCCCAACACCAGTCACTTCAATTGGCGTTTGAAGTTGGCAATGCGAGTTCACCCTGGGTTCTCCCGTTTCTTCCGCCTGTCCTTTCAACTTTGCTCCGTCATCATTAATATCATTAAAATCTCCAATCCATCACCTCTTACAGCATCTCCGGCGCGGCCACACAGTCCCACGTGCCGTTGTCCTTCGCACAGGGATAACCCCCTCCACGCAGTCGATCCCATGGGAAGGGGAGATGCAAGGGGGCGGTCACATGTCATTAGCAATGCGCACTGTGCGCCCGGTACTGTATACGCCTTTGTATCGGCCGGAATAGGTAGCAGAATTGGTATATAATATCGACCGTACAGACATTGTTCTACTCAACTATATTACGACTTGTGGGAGGGTGTCTTATATTCCCAATATTCCTAGAATGCAAACGTAAGTCCGAATTCTTGATTTTAAAATTCGAACCTTGAATTTTAGGGCTGTGGAATGCAAAGTGTGTCCGTAAAGTGTCGGGGATAATGTAATAAAAACAAGATTGCCATTATCTTAAAAAAATTACCTTAAAATAAATTTCTTTATCACAATTTCATTTCTTCCTGCATCAAAACATCTTTCTCAACTCTGCCTGCCTGTCTCTTTGAAGTCGTCCTAAAATGCGAAAACTGAAAAGTGTTTATGGATTCAGTTGTGGGAAATTGTCACCGGTACAAAAATTTGTAGCGTCGCAATCGTCAGCAATGCCAAAGTCAGACTTGGGCCAGCTGACTTCCAGTCAACTTTTCAGAAATGAAGTCTTTCTGAATAACAATCTTTTTTTTTCGTTAATCGGCCGACTAGGACCACGCATGCAAGCATCCTGCATTTACCGTGGCTCAGTTTTTATTTATTATCACGGTGGCAGGTGCTTGCGACAATTTTTTGGGGGGGACCAGCATTTTTAGCTGGATCCGATTTTTATCCCCCCGGTTGTTAGCCCTGGGGGTATGAAAGATGAAATGATGATATGATGATAATGGGGGTGAAAGGACAACACATACAGACATACACAAATACATCCATGCCCGAGGCGGGACTCGAACCCGCGATCTTCTGGTCCGAAACCACTCCGGCACTACTGCCTTAGCGATCTCGGCCAGAATAACAATCTTTATTATTTTTATCCTAGTACATTCAGTACTTACAGATATTTTTAGAATCTATTCACAGCTTATCTGCCGTAGATTCTTGGAACTGCTAAGTAGGTCAACTTACTACGACCTCTCAAATCTTTGTGATTGTTTATCTTTTCCTCCCTAACAACTTCCCCTGTTGCTAGGCAGGGACAAACTACTACGTTAAAAAAGGTGTTCTTCACACCGTTTCCATCGAACACCCTAGTCCTCGCAACCTAATACTAAATACCACAAGAGACCAAGAGAGGCCTTGTAATACTGACACAAGTAGAGTGATACAAATAAGGAGAAATAATATCACATTAGACAGGAATACCAACTGAGCAAAAGTGCCGCATGTTAGGGAGATGTAAGAAACGGTTACAGCGAAGTCTGGAATTTAGAAGATGAGAGGTATCTTCATAGCGGCACGTTGTGAGACAATCCTTTGTCTGACTCCTCTGCCGAGACCTCTACCTCATGGATGACTCTACCGGCAGCAGTTCTAACAGATGTACCAACTAGTCAGCACCGCTACTCCTGTAATGCTCGTCAATAAGTAAAAATTGTTTTTTCAAAAGTATGAAATGATATTTATTCCTTTTGCCATGCTTTTCACAAAAATGTTGATGATAATGCGATTAGATGTAGTACCGTCTTCGCGGAATTTCATGTTTATTTTATTTTCCAGAACTTTATTTGGTACTAAAGAAACATTTTCTCTCACCCGCTTAAAAAACATCTCAGCTGACTCTTTTCTTTACTTTTTCAACAGCATTCACTAATTTATAATTTCACTTTAACTAAAACATGCTACTTTCCAAGACTAAAGAAATAACAGCATCCAAACCGTTGAAAAGATTCTTTCAAATGACTTAAGTGAAATATGTTATCAAACCATTCGAAAATAGATAATAAATTATTGAATGTGCGGGGTTTTACCAAAATACGTATCTATTTACTGTAGTTCGTGAATTGTAAGTATTTTGGGGAGTTTACATTCAAAGATCACTTGACACACTGGAAATTGCAGTCAAGAAATTCGATGTCAAAGTATGTCAAAATATTTAATGTACGATATCCGTAAGAATATCAGTATTTTATCCATCTAATAATTTCAGACATACTAAAGGTCAATTCACAGAGTAATTCTAAACTACGAGATCCTCATATGATTGTATATGTGCGAAATATTTTGAGAACGATTAAAATTAAGGCATATCGAGTAAGTCATTCTCTCTAGCCAGACATGAAGCAAGGCGTTGCAGAACTGATTGGGAATCTTGTGCATAATTTTCAAAGGATCTTAACAGAATTTTTGATTCCACATCAATAGATATCGACAGTGGGATGCGCGTGGGAGAGGCGTAGAATTTTATCGCATATTCGTTATTACAGTGGCCCAGAATTAAAGTTGCTTCGGGCTTTGAGTAATAAATGTAAATAGAAACTTTCACAAATACAAGCACATTAAATCGTTAAGAAAATGAAAGGAAAAAGAAAACTGACCTATATTATACAATTAAAAGTCATACAAACTTTGGAGAAGACTTACTATAAATTCGGTAATGGGCATCGAGTGTATTTTCTGAAATTATTCATTTTCGAATATTCAGAGGATGCGTTTTAGTGTGGATAACCGTATACTAATATTGTAGTTATTGTGTGTGGGTGCCTTGGTTTTAGTGTGGATGAGCATATACTATACTAATCGGTAAAAGTAAAACGGAGAGGGAAAGTTGCAGGAAAATGATCCCCAAGGAGAAGCTCTAACAGCGCACGTGCTCCAGTTCACGTAATGCTTCTCGCCTCCGGGGACCGAATGTCCCTCTCCAGGAAATTTCTTTCCTTGCAACGAAACATTTCATGTGCTTCTGCTCTGATATAATTATTTGAAACCGTAATACAGATGAGAAAAGCCAAGTAAGAATAAAAACATAATAAAAGTCACACGAATATATCATACAATTCGAGGGAAAGCAAAATGAAAAGGATTCCTTTACTGTATAGTCTAAGGAGGTTAAACCTGCTGTACTCCTTGTACAATGGTAAAAAAACGCGGGACCTTAAGCAACTACACATGTTAGATTTAAAATAAAATAAATTCATATAATAAGAAAAAGTAATATATTGTATATGGGCAAAAATCATCATCATTGAACTTTAATCTTTGCATGAGAATCCACGAAATCAATCTCTAATAAACTAAATCTACTTTAGTAACCTTGTGCCAAATAAACATATTTACCAGAAAAACAATTATGTATATTTTCTCGCATTATCTATCAATTTTACAATTTTTGAAAATTTGCTGACTTAAATTACATATTTGTCGTTTTTATGAGCGTACTTTGGGCTATTAACGAATAGAATTTGAAGAAAATATTTGGAGCCGGTTTAAAGTAAATATTTTTAATTGCCTTTATTTCAAGAAAATGTTGCACAAAAACTACTTACATTTCCATTAATTTGTTCCTTAACATTTTCGATAGATTTGGTATCAAGGATTCACAAAATGTGGAATAGAATATGAATATAATTTATTCACTTTTTCTTTACCAGAATCCGACAAAAAGTATTTCACTTCTGTCACCGCTGATTTCTTCCGCACGATTACGATATTTTTTCTTTACCACGTAGGTAGTAATGGGAGAATGTAAAAATCCTCTGGACCCTTAACCGATGAATAGCTGAGATCGCACAAATACAATGATAATTCAAGTTAGGACAGACTTTGGCTACTTTCTCAGACAGTGTTTTATGTTAGCCTTTTAATTTTTCCTCGTTTAAAATGGTTCAAAACAATTGCTTTCCACTTCTTATCTTTGTCGAGTCGGTATTGATAAACTATCTAATCTTGTGTGTTACATGATTCCCCTTCAATAAAAAGTAAAACGCCGTTGTTATATACTGTAGCGATACCGATTTCTTCATGCCAGGAAAATTAAATTAAACAAACAGACTCGGCCACCATGAGTTCTACTGGGAACAGATTGCGACATGGCCTCACGCGCGCAACCCTGCTTATCTGACAGCCGTCTCCGCCTCCGGCACATTAGGAAAGTCGTTACAGGGTCAGTCGTCGACAGATTTACTGTGGAGCACGTGTTCGCATGCCCAGCTGCGCGAACCTTCTAGATCGCTTTTGAAATCGACAAATTCTTTCACGGACAACGCCCGTCTTGTGCGAGCATGTTCTAGAAGGGCAAAGAAAATTCTGGACGCTCACAGTTATGCAAAGAGTCGGAACTCCATTCACTACCCCTGTCACCATTGGTCGAAGTAACGTAATGCGCCATTTCTTTCGGCCAATAGCGACGCAACTATCTTAAGGATCCAGAACATGCGAGAAAACGAGTGGGGGGTAAAAGTTAACCTAATAAGATTTGACTTATAAAATTGGCATTCAAAGCAGGGCAGTCGGGAGAGAAACTTCTCTGGGAGGGAGAGCTATTCACCGACCAGAGGCAAGTTCGCCTCTGATGGACTTAGAAAAAACTTCGGTGTGGGCTATTGTAATAGAGCAGAGTAACGTGGGCAGAGAAAATTCTCTGAAGCGGGAATCAGTTGCAAAGTGAAGCGAATGTGTCGCTGCAGGATTTCTAGACTTTCCAAAGTTGCAATTGTGAATAATCACGAGTATCAGAAGAATCCGTGACTGGTTACAACGCTCTTGAAATCGAGAGTGACTGCTGGCCGACCCCGAGCTCAACCAGACTGCCAGGCACCGTTACAACGCCGCACCCTCGGCCGTGCCGCCGCCTTCCCTCGGCCGCGCCGCCGCCCCTTCGGGTGACGCCCTCAGACGCCAGACCAGCTGATGCGCGTGCCTGGGTGGGCACAAGGACATCGCCCCGGCCGCGCCCTCTGCGAAGGTTGCCGCCGCCTCCCCTCGACGGAACGCGCCCGTTTCGGGCCCACAAAAAGAAACTTTACCAAGGCAATATAATTCAGGGTATTCATCCCTGCGAAAATCCTGTAATGCGGTGTCGCGCTAAGACACACTGATCTGTAATATTTGTTACCATTGTGATGCTAACTATAAGTCTTCCTAATTTCTAAGCTTTACACTGGCTACTAACTTTTCATCTTCTTATCTGTCCACCTAATTTTCAGATTTCTGATCCTATTTACATGTGTAACTTCCCTGGGGCATTTTGAATTATTTTGCCCAGGAATAAAAGTGATTTTACCAGTGATCAAAGTGTTTCTTTCATGTTACCAGTATCTGTTAACGATTCCTTCCATCACCGACTGAGCTATTTCAGGGCCGCTTACCGGGCGTTCTCTCACGAGACGACCGGGAGTGTTACAATACTCGAGTATTTTACTTTCGACTGTACTCTCGTATCGTTCCGCTCCCGTTCAACATACGACTTCTTCCAGAACTCTGTTATTGAAACGCTCCTGACTCCACCACTTCTGGCTCAGTATTGCTCTATTGGGTTATTTAGATTTCGAAGGTTTTACTTCTCATCAAAGTTTGTAACATGTGTACGCAACGTGCAATGTGTGTGAAAGTCAACTCTACATTACGTATTAATTGTTCTCCTTTACTAAACATCAGTAAGTATATATTTAACAATAAAACAACATTCAATCGGCAATATCATAAGAGTCATTATTACTTTGTCGTGAGATAACGCCAAGTTCTTTACCATGAGATATTTTCTTTCTTTGGAATAGAGTCAAAGTGCCTAAGATACCGAAATAATGTGTTTCATGTTTCAGTAAATTCCAAGAAAGGACGTGGCAATCAAATTGCTATTTTCTAGATATGAGAGTAGTATTATATAAACTAAATTGTTGAAAAAATAGGAACAATCGGAATTTACCATTCTGTACTTTTCTATAACTAAAAAGGGTAAAAATTATAGGAACACTAATTCTTACACTTACAAGGCGGTCTTTCAGTGAGGACTTTCAATCTTTCATACGGACTTTCACTATTTGATTTGTTAATGAACATTCTGAACTCTATCATAGACAACGTTCATAAGCAAATTTTACGCTCCACCCAACATACATAAGCAAATGTTAATATTCGTATAATAAAATGGTATTTTCTAGTACATCATAGTTTATATCGTTATATTTATTTTCTATTTGAAGCTTTATTATAGCCTTTGTTTTTAATCTATATATTAAGATTACCATATCGCAGTATTTCATTGCACTACTTTCTCACATTTTACAATAAATTAACGCTTTTGAAGTTCAACTCACATCAGGAAATTTGAAAGTGCGAATTTCGTACATATCTCGCTCTCATCATCCTAAATTGCTCCACTTCGCAACCTTTACGTGAAGGCGGATACTCACGAAGTGGTATCGAAATTCGTTACTTCGATTGGCAGTTTCCGTTCAGCCATAAATCGCAGCGAATTGCCGAAGCTCGCCGAATCCCTTGCCGCCGCCCGCCTCGCCGCCCGCGCCCGCGCCCACGCTCGCTCGTAGCGAGCGGTGTGTTACCCAATATCTCCCGCTAGAATGCGCCAGCCGTCGCGCCTTCGCATTTCGAATGCGCCTCTAAGGAAAATCCGAGTGCCGTTGCTGCGACGCCGCGCCGCGGAGAAGCAGGGCGGGGCGGGGCGGGGGTGGGGTGAGCAGGGAGAGGATGAGACGGGGCGGGGAGAGGGCCGGTGCGTGGTGGGGGCGAGGCGGGGCCAGGGAGGGGGTGGACGGGGACGAGACGGGAGCGGGCCGGGTGGGGGGAGTCGGGAGCGGGAAGGGGCGGGCAGGGGTGGGCGGGGGCGGGCAGTGCGGGCGGGGGCGAGCGCGGGGGGCGGAGGCGGGCGGGGCGGGGGCGGGCGGGGGCAGGTGGGGGCGGGGGGCGGGGAGGGCGGGGGTGGGGCGGGGGTGGGGTGAGGGCGGGCTGGGACGGGCGAGGGCGGGCGGGCGGTGCGGGCGGGAGCGGGCGGGGACGGGCGGAGGCAGGCGGGGGGGCGGGGGGCGGGGGCGGGCGGGGGCGGGCGGTGCATTCGGGGTGGGGGTGGGACGGGATGCGGAGGGACGGAGGCGGGGCGGGAAGCGGAGGGGCGGGGGCGAGGGCGAGAGGGACGGAGAGTGTGGAGGGGGAATGGCGGGTACGGAGAGCGGGAAGGGCTCCCGGATTTTCACTTCCACGAAGAGCCGCGCGCCGGAAGCCGGGCTGACGGCCAAGGAGCGCTATCGCAGTCAATTTCCGCTTCCGACGAAGGAAGACTGCGGCGCCTGACGAACGACGGCCTCGGCGCCACTCGTCCGCGATATTTCTCGAGCATTATGATCGAGAAATGCTCTCGATTTCGACTCGGCTTACTCGAGAAGACCTACGTGTTGAGGGGAATGTTCGACTGAGAGTGAGTTTCAGAAATCGAATTGTGAGTAATCTGATAACATGGACAATTTCAAGTTTTGTATTCTTTTATTGATAGGGTTTCTGGTCTCCCATAACAGCTTCATTAATACATATCAGATTAATACGAAATTGGAAAATCTTTCAAACTCTTAGCTCTTTGATTGTCGCATTATAATGTCATTTCGGTACCTCAATAACAAAATTGGAGCGGGCAGGAGTCAACGCCAGACCAAGGATAAAATGCAATTGAACTGTAGAGTTTTTTTAATATTTAATGACTAATACTACATTATTTAGCAGATACTTAAAACAGAAAAACTGTTTCCTACCATCATGTAATTTACAGAAGCATTAAAAGTTTGTTTTCCTTTAAATTTATTCGTTGGACACCACTCCAGGAACAAATATATCTGAAAGCTTAAGATATTTTTTTGGAAAACGATTTTATTGGTGTAGAAGAACACGCAGTATTTAGAGCAGGTAGATCAATAATAGAGCATGTACTTCGTTTACAAGAAATTATTGCAAAAAGTAGCTAGAGCACAACCTCTCTAGTATAAATTGATATAGAAAAAGCTTATAATAGCGTACCCTTAATCAAATCATGGGATGCTTTGATTGCAAGTCACATTAATCTGGTTATAGTAAAATTCATTCAAGAATTGTATAAATTTTTTTAAAATACAAATTGTAAAATGTACATCAGCTGGTTTTGTAGTAAATTAAATGATTACGTCAAGGATGTTGAATACCACCTACATACTTTAAAATTTATATTGAAAATTGTTTGAAAATTTGGAAGAAAAAATGTAATAAAATGCGCATAATATGAGTCCACACTTTATACGTTACAATATGATGATGATCAGTTGATAATTCCACAAAATTTGGACGATATAGAATTTACAACAAGAAAATTAATTCAAGAATATAACGCGTGGGGTATAAAAGTTAATATGTAGAAAACTAAATATATGGTAATTAGAGACAACAGGAAATGGATTTCCTGTTGTCTCTAATTTTTGGTTTCAGAAGAAGACATTACCAACGAAAATTTCAAGACTTTTGACTAATGAATCAGACGTTTGGACTTCAAATTCGCAGTTAAAAAGAAAATTTTTGGCAATGGAAATGGACTATTGGAGAAGATCCGCAAGAATTTCCCGAAGAGACAAAAATTCAAAATGAAAGTATTAGAAAATATATGAACGTATCACACTCAATTATAGATTATATAAATACAAAACGGCGAACCTGGTTTGGACATGTAAAAAGAATGGAAGAATGGAGATTACCTAAATTAGTGTTTTATTGCGAACCTTTTGGAAGAAGGAAACGTGAAAGATCGCCTGTGTCATGGAAACAAGAAATTGTAAGTGTACTACAAGAGAAAAGAATAGACGAAGATAAGAGATATAAAAGAGAAAAAGAGTAAGAAAAAATAATGTATTAAACTATTAAATTTTTTTGTTAATTTTATTATTATTGTTATTTTGTAATTGTTAGGGATCCGGAAAGATATAAAAGCAATTCAAAACTCGCAAATGAATATATAAAGATTAAGGTCTATAGGTTAATCAGCAGATTTAGAATCAGACTTTCATACTACTAGAGGCTAAATAATTGTGACTAAGGCTTTGAAATAAAGTCTTAAATTTTGTATTCAATTGAAACAATTAACCTACATCATTACAACTTCTTAGAAATGTTCAGATAATTAAAATTGCTGATAAGCTTAAGTGAACTTAAATGAAGAAAGTACACTTAAGTGAAGAAAATTTTGCAAAAGATGACTAAAATGTTAGAAGTATACCAATATCGAATTGCAGCATAAAATCCATTTAATTTCTGCCGCCCTACAAAAAATTACAGGACGTGTAAGTACTACTAGTGTAACTAAAATATCTGTTCACTGCTTACACATTTTTCTCTATTCACATCATAAACTTTTTAACTTTAGTATAAATTGTATTTCTCTTACAAAGTTTTAAAGGAATAATGTGTCAATAATTTCATTACATTTAAAATCGCTCGTTTTGAATATTCATTTTCTGAAAAATAATAGTCCTTACCAAAAACTGTCAATATAGTGAAATATTGTGAATTTGCCGACGTGCAAAATATTGTGACATTCTCTGTGGTCTAAAGCAGCAGCAATATCTGGTAAAAAATTCAAAAACTTTTTAAACACCAGTATTGGCGACAAAAATAATTATAATTTAAATGCACACTCAATAAAAAATTGTATCCCTATATCACGTCCCTCTAAAATTGTAAAGTTAATTTAAATGGTGAAAGACCCGCAAGCTCTAGAAACGTCATGTTCAGCGTGTATTAATGAAAACCATTGAAAGACTGCAGGTCGAACGAGAATAAATGTATTTAAAAAATAAAGGGACGACTCAAAATTGAAAGGTATTCATAATGACATCAGCGTTATTTATAATATAAATCGAGCACTGCAATAGAGATAAAGTAAACTTTAAAGAAAAATTCATCACTCAATTGAAAGTTTCAAGGAAATAATTAATCGGTAATAATGAAAAAATCATTAAGCAAACTAAGAAATGAATTAAAGGAATTACTTATTTAAATATGATATAAAGTTAATGGAAGGGGCAATTTAAATGTATTGTTTTATTTTTGCATACTAAAAATAGGTTTAAATGCCATTAAAAATTGGATGTTTGAATCTCCGTCGAATTTCAAGCCTCGTTTAAGCGCGCGTATCCAGTAGAATTTCTTTAAATAAAAAATAATTGTCGTAACATTTGTGACCAACGTGAGCTAAAAATGGAAAGTTTACTAGTATCAGATAATATGTAAAAGGTAATAAGAAATTTTATTAAGAAAAATCATGGTCAAATAAAAGTTCAATATTTTTTAAAATATAATTTTGATTAATTTAAAATCTCCTCAGATAGGAAGTAAAGAACTAATATTACATTTTAACTACATCAGTCAATCAAGCAAAAACCATTTATTGTTCAGGATAATGCTACAAAACATTTTCTCTGAAAAAGAAGTCTTTTTTAAGAAAAAATTAAAGATGTTTTTAAGAAAATGTTGTTCTATTTTCAAACTGAACGTGAATTGTTTTGTACTGCCTAGAACATCCGTTCAGGAATATTAAGAATTTTTTTTCTGTTAAAGAACGGAAAATCAACGGCCGACGTGTGCCATTAATGCGATCGAGAAAAAATATCATTTCAAATAAAATAAGAATATAATAACTATCTCAAAGCTATGCACAATGAAATTATTAGTTAACTTTAGAACCGAGCTTGAGAAAAAATATTAATTTTCGATAATTGTTTTCTCTGAAATGCACACAGAAATTAGATTTTAAAACAAAGTTTACGAAAGGTACGGCGGTGGTGGAAATGTGTGTACTACATATTCACCATCACCTGGACGAACTAAATTTAACGTTCCAAATACAACAAGCTGCACATAAACTTTCCTCTCCAACCAGTGATGTGTGTCGAAAGAAAGACGTTTCAAAAATATCAGTACCAACTCATCAATTTTATTCAAAAAATGTCAAGCATGTTGATTGAACTTTCGGAAATAAAACATGA
The DNA here is from genome assembly GCA_038098605.1 of Gryllus longicercus. Taxonomy (NCBI): domain Eukaryota; kingdom Metazoa; phylum Arthropoda; class Insecta; order Orthoptera; family Gryllidae; genus Gryllus; species Gryllus longicercus. Next base: position 2,324,089 of record JAZDUA010000139.1, read on the forward strand.
TTTTCCGCATATGTATCGAGAGTTTAGCAATATACTGTATATACAAATTAATTCCAAACGAGACTGAGACAAAAGCACCTCATTTCATTTGCAGTGTTTACACGAGAAAGAAAAACATATTTTCTATGATCGTGTATAAATTAGAAATTTCTATGTACCTGTAAGCGTCTATGAAGTTACGCTTTTTTGAAGACATTTGAAAAACTTTTTGCCAACGTGCGTATGTCTTTTAGGAACAGTGACGTCCCAGTACACAAATGCCTTTTGAACACGCTAGGTAAGTTGCAATAGTTACAAACTATAACTCATTAACAGAAAAACAATTTTAAATTTAACTTACAAAAATAATTTACTTATTACAATGGTATTGACAATTGACGGCACAATTTTCACAATAGTTTCTCATATTATCACCCAACAAATTAATATTGCTATACTAGTTTATACTGCAGTATTTTCCGATACTATATTTGTTGTCAAATTAATTTACATTTCGTCTGAAAAATCCACCACCTTGCATATGTTAATGTTAGATAACCAGCTATTTTGTTCTGTAAACTAGCTGCTTCATAGCCTTTAGCTACGGTTGTAAATTTCCAACCACCCTTGCGTTTTATAGAGATTATGTCACTTCCAGAGTCTGACAAAATTGTAGCGGATGTTTTCGAAAATAATTACAAGTAAACTCTTTAAATTTCTACTTTCCAAAATATTTAGCAATCAACTAAGAAATTTCTGCAATTTTGTTTACTCTTACTTCTTGTTTACACATTTTCCTTTCACATATTTCAAGGAAAACGTTTTTACGTATTTGCATGTCGTAATTTCACATACGATTGTACTACATTGACATATTATGAATTGTACACTGAAAATATTATTTGCTAATAGTTCTTACTGTCACGGAATTTAATAATTTTAACTAACTCTTTGCAATATTATCGACAGATATGTGTACTAAATCTTCACACCCACAAGCCTCAAAAATTTCTACGTTAAAGCAAAGAACATGAAAAATAATTAATAATAATAATAAATAACTATTACTAGGTACGTATGATAGTGTTAGTGAGTGCCTTCAACAATAAGTAATACTCGTCATCAGCATCTTATATAAAATTTGACATATTTTCTCTGAACAAAATTTTAAGTTCCTTAGGCCTAAACCCTACTGATTTCTTCTTCAATTATTACATCAACATTGCGAATTTCTTCAAGTCAATTTTTTTCCTTCATATTCAATATAGATTTCAGCACTGAATACGTCGACTAAGAAGTAGTCGGTACCACACTATTTATTTTTTTATAAAATAAGATAACATGACAGTTTCAGTTGTCTTACTAACTTTTTTTGACGTACATCAATTTTTTAAATGCTCATACGTACATACCTTTAGGCTCTTCAGGCAATAAATTAGTAGGGCGTTCGCTCAGTCTGAAAATTCCTGAGGCGCATCAGTATCAGTATTACTAGCACTCATTATAATAGCAGAATGTAATACCTACATACAAGAGAGGAATTCGACTGGCACAATAATGATTCCCTTCACTGACACATAGCCGAGACCATGGCCTCCTGCTTTTGTTTTTGAATCGTTAATGAAATACGCGCTCTCGGATAATGATGCTTCACCGCCGCGCTGTATATACGATAAAACGACAAAATGCGATAAAACCACGAAGAATGGAAATAAAACAAAATATAATTTGTTATAGTAACATTTTTGTTACGAAACGAAAATATAAATTTGTTCGAGTGGTATTAAACTCGTGAAAAACTAGACAATTGAGGGATGTAACATCGGTTAACATGGGCTCAAGTTTGCTGAGAGGGACTGGATAGAGATCGTAAGAGGATATACGCCTGAATATAGGCCGCAGCAGCACGTGATATTGTTTGGTTTTAAAACCCAAATAGCAGGGACTTCAGATAACTGAAAATTTGGCGAAATTTTGGGAAAGGTGTTTGGAAAATTTTATCAGTGCTTCTGTAGTAGGAAACCAGATATCCGCGGAGGAAGAGAATTTAACATTTGCCGATTGAATCTAGTTGCAAGAATGCACGAATAATGTATTTCCTTGAGTCTGAACTTAGTGTTCATATTTAAATTACCTCAAGAGGGAATCCAAAAGACACCGACTTTCAATGAGTGGCAATACAGCTCCAGCTGAGTATATTGATGTTCGAACGATAGCGACATTCACGTGTGCATACCTGTTGTGGTAACATGAGATCATTAGATTCGTAACAATTTTACACGATCATAGAAAAAATGACCAGCCGAGACAGACAGGTCGAGGCAAAAATCTCTCAATCTCTATCGTGCAAAAAGAATAAAGCCGCTCTCTTAACATAAAAATAAATATTATCGTCCTTACGCGGTGGTAAGATAACAAGAAATATATTGTGGCGTCACCAATTAATTAATATAATTTTATTATGGCATCGCCAATAACCAATAATTCCTACAGCTGGAAATAGCTCGCGCCGCGGCACAGAAGTGGGTCAAGAGGCGCCGCCCTCGCAGCGAAGGTTTCTTTAGTTCCGCATCGGGCCCGCCCCGAACGCACTCAGCCCCCTTCTCAGAGGCAACCCCGTTTTATTGCCCCCTCATAAATAGACATAAGGGCCCAGGCCGAAGCCCGGCCGAACAAAGCGCACCCTCGCGTTCTTTCTGCTGCCGCGCGACCGGGGCGTGCCAAACCCCAAAGGAAGGGTTGGCTGGGTGTCAATTAAAGACGACGACGCATTTACGACACGTCGTAAGCGAAAACCTTTCTTGGCCATCAAACTGATCCCTTCTCAAACAACGCTCACCCCCCACGCTCGTTCTGACACGCGTCTCGGCTAGGCACCAGAAGTCCCGCAGGAGCTGTTTCTCTCTAAATACAGCAAGCTGTCGATTAGCCCATGCCGGCCGTCGAGAATCCGTGGAATGCGCTTCTCCGCGCACACGTGTCCACACAGCTGCGATCAGCTCCCGGAACAACTGACAAAGGGAAGCGAGCGAGAGAGAGAAGCCAGTGACAGACAAAGAACATTTACGGAAAAATACAGAAAAATCGACACGAGATTGGTTAATCAGAATTCTGCGACGCAGCCACCCTCGACCAATGGGAAGCTTCGCCATGAGGGAAGGGAGAAATTTGGTGCCAGGAATATTTTGGGAAGGGGAAAGGGAGCTCTTTTATAAACGTGATGCACAGTGGGAATAGGGACACTTCTAAAATTTCTTCAGAGCGACACTTCTAAAATTTCCTCGGAGACTACTTCTGAATTTTTGTTACTTGAAAACTCCTAAAATTTCTTCGGAAACACTTCTAAATTTTTGTTACTTCGAGAGAATTCCAAGATACTTCTTGGTAGCTAAATGTGCTTAATTGTTCAATTACTTACGATCGGGACGCGAGTTTGGGAAAAGACTTTCCCACAGCCGAATTAGTCAGGACGCGACTCGTAGACTCGTTGCGGAGAAAACTCGGGCGGGAAACTACCGGATCCCGCGCCGTTCCCGCATCGTCCCGCCAGCCTTGCCGTCTTCCGTGCCGGGCCCAGTGACAGCCCTCTCCGTAACGTCAACGCCCGTGGTCACTCAACCCACTGAGCCTGCTTGAGCTGACAACCTGGAGTCGCCGCTACCTGTCGAGAATAGACGCACCGCAGAAGATCAACGACCCGGAGCCGCCGCTTCCTCGGCCCGCCCACGAAGACCAGCAGCCATTGGTGAACAATTATGAGACGATGCCGTCTCACTGAACAATTGTAATAGCGAGAAACTGCAAGTGGCCGCGCTCAGGCCCAGCAGAATTAACAACTAGTAATTAAGGTAACCAAGTCACAGAGTAGTTTTAGTGAAAAACTTGCGTCGCCCATTGCGACATTGTAATTTCCCTGGCAGCTTTTGGTGCCAGGAATAAACTGGTATTCGTTACAAATGACTCTGTGTTCATTCTTGACCTCCCAAACTCTTCCATTCAGTTACATTTCAGGAGCTGAACCTGGCGCCCTCCCCCGCTGGTATTACATTTGGCTGGTCCCTAGTCGGGCTAGTTTAGGCGATTCGATCGCAGATATTACAATATGCTTTGGAATAAGTTATGTTTTCAACTATATCCCTTAGCAATGTTATCGAGATCCTCGCCCCAAAATTCCCAAAAATGAGAGAAAATATATTTTGTAAAAAAATAGCGTGTTTTTCTAGCTAACATTCACAAATCCACAATAATTTTTCTTCTTTAAATTGTTTAACAATATCTTACTCGAAGGAGCAGCTGAAAATGAGCACAGATACTACACGCAGGGCACCCATGTTCAGCGGGTTGCTTCCCCACCTGCTCACGAAAGAGCGTCCTCGAGTATTCGAGAAGCGCTCCGCACAGCGGGAAACATGCGACTCTCTCGGAGCTGATGCAGATTTTCAATTGCATTCTTCCACTCGTCCGAAGTTGCAGTGTAATTGAGCTCTGGGAAAATTGGACGTTCATTCATTCGCCTTGACTTTGGCAGCGCGAAATGCGGTCATATATCGCGTACTTGCTCCTATAGGCATGAGTGAAGTTCGTAATTTTCTGGCGAGGTAATCACATAATATAGTTACATTACACTATATATCTGCATTTCACGGAATATAAGTTTTTATTAGAACAATTTTATTGTGCAAGGCAAAGAACACAGCAGCTTAATAATACGCCAGACCTTGCAATGTAATAACGTGTTTATTAAAATTTTCCATGCAAAAATAAACCAAAATGTTTTCATACACAATTATATAGGCCTACATATAAATTATTATAAAAAATGAAAAGAAATAATTAATACAAAAAAAATAACATATAAAGTAATGCAATGAAAAAAATGTTTGTTGTTCAGTTTCAATCCGGGGATATACTAATTTATTTTATAACATCTTATTTCCCTTACTCTGAATATTTCAAACATTCCTTTTTCTCTCTTAGGACCCGAAAGTAATTCAAACTCCTGCAAACATGCAACAGGTAAGAACCACGCATTTCAAAGAATAAATAATTGGATTTATTTTCGCTCCACAGAGAGGAGAGAAAGGAATCTTTTCAGCGCCGTCCCAGAGGGCGCGTAAGTCGGATTCACTGTTCTAGAAAGCTTACCTCCGAGACGCAGCATCTTCATACGTTTCGGAGCGTGACTCCCGCGGGAAATTAGGGGCTTTCGGGGAGCTGCTCATTCGGTAACGTGAACTCTCTGAACCGCGCGCACAATGGCGTTCAGGCCGGCACGGAGACGACGCGGCCACGACGGCGGAGGTGGCGGTGATGTTGGTGGCGGTGGCGGCCGTGGCGGTGGCAGTTGCGGCAGGGGAGGCAGTGACGGCAGCGGCGGCGGTGGCGGCGGCGGCGGCGGCGGCGGCGGCGGCGGCGGTGGCGGTGGCGGCGGCGGCGGCGGTGGCGGCGGCGGCGGTAGTAGTGGTGATGGCGACGGTGGGGGTGGCGGTGGTAGTGGTGGCGATGGCAGTGGAGGCGGCGGCGGCGGTGGTGGAGAAGGATGGGGTGTCTGCGGCGGCGGCGGCGGCGGCGGCGGCGGCGGTGGCGGTGGCGGTGGCGGTGGCGGTGGCGGTGGCGGTGGCGGTGGCGGTGGCGGTGGCGGTGGCGGTGGCGGCGGCAGTGGCAGCGGTGGCAACGGAGATGGCCCAGGTGGCGGCGAAGGTAGCGGAGGCGACGTTGGCGGCGACGGTGGCGGCGACGGTGGTGGCGACGGTGGCGGTAGCAGACGCGGTGGCGATGGCAGCGAGGGTGTCGGTGGCGGCAGTGGCGACGTCGGCGGAGGCGGCGGCGGCGACCGCCGCTGCGCGGGAGCGGACAAGAGCAGGAACACGCGGAGTGGGCGGGGGCGGGGCCGGCAGGTCGTGTGGGGATGACGTGCACTCCTTCTAATCGAATCGCCGCCGACTCATCGGACAAAGGCGCACGTAATTATCCGTCCACAAAGGGACTGGCCGCGCACGTCGTCGCGCGGCGGGAGCAGGGAGGCGACGGGCGGCAGTGGGCGCCGGGCCAGACGCCGGCCAGGCAGTGGAGCCTTCAAAGACAGGAATGAGAAAATACTCCCGCAAGCGACAACACGGTCAACGAGTATTCCTAATGAGAAGCTCTCATTCACCTCAGGCTCCCTCTCTACGTACGACACGCTGAAGAATTGACCTCGGTTATGTATAGTTTTAGGAAACCATCAACAAAATCCCCGTAAGTTTGCTACCACTGCACCCGCAATCCTGCTTCAAACACATATAAAATTAATAAATAAAAGCTTGGAAGTTGTCGCTTAGAGAGAAATTAAGACGCTCAACCCACAATGCACATTATGCTGCCACACATTGTGCCCCATCGTGCGAAACACGAAAGATGCACCCTAGGAGAAGAAAACTGGATTTTGTGTAGACACAAGTTACGTTTCTTTTCCCACAGTCTTCAAAAGGAGACGTTTTTGGACGTTTTACTACATTTTGGGGGTAGCCCCACTTTAGAGAACAGGCAATTAGAAACGTTCGACATTGTGTGTCTATATGAAGCTATTTTCACTTTTGAAACAATGTTTTACCAAGGACAGAATGTTCGCACTGGCTCAACTAATTATTATTTTATCCTTGGACGCTTTCTCACGTCCATCGCTCTCATTTAGTTGTATCTGTTACGAGCAAAGCAGATATTTGGTCAGCAAGGCATCAAAAGTGTTATCTCATAATCACGCACCCAGACAGCTCCTGTAAAGAGTCTACCCTACAATTTATAAGCGACCCATTTAGACAACTGTTCATTCTCTAAGTCAATTCCTTGAGAACCACACCAGTTAAATTCTTGAAGCAAATATACGAAACGTTGCATAACTCGATAAGCCTGTAATCCCATCAATTACTCTGTTCGTTAGCGAACTACTCAAAAATCCAAACAGCGCCACATGCCTCGTGACTCTCGTCAGACTTTAAAAAGCATGTTCATTCCATTTCGTTCGGCGAGTAAAGAGAGATTTCTATAAGAAAGAACTACTTTGACAGCTACTGCTTGGCCACTGCTCGACACATAATTGCAGGTGATGCTCATGCTCTCATTTTGTCAGTTCGTTCGCTTACTGTTAGCCCATTTCTAAAAGGTTTCATCACTATCTCTTGCAATGTCATCGCCCTGCGTGGCGTTCGTTTGTTTCCTGTCCTGTCAAAGTGGTCCCTTCTTAGAGTAACTCCTCTATACCGAAGGGACGCAGCCACTGTGTGCGTCCTCTTGACCTAGTGGACCAGGAAACCGGCGCAAGCGTCAGCCGACCCGCCCACGACCTCTGCGGTGCCGGCGACCGCCGCCAATGAAACCGGAGACCCCGATGGAACAAAGACGGGCCGGCGCCCGCACGACCACTGGCCAGCTCCCCGCCGATTATCGCGATTGGCTTCATTGGAATATCTACTGATTGCGGGGAACTGATATCGAAAAGATATGCTTATTGCCGATGATATACACTACAAACGTTGAAACACGCTATACAATACGCGAACTTTTTCCTTGTGGTGCTCAGGTGCTTAGGAGGATTTTTAGTAACGTTAAAAGGATGTAAAAGACGATGTATAAAACACGTCGACATTTTTTTCAAATCTTATATTAAATTGAAATCTTATGGATACACTTATTTTTATTTGATTTTAATGAAAATGTGACTAATGTCAATTCAATGAAAAATATTTCATTTTTTCTAATAACGACCACTTGCAAGGTTTTCGTTTGCGTAATCTCGAAGATGTAGTTGTATATTAAAAACGAAAAATGGTCTCATGTGTCGTTACATTTATTGATATATTTCTCCACGTTCGTTGTGTAAAGCAAGTATATTTTTTCCTGAAGCTGCATCACTATTTTTCCTCAATATTTTGCTCAATATATATATATATATATATATATATATATATATATATATATATATATTGTAAACAAACCTAATGTGCACGGGGGAGGGCGCCAGGTTCAGCTCCTGAAATGTAACTGAATGGAAGAGATGGGAGGTCAGGAATGAACACAGAGTCATTTGTAACGAATACCAGTTTATTTCTGGCACCAAAAGCTACCAGGGAAACTACAATGTCGCAATGGGCGACGCAAGTTTTTTACTAAAATTACTCTGTGAATTAATTACAAGTGGTTAATTCTGCTGGGCCTGAGCGCGGCCACTTGCAGTTTTTCGCTGTTATAATTGTTCAGTGAGACGGCATTGTCTCATAGTTATCACCAATGGCTGCTGGTCTTCGTGGACGGGCCGAGGCGGCAGCCTCAAAGCAGAGGCGGCGGCGGCTCCGGGTTGCTGATCTTCTGCGGCGCGTCTTCTCTCGCTCAGGTAGCGGCGATTCCAGGTTGTAAGCTCCAGCAGGCTCAGAGGGGGCGAGTGGCCACGGGCGTTGACGTTGCGAAAAGGGCTGTCACTTAGCCCGGGACGAGAGGAGGCAAGGCTGGCGGGCCGAAGCGAAAACGGCGCGGGATCCGGTAGTTTCCCGCCCGAGTTTTCTCCGCAACAATTTACGAGTCGCGTCCTGACTAATTCGGCTGTGGGAAAGTCTTTTCCCAAACTCGCATCCCGATCGTGAATGACTGGATAACTTTTAGAAGTGAAGTTCTCAAGTAACGAAAATTTCGAAGTTCCACGAAGAAAGTTTACAAGTCGAGACTGTCGAAGGAATTTACAAGTGAAGTTCGCCGGAAAATCTTAGAAGTAGTCTCTTCAAACAAATCTAAGAAGAAGTCCCGTTTCGAGGAAATTTTTAGAAGTGTTCCTCCGAAGAAATTTTACAAAGGGTGTGTCTCATTCCTACTCTGCATCGCGTTTATAAAAGAAGTTCCTTTCCCCTTCCCAAATTGTTCCTGGCAACAAATTTCTCCCTTCCCTCATGGCGAAGCTTCCCATTGGCCGAGGGTGGCTGCGTCGCAAGATTCTGATTAACCAATCTCGTGTCGATTTCTCTGTATTTTTCCGTAAATGTTCTCTGTCTGTCGCTGGCTTCGCTCTCTCACTCGCTTCTCTTTGTCAGTTACTCCGGGAGCTGATCGCAGCTGTCCGGACACGTGCGCGCGTAAAAGCGCATTTCACGGATTCCCGATTCCCGGATTCCCGGACCGTCATGGGCTAATTGACTGCCTACTGTATTTAATTTGTTAATGGCCCGTGCAGGGATTCGGGTGCCTACCCAGGCGCGTGCCGAAGCGGGTGCGGGGGTGGGCATTGTCCGAAGGGGGGATCGGTCGACGGCTGAAAAAAGGTCTCGCTTATGACGCGTCGTAAATGTGTCTTCCTCGCCTAATTGACACCCGGCCTCTCGCTCGCTCGGGGTTTGGCACCACTCGGTCGCGCGGCTGGAGAAAGGACGCGGGGGTGGCGCTTTGTCCCAGGAGAGGGCCGGCGAGGGGGCAGCAAGTATTTTTATGAGGGGGTAATAAACATTCCGCCTCTGAAGACAGGGGGGCTGGGTGCGTTCGGGGCTGGCCCGATGCGGAACTAAAGGAACCTTTGCTGCGCGGGCGGCGCCTGACCCACTTCTGTGCCGCGGCACGAGCTATTTCCAGCTGTAGGAATTAATTTGTTATTGGCGATGCCATAATAAAATTATATTAATTAATTGGTGACGCCACAATATATATATATATATATATATATATATATATATATATCAATTAAGTATATTTGTTAATCAATTAAGTATATTTGTAAATATGTAAACAAAGGCAGTGATTTGGCCATATTTGAAGTACAAAACATAAATAAAAATGACGAAATAGCACGATACCAAATGGGCAGATACATTAGCAGCAATGAAGCTATTTGGCATATTCTCAGCTTTCCCATCCACGAAAGAGATCCTGCTGTCCAACATCTGGCAATACATCTTGAAAACGGTCAACGTGTATACTTCACTGAAAAAAATGTTCTCCAAAGAGCGTTCGAAGCTCCGAAAACGACTCTAACTGAATTTTTTACATTGTGTCAAAAACCTGATGTTTTTGGCCAATTCGCGAAGACATTGGTGTTTGGTGATGTTCCACGTTATTTCACATGGAACAAATCCAGTAAAAAATGGGAGCCACGGAAACAAGGAAAACCACATCCTTCCATTACAGGCATATTCAAAGCTAAGACATTGGGGAGACTTTACACGGTACATCCAAAGCAACGTGAGTGCTTCTATTTACGTTTGTTATTGGTGAATGTTCCCGGACCGACGTCTTTTGAATTTTTACGAACAGTTAATGGTCGAGTATTCAATACATACCAGGATGCATGTTGTGAACTGCAATTGCTAGAAGACGATAACCATTGGGACTTAACGCTTGCTGATGCTGCGTTGACATCAACACCGAATAACATTCGTCAGTTGTTTGCAATTATTTTGACGACATGTTATCCCTCGCAAGCACAAACTTTGTGGGAAAAATATAAAAATTGTATGACAGAAGACATATTGCACCGAATTAGACAAACAAATCAATGGCAAAACATAGATTATACACCAGAGATGTACAATGAAGCATTGGTCTTGATCGAGGATTTATGTGTTCTTATTTCAAATTTACCACTTAATCATTATGGTATGCCATCACCTAATCGTCCAGCCACCTACTTAGTCAATACCGATTTACAACGAGAAAATCAATATGACCATGAAACTTTAGCAACAATTATCATGGACAGTGAACCATTACTGACAGCAGAACAAAAAATTATTTATGATCGGATTATGCTGGCTGTTGCTGCTGAACAAGGCGGTTTTTTTTTCTTGGATGCACCCGGTGGAACCGGTAAGACATTTTTAATATCGTTGATTCTTGCCAAAATACGGTCGCAACAAAAAATCGCATTAGCAGTAGCATCGTCAGGCATTGCGGCTACTTTACTGGATGGTGGGCGAACAGCACATTCAACATTCAAGCTGCCATTGGACGTTCATAATAAACCAGATGCAATGTGTAACATCAAAAAGAATAGTGGAATAGCTGCAGTGTTGCGGAAGAGTTCTATAATAATTTGGGATGAGTGCACAATGGCACACAAATATTCACTTGAAGCATTAAACAGAACTATGCAAGATTTAAACAGCAATAATAAACTTTTCGGTGGTGCTATCTTACTTTTGTCTGGTGACTTCCGGCAGACCTTACCGGTTATACCTCGCTCTACTTTCGCGGATGAGATTAATGCATGTTTGAAACAATCATTCTTATGGCGAAGTGTTGAAACACTTCGATTGACCATAAATATGCGAGTACAATTGCAAAATGATCCATCAGCACAAATATTTTCCGAACAACTACTAGATATTGGGAACGGTAAAATAGAACTGCAACCAAATACGCAATGCATTAAACTACCAGACAATATTTGCACTGTTGTTCAGGATAAAAATGAATTGATTCAGAGTATTTTCCCGGATATACAGAATAATTATTTGAATCATGAATGGCTTAGTCAACGGGCGATTTTGGCAGCCAAAAACGTTGATGTTGACGAAATTAACTTCCAGATACAACAGTTATTACCAGGCGATATGATGTCTTTTAAATCAATCGATACTGTTGTTGATGAAAATGAAAGTGTAAATTTTCCGATTGAATTTTTAAATTCATTAGATATCCCTGGAATGCCACCACATAATCTTCGATTAAAGATTGGTTCCCCTATTATTCTCCTCCGTAATTTGAATCCACCTCAATTATGTAACGGTACGCGTTTGGTCATCAAAAAGATCACCGGAAACATTCTTGAAGCAACCATTTTGGCTGGGAAGTTTAAAGGAAAAGTGGTCCTGCTGCCATGTATTCCGATGATACCATCAGATTCTACCATACCCTTCAAAAGGCTACAGTTTCCAATTCGTTTAGCTTTCGTCATTTCTATAAATAAATCTCAAGGTCAAACAATGTCCATTTGTGGTTTAGATTTGGAAAATCCATGTTTTTCTCATGGGCAACTATATGTTGCGTGTTCACGTGTTGGGAAACCGTCTAATCTATTTGTGTTAGCTAAAGACAGGTTAACCAAAAACATTGTGCACCGATTGGTGTTAAATTAAATTGAATTTGAAAGTATTTATAATTGAATAGTACTTATATTTGTTATACAAATTAAATGGAAATAATAAATCTGATAAATTTTTATTTTGTACCTATTGATTTCTGCTTAATATCAAGTGTAAGAACATTTTAATTAATTGTGTTCAACGTACTTCCCCTTCAAATCTCAATCCAGTGAATTTGTATACCAACATCAATATTTTCGTCTTTATTGGTAAATAATTTCATTGTACTAAAGGGTTATAGTAGTAGAAAGTCAAATAAGGAGATCACCATATTTTTTTACAAATACCATCTGTGTGAAAAAGCATAGTGGACTCCGTGACTGATGTTCTCTTATTGTTCCTCTTAGATTGTTTACTATAATGTAATATAACAAAAACTTTAGCCACAGCAACGCGTGGCCGGGTCAGCTAGTATATATATATATATATATATATATATATATATATATATATATATATATATGAGTGTGTGTGTGTGTTATTAAATAAATAATAAATTCCTTTTCCCCACGTATCCAATCTCCCTACTACTATCTCAGTCCCAACTTTCCTCTGCGTTCAAAACTGCCTCAACTTAGTTTTTCGCGGTAACTTCCTAGCAGAGTTACTAACGGTGTATATAGCCGCAGCTAATAAGAACAAGCCCTTTGCAGCTCACATAAACCCATTACCCGAGGGAATTTAGCACTATCGCGGAGCAGCCGGAGCGGAACGGGGCGGGGCGAGGAGGGGATAGACGGGGAAGGGCGGGGTCGTGTGGCGGAGGCCGCAGACCGCAAGCTGGCGGCTCCTCCCCGGGTCAGGTGGCAGCCGGTCGGGGTCGAGCGGGCCGTAGCGGGGCGGTAATGCGCGGCGAGAGGGGCGGCAGGGGTGGGGGGAGGGGTTAATAAGGGGGCGTCGCATATTCATGCGCTCGGTACGAAGGCGTGGCGCCGACCGGGGGCGACGACGGCGCGATGTGGGGCGCAGGACATGGTGGCGACGATGCGTGGCCCGGAGTCGGTAATGGGGAAACTAGATGGAGAGGAGAGGTTTCCATAGGAAACAGACCTCTTGCTGATACACTCTGAATCTATGTCGTTTGACTCTTAAGCCGTCTCTCAAATTTGTAATCACATTTTGTTTTTTTCTTGAGGACAAAATTAATATTCGTTCCCTTCATTTCAAAATATTTTCAAAAATCACCTTTCCAATACAAATTATCTCTGAGAAACTGATTTACAAAGTCTGTGTCATTGTTTATCAAACATGCTATATTCTTCTCACCAAAATATGTCGCCTTCATTAAGATTTCCCTTTGTTGTGTAAAGCAGATCCTTTACCTCTTCACAAAAATAGTGAAAAGTTGTCTCACCTTTCTCATTTTTTTAACCAACGTGTATTGCCTTCGTGTTTTGACAAAAGATCAGCAACATATACTTCGACTTTTAAGTAATAAATATATTTACTCATAATATTAATAAGTACACACATATAATGAAATAAACATTAATATTATAATAAAATATAATTTATTATATATTATACATTAATATAAATATTAAGAGGTACATAAATATATTATATTTTTATTTTTATTCAGATTCTTTGGGTGGCTCAATGGCAGCGTGATAGCTTTCTGCGAAACGAGCTGACTTCGATTCCCGGTCAGGGAAAAAATAAAGCTTTGGCTTTCTTATCGTCTCAGTTTATACAGTTGTGTGTAAACGAAAGAAAGAGCAGGCAGGTCAAGAAATATAGTACAGTGATGGGATTGGAACATACACATCACATGTCTCCCTTATCCCCAGACCCATTTGTGGAGATACCGCTAGCTAGGAAAAAGTCGGTTTAATTTGACCCTAAAATGTCATTTAAGTTCATAAATACATACATACATACATACATACACACTTATTAAGATGGGAAGCAATGTGTAGAAGTGACAGGACTTAATTGCTATCACATTGGCCGCCACTAAAGGATCTGGAACAGTCACCAAGGTTTGACTCTCTCCTGACTAAAATTTGAAACATGGTGAGTAATGATATATGTGGAAATTTAGTAGGTATATCTGTTAAGTAAATGAAATTAATATGTAATGAGTGCGTTGTTGTGAAGAATATGGTTATATCAATGTTATTAGATGCGGTGGGATGAAAATTAAGCGCCAAAGGACCTTACAATTATTAAGTAAGATCTTACAGTTATTAAGCACCTTCATACAGTGATACATATTAAAAAATATAATTACTAATTACCCATCCATACTCATTACTTTACAACATGGCAAATGTGCTTGCCCAAACTTGTGTTCCGATAGCCAAAAGCATTGATGCCGGCGTAAAGGAGTCGGGATTAAGTGCGAAAAGCCACAACCAGGCGGCTTTATTAACTTCCCCTTGAGTTCTGAGTTGCCATTCATCTAATATTAATCGTGCTAGAAGCTGACAGCGTTAAGAATTGAAAATAAGAAAGTAGCGGTTGCATTTTTGTCCCTGAACTATCGGTAATTGCGGCTGCCGAACTTTGGGTGGCCATGGAAATCCGAAATGTAGCGATGGATGGTGATAAATGCGTAATTAGTGATGATAGATGAGGTTACATTATACACGAGACGCATTTCCGGGGCTAGGTTTAGCAGTATTTATGGTAGTCAATGATAAACGTATCTGGCCAATTCGATAATTTGATTCTACTTCTGCATCTGAACCTTCATGGAGGAGGCAGCAAAAAATAATTTTTGGCGGCTTAAGTGCAATTCCTCTAATAAAATTCGTGTTCAATTTACTAACGAAAATTTGGAGCAAGGTATGAGATTAACGGAGTTACTAGATAAGGACACAAGTATGCATGGCCCGCAAAAGCCAATGGAATGGCGGCGAAAACAAAGTCGGAGAAAGGAAAGGGTTGACGGAAGGGTTAGGCAACTTAATGTCATCGCTTCTCGTGATGACTGAGTCGGAAGCAACTATCGGAGGCGACAGTCTGTGCTCGAGGGCTCCGTGTTATCCGACCTCGATTGCGACCGCTGCGCAGTGGGCCAAAACGGGGCAAACAGTCAAGTTCGCGGTACATTTGCATTTATATGGGTAGCCCGAAATCTTTATAATAGCACTTCCAGTGAACTAAACATTTAAACAAAACTTTAAATGTGTTACTAATAAAACATATACACACAAACATCAAAACTGTGTTCAAACTTATTAAATACTTTATGTGAACGCCCAATTGGAGGGGAAGCCTCCGATGACTTGCAGGAATTGAGACTATTAGAATGTAGAAATTCAAATAACCTTAACAAAAGAGTAATTTTTCATTAAAATATCTCATATATTGCGTGAAAAATATTTTTTTAAACAAATATCTTTGAAATTAACGTTATTGGTGACATTTAAGCATCTAAAAAAACGCTAAAAAATGAACGAAAATATTTAAACGAAAAATTAAAGTAAAAATAGATGTATTAATTATTTATTTGATTGAAATAATTATTTATGACACTTTTGCTCATAATAGTAGTAATCTGGTTAGCACCTTTACACCTTTCAGTGTTTTTACGTTTTAAATAACTCTAGCAGCTGGGTTTCACAGATTATTTGCGCAATGCACACTGAGTAAACTTTTCATACACAATAATTACCTGAACTAGGAAAGGAAAGAGTAAAGAATCACATTCAGAGGTAATAAAGTATGTATTGAAAATTCACACGTAACACAACTCAAATCAAAATACCCCTTTCGAAGGATTTAAACCCACACCTTCGGTGTATCTTCTTGCACATCAAGATCCTGATCCACCAGAGCGGCACTATCACTGTATGTGATTTAAAACGTTTAAAAAAGTATTTTCTTAATTGTAATTAATAATCACGTTTGTCTTTTTTCTCCAAAAACTTAAAGCCTTTGTGTTGAAAAATTTGAAAATTTCAATAACAACTTTTTCACTTATGTGACGAAAATGGCGTTATCCCATTATGCTATTAGCAGTGTATAAAGTTGTTTTAATAGTTACTTCTATCCTGTTTCTGAGTCACCATAACAATAAGAAATTGTCGATTTTGCGTGATGATGAAAACAGGTTTTCGTGGTCTGTGCAGTGGATAGTATTTTATCAATGATATGACGATTGCATTGGCCTTGGTATTACACTTACTTGCAGTTTTGTGTAGCTCAATTAAAAGAGTGAATATTCTCCTCCTCCCAAAAAACACGAAAAACACAGGTATACACTAACTCACACAGGCTTAGGTCGCTCAAGGTTTCAATTGATGTCACTACAGTGCCTACGACTGGATCTCGAGTTTGAGTGTCGACAGTGGCAGGATCCTCAGTACTGGTTAGAAAGCTAGGTCGAGTTCAGCCGCTGTCTGGAGGAGAACTCTACCGGCCAGTGCTCTGATCGGTAGTTTTCCGTGGTTTCTCCGATCAACACCAGGCGAATACCGGAGTAGTGCCCTAACAAAGGGCCCCGGACCGCGCACGATTTTTCCTTCCCCTTCCTTGTTCCATCCTCACCTCTTACTTAAACATGTAATCACTACACTACCACACATGTCGAGAGACCGGTCGGGAACATAGAGTTAGTCCCGGCGAGGGCGGTACCCCGTTGCTAGGAGATACCTTTTGGGGTAAAGCCTGCTAAGCCATCGTGTATGTCGGCGCCGAATCTCGCCATTCAGAAGGGTAAGATCATCTCCCGCGATAAAAAAGCATGCACTACACTTACGGGACGAATGGTCTTGGCAGTTGACGCGTCCGGAACCAGTAATCAATCAAAACAAACTCACAAAGTGCTGTGTGCTTCGTTTAATGAGCTCCTGTCAACTGGTCGCTTCGGTACAACGTGAGCTTTCGCCGCCCCTCATCCTCGCGGTGCAACTAATCACTATTCATGGCAGGACGCCCCGGCGGCGGCGGCGGCGGCGACGGCAGTGGCGGTTGCGGCGGCGGTGGCGCGCCCTGCGGCGGGGCCATGATTTAGCCGTCCGCGGAGATGACGCGAAACGCCGCCGGCGAAGTGTCGCCTACGTCTACGTGTACCTGATCGCATCTCATCGCCTGCGCAGCCTACGTCACACACACACACACACCAGCGCCTCAGCCGCTCAGCCCCCAGCGACGCGCGTCAAAGCGCTCGGCGCAACCATTCACGGGAGTCAGTAGAGGGTGGAATGTTGAAGTTAATGACATTTAGTGCGTTAATTAATACGTAAAGTAACCGAGACCTCTCTTCCCTTTTCATAGCAAAATTGATGGTGATTTTATTACTACCATACGATGATATGTAGAAGCGTCTTTCGTGTTTCACTAAAAAAATACAAGAGCACTTGCACCAAAATAAACCAATGATTTTCCTTCGATGGCTACAAAACAAAAGATCCTTTACAAATATGTATATTCCACATTTGGTTTTGAAGTACAGTCAAATTTATTTTGTTTTCAACATTGTGTGGATTTATTTTTGTTGGATGAGTTGAGTTGGTTGTGGTGCGTTGTATAATCCTGCAAACCCGTTCACCCGCCTGTTCGAGGCTCTAATTCGCCTTATGTTGCCTGACAACCATGCTTTGTGATTTGTGAATGATGCTAGATGAATTGTGATTTGCATAATTTATAGAAACTTTGTATTGTAATCAGATTTGGGGGAACTTTTGGGGAACGCTAACTGGCGTGTGCATTTCTCGGCTTCTTAAAAGTGTTCGTGCAAATTTTGAGTGCAATTGCTTCTGGTATTCAAAAATTTTTGAGAAATAAATACACACATACATCCGTTTTGATGTATTAAGAAGTAAAGCAAATACTATTTTCACCAAATAATGAAAATATGGAAGATAATGATTTTTTACTACGGAGGAATACAGTAAGGTCTACTGATCTTCCGCAATTTTGCTTCACAAACTTACATTCAACTAAGTTCAAATATCATGAAAACAAAATTCATAATATTGTCAATAACAGCAATTCGGTAAAGTTAAAAAAAATATGTTGTCAATAATACATTATGTTCGCGACGACAAGAGCGCGGTCTAAGGAAAAAACTTGTAAACATATATTTAAGAAAGACAGCAATTTAGAAATTCAAAAAAGGGGAAGCACGTGATTGTGAATAGGGCGGGGCGCAAACTCTTTCCCGCTAGAAGTGTAACACTATAAAAGGTAAACAAATTATGAAATTCCTATAGTTCTATTACAAAGTAAACGTTCCCTGTACATGAAAACTAGCTACACCAAACTTATAAAGAAAGTGTCTAATGCTTATGAACAATAAATATTAATAACGGTATAATAATAGTCCTAGAATGGTTTAAAACCAATAAACTAAGAATAACAGAAAGACGCATTGTTAACATTACCCATCGCTAGCATGACTTATAATAAGGCAGTGTATAAAAATTCGAAGGTAACAAGGATGGAGACCCGAGCTCAGAGCCGCGGAGATTTTTGTGACCGTCAGGTCACAACGCGGACATTTTGAAGAATGCACGGTGAGGTGCAACAATGCTAAAAGACAATGTCCCAAAATCTACAGTCAATTCCCAAGCGACACCACTTGTCACAGTTAACTTAAATAGGGTCCCGATACAATTTTGTCCTGTATAGGGTACACAAATTCTGACATTGCAGGCATTGAGAAAACAACTCATGGAATAATTTTCATGGAATTTGTATACCATAAAAAATTACTTGAAAGCACTCTGGAAGCATTAAAAAATTACAGTTTTCTTCTCGGCAGCGTTACCTCGGCCGTGATTTTGATATCCTTCAAAATAGTGGCGGCAGGCGTTTCACCCTCGCTTAGCTAGATTTTGTCGCGATATTGCATTCCGGCCCTCGCGACACGCTGCCACCGGCGAGTGACCCAGTTGCCGACGCCAGCGTTCCGAGGCTATAAAATGGCGAGGACTTCGCACCTCGCCCCTCTCTCTTCACGTATTGCAACCTGCCGGAGCCAGCCGTCGTGTCGCCACTCGCTCCCAGGACGATGGGTCCACTTCGCGGGTGAGCAGAAGAAACTTCTTTAAGGATACTCTCTTTACATTCTCCCTGCAAAGTTTGCTGGGGTACACCCTCTGCCCCCCAACTCGTGACAATTTATTTATTGATTATTTCGTGTTTCCGGTCGCAACAACTCTTATGGGCATTAGTCCTGTAAGTGTAGTGTATAATTTTGCCATGTGAAGGTGGGTATCTTTTCTTGCTGCATTGGGAGATCTAGCGTCGACCTGCAGGTCGGTTAGCAGCGTATTCCCCATCCAGGTAACTCCCACCAGCGGGCCATTACCCCAGCCGGGACAAGCTCTAGGCTTGCAACAGCTCTCCTGACATGTGTCGTAGAGCAGTCCATGTAAGTGTAAGAAAGGGATGAGAACAGTAAGGAACAAGGAAGAGGAAGGAAAGATCGCGCGCGGTCCGCGCCCCTTTTGTTAGGATACTGCTCCGGCATTTGCCTGGTGATGATCGGGAAAAAATGGAAAAATGGAAACCGATTGGAAGAGCCTAAGACTAGAATTCTCCTCCAGACAGCGGCTGAATTAATTAATGAATGAATTGTTGCATTATTATAAGTGGCGAGACTCGGGACATCAGGCCCGCTCTTACCACGCAAATTTCGCTACGCTCCTTTCACCAACTAGCAAAGAAAGGAGGTATTTCTTGGGCGAGGAACAGGCGATTTGAATTTATCTCAGAGGCGTCATTTAGGTTTGAGGATCTTTTATACGCAAGTAAATCTAGTAACATGGGACAGCCGGCTTTACTTCCCCTTCGAAGGAAGGCGTACGAAGAATTTTGAACCCACCAACTTGGGTAGAACAGTCCGTTACACCATCGCCGCCTTAAACACCATCGCCGCCTAAATTCGACTCTCTAGCTCTCTAGCTAGTGTCGAAAATTCTGCCACTGTCGGGACTCGAACCCTAGGACCGCCCGGACAGAGACACTGCAGTGACATCAGTTGATGTTCTGAGTCGTCTTAGCAGATACTTAGTGTAGCACGAGCATCCAGTAGCACTAACCAAAGCAACGATGTGATTTTTGTTGTTTACCCTACAGTGGTGGCAACCTCGTTGAGTAACTCCCGCACAAGCAAGCGAATGTCTTGGTGCGCGTTGACAAACAGCAAAGAGAAGTGGGGCGCGACGGTATTTTATCACTTCCGCCAGCACGGACTTTCCTGTACAGACCCAGCACACTGACGTCACAGGACGTAGTGCTGTTCGTCAATTGGTCACTACTTGGTTTCGGTAGCTTCAACATACAACCATAAGTAACGTACTTGTGAGCAATGTAATGTTCCTGAATAAATTGTGAAAAGTAAAATTAAAAGGCAGGATAGACGAAAAAGTGGAATTTGTCGTGTATGAGCAAATTCTTACCAAGTAGGCAGGAAATTTAATTTGTAAAACTTTCAACCTCATTATGGTGAAATAAATTAAATATTTTTAGTTATATGTTTTATTACTAACTGCAATATCTTCCAATGAAGTATTGATAACTTAGTAAGGATTCTTAGGGTTCAGGTTAATTAAATGCTTTAGATATAATCGTTTTTTATAAAATGTGAAATAGTAAATATTACAAGTACAGTTATTAACTTATTCGGATTTGAATCTTCAAGTGCGCATTTCACAACAGCGCCGCCTTAGGGAGCGTAATTGTCAAGACCCCTTCTTCTGTTTTATGGTCCAATAAAATAAAATGCATCCAAAACGAACCTTAATAAAACGAAAATAATCCAAAATCAATATCTCAGGCATAACAAATGTACTTTGGTTTGTTACAAACTACATAAAAAAAATAGCCTAGGGGAATTAGTTATTACATCACATACTTTACCTAAAACATTCATAAGAGCCTTGTGTAAATACTATCCCTATCCAAATTCATACTGTGTAGTAACCCAATTCACAATAGCAGAATTAAAAACAAATCCGCATTTCACGTAAAGGCATACGCTAAAAGGAACAGCCGGCCACCGTATACTCGCACGATGTCAAATACCCGAGTCGTCACAGGGAAGTTGTTCTGCAAAATTAAGTTTGATTCTCTTATAAATGCATAATGCTGTTACACAAAAAAATATAGTATGCAACTCGTTTATAATGTTGCTTTATTACATTCGTATTAATTTGAAAACTTGCTCATAAAGCCGCTCGTTTTCAAAACATGTACTCGTGCAATAAAGCTTAACATTATAAACTAACTGCATAAACTACAATTTAAGAAGTTACGGCAGATTGTTGACACCCTTCCGGGTGGAAAGCCAGTCAGCACATCGATGAGTTGTTGTCAGGCTAGACTAAGTGCCGTTCAACATGAGCCACAAAGCGGAATCCATTCTATGATATTGTTATCTGATGTCAGCAGCATGAGAGTGAGGGAGACGGGGGTTGTTGGTTAACTCTCGTTTGTACGAACATTGCACCAGGGCCAACAAAGTTACCGCTGCCGTTTGCCGTGACGCAAATATTTCAGACCTCTGCTCGACGTTGAGCCGGCGGTCTCGAAAACACCGTAAGTAATGGTAGAAGGACACTCAAAGGCAGCTCAACCACGCAGCTACCACACATTTTGCTTTTAAGTTAGAGCATAAATAACATGAGCTAATAATTTGACTCTCCATGATACCAAAGCAAATCCAGGGCGTTGACGGTGAGTAACACGTTGAAACCTTTCGTATTTATTTCACAAACTATTTATAACTCGTGCTGGAGCTGCTGTAACCTCAATTATTTTTCTCATTCCGCCTGGACTGGATAATGTTCGCATAAAACAATGTATTTTGTAGCTGAATGTAAGAAAAGTACATTTTATAAGTTACTTGTAAAGATCTATAATTTTCATCCATAATTCTTTGATTAAAATTTGGTCTATTGCAAGTTTAATTTAAAGCGTGGTGAAAGAAAAAAACACACGGACTCTGAAATTCGGTATTTATGACCTGTCCGTTCACATCCCTTTGATGACTTATTAACTCATATATATATATATATCTATTCTAATCTCTTTTCCGACATGATTTCAATCAATTTTTACAATATTACTCGCCTGTTTAATGGCGATATCAGAACAGTGTAAACTGTTCACGAAAGCTATCTTGAAAAACTACACGCACTAGTCCCACACTTTGAGGAGTTAATCCGCCCAACTGAGTAGAGGAAGACGACATTTCGAAGACTGATGAGGTCTTTGGCGGTGGTCAACTATCAATAAGTCAAAAATATTCACTGTCCTGAAAAAATCATAGTTTTTGTGATTCGAAGCCATTGGATACCTGGCGGTCGGACTATATTGACCTGTTTTTGGAACCTGCGGTTAAAGACGAAATTGTATTGTTGTTTCCAATCTTATCAAGCGCGTGTAGGGTCGTTTACAATGAGCCTCTTGAACAAACGTATTTTCTAAAAAACTTCGACTTGGACATTATTTTCAAATTGTTCTGAACTTCCATATGCTTTCAGAAGATCCACATTAGCACCACAATTCACTAGCACTTCAAAGCACTACAGGGCTGCTGGTGACGTCATGGACAAACACGAGATGCAGCCTCAGTGTCTGCTCCGCATCTGTACCAATCCATCAGGCGGAGGCCACCGCCACGCCAGGGTCCGGTTCCTAACGTCGTTATCTCCCGCAGCTGCTTCAGAGGCTCTTAAAGCGGACCTCTTCGAAGGCCGCGTATCAGGGGAGGTGGCTCAGGGCATCAGCTGATGTCACTGCAGTGCCTCTGACCGAGAGGTCCTAGGTCGAGTCCCGCGAGTGGCAGGATTTTCGTCATTTAGCTTGTCAGCTTGGTCGAATTCAGTCGCTGCCTGGAGGATAATTTTAGCGGTCGGCTGCTCCGATCGATAATTTACCGTGGTTTCTCCAAACAAAACTAGGCGTATGCCGGAATAGTATCCTAACAACGGGCCACGGACCGCGCGCGATCTTTCGTTCCTCTTCCTTGTCCGATCCTCAAACCTTCCTTACACACACTTAGACTAACATGCACTACACTACCACACATGCCGGGAGTCGGTCGGGAGCTTTGAGCTTGTTCCGACTGGGGCGTTACCCCGCTAATGAGACATACCCGTTGGGGGATACCGCGCTAGCCGATGATAGGTCGGCGCTGGATATCGTCATGCAGCGGGAGAAAATCACTGCCATCTTCTCAAAAAAGCATGCACTACACTTACGGAACTAATGACCTTAGCAGTTGAAGCGCACGGAATCACTAACGACCAACCAACAGGATGACGCGCACTCAAACGTTTCCAAAATAAGATTTCGATAATTTTATTGTCATGAAATGTAAATACGAGTGTATCGACTCCTAAGAGATAGAACAATTGAGGTATGTAATGGGTTATTATGGAGGCAAGTTTGTTTTGAGAGAGACTGGCTAGAGTTTGTAAGACATGAACGCTTGACAATTAACTCAATTTTGGTCAAATTTGTGAACTTAAGAAGAAGTAACAAATATTTGATACTCTAATCACTACAAAGATACAGATACATATACAATATTGTCTAATCGAGATGAATACCATAGGTACAAAACTTCTTTACTGTCGCTGACAACATTCAGCCCACAAGCCAAAGCTAAATTAGTAAACTTGCCGGCGAAAGGGGCCATCTTTGCTGCAGAAGCAGACTCAATGTTTATCACAAAGGGTGATCTCACCGTAATGATGTAGTCAGCACGTGTGCGGTAGCTGAAACACTGGCCTCCATACTAACATGATGCATAGCTGCGGTGAAAAATGGCTGCTGCTGTCTCTGGCTCAAATGAGTCGCCCTTCGTCACCATTGGGTTGCACGTTCGTAGATATTAACTACCTGCAAAACTTTTAGAGGTGGCTGAGAATATGATACGTTAAGCAGCTTTACTGGAAGTCAATACGAAGCCTCGTGGCTTGCTTAGAAACAACACTAGGACCCACCAGTACCAATTGGCTAACATATTCTCTCTTGACTGCCATACAAATAACAATCGCTGTTTTAGAACCCCCACACCTCGACGGCGACCCAAACTATTCAACTGTCGAAACTTCTCTGAGGTGAGAGACGCGAGACCCGTTCTCAAACGTTTTCCACGTCATGATTCCCATACACCTGGTGGATCGGGAATTGTGACGTCATAACGTTCCTGCTATTCCCGTATATTCGAACGAGTTCGTACACCATATCTTAGTTTCAAATATATTTAAGTTTTCATTAGATAACATCGTAGTTGTGATCGTAAATTAATTGTTTTGGGATATTTGTGTAGAATGTATTACAATTCGTCAAACTAATAGTTATGAAGTATGATACTAGTATGAATAGTGAATAAAGCATAATTAATAATAAAACGTGTCCTTCCTCTTTTGAGGAGGGAAAGCCCTGGGGAAATTCTTTGTATTCTTCTGAAACAAAGAAGGAAGGATAAACCTAAATGACGATGGTAGATGAATGAAAGTAAATGGGTCGGCAATCAAATGATATTTATGAATGATATCGTAGTCTTCCGCGACCAGAGTCACAATCTGGGCTGTCCGGGTGATGCCGCGTCGAAGGCTGAGGTGCCGACGTTTGGACCGACATATCGCGGTCCTTTTCAGGGCTGTCCTGCGCCAGGATGTTGGGCGCTCAGGTTTATATAGATCTTTGTGAAGTCAACCACGTTGCAGTTTCTTGGTCAAAACAACAATATTGGTATTGTGGTGAGAGTTATCGTTGGCATTTACAATGAAATAATTATATCAGTCGTCATTGCCAAAAATATTGTGTATTACATCGATCAGATTATGATGGCTAAGCCATCGAAAACTGCTATTGTAATAAGCAATATTGTTGGCAATGACGACTCATTTAATTATTTCGAAACAACAATACCTTACACAATACTAGAAATCGGAGTATCTGGCGCCGCATTCTTAGGTGCTACTTTTAGCCCCCGTGCCATCGATATGTATGCGTAGATGCAAACAAATTTTATTTACTATGTTCAAATTTATTATTCTTTTGTGATTCTAGAGCCCTCTTCAGTCCAGCGCTTATCTGAGGTCTCCTAGGTCAGTGAAAGAAGTCATGCGAGGGTAGGAAATCAGCGCATCGCTCGGCCCTGAGGGTGGGAATAGGAAGAGTATAGGCGGCGAAGGATTGCACGTTTCCTAAGGTTCTAATAAGGCACTCATCTGGGATCAAGAACACATTCCTCGGATAGTCGCCGATCTGAGCAGTCGCCTTGCAACTTAGATCCAAGCAGGTACATGGGTAAATTGCATCAACTGAAATCACTGCAGTGCCTCTGACCGAGAGGTCATTGTTTCGAGTCCCAAAATGTTCGACTCTAGCTAGATAGCGAGGTCACGTTCGCTACTTGGAGGAGAATTCAAGCGGCTCACTGCTCTGATCAGTAGTATTCTGTAGTTTCTCCGACCAATACCAAGCAAATACCGGAACATTACGTACCCTAACAAACGTCAATTACACACACACACACACACTTACATGCATTTCACAATCACACATGCCAGGAGCTTAAAGCCGGGAACTTAGAGCTTGTCCCGATTGTGGCGGTGCCCCGCTGGTGGGGGATACCAGGTACGGGAAACACCCCGCTAGTCCGGTGGGGCAAGATCACCATCTCCCAAGGCAAAACATGCACTCAACCTAAGTGACTAATGACCTTAGAAGTTGATGTGTTCGGAAATACGTCATAAAGATCAATCAATAAAATAATCAATCAATAACAAATCCAAGCAGGCGCCATCAATTCCCCGACATGTTAAACATATCAGAAAAATCTTCGGCAGCAGGTGGGAATGAAAGCCCATATCTCAATCAGTAGTGACACGTTAGCTACCAGCGATTGCCAATTTTATTTATTTACAATATAAAATACTTGAATCAGGGAAACTTTGAGAATCCTCAGGCAGTATTTCTATTTGAAACTATATTCCTGAAACAAATCAACCCTTTTAAATTATAACAAATTCACTTGTTAGATACCTTTGGAATATTTACACCTAAGTTTCTCGGAGAATAGTTTTCTGTGTAATTAATTAGAATTTTATTTTTGTGAATATAACACTTTAATACTGGAATTATTTTTAATTTAACAGTATCCAAATTTTTGCACAAAACGTGTCTTTATTTAATAACAATCTACGAAACACTGTCGGCAGTGACCTGTACAGTGAGAAATAACTATGTACGTCACTATGGACTTCAACGGGACTGTTTAGAAAACGTTCTACCAGTATCGAACTACATTTATATTAGTTATTTAATACACATTTTGAGGAATATAAATATGTACCGAGGCCGTAGGCCGAAAATACATGTTGGGTAACTCCATGAAATAGACTCACTTCAGGGATCAGTCGTTATGTATCTAATAGATGAATTAATTTTCTAATTTGTGACACAAATAGGTAACAATAAATAATTTATAATGTAATTATTGCATTAATTCCCAAATAACAAAATGATGTATTTGTGACGCCACAGGCAAAACAAATTACGAACGGCGGTGCAGTTATGTATGAATTAAATTTCTTTCTCAGCAAAGTTCAATTTAACGAGTTGTTTCTTTCTCGCGTAAGAGTTACTCTCGAAAGCATCCTATCGTTTTATATATATTTTCCCGCCACATAGCACTCTCCACAGGGGAGGATCTGGAGGCAAAACTACTCTCGGCAACAGCCCAGCGCAGACAACAGCACATCTCGTGCGCTCGTCAGTAAACATTTTGAAAAATCTCGTTAATTGATTCTCAATACCAGGGCTCTCAAATAAAGCCATGATTTTTACTCTGTGTTCATGTTTTAAAAAATTCACAAGAGCTTCTTCCCAAGCGTTTTTTTTTTCTCGAGTTCGTTGAATCGAGAGAAGCAAGTTTGTAGGCTAGCAATCGATGGCGGATCTTCACGAGGATGAAATGTGATTTTCTGGAACGATATTCGTACTTCAAAAAACACGAAAAAGTTCCGACAAAATTGACGCGCAACCGGGAACGACTTACGAAAAACTCGTGTTATTACGTATTATATACGATGGCTGACATATATCTGAAAATATCCACAATTCAAGTATATTGACTAATTTTACAACGCAGTATTCAGTACTAACCGGCCGATGAAATATCATTACCGTGGGTGAAACACATTAACATTCTAGCAATGATGTCAAATGTAAGAAATGATTATTTATTTTTCCTTATTTCACAGTAATATACAAGGACATTTATGAACTACAATTATACTTACAGATATGAATCACAATTACAAATACATTTTATCTAAAATGACAGTTTTCTTGCAATGTTGTTTTAAGCAGTTTTCACATCAAAAAAGTCACTTAGTCGAACGAACTTTTGTAATGATGATGTATGTTTTAATTCGTAAGCAAAAACCGTGGCTCTCATTATTCCTTGGGGATTTTATTTTAATACGAAGATAATAAAAAAAAATTAAAAAGTCCATTACTCATCTGCATTTCATGATCGCGCTATCAGTTGTCCGCAGCGCGTGTCAATTTGCTCCGAGGCCGACGATCAGATATGAAGTCGCTTCCGCCCAACCAAGTGTCGTCAGCGTCAGTCATCAGCGTCAACCAACGCGTGCGCTGCCTGCGTGCGACAACGGCCGGCCCCACGCCGACCGTCGCGGGCGAAGCCTTCAATTAAATCCACTGCCACGGGAGAAATGAAAAGCGCTCGCTTGCGCGCGCTCGCGTGAGGTCACGAGGTCACTGGCGAGCGGGGCTGCTCTTTCACAACGCGAGCCAGCTAACTTGCTCCCTGCCGAGTAAATTGGATCCGGCCCGGCGCGTCGCGGCACACTGGGTCTAAACAGGCGCGTGGAGAAGGAACAGATGCACTCAACCTCGGCGGAAATCCTATACAACCAACCCGAATTCAAAACAAATTTCCTTTCAATGTTTTACTAAAAAAATTATCTGAAATTGACCATCAACACAGGTGCCTAATCGTAGTCCTCACCCATGTATTACATTAAGCATAGTATGTAAGTTAGTAATAAGCAATCAAAACATTTGAATAATATAACGTTTTCCTTAACAATTTATCAATCAACAAGAAAAACGAATTCAAAATAAATTTCCTTTTAACGTATTCCTGAAAAAATTATCTTAAAAATTATCTGACCATCAACACAGTTCGTCCGGCGCAACAATCGGCGTCCTCGCCCATGAATCAGTTTAAGCATAGTATTTAAGTTAGTAATAAGTAATCAGAACATATGAATAGTACAATATTTTCATTAACTGTGATCAATCAACAAGAAAAGAATTAAAAACAAGGAACATACAAAAATAGTTATTTATGCACCAAGGGCGCTGTAAGAGTTCGAAGTTCGAGCGGCGACAAGATCCCTGAGAGCCTTTGGCCCGATTTTTACGTAATTGTAATGATTCAGATGTTCTAATTAACTACTTGTTAACGTGACTCGGTTTGTCTTTTCATATTTCGCTCACATAATTCCCTTTCAAAATTCATTCCATAACAGAACATGTTGCACCTTTCAACTGTTTTCATATTTCCCTCGTAACCACGATCCTCTCAATCCAGGTAAGTTATGCAGTGTATATTGAACTCCGTATCGAAAGAGAATAACAAACAATAACATATCAGGATGAAATAAAATAAATTGTTTTCTTTAATCGGCAGTTAAGAGTACCTTAGAACTTAAAAAGCCTTACAAGAGTTTTAACAATGAAATATATGTACAAAACGTAATATCACATACATAAAATCTGAAAGGTTAATTAAAAAGGTTTTTTTAATGTATATCCATTTTTTAGCAATCTTAGAAAAAACTGTATCAAATTCTATTTGATTAGAAAAAATAATTAACAGCAAATTATGGTGGATATAAAATCCTCAATCAATATACTTAATAGCACTTGAATTCTCGACCACACTACTAAACTTAGGAATGCTTCATGGATAATATATTTCATTGAAAAATAAATTCCTTAGTTCGTCAACGTTTCGGAAATTTATTGTTCCCTCATCGGAGCTTGCTAACTTTGAATATTTAAGAGAAAAATACCAATCATCCGATTCATGGAATCTAGGACACTTGGGCAAAAGCACCTTCACTCTCTGGCTCTATATTTATTGTGTGTGAACGCTGCCTTTTAGATCTCTGTGCTGCTAGCGGTGGTGCAAATGCTGGTGGCGGTGTCCGCAGCGCGACGACGCCACTCGTGGAAGACCTGCATTTAAAGCAATGCTTTGCTAGGTATACTCCTCGGAAGCGCTGTTGAGTGGGGTCGTGTGAAGGAGCCTTAAAGTCTTCCCGTTTCCTTTCTCGTTCATTCCGCCATTGAAATTACCATCCTTCATCACGTGTAATAGCCTTTGTTCAGGATTCAGGGATAGGCCTGGCCTGCCGAATTAAATTATAAGATCATTTTTATAATTCATAAGCTTAGCTAGCAGGTTTGCGGAAATAAATCTAAGAATGTAAGGATAATGGCTTAATTACTCTGTTCAATGTGAAAAGATGATACGAGAAGAAACAGGTTTGTATCATACAAGTCTCCACAACAATTTCTAACGAATATGCCAAGTATCTCTCTTAGTACAGCCAATTAACAAGAACAATAAAATAGTAGCATTTTCAGATGTAATCATTCGTTATTCTATGAATAATAATTAAAGGAAAACAATAAATAAAACATCTCATAAAACGTTATAAAATGAAAGCACTGAAATATTTGATAAAACCTTACACACACACACACACACACACACACACACATATAATGTGTGTGTGTATGTGTATAAGCGGTCAACTCCGACACTGTGTGACTGATCTCCATGAAATTTAACATATCTGTGTGTTTTTCCGACCAGAATATTTTTGTGCTTTTTAATAGTGTTGTAACTCCACTAGATGGTGCTACAGAACAAAGTTGCGATTCATTACAATTCAATTTCCATTCCAACTGGGATCCACACGAACTTTACTGTTGTGTTGCCGAGTGACGCTGAGCGTTGCCATGTGACGCAGGGTGAGGACCAGAAGAACTAGACGGGTGCGCGAGAGAGACAGAGAAAGGAGACACAGAGACAGAACGTGAAAGTAAGAGAGAGAGAGTGAGAGAGATACAGAAAGAAACAGAGAGTGGTACAGCCAGAGAGAGAGACAGACAGACAGGTGGACAGAGACAAAGAGAGAGAGGTAGAAACAGAAAGAGATAGAGAGAGGCAGAGAGGGACAAACAGAGACACAGACCAAGAGATACAGAGGGACAGAGAGGGACAGAGAGGGACACAGACAGAGAGTCAGATAGAGATAGATAGAGACAGACTAAGATTGAGAGGTAGACAAATGTATACTGAGACAGATAGAGGCAGACAAAGGCGAACCGAGGCAAACGAGGCAGACAGAGGCAGAGGTAGTCAAAGGTAGAGACAGAATGAGACAGACGCAGAGAGAGAAACAGAGAAGCAGAGAAAGAGAGAAACTGTGTCTGAATTTCCTGGTTCTAATGATCCCTTTAAAAAAGAGATATACTTCTGTAACGCCAGATTCAAAATCATATTGCAACAATTTTAGTTCATAATTATAATTAATATTACAAGCAGAAAATATAATACTCCGGGGTTGTCTAATTTTATTATTTGAAGAGATGCAAAAACTCAAAAACATTTGTTTTCTGGTTGACACGGCTCCAACATCTTCTGGCTTTTGTCATAAAAGAAGCCATGGAGGACAGAAGTTTAAGACCTGATGATTGGGAAAACCAAAATCTGTGGAGGTCGAAAACTAGGAACTCCTGAAGGTGGAAATGCTGAAGAAGCAGGAGAAGAAGAAGAAGAAGAAGAAGAAGAAGAAGAAGAAGTGGATTTGTAGTGTTTCGGGCGCGTAAACTGCTATGGCCATTAGTCCCCTAAGTGAAGTTCATAATTTTATGATGAGTGGTGGCGATTTTTCTCCCCCGTTAGATGGTGAGATCTGCTTCCGACCTACATGTCGGTATGTGGGGTTATTCCCATCCAAGCACCTCCCACCAGTGGGGCACCACCCTAGAAGAAACAAACACTGAGCTCCCGACTGGTCTTCCAACATGCAGTAGAGTAGTGCGTAAGTAAATGTTGAGAATAGAACAAGAAAGAGGAATGCACGTTGTCCGTGGCCCATTTGGTAGGGTACTGCTTCGGCATTCGCCTGTTGTTGATCGGAGAATCCACGGAAAACTACCGTTCAGAGCAGCCGGCCGCTAGAATTGCCCTCCAGACAGCGACTGAATTCGTTCTAGTTATGTACCTAGTGAAATAATTATAAGCGTCGTCATTGCCAACAATATTATATATTAAAAAAGCAGCTTTCGATGGCTTAGCCATCATCATCAGTTTTCTGTTGAATGGAAGTAGTCGTTTTTGTGGCTTCCATACAGCAGAAAACTGATGATGATGGCTAAGCCATCGAAAGCTGCTTTTTTAATAAATAATATTGTTGGCAATGACGACGCATATAATTATTTCATTAGAAATGCCAACGATAACTCACCACAACACCTACATGTACCTAATGTCACAAATCCTGCCATCGCCGGGACTCCAATCCTAGGACCTCCCGATCAGAGGTACTGCAGTGACATAAGTTGGTGCGCTGAGCCATATGAGCCTGTGATTAAGTTTTGCAAAGCACATTATTGGCTATATATATATATATATATATATATATATATATATATATATATATATATGTATATATATATATATATACATATAGATAGATAGATAGATAGATAGATAGATAGATAGATAGATAGATAGATATGTGTGTGGATCAAAAGGTAAAAATTTAACTTGCAATAGTGGTTTCCTTCGATCAAGTTCCCAACGGGCCCCATTTCTCTTGTAATTAGCCTCTGCGCGGGGCCTTGCACGTGGGCGGCGTTCGGAGCCACTGCGCCACCGAAGCCACGCCCCCTCCCCGCACGCGCGGCGGCCGACGGCAATCGCAAGACAATACGCTCCCCGGCCCCATCGACGGCTCAAATGCAACGCGACAAGACTTTCGGGAATTCCACTTCAACCCGGCCAGACACCCTATTCAAAATGGATTCTATTGACTTGTCGGTCTAAATTTTGCACGAAGGTGCGTTGATGGTTCGTTGCGGATTTTCATTTAGGAGATCATGTACGAGGTGGTAAAGGTGTGTGATTATTCACACGTTTAGTTGGAATTCGGGTGGATGTCCACTGAATGCACGTGCTTTATCGTGATCAGGTGTGGGAGTGTTCTATACTAACGGCCAGCAGTAGCAAAAATACAGCTGTTGAATGCGTGGAAAGTGCGTGGGAAGGGCGTGTCGCAGATAAAAGTTGATGTTTTAAAAGGATATACGTTGTGACGGTTCAGATGGACTCGTCAAAACCCACAGTTTCAATATATTTAGTAGGGAAAATACACGTCTGCGTAGACAAGTGCCTGTACGGGAGCGTCGGGGCATCTATTTACTTATGACGCCGAACTTGACGAACTGGTGAAATCCAATTACACCAGTGTAAATAGTGTAAATAAAATGGTTTTGTCAATAACATACGAGTATACATTAAGTATTCCAAGAGAATTAAATGAAAAAATAACTTTGTCGCAAAACAAGTAAACCCTCCGCTACGAAAACACTACGTAAGTAAATAAGTTGAATTTAGAAAATAAACTCTGAAAAGATATTATAACGTATATAAACAACGAGAATACATATGTAGTTAATTTTCGTATGGGATATAGTTAGGTGCAAGGTAAAATTAGACAGAAAATGCAGTTTTTGTGGATAGCATGCAAGTGACAAATGAAAGACAAAGACGGCAATTGTTTGCAAAAAACTTTAGGCAAGCCAGGGGAAACGAGGAGAAGAATGCTTGTGGAGGTCGGAGGGCAGGAGGAGCCATGTTCAAATATGAAAGAGTGGTATAAATAATTAACGGAGATGAACATTGCAGTATAAATATGGAATGATCCAAAATTGTTGCAATATGGAAATGGTAACATGGAGCCTGAAGTAATTGGTTGAGAGGGGCAATGCAGCCACAGAATTCGACGCAAAAGGAAGTGATAATTCAGACATTTCTTTTTCTTCAAACGACTTTGTGAGAAGGCCAAAACATGTTTCGTAATGGGAAAGCATTTTAAATAAAAATAATATGGCCATACGTAAGCAAAGGCATGCGCGCTGATATGTATGAGTTTGCAAATGTTAAGTGTGAATTGTGCGTAAATATTTATTTTTGTTAAAGGGTAAAAATATGCTTCGTATGTGTTTCTGTGTTACGTTATCAAATATGTTTATACTAGCCGGGAGAACAGCAACAACGCTAAGTAATTTTTGTTACGAATAAATGAGGTTGCACCGACATTGGCGGTGGAGATAATTATTTTGAAAATATTTTTTTTATTAGATTGGGAATGAGGAGGAGGCAACTATGTATCAAAACCCTAACAATCAATGATACACCCGTTTCCTGTACAGGAGGGGCTTTCCGTTCTCACGACCGAAATAAATCTCTTACACTGTGGGTAGTTCCCTCTATGTATGAGTTGTTTATATTTAGGTTAGTAAAATTTGCGAAAGAGAAAACCGTTTCGGTTGGCCTGTCCAAGGTGAAGCGAAATATAACTGTTATTATTATTATTATTATTATTATTATTATTATTATTATTATTATTATTATTATTATTATTATTATTATTATTATTATTATTAAAATGAAAAGGGAAGAAACTACCAGGGACGATTCAACGTCTAAAATAAAGTTATTTCTTCCTCGTCGCATGTCGACAACTGTGTCGTAAGCACTGACGCAATGAGTATGATAATTCAGTCGAGAATGAGAATAGGTAGATTAACACAATAAAATATTTGCATTTTTCAAACGAAATCGAAACTACATCAATATTTTTCGATTTTTCTCGAGTTGCTGAGTATCTAAAAAATCATAGACATTTCCCGCATGGCCGAAGACTGCATAATTTCTTTTACAATTCTGCAGGCATTATAAATTAGTTATGTAGACGTAGATACTTGCAGCAGCAAAAAGATGATGAAGAGAACCGCGGGTCTAAGGGATCTTTCGCGAGCAGACGCGCTCCGTGGGTGTTCTCTGATGCATCTGGCGTGATTCTGACTTTCTTCGCCAGATGTCGTTTTCAATTCCAAGTTGGCAGTAGTGAGATATCCCAAACAAAATGTTGAATAAAATATAATGAAATAATAGCTCATTTCGAAATATTGGCACCCGAAAATGTCAATATGGGAGTAGCATTAATATTAAAGAAGAGAATGTAAGGTAGTTATATTGGGTATTGAAGAATTCGATGCAAATACTACAATGTAAATATTAGGACTTAGCAATGTTCGAGGCCGGAATAAACAATGAATAATGGACATTGGATATTCCTAATACAAAATAAACAGAGTCATGATTTGGGACGTATCTGGTTATACATTATTTTGGGAGGAGCGTAGCGTCATATGACGGGATGTAGGAACGATTGACCACCAATAGTGACAGGTATTAGTATAGGTGTAGGCGTCGCGTCAGGATAGGCAACTGTCGGAAAACGAGTTTTAGCCAATGGAAAAATCACTTACAGAAAGTTAGAAGACAAACGAGAACGGAGGTGACACGTTTCTTCGAAACCGTAATTTTGGCAGAAGGTATTCGATTATCACACGGGAAGCTATAAGGTCGTAGGTGCGAACATTTGAGAGGACACTTAATCATCGTAGCGCGCACTTGTTGTTGGTCATTATAGCGTAGCGCGATAGTTGATCATTATAGTGATTCAAGGAAACAGAACGTTTAGTTAACGCGATTTGAAGTAGTGCCGATTAGGAATGTCCATCTGAGGCATTCGAGAATGAATCTATGTAAATAGTTTATATTAGTTAACAGTAGATTTAGGGACATTAACTTTCACACAATATCAACGTGAAGAAAAGGGAGCATAAGATTCCTGGTGGTAGTCGAGAGTCTTCAGAGAAAATTCTTCACTTCAGCAGCACGGAGTCGACAAATATAAACTCTTCACCAACCGTAAGCATGACGGAAATGTCGAACAAGTTAACTTAATCATTCTTTGCAAGAAAAAGATTTAACGAACCTTTAAAAAGGCCTTTAATAAATAACAGAAGTGATAATTAAATTTGATGGTATACCAATGGTATTTTATTAAGTAAAATTTTGTAAATAGAATAACTACGCAGCATTAATAAAAGATGTAACTGTGTTATTGAAAAAGTAAGGCTGATTGTTTTAATAGATACACTCCCCAGATCAACCATTTTTTAACAGAGTAAATTTTTAGTAAATACCTTGACCGTACTTAACGGGTCATCGGACCACGTAAGTTAATATTCAATTGAACAAGAAAGTGGAAGTCGGGCATTGATAATTAATAATAATTAAATGCTTTGAAATTTAAATATTTTCTATAAATAAATATTAAAACGTTTCAGTTGAGAGAACGTGAGATCTCATTAAGACGGGACAAGTTGCCAAATCGCCCACCCAGACCGTAAGCAGTGACTCACGAAGTACAAGAATTCAGCTGGAATTCAGTTTGAGAATAGGCGAAATAACAATAAAATATTTTTATTTTTCATTCCAAATTAAAACTCTTTCATTTTTTATAAATGTCTGAAAATCTAACAAAACCATTGACATCTGTCACATTGCCAATTACTGCTTAGCGCGGGTTCTCTCAATTTCTGCGCACATACGAAATTAGTAATATAGATAATTACATTTTGTCGATACAAACGAAAAGTACATCTGAAGAGTTGTAACTTTTGAATTAAGTGAAGAAGTACAGTGCGTCTTCTCAGAAGAGTGATTGTCTAACCCAAGCGATTGACAGTTCGATCGATCGATCGAGCGGGGCTCGGCGTGTTCCCCTGAACCACCGGTCGCTCCTCTTCTGATTTTCCCTATCCCTCAGAAAAGTCCCATTTTGTCTATATTTCCAAATGGCCACCATTCTTAACAAAGAGCTGAAAGGGATTCTTTCGAGTTGGAAATACAGTATACTACAACTGTCAGCAAAATTTTCTGTGTATGACTCTTTTATCAAATAACGAAATACGATGAAGTGCCTGCACATGATTGTGTATTAGTCATAGTCTCTGGCCACCGCGATCTCTCAGTGTATCGCCCTATGATATTTGTTGTGGGGTTTGATAAAGGATGGTGTACAAAAACAATCCATACCAATTAACGAAGCTTCAGGAACATACATTGAGAGCAATTTTAAACTTTGACGAGATTTTAATAAATGAGTCAGAACATTTTTTGAAGGAGCCACAAATATGTAGTATATGGAGAGCATTTCCAACATTTTTAGTGAAGTAAGTTGTGTGTTGAAAACCAAACAGGGACCTGCAAGTTGCTCGATCACTTGCCGCGGAATAGAAGGCTCATAACATCGAAACCCGAAGGGCCGCAATCACAGTCTTCACTAGATATCTCTCTGTTTAGAATATTGGATATTTTTTCCAATACAAGTTTCAAAAAATGAGTTAATAAGGTGCAGAGAGTTTTTTATCTTTGCCTGAGAAATAGAGAGCTCTGCTCAGATTAAAACTGTTCTTGACTGGAAGGAGGCTATGGCCACTTCTGAGTACTCGTTCATGAAGTGAACGTAAGTTACGTCAACTGTTCGAAGTAGTCATTTCTAAAATGCGATCGGCCGGCCCGCTTTCAGTCATCGAAATCAGTTCTCAAAATGCAACCGTTCGGCCGGTTCTCCACATGATTTTTTTTTTCAAAAGGCTCTTGACCACCACCAGTGGTTACATGACACGTGTCCACTGACAAATTTCACAGGGGCGTAGATAGTGGGTTGCGAAGGTGACAAATCGCGACGCTATTCTATCTCTTCAGCATTTTTCGTCCTTGACGTGTGGGGACCGGGAGAGGGTAAAACGAAGTGAAGACATGGCCACACATGGCAATCGCTACTCGGTGTTTTCCCGTAAACCAATGTTTATGATGTAAAATCGAAGTACAAGTACCAAGTCGAAACCACAGTACACAAAATGTAAAAACAGATGAACGAATCAAAAAAGCTCCAAAGTTATATGTAATTTACTTCCACCAGATGTCAGCACCTTATAAGCGTAAGCGTTGTGCAAAAACTCTCTCTTTGAGCTTCACACGAGATTCAATTGCTCAGATGTGGAGTGTCACGAGGGCACTTCAAATGGCTTGCCTGGTGTGGGGAATGTTTTATTTTTGGAACATGCATTATTGTTGAGTCGAAGTTCTTGGACAGATACACTGGGTTAAGTACTCCAACACTGCATCTAATTCAAACTAACTCGTAGGATTTTGAACACTAATGTCACATCTAAGCAGCGCTAAGGGCTTGCCACATTTAACGGTTAGAGCGGAACGACTATTCACGAGAGAGAAAGGTTTGTCCTGCTCGAAAGTCAGAGGCGGGGTGTGAACTTATTAGTGAAATTAAAGACGTTTACACTTACTTAAATCCTAGCACTGTATGTGTAGTCACCCAAGTCGCTACACTTGGGAAGTTAAAAATTGACTGTGTACTGTAAAATAACTAAAAATATAATAATATGCATCGGAAGCAAAGTTTCCAAAATTCATTCTCGTGACGAGTCAAATAACGTTTCTAACACGAAAGCGAGAATCGCTGAAAACCTACGAATGCCACAAAGATATCGGGCAGGGATAGTTTTCTGTCTGAAAAACAGTATCTCCTGAGAATGAACATTTACAGGCGTGCAGTGGAGAGTACGCATGTGCAACGGTGACAGCGTGGCGATGCGCCTCTGAGCCCCGTGTCACCGCGGTGATGACCGACTCAGCCGAGGCGCTATTGATCACGGACGCAGCGCCACGCCGCGCGTGTATTCCTGGGTGACACGCGCGTGGAGAGCCGTCATCACTCACTCTGACGCAGAGAGGCGGAATGTCTGCCGCAGGCCCCGCGTTTTTCCTCGCAGAATTAAATCCAAATTCCCTAAAGGTCGTTTTAGATCCCCGTTAAATTAATCACTGTAATAAATTAAAATAATATCAATTTAAAATATATTTCTTCCATCTTAAAATTACAATCAAACTTGTTGGTTTTTAATTGAGACCGAAATGTTTCTTCTGTTTTACTAATAGTTTTGCCTCTACTTTTAGGACAATTGAGATTGATCAACTATAGATGCATATTAATTGTAATTCTGAAATCCTCTGAAAGGCAAACATGTCGAAATCATTTTTTAAAAAGGCTCCGTGCTGGGATGTCAGCCTCATTTGATAAAGTCATGAAGCACCATAATGCAGTGAGTCGAGGTAAAGCACAATGGTGTGGTATTCAATCTCCGTAGTTGATACATAACGTTTTTGAGTCAAGGGCCCAGCAGAGTCCCATGCTAAGTATTGAAAATTATAAACAAACTAAATCCGCAGCTAATATTGCTATAATCACCACCATTGATACCTCTGCTTCTATTGCTAACGAGAGTAGTCACACAGTTAGCTCAAATACGTTCAAGCTATTGCAAGCAAAACACGCTAGAGAGCAGTTACTATTAACTTACTTTGTCACTGCACATAGACAGATAGGCCATTCATGACTGTTTAATCATATGTACAATTATTATATTATAATTGTTATTTTAAACAAGTCAAGTTTTTAGTTTATGATTTCTCGTTGTTTAACGAGAGAAGTATTACTGAAATCTTTTGACACCTTATGCAAGTAAAATGAAGTTTAAATGACTAATGGATTGTTTATAAAGAGCGAGGCGTCTTTTCTGTCGAAAAGCAGGCGCTTGTACCTTGGATCACACAACGACATGATCCCGCGGTCCTACATTTTTCAATTTTTTATTTTTACGTGAGATTGTGAAGTTATTGAGAGGTAAAATAAGGGGAAAAGGAATAGTGTTGATTCTCATTTCAAGAAATAAGCCGTATAAGATGTTACTTTCATACCTACTTTTTTCTGCAACTTAAATTACTGAAGAATACAAAAAGATTTACTGTGCAAGGAGGAAAGTATTTAGTTAGTTATAAAGCAGTGGTTGATAAAATTCAAATTTCGTTTACGAAAATATGAATCCGTAATATCACTAATCCGAAAGATCGCTCATAAAACTTAACTTGTGAAACATGTGTGAGATATTTTTGAAAATAAATATCCAAGATATCTGCCGGAAATTAATGACAGCAATTATGCTATCGCATCTTACGCAAATATGACACTGCGCAATCGCTAAAAAGTTAAAACTGTTCAGAATATGTACCAATTTTCATGTATCAGAGTTAAAGTATCAAATAAAATTAATAATTTTTAAAACATGGTTTTACTTTACAAAACTTTCATTATGATGTAATTACATCAAATTTTCAAAACATAGTAAATCAAATTTTGCTTTAAATCTTATGTTATGTTAAATACTACCGCTTTAATGCAAAGAATTTATTTGAATTTCACAATATTTACGAT
This sequence comes from Gryllus longicercus, assembly GCA_038098605.1. Classification (NCBI taxonomy): domain Eukaryota; kingdom Metazoa; phylum Arthropoda; class Insecta; order Orthoptera; family Gryllidae; genus Gryllus; species Gryllus longicercus. The sequence goes on from JAZDUA010000139.1 coordinate 2,363,627, forward strand.
GTCTCAAACGCCTCCAAGCCGAACTCACTAATTACGCATCGACCTTAACATTCTCTTTCACACTGCCAGCAAACCTCGCACACTCTGTTCGCCCACTTGTTGCGGCACCATCAACGCAAAGGCGGCCACTTCCAAGTAATGAAAGCAAAAACTTTGTGTATCTGCAGCACCCGGGCCACGCCTCTTTGCCTCCTTTGAGGGGTGCTAGCAACACACCTCTGGAAAATCTCGGCGTGGAACTACGTTGCTTTGCTACAAGCAACACATCAACACGTAGTGCGGATAAAGTAACTGGCGAAACGGAAAAAAAAAGGTATGCCGGGCACATAGAATCGACAAAGGAACCAACCCTATAAGAAGTCTTACTTTACTTGAACAAGTATTGCCGTGTAATAATTTCCCACGATTAAAAATTGCTCATAATACTTTATTGTTTATAAACAATACCAGAAATGTCGCTCTCTGAGAACAACGTTTCATCAAAAAAATTGGAGCCATTTTTAAGAAAATTTTGAAAATGCTTTTGAAGCCTCGTGTAAAGTACCCTCAAAAATCAAAATATCCATTTGAAATTCCCAAAGCCTAGAGTTCGTTCATATCGATTGTGGAATATCAATTTTGAAGAAAATCGACTGAACGGTTTAGGCGCAAGCGTTGACCACACACGGACAGACAGACAGGTGGGCGAGAAAAGAGACAGACGATTTGCCGTCAGTCACTTTTTCGGCATCAAAGGCCTATAAAACATAGATATACCTCGTGTTAGAGGAAGTAATTAACTATATATAGCATGATTTAACCACTTTTTCGATTCCCTAGGGTCCGACATTAAGAGATTTTTGTCGAAAAGTCGCCGTTTTCCGGCGCACGATTACAGTACTGCCTCTTTTTACGATGTAAGGGTATGAAAGTAAAAAGCAATTATGCACAGTCACCTGCGTCATGTGTTACTCTGCAACATGAATAACACGAAATCAGTACAAACTAGACTCTTCAAATTCGAATTTCAAACTCCAAATTATGTCTTAGTCCATAATTCACAAAACGTAAATAAGGACATTACGCCATTGTATTATATTTTTGGTGATTTGGGTCTTCTGGGTAGACTACTCTATGGCACAAGTGTTCTGCAAGGTACAGAATTTCAGTCTAAGTAAATTTAAATTAACTCTGTGGTATTCTACGCCATTTAATTGCACGTTTCTTAGTTTTTACCTAAATATAGGTAATTGAATGCACATGCAGTACCGGACCAATATATTGTAACACATAGTTTATGGCCTAACTGTTCCAAGTTGAGTATGAAGCCATTTTCCCGTTGAATAAAGTGCGAAATGTTCGCACGGATCCAGAGCTGAGTTTACATCAGTGCCAACATTGCCACTGACGTTGCAGCGATTCTGAACAGGAGGTTCTAGAGTTCGAGTTGGGAGGTGGTTGATTCTCGATACATCGATAGGACGTATTCAGCAGCTGGTTGGAGGGAAATTCTAGCGGTTGGCTGATCCGTAGTTTTCCGTAATTTCTCTGATCAATACCATGTGAATGCTGGAGCAGTACCCCCAAAAAAGGACCGCGTACGATTTTACATGCCTCTTTCTTGCACTAACCTTTCTCCTTACACTCATTTACTCTGATAAATTATTAAAGATATTGTCTGGTATCAACATATATATATATATATATATATATATATATATATATATATATATATATATATTGATACCAGACAATATCTTTAGTAATTTATCATAATAAAAAGGTATCTACATCACCAGCAATCCAATTAATAACTCATTTACTCTTAAATGCAGTGCAATATCACACATATCGAGAGACCAGTCGGAAGCTTAGAGCTTGTTCCAGTTGAGGATGTGCCCGCTGGGGGAGATACCTGGAGGAAAAATCCCCCGCAGACCGGGAGGTAGGTCGGCGCCGGAGCTCATCATCCAGGGGGAGGAACACCGCCACCACCAGGAATTAGAATTCACTAAGTGGCACTAACGGAACGATCACAGCAGTTGATACACCTGGATAGGTCAACCAATCAATCAATCAATCGGCAAGGTCCAACTTGTAAACATTATTGTATTTCTTGAAAGAAAGCTTTTAAAAATCAGAGAACTTTGAATGAAATTATGAATCGTGTCGGGAGAGGTGGCTCAGGGCATCAACTGATGTCACTGCAGTGCCTCTGACCGAGTGGTCTTAGGGTCCGAGCCGAAACGATGGTTGAATTTTCGCCACTAGCGCTAGGAAGCGAGGTCGAGTTCAGCACTGCCTAGAGAATTATATGTGATCCGTGGTTTTCCGTGGTTTCTCCGATCGTCACTAGCTGAATGCCGGAGTAGTACTCTAACAAACGGGCCACGAACTGCGAGCGATCCTTCCTTCCTCTTTCTTATCCTATCATCGCTCCTTAGTTACACACACTTACACTTACATGCCCTACACTATCACACATGCCGAGAGACCGACCGGGAACTTTGAGCTTGTCCCGGCTGGGGCTGTGCCCCGCTGGTGGGAGTTACCTGGATGGGGAAAACTCCGCTAGCCGACGGTAGGTCAGCGCCGGATCTCGCCATCCAGCGGTTCAAGATCACCGCCACCACTACCCACGGAAAAAAGCATGCACTACACTTATGTGACTAATAACCTTAGCCATTGACGCGGCCGGAATCACTAGTAATCATCACTCAATCATCAATTATGAATCGTACGTACAAATGGTAACATATATTTCTAACGCGACAAATGCCAATCAAACGTCCTTCGTTGGCGCCCGATTGCCTGCCCCGCAGTGGCGCGTCCGCCGTGCGAGAGGGGCGGGACCGAGGCGTCGTTGAGCTGATTACCGCCGGCGTCGCTCTCCCACGCGCATCACACGCGCTCCAGCGGCGCGCGCCGCGATCAAAGTGGACCTCTTCTCCCACGGGTTCACCCGGTAACCTCGCAGCGCCCGGCGCACGGCCTCCCGCCCCCGAGCCGACTCCCGGTCGCGGTGCCTGCGGGCGACGCCCCCGTGTAAACGCGCTGCCTGTTCGCGCCAAAGCAGCTCGCAGCGGCGCTCTGTCGACGAGGGAGCCTCGCCTAGGTTGTCTATATTCTACGCCGAAGTTTCCCCGCTCTTTTCACACTTGTGTGCCCCTTTCAAACTAACTAGTAGAGCCTGTACGACTGTGCTCGCTCGTAGTTGGATGTCTTTGGTACTGGATAAAATAGTGTATTAAGAAACGATGACGTACTGATGAGCCTTATTACGTTACGCATGAAGTGTATTACCATAAGCAACGAACGAATGATTGTTAACGTTATATTTGTTTTCTGCACATCTGCATATGTTTACATGTATTATTTTTCTACGATGAATGACATCTAACGTTTACATTGAATTCTAATGAGGCAGTTGGCATGCAGGGAGCAGCCAACGGCCCCTAGGCAACAACGATCTAGGAGACCCATGGGGAATTGATTTAGCACACTCCAACTGCAAACCAGTAGTATCCGAGGCATGTTGAAATCAAATTTATGTATTTTTTGCATACTACTTACGTAGTATAAAGAAATTATTGTATTGCTGCAGCAAGAAATGGCGGTTTTCCGAAACAACACACCAGTGGGTCACTGATAAAGAAAACTAGATAATTATTGTTCCTATGTGTAGTAAATAACTACCTTTGACACATCGTGTAGTCAGAATTTAAGTTTTGTGGGCCCTCGATACCGATTTTTTTGTTTATCTGTCCGTCTGACTGTCCTTCTGTCTTTCCGTCTGTCTGACCGTATGTCCGTCCGTCTGTTTGTCCGTCCGTCTGTCTGCCTGTCCGTCTGACTGTCAGTCTGCATGCCCTCGTTGAAATGGGGATCATTGACCCAGAAGCTGACGATATAACACTTGTTATAGGCATGTTTAACCTTTTAGAATTATGAAGTCTAAATAGTAATTAGTACCTTGAAAACTTTGATGAAACCTCTAGATCAACACGAGAGGAATGCCGCGGAAGTACCCTAACAAAAATGCCACGGACCGCGCGCAGTTCTTCCTCTTTCTTGCCCTATTCTCACCCGTCACTTACACACATGCATGAAGTAAACTACCACACATACCGGCTTGTGTGACCCGGCTGAGGCGATGCCCACTGGTGGGAGACAGAAACTTGAGGAAAACTTCCGCAAACCGGATCTCGATCGAATGTAGGTCGGCGCCGGATCTCTCCATCCAGCGGGGGAAGATGACCATCACCTCCTGCAATAAGAATGCACTACATTTACGGAACGAACGACCTAGTCAAGTTGGCGCGTCTTGAGTCACTAATCAATCAAAACCGTTATCATCTCAGCAACAGGCTCGTTGGTCCTTTTCCAAGAGTCGTGGGTGCATATGGAATTGCGCTGAGTGATGTTCCCTGCCGAATTAAGATTTAGTCTTCTCTTAGATGAACATCGAATCTGCGTCTCCAGCAGTGCGCAAATCTTAGGTTCATTGTCGCGGGTGTGGAATACCGTGGTTTGTTGCTCCCGATCTCCCTTAATGATAATTCAGCGAACAATGACGACCAAGTCGTATTATAGAAACTTGTCGATCCATATATCGCTTTCTCCCTTCTTGGTGTAGCGTCATAAACCCCATATTCAAGAAAAATAACGCTCCTTCACACTTATTACTTCTGTCGTTCAATGGCCTTTGGGTTATAAACGTGCTTCCTAGCCTGGGAAGAGGGCAGACCTGACACATTCGAAACACGTACATCATGGTATAGACATGGAGGCAGCTACAGTCAGTATTAATTACATGGGACCTGAAGAGTCAATTGTTAATTGCAGTAGCTTTGGCACGATCTACCTTAGAAGAATATTAAACGTCTCTTATAAATCCACGCCCCTTTGCATTTTCCTATAAGTATTTATTATTCTGTAGAAGTATAGTGACATCCTATTAATTGATTAATTAGTTTCCTTTAATACATTGAGGTTGCGGACTGATATAGGAAACAGTTCTCAATGGCAGCATGGTAAATGCCAGGTGCCCAGTTTCACGACATTTTGATGAATAACGAGGCGCTTTATACCATATCAGAATGCGTGGGCTACGTTTCTTAGCTCGTTTCTTTAGAATGTGCCGACTAAGTCTTTATTTTCTTGAACGTAAACAATACGAATATACCGTTTGCACGTTCGATTGAATAGATATGCAAAACAAATTTTCCTTTGCTCTATTTGTATTACGGATGTATACGGGAATATTTGATTACTAAAATATAACAATGTACTCAATTTTGTCTTGTCAGAAATGGCTTAAGTAAGATATGTAATGTATTAACGTAATGTTTAATGTATTTATGACATTTAATGTTTCCTTCATACTTGAGGAAATATTATTTTTTTGTAAATTTTTATTATACAGGTTTCTATTGAAGTTGTAATGTTTGTGACTAACAACACTAACAACATGAATTCTGCGAGTCTCCTCGAATCCTATTAGGGGCATTTTTCCGCGTCTCCCGGTCAAGGGCAATATCGGATCTTCCCGAAAACTAGAATCAATGAAATTAGGTGTCGTTCTTTTATAGAGTGGCTGAGCGCGTTTGGCTCAAGGACGGACTCATGACTCTTCCCTTTCAGTGGAAACAAGGAAAACTACAAGTCCCAAAGAGCAAAGTCATATGACACGAAACCACTATTTACAAAACAAATATTCCCAGTAATATGAAGATACGCATATATTTGAAATCGTCTTCTTCAGTCTTTTATGATTATCCAAAAGTATATGGTTCTATTTTTTTAATCAAAGTAAATCATGTAATGTATCTACTTAATAAAAATAGAACAGAAACGAAATAGAACGGCATATTGGATTTTACAAACGGCATATTCGTATCTTTCACGCTTTGGTATAGAAAAGGGATGTTGCAAATGAATTGATACAGTCAGAATACATATTTAGGTATCATTAAACGCATTCGCAGACCACGGTGTAAGAAGACTGAAAAACATGACAACTTATATTGCTCATTTCGATACGCTAGTTTTCAAGTAACATGAAAGTGGAAATGGTTCACCTCACGATTTGCCGCGTGTGGTTGCGTAGGGGACGTTAGCGAAATACTGTTTACCCCCTACTTTACTATAATGTCTGCCGTTTGAAAACAAATACGCAGTGAGCAAAGACAAGCATAATTGAATATATGTGAAAACCAGAACGGTATAAGTGACATTTTACAAACTCTGAGAAAAAAACTGTTTATTTTAAGCCATATTTGAGAGGCAATGTATTTTTGTGATTTTAATGAACAATTGAAATGCCATAGTTTTAATGATGAAACAAAGCACCACGACATTACAGTGGCATTGACAAAAAGGTTGACATAAAGGACATACAGTTGTACTGACATAAGATTTCTCAGAATTTATAAAATGCCACGTATACCGTTCTGGCATTCACCCATTCAATTGATTTTGCGGCAAGCGAGTTTCAAAACTTTTTGAATGACTACTGCGTTCTCGGGGAACGCGAGTCGCGTTACTAGAAGGGTGATAAGTAGAGAACGGAAAAATATGTGAAATGAAACGTCGCAATATGTACATAAATATGTAATGAAAACAGAACGAATATGTAATATGTAAAATCGGACAATATATGTAATACTAAAATACATTAATTATAAATCACATTTTCATAATACAAAATTACATTTATAATAACTGAAGCTATCGCGCCGGACTATGATAATATTCGGCCGCATCTTCACGTAGCGTACCTCGAGTAGACCCCAAGCAGTAATAATGTAGAAACAAATTCAGTTGTTTTTTTTTTCTTTCGAAAATACGTGTCTTAAAAAATACGCAATAAAAGTAAAGAAAATTGGTAAAATAAAAAAATATTTTGAGAAAATAACACAATATGTAAAATATGTAAAATAGTACTAAATATGTAACGAAAAAAGTCGATATTGTGTTACGACGGCGATCACAATTTTGAGAACTGTAAGAAGAAAAACAAAAAACATGTAATTTCATAAATATCTGGTCTCTAGTGATAAGCCCGAACCTGACGGTAGAGGGGAGGGCTTCGAGAAGGAGGTCGAAGGCTGAGAAATAAAACTCAGGGCATACCACCATCACCTTTACTGATGCCGAAAATACTATTGCTAGAGAACACGCTTAAAGAGTCCTCCGTCTTTATGGCAATACTAGTGGAACCCGGCAGACGTTGTTCTGCCCCTCATCTCCCTCTTTCTCATTTCCTCTCCGTCTCTCTCCCTCTCTTCGTCTCTCCCTCTCTCTTGTCTCTCCCTCTCGCTTGTCTCTCCCTCTCTGTCTCTCCCTCTCGCTTGTCTCTCCCTCTCTCTTGTCTCACCTTCTCTCTTCGTCTCTCCCTCTCTCTTCGTCTCTCCCTCTCGCTTGTCTCTCCCTCTCTCTTGTCTCTCCCTCTCTCTTCGTTTCTTCCTCTCTCTTCGTCTTTCCCCCTCTCCTCGTCTCTCTTCGTGAGGACGTCCACAGTCAGAGTATCCGCGCGACGAGATTTAGGCAGGTGAGATCGATCCTTTAAGTAGCCCCAATGCGCGACGTATACTGTACATGAACTGCAACGCTGACATTGCTGCGGCATTCCCCCAATACCAAGTTATTTTCCAAAATACTGTTGTAAACTCAAAAATTAAGATTTTGATGTAAATAAGTTCGGAAAAAATAATTTTTATATGAAAACTAGTTATGCTAAAACAGAATGTACTTTCTCGACCGTAATTTCACGCAAAATTACGCGCAAAATCCTCAAATATTCGAAAAGCTGTACATGACCATAATTCAAAATCTATCTTTAAGGAACAGGTTTTGTTAAAGGGAAGAAATCTTTATTTTCATAATTGTAGTTGAAGGAGCACGCCGAAAAAATTTTGTACTTTAGCAATTTTTGAAAAATTAGTTTTCAACGAATATGAAACCTGCACCATTATTTTAAGCGTTCTTCACACCATCCAACGACAAAATTTAATCAGAGGTTAAAATTATTAGTTTCTGAAAAAAAAATGATGAAAATTTTCTCTATTTCCCTCCCCGTGGATACGCGCCTGCCTTTACCCTGCGCCCTAACGTGTGGCCAATGCATTAGCTGGATGAGGTCCACAACGATCCGCTCGTCGTCATTGAAACAGCTATGTAGTATTATTCGTACAACTTTTCATGAACGATGACCTTGAACCCCCTCCCTTGTGCAAGAAACAGTTGAAGGCAAAAGCTCGCAGCGAGCACTGATGACAACCTTCCAAGCGTTAAAACTTCGTTGGCGCGAAACAGAAGCTAGTGAAAGCCAGTTGCTATTATAGTGCAGAACCCCTGTTCAGGCTTTTTGTCAAAATCAAAAGAAATGGCTGAGTCAGGTCCAGGTCCTTCAAGGGAGTCACCTAAAACTCCCGAAAAAGTTAAGAGGACATATCATAGCGGCGAACGCAAAATGATTGCAAAAGTGATGCATGCATGTGAAATGGAAAAGGGGAACAATGTTTTGTTGCATCCTCTGAGTCATGCTCTAGATCGGGCTTCTGCGTATACTGGAGCCAGTATTTCCACTATACGTAGAATAAAGTTAAAAAGAGCCAATGACCCTTCACAATCCCCCGAAACGCCCGGTAAAAAAAGGTAACATTCAAGGAAATCAATTTATCATACTCTCTGTAATTATATTTTTTACATACTATTTCCATATACTTTACACAGATCTTCAAATGAAAGGCTGATTTATAGAACTTTAAGACATTAAAAATGTTCGCCTTGTTACTTCCTATACGTAATATTAAATACATTTTCATTCATCTAGTGTCCCTGCTGTTGCCTTCCCAGGGCGATGACCTGGCCGCACAAGATGCAGGTTTGACTTTCATTTCACAGACGTTGGCATTACTTAAAATACTCTAGTGGCCAAAGAGTGCTAGTGGCCGACTTCGTAACTAATACCCCCACTCCTCCCGAAATCGTCAATCCATCGTTCATGAAAAGTTGTACGAATATTACTTGATTGTAGCACCTAATAGTTTTCTTGCGATCCACGAAAAGTGTGTATATATATATATATATATATATATATATATATATATATATATATATATATATATATATATATATATATATATAATGTGTGTGTGTGTGGGCGCGGCGGTCAAGGTCACGAGCTTTTAATAAGCAATTTTCGGTTAAAGCAGGGTACACGGTACGCCCTCAGAGAAGCGTGGCGGGGAGCCTCCTTAAGCCCTCCCTCAAATTACGCTATGCGCTCTGATAAAAATTTATAAAACTTACGGATAGACGACTTTCATGGCTCGCCCTTCATACGCTTGTCCCCGCCGCATTGTAATGCCAAATTACTTTCAACGGCAAGTTTTCTCGCTTCGCTTGCTCGGATCCAAGTTACGGCGAGGCTCGGGCCTTCGGCCCTCGCGTTCACTTTAAACATCCTTGAGTCTATCCACCGCATAACTACCAATTCACATTTATGAGAAAGCACTTTTCAAGAAAGCTTCCAGAATTCAAACTGCGCAGTTACCGTCGGAGCGGCGCAAAGTACCGGTTTAAACGACTTCTGTAAGTTGTACCGTATACTAGACTTCAGCCCAATTTTCGAACAGACGCTGCTCTACTCTTTCCAATGTGTTAGAAGCTCTTTCTAAACTTCCAAAGCATTTCAAAACAACCATTAAATAAACTGATAACAGACTATCATATCCACAGTTCATCAAACAAAACAAGTTATTGTAAAAGGAACTTGGACGAATCAAGTTCCACTCATGTGTTTTGTTCGTTTTTCCCCAAAAGATAGTAGAAGTTGACGATTAAAAGCATAATGGCAACGTAGTTAATCCATGACGCAATAATGTTATCGCACGGTGCATTTCAATGCTTTTCCGCTCTTTGCGGATTGCGCTTCGCGACTGTACTGACACTCCATTAGAACACATAAGCACATTCTATTGACGCTCCTGCGAACTTCGGTCCTCTATCGAGGATTTCGTAGTGTATCTCAACCTGTCGTTAAATACAGCAATGAATTCGATATAACCAAACCGTAATTGTTTGGACTGCATTATGACGGACTGGGTGTGAGTGTGTCAACTCCGCTTTACCTCTAATCATTTGGTATATTATATTATTTCAATTTGTTGTAGGGTGCGAGCGTGGTTTCGCGAAAATGAATGTTGTGAGTACTGAATGAAAATGAGTCGAATGCAGGGGAGAGGTTGTTATAGTTATTTGAGGAAAAGGTGAGGTCTCACAGTTGCAATTATCTGAATGGCCTATTAGAATTTGCCATGCGCGTGTAAGAAAGGAGTGTAAATGTTCTCCCTGTAGCGAAACTTTCATAATGACAACATAACCTCATTTTTATATTAATAAGTTTTCCTGGAAGTCAGTCGTGATCGAGTGACATTTGAAACCAGAATCTGCGAGAGATTCCCATGTTTCTGAGGTGGTTTTCACCCAAATGAGGACCAAAACATTTGTGTTGTTCCTGATTTGTGTTGTGGCCACCAGTGTGTTCCTTATTGTATTCGGTAACCAGCGTCCGTCTATTCAAAGTATAGTTTCAGAAACCCATAAACAGCTTACCAATTTGAAGAATTTCAAGGTAAAAGCAGAGGAGCTGTGCCCATTTCATCATCTTATATCTAATAATATATGTACATTCATAGCCTGTATTATGTATTTAGGAAAATTTGGAAAATGCTGAAGAAAAACGTTTGGTGGCTGATGAAAAATACCTTACCCTTCTTGGATTCACAGAGCATGCTCGCTTGTACCCATCGGCAGTATGGAAAAATACTTCCTTACCAATTGTTGTGACATACGTAAGTTTGAAACAATATCTGTAATGAGAATTCAGCAATAAATTCAATATAATGTGGTTAATGCCACCACTATGAGTGTATTCTGTCCTAGGTTTCGGATGGGCAAGAGCAACAAGCAGTGGGATTTGCAAGAAATGTTGCTCACTTCTTACCAAACCACACTGCCATAATATATAATTTGGGATTAGGGCAGTATGGACTGCAAATGGTGAGTTGGAACAATACCTTTTCTTTGCAATTATTGTTGAAGTCCACCCATTATGTTTTAAGGCTAAGATATTTGAAATGTGTTAAGGACCAATTTGTTGTGAATTCAAATACTAGCATGGTTAAAATAATTAGTTTGTAAAATCAATTACAAGGGCATGTGCATGTTACTGAATGTGATAACTTGTAATGAGGTGTTAGTGAATTAAATATTGCTGCAAAATATCCCTACAAAAATACTAATAACTTGGAATAAAGTTTTCATTATTTTTCCAGCTCCTGACACATTGCAACAGCAGCCGTTGTGTAGTTGTGAATTTTGATTTTAGTGCTTTCCCATCTCATGTTGAAGAGGAGAGATTGCATGCCTTCCGACCACTTCTTATACAGGTAAAGGTTGTTTGGTTTATTTTCTTTATCTTTGATAATATTTTTAGTCAGACAAGTAACTCGTAAATTAAAAAGATGATTTACTTAATATTAGTAAATGCCTGACAATTGAAAAGTAAATATAACTTAAATGAACAATTAGAATCACTTTTGTACATAATATATCTAATGTAAATTGATCCGTTCCAAAAATAGTTCTAGGGTCATAATTGTACCATGCACCTCCATTTGTTTTTATTTGTGGCACAAATCTTTGTAGATTGATATTTGAAAAGAATAACATAATCCCATTCATGTTAGAAGAGTTCCATGAGAGAGGTTTTTTAAATCATTAATTGTCATTTCAGGATGCATTGAACAAAGCTGGTGCTGTTCTTTTCATGGAATGTGATTATCGATTATTAACTGGTCGCATTGAGCCTTTGCTGCAGACTGCTCTAAAAGGAGGGGGGGTGTTGGGATGGGCAACTAAGAGAGCTACATCGTCTCTTACTCATCCCAAAATGTTCGATTACTTCCACACCACAGCTGAAAGTTTTCTGTTTCTGCCAATGGTAGAGACCAATAGACTGTTGCTTTATAATACTGAAGGAGTTCATGAAGAGCTAATGTTACCATGGGTTCAGTGCGCTCTTACTCCTGATTGTGTTCATCCTATTGGTAAGTTTACTTCTGTTATTAAAATCTGAGAGAAAGTGGTAGGTTGTTCTCTTGTGATCTTAACTGAGTGAATGGTACTTTGAATGTAATGTATGTTTCATATTACCATTCTACAATTCTTCGTATTAACCCAAGAAGGCATCAGTTTGGTAGCTGGCACATCAGGATTATTTATTGACATGTAAGAACCTAGTAGCCAAAATCATAATAATTATCTAACATGGTGTGTTGACAAACTAACAATTGCCTTTCCTCTACTCCTTAAATTTTTTGCTATTTGTTTTTAACATTATGCAGAAAACTAAATTAAGTCACACAACCAATTAATTGGTACAAAATAATTTGATTTGTATTATTTATTAAGGGATGAGCTTAGTCTCTAGCTTATATGCCTTCATTACTTATTTTTGTCTGAAGTTTGATATCATTTAGGGAAGAGCGAGAGCTTTTACATTCATTCAGTAATTTAATAGCATATTCAAAGATCTGCATAAACAATAGAAGCGAAGATTGGTTATACAGCAATGTACATTATGTCAAGTTATGAGTCATGCCTATGTGGACAAAAGATCCCAGTGAGACTGTTGTTTGCATTTAGTTATTTCAAGAAAATGGAGAACTGATTATAATTGAGCTGTTGTTTTCTAGGTGAAACTTTAAATATATTTTTTCAGTTTTGCTTCCCTCAACATGAAATATCCATCACACATGTAGACTCCCTGGCTCCTCCCCCCCCCCTGTACCCTCCATCTGGAGGCTTTGGGAGCGAGTATCCTTAAGAGACTGTGTGAACCATAAAATTATTTTTGAATGTCAGTCTGAGAGTTGAAAGCATGTTTAATTATTATGCTGCTTAGTTTTTGAAATTGCACTTTATGTAAATAATACTTCGATAACACTGTACTCTCAGATACATATAATTATTGACTTTAAGTCAACCAAGATACAACCAAAAAAATCATGGTTGCTGGGTCTCAATGTAGTTAGGGTATTCTATTTATAATTCAAAAATACAAAGACTCAGATTTTTGTTTCTTATTTTTATTACTTTTTTTTGTGCAAACAGGAACTACTTGTTTTTAACATCCTGCAAGATTTTCTAAATGTGTAATAAAAGTAATCACCATTACAAACCGTGTTTGAAAAGTTGTTTTGATCATATCTATTACAGGTGCACAATCAGGAGGATGTCGCTTTGATAAGAAGCCACAGTATCGGTATTCAGGCTGCCACCGTTATGATGGTTCTGCCCTGAATATTGTACTGGGTCTCAGGTTTGGTCTCGATGAAACACAGTACACCTATCAGGGTCATGAACAGTTCTTCAGACGTGTGGGGCCTGATGTGGCAGCTGCCGAAATGGTGGGCCTAGAGAACAACACCACTGAAGCCACATCATCCAACAGGGACATAACTTGAGTTGTGCAGTGTTACTGTATACCTGGGTTTCGTATTTAACTATGCTGTATCTCATTTACCTGTCTTGAACGGACAGTTTTTTTTTTCTTTTGAAATGTGATGCTGCTACTGGATGCAAGGTGCTCTTGTGTAACATGCCATTGCAATTTGCATTCTTAATTTATCTAGGTGTTGACATATGTACAGAAAAGTCATGTATGCAGATTATGTACATATGATACTTTGCACTTTGTACGAACCACAAGGTTTCTGTGATCATGGCAGATAGTAGATTTTGTAGAACAGTGAAATTTTTGTTTTCATTGTTTTGCTCCTTGTGAGTCAGCAGATCAGTAGAGCAATAGACACTTAAGTGTCAGTGCTGTTGTTGTTTGTATTTATTTGTGATTGTTGTTTTATTTATATTTTGTTGAAATATCTCCCTCTTTAAAAAACATGGTAACTTATCTACTGTAATGAAACCACCAAGGAATGTTGGTCTTCCATGCATTGTACATATCCCTTTGCCCATAGACATTCCCTACTTTCTAATAGGATATATGTATTATTGCATAATGTGTTTCGTGACTATGCTTTAATTCATTACCTCTGGCCTAGAATATTCTATAATGTTACATAACAATGAATTAGAAATACTTTGTCAGTGATGTCATATTGAGATTTAAAATTTTTGAAATTAACACGAAAGAAACTTCGTTGTTTGATTTACAATAATGAAATATTTGGAGAAGACCAGCAGAAGCATTAACATGTTCTTTGTTTTCACTGAATTTTTTGTATAGAAATGTGTAAAATTAAAGAATCAGCAAATATGTATATACATATACCATAAAAATTGTTCATATTCTTGAAACTATTTTCTAAATGTTGATTATATGTGGTTGTGTTTATATACATATATATACTGTATATCGAATAATTCTAAAAGGGAAATTCAGTGACAAGAGTGCATGCAGTATTAGGCAAAGATCTTAAATTGTGATTGAAATATAAGAGCAGCTGTGTTTGAGGGTAGCTAGTAGAGTAGATTGTTCTCTTCAATACCATGAATGCAGAAACCACTGGATAAAGATCTCAATTGTTTTCTTTAAAAATCTTTTTCTTGATTTTATCATGAAGCGTGGACCTGGTATCAAGTATTATGAAGAGAAAAATGTAAATTGAAGTATTAAAGAGATATCTTGCCAATATTTTATTTTGCTGCAAGGTTTGCAGAACAAGAACAAATCGTACTATTTCTTAGAACAGAGTACACTTCCTTCCCTATTTCACTTTTGCGTGTGTCAACAGCTTTTGTATCACTTTCTTTCTGAAGACCTCATTTGCTCTTTCAAATAAAGTCCTGTGTTTCATAGATAAGAGTGTCTGGAAAGACAGTATACATGGAAATGTACACAAACTTTGTAAACTAACAAAAGAACTACACTCTGCAAGCTTTTTTTCCTTGTAATAAAGAAGCCATTCTCGTATTTGTGTGTTTTATTTGATATTGATACTTTCAGGATTTCCTCTTATCCTGTTTTAATTGGAAGATTCTAAAGGAAACCATCAAAATGACATTGATCAGAACAAGAGTATAGCTATTTGTTAAAAGGACTTAACTCATGTTTAAAAAGTTCTTTCTTGCCAAAATATATTCTTTGAACATAGGCGCATCTATTTTTGTTAAAAAAAAACAACTAAGTTTGCACTCTGCTGAGGTATGTTCTTTCCTCCTACACTTCTAGCTCAGTGATACAGCACAGCATTTCATTTATTTTCTGATAACTATTGCACAGAACCAAAATCATTCCAAATGAAAATTAAATTCAAGAAAATACATGATTTTCCTCTCAAAGTCCTCTCCTATCGTGTGAGAAGGATTTTTCTATTATCAAAGAGCATATTCACAAGCATTACAGAATTTACAGCATATGATAGTTAACTGAAATAACCCTTCACTGCAGTTCTTTTAAATTTACTGTTGTCAAAGTGAATCCAGAATTTGAAAGTAAAAATTTGAGAGAAAAGATATTTTGGGCTCGTGACTAGCTCTTGGACAGCAAGCTCGCTTTCCACTACGCGCCCCCAGGTTCTTTTCCCAATGGAGCCAAGACTATACTGTTCATTTTATGTTGCGTGATGATGAGAAAATTCACTTCTCAGGTTGAGAAGACCAGAATATGGCGTGGGGATATCTATGTGTTAACTACACGTACCCCCTAAAACCCTTGGCCGTGAGGCGGGGATGTAGTTGGTAGGCCTGACCCCGTTCATGGGCTGTCGCACCAAATACATGCACGCATACATACAAAAAGATATTTTGCTATCAGTACTTTTTATCATTTCATTTATGATGAAAGATCTCCAGGAGTTGTCACAGCTATGACATATATCAATGGAGTAACATCTCACACCTTCGATTTAGGTCATTATACACGCACATCCTTGGCCAATGGCAAATGAAATTTTCTATCCAGGAGGAACAGTCAGGGTAAAGAAGCAAAAACTGTGATACAATGAAGGTGATTCTGTACGTTGACGACGCTCATAAAAAGACTTTTTTCAGAAGTTTGAAACATGGCCACAAGAGTGATAAGGATTGATATTCCAGCACAAATAAAATAGGTTTAAATATAACAAATTTTTAAAAATTAATGAATTTGTATTTTTACCCAAATCAACTATCGCAAAGAAAAACATTTGTTAAAGGAGCTTATGTCCACTACTTTTATTTACTTCTTGGACAGTCATTTTTTATTATATTTTGAAGCATTCTGCTGAGAAATGTGACTTGGAACTTGATTTTCAATGCAGCGGATTCTTTCAAAACATGATAGAATGAATTTGGTTTTTTTACTTGGACCCTTTTCAAGTACTTGAAATGAAAATCAAGATTTTAAATATGATCAAGAAATGTTATAAAAAGTTGAGGAATGAAAATAGGTGATTTTATTAAGGATTATTTACTTTAAGATTTTCTGAGAAATATGTGATAAATAAGATTGCTCATGTCAGCAATCCGAATGGTTAAGATGAGGTTGGTAGATAAGATGGGCTGAGAAGAAATAGTGTTAAATGTGATAACTAGATTGAATATATTAGGTAAAAACCTATTTTTTTCTGGTACTAAATGAAGTTTTATACGTACACTTCAGGGTTATTTGAACTATAACTAGTCAATTTTACAGCACCTAAAAGAGCCTATTTCAACACTAATGCCTATTTTACTTTTAAAAACCTAAAATGAGGCTAATTGGCCTATTTTTTGTGTGGCTTCTTTTAACTTTTTCCTTCAGTGTCAACACAACAGACAAGGATGATATTAATTTTAAGTTGTGTTAATCAGTAAGATAGCGAGAAATGAATATACAAGGCATGGATCTTGTGATAGTGTCTCCCACTACTTAATGGAAAAACCTGCTTCCACTTCTAAGATAAAGTGATTGAATTTCCATGAAAGAAAAGTGATCTTGACGAAAAAGACATTAATGTTCTCTTGAAAACTTGGAGAAAGTATTAGTACTTTATTGTAAGGCAAAATACGCTATGAATAATTCTAACTAGAGGACAAACAATTAAACTTGTTCATAAACAGTATTACCATGAAGTATACGACACTGATCCTACATAATATTCATTTATGTTTTAATCTTTGAGAAACCTATATAATAAATAATAAAAACATGTATTTTGTAAGTTTCCTGTTTTATTTGTGTCTATAGTACCACTTAAAAAGCTTAACTGAGATGCAGAAGGAACCATTTTAGGCGCCTAAATGCCTATTTTAAAACCTGAAATTCCATGATCTAGTGATAATTAATAACAATAAAATAATTGTTCACAGAACTTGAACATAATGAAAAGCAAAAATCAGATCACACCTCTAATTGTTTAACTTCACTGTGATGTCATAGAAGTTGAATAATTCAAGATACTGTGGATTCCTAGGCAGGGGACCGTCTGGGAAACCCAATTACTAATGGCTCTAAGCCCCTGGCTGAAGGGATAAAGGGCAGTGACTGATTGCAGCATGATGAGACTTAACAAAAAAACTTCATGAGGATTACTCCAAGTGCTCAGTGCCAAGGTTGAGACGCGTATTGTGTCGACAAATTCGCAACAAAAAGAAAAATGGAGAGGGGGGAACACCACTACCACCACCAGTGTCTTCTCAGATATCCCAAGCACAATCAAAGATGTGTTTTTGATTTCAGTAATTAATGAAAGTAGCAGTAAAGGAAATAACACAAAATACTTCTCATTTTTTTTCACATTAAGAGCTATTTAAAAAAAAAAATTAGGTACATTTCAGAATTTTTAACTTGGCTATCTAGCCTAAAAATATTAGATGCAAGTTCATCGAACAAAAAACAAGAAAAATTTGAAGTTGTGGAGAGATGAAGAAACACTACATTTGAAGGGCTATGGAGACAACAAATGTAATTGAGCCCTTTCAGATTTCTATATTTTTCTTGCATTTAACTATAAAAGACAAAATTGGTAGGATTGTTAATCGCAGTTTAGAAAGAAGAGCGTTGCTATATAAATGTTTTTAATAGGTTCTGGTTTTCATAACAATAAAATTTAAGAATCTAATAGGTTGCTGAATTGAATTCTGAATTAGACCATTTGAAAATAATAATAATAATAATAATAATAATATTTATTGAGTCACATATACAATAAAAATCTTAAGTCGTAAAATGTATGCTAATATTTAGACAGATGTTTGACTAGTTGCACCACAACATAGGGATCTGAATTCAAATGTGGTAATGAATTATTTAAGGGGTCATCCATAAATTACATAACGCAAATTTGGAGCATTTGGAACCCCTCTCCAGATGTAACTCTTCCACTCACCTAAATAATTATGCAATACTTGTGATCACCAACATTCACAATAAGTAATTAGTTCTTTATGATACAAGTGGTAAAGGGAAATTTATTTTCCGAGTAGGAAATGTTGAAACATGAGCTTGATAGGCCAAGTGGCGCAATCCTACAAGCACTTTTTCCACATGTGCCATACACTATTTTTAGACAGCCTTACTTACTTCTTGTCACATTTGGTCCCTTTTGTTCTACATGTCCTTTAGGGTACATCCGTAAACTACGTGATGCTAAAGAGGAGGGGGTTCAAGGTAATTAAACAGTGTGTTACATGGGGGTAGGGGTATTAGTTTAGTGTTAAGTAAAGCTGATATTTCTTTTTTAATTTTTCAACATTATCTGAAAAAATCCTTTTATTCAGTCTTATACTCAAACATTAACTTAAAATATGGGATCATAAAATTAAATTAAGAATATAATAAACTTAAAGAAAGTTATGATGTATAAATCGGTATAATAAATTTAATATTTTTTCATCAAAGATATATTGTTTGAATCTGTTAGATTATGAAGAAAATATTCAAAACTATTCTACAATATATTCTAGAATCCAATTAAATTACAACAGTAGACTCTTTCATTCATTCATTCATTCTCAAAAATTCCTCCTTTCTCCTTCCTTCTCAAAAATTGTCGTCAATCTTATATTAGTTCATGTCCTCATCGCCAACTACTTCTCACTTTATCATAAATTTTAATATATAACAAAAATACAATTAACTCAAATTCGCTGTTTCTGCTTTATAATTGATTTTACTTATTGTAACTGGAGGAGTCTTGTCGCAAATGTTACCTAATTATTACTGGGGGGTTCATGCGTGCATTACAGGGAGAGAAGGGGTATTCAAAATACTCCAAATTTGCATTACATAATTTATGGACAGCCCCTTAGTCCTTTTTGCCTTTTGGTCCTTCAGGTCAGAAAAAAATTTGTTTTCTTTGTTGCATTCACAGATTTATCAGAACACTTGATAATCATCTCACATGCATAGTCAAGAAAATTTCTGAGAAGTTGTGCACACATCATAGAGGACGCATGGGTAAGAGACTATGCCAATTTCATTGGATTCTACAGAATATACTATAGATCAATTTTGGATACTTTCTTTATAATCAACCATTTTCAATCAGTGTACCATTGATGAAAAATTATTTCCATTTATTGCAACTTATCCCTAGAACACATGGAACCCCAGAAACTACATGAATGCATATGCAGGATCTCTGAGGCCCTGTGCAATCTGCTCTCGAAAATTGAACATAAAAAATTGGTTTTTATACTAAATAACTTCATTTCTTAATTTCAATAAAAGTTAAATGTTAAAAAAAAGGTTATTTATTTAAATAACTATTAATATGGCCTTAAAAGTCCTTCTTATGCATTAATGTGACAATTGCATTTCAAGATCTACCTAATTAACTTATTAGAACTTTTCCTTTTCCAATGACTAAAATGAAAATAGAAAGATAGAAGAGAGATTACACTGAGAGCACGCTTTCATATACACAGCTGTGTAGTGTAAAAAATGAAATATTAAAATGTTAGGGCTTTGGAGCATACTGGGATTATACATTAAAACTTTTTTGTTTTTTCTTCTTCATATTTTACAGTTTTAGTTTGAGACTGAATAAAAGAAATTATAGTATTTCAGAAAATGTTGCATAAATCAAACTAACAATAATAGTACTATGTAACACTAAACTAACACCCTACTACATGCATATTACATAGCATAATGCTGTCTCAAACTTACTATTTCCTCTTTAGGTTTACTTAATTTCTGGATGACCTCTGAACTAAAAAATTAATTCTTTTTTCCATTTAATTCAAACATTAAAGCTGTACAGGTGATACAGAAGCAGTACACTTGTCATTTTCAACTCAATTTCAAAGATAAATTCTAGCCACTAAATTCAAGTTTTCTTAATCTCTGGACATATCTATGATGGACTTAAACCGTGGACATTTCTATGATGAGAAATGGATGCTACAACAGATTTTGTTTTGATCTCTTGTTTTCATGAAATATGGGATCATAAAATTTCAGCTCTTCTGAAATTATGGTAAAAAGATGGGAATGATAGTTTGGTTATCATCCTTGGTTACTTAAATATTTTTCCATGAGTGGAAGTAGAAGTCTGTTTCTTCATTACGAAATGCAAAGCTCGAGTAAAACATTTGCTTCCTAGGGAAATAACATTTTCTCCCTTGTTTACTTAGAACATAAAAAAACTGAACACTTGAATTTCATTCTACCACTGATCATCAAAAGTAGGTGCTTGTTGACCATTATATGGTATCTTTACAACAAAAAAAAAAATCTACTTGAATATCAAAAATTCAGTATCTTGTGGTGTACTATTTTTTGAATGTAATCTTCACAAAAACTTTTTGTTGTTGTTGCTGTGGAAACAATAGCATATAAACCTCCAGAGAGAAAGGTATTTATCCCTCGGAGCAATTACATCCCGTGTGTTTCAAACGCACATCAGGAAAAATTGTGCTTTTATACCTTTGGTGCATAATCTATTACCAAAATATTATACAACACCAGGAACATAGTAATTGTGGTATGCATTGGGGGCTAAAAATTAGACTACCGTTGACCCAAAATAAGTTGGGTTCCTGTTCAAAAAGAATTGAAAGTATTTAGAACCAAAAGAATTCTCTTGTAGTTTTGGAATTAGCCTGTCTTAGTAAAAGATATTTTTACAATCTTGAAGGTTG
Organism: Gryllus longicercus; assembly: GCA_038098605.1. Classification (NCBI taxonomy): domain Eukaryota; kingdom Metazoa; phylum Arthropoda; class Insecta; order Orthoptera; family Gryllidae; genus Gryllus; species Gryllus longicercus. The sequence continues at coordinate 2,384,744 of JAZDUA010000139.1, forward strand.
TGATCATGATACACTTTACTGGCAATGCTGACTGAGTATGACACGGCTTCTTGCATGAGCATAACTTTATTTCCAATCTATGCACTCTCCCGGTTTTGCCTGATAGGGACAATATATCCTTCTGTTCTTCTTATATATCGTACAAATTTCACAATTGATGGGGAGGGATCCAAGGTTGGGAATCTTTATGACTTAAAATGGAGCATAATATCTTTTTAGTTAAATATGATTTAAAATATGAGGCACATATTCATAAATTAGATTTAAAACTCCTGCTTTAATGTTAGGCAATTGTACCACATTGTGCAAATGGGGTAGCCCATTTGGATTTTCTAGAATGGAGGCCTCTAAAAACCTAATCCACTACAAAAGAGTTAAATAATTCCTTACAAATAGAATATTAAGAATTTATTAAAAACATTCAAATCCATTTAGCTTGCTTTCACAAATTTGTTTCCGACTAGATTCATGAGCAAATTACTCAATATTTTGATACTTTCCATTCAATTACAGTACAAATAATTGTAATAAATAGTAAGTGAATGAATGGGTTTCCTTTGTTTATCAAATGAAACCATTCATACTCAAAAAATGTAATTAAAAATTAAATAACAAAACCAACTTTTTTTTCTTCTTTCAAAACATTTGTTTTCTGAACTTCACCCTAATCGATCATATATTATTAAATTATAGAGCATTTGTAACAATTTATAATTTACTAATGATTTTCCAAGTTCTTGCCACTTTGAAAACAGTCACACGTAATGCAAGCAAAAGAAGACCAATATTTTTACGGTACCATTCCACATTGTACATTTGATGAGTTTTCCAATTTTCATCTAGAAACTTTTTATAGAACACAGACATTTCATCTGAAGTCATAGGAGAAACACTACTCTCACTAGAATATTTCTTTGCATGATTTGCTGTAAATTTTTCTTTTTGCTGAAATACAATATTACATTGTTATATTTTTAATAAAAAGATATTGGCCTTTATACATGAACATGGTAAAAAAAAAGTTAAGTTATAACATACCTCAAAAAATTTTGTGTTATGATTAGACCAAAAGGTTTCATTCCATTTTTGAATTTCTTCTCTTTTCAAACGAAACTGCTTTTCTATTGAGGATTCTTGCTTCGGTATATGAACTATGACAGGCCTCAAGTTAGAAATTTTATCAGGTGGTCCTATCACATCATGATTCATAGCTTTAGGTACTTTGCTGTCTGATGTCAATGACATACGCCATATCTAAAATCAAATTGTCGATACATTTTAAATTTTTCCACAAACAATTTCCAAACTTCAAATTTTCATAAGCTCTGGTTATGGGTACATTTATCTCTCATTCACCGCTTTGTCTATAAACATAACTAGATAGAGCTTTATTGAATCTATCTCCTTACCTTTATCACATTGTGAAAAGTATGTTTCTGAAAACAAACCCGTACATTTACCATAACCACACTCCTTGCCCACTCTTGCTCCTACCCTTGCCCCGCCTCCCTCACGTGCTTTCGAGCTTCACTTGTTCGAGAATAGTTAGAGTGTGACCAACTGAAGAAAGAGCCAACTTTTGAATAAGAAAAGTTAATGAAGGCGATTGTGCTTGGAGTTGACTAACGTTTGTTTGATCAGCCGTAGACCTTTGAACACATTTCTTGAATGCAATTTATGGCTGTAAAATCAAAAGGTTTTCATGCTCAGAAATCTCTTTCAAAAGGAAATTCTAAATGAACATGAAAGATGTATTTCGCATGTTGTAATACTAGCCATAAAAGTCTACCTTAATTTCGCTCAAATTATGAGGGAACGAACAAAAACGCGTTAATAGTTCCTTAGTGCACTAATAATGGTTCGAAATTCGTAAAACAGTATTATGGAATTTCACAGTTCGTTGCAAATGTTCAACTTGTAAGCACTAAGAGGTTTCATAAATATCATATTCAACGCATGCTGACCCTACTCGGCGCATGCTGATACGCAAAAAGAAACGCACTTGGCATCACTAATATTGATAAAAGAATTAAATTAGTTATGGATATTTCTGATTATCAAGTAAAACATTTAAGAGGTAAGATATCATTTTTTGTTTTTTCGGAGAGTCTCTGGAAAGTAAACCGAGAAATAATTAATGGTGCCACTTCTATCCACTTGTAGTGTTGGTATGGAATTTGTTTCTTAATATTAATCTGGATGTGTATCTGTGAATGATCCGTTCAGTCGAAAGAGCAGTTTTGTTTCATTCATTAATGCCAAACCAAATTGGAACGTGTTCTGAAACAAGTAGAAATTATTCACATTTATTTCACGAACGTTGAAGAACTTGAGCTGGAGCTCCACTTCCTCTTTTTCTTTTCATTTTTTCTTCCATTCTGCCAACTGGAGAATGTTAGCTTAAAATCAATATATTTGTGTTGCTAGAATGCAAGAAAGGCATAGTTTATAACTTCTTTTTTAAGAAACATAATTTACTTGCATAATTATTTGGTTGAAATTTTGTCAATTGTTTAATTTAAAGTGTGATGAAAGTACACAACGCAGGCTTATTGAAATTCAGTATTCATGGTTATCCATTCTATCCATTTGATGACTTACTAATTAATGCGCATATATATTCTCCCATTGGCTTTTCGATATGACTTGTATCAATTCTTAAAATAATTTATTTAAAGTTGATATCGGAACTGTAAATCACTCACAAAAACTACCCCTAACTTCATAACTGCACGCACTGAACTATCACTCTAACAGCTGACACTGCTCATTTCACTGACGAAAGAATACATTTCGTAAAGCGTTTTGGTCTTCCCCGACCCTCAACTGTATTAGAACCTGTCAAAAAATGGCCTACTGACTTGAACAAAGCATATGTTTATTTCATAATAACTTTCGAATGGCTGGAGCGATTGCTCCCAGACATTGAACGAACACTTTTGAGAAGCCGAAAACAGGAGCTGCATAGTCCCAAAGCGTTATTCCAAATTTGGTTACGGCACAAATCGTAATTTGAAGTAATGAAGTTATCAATACATCTATACTGGCACATAGTTTATGGATTTGCAGTCCTGGATGGACAATATTCAAATTTTCGATTTATTAGCAGAAATGTTTGATGTACCAGATTAGTAGCAGATATTTTGGGTTCAAGCACAACGAAAATAAAAATTTAATATCGTATTTATTTTTATCCAACTGATTGTAATATAAGAAATTGGAATGTCATTTTAGTACAATGCAATATAATAAAAAATGAAGAAAATTTGTAACCGAAGCATTGGGTCAAACGGGGGCTTTTGTGATACAGAAAAGAAACTTTTACTTTATCTTCTATACCGTTACCTTACACTTTCTATACCGTTACCTAATGCCTTATACCTTCTATATTACAAATAACACCGTTGCCTTATCTTGTACAGTACGTCCCATCTGATGGGGCTAATATGATACATTAACGAGGCTAAAATGATACATCTGTATGAATTTTGATTGAGAAACAACGAGCGGTCGCCTTATTTAGTGACACAACTTAGGGTCTAGTGTCTCAACATTTTTTTCCTGTGCCCAAATACTGTAACATTTTTAGATCTTACTATACGGTCATGAATAACAAAATATATTTCATATTGTTTGCTAATTTTGGATTTCAATAAGTAACAATTCTTACAGTGTATCACCTTAGCCCCAATTTTTTGCTGTATCATATTTTTGCCACCTTTAAGTGCATTCTCTCGCTATTACTCCACAAAGGCGGTCTGTCGATTTTTAAGGAAAGGATTGCGGTGTGCCAACTTCCTCACCCACCCTACATCCGGCCAGTGCGGCGGCGCTAAGATCGCATGGTCGCAAACATCGTCACATCGCAGTAAACTGTTCTGTCGGATATTTGCGCAGTAATCTGTATTCTCGACGGCGCGCTGTCCCCATATATCTCTACTCTATGGCTGTCCCTCCCTGGCTGCCCGTGGCTAGAGCACCCTTCATTCTCTGGGAAGTGGTAACCTTTGGGTGGGATCGGCTTAGGACCCGCCCCTATGGAATGTCTCTTTCGCGATAGCAATATTTGCGACACATATAAATTACTTCGAGACAGAGCACTGTAACAATTTATTATGACTTTTTAACCTTTAAGACTTTAAATGTCTATTGAGAGATAGACTGAAGTTTACTTACGGTAAATCTACGCGGCTTGTGTACTTCTTTTGCTGAAACTGTTATAAACTGTAAGGTTTTCAATTGTTGTCAATTGTAAGATGACATAAGTCGTTTTGCCAACCGTTCGGCGTTTGTGGTGTAGCCCAATAATGGTGACGAATTTGGATGAAACGAGTAGAAATCGTGAAAGGCGAAAAATTTGTTTAGAGTGGTGGTGGGAACAAATACACCTTTCCTTGTTAGCGTGTTCTCATTTCGTACTTAGCTTGTTCTTGATTTATAGTATGTTTCATGTAAATCTCAAAGGTCGCAGTCTCCGAAATACTTTGGAAGTACCTTGGACAGGTCGAAGGATGTTCCATGTTAATCGCGCAGGCGAAAAGAGAAGAAACTTGTGAAATTCGGAAACGCGTAGCAAAGCGTCACTCTGCCATACAACTAATTTATGTAATTAATTAAAACGCACAACGTAAGTATAATTTGTAAATGCGACACCTCTCCACTCGTAGGTGTTTATTTATTTACGTCAAAAACAGTTAAACACTGTGTGACGTGCTATGGGGAGAAGCTAATTTGAAGTTACATTTACGTTCAGAAGCAAAACAAGGTTCATTGTTCATGCTTACACAAAGACTCTAGTTCTGTTGTGTTGGTTAAAGCAATCCACTCATCACTTTTTAAAATCCATGAGATTGGTAGTGAGGCAGAGGTCGACCAAAAATGGCGTATATTCCCGGTAAGTAAACTATATACGAGAGATACGTCAACTGAGGTGCTTAAAGAAAGTCAAATATATTATGTTTTTCTTCGTGTAAATTTGAAGAAAGTAGTTGAAACATATTGCTTAACTGTTCTGCAAAAGCATCAGCCCTTTGTTCCTTAGTAATCGTCCAACTATTGCTGTATATTTACATTTTAATACTGATGTAATATATTTTAACTGTTCAGTCGTTTCATTTCTTTCCATGGCGAGTCATTAGTAAAAGTGTGTTAGATGAAGCACATTTTTATTCATTTCACTTTATTTTGAGTTTCTGTTCCCTTTTTTAAATTTCATTAAAATGACGCATAATCTACGAGAGTTTTTAAGATCTTGCTTCTCGACTATTTTCGTTTGCATGAATATTGAACAATTTCTTGTTTTACGAGTATTTCGTTGTGACTTTGTGGTGACAAGTACTGCGCTGATGGCTGAGATGTATTAATATGAACAGAAATTGCAGTATTATAATTTTACGTAACAGTTACTGACGCGAGAAACCACATGCTTTTGACACCACTAGTTATATTCTGTAAGAATCTTCTATTCCTGAAAGAATTATTGTAATATGATCAGAAGACTGATCTGATGATTCTGCTGTAATCTGTATTAAAAACTTCCAATTTCGCAGAAATTGAAAGAAAAATATTCTTGTAGCCATGTGAGAGGTGTCTTTGGTTTTCGTAGTTACCCAGAGTCTCGAAGAATTCGAAAACAAGGAAACAGTTTTCATTTTGACTGAATAATGTAAAAATTTGTTTGTGTCATCCGCCTTTTTCTCATAATGTCCTGTACCGACTGAAATATAATTCTCAGTACGTCCCTGCTTACGATACAGCTGACCACATGCGATAGTAAGGCTTCACGGAAGAGGCCACCCGCCGTTTAATATACGCTATTCACTTGTTGCGTGGTGGTATAGTAAATTTTTTGATGTTCTTGGTAAAGAAAATAACTGTTGTGCTGTATATAACACACTACACTATGTTAATGCAATATTTATGAAGACTGTTTTTGTTAAAATATTTAACTTATTGCAGAGTTTTACGTGAGTACTTTATTTGTGGTTTTTGCGAAGTGTCCGTGCCAGTGTTTGGAAAACATTGTTGTGTGGTTTTGTTCTGTAGCATTTTTGCAAATCCAGGTCACCAGTTATTATTATTATTATTATTATTATTATTATTATTATTATTATTATTATTATTATTATTATTATTATTATTACTATTATTACTATTTAATCGATTATTCTCCTTTAGGAGAGCATTTGAACTTGAATTCATGATTTTATTTTTGAATGTTTTCTCTTTTCCTCCTCCAGAAACTCTTCATCCTCTCGGAATGTTCTCTCTTCCTTTCGTCTGTCGACTTTTTAGTAGGTTGTTGCATTGTTCTTTGCTCGAACTTCACATTCAAGATTTTACTCCGACACTCGTTGCTGTCTTCGAGATAATAATAATAATAATAATAATAATAATAATAATAATAATTATTATTATTATTATTATTATTATTATTATTATTATTATTATTATTACTATGATTACTATTATTATTATTACTATTATTGTTATTATACGATATCTATTTTTGTGTAGGACCCGTAGGCCAACATGTTGGTCCACCAGTTGGAATTTCCTTGAATTGCTGAAGAATGATTGCTTCAATGAGTGCCCTTCTTTCAAAGTTGCTTGAAGGCAATTTGTTTGGAAAGGCAGTCAGTCGTAATGTTTGAAAGCCTTCATAATGAGAGTCGTTCCACCCTGCCCTCTGCAATCTGGACGCTCGGTATCATAAACAGAGTATTCTTTAAAGTTCTGATAGCTTTCAGAGGTGGAATGGGTTTCTGAGATCAGCAGATAATGTATTTTATGCATTCAAAGAAAAGCATCGATTTCTTACCGATGTTGCAGTAAACAGTTTGCGTTTCATCGAACTATTTGTAGAACGAAACGATTCATGCCTAATAACTATTCTCAGAGACGAGGTTCAACATCAATGTTGAGATTTGACCTGATTGTTTTGACAGTATCACATGGAATCTTTCGAATGGACTTTTAATGATACCTATTTGGAAGATTATTTTTTTAATGTATAGCTTCTATTGGAAATCGTATCTTTCGAGACTTAGAAGATACATTTTTACCCACGTTTATGATATGAGTAAGTCGAGGTTGGTTTACTTACTTCAATGTTAATAAGTTATAAATAAAGTTCTTGGTAGGAAGGTAGTGGTGGCTGTATGTGCGAGCGAGATACCTATGATCTAAGAGGGTTCAATTCAGACCTTTGGGAATGTCAATTTAACATAGGATGTGTTTTTTGTTGTTTTCTTCCTAATTTAAAAATTGAAAAGTTTGGTAAGTTGTTAAATAAAGTGTTGGCAAGTTGTTTTTTTCTGTATTGATGAATTCTGATGTCGGTTTTGTTGATTGGGGTGAATCATGGGACATTTAGTGTTGAACTAATATTTTCAAAATTTAGAATGTTGATAGTGCTAGGTACGGTTCCTTTCCATATTGAACATGTTGGACTGTATAAATGGTAGTGTTGGCAATATTATGGATTTGATGACAGGTATGCCGCATTACAGTATCAACTGCGAACGTCGATTTATAATCGGTGATACTTTTGAGATTTTAATTCTGGTTTGTTGATGACGTGAGGCTCCCAGGTAAGTCATTTGTTGAAAAGTACTTTTAATTACTAACTGAGGACGTTGGCCACAGAACTTCAATACCTTGATTGATATTTCTTGTGGATTGTAAAAATAATGGAGAGTAAATATTTAGGTTTCTTTTGAGTGGATTTAATTGGCAAAATGTTAAGCACTAACTGAGGAGGTTGGCCACGGAACTTCAATACCTTGGAATGATACTTCTTGTGGATTTTTAGAACGGCGGAGAGTAAATATTTTGGTTTGCTCTTGCGTGGATTTAATTGGCAAAAGGTTTTTCTTTTTGAAAATATACTATATTCGTTGGAATAATATTTGATGGTGCCGACTGCTCGAATTTCTCAAGAATATTTTATTGAATATGATATTGTGGCGTTCCTTAGAGCAGCAGCGTCAGCCGGTGCACGTACAGGCTTTACCTAGCGCACTCTCAGACTAGTTATTACCTTTTCGCGAGTTTGAGCCGTTTGCCGAAAGGCGTATAATATCCCTCTTTGTGTTGTTCCTAAATCTGCGAAAGAAAATTTGGGATATTGTTTTGTCGTTAAGTTTTTTCGGCCATCCGACATTTTGATACACAAATTATATGTATACTCTGGATAGTGGCGGCTTATAGGGTAGTGCCTGTGTGCCATGACAACATCAACAAAAAGGAAGGGGGGAAATCAATAAAAATACGTGAATATAATATCGTTTCTTTAAATAATTTTTCTTTATAGAAATTCATTTGAACGAGCATTTTGCCCTTCAATACTCTTTTCAAACGCCCAGGGTGGAGTGCTAACCATGCCAACAAACATCCATGCCCGAGATGGGATTCGAACCTACGTACCTTCGAGCCGACGCAGCTACGGCCCTTCAGCCTTAGCGACATCGGCTTTCCAGACCGGCTGTAGAAAGTATTGTACCTCGGTTTCTGGTTCAATAACTCCCTTCTCGATCAGGTTACTTCGTCCAGTTTCCCTGATCCTTCGAGTGAATACTGAGATGGCCTCTCGCTCGTTGGCATTAATGTATTTCACTATCTGTGCATGTTTTCTGGAGTTCAGTGGAAAATATACTTATTTAAATTATTGTTCTCCATGCCATCGTGGCAGGAAGTACGTATGAACACGATGAAGGACAAGTGCCAAAATGTATAGATGATTTGTCCTTGAAAATAGATTTTATTATACCGGAGTGAATATTTTCGTATCTATTCTTGCGAAACATGCTCATTTCCTTCTGAATTCAGAATTCATCTTGTTTATGGCTTAGGGTAGGGATCCCAGAATTAAGAAAACGTGCACAGAATAAACGTCTCCCGTAGCACGTCACACAGAGTGTATAACTTTTGACGTATAAGCAATAAATATACCTATACCTTTAATGTTCACGGTTCGTTTGACTTACATAATATTTTGGACATTTCATACATAAAATGCATCAAACAACGTTTTCGAAGTCCAAAGCAGAAATTCTGTCTTTTTCAAATTTAATTTCCATTTTCTTTGTGTGTTAAGATATTTCTAATCAAGATCTGTATGTATGGATCTTGGCCCTATTCTTCTGGAGTTTACCATTAATTTCAACAGCCTGCCTTTCAAGGAAAAAATCCATTGTACGCGTTAATGTGCTTAGTTTTTAAAGAGGAGGTATTACGCACAATCGCTTTCTACGTAATGCCGGAAGTAAAGCCACCCCAAGCGTCATTAATTGAAGACCTTGGAGCAATAATATGCTATGCCACATTTCTGATGAACTTGAGGTTTTACTGTATTTCAATTTAGTTTACGTATCAGTTTACATATTATTGGACATAATGTGAAGATTTTATCTTGTGAGTGTTGATAGATTGTAAAAAAATAAATATCATGGATTTACCTTACTTATTTATGGAAATGTTTAAACTTTTACTTTTCTTTTTCTCAAAACTTTGTGTAGTGGCAGAGCATGCAATGTTAGCTCCGAGGTCTTCAATTCATCAATGGCTAAATGATTTTCCACAGTACTCTTCGTAAAGCAAACTAATTTTTGAGAAATATGCAACAAATTGGTAAGTAAAATGTATTTTTTCAAATATTTATATTATGCATTTTTACTTTCTCGCACTTAAAAAGTAACTTCTTGTGAGGAGAAAGTTATATAATGCGGCGCGAAAAACGGCGAATTTTCAGCAGAAAAACTCTTATTACCGGGCCCTGGTAACAAAAAGTGGATAAATTCATATGCTAAATTAAGGGGAGAAAATCCTGTAACACATGGTGTGGCCAGAAACCGTGTTTTGTGGGTCCTTGATCCCGAAAAATCGATTGACGGCAAAACGTCTGTCCATCTATGAACAACACAAACGGCTATAGCGATCAGTCGACATTGTCCAAAATTGATATTCTCTTATCTATTTATTTGATGTCGCGGTCTCTTGAATTTGAAACCGATATTTTTATTTTGGGGGGTACTTTACATGAAGTCCCTGGGAGAGTTTCAAAATTTTAAAATAAATTGCGCCATCGATTTCCTTTAAATTTTGTTGTTTGATAGTCTGAAGGACGTTTAGACAATGGCGCAGGTCATATGCGGGTTAAAATCACTGATTTTTTGAAAATTGAAAAAATTAACTTTTTTTCAGCGTGTTCCTACAACTAAAATATTAAAGATAGAGATATTTTCCCTTAATAAAAATCTATTCCTTCAAGATAGATTTTGAAATAAGGTCATTTTGCTTGAAATAAAGGCAATTTTTATTTTTTAAACATATTTTCTCAAAAACAGTTCCATCGTTTTTGATGAAATTTTGTTGGCGGATGTTTTGAAGGGCGTTTAAGAAAATGGTGCAAGTCTCATGTTGATTGAAAACCCTGATATTTCGACAATTGAAAAAAATCAAAATTTTGTCGGCGTCTTCCTACAAATACAATAATGAAGATATATTTTTTTTAATGAAATGTGTTCACCAAACAGGTTTACAAATAAGACCATGTTGAATGTTTTGAAGATATGAGTATTTTTGGAGTAATTGGGTGTCGAAGTTAGCTGCCCGCTCTGAAAATCCTGCGCTTCATGATCATAATTTTAGAAGTTTTTCAGGCAGTTGGATACTATGTAAGTTAGAATGAGTATATTATTTCATATTTCTTTGTTAGTTTCTTACTTTGAAGCTTTTTTTATACGTTTACATATTAATCTTATTATATTTTTCATAATAATTCATTTTTCATAATAATAATTTCAATAATAATAATTTCATTATTATTATTGTTATTATTATTATTATATTTATTTCATTTTTAAATTGCGTCTTTTAAGTGTGTTGAAAGAGAAAACGAATAGATGAGCGGTCATTGTCGGTTGTTGTTAACCATAGTAACGCCGCACAGATACAGAAGACAATAATGCCGGCTGCTTTTTTTTTCGCGGTTTAAAATTCGAATACCTTTATGTATTTGTAGAATATTACAATACCATAGTGCGTAGTAATAACTTTTATATATTTTTCGATCTATTTGTTTGCCAACTCTCTCAGTATTGTACTATTTATGAACTCTTAATAATTTTACTTTCTCTCATTATGCTTATTTTTCGCACCAAATGTTCTACGATTTCAAATAAGTTTTACAAAAAATAATTTAGAAGAAATTGTGGTATAAATGGTATTATATAACCATTACTAATGGCGAGAAAGTACGTGTTGTTTTACCACCTCTAGTTAATATTAATTGAATTTATTTAATACAGAAAAACGTTTAAACAAAATAGTAGTTCTCAAATGTTGAAATGTGTTTGGGTTTTCGTGTGTTCAATGAAAGAAAATATCAACTCAAAAACACGTCCAAAGTGCCCTATAAAGAAAATGTTGAATGGATAAATAAATTGAAGCAGAGGCTTTCGATAACGACCTCCGAGATTCAACGAGAAAAAATAGTTCAGTGTAGCACCATTATCGCAGAGAACATTTCTTCCTAAACTATTAAAAATAGCGTTTCAGATATTTCTTAATAAAATATTGCCATCAATCGATGGCAATGATGATTGGCTCATTGATGGTGAATCGAAAGTTTGCAAGAAATATTTGCAGTCCTCGTACATACGATGATTCTACAAGAATCTCAAAATTAGGTTGTCAATAATTGCAAAGAATAATCTTCAGTATTTTTGCTCTGGAGATGAAGGTTCATCGAACTTTGTTTTTATTCATGAGAAGGGTGAACCGACACCAGAAACACTTTTTCTCCACACGACTTCGAAACCAGTCGTTTCACACTTATCGTATTTGACCTATTTCGAAATAGTTTTTCCACTAACTTCTTTTTACAATTGTTCTAGTGAACAATTTTGTTTCTAATCAACTTTAATTTCTCTTCAAAATTTCTAGTTACATTTAAACTACCATAATAGGAATATTTTCTGTCTGCAGGACGCTAAAACTTACATTTGGGCTTCTAAACAAAGGAGCTAATGTGTTAAGTAAAAACCCATTGAACGCTTAGCAAAAATTAAACAAATCCACACGCTGTGCATTTATCCAATCCCTTCCGGTTGCCATCATCATTCTCAAGAATAATGAAGAAGAAGTCAATAATTAACTCTCTTTACTTTTCATTGTATTCACTAAGTGAGATATAAAATTCTAGGTGAAAAAGATGGAAAGATGAACTGGATTTTTTGAAATGGGCTTTAGCTGTTTTTGTAAGACCACTTCAATTACAACCTACAGTTAAAACCCAAATATTTTACTGGTCCCTTTTAAAAATAAAAGGCACGGCCAGCAAAAGTTTTGACAAACACTCACTTCCACTGATCTACTTCAGCTGGTAAATTAGACACTCTAAAGTGTGTAGTGCAATCTTTGAGCTTTTCATTCACTTTATCTGTGAAATTTGTTAATGGAGGTTAAAGTCGGCCTTTCTAAACGGTGAAACGTTTCTCTTCAAATTTAAGGGAGCCAAATGGTTCTTGTGTCGAAGTACTATAGAAGAGAAATCGCCAAGGAACTCACGAGCAGAGACGAAACGTTTGCCAAGAATAATATGTAGAAAACCTTTTTTCATCTTTTTACGTTTCAGGTCGGGTGAAAATGTTCATCGTGGTCCTTCTGAGAACAATGTGCAGCGTCTACGCTGATCAAACAGCGTTACTGCCGTCGGTCGAGTCAGAAGGCTATCAAGTAGCAACCATGGCAGTGGAATTAACAATCTCATTTTCGCGTAAAACAGGAGTAGACACTTTACGGATCCTGACACTGAATAGTGACGAAGACTGGAAATGGATTGATCTTGGAGTGTTAACTCGCAAAACAGAATCTTATGCTGAAGCGGCAGTTTTCGTTGATGACATCACAGAGGGTATCCGGAAGATAAGACGTCGAAAACCATTAGGTATTTATAAAATAAATGACAATTATTATAAAATAACATTATTATAAGTTGCTTCTACGCATTGGCGAATGTGTCTATCTGAAACATGTCTTTATTAAACTAATATATGGAATCCTTCTCCATTTTGGCATCTTATATGTACCCTAAGATTTTAAAAGCTTTATAAAAGGTCATTAGGCATTTTCTCCTCCGGGAGATGGCGATGTTCTTCCCCCGCTCGATGGGAAGATCTGGCGCCGACCTACCGTCGGTTAGCGAGGTTTTCCCAATGAGGTATCTCCCCCCAGCGACATTGCCCTAGCCGGGACAAGCTCTAAGTTCCCGGCTGGTCTCCCGGCGTATGTGGTCGTGTATGGCATGAAAGCTTAAGTGTGTGTAAGTAAGGGATAACGATAGGACGGAAGAAGATTGCGCGCGGTCCATGTCACGTTTGTTAGGGTACTCTCCCGGCATTTGCCTAGTGTTGATCGGAGAAACAATGGAAAACTACCTATCAGAGCAGCCGGCTGGTAGAATTCTCCTTCAGACAGCGACTGAACTCGACCTATCTAGCTAATGTCAAAACTCCTCCAACCGTTGGGACTCAAACCTAGGACCTCCCGGCCAGAGGTACTGCTGTGACATCAGTTGATGCCCTGAGCCATCTCTCCCGATACAAAACTTTAACACTAGATTTGTTTTACAGGTTAAAATACATCAAACGACGAATATGTCATGCCATTTGACAGTAAGATGAATACATTACTACAAGTTTAGCAAAGAAATTTAATTTGTTAATGCAGCGTTAATCATAACTGGAAGTAAACATGGATCTTTTAAGTTCTGAGATTGTTTTGTAAAAGCGACGCTACAAATTCCCTATGCCAAGTACATCAGGAACCAGTTATCTGTTCAAATTGTTAAAAACCATTCGTTTCAGGTTGAATATATCTCAAAGGAAAAGGGCGATACAAGAAAACGGGGATCTAAAAAAAAATTGGTTCAAGAATTTAGAGAACAGAATTTAGTAAGAAGACTTTAATAAAAATTGGAGAGTGAAAACGATAAAATTGAAATTGTGTATGAAATAAATAATTACTACGTACTTGTTTTTTGTGTATTTATTTATATTTATTTATTTTATTTATTTTATTTTTTCATTTATTTTATTTATTTTATTTATTTTATTTATTTTTATTTATTTTATTTATTTTATTTATTTTATTTATTTTATTTATTTTATTTATTTTATTTATTTTACTTATTTTATTTATTTATTAGTTTGTTTGTGTATTTATTTATTTATTTAATAAATTTTTATGTATCTATCTATTGATTGCCTGACTGGTTGGCCGGTTGCTGCGCAGGGCGTATGCGCCGTGTGGCGCCGCCGCAGGTGTGGCTGCTGTGGGCCGCGGGGCCCGCGGCGGCGGTGGCGCGGCGCGTGGAGGCCTTCCTGCTGGCGCGCCCGCACGGCTGGAGCGCGCGCGACCCGTTCGTGGTGGCGCTGCGCGCGCCGCGCTGCGCCCCCGGCCTGGAGGCCCGGGCGCTGCGCCGCCTCTGGCTGCGCTTCCGCCTGCTCAACGTGTTCCTCGTGCCCTCGTGCGCAGCGCCGCCCCGCGCGGCCGAGGCGCCGGTGGCTTTCTACGACCCCTACGAGCCCGTCGCCTGCAATGGGTTGGTCTGCTTCTGCGCGCGGTCAGGAATATTATTGGCTTTTTCTACGAATAACCGACTTAGCTCGTGGCATCAATGCCACTGCAATGCCTCTGACCGGGAGGTCTTGGGGTTTCAGTCCCAACGGTGGCAGTATTTTCGACCTAGCTTGTCAACTAGGTTGAATTTTGTCACTGTATGGAGGAGGATTCTAACGCCCAGCTGTTATGATTGGTAGTTTCCCATTGTTTATCCGATCAACAATAGGCGGATGCCCGAACACTACACTAACGAATGGTCCACGGAGCGCGATCTTTCCTTCTTCTTCCTTGTCCTATTCTCGTCCTTACTAACACATGCTTACACTTACATTCACTGCACTATCTTGCATGACGAGAGAATAGAACATGTCCCACTTTGGGCGGTGCCTGAGTGGCGGGAGATAAATAATGTAGATAAATTTCTAGAGCATGAATGAGGTGTACATGTTCGTAGCGTGGGCTTATTTCTCTCACTGACTTCTAGATAAGAACACATATGTCTCTTTAATAGTAAATATGTCACAGGAGACTTAATACGTTTGTTTGTATGAATTACTTTTAGGACAAACCAAAACAGGACACAACCATTAGACTACGAGGAATCATCGATAGCATTCGATGAGCAAGAGAATCACCCAAATAATTTGACAAACATCGACGAGCCAGAATTTGAAGATCCTTTTGATCCCCACATGAGTGTTGAATACGAGTCCAGCGAGGAAGAAGATAATGAACCGGACCAGGAAGAATACGATGATGATGATGATGATGATAATGATGAAGAGAACCAGGAATTGTGCCGAGGTCGTGTGTTGCACACTTCTTTGGAAGACGTTTTGGAGGTGGCTGAACGGCGGGTGATGAATCTACGTGGCTCCCAGCTGCGAGCAACTATCTTTCCGAGGTACCCCGCAGTTGTACCTCTGAGTAAAAATGGTATGTTCCTAAACTCGTTAACATTTTAGTTTACATAATATATTCCAATCTTGATTATTAATTTAGGATCGAGATAATATCGACAACAAAGTTTATGACTATATATGGTGTAGATTGTTGCTGCATTTACTCGATTTGCGTTTTGATTAATTTCGTGGTGGCCGCAGAATACTTTGTGGTCAATACCTCCTATATCCTTAATTAATAATCATTACGGATTACCACAATATCTCCGATGCCACTACGGAATTTATTTTAATGTTTTTGACTTATAATCACTCCCTCTGATATCAGTATTTCTTCGAATAAGCCGGCGAGCAATGCTCCCAGGGGTGTCTTCCCAATTAACTCTCGGTTTAGTCAACTCACCAACTCGGTGATCTGGTTTTCCAGGCTGAATTCTATTTCAGACCGGAATTAAATTTCTTTCCAGGCCGGAATCAATTTTTAGCGATACTCACAAGAAGCCGAGAAAAACTCTATCTCGCCTTACCATGAGTATCAAGCACTGCTGACACAAGGGGAGGGGGGCAATTTGGGCCAAACGGGTCTATTTGGACCATCCTGCTCAATTCCCAAGGGGCATTTCAATTTCTCACGAGGACATACTATATGAGAGTTGCGGCAGAGGCCACGCCCCAATCCTTCCCTGCGGCGGCGGCGGGGGTCCCACTGAACTTAGCAGCGCCTGCAAAAAAAGTCATATAAAATAGGTTATTTCATTGTTTCATAACATAAAATCAATGTCTATACTAAAAGGCATTGCCCTAAAGTGAAAAGAAAAAATTACATTAACTACATCGTTGGTGCAGGCCATGTATTTATAAAAAAAAATCAGAAAGGTTGGTTCGAAATTTCCAAGTTCATTAGTTGGTATGAGCTTTCATAACGGTGCACTGTACTGTAAAGTCCCGCTTTCCGTCCTGCTTTGAAGCACGTAAACAACCGAAATGCGACATAGCGTAAAACAAAGTATCTGCCCAGGTTTACCCCGAGCGCTCGCCAAGTAGTAGTCCGTGCGGCGGTCGGCTTCTTTTTTTTTTTTTTTCCCCTTCAGAATGCCCAGGCGGGCTAGGATGGATCTGTGACAACAAGCGTTGTTACTGCAGACTCTGTCTGGGAGATCGCAGAGTTCGAATTCAGGCTTGGTCTGGAGGAGAATTCTAACACACCGACCTCTCTGATCTGAAATTTTCCGTGGTTTCCCCTACTAGTCCTCGGGTGAATGTCGGCACGATACTCTAACAAAGAAATAACGGGCCGTGTATGATCTTCCCTACCACATTCTTGCCCCCCTCTCTAAGGGCCCCCTTCTCACGTCGCCACCGCTGCGCGCTTCCGAACACTGCGGCTCGTAGCAGAGCATTGGTTTGAATGGAGACCTTCCCACGTGAGGCGGACGTGCGCTGCTGCGGCAAGCGGTGGACTCTAGCTACGCGAAGCGCAGGAGGGCGTACGCGCCACCGCAGCGCAGAACACAGTAACAACAAAAACACACTAAAACACAAATGATGGCATTCTCACTGTCCTGCCGGTCGCTGTGTTTTACCTGAAGCGGTCCCTTTGTTCGTCGTCGCCGGAGGGTCGGTGGAACTACCCCTGCAGAACCCACCCCCTTCCACGGCGGGCGGCCGAGGCGTGCAGCGGTGTGGGCGTCGGAAGAGTCCTGTCGCTTGACGGACGCGCGCCGTGGCGACGTGGTAAGGCGCCCGAAGGCTCAAACACACACACATGCGCGCGCGCGTGTTAAATGCTAAATCCCGCCCCCTACTAATGACCATAGCAGTCGGCGTGGCGGGAAACGCTAACCAATCACTGAAGCGGCGCGACGCCCTTGAAGGCACGCCCCCGCGCGAGTTCTGGCGCGCGGCGCTGCCGCCGGCGCGGGCGGCGTCGCGCTACGCGGGCGAGGACGCGCGCTTCCTGCAGGAGCTGGGCGCGTTCCTGGGCGCGTCGCTCGCCGCGCTGGCGCCGCCGCCCGGCGAGGAGTACGGCTACTGGGAGGCGCGCCGGCGCCGCTTCACGGGCGCCCTGGGCGACCTCGTCCGAGGCCGCGCCGACCTCGCCGCCAACGGCTTCTTCCTCAAGGACTACGGCTCGCCCGACACCGAGTTCACCCACGTCCAAGGCCGCGACCAGGTGGGCTTATGCGTTCTGCGAGTGCTTCGAGTTATCGGACGCGACGGCTACTTTAATCATTGGTTGTGTGAGTGTAGAGCCTTTTTTTGCCGGGAGATGGCTGTGTTTCTCACTCGCTGCGATGTGAGATCCATCGCCGACCTATATGTTGGTTTGGGTGGTTTTCTTCCTTCAGGTATTTCCCCCAGCAAGGATCACCACAGCCGCATCAAAGATTAGATCAATTTCAAATAATAAATTAATTGGTTTAAAAATAACAATCGATTAATTGGAATGAATACTTCTGTAAAATGACAAAAACAGTCACCATTTTCGGCATAATTTAATGGATGATAAAAATATGAACTGGGTTGGATTATCCGGATTGTTGTCTCCATTGTCTGTGGAGGTTTAAGGTTTAAATGATGAAACGTATTTTGACGTGTTTTTTTTCTTGAATTTAGCAGCTTCCCAAAACTCATATACTTCAGTAAAATATTTGTAAGCTGGAAAAGCTCTGCCCTATCTTACTTTTTTTCTGAATCCATTACCATTTAAATATTAGACTGTGAACCAAAACACACTCTCAGGTATTAAATGTGCATACGGAAATAAAACAATGTAAATCGTTCAGAGCACTGATTTAAAAAAAAAACTGCAGATAGCGAAACAATGCACTATTAGGTGGAGTCACGTCAGAAGTGAATAGAAAGCTAACTGTCTTTACTTGCTCTCCATCAGCACTCTCTGCCACTTTCTCCAGAACACTCAAGCAAACACTGTCAGGCACTACTGATTGAGAAATTTGAGATTCACAGTTTCAGATCTATATTATGGTTTTCAATCCAATATGGTCAAGTTAAGAAATTAGTTCAGAAGAGTCGAAAAGTCATAAAGGATGAAGACAAACTTTGAAGAATAAAATAAGGTTTCCTTTCTTCCTTCCTAAAATATTCCTCACTTCCTTTCGTGTTTTATTTCCTTTATTCCCGCTTTCGCTTTGGTTTGTTTGTTAAGCAGTGCCTTTTTATTGCTATGTTCAATGCTTCTAAGCCCCAAATATGTCCTGCCAGGCTAAAGAACCTGATAGTGAGACCGTTTGGTTGTAACTCCCAGCATTTCTTAATTTCTATTCTAAAATGTGGCGAATACATTTATATTGAAATACCTTGAAGTAGTTTCAAACATCGTAAAACATGTATCTATCAATTTTAAGATATTCTAAAAAGTTAAAGTGTGTAGTCATGAAATTAAATTTCTTGAAGAAGTTTCAACTTTTAAGAAAATTCATTGATTCTTTTTCGTTTTATTTGAATTCTAATCGATTAATTGTAAAAAAATGTATTCCAAAGAAGATACTTTTTGCATCCAATTAATCAATTAACAAACAAAGTCGATTAACAGTTAAGTAATTGTTGTTATCACTAATCCTGACGAGATATAAGCTGAGAGCATCAGCAACCCAGTCAGGCCGTATGGCCGGCTGCATGCAGCCATTTCTGCGCAGCGGTAGACGTTAAAAAGTCATAAAAGATTGGAATACTAAATGTCGAAAACACTGCATGCAGTACTTCATAATAAATTTACTGAAAAGCATTTGTCTCGGTGCAGAAAAATCTGGTACACTTTCTTGTCAATTCGAGTAATCCAGCACAGTGAGTGTTGCTTGTACGATTCGACTGATAGCCATGATTCATACGAAGAGCAATTGCATTTCTTGATAAAGGATTAAGAGAAAAATACAGAAAATTACAGGAGTGTAAACATTTCTGAAACAAAACTGTACGTACAATAGTATAGCCTGAGGTCCATATTCTCATATACGACCTCCCCCGTATTAAGTTGCTTGGACCTTGAACCAATATTAATAAAGGAACTAAACATGCAAGTTTCGATTTTTATTCAATACAAGAAAACGCAATTTTGTTTCGTTTCAGTAAAGAAATGAAACTTGGTTTCCATTTATTTGAAAACGAACGTATTCGCGCTTTCGTTTCGTTACTTGTAACGAAATTAAATTCTTGAGAAAATAATTGTGTTAGAGAGGTGTAGAAACGAAATATTGCGTTTCACTTATGTTGGCATCCTTGCTTTTTACTTACAAGCTCAATTCGTTGCTATCCTAATGGTGTATTCTCACACGCATTTTATTTCCCCATTCTTAGGGGTATTTTTCATCAAACTTCCATTACATTTTCAAAATTTTCTCAAAAGTAGCCATAACTTTTTTTCATTAAATTTTGTCCCAACTTTATTAAACGCATAGAATAACTTAAAAACCAAATAAATAACTTCAAAATATGGCGTGGGCCTCATTTTAGTTCAAATTGCCTATTTTGCGGAAAATGCAAAAGTCAACTTTTTTAACAGCGTTCTTCAACCGCAATATTGAAGATAGAGGTTTTCCTTAATTAAATCTGTTGTATGAAGACACATCTAAATAAAAGTAGATCATGCACAGTTGTTCGAAACTATAGTATGTATTATATACGTATCTCAGATCTACAATGGTGTATTTTGCAAAAGTGTTTTCTACCCTATTTGCCAATTGTAGTTTATTGAAATATGTGGAAAGAGATTGCCATGAGCAACTTAAAGTCATATTATTGGAATTGTTTAGTCATATTATTGGAATTGTTTATTCTGAGCCGTCACACAAAATCAAGAGAGTCGTCAAGCGAACTCAATTTAGAAAATCTTACTCGGCATTGCTGTGTTTTGAAAATTCAAATTCTATCCAACCTCAAACTGATTTTTTGTGTAGTTTAATGCGAAAATCTAACTGCGCCTCGCGAAAACTACCAATTAGTAACGCCATATGTGTGGGAACAGCACCACATTTCGGTCGGTTTATCGGCCCGGTGGGTTTTAATTTCTCGTTGCCTACTGGGGCATCGTATCCAAAACATATTTTTAATAGCATATGCTAAAACTATAAGTAATAATATGCAAATAGACAGTTTCTATCTTGTTCCAGATTTTCAAATTCAATTATACAATCTCGAGGACGCAGAAAAGTATGTTATAGATTATTGAAAACTCAGTTAAGTATCAAAATTCTCTGTATTAAACAGAGTTCAAACATTCCGACTTGGATTTCTGTCACAGTCACCTCCTCTACCCAGGCATTAATAGTTACAGTAAAGTGCAGTTGCGTGATTCTCGTTGTCTGGTCTTCCGTGGCGGGCGGGAAACGTAATGATCACGAAGTGCAACGCAACTGCGCTCTACACGGCAAACTCTCTTAATGACGTCCACAGCACGACATGCACTGCAGCGTGCGTGGCAGTTCTTACAAAGTGACTTTGTAGCATTACTGCGTAGCGCAGACTCGCCTATTTCATGAGGCGTTGAAATCTAAAAACGTCATCGTGAAAACCAGTTAGATGATCGACAAAAATATATTGTACGTTGTGATACGTAAAATAGTTAAGTATTCACCTTAACTAGTAATCAGACTCCCAAAATACTGAAACGGAGATGTGTATCAATGAAGTTGTGAGAGATTCATAAGTTGACGAAGTTCGTGTAGAGGAAATTGGCTTATAACCAAAATTATATCAGCCTCTGTCGTCATATTCTCTAATCAGGCAGATCGTTGGAGCAACAAAGCTATTATTGTTGTCTAGTCCGCCGCCGCGAACGATAAATTATGAGTCACTTTTTTAAAAATATGAAGATGGTATGTGAATGCAAAATAATGTTGGCAAATAACTCTTTGCCGTCTGCAAAAGCGTACGTCCTTGGAGCTGCATCAAAGAATGCGGAGCGGTCATATTCCGAATAAAATGTCCTGGATAACCCTTACTTTACCGCCTGGTTTTGGCGTTGTTTACTTCTCGCACCACCACTCATTACATCAGATCATCATATCATCCCTAATTATGTCCCTACCATCATAATTTATCCTTCATTATCACTCCTTAAGGCGTATTCAACGTCTATCAACGCGTGAATCAACAACAGTAATCACCTGTTGAGGAAAGGTGATTGCAGTTTCTCGCGTACGCTTAGCACTGAATATGACACTTATCGCACACTACTTGAGCGATCCTCCCACTACGCGTCCTCCCAATATTTTGCACTATGTGTCTTTCATTATTTATCTCCTGAGTTCTGATTACAGCGCTCATCACAATTCTATAAGATTCAATTGACCTTGGCCTCAGTTTTCCTTAACTGCCTTGCTGTGTTGTTTTCAACGCAATAAATACTCATTTCTGGTACCATAGTTTTGCTGCCCCCGTAGGATCAACGTGATCTGTGATCAGGTCTTCGCCGTGTCGTTTATCGTTTCTGAAAATTTTACGATTCGTCACCAGAAAATTGATAAGATAATCTCCGAGTACTGTAGAATATTTCGGAAGTCTTTTCAAGTATTAGTTTACGCAATAAATGCAGATTCTAACGAGAAATTGTAATTGTTGAGAAAAGAGAAACAATTGTATATACATACATATTGTTCTCTTATATGGAGTTATACCTTTACCTTTCCGTTACTTTTTTTGTGAGTAAAATTGTTGAAATTTTCTTTTGTCCAAGATTCATAACTAATCATTTAGTAATAAGATGCAACTTTTGGTAGCCAAACACTTCTTTGAAGACGCTCTTTCGACCTTCGATCGCAATGAGACTGGTTTCTGTAGGTTTTTGCAAACCTCGTCAATTCAGCCTCGTTCTAAAATCGAGAGAAGCGGAAAGAATTACTACAGGTAACAAATGTCTATATTCTCTCGGTGTTATTACCGTACTCTTGTAGAATCTTCTGAAGCCTATTTGAAATGAAGACTAGTAAAATGCCGCACGTCAAGCAGACGAATGAGACAAGTGTGTCGCCGTTCGTTAGCGAAGCAACGGGACTGCACATCTCGTAAACTAAGGCTTCTCCACCACACGCGCCCCTTCGCGCCGCGCTCCGCGAGGGAGCGATCGAAGCCCCTGCCACGGCCGCAGCCCGCAGCACTCCGCTGCCGAGAGGGCTGCTCCTCTGACGTCATCGCACGGCGCTGAGCCAGCACTGCTCGCCACTTGCTTGTTGGAAACTTCAACACTAAGAGCCCTGCCGCGCGCGCTCGGCGCTTCTTCGCCAAGTACTTGACGCAGCAGAGGGTAAACGCTACTTTTGACACGGAAAGCGGACACGGCGGGGATCACAAACGATTTACGCTTACAGTGGACTACAGCTCAGAACACGTCTTTAAAGACGCTGTGTCCCAGGGTTATGGACGTTCTGCCCATAGCGTATTTTAAAATGGGTTTCTTTACGCATTCTTAGCACTTTAAAATGATTAAAATAATTCATTAGAATGTTTTAAAGAATTTATTACGCACGTACAATGTACGAGTGGCGTATAAATGTACAGGGTGATGACACTGCCAATATAAAATCTTAGATCATAAATCACGTAAATGTGTATATCTAACCACATCCAAATTTAAAAACCGACGATGCAGATATCAATACAAAAATTGATGTACACTCATAAAATTGTATTAAATGATATAAGAGTGAAAAAGAGTATGAGTATATTACAATACTTTTCAATGCGTTATCTGAAAGAAATTAAGAAAAGAAAACCGCATAGAATGCTTTTGGAGATTGAAACACTCGCTTTTTGGTTTAAAGTACATTAAGATTATATTCTTTATGAAAATTCTTCTTTAATGCGTATAAGTTTAATACGTATTCAACGAATAATTATTTGTAATTCTGCATGATTGCGTATACGTATTAGTGTGTATGTTCATTGTATTTCGAAATAGTACCAATATTTATGATAGAAAGATACATAAGAATGGTTTACATTTTAGAATTACGCTACGAAATTTGGTGCAATTAGTAGTACGTTGAAAGCACATCAAGAAATACTAATATTTGCGAAGTTTTGAACCACCAAAAGTCATCCGTCAAGACTCCCATTTCCAGAACAATGTATTATTTAATGTTTTTCTTCGTGTTTTCTTCAGACCGAAAGAAACGAATTTTCTGACAGTAATATATTTTATATAATGGATGTTGTTCGAAAATATATATTTCAGCAATAAATATATCGATTTTTTCTTCAAAACGTTACCATTAGTTCACTGTAGTTGAAAAAACAAAATTCAGTTTTGCGTTGAAGATTCGAATTCTCCTGGTTAACTAATTTGCAATGTGATAGAAATAATCGCATCATAAAATTAGTATACATACTACAATAAATATATTTTAACGCGCCGTAGGCAAAACACGATTTATTGTGCGGGGTTTTCGAGTGCGACATATTTTTTTCATTTTAATAGTTTGTGAAGCAATATCAAGCCTTCGCTCACGGCGTGTTAAAAATAGTATTCGCAAAACGTACGTGAGGGGATTCACGCACTCGTCTTCTGTGGCCCTCGCATACCCTCTGGTGATCTTCTCACATATCCGTGAGTGAATCACCGGTTTCGCGTAGTTGTCAAATAACTTTGAATTTTATTGCCCAATCGCTGTACGTTATGACGATAGTGTGTACATTCCCAGCACACGTTTAAACTGCAGGAGCAAGCGGGTTCTTGTACTGTAAAGATACTATGAAATGGCGCCATGATATGGAAATATATTTTCGAAGCGCACGGTAAATTTGATATCAGTGAAGACGGGAACATGATTTTGATGCGCCTGCTGCAATGTAACCCCAAATCATTTCAAACAAATAGAACTGGCCTGGAATACAATTGTCTGTACCATTTCAAATATTTCACATAGTTGACCAGGAGGTCTTAGGGTGCGAGACAGCGATTTTTGACACTTGTTACAAAGCGATGTCGAAATCAAACGTCTGGAGGAGAATTGTATCGGCCGGCTTCTCTCTTCAGTAGGTTTTCGTGTCTCCGCTTATCAAAATCAGGCAAAAGTCGAGGAATATTCATACCACTACCCACGTACAACACACGATCTTTCCTTGCTCATCTTTGCCCTCTTACACATACACACACTTACATGCAACACACTACTACATATTTCAGGAGACCAGTGGGGAGCCTAGAGCTTGCCTCAGCCTCTGGGAGAAGATACATAGAGGGAAGCAACCCTACTAGCTGTCCTGTAGGTCGGCGTCAGATCTCACGATGTAGCCTGGAAGGAACTTCGCCACCTCCTAGGATATGTACCCTACACTCACAAGAGAAACGATATTACACTCCAATTTAAACAGAGTGACACTTCGAGATCACGAGTTGAAAAGAGAGGCGGACATCGTCATCCAATTGGGATCTCCAATACCAAAAATGTAAGTTGTAACAAAGGTCCCGAGTGAATGACAGTGTTCCCCTTTTCAACCATCTCGTGACCTTGAAGTGCTACTCTGTTTAAATCGGAATATAATCCCCCATAATCAACACTCATTCATTCACTTGAAATAAGGTCAGTCGGAGGTAATGTGATAGAGCAAAAAGTGGGGTTACTGTGATACACTTGAAGAATTGTTACTTATTGATATCCAAAAAACAAATAATAGGAAATATATTCTATTATTTATTATCATATAGCAGGAGCTCAAAATATTTCTGTGTTCGGGCATAACAGAAGATAAAAAAATGAAGAAAATACGGTTGAGTCACTAGGGGTTTCACTATTGCCCGCTCGTTCACAATCACAATTCACATTGATATCGAGATTTATTTATTTTTTATTTATTTATTTATTATTAATTAATTAATAATAAATAAATAAATTATTTAAATTAATTAATTAATGTACTCATTTATTGTTTATTTATTTATGTTGGTTGTACCTAAGTCAGTTCAAGTACCAATTTTACGTATGAGTGAAACGGTTACTTGCTAAAGTATATTTAAAACTTAGTTCTAAAACTTGCGTATAAGGTTGAGGACGCCCTATTGGGCTCTCTATCCAGGTTCGAATTGGGAGAAGGTTTTAAGGAATAGTATATCGCAGTGAGGGGCGCGTGCGGCAGGTGTGCGTGGTGGTGCCGAAGGCGCTGCCTGAGCCCAAGCTGCGGCTGGCGCGGCCGGAGGTGGTGGCGGCGCTGCTGGGCGCGCTGCTGGCGTGCTCGGCGCTGTGGCGCGCGGCCGACGCGCTCCGGGCCCTCACGCACGCGTGAGTACTTCCGTGGGCGCTGCGCCACGCCCACACTGCCGTAGAGCGCTTTGCGAAGAAATGCTCCGAAGCGACTTGGGATCTTATTTTACGAAAATAGAAAACTTACTTTTACGTTCTTGTTCTAAATTTCTCGTTCACTTCGATATGCAAAAATAAAATAAAATATAGGGATCGCGGCAACGTAGTGCATAGAACACTCTTTTGCTAACCTGAAGAATCTGCATTCAAATCTGCCTATGATTAAGGAAGTTTGGTAATATTTTCCTTAGGATAACCCTGAATTCCGCTAATATTACTTTCCAAATGAGTTCTAAAATTTACTGTATTGAGTATCTGTAAATATTGCGTAAATATGACATTCAAACATATCTCTTGCCATGTATATCCCTTGCTCATCAGAAAACGTCAGTAAGATCTCTTATGATTCGTCATACCAGTGCTAAGATGTGGTGAATATCTGAAAAAAAATAACAAATTTCTGGAACATATAGGGTGTCAAAGACGATTACTTTTTTGACAACGAACACGGCATCAATGTGACTTCGCGAAATATAACGAAGTTATATTTGAGTCAATTTTGGTGTCGCGTTTCTGATTGATAGAAAACTCATCAAGCTCTGTTGTCCGGCAGGTACACCAGCTCTCAGGAATACAATTCGCTCACTGGCAATGAACATATGAGTTTTTGTATCTTTAATGTTCACTTTGCACGATATACATTTCTGGACTTTCTGGACATTTCTGGACCACCGTGAGGTTTGATACATGCGCGATAACTGTCATTCAGTCAGACAGTCAAAGCTGAATAATAAAGACAAAATCTTGATATTTGCCAATCGCCAATATTTATGACTTGCCTACCAGTCAGGGACGCGATTTACAAGTTTAGTTACGAGTAACTGTGTAATATGAGATTTCTCACCACATGCTCGTTGGCAAATAGTGAGCATCTTCGATCCCCACATACCCTAAAAATTGTAAACGTGTATTCTGAGACGTCCTGTTTAGACGAGTCCTAACGTTCAAATGCTCTCTAGGTAGATGTAGGGGTTTTGTGTACAAACGTAGTACGAAAGGGAAAAAAAATAAAATATCGCAAAAATACCTACAATAACATTACACGTACAACAAATTAAAATAATATATTTAATGTATCACACTAAGGGGGAACTTGTGTCGTGTAGCATATTTTTAAAGATACTCCAGTAGACTTAGAAGGTAGCTTTTTACGTAGAGTAGACACCTATCACTATTTACTCCCATCTACCTCGGAAAAATGGTATTGCCGAAAAAAGTGAAGACATCAGTACGCCTCCTGCACGCTAGGAGATGATTGTGAAATAAAATTAACAAATAAATCTAAAAATTACTTTAAGAGAAATCTCATGACGCTACCTTATGGTAGCATTACAAATATACTGCGTAAACTTTACGTCACTGACAATACAAAGTTTAGATTCTAATCACTTCATGGGACTATAAACATAGATTTTTAAGGCTTGGTTCGAGATACTCGTATCCGTATTTGTCATTGCAGTGCTACTGCAGCATGCATTTCATTTGATAAATAAAAAAAACTTCATCTGGGCTGTTCGGGTGACGCCGCGTCTAAGGTTGAAGTCCCGACGTCTCGGCCAACATATCGCGTCCTTCTTCAGGGCTGTAGTGTAGGTTGGGTCTACAGCCCTGAAGAGGACCGCGATATGTCGCTCAAACGTCGCTCCCTCAGCCTTTGACGCGGCGTCACCCGGACAGCCCAAACCATGATTCCAAGCCACCCGGACAGCTCAAACCATGACCTGGCTGTGGAAGCCTATGAAATCATAATAAAACTTGTTAATGTCGGTGATTACAATTATAAAAGTTGCATTGCTCGCACTAATTGCATAGTCTTGCTGCACACATTTTAGAGGTTTCTGTGTGTACAAATTTTTGCTGAAGACCCTGATACAAGACTCTATGTAGTATTTTGCAGGCAGAATGTAGAATTCAATATTTCTTTATACGGATATTCTTAATTGCATTACTTGGAATGATGTAAAAAAGTTAAAATATAAATTTAATTTTTCCGAAAGATAATAAATGAAAAAAATTATATTTATAAAGATTATAATCTGTGGGAGAGGTTTTTATAGAGAGTATATGCACACAGCGTGTAAAGGGTAAATTACAGTTCCAGGAAAATAATTCATGTTTCCACATTTGATAAAAACATTTTTATGCTTTTGCATGTGTTGTGTTTGTTGCTAACTCATCATCTAGAACTTCTGAACAGATTTTATTTCTCTTATATTTATTTCCTTGAATAGAATGAGGTTATTTACCTATACGAGTATACTACATTATTTATCATTACACTGGACGTAAAACCCATAGAATAAATTATAAATGGTAAATAACCATGCGAGAAATTTGGAATCATGATTCTAACAAGAACTCAGGCTAATGTTACTATAATAAGCCAAATTTTTTTCACTTAAAAATTACTAATAATAGTTCCTTAAAGATTTAACCCATAAGATGATACCAATGACGTAATAGCAATAAAAAGGACTGGAGATTTTTAAAAAGGTGCTTCGCTGATACAATGCAAGACACACACACTCAACTCCGCTTATTGATCCCAAACAGAAGTATTCTGAGTACGTGTACAAGTGTTCACTGGTATCTAGCGTATTTATACGAAATATATATTGCACTGTTCGCGTACTCTAGCTTCGAATGCTAAAATAATGTGTTCACAATCCTTGCAATACGCATTATACATTACTCCCAATAATACGCATTGCACTTACAAAGTGTTTGCGTTTTATATAATCACAAGGATCTTGATTACGCAGATCGTCACATCGCTATCGATCCCCAATCAACCCTTTGTTTGACCACCTTCAAAATTTCATCGATCGCCAAGGGGTCGACCCCGTTGACCCCATTAAGTAACCGATAAATAAATAAATAAATAAATAAATAAATAAATAAATAAATAAATAAATAAATAAATAAATAAATAAATAAATAAATAAATAAATAAATAAATAAATAAATAAATAAATAAATAAATAAATAAATAAATAAATAAATAAATAAATAAATAAATAAATAAATAAATAAATAAATAAATAAATAAATAAATACATGTGCGTCTGCTGTGTGTGTGTGTGTGCCGCAGGGGGCCTGAGGGAGCGGGAGCGGGAGCGGGAGCGGGAGCGGGGGCGGGGGCGCCGGAGCTGGCGGTGCTGCGCGCGCTGCTGGCGGGGCCGGCGCCGCGCTGCCCGTCCGCCGCCGCCCCGCGCCTGCTGCTGCTCGCGTGCCTCGTGCTGGGGCTGGTGTTCGCGGCGGCGGCGCAGGGCGCGCTGCTGCGCCTCTTCTCGCGGCCCGCGCGCAGCCCGGACATCGACACGCTGCAGCAGCTGGAGCGCTCGGGCCTGCCCATCGGTGCGCTACAGGAGGCTCTAGATGGGTGGATGCCATTGTATGTGCACGTGTGTGTGTGTGTGTGTGTGTGTGAGAGAGAGAGAGAGAGAGAGGAAGGGAGAGAGAAAGAGGAAGAAAAATGGAGAGAGGAAGAAAAATGGAGTGAGTGAGAAAGAGTGAGAAAGACGGAGGGATTGAGAAAGAGGGAGAAGGAAATAGAGACTAAAACAGAGAATGAGAAAGAGGTAAGAGAGAATGAACAGTCGGAATGGTAAATCAGCTGTTATATCTCAGCAGTAACATCGTTGCTAAGGTTCAAGCCCTGATGGAGGATTTTCGACTCCGTTTCTGGATCGGAATCAATCACTGTCTAGAGGAGAATTGAAGCCGCCGACTGCTCTGATCGGTAGATTTGCGTGATTCCTTCGATCAATACCTGGCGATTGCCGGAATAGAATCCTAAAACTAATAGTACTAGAAAACTGCACAGACATTTTTATTCTAGTTACTTTCTTTGTATCTTTAGTCTGGATCATTTTTTCTGTTTACCTCACCCCTTCTCACTAGCTACCGCCGACCAAAGGACATTTTTTTCATATTTTTTCAATGTTTCGGTACCATAATAGTTGAATTGAAATATGATAAGAATATTTTAAAATCGTTACTATTCGCAAATTTTCATTTGAAACCCTTTTTGAGAACATTTTGCATGTACGTTTCCAAAAATGTGCAATTTTGAACTTATTGTCCCTGAAGTCTTTTGAGTTATCGAGTAACCTAATAAAAAATCACTTAAAGCACTTGTTCACACACTTACATTAATTTATAAAAATGTCCATAATGTACTACCTGGTGTTTCGCGGATACCCAAAATTTCTTTGACTATGTAAGAAAGTATAGCGCTAATCACCACCGCACAATAGGTTGGTAAAATATCACATGCTTAACTTTGTTTTATGAGACATTCTGTTGGCAAAATGAGATTAGCGTTAACTCTACATGTCCTAGTGGTTTGTATTATTCATTCTGAGACATCGTGTTGAGTCTGATGACGAGAACAATGAGTTAATTTTTTCCTTACTTGAGAATAAAACACATCATAATAATGTAGAGACCACATAGAGAAACTTCAAATAAGAAAGATTGACCAGTTGTAGGGAAGGGAGAAGAACAAGAGTTTATGGAAATTCACATAAGAAGTTTATAAAAGTAATTTAGAAACTCACTTTTAGGACAATGAAATAGTAATGTACATTTTCATGTTAGTACATTTTGCCAATACTAAAATATTGAAGTTAAACTCGGTGTTTTAAAATATGTTTTATTTCTTTTTTAAGTGAAATCGTTAGAATTTTGTGCCATACAATTTTTGTCAATTTTGCCGATACATATAATGCTAAATAATATATTCTATTATTTTGTAGAATAAATAATATTATGACTTTTTTTAATGTTTCACGTATTATTTTTCTTAAATATTTTATTAAATTATAATTTTGTGATTAGCTGAAGATAAGACAAGTTTGAAATTAAAGTTCTCTCACCGCGTCAATTTATTTACTGTTTCTCAGCTCATTGAAATAACATTTCCTAACACTCGCGTCTCATCAAGGAGAGATCCACGAGGACTAACATGACACTGTTACCGTGCCGAGTAGCTCGAATCCCACTTTGAAGGGTCAGACGGAATCACTTTCAGCCCACTAGGCCGCCCATTGCTTTGCAGGATTTCTCATGCGGGCACAGAATCCTACTCGAGTCCTTTGAAAGCGCATCGTGGACTGTGATGAGCGTCCGCGTTAGTCTACCGGTTGCCTGAACCCACTCCAACCCGTTGATGGCTCTTCAGATCTCGTCAGACATAGAGCGGAGCACTACTACTATGGGTTCACGTGAATATAATTGGACTCTCGAATCATTTCCCGTGCATATTGTTTTCATTACGTTGTTTAAAATAGAAGATTCCCCTACTGTGTATTTCTCGAAGTACCACAGAAATGATTCTCCCCTCCGCTTGGCCCTTATTTAAAATCGCACTATACACATTAAAAAAATTCGTTCATTTTTCCTTTCACTGAAATGTATAGCACTAATGAGTGATAACTAATTTTTCAATGTAATATCGAAACCTATAGCAAGATTATAAAAGACCGAAGATAATATTTTATTAGTCAAATTATTTTTTCTCAATCACAACGTTAAATCCATAATGTCTGTTTTTTCTTCGATTATAAATGTTGCTAAATTGCTCTTCTCAAGAGAAGTGATTCTTGTATCGTTTTAGCATTGAATGTTATTTCATTGAAAGTGAAATTTACTTTCTTTTGAAATGTTGATTGTTTTGCTGGATGTTGACATGTACGTTCTTTCAACTCTAAGAATTGTTATTATTATTATTTTATAATTAAAAGTATAGATTAATATTTGATCCCAAAACGTGTTCTAACGTTCTCTTTGTCCCAAAAATGTTCTCGCATATTATGTCGTATTCAGATATTAAAAAACCTTCCAATTTCACAGTACAAATAGTTGAATTGTGAAACCAAATATTTTGTTGACAATAAAATAACTTCGTGTAGGAGTATATACTATCTCCTAAGTAATATTTTCCAAACTCAATTTTCTTCAGAAAAAAATTATATTTCTCAACTATATTTTTCTCCGTTATGAACGCTGGTTGTATGCGTTCTTACGATTCTTCTTAATAGCAATAACAAGATGCACTTGATATCAATGTATTGAAACTCAAAATAATAGAATAATAATATCGTGTTATTTATGTGAAATGTTACAACACATCAACATTCTGTGTATCATTCCAACTAGACAATTAGTTCTACAACTAATCATCGTGTCGACATGCAAACTGCTCTTCAGTCACCGGGACATGTCCGGGATTGCTGTATGCAAATGTGTGACAAGCGTCTCCTCCGTCTTCACCTTACTGCCCCCACGAAGCCCCGTCCACTCCATCAGGCGAAATCTCCGATGGCCAATCTGTGGCGGCCTCTGCTCCCCCTACACTGAAACCCAATCGCGGATAAGCGCTTTCCCCTCCCCCACCACCACCCCACCCCCCCAGCATCCAGGCGCGGCGGAGCGCCGATGGGTGGCCGAGCTGCCTCCGAGGCGATAATCCGATGCGGTCGATAGCCATTGAGGTCCCTCGGTCAAAGGTTTCTTAATGCCTAACTGATGTAGAATTCCCATATTCACGCGGCAAAATTCATTTCTGCATTCATTCCGAATTATTATTATTATTTCAGTTGACATAAAAGTATGAAGTGGTTGAAGAAAGTAGGAATTTATTCTACTAGATATATTATTAAGTTAACAAGGTTTTAATTTCTTAACTGTAGTTTGCAAACCTTACATGAAGGTAGGTCATTGAAATTTAAAAGCGTTTCTTTATCTTTATTGTAATATAATCGTCAAATATGTTTGATTTCAAAATTGTTTGGGACGATCTTATCAAGTTTCAAGCAAAATTCATTCCTGCATTCATTCCGAATGATTTCAGTTGACATAAAAGTATGAAGTGGTTTAAGAAAGTAGGAATTCATTCTACAAGAAATATTATTAAATTAACAAGGTTTTAATTTCTTAACTATAATTTGCAAACCTTACATGAAGGTAGGACATTGAAATTTAAAAACGTTTCTTTATTGTAATCTAATTTCTTTATTGTAATCTTTATTGTAATATAATCGTCAAATGTTTGATTTAAAAATTGTTTGGGACGATCTTATCAAGTTTCAAGCAAAATTCATTCCTGCATTTATTCCGAATGATTTCAGTTGACATAAAAGTATGAAGTGGTTTAAGAAAGTAGGAATTCATTCTACAAGAAATATTATTAAGTTAACAAGGTTTTAATTTCTTAACTATAATTTGCAAACCTTACATGAAGGTAGGACATTGAAATTTAAAAGTGTTTCTTTATCTTCATTGTAATATAATCGTTAAAGATGTTTGATTTCAAAATTATTTGGGACGATCTTATCACGTTAACGAACGATGATGACGTAGTTTTTGAAGATTGACCTTCAGGATGTCACTCGCAAAGCACGTTGTGTAGTGTTGTGTAGAACCGACATTTTATGTTTACAAGTTGTGTGCAATTATAAAGCCATCAGCAGCGTCATCTGTCGACGGTCGGTCATTCGTAGAAGATACTTGTGGATCGTACGAAAGTATAAAATACTATATTGAAATTTTTTTCTTCTTTTCCAGCTTTTTTTCTACTGATGTCTATTAATGATACATTATTTGTTTGGAATAAAATATTTAAGAATGCACAGGAAAGAACAATCTACGAATGCTAAATTTTTCACAACAATTTAGTAACATGTATAGTTCTTCTAAAATAAAATTTGAATAACATTATTTTTTCAAATTGATTAATTTACTAGCATACAGGACATTAAATTCGTAAAATTATAGTAATGAAGTTCCATGTTTATTAAAGAAGAACGCATTTAGGGCACTGAAGTGAACACGCAGACTTGGGAATTGAAATCATAGATATTTAACTGCCACTTAGCTCGTTTTTGTGCGGATTACTAAAGACGGACAAGAAATTTATAGTTGGGAGAAGAAGTTTAGAGAGTATTCTAGGCACATGGTGTTGTCGACTTAGCACATTTCTCACGCTATCCCGTAACCTAAATACGGATCATTCGGGACCTATTGCAGTTTTTTCGCCTCTTCTGAGTATCCACACTACGCGGTAAGATGGGACGTGTTCAGAAACGATACAGAAACGCACAGAATATCAAATTAATGTACATCCTTGTTCCCTAGTACATTTTTCGCTTTCTGCGGTTGTAGAGGTATGTATGTATGTATGCTTGGATGTGTGTATGTGAGTAGAAGGGGATTAGGTTTTCATATGAGAGAACTTTCACAGTGATCTCCCTTGTATTCAGTGGTCTCAAAACAAATGTTACGAATTTTTAATGCATGAAAGAGGTCGAAAATGATCACTTTCTGTTAAGAAACCTGTACTCTCATTTCCGGAAGTTCTACAAATGCAATATTGAACACCGCGCTCCTACTAGCAGGCAAATCAACTTCACTGGTGTTTGGCAGGTACACGTTCTGACGCAATCAAAGATATTTTATGTAGTACCGTCAGTTCAGACTACACAAGTTTTTTTTATATATATTTAAGGTCGCATCAACATCTACGTCATTTGCGACCACTACTGTATTTAACGGTATTGTAACTGCGAAGACATGATATAGAGATAATAGGGTGTGAAAAGACGAATACAAATATAACAATACATGAGGGGGACTTGAACCCGCGTTCCTTCGGTCCCAGATCGCTACGGCACTACTGCCTTAACGATCTCGTTCATCGAGGACGCCCTTCACAGGTTTGTGGGCTAAAAGTGATCATCTTCGATCCCCCACCACCGCGTAGAAGATTGTACCATTTATCCCGCGCAGGCACGGGCTCGCCCAACCTGTGGGACGTGTTCGGCGACGGGCCGCTGGCGACGCGTCTGCGGCTGGTGCTGCCGGGCGGGGCGGCGTCGGAGCGCGCGGCGTCGCGGCGCGACGTGGCGGCGCTGGTGCGGGCGTCCAACGCGCGCTGGCGGCCGCGCGCGCTGGCGCCGGGCGGCGCGCGGACCTGGGGGCTGCACGTGGTGGGCGAGTGCCCGCGCGCCTACCTGCTGGCGCTGCCCGCGCGCCGCGGCCACCCGCTGCTGCCGCGCGTCGACGCCTTCCTGCAGCGCGCCGCCCACGCCCACCTCGCGCTGCCCTGGCGCCGACAGGAGTGGGTGCGTCGGCGCGAAGCGCTCTCATCGCGGGCCGAGGCACAGTGCTATTAACAGCAAGATGAAAAAAAAAAAATTCGACCCATTTTTTGAGTTATTTTTTGTTGTTTTTTTAATGGTGCTTCGTGTAAAGTACCCCCCAAATTTAAAGATTTTATTCAAAATCGCCTGCTGCTCTGATCGATAATTTTACGATATTCCTGTCAAGAATGCGCAATTAATGGAGTATACCTTTACAAATAAACCACGCACGATTTTCTCTCATCGTTGTCCCCATCTATTATCTTAAGCACACAAACTCACCTACCCACACACCCACGCATACTTACATGCACTACGTTTTCACACATGTGGACATCAGTGATGAGCCTTTTGAAAATTAATCTAATTACTTTTGGTAATTGGTTTGAGATTCAACGCTGTTTATGGTACATATCCTCATAATACTGTTTAATAGAGTTCAAAAAGAGCACATTCAAAAACGGATTTTTTAAATGCTATTTTTACTTGCGAATTTCTGAAGAGTGGCATTTTTTTTACCCAGCTACAATAACGTAGTCGAAAAGAATCGGTAGGTAGCAGCTCGAATCCTTTCCGTGTAAGTTTCTTTTCTTCAATAACCAAACATTTATATGTCCAGAAACCATTAATCCTAAAAACGTAAAGATTGCAGTTCCATACAATCTTCCAACATGTTCTCTTTAAATTGGACTGAAAATGGGGCTGCACCAATCACCATTACGCTGGACAGTTCAGAACTTCACCCGACAAAACAAATCTGTGATACCACCACTGCGAACTAATAGTAGTTTATATAACAAGGGAACGAAATAGGTGATTCACGCACGAGTCGAGTTTATTGATTGTTGTGAGGAAGACAAACAGACGAGCGCGGAAATCACCTCGCGCGCGTATTGAAAATCCAATTTTTTTAAACGCGATGAGTGAAACGTGAAGCGTCAAGTAAAGGAATATAAATTAAATTACTGATAAATAAACTACAAATAATTTTCTTCTACAAAAGTAAATGGATTACAGTCAGTGCCGTAACACTATTGTTTGTAAATAATAAACAATAACGTCGCCAAGACCAATGACAATTACGAATCGTTACCGATGTTTTTCACACGCTTCGTGATGCTTCGCACACTGTGAAAAAATTAGTTGTTTCGCACACGGAAAACAAGCACGATAAACCGAGTTTCGCGCACGACTTATATAAAAGCATTTACACAGCGAACACGTCAGTGCGGAAAAAATCCCAGACCTAAATCCAATTTCACCAGCTGAATTGTGTAGCTGTGATTCTGCAATGGTGAAAAAAATTCTTTTAACAAATGATGAATAGTTTTTAAATGCTGAGTTACGTTAGTGCACTTAATACTGATATTCTTAATCCACACCATTTGAATCCGTTAATATTGGATTTTATACGTGATATTACGTTTAAAACAAAATTAGACTTTCATGCGACTACGAGTAATGAATGCCACTTAATAAAATGAGAGTAATTAATTAGCATTGACTTTCGTTTTCAAGGATTCCTTTACCCGCATATATCAGTGTTAGAAAGTTTGAAGTTTTTATTAGATTCTTATGTGCTATTTAATGAACCATTATTGGATTTTGGTTACTTGGGAACTACAATACATTTTTCGACAATTACGTGTTCATTCACACTTATATCTTAGCACCACTAGTTGTTACAAAATAACCAGTAGATAATTCCTTGAATTCTTTGAAACAAAGCTCCAGCGTCAGTTGCCATGGCTTAAGTAATATCGATGTAATCAACAGATGCAGTATGCACAGCACTGAAACGCAGATAACAGGCAGCAGGCAACAAATTATTCATGTGATAAAGCAGATAACATGCATTGCGTGAAAGTACAGCGTACTACTTTGTACGTCCGACTCGCAGAGAAAACTGCACTGGTCTACCTCTTTCGACTGCATTCAAATTGTAAACGTTCTGTAATGAAGTTGTATATGAAAAACTTCTCTGTTGAATATGTGTATTTTCACAGAAAGATTTATACATTAATTTCCCATTTCAACTGTTATTTAACGTTAAAACGATATATCGAAAAAGAAGCTTTCACATCGTAAAGTTTTTTAAAATAGATATAAAATCAAGTCATAACTCCCAGAAAATAATTATTATCCTGTTTTATTCTGGTATTACAAATAGAAGATATCACTACACTGAAAAGTCGTGCCAACTTCCCATTGCAGCATTACGCTTCAAATAAAATGACGGTGAGAGTGGAGCGTTTCTAATCCTAACATGCGGAACAATTGCGATTCTTCAAATACTTGCAAACCGTTGTAAGATTATTGTAATAGACATGTTAGGGAGAGGGATTAAAGAGTTGAAAAAATCGTTTTGAGATATTTTAAGACACCTTCAGAGGTGATCGATTGCACATTTGGTTTCTCCCTGCAAGAGAAATAAAATAGCATTAGTTTTTTATTCTTCTAGAATATTATTACAAGAACCCTAAGATAAATACATTGTTTGGGAGATACAACTTGATTATAAACTTCGATAGTTAAAGCTCATGTTGTAATGAAAATTTTAAAAAAGTATTTTTAACTAAAAGTTTTCATGGCATCTGAGAATGGACAGATAGGCAACGGTTTATGATTCAAATTTTATTTCTACTCCTATACTTACAAAACATCAGTAATATTTTAAGAATAAAATACTAGCCTGAGGCGTCTTCACAAGCTAGTACACTCGTAGAGTATTTTACTAAGTAAAATCTACTGAACAATCTAGGTATCACATCATTGTTGAAACCATCTGTTTACTTTTGCACGTTTGAAAAATTTACACTCGCTCTTATATTTTATTTTTAATCTTAAATCAGTCAAGTAATCATTGATTCATATGAAAATGTGTTTCTTGAATTACGTCATATTTCCAAGAATGTGCGCGCATAAAATAGTTTCCGATTTGCCCTTTGTTCTCTCAAAATTTGATTTAGCTATATTGAATGTGACATAATTTGCTCATTGCTAGTACCCATAAAACAAAAATATAATTATTTTTATTCTATCAATTTATTTAACACTTACAAATACTTTGGGAGGTTTTAAATCGCGCAAAACTACACAATAATAAGAGCTCTGTACTAACACTGCTATCACAATCAATGTACTACACTACAATACTCATTTCTAATTGATTTTACTAAACATAGTTATAAAAAGTATTTAATTACTCTCAGAACAAAGCTTTAGTGTACAAGAGTTGGATCTTAAACAGTCGCTGGACATACAGAGTTTATATTCCACCCGATCGCATTTATGTACAGTTGACTTACGTGTTGCAGTAGATAAAATGGCTCATTAGATCCAGTTCAATACCGTTTCTGAAGAAGATAATATTGCTCTTCATTGTATTCGCTGTAATAAAGGGAATTACCGAAACACATTTATTGCTATTAAGCTTAAAAATTAAAATAGAAGAAATTTGTGTTATAACTCGCTGTTCACGGCAAGTCCTAACTTTTCCTCGCCTCAGTTTTAAGAAATACTTAATTTAGTTACTGCAATGAATTCTAAACCTCCTGATTTTGAAACTCTTCACTCTACTACTGCTGAAAATAGAATGAATATATTGCATTTCCGCGTGAAAAGATGACAATGCAGCACCCTGAAATGATTGTTTACATATTTTTTGTAAATATGTCACGATATCCGCAAAATTACTCAACAACTACTCATAATTTTAAAAATTGTACAAACATATTTTAGGATCTAAAATTAAAGGATAAATTGAACGAAAAAATACATTTCTGTCTTTAATAATGGGGATGTAGAACTTTTTTAAACTTTCGCAATTTTCAGAATATTAGAGGTTTTCATGAAAACCGAAAATATATCATGTTAATAAATGCACTTTTCTCTCTTAAAGCAAAAGATTTAAAGTAAAAATGTGCACACATTTTCCAGACAATTTTGAAAATGTCTTAGGGACTTTGTGTGAAGTTATCCAAAAGTTAAAATATCTTAATGATATCTGGAAGTGTACAACTAGATCTTACTCCTAAAGTTTTTACTAAGTTTTAGCTCAAAAGCTTCTAATTGGTCAGAGTTATGCTTGGCATATCTATCCTTGCAGATATCTCAACATTCGGATACAAATTTAGGGAAATTCCTGGTCCCCTGCATCAATTTTAACAGTTTTTATAAGAGAACTAATGTACCTTAACCCTGATGTGTGTGCGAATTTATAGCTCAAAGGAACCTTAAACATAATTTTTTCGTCCAAAAGTTGGAAATGGTTGGAAGTTTAGATGTTGTACTATAGGTCCAATTCTTTCCTTCTCTGTACTTTAAGTATGCTAATATACCTTTCTGTTAAAGTAAAAATACAATTCAAAATTCCATTTAAAAATTGTCAAAATGTTACAGATAAGATAAGGCTGAAATTACACGTGATTTGAAGATTATTATGTTCTCGATAGGAATTAAGCACTCATGCTACCGCCCTCGTGAGTATGAGGTAACGTGAACGTACAAAACAAATTGGACATGTCACGAGTGTAGAATCTAACTTAATTTACGCATTCGCGCAATATTAAACTTGCACAAATATCCAAACTAAGTTGCAAATAATGGCGCATAAGCGGTTCCATAAGTGTCTGGCCTGACCAATATATCGCTCATCAATGAAAAAACTTTCTGAGCAGTTTATAGTCTTGTTTTTAATTGTTGTAATGCTCTAACTTTTCAGCTGTCGTCTTACCTAGTTGGGAAGTGTTGGATGTTGTGAGTGAAATCTGATGCCTCTTCACGACAATTCACCTGTGCTTTCTACTTGGTTTGCAGTGAGACCATTCGCACAACAATCCAGAGCACTCAGCGACTTCTACCACTTATTAAAACCGAAGAAATACCTTCGGGGAAGAAAAGCTTCTAACGAGTATGAGATGAAAGAAGTGTTTTTGACCATTTTGCAAACAAAAATTCGGAGTATTTTTTTCGAAGTCCTAGAAATTTAAATACACAGATGTGAAAAGTGGGTTGAAGCAAAGGATGATTAAGTTGAAAAGTTACGTTCTTTTTCTTTTATTTATTTATTTCACAGTTTTACATTGTTAGATAACAACCTTCTGTTACCAAATATGTTTATACTTTATAAACTTTTAATTTTATTTTTCCATTTGTCACGATCTTTCTAATCCTTATCCATTTAATTCTTTTCTTTCTTAAGTCCATAATTGTGTCTTAAGTAGCCATGTCATCCTCTTTACTTCCTACCCACAGGAAACCACTTCAAAATAATTTTTGGAATTACATTTTCTGTCATTCTTTTAATATATCCAAACCATTGAAATTGTTTATATGGAATAGTTTTTAAAATTTATGTTTTGATTAATTTTTCCCTTATTCTTTCATTTCTTATTACATCTAATTTTGATATCGTGGATGAACTTCTTCGCAAATTCATTTCTGTAACCAGTAAATTTAGTTTTAATTTTTTCTTTAATTTCTACATTTATGATCCATCTAAAACAGTACTTTATACAATAGATTTATATATTCTTTATTTCATTTCTTTTGTTATGTTTATATCATAATGTTTTATTTAGATTGATGTACCTGATCTTCCTTTATATATTCGATGTCTTATATCAACTTCTTGATTTCCATCCTTATTTATTTCTACATTGAAATATTTAAAATATGAACAATACTTAATTTTTACATTTCTGTTCTGTACAATTAAATCTTTATAATTTACTCTATACCTCATATAAAATGTATTTTCCATATTCAATTTTAGACTCCATTTCTTGTATTCTTCTAATATTTTCCTAAACATGTATTCCCATCTCCACGTAGTTTTTTTACTTTCTATCAAAATAGAAACTATCGAGGCTAGACACTTATTACCACGTATCTCTGAGCCACCTGAAAGGCAAATTCCCTCGGGGCTTAAGCCCTGGTGAAGAGTCGTTGGTGTGCAGCGACTAGTTTGAGAGCTAGGTCGAGTTCTGTCGCTGTCTTGAGAATTCTAGCAGCTGGCTGTTCTGATAGGTAGTTGTCCGTGGCTTCTCCATCCAACACCAGGCGAATGCTAGGCACTAACGAACAAGCCATGAACTGCTCGCGATCATTCTTTCCTGTCCCTTGTGCTCTCCTCAACCCTTACTTCCATACACACTAACAGGCACTATACATGCAGGGAGGTCGGCCGGGATCTTACAGCTCTTCCTGGCTGAGGCGGTGCCCCCGCTGGTGGCGATACCTAGTTGTGGAAACCCCACTAGCCAAATATGTAGGTCGGCGCCGGGACTCACCACCCAGCAGGGAAAGATCACCGCCACCTCCCGAGGGAAAAACATGCACTACACTTACGGTACTAATGATCTTAGCTGTTGACGCGCCCGGTTTCACTAATCTACCAATCAGTCGTTGGTGTGCAGGTGCGTCTGGGGCTGCCGGGGCCGGGTCCCGACGACCAGAGCGCTCTGGCGGACGCGCCCGAGTCTCCGCTGCGCGTCTTCTCGCTGTGGGACGTGCAGCTGGCCTTCCTGCTGCTGGGCGCCGGCCACGTCGTCGCCGTCGCCGCTTTCCTCGGCGAGCGCTGCTGGGCGCGCTGCCGCCCCCGCCCCCGCCCCCTCCCGCACTGTCCACGTGCCAATGCGCCGAACCGCACAAAAAATGTGATTGGTTTCCAGTAGAAATAAGATGGAGGGATTATATAGAGTATTAACCAACTCATGGCATGTAAATATCTCAGTACGTTGCATCTTCCTTTCTAATGATTGGTTATACAGTAGTGAATTTCAGTGACGAAATCTTCGTAAGTAATTTCACTAGTGATTGGAAAGTTTTGAAGTTTGTAATCACTAGTGGAATTTGGGTAACGAGCATAATACTCGTAGCATAATGTTAAAAATAGTGAAAAATACCTCTTGGTAGATTGTGTCAGACTGATTACTGCAGTTTCACCATGGAAGGAGCATTTTTACTTTGTCGCCTTACGAAGTTATCTTTAAGTTGAGAAAGTCATGCAATTGTGCACCGGAAAACTACGATTTGTTTTCATTTTATTTAAAAAATCACTTTGACTTCATCTGCAGTAAGATGTTAGCAAAAAGTACACATGTGAACTTTTCGATTTTATGTGCCTGTCGTTGGTTTATAATCTTATTACAAAAAGCTATTGGCCGGATTGAAACTAATAATTCATGAGGGGGATAGTCATAAGAAGCAAACAACAATAGTTTTAAAAGTTGGAAAATCTGTGAAGGACAATAACAAGTCTCCGGTTATTCATAAATATTAGCATTCCAATTTTTTTTAAGTGCCTCATCTTGTTACTGCCCTTAGTACTTCGCCTGTATAAACGGAACATTTGTAGTAAATAGATAAACCACACGGTCACTAAAATCCTGATATTAACATTTACGAATACCCTGAAACTTAATGTGAGTTATTTTGTTACTAAACCAAGCGCTTCATATGTTTTCAATCATTTAAAACTAAATTCCCATGTATATTACCAACCATTAGAAATCTAGATGCTGCGTTTTTAGATTCAGCAAGCTATACAATAAAGGTATTCACAAAAAAGTAATTGATTCCTCGATGTCTCAATTTATATATTTTTGAATGGTTCGCACATACACGTATTATTTTCAAAAAATGTATTGCACCTGTCAATCAATTTCTTTGGAAGGCGGAGTGAGACAAAATCATATTATTAGTTAGGCCCTTCCCATTTATTGTGTAGCCACAGAACATATTTAAATCCATCATATTAGATACCAATTATTACTATGAACGATATTTTGTCACACATCGTTTATCTTGATGCAAAATTTCAATAATTGTTTCTTAAATTGTTGATAATGCCTCTTGCATGGGGTATAAAACCAATAAAGGAAATATTGGCTATGATGTATCCACACTTTTCTCTTTACGTAATATGTATTCCATTCATGTAACTGTCAATACAAAATAAAATCGTCACAATATAGGATGATAATTACAATACATTCAAAGAATATAACATATAAATAGTGCTAACTGTAAACTCAATGTGATTTTATTACTTGAATTTGTCCAATTATTACCTCGCACGTACAATTTTCCTCTCCCTCTCATTATTTTCATTGAATCTAAGGAGATGATAAAATAACTCCATCCAGAACTGAGCATAGCTATCATTCATGAATAATAAAAAATGCTATAGTATCTAGATGTATGTGTACGACCTGTGTCTCCATGAATAAATAAAACTCACTTATCTTACTTCAATCAACGCACCGTTAATGGGAGCGCCCATAATCTCTACTCAAAAGAAAATCATTAAGGTAATTTAGGTACCCAAAACAAAAAGGAGTACCGACGTAATTCCTACTAGGTAAAGGTCAAAACATTTCATTAATGACTTGACACAATCTCAGCACTTGTTCAGTCACAAATCGAATCCTTTGGATAACAACTGCATTTCTGGGATTCTGCCGAGCACCTCTTAGTCTCTTTCGTGATAGGATTATATTATGGCATCAAAAGAAGGCTACTATTCATGGTAAGTCAACTTGCATGATATTACAAGTAAATTTAAAAGACCTGACTGGTTTGTTCTATTACGAAATTTTGGTTAGTACCACAGATACTTTCCAGAACCGTGCAAACTTATCTTTACAGAATTTATTGGCCGACCGTCTTATGGATAGTTCAATTCTTAATCTTGCACCTTAATCATCTTTATAAATAAATACAAATATTACTTTCGAGATCCTCTTTTAGATTTTATCATTTGTTCGATCAGTGAAAATCCAACTGGAATGATGATTATGATTCAATGAAGGTCAAAGGATCTAAATAAAACTGGATGGAGCCAAATGCTAATTGTTCACTAAAATTAGATGGAGTAAAGGGACAAATTTAAACAAATGTCAAATTAATAATATAGAAATTTCATTCCCGCTGAATATTTATTGAATTTCATGTTACTTAAATTTTTATCATGAATGTTTTTGCTTTGCATTAAACATCGAAATACTTCACCTCGAATTTCATAGTTTCTCAAATTATCATCTCCTCACATTAACTAATTACCCGCAATTTAGAATCAGGGACATTCTCGTTAGGTCAAATAATTTCATATTGTTTTTTTTTACGTTCGACATATTGTAACAGGTCTAAAATCTAGTTCATTGGAACATCATTCTTTTCTTAACAACGGAAGTTCAGTACCAAATACGAATTATCGAATATTTCTTTCAACTTACCAACTTTGGATCTATCAAACCTCTGGGCAGAGAGAATGTGAAAATGAGCAAATAAATGAGATATCAAATAGTTTCGGTGAACGAGATATCAAGCATACACTAGTTTGTGCCTTTTCTTTTCCAAACACTAAATGATATTAAAGTTCAACTTTTCTTTTTACAATAGAAGTCCATTTGGTATGTTTATTGAGACTCTGTGGAAACGAAGACGAAAATAATTCTGGAATATGCGCAGTGCACTGCACATATAAAGGATTTATATCGATAAATCACGTGTCAAAGTTTCGTAAAAAAACATTGGAAAAATCTTCAGTTCAAAATTTTTACTTTCCCATATACGGAATAATATATGTAGTATAGGGAGTGTTATGTAAAGCCGCGGAAAATATATTTCAAGATTTCAACAGAAATACACGTTTTGGGGTCGCCTGATACCGAAAAAAAGTTTTTTTTCGAAATGTCCATGTGTCTGTCCATCTGTGAACACCACTAGCGCCTAAACTATA
The DNA here is from genome assembly GCA_038098605.1 of Gryllus longicercus. NCBI lineage: Eukaryota > Metazoa > Arthropoda > Insecta > Orthoptera > Gryllidae > Gryllus > Gryllus longicercus. Next base: position 2,429,475 of record JAZDUA010000139.1, read on the forward strand.
CGTACTATTTTTTCCAAATTTAGAAAACCCTGACCATCTGACTCGAGTCGTAGGTTTGAGATTTTGAAAATCATCCTTTAAAATTTGGGGGTACTTTACATGAAGCTCCCAGACATTTTAAAAGTTTTCTCGAAAAACGACCTCAAATGTTTTCTTTAAATTTATTGTAAGAATAGAGTAAAATACACTTATAAAGGTTACATAGGTCCAATTTTAACGGTTATCTCTGAATTGTTATCATAATTTTTTTTCCGTAAATTTCAAAAGTTGATTTTTTCCCGCATTTCCTAGAACTACAAAATTGAAGATAGAGGTTTTTCCTTCATATAAAATTTGTTGCTCATAGTGAGTTTTTTCGTTAAAGTGATGTACATTTTCAAAACGTTTTAGTAGTTTTGCGCAATATTGTGTGCAATATTTGTAATTTTAAAAATTACAAAAGCACGATTTTCTCAAAAACGTCTCCAAATTTTTTCTTTAAACTTATGGTAGGGATAGTGCTAAATACAGCCTGTAAGATAGCATAAACTCCATATTGCTCTATCCCTTTGTGTTTTCCAAATTTATAAAAATGTATTTTTTGACTTGCCTCTCATGTCTTTAATATTTATATTAGCTTCAATTTGTTCACATGATTGTATGTACAAGTATATGTGCTTTAAATAATGTAATATAAACTTTCTCGAAAACTCAACCGTTTTCTGTGAAAAATAACTTAAAATTCCGCATTTTCAGAAACACTCAAACACCATTTTCTCAAAAAAGGCTCCAATTTTTTTTCTTCAAACTTTTGAAACGGATAGTACTAATTACACTCTTTAATATAATTTAATCTTTTTTTCCGCACCTTACACAAATGTAATTTTTTTGAAAGATCTCTCACGCCGTTAATATGCACACGCGCGCGCGCACACGCGCGCGCACACGCACGCGCACACGCACACACACACACACACACACACACACACACACACACACACACATATATATATATATATATATATATATATATATATATATATATATTGTGGCGAGATGGGATTATACAACCCCATAACACCACAGTTTCGCCGGCATAAACGTTTACAAGCAGCGAGAAGAGCAGCCGAAAACAATAGTAGCAAAACGCGCAGCCTGGTATCCGTTGCTCGTACTAGTCGCCGCGAACTATCAAGCCACGTTTTTGCTGGTGGAAGGCACAAGTAGGAGAAATAATCCCCACCACGTCGAATTTCCCCAGGCGAACGCCAATAAATACGCAAACGCGGAAGCGGGAGCTCTCTTTTCTCGCCATCTCGCCTGGAGTCAACATCTCTTCTGCTAGCACGCGTCGGGTCAGCAGTTCTTCATGTAAGGCACCGCTTGGCAAGTGTGCAGATTTTATCAGAGCGTTAGATTAGTTAGAAATTGCCGCAACGACTGTTTAGAATAGGAGTGTACGGCGTTGAGAAACGTCTAGCTAGTCATCCGCGCAGTAGTCAGGAATTAGAGAAATATTCTTCTATTAACTAATGCGGGAAGTAAAAGTGTGCCCGTTGTCAGGAAAGCTCTGAAAGTTCTTGATTAACAGAATAAAAGTTAGGAACGAGCGAAGTACTTGCACTGGCAGTTAGGGAAGTGCAAGGGACATTTTCTGCAAATTGGGCGTAATCGAAGGCGGTAGCAGCCGTGGGAGGAGAAGAAACCGGTTAGTGGAAACGGAAGAATACGCGGGTAGACCGGAAGAAGACGACGGCTGAGAAAAGGACGCAAGAGGACGGCGAAAGCAACGCAGAACCTAGGAATCGAGCAACGCGGTGCGGAACGCAGCACGCTGTTTCAAGGTTGAAAGACGGACAGTTTCGAGGTAACCTGTAGATCTACGAAATTAGGTCAAGTTCACGTCGGCAGGGAAAGAGAACAGTTTCAGAAGTGTTAAAAATTGAGGACACGGATATTAATAATTTGTAGCTTGGGAGTGGGAGATTTAATGCATAATTGCTTGCCTTTAACCATTCTATTGTAGCAGCCATTATTCTGTTACCAGCACTTATAATTTAAAGATAAATTGAGAGTAGTGAGCTTGCCCACAGGTTAATTATTGTATGTAAAATTTTGAAAAGGCAAGAGATTGTAAATTAGGTTTAGTTTCACATGCAATTGTAATTAGAATAATTTAAATTTAGACGTAGTGAATTTTCAAAGGGAATTCCCAGTACTGGCCAGAGAAATTACGTCAGAAAATTAGTTCTGAACAAAATTAAGTGTTCATTTGTTGAATAGGCTGTAAAAGTTGCTTATTTGTGTTTTTTTTAATCATTTTGGAAGTGTAATTCTATGTGTGATTTGTTTTTCGTTGTTATCAATTCATGCCACAGAATTTTGAGTGAATTATATGCTCGTTTATGTGTGATTTGTGTGACTTTTATTGTGTCAAGGGTTCAGACCTTTCTCGTACCCCAAAGATCCTGCTTCCTGAGATTCTAAGCTCGCTTCACGAGCATAATATCTTAACGACTTGCTTACAGTGCATGCGGCTGTGTCTGCAGAAGGTACAAAGTTTGTACGATAGGTAAGGCGGTTAGAAATATATATATATATATATATATATATATATATATATATATATATATATTTATATGTATCCAGCGATTTGTAAACATTATTGTATTTGTGAGTTAAATTACTTCAAAAGGTCTTCTAATGAAGTTTTTCGAAAACTCAAAACTTATGTGTGAAAAAGAGCTTCCAATTTCGAATTTACAGTAGGGTTTAAACTTCGGGCGCTCGCGCGATTTAGGGTCACATGAGCGATCGCGGGGCGATAATTTTGACGACCGCCGAACATCCTTTCCTTTTCTCAATATTACAGCTTCTCTTGATCGTCAGTCATGGGGAATTTATTAAATAACGTCTAGCTATTGCAGTAGATTAAAAATTATTAAAACAATTTTAATTGTTCTGCAGAAAAGAGATTTCTGTAGGAGTTAATCTGAAAATTCGTTCTTCTACTTTGGCTTCACACAACACTGATGATAAATAGATAAAACGTAATGACCTAATAAAAATCTAAATTAAAATCTAACGAAGTAGAACAGTAAAAAATGTAATAAACAAGATGAAAATGGTAACGAGGGGGAGAGAGAATGTAATGTGTAGGTAGCAAAATATGTTATAATAAAACGAATAAGAGAATAAAGAGAATAGTAAATATTGTGAATCTCGATTACTAAAATCCAATGAAACTACCTACAAATTGAACGTAATGAATAACAAAATTAATGAATTAATTGAATGAAATTCATAATTTAGACAATAATTAGCATAAGATGTTTATTATGACATTTTTATTCCAAAAGTATATGAATAATATCCTTACATTATCGTGAAAAAAACTGGAACAAGGGCGATCGCGTGAAAACTGATGACGTTGGTCACTTTTGCACGAATTTGGCGCAAATGTGAGTGGGTCTTGAAAAATATGTTACCGCTATTTTGTGTCTCAAAAGATAACTAGAGAATACCTGGCTTCCCGTTATGCTGAGTTCAAACTTCAAGACGCAGCGCCATTTTATTTTCAGAGGCTGCATTTATACCGCCTGCGCAATCGCTTAGGGGTTAAACGCATTTTTTTACAAACGGCTGCATATTTTTCAAAGTAAATTGCTAGTTATGACGAGGTTTCACTGTTATTTCATGTTTTAAAAATAATATTTCCGTTCTACTATTTGGAAATCAAAAATAATACAAATTTTTAAAACATTTGCGATTAGATGGTAGTTGGCAAAAGTATGTGACATGTAGACGAAACGAAAGGAAACAGAGAAGTAATATGGGAAAGTCTGGGCTATCCTGTAGCACCACTAACATTCATGTGCTGTTATTTAATATTCTAAAATAATGTTTCCTTTCTACCGAAAAATTAAGGAAATTTCAAAAATATGTACTTTGGGAAGCGATAGATGGCAGCTGGCAAGAGGCTGGGGCAAGTCCGAATAGCTAGCCAAGACCAAAGGAAATAGGAAACTAATACAGGAAAATCTGTGCCATTCTGTTGCCCCACTAGTTCTGGATGCGTTGAGTTCCAATTGGGCGACACTTTCTAAAAAGTGGTAAACGTCTTACGACTTTTCGTTTACAAATACTGACGGTGACTGCGAAAAGAAAACATCTATTTAACCTATTCATACAAAATTTGTTTCAAAACAATCGTGTTTAAAGGAGGAACGAATTGAAAACCAAGTTCTTTGTTGACTCGTACATCCTTCCCAATAATTCATTCGCTACAAATACCATCTGAAATCATTTTGTAACATTCTGATGTAGACGTGTGGTGAACGTCTGATGTTAACGTGTAAAGTACGTATCAATTAGCAAAATAATTGATTATTAATAAGAAATAAAAATAAAGAAAATTAGTAAATAAAAAAGAACACACAATGAGCATTAAAATAAAGTTATTAATGAAGAAGTAGCCGAACTGGTTGAGCAGCTCGCTGGCAAACTCGAGAGAAGAGGAAACAATCTGTTTCAAAAGAAAAATAGTATGAATTACAGTTTGTGGTTCGAATTTTAATTTCCAGGCAAATTTAATTACTTTCAAAACTCTTTATGGAGTCATTGTTCACTTTTTGTTGAATTTCTGTATATTTTTCTCTTATCAAAGAACAATAAAATTTGATGACTAGAAATACGCATTAGCACTATAGCTTACGAAGCAAACTGTAATCCAGGCGTAAACATTCCTACTTCCTTACAGCGATGGTGATTTTTTAATTGTCCAACAATATATTCTGTAACATAATGCTAGTGTAAATCTAACGGTTCGTATCTTAGATTATCTCTTATCCTTAGACTATCCACTGTTGAAAATGTCCACGATCAAATGACTTATTAGGTTTAATGTAAATATTTGCCCCATAAAGTCCATGGAAAACCACTTATAAATTTTTAAAACCCCACAAACTTTGAATTCAGAATATACCCCACAGAGTGTAACTTTCTCCGTGTATTAATGCATGTTACAGTGTAAGCAGATGGTTGGAGAAAAACTATCCCCTCTGTAGTAAATATTTTCAGGTACAAAACGAATGGAAGTGTAACCAAAAATTAATAATATACATCTACTACCGAGCTAGTAGATGTTTACCACGGAATTAACATCTAGGAAATTAAATTTTGCGTAAAGTTCATACTAACGCATCCATATAAACAATTGTCTAACCAATATTTTGTTTACACAAGTAGTCCAGATCACACTCGTGCCCTTGACGTACTCATGCCCTTGACGCCCTACCTGAAGAACTAATATCATTGTTTCTATTTGGCTATCCCTTATACACTTCACTTCTACATGCTCTTAGAAATAATTTTAAAAACTTTTTCTCGATATGTTTATAATTAATTGGCAAAATCCGGGTTTTTACTTTAGACATCCTATCTCCACAACCAGTTGATATATTTTGATTATTCTTTTTGTAAATTAATCATAAATATATGTTCTAGAGAATGAACTATAATGGTAAAGGTTCTGTGAAAACTAAAGAAACAGGATATGATTATTTCCGAAAAAATAATTGTTTAATATTATATTCTGTACGTTTTACTTTAACTATTCTGAACGTTACTGAAACTTTTAGTAACACATTAACTATTCTAGATCATTCTCTAGAGCAAATCAAAGGTTGTAAGATGCAAGAAGAATTACGTAGTACCCAAGTTTGCGACTTTCAACCCGCTAGAACTCGTGGATTTTTAAGGTCGACAAAATCCATCGTACTCGTACGCCTTCCTTCGGAGGGGAAGTAAAGCCGGCTGTCCCATGTTAGTAGATTTACTTGCATGTAAAAGATCCTCAAGCCTAAATGACGCCTCTGAGCTAAATTCAAATCGCCTGTTTCGTCGCCCAAGAAATACCTCCCTTTTCCGCTAGTGGGTGAAAGGGGCGTAGCGAAATTTGCGTGGTCGTACTGAAGAGCGGGCCTGATGGCCCGAGTCTCGCCACGTAAAATAAGTCACTAACTGCTACATTAAATTGCTTCCCTACTGTCCCCAAATAAAAACAGCAGTTGAAAGGGTGGTCCCGCGGCGTGTCGCAGGGCGAAGCCTGCGTGGGTGGTGGCGGCGGCGAAGGCGAAGCGACCGGTGGGGGGCGCGCCCTCGCCCTCGCCCCCGCCTCAGGGAGCGCCGCGCACCGCCTGCGCCGCCCGAGGGGCGCGCGCGCTGCGCCTCTACTTCGTGGAGTCGTCCCTGCACGGCCTGCGCTTCATCGCCGAGCCCGGACGACACTGGACGGAGAGGTACGTCCCGCGAGTCATAGGCGTGTCTACGGTATGGCACCGCACTAGGGGCGCTATTCAGAGTATAGAACGATTTTCTTAAGAATGGGATAAAGTGACAGTTCGCAAAACAAGTGAGCATCACGTGTACTTCAGAGAAGTAAACACGTGCACCGTGACGAGTACGCATCTCACATTCAAGACTCGATTTTAAAACAAACATAATACTTGTCACATAAAAACTAAAACTAAATTCAATGTAATTTTTATAAAAAGAAAGAATTTTTACAGAAGAGCACAAATCTTATACTTCCTAATTTCAATTATTTCTCGTGGCGCACTATATTTTCGGACGAGGACATCACAGCCAGGGAGCGTCGTAACTATTTACAAGTTAGCCAACTGCAAACGAACGAATGGAGGAAGGAGAGTCTAATAAGTTCAAAGGCACAACGACCACAGAATCGTCAGTTGTGTTGGCAGCATTAGCTGTCAAATCATCCCATTCTAAAGCAAATCGGACAATATGTATATACTTTGCGCGGCAGCCCGTGAACCGACTCAGACCTACCGGCAACGTCCCTGCCTCGCGGCCATGGGTTAAGGGGGTACGTGTGGTTAGTATGTAGACATTCACGCGCCGTATTCCGGTCTTCTTAACCTGAGAAGTGAATTTTCTCAGCGTCACAGTGACATACATTTCAAGCAAAGCGCACACTATAATCTTGCCTCACCGGGACTCGAACGCGGGGCCGTGTAGTGGAAAGCGAGTACGCTGACCAACAGCTAGCCACGAGGACACATGGAGTATACCTCAAATAACAAATAATTTGAATAATTTGAAACCCTAATTGAATTAGCCTGACGAGGACACAAATTCTTAGTTGCCATAGTCGCCTGAATACTTAGTTACGCCTCTGCCACGAGTAGTATTATCATTCTTTCGGGCATGCGACGTACTAACCTAGTAAAGAGAAAGAGCGTTTTGATTGATAGGTTAGTGATTTCGGGCGGGTAAAGTGCTAAGCCCGTTATTCCCGTAAGTGTAGTGATTTTTTTCTAGGAAGATGGCGGTGATCTTCTCCCACTGGATGGAGAGAATAGGCGCCGACCTATCGATGGCTAGCGGGGTTTTCCCCGACCCAATTTATAAAAGAAATTCTCGGTAACACACCAACAAATTCGTATTTTGTCTGATATCTTGCGAAATAATCAGGCTGACGTTCAGAGATTGTGGGAAAAGACTTAAAAATAAAAAGACAAAATTAAATTAAGCTTGGGGGCACTTTTACCCCCGTATTATCCTGTTATAATATTTAGATCTTTAAATAATGTGATGTAATCTTTAGTGCTATGCATGTTGAATTTTCTTTTTAAAGCTTGGAAAAAACTTATGTCGACTAAGATTTCTAGTATAGAGGTTATGCTCATAGCGTGCTAAACCCAAGTGCGAGAGTTTCTTCTCTCCTCTTACATACACACGCACTGAACTACCACATATGTCAAGAGACCATGGGCTAATGGGTTTCATCGGCTGGAGGGGGTGCCTTGGTACAATATGTGCCTGGAGGGGGAAACCCCGAAGCAGAGTGTAGCTCGGCGCCGGATCTCACGTTCCAGCGGGGCAGGAACAAAATCATCTCCCGGGATATAACATGTACTACATTTGCTGGACTATTGAGCAAAGTAGTTGATGCGCACGTAAATCCTAAGTAATGCAAGAATGAATAATGAATCAAGCCGTGTGAAATGCGCTCTATAATATGATTCAAAAACTCATTATGTAAAAGATGTTCAGTTAATTGAACTTAACTAAAAATGCAAATTTCATACGGTCATGGCAAGGCCCCGATCTTGGGCGCTCACCTTTAATTTAAATTGTTTCTATCACAATTTATAATGAGAATGGTTTATGGATACGACAAAAAAGTGTAAGGAGTTCGAGAATGAAGAACCGAGAGCATCTGCGCATTTAGTTGCAAACGATCCGTTGTTTCTTTAGCTACTGCTCAAAAATTGAAGTCACGTACTCTATTGATCATCTGCGTTGGTAAGTTATTCTTGTATTGCATTTATTAGTTTAACCCACCAGCAATGATCTAAAGAGAGAAGTATTCTGTTTCTTGGTATTCACACTGAACAGCTTTTTTTTTCAGATTATCATTCGTGTTCATTTCTCTATTTTGAATTTTGTATAAAAAATCAAAATCACAGCTTTTGTCTCTGGAAGAAATATAGTTGCTAATTCACTTACATATGGTAAACAGTAGTAACATAGATTTGGTTTACGAGTAAACAGGATGCCTGACGTGCTTTATCTTCAAAATTAAACAGTGTACTACTTTGTAGAATAATCTGAAGCGAAATAAATTGCTTTACGCAATAAAGCCCAAACTTCATAAACTAATTTCACACTAAATGTTACTCGATATCACTCATCTCAGTGTCATTGTATAAGAAAGTCTTCATATAGAGGATGAGAGCGGAAAAAAGCACGGCGCGTGCCTAGCAGACATTTCCTGATAACATATTGTTCATCACTCTTCACACACGAAACAGCGGATGCAATTGTCGACTTACTGCTTTACCGGCGAAGACAATTGAAGCGAATGCCCGTCTTGCGTGTTCTTCGTAGTCTTGCCTAAGTTGAATGCGCGAGTAAGGGTGGTTATTTTTTTATATTTCACATTTCATTAAGTTTTTTTAACAGCCAGATGCAATAATCACAACCGTTATGAAAAGAAATAATTAAAAGTGATTTTTTTAGAATTAGGAAAATCTCAGCGATGTATAAAATGGAGCAAATTTTATGTAAAAACACTTATATACATAAAATGTTTTAGTCATTGCTACGAAAAACATTAAAATAATTTTGAGAACTCTGAAAGGAATTCATACAACAGCATCATGCTTTGAATGTTTTTTAACGTATTGTAATAATTGGGTATTAATTTTAAAATAACTAGTATTATTTGTAAAGATTCATTGTAGAAATGAATATTAGAATGAAACAAAAATTCAAAAATGTGTCCAGTTACTTCAAAACTATGAATCGCATCGTTCACTGTCTACCAACGCCGTCCGTCCCTAAAGAGAGATTCACCAACGGAGGGTTAATATACAACATCATTGAGTCCATCGAAATCAAAATTTTCATCGCGTTTACATCGCGAAATACAGTTAAAACTCATCTTCGCTCACTTCTCGTGACAGCGGGTGAAGTATAATGTACTTCATTATTAATGGCCATTCCACGCGCGGTTCATTTATTCATATTTTGGGGGGGGGCGCACTACCTCCTCAGGTCTCTGCTTAACATCCTAGTGTTCGCTCAAACATTTGCAACAACAAAGACTTGGATAAAGTCTTCAATGATTAACATGTAATGTGTAATTATTGTTAAAACAAATAAGCACTATCTACAGGTGTCATAAAAATACACTCCTAAGATGTCTTAATGTTTCAAAGCTATTGTAAGCTCTAAAACAATTATAAAGCTGCGGTACCAAGAAAAATACGATTTTTTATACACGCTGTTTGTTGTTGCCTCTAGATTCGTAGGTAATATCTCATTATTAATCATGTTAAAGTCTAAGCAGAATTGCGATTTCGGGGTGCTGCATTTCGACACTGAACGCTTGAACTCTGCGTTATACTATTTGGTCACCTACCAGGTGTTTTTGCAGTGTAATGCTCTCTTGCTGTGCACCTACGTTTCTCTGAACTTTAGTAGATGGAGTCGTTCATATCTGAGGTTTTGGACAGAGGGTCAAACACAGCTTACAGTATTTTCCTTAACTCCTGTCACTAACCTCTTATTGTTCACAAGCATTACTTGTCGTTTAGTTGTATGTAATGTCACGGACGAATTTGAACGCGGGAAGAAATTACAGGAGTTCCCCGTCATATAAAAAGAATTCTATTTCAAGCTCATAACGCATGAAACAGGCTTTCTTTTCTTGGAGGGAAGGTAGACAAGATGTTGATAGGTACTGTAAATTCCAGGATAGTAGGAGTACACAACGAGACATCATGAACTATACTATGAATTTTATTTGGGGTTATCACAAATGTTGTGGTAACGCTTACAGTCATCACACGGCTACTTAAGATTTAAGTAACTTGTCAAGTTTTGGAACTGCTGAAAAGCCTTCTACAAAAAAAAACTATTTGGCTTCGTTAGCTACCTCGCTGTCCGGTAGACGCCGCGTCCTAAGCAGAGGTCACAAAGTTTCTGCCGACATTCTACAGAACGGAATACCCTGAGTAAAGACGCAGAATGGCGGCCGAAACGTTGTCATCTGTGCTTAGGACTCGGCGCCTCGCGGATAGCCAAGCAGCTACTGACTCCGGCCGCGAAGCCCTACGCCCTCATTGGGTTTCGGTTTCCGGGCCCACTGTACGCCTGCCACCTGGCGTGATCGGTGAGGGTGAGGGCGAGGGCGAGGGAGGAAGTGACGGCGACGCCTGAATTATTGAAGCCCTCGCGATGCCGTCGACCCGCAGCCGTTCGTCACGCAGATAGCTGCGGTTTACTGTCTCTGCGCAGCGCCGCTCTGTGCTTACGGCCGGGCGGCGAGCGTCGCCCCCTCGCCGCCCCTCCCCCACCCCAGGTCCACCCACCCACAACACCGCAACGGTGACTCAGGGCATCAACTGATGTCACTGCAGTGCCTCTGACTGAAAGATGTTAGGGTTCCACTCCCAACGGTGGCAGGATTTTCGACACTAGCCATTGCAGTGCCTCTGACCGGAAGGTCCTAGGTTCGAGTTTTCACGGTGTTTTATTTTCCATTTGATGCACAGTCTCCTACACTGGGGTGACAAAATTCATGTGATACCTACTAATATCGTGTCATTGGAAGTCCTCTGCAGAAGTAATGAGCCATGCTGCATTTTAAAACTTCCATTATTGAGAAATTGCTGAGAGTGTATGAGTTTGTTCACGAACTTACCTCTCGATTATGTCCTAAAAATGTGTGATGGGATTCATGTTAGGCGACCGGAGTGGCCAAATCACTCGCTCAAATTGTCCAGAACGTTCTTTATACTAATCACGTAGCTCGATGCCATGGCGCATTGTCATCCATAAACATTCCATCGTTGTTGGGAAGCATGAAGTCCATGAATGCAATTGCAAATGGTCTCCAAGTAGCTGAATATAACTATTTCCAGTTAGTGATCGGGTCAGTTGGACAAAGGACGCAGTCCATTCCATGTAAAAACAGGGCCAATATTATGGCCAGCACCAGCTTGCGCAGACCCAGGGGTCCATGACTTCGTGGGACGAAAGCCACACTCGAACTTTCGATGGGAATCGAATGGAATCGTGACACTGCTGGAGTCGGCCCAGCACTAGTCACTGTTCGCTTCAATCCTGCCAATGGGTGGATGTTGAGTGTGAACAAGTTTGGATGGGATCAGATGAAAATAAAAGTTTATGAGAATAGTAATTATAAATACACGCTACAAAAATCTTTAATATCTAATTGTTTCAAGCCAAACTAATCTATTTTAATGAGGCCTGGAAATGAAGAGGTGATGAAAATTATTGGTGGGACAACATTTGTACAGGGAAACAATAAATTGCTTGCGATTACATTTTAAATTAACACACACACACACTATGAAATGTAGTATTATTTTATAGTAACTAATGTATTACATTAGTAAATGCTTATATTAGTAACATACTAAGATTCACAGTGTCAAGTGAGTGAGAATACCTCATTTGGGGCAAACCTCTTTCCACGGACAAGGGAGTGAACGGGGAGATGTGGCTTAGGAAATCAACTGATGGATGACACTGCGGTGCCTCTGACCGGAAGGTCCTTGGTACGAGACCCGAAGATGGCAGGGTTTTCGATACTAGCTACATAGCTAGGTCGAGTTCAGTCACTGTCTGGAGGAGAATTCTATTGACCTGCTGCTCTCATCGGTAGTTTTCTGTAGTTTGTCCAGTCAACATCAGATGAAAGACGATTAAGTTGCTTACCAACCGGGCCACGGACAGCGCGCGATCTTTCCTTCCTGTTCCTTCTCTTATCCTCACATCTTACATACACACTGTCATGCACTACACTATCACACTTGTTGGGAGACCACCCAAGGCGAGAGCTTAGAGGTTGTCCCGGCTGGGGCGGAGCCACACAGGTTGGAGATACCTCCTAACAGTGTCCCCTCAAGCCGAGGTAGGTCGGTGACGGATCGCGTCACCCAATGGGTGAAGATCACCACCCCCTCCCGCGGTAAAGCAAGTCCTCCACTCACGTGACCAATGACACTAATCAATTGTTGACTAATCATTAATCAATCAATCAAACAAACATGGCAATGGCGGACGGCTTTCACTTAATTACCCAGAGAATCGGCGCCTTTGCCTACAGTTGTCAGTGCTAACAGACAAGTAACACTGCGTGCAATAACCACAGAAATCAATGTGGACGTACGACAAATATATCTTTTAGGACAGTGCGGCCAAATTTGGCTTTAATGAACTACAACAGCAGAAGATCGACACGAGAGCCTTTGCTAACACCACGACATCGCCTGAAGCGCCTCTCCTGTGCAGTGACCGTACAGTTTGGACCCTAGACGAATGGAAAGCGATGGGCAGCATGCGGCATCCACTGCGACGCACCGCCTGCAGCCGTCACTGCCCCTAGACACCGCTACCTCTTCCTTCTCCGCGACCTTCGCCTCCTTCTCCTCTTCCGTGGCCTCCTTCTCCTCTTCCGTGGCCTCCTCCTTCGTCTCCTTCCCCTCCTTCTCCTCCTTCTCCTCCTTCTCCTCCTTCTCCTCCTTCTCCTCCTTCTCCTCCTTCTCCTCCTTCTCCTCCTTCTCCTCCTTCGCCTCCTTCGCCTCCTTCGCCTCCTCCTCCGCCTCCTTCGCCTCCTTCGCCTCCTTCGCCTCCTCCTCCTCCTTCGCCTCCTCCTCCTCCTTCGCCTCCTCCTCCTCCTTCGCCTCCTCCTCCTCCTCCTTCGCCTCCTCCTCCTCCTCCTTCGCCTCCTCCTCCTCCTCCTTCGCCTCCTCCTCCTCCTCCTTCGCCTCCTCCTCCTCCTTCGCCTCCTCCTCCTCCTTCGCCTCCTCCTCCTCCTTCGCCTCCTCCTTCTCCTCCTTCGCCTCCTCCTCCTCCTCCTTCGCCTCCTCCTTCTCCTTCGCCTCCTCCTCCTCCTTCGCCTCCTCCTCCTCCTTCGCCTCCTCCTCCTCCTCCTTCGCCTCCTCCTCCTCCTCCTTCGCCTCATCCTCCTCCTTCGCCTCATCCTCCTCCTTCGCCTCATCCTCCTCCTTCGCCTCATCCTCCTCCTTCGCCTCATCCTCCTCCTTCGCCTCATCCTCCTCCTTCGCCTCCTTCTCCTCCTTCTCCTCCTTCGCCTCCTTCGCCTCCTTCTCCTCCTTCGCCTCCCTCTCCTCCTTCGCCTCCCTCTCCTCCTTCGCCTCCTTCTCCTCCTTCGCCTCCTTCTCCTCCTTCGCCTCCTTCTCCTCCTTCGCCTCCTTCTCCTCCTTCGCCTCCTTCTTCTCCTTCTCCTCCTTCGCCTCCTTCTCCTCCTTCGCCTCCTTCTCCTCCTTCGCCTCCTTCTCCTCCTTCGCCTCCTTCTCCTCCTCCTTCGCCTCCTCCTCCTTCGCCTCCTCCTCCTTCGCCTCCTCCTCCTTCGCCTCCCTCTCCTTCGCCTCCCCTTCCTTTATCTTCGCCTCCTCCTTCTCTTTCGCTCTTTCTCCGCTTCCACCATCACCTCTGCTACCTCTACCTCCGCCTCCTCCACCACTGCAACCTCTGCCACCTTCTCCTCCTCCGCGGTCGCCGCTGCGGGGATAAAAAGCGTGCGTCGTTACGCCTAAGGAAATCGATGGCGCGCCGCCGGCCCGCACGCCTGCTGATAAACGCCGCCAGATCATTATGACCTCCGGAACACGGCCTCTCGTAACCGAATTTCGCCCCCGCGACAGCCGCGGCGCCGCACCGCGTCGCGCTCGTGTTGATGTGGAAACTGCTTAATGGGAAAGTAATGCGAATGCTGACATGTCGAGTGCATTTCATATTAATGGCACAAGTTAGTGGTTCGTGTTTCCCTCGCCTTCGCGTTGGTACATTTATACGCATGCTCTAAATTTCGCACTGAAATTCATGTTAGGGGCAACTAGACGGAAGTTGATTTCCCCAGTAATAAAATCAGTAATGAAATTCACTGGTGATTTAGTTTTTCTCAAACTTTCGAGTTGAATGCGTTCAAATATCCAAACCATAATGGCAGAATGTGGAAATGTTCATTTCTAGTCAGTCTGAAGTACCATTGAAGACACAATCCATGGAAAGCAAAATTAATTTGTTTTTTCAACTTCTTTTGGTTATAGACGGTATTTTATTTCAATAATTGTTAAAATTGAGTATAACTTTCAAGTCTGGCATTCTTACATCGGTATATTTTGCAACTACACCAAGGTTTTCCAAGTTTATTCTTAAGCTGCAATATTGCTTCATGAATATTTTCCCCTCTAACACATCACTATGATATTAATGGTAATTATTTGCTGTAAATTAAACATGAAGAAATTATCATTCAGAAATAGTCTTCATTAAAACATTTATACTCAAATTATTATTTTTCTAAGTTATTTTGAAATAAACTTAAGTTGGTTGTAACGAAAAATATATGTCAAGCAAAAAGGGGTAAACAAAAATCAAGCGTCTATATTTATAATTGAATTAACTATTTCTTTTACACTGAAATCTGTGAGAAAATTTTAATTATTATGAAATGTATCTACTTCAATTTTAAGAATGTAACGTTGATTTCTTTGTAATGCGTAATTGTATTTCAAGGCGAATATCAAAGGAACAATTTAGTAAATAACATAAAATATTCAAGGGTTCCATTAAATGATGATGCGTATGAACTGAGCGGCACATTAAAACACTAATAAAGCATTACTTGCGAAGGTGTAACCGTCCAGTTCTGGCTTTCGCCGGTCATTGAAACATTGCAATCTGTTGGGGAGTTCAACATACACAATTGTCAAAGTCGTTTAGTTTACAAAACTAGAAAGTATCATGTAAGGATCGATATCATTTGAAAATGAGGTAGTCCTTTTTTTCCAAGTTTATCACAAGCACATACGCGACTTTACATAATATTTTATTTTGTGTTGTGTCATATTTATCTTATTTAAATTAAGTTCAAACAAGTCGAATACATTTCAAACTTTACTTAGAACTTAAACGTAAGTGTATTATAAGCGATGTTGAAAATATTTTCCTTATCTTCTTAGCACAGAAAGTTGCAACATGTTTCTAAGAATTGCTTCGTAACTAAATTGTAAAATAGTAATTTTCTCGACTTAATTACATTTAGGTATTATGTATACTAAACATTTAGGTATTTTGGTATGCAATAATCTTGTTGACGACAAAAATCTCAAGCACTTGAAATTATTCACTTTTAGATAACATCTTAAATTATATGCTAATATTTGAGCCTCAACTCGAGAGCACTTCCACACAACTACGAATATCACTGTGTTTCCGTTCACCTACAGATTCACTGAAACACGAAAGAGAACAACGCTTCTAGAGTCATACGGCATCGTATGATAACCATCTCTCATATGCTATAGTTTGAAAAAATATATGTAATTATACAAAAATATTACTTATTAATTTTTATAAGTCAGAAAGGAAATGTTCTAATTTTAAAAGTGTAAACCCTAATTGTAGGAAGAAAATGATTTCAAGATCAAATATTAAGACTTATCTGAAAATAATCATTTGCAGATTCATAATTGAACAGTCTGATATAAGTACTGAATATTGAAATAGACATAAGCTAGATTCAACGTATTTTGGGAAAGTGTAAATAATTTTGAGTTGTTAATTTTTGTTATAACTGTAATTACTCTGCTTATTTATACTGTTGTGAAATGATAGGGGTCGCTGATGACGTAGTTGTTATAAAGCGACCTTAAATTAATACATATTTTTAAAATCATTTGCAGACTGTTCTGGGTAGTGTGTTGCGTGCTGTCGTGGTACGGTGCTATACTGCTCATCGTCTCCAGTTACGACAATTACGCCAACAACCCCATATCCTTCGTCGCAGACACTGCCTACAAGGACTGGGTCGTGGACTTTCCTTCTGTATCCGTATGCCAAGCAAGGAATTCTCTAATAGATGATAAACTCAAGGAGTAAGTATAACAATTTTTGTGTTTCAAAGAATAAGGTAAACGTCATAGTGTTTTTATGGCGCTCTCCACATATTAACTGAAGTTTTTCACCCAGATATTGAAGTATGCTAAGTCTGTAAACAGAATGATCACTAACAATTAATTCATTGACTTTTCTTTCTCAAGAGACACGAATATCAGTAGAGTGTGTTTTGCGTAATTATCAAACTTTGTTGCAGTCTATCTCATAGGAACGCTGAGATCTTACATCAACTAGGCTGGTGTACCAGCAAAATTGTCATTTAAATTCTTAATTCCTTCAATATCATTTTCGTTTATCGTCGTATCTGAACAAGATATATTTTGTCCCTTGTGGCAGTATTTTATCGTCGTTACAGAAAATAACTGCAAAAGCATTATCTCAAATATAAATATAAGCTTCAGACAATCCACATTATGACCGAAGAAAGTACTTTGATTTTTTCAGTAAATAATTTTTACTTAAATATTATAGGTGTAAAAAAATAGTAATTTTAATTTTATCGAATTGTCATATTAAAAATGGTCTTTAACTGTCGTGAGCATCTTTAGGGCATGTGTATTGCTTTTAGTAATTACTTAGCGATTGACTCAAGAACTTACCGGTTACGAATTTTAAAAATTTGTTTATTTCATAGAAGGTGGGGATCAATTGATCTTGAATTGCCAGAGGTGTATGAGCAGTTGGCATTCTACACAGGAATCACAAACACTATAAAGAACTATTGTATCAACTTCAGAAAGAAACTGCGACCAGAGCGACATTGCCCCGTGCACAATCTTTCATCTGCTGTAGAAGAGGTACGTACTTTTACCTACAAACTCTTTTTTATCACCATCACTATCTAAGGATTTGATGACGAGCATTTTTCATATTTCTTCAGTACAGATAACTTTTGAAAACACTGGCACTTACAACGGATGTACGTAAATAGTATTAAGTAATAAACGTAAAATCTGAGAAATAAACAGTTTTTCAAGTTTAATTTTGGGTTAATATTCTCGATACTTTTACTACAAGATGCAAGTGAAAATACTTAATGTAAAATAACTAAAGTTTCTAAGTGTAAAAGGGCTTAATAACGGCTTGTTACAAAAACATATGTTTATCTGTTTGACATTTTCTAACAAGTAACGTTTGAAAACAAGTGACTTTTTAACTATTAAATAACAAACAATACTTCAAATATAAATAGTTTTAATGATGTCAAGAAGAAAATGTGATACATGTAAATGAAGTTAATATGAAAAAATTGACATTCGTTTATAGAACTTAAATTTTTAATATCACAAAATGAAAATAAATAAAAGATTAGGTGGAAATTAAGTTAAGACTGGTACGAGTTGCCAAACCTTGAATTGATGCTAGGAAAGTGACGGTCGGGTTTACAGTTTCAGACTCCATGCCATGAATTAATGCAAGAGTGTCTGTGGAACGGAGAAAAATTTGACTGTTGTAACCATTTTAGGCCTCTAAACGTAGAAATGGGCATTTGTTTCACCATTAACAACAAAAACACTGAGTAAGTCCATTCTGCGTTCAGAACTCTCCAATTCACTATGCGACTATGTGGATTTCTTTACAACTTAAACGTCTGTTTGCATTTTCTATTAACTTAGGGGTGCAGCGCAGCTGAATCTAAGGAGTAAGGATCGCCGTCTCCCGTCACCTAATTTGACTTTAGTACTTACACAAACTTCACGAGTAAGTATTCATGAATTCTTTACTTATTGACTCATTTTCTGTATTTAAACTTCATTGTTTTCTCGTATTATGTACATGGTAAATATAAAATATTGTAACGTACAAAAATCGTCAATTTTTTTGTCAGAAAAATTGTATTGTCGGGCTCTGATATCCAAAAGGTGGTTGGCAGCAATCGTAAATCCCGATAACCAAATCCGTTGGCAGAAAAATGCCTATCTGTCCGACCGTCTGTAACCAACTCTACCGCCTACATCGTTCAGACGATTATCTATTACGATTTATCTATTACGATTATTTATCCATTATCTATTACGAATCGTTCAGACGATTATCTATATTAATACTAGTATTAATATATAAGAACGAACTCGCAGCTCTGCGCGTTTGAAACATGTGTGTATTTTGATATTTGGGGATTCTTTACACCTTAAACGTTTTCCAACTTTTCTCAAAAATGCCTCTTCCTTTTTTAAATTAAATGTTTACATCTGATAACGTAAATAACGCCTAAAAAGGCGCAGGACTCATTTTTGTTAAATTATCTCAATCTTAGAAAATTGGAAAATTTCAGAAAAATGTCTTGGCGTCTTGCTACAACTACAACATTGAAGATACATTTTTTAAATTAAATCTGTTCCTCAGAAGGCACATATTTAAATAAGATCATGTTCAATTTTTAATGAGTATCTTTTACGTACTTTGTTGTGAAATATCAGCAATCTTTACACATTTTTTTTCCCTAAAACGGCTCCAAATTATTTCTTTATTTTTTCTCTAATAGAGAGTAGTAAACTTATAAAAAATATATACCTAATTGTCGGTGAATTCTCTGCATTTTCGAATAATGCATAAATTAACTTTGCAAAAGGACAATATTAATAATATTTTTTCCCTTAATGAAACCTGTTTTAAAATTAAAGATTTTTAAATAAAACCATGTACAATTTTTTGACAAATTTGGATTTTTAGCATAATTTTGCTTGAAAGGGAATTTATAAACGAATTATTTTTCAACGACAAGTAAAAATGATTTTTTATTTTCTCCCTTCGGATATAGTAGAGGACGCTTTTAAATAAAGGTTCAGATATCATTTTCGATTAACACTGATTTTTCTAAAATTGCCAAAGTTACAAATAATCCGAGAAAGTACGTGCTGTTTTTCAACCTCTAGACATAATTCAACCGATAATTGGAGGTCAGAGTAGATTCAAAGTAATATTAAGTTAATAATGAATGGTTCTTAAAGTTAACAGAACACTTTCGTACGTAAAGCTTGAGATAAATTATGTATGGTGAGTTACATAATTGAAAACACAAGTGTTTAGAATATGTATTTAAAAAAGTGATTTGTTTACAAGTTTCTTCTTATTAGCATCAAAAATGCTCTTTCCTCATCGAATGCCTTACAGCAATTACATTCAAACGAGCATTGATATTCTTTTCAATGGGAACAAAGAAAATGTTTTCGCATTTTTTAAAAATATTTTACATTTGATTTTCCTTTTTACAAACATAAATATTTTCATTGTTTGTTTGAGGAAAATGTGAATGTCAAAACGTTTGAGGGACTTGGTGATTTATATCATGCCACGCCTTCTATGGCTTTTTCACTGCTTCAGTAATTTCCTTACTTTTGAAACGCATATCTCAACATTTATCATTAAAATTAAAAATTCAACGACATGTATGATTGTGTCACGAGCTCTTATACAAGTTTGACAGGTATGATAAACTGGAAAAAATCTCCCTTAGTCACGAAATAATATGTCATTAGAGAGACATTCGAGAACTCTATGATATTTTTGAGGAAAAATTCGAATAATCTATTTTACATAGTACAATAATTCTTTTTACATACAATATTACAGTAGTTATCGTAAAATTTTATTTTATTACTAAATTAATAAATAAACAAAAATTAATGTACTTCGTGTTATACTCGTACGACTCTTTCAACTCGAAAAGTAATAAAAATGTACATTGTACGCAATTTGTCACATAAAGTAGTTAACCACAACACTGCACAGGTTATCTCATATTGTGTCGGTTATGTACAGCCTACATAATTATATTGCAATTTATACTATTATTTCAGTCATATTTTGCAAACCTTCTACAACACTGATCCAATGGAAATATACTCTACAAATTTCATAACATGTAATAATCAAGTAATAAATATTAACTTACTGCTAAATTTTGAACATCTAGCCGTTTATCAGTGTCGATTCTTAGTCAATTTTATGCGTTTGCCGCTCTGGTTCACAAAGTACAGTGATGGTTCTTCAAACAGTACAAAATGGTGTTGACATTTGCATCAAAACCGTTGTTTGAGCTTAGCAGATCGTCACAAAACGTTGCAGCTACGCATCTAGAATGCGGTAAACGATAAATTATTGAGCATTCCACCAGGACACGTGCAACTTTTATAACTAAGAACTGGCGTCCTTATACAAGTTTTTTTTAACAATCACGATGCCGCGATGTTTCCACGATGACTAATTTTGACATCATTCACTTGCCGTAATCCGTAAATATCCGTTTTCCATGAAATTTACTACCGTTTCACAAAAGGTTGTAACACAATATTTAGAAAAGAAATCAATTAACACGATGCTTTACTTTTTGATAATTTATAGATATTTTAAAATTATTTACATACGATTTTGCAGGAAAGGAAAAGATAATTCAAGTTGCCCTTGAATTGTGCCTGTGCTTTGGAGCCTTTGGCTGTTAGCCGTTTCACCGCCCCGCACTCCACTCCCGAAGCTATTTTCCCCTGCAGCTGCGTGACATACATCCCTTCAGACAGCTCGTAAGCCAATTTCTGATCTCCTGTGCCAGGACCGTCTCGGGCTAGCTAGCGGAGCCGTTGAGTTAAGCAGGCCTGCTTTAAACCATGAAATACATCTGTAATGTAAATGTTAACAATGCGCAAAATTTTAAATAAATGCATATGTTTAATTTCTGAAACATTAAAATTTTAATGGGAATGGCACAAATATTATGTGATTAAGTACATTGAGCTCTAGGCCTACAACATGTTTAAAAAAATATTGGAGCCGTTTTCGAGGAAATCTAGTTTATGATTTTTTTTAATTTTCATCATTTCGCCATCCTTAGCAATGGAAGTACAATGAAAAGGAATTTACATAATTGCTTTTTTTAAATTTTATTATTCATTACAAAACTAAGTTTAATTCTTGAATATAATGAATCAAGTTTAAACAATTCACATTATTCCAGAAAAGCTGTAGAGTAATTCAACCCCTTTCGTCTCGGTTGAGTCTTGAAACCCCCATAAACATTTTTTGCAATAATTGTTCCCAATAAAAAAATTTTTCAATAATTAACAAGATACCAATCACACAATTGCAACAAATTTGCCACATTCACGAATACTCAGTCACTGACACACACAGACACGGATACACAGTCACCAACACACAGACACCGACACACAGCCACCGACACACAGCCACCGACACACAGTCACCGACACACAGTCACCGACACACAGTCACCGACACACAGTCACCGACACACAGTCACCGACACACAGTCACCGACACACAGTCACCGACACACAGTCACCGACACACAGTCACCGACACACAGTCACCGACACACAGTCACCGACACACAGTCACCGACACACAGTCACCGACACACAGTCACCGACACACAGTCACCGACACACAGTCACCGACACACAGCCACGAGTACGACACGAACACAAGAACATGACACATATATACGGACCGTCACAGACCATACCACGGACAGTTTCAGACAAAAAACAGGGACACACAAACACGTACAAAGAGATACAGGCACGGGACACCCTTACAGGTACACATATACACACAGGTCATTGGATGAGTCGGTCGTGTGATGGGCAGGTGCTGGTGCACTCGCACGAGGACGTGCAGCACCTGAACGCGCCCAAGGAGCAGGTGGCGCTCAACCACGGTCACACAGCCACGAGTACGACACGAACACAAGAACATGACACATTTATACGGATTGACAACCACGGACCGTCACAGACACACGCACGGACAGTTCCAGACAATAAACAGGGACATACAAACACGTACAGCAACGGGACACCCTGACAGGTACATATATACACGCAGATCATTGGATGAGTTGGCCGCGTGGGGCGCAGGTGCTGGTGCACTCGCACGAGGACGTGCCGTACCTGAACGCGCCCAAGGAGCAGGTGGCGCTCAACCACGGGCACACAGCCATGAGTTCGACACGGACCCAAGAACATGACACATATATACGAATTGACAACCACGGACCGTCACAGACACACCTACGGACAGTTCCAGACAATAAACAGGGACACACAAACACGTACAGCAACGGGACACCCTGACAGGTACATATATACACGCAGAGCATTGGTGAGTTGGCCCCGTGGGGCGCAGGTGCTGGTGCACTCGCACGAGGACGTGCCGTACCTGAACGCGCCCAAGGAGCAGGTGGCGCTCAACCACGGGCACACAGCCATGAGTTCGACACGGACCCAAGAACATGACACATATATACGAACTGACAACCACGGACCGTCACAGACACACCTACGGACAGTTCCAGACAATAAACAGGGACACACAAACACGTAGAGCAACGGGACACCCTGACAGGTACATATATACACGCAGAGCATTGGATGAGTTGGCCGCGTGGGGCGCAGGTGCTGGTGCACTCGCACGAGGACGTGCCGTACCTGAACGCGCCCAAGGAGCAGGTGGCGCAGGCGGCGGTGGGTGAGCGGCGCGCGCTGCGGGTGGCGGTCAAGGAGCTGGCCAACGCGCAGGGCGTGGGCGGCGTGGGCGAGGCCCTGCGCCGCTGCCGCTTCCCGCACGAGCGGCCGCCGCCGCCCTTCCGCGCCTACTCGCAGGGCGCGTGCGTCACCATGTGCCGCCAGCGCCTGCAGCGGCTGCTCTGCAACTGCACCGCGCCGCACTCGCCCGGCTCGCGTGAGTACCCATCCGCACGCGCGTGAGAGACGGTGCGAGAAGAGGAAGCCTACTCGGTAAATGGGCCTGCTCGGCAGATGGACGAAGCGTGTGTACTAAGCGAAAGTATCGGCAGGTGGACGAAGCGAAAGTACGTGCAGCTATAGCAGAACTAGCTTTTGTCTTGAATAAATGTTGGAAAAGATTTTTTTTAGGATCATCCCGAGATCAATATTGAATGTGAAGGTGAGTATTCATAAAAAAAGTTAAGTTTATTTGACATAAAAACTCTAATATTGTCCAAATTATCGAACTGAAATATATCATTGATATAATAAGCTAGTCATTTGATAACGCTTTTTATAACGACGGTAATTCTGCTAATTTAATAAGGTAAAACGTGGAATGTTTGTTCTACAACACATTTGGCCATCATTTAAGTTGCTATTAGATGGACCCGTGCGAACATTGTGCACTTCATAAATCGGTGTTTGGAAGATGATAATGACTTCATATTGCATTCAAACTTCAAATAGACTTCTAATACGAACCCCTTAACTGTACTTTAATGCACAGGCCCATCATGACAGGCCGATTGGTGAGCCTATATCTTTTATTTAGATTTCCGATGTCTGCTCGTTTCTAACCTCTCCTACGGCTCGACAGCCCGCTACGACCCTTTCCAACCAGCGGTGATCCAGCCTGTCGGCTATGGGATAAGGGGTCGTGTGGTTAACACGAAGACATCCCCTCACCGTATATTTTGGTCTTAGGGCGAGCTTTCACATCGCCACACATCAATACATACAGGTACATTTGTAAGGAAAGCGCACAGTTATTATTTTGCCCTGGCCGGGAATCGAACCTGAGGTTGCACCGTGAAAAGCGAGCACGCTAACCAACGAAGACACGCTCGTTTCTAACCACTCACGCGTTCTGCAGAGAGGGGGTAAATTGGAAATCTAAATCTCTACGAAAGGAAACCAGTTGAAAAGGATCTCATTTTGTAGAATAGTGCTTAACAAACAGCTGTAGAATTTTGATAGTTTGTATAATTAGCGGTTAACGTATCGAACTGTTATACCCAAGTTGGCGGGTTCAAACCCGATCGCAGCCCGGGATTTTTAGGGCGAAAAAATCCTTCGTACCCCTTCCTTTGGAGTCCCGGCTGCCCCATGTTACTTGTATGTAAAAGATCCTGAAGCCAAAATTAGGCCTCTGAGCTAAATTCAAATCACCTGTTTCGTCGCCCAAGAAATACCTCCTTTCTCCACTAGTTGGTGAAAAGAGTGTAGCGAAATTTGTGTGATCAGACGGAAGAGCGGGCCTGATGGCCCGAGTCTCGTCACGTCAAATAACGCATCAATTATAATTGGTCTGTAAAATGAAGCCTGCTTTAAAAGCGACATACGGGAACCTATCATTCAGCGTTTGTGACTATCCGTGAAATCTGTTTGTGACAATCCGCCATAAAGGGTGAGGAAATCTTTCAAAAATGTAATACGACGTCCGAAAAGATTTCGTTATGTAGATTAAAACATGAAAACGTAAATAGTATCCCATCGGAACCCAAAAATCTGGTTTAATGATGCTTGAACGCAGCGATTCTGAGTTGTAAATTATGGTGTAGGGTAAGAGTAGGGGGGGTGGATTTTAATGTTTTTTTTTATTTTCACGTTATAACCATGTCTTGTAGTAAAGACATTAATTTTATGTTATGACAAACGGATATGACCCATTTTATTATGAATTTTGTTGCATTTTTCATCAATTTGACTGATAAGGCATTGTTTACCTTGGGCGTTTATTGTGAGTTCGAGTGCAGTAAAATCATTCGCTCATCTGTTCAACGAATTTTGCGTGGTTTGTTTTCTTTCAAGGAATATTTCTAGTTTTTCTTATATCTTTATGTGCTTGTGAAAATAATACAGTTTTATCGCGTTGCCCGAATAAACTTGCGAAGCTTCTGTATATTTTTGTTTTCTTCTAATGACATTTTTCTAGGAAACAATCAATTATGATAGAAATGTAAATGTTAATTTTTTATCTAAAGTAGCAAAATCTACTAATAAAATAATAAATTAATAAAATCTCCTTAATTTTTCTGTCATCGAATTCACTGACATACACATAATACATTTTAATATTGCGTAATCGGAAACTATCTCTAAAGACAGCAGATCACAAAAATAATGGACTATCATCGAAAAAAGGATACACCTGGGATATCGTTATGTGCGAAGAAATAGTTATGGGCGTGCGAGGAATTTCAAAAGCGCGCTCATGGTGGGACAGTTGTGCGCTCACCAGAAGAGAAGCGGAACGCGGTGAGCGTGATGTGATGCTGCAATAGTGAAATTGCAGGCATGGTGCCGTTAGAACAAGTTTTTGCTCGATGGCAGTGTATCAGGGAAAAGAACAGTTCGGCAAGGCAGTTAAACAGTTGGATCCTAGCGAGGAAGATGTTTAAGATTACCTACTGCCTACTACAAACTGTGTCCGAAACTTATTAAAGGGCACACTAATTAATGTATTCGAATAATAGGATGAGACTTGAAGAAGCACGTGCGTTTTTCAAACATACGATATTAGATACGATATAGATACATTCAACAACAGAATAAATATATCACTTAGCTGCGGCTTGTTTGTCAATTGCCAAAGTAATTCACTACTACATCGCATCAGACTGAATTTGAGAAACATAATAGAAAAGAACGACGAACTTTGATATTTTCAGGATACGAGGACACTGCTATGACATCGGTTATCTCTCATTTGTAAATAGTAAACTTGACTGTATCTTGTACGAGTTGAATTTTGTATGTTGTAAATTGTTAATTAATAAAATGTTAGCATTTACTTTTATTTCTGAACATTGTGCATTTCCCTGATATCATATTTAAAAAAAATAATGTATCATAATAATATGTATTAACTCCTCTCTGTCTTATACCTGTTTCTGTTTGTGAAAACCACAAATTAAGATTTGTAGTATGATAGTATTTTACTTTTAAGAAACCATAAAAGCATTGGTCGTTTTGGTCATTGGCCATTGGCACAAAGACATTTTTAATCAATAAATGGAAGCTTGCCTTTAAATGGCTGACGAACTCCTCTACAAAACACGTAAGCAATATTCAGGGCAGTAAGTGCATATTATTTTACGTTTCATCACATCAATATTTGCGCAAACTACGCTCGTGTTCTGCTTTCGATGTACGCTACAAATGAGGAAAATTTAACATATATTAGTGTGCGTGATATGTGACAAACACAGCATGGTTCAGATCCGGATAGTGTGAAAATTGTAACAAAAATTTCCAAAGTGTACTCCCTATTAGTTTCGTGACTAACATTGCTCTTGGCCCAACTGCTCAGCAAGCAAAGTTGTCCTCGCCGTCATTGAACTTTTATTACGAAGTGTGATGAAACTGTAATGCCTACAAGGTTGTAAGTCTTTGGTTAACCAAATTTCAAAACAGTCCTTGATCCTGAATGTCAACATCTTTTATGTAATGCTCTATTAATTTTCGATGTGGTCCAACTTTTTCCTCATTCTTGCGCTAACTAGTCGCACAAGACTGACCGGGAACAACTTCAGTGATTGTTGTCGACACTAGTAAGAAACAGAGATTCACATTCAACTCTCAACGCTAAGTGAAAACGTAGAAGTTCTGCGCAGTTTCGCTGCGATGGGTTCGGAAGGATTTGGTCCCTCTTCTGGGACGCAATGACGTTCGTCTGCAACAGACAGAAGGCCCAAGAGGTGCCGCAACACCTGTCGCTCCAAAGACAAAAAGGCGTCTTAATGGTCATCACTTTCGTTCTGAAGAGGTGAAAGCTGACATCCAACCCTAGTGTCAACCACAACTTCAAAGATTCCTTCTCCGAAGAGTTCCCCGGATCAGTCACGGGTTGGTGAAAGTATTTCAAAAGGAATGAGGGCTATGTCAAAAAGTGAATATTTATTGCTTGTAGAAGTATACTAGATAAGTTTGGTATGAAGATAATTATGGAAATAGGATGTCAAATATCAACGTTACAGCCACAGTGGTTTTACTTTCCATTGCACCCACGTATAATTATCAATGTAGATGTATTGCAATAATCCTACATTATGTTGTTGTGGGTCTATGATAAGTTTTTTAGAATTTACCTCTCATCAATTTCTTAGATATTAGCGCCCTTGTATCTCATTAAATCTGCCTGACGTGCTAATTTTTTCATGCGTTCTTTATTATTACACACCGAAAATTCATTATTTTCATTCAACGTTTCATGTTCTTCACAATAAAATTACAGTCCCTGGATCAATTCCATTGTCTTTCCATGGTGAGGTCTCTATTAATTTAGAGAAGAGAGTTATGCTAAATATTTTTTTTTCAGAAAGGCTAATAAATGGCATTTGCTGTTTTGCTACACAATTAGAATACATTACACGTAATTAATCAGCTAAAATAATTCAAGTTCACAAAAAACTATTACTAATAAATATAAGAGTAATAAATGCATTTCAACCTTAGTGTTACCAAGTTTTGAAAGTTCTCTGCCATATCAAGGCGATACAAAACTTTCCGAGTAAGTTTTAGCCAAATTTATTACTTTTTTACAAAATAAATTGATACAAAACAGCTCGAATCGTCTGAACAGATATATTGAAAACAAACATTCATGGAAAAACTTTATTATAGAAGATACAGCACATGTTGAACCACTTTTCATATTATCCTATGACAATTGTGACATTTTTTACTTCATGTGATCAACGTTTGTATCCATGTGCCGTAGAGTTTCAAGTGACAGGTGTGAGTGTTTTTATAGCCACCTGCAACTCTGGTTCACTGTGATTTTGTAATGCTGGCTGGAATAGAATTCTTCAGATATAATAAAATACACAAATCCATGGGGCCAAAGATACAGACTATAAGGGGTTGGTCATACGGCTGATCACACACAGCTTGTCCCATCTCGGCCCTCGGCCAGGTGTTTGTCACAATTATTTTACTACACTCTAATTATTCTCTTTTTTCCTGTGGCTTTTTACCAATCCAGCCAATCCGTACCCTTTACGTCCCGATGGGACGCATATTCGACCATACATTAGACACCAACACACTTGCGAGCTCCTCTGATCTGGGGTCCGCAGAACGCGAGTCCCTCCGCGACAACACATACATGAGACAAGGAACAAAGAACCATGCCCCAGGCGGGACTCGAACCCGCGACCCTTCAGACCGAAGCTCCGAGTCGGTACACACTCTTAGCCACCTCTGCCATCCAGGTCGACATTGTTTACCTTATTTTTTCTAATAAAAGACAGTTTTTGTTCATCTCTTGGCCTACATCAGGAAACACTTCTTTCTGCAATTATTTTCTTGTTTTCCGTGAATGTTGTTTCCCATCACTCACTCCCATTTAAGCCACGAGTTGCAAACGCAATTCTAGAATTCAGTCACCATCGCGATTTCCACTTTATTTCATTTCCGTCCAGCACCTCGTGTCACGGCACATTTTGGAATCACGGTTGGCTCACGCGAGATTAAACCACTGGCTAATAAATTATGCATTGTTTTTGTGACGGTCGATTTACTCTTGTGTATGTTCTCCATTCTATGAGATTCGAGATCCAAACACGTCACCCTTTGAAAGCACTCCAGTTTTAAGCCAGAGCGCTTTGAAAGCAGCAGTGAGGAGCAGCTAGTGGTGAAAATTCTATAGTGCTATTTCATGACGAAAACATCAAACGATGAGGCACTGAATGTTGACAAACATTTTTGCCTGTTTCCAGTTCATACTCAATTTTAAAGCAGTATTGTTGCTTTTAATGTGACGAAAACAAAACTTCACAAGAAAGGTAAGCTAGGAGTCTTAAATTAAATGGATACCAGCGATCATGAAATGTGTATATACTATAATTTTTATTTTCAATTAAAAGTAAGTGTGGTTATAAAGAATTATTGCAACAAATGCAATATTAATACTTCTACATTAAATTTGCCCGTACAAGAGAGATTGTTGAAATTAGATGAATATAGAATTATTTCTTTACTCTCAAAGTTATTTTTAATGAGTTTTTACTTCTATACATCTTCGACTTTATTGATAACAGTTCCAGCCCAATCAAGTTAAACATATTCAATTAAATGGAATAGGAGTTTTAAAATTAGCATCATTGTTTGTTGGCACATACATTACAACATTCTAAAAGCAAGGTGAGGGAAGCTCGTTAGCAATGTATTATAATTATATTTGAAAATATCTTTGCAAATCATCCATTCTAGTGGATATTCCTCCATATACAAAATTAAATTAAATAACATGAGTTACAAAAATAAACAATTAAGTTTTGTTGCACAATTAGTAAATTTAAAATAATGGGGTGCGCAAATAATTTTTTTCCAAAAAATCTTAATTTTTGGATGTTAATAATTGCATTTAGAGCAATTACATTTAACTATGAAAACATGCTCATAATCGACATATTAAACATTACAATTTTATGGACACATCCCCAAGAAGATCCTTAACGGAGGAACATTCGCACAAGTTCTTTCAAAATTTCCATAGACCGAAGTGTACCTTATGCAAAACTTATGATATGCATTATTCGTGGCGAGTGACATATTACAACAAAATTTGCTGCGAGGGCTATTTTATTCCTAAAACTTTATCTAGCTTTAAATACTGCTGCCTCTAAACCTATAAAACACTTTTCTTAAAATTCTCAAATTAAGAATGTATTTAGTTTTCTTAGAAACTTTAGAAACCCTCAGTTTTTCAAATGAAGTAACACTATTCGAATATCATAAAGAATCTTAATAGATTTTAATACAAAAACTTTCAAGAACAAATTTGACCTAAAAAGTGTCATTTTCGGTTAAACTGATCACGAAAACTCTTTTGAGTAAAGGATATTAAGAAACCATACAAAAACGAGTTTTTAATTTCACTAAATTATAAAAATCATTGGTAAAGTAGTGATATACGAGAAGTTGAGAAATAAAAATATTAAAGCTTTTAGCCTTATCAATATTATGTAGAATATAATAAATATCACGCGTCTGAAACTTGTCAATTTTGTAAGAAAATATTAACGTAACGTGATCTTCTACATTTCTTTTTTTTTTCAAAACGAAACTGTTATCGAAATCTGTTCATATAAATAATATTCAAAAATTTAAATTGTTTATAAAATATTTATTCAGAAGACTCAGACACAGCTAATTTGTGCCATATCATTATTGTTTACCAATATCAAATTTCTATCACATTGCCTCATGAATAGGAAGAATGTTGCAGGTTTTTTAACACGAAAGAAGTCATGATGTTGATACATGTGTATTTTAAAACACTGCAACGTAGAAGAGACTTTGAAAGGGGCACTGACCACATTGCTGCTCACACTCTCAGGACCTGTGCACACGAGGGTCGCGTTGACGCGCGTTAAATAGCGCGCGTCGTAGAACAGAACAACACTATCTTATGCGAAACGGCACACGAGTGCTTTGGCCGTTACGCATAAGACAGTGTTAATCTACGACGCGCGGTACTTATCGCGTGTCAAAGCAAAGCTCGTGTGACACGGGCCTAAGTCCGCCGTCTAAGAACACCTCAAATATTGCGCAGTTAATGTGCCCAATGGCGGACTTGGGATTCCTCCTCATATCCCATAGAATATGAGCCGAACTAGCGCTTTGCTTGTGTTTATGGAATTTAAGCAAATTTGTCTCCTTCCTTCGAGGGCTTTTATACAGCCGGTTACCTTTTACGTCCCGATGGGATGAATATTCGTCCATACAGTAGACGCCAACGCCTTTTCGGGCTTCTTTGATCTATGGGTAGTAGAACGTGAGGCCCTACGCGACTGCATGCATATGAGAAACAAAGAACCATGCCCAAAGCGGAACTTGAAACCGTGACCCTTTGGACTGAAGCGCTGTGTCGGTACACGCTCGCTAAGAGCGTGGTTAACTCCTCAGCCATCCAGGACGGCAGCACATTTGCAATGTGGTTAAACTGGCATTTGACAGCACGAGGCACCGAACTGACTTAAAAACAATAATCCCGAAGATTAAGCTTAATGTCTGACCTTAATGTTCACGTCATATTGTAATGTCAACAAGCCCCACGTTGGGCAAGCCGAATGTAATGACGACGGGGGAGGGCGCCAGGTTCAGCTCCTGTAATGTGGCTGGATGGAAGTGTTGGGAGGTCAAGAATTAACACACTGAGTCATTTTATAATAAATTGAGGTTTATTCCTGGCACCATGAGTTGCCAGGGAAGTTACAGGTCGCTAAGGGCGACACAGGTTTCCTCTTATATCTATTCTGTGAGCTCATTACTTTGATCACTAATAACTAATTCTCTTAAAGCTAACAAAATAAGGCTTAATTTCTAATAATGCATGCAACATTCTATCTACCATCTACAATCTGCAGGGCCTGAGCGCGGCCACTATTAATCTCTCGCCCAAAATGTCCTGCGAGGTGTCTCGCGTCATAACTTTCACCGCTGGCTGTGTTGAATCCACGGGCTGGCCGTGCGGCGGCCCTCGGATGCAGAGGCGGCGGGCGGTCCCAGGTCGCCGACCTCCCGCGGTGCGTCCCTCCTCAGCTGGCGGCGGGGCGCGGCGACGGAGTTGCCGAATCGTGCAGGCTCAGTCGGTCGAGGGGTCACGGGCGCTGGCCGTAATGCAGTGTGGGCTATGAATGGGCCCGACGTTAAAGGCGGCAGAGGCAGACGGGCCTACGCGGAAGTAGCGCGGGATCCTGCGATCTCCCGCCCGAGTTTCCTCCGCGGCAAATCCACGGTGCCGTTTTAAGAATGTCTTTGCACTAATGCCGGCCTAATCAGAATAAAGTTCTCTCTGATCCTGTCTTTCCCTTAGTCGCGTTCTGATAGTAAGTTCCGCTCCGCGAACATCTTTCACTAGTCGCGTCCAAATAAAATAAACTTCTCTCTGGGAATGTCTTTCCCCTAGTCGCGCTCTGATCGTAAGTTCTACTCTCTGGGAATGTCCTTCCCCTAAACGCGTTCCGATCATAAGTAAGTTTTCTCTGTGCATCTCGTGTTCAAGAAAGCTCCCTTCCCCCCTCCCAAAACGTTTCTAAATCTGTAAATTTACCCCTTCCCTCATAGTGAAACTTCCCATTGGCTGAGGGTAACTGCGTTTCAGCATTCTAATTTACCAATCAAGTTGCAGTTTTCGTGGAATTTTCCAGAGATCGCTCTCTTTCTATCTCCGGCTCCCCTCCTCTCTCTCTTCCTTTGTAAGTGGTCCCAGAAGCTTCTTGCAGCTGTCCGGACACGTGTTCACGCGGTAGCGTATTCTCATGGGCCATAAATGGTCGGCGGAGGCTAATCGGCAGCCTGCGACGGTTAATTTCTAAATAGCCCCTTTGGGGATCTGGGCACCTTACCCGAGGCGCGTGGCAAACGGGTGCGGGGGTGGGTATTGTTCGAAGGGGGTCGGCTGATGGCTAGAATGGTCTCGTTCACGAAGTGTCATAAACGTGTCCTTTTCCTAGCAGACACCCGTGTCAGCGCGTGGCAGAGAAAAGGGGTGCGGGGGCGGGTATTGTTCGATGGGGTTTTGGCCGACGGCCCGGCCGGCTTTTACGATGGGTAATAAACGTGTCCGCCCCCGATGGGGCCTAAGTGCGGTCGTTAGAGGGGTCTTCGCGACAAAGGCATCGTCCCTTGACCTACTTTTGCCGCGATGGAAGCTATCTCTAGATGAAATTATTATGATATTATTGACGATGCCACAATAAAAGTATTCCAATGTGATTGGTGACGCCACAATATTCAATGGCTAACCTACCCCAATTTGTTCAAACTTGGTGCCGGGTCTAACCTGCCTCAGTGTGAACGCGTAAGATTATGCTCCCGTCGAGGATTCGACTACAAGTCCAATATTCCAATAATATGGACCCAATGTTAGAAGGATAAATTGATATCATATCCGGTGTTCCAACTGATATTAGTCAATGATATTATAAACTGCCGTTTCTAGATCAAAACACGCGTATTTATCGTTTCAAACAAAGTTAAAGTCAAAACACGTTACCAATTTTGTGCAAGTTAAAGCAATATCACAAATGTGAATTACACCAGGGAACAGATAATTTTAAATTGTGATCATCTAAAAGGTCTTTGTATGGCGCTGGGAAACTTTGTATCGTTTGTTCCGTCAGCATGCCAGATCTCTCTTTGAACTTCATCGTTATAAGATCCTAACCTTGAATTGTAATTGATTTACAGGTGTCCCTTCAGAATTACTCTCATCAGAAGACAGACTATGAACAATTTGATGGCGAACAAAAATAAATGTTTGTGCTAAATCTTAATCATATAACGCAGAAAACACTTTTTTTCTTCCAAAACCTAGTGTACATAATATTTACCCATCACTATACCTATTATACGATTCTATCCCAGGGCGGGTTCTCCTCTGATTTATTATGACTCTTAACACGTCTCTTAACACGTCTCTTAACACGTCTCTTAGCACGTCTCTTTGCACGTCTCTTAGCACGACTCTTAGCACGTCTCTTAACACGTCTCTTAACACGTCTCTTAACGCGTCTCTTAACGCGTATCTTAACGCGTCTCTTCACACGTCTCTTAACGCGTCTCTTTACGTCTCTTAACGCGTCTCTTAACACGTCTCTTAACACGCCTTTCCAGGGGCGGTCATTCCAGGACCGTCTGTGTTTTCGCGACCTTGCAGGAGAGAGAGGCCACGGTCAAGGTTCGCATCCCGAACTACAGTTGGCAACAAAAGTAAAGACATTATTTTGTTTTCCGGTGAACCAACGAAAAGAAAGGGTTCAATTGCCGAAAAAAATAGTTATCAAATGCAGTAAGTCGTATTGGGCGAAGGATAATTTGCCTTTTGCGAAATTTATTTATGCGATATTTTTAGGAATCCTTGTACATGAGCAATTGCAACATAGTGTAATTCTTAGTCTAGCGCGTGTTATTTTTAATACTTGCGTACGTCGTTAGCGATCATCCCAACTCGTGGTTTCCGTTTGGTGTGGATCGATTAGACACCTGTGTAGTGCTTGAGGAAATTAACTCTCCTTGATGTTGCAGCCGAGAGCGAGCAGTGCGACCTGCTGGGCGTGGTCCTGTGCCTGCACCGCCTCAACGACCCGCTGCACCGCCAAGTGCCCCTGTGGGCGGCGCACGCCGACACGCCCGTGCTGGCCTGCGACTGCCCGCCCGGCTGCGAGGAGGTGCACGTCAGCCGCGTGCACGAGTCCGCGCGCCCGTGAGTTACCTTCTTTACCTTCCACTTCTTCTTTACCTTCCACTTCTTCTTTACCTTCTACTTCTTCTTTACCTTCTACTTCTTCTTTACCTTCTACTTCTTCTTCTTTACCTTCTTCTTCTTTGCCTTCTTCTTTACCTTCTTCTTTGCCTACTGCTTATTTACCTTATTTGCCTTCTTTGCCTTCTCAGAAATGAAACTAACTCATAAGGGACTAGTACTCCTAGCAATGGAACGGCCGTCTTCGTCGCTCGACATCGCTCAATAGGCAGCACGGACTGTAAGACTGCGAGTTCGAACCCCATCTTGGACATAAGAGTTTTCTTTACCTTTTTAAGTCCATCCCTTATTTAGTGTCGTGTACGGGTGGCTGAGGAGTACGGCATTTGTAATATTTACTTGTTAAAATTGAACAGCCCTAACCTTTATTCTCTCGGTCGGTAAGAGTGTGTGGCCGGAAACGGTGACCAATAGACTGGGCCTCCGGACCACAGCTGGCGTTATCCAGGTGCGCCCACGTGTCACTGTACTATGTTGATACCATTCGAAGATGATAGAGTTCACGATCTATTCTTTAAAGTACGGTAAGAACCCACTGAGTATGAGGACCTGATAGCTCACAATTGTCGAAGGAATAACAGATCCTACTCGATGGGATGAGGCGCCAAGTTAGTCGCACCTGAACGACGAGGCGGTCAATTCGATATAATAAATTGAAAAGAACTGCTTAACAGGTAATTCCCTCTAAAAACCAACCGGTTAATAGATAAATAACTTTTTTCAAAATTGTGTCTTGAATATACTAACGAGGGAATTTATTATATTTTATTTAACGACATCAATATTTACAATTCTCGCATTTACGTTGCGATTCAGATCGCTGATAGCTACAAGATTATGAGCTTGTTCCCTGCTGGGTGCCAGAGGTATCCTTGATGCCCAACAGGAAATTTATAGCTGCTGGTTCATGTTGGTAAATCGATCGTTTCTGTGGCTTCTCTGATCAATCTCAGGCAATCAGTGAAACAGTAACAACGTTCAACAGACCTCCGCAAACTTTTAATCTTAACCTCTTCCCATAGCACCTTCAATTCTAACAATGTATCATTCTCATAAGACCCCTCCCTCATTTTTCTAGGAAAATGGACGAGTTAACCACATGCAACCAAGCGTATTTTTATAATTTTCTAACTGCGTCACAAGTCATGAATACATCTTGGCCAGGAGCAAGCAATATTCCAATAATCAAAGTTAATTCAAAATCTAGCATTCAAGAATTTAAAAACTTGCTTATATGTAACGTGTATGATGTCTGTTTATTAGAAACATTTCGCATATTACTGCAAAAGAAGAAAATTGGAGTTTAACAGACCTCAAGCTTCTAATGGGGATTCAAAGAGAATACAGGATGGTTTATTATTCAGCCTTAATAGTCCATCAATTAAAATATAGTTGGTAAGTTGACAGAACATGGTACGGAATGAATGCAAATATGCTTACAAAATATACAAATTGAAAGAAAAGTTCAAAATATGCAACATGTTTATTGAAGGAAAACATACATATAGCGATAGTAACCCATATATAGCAATCTTGAGAAAGCAACATCATCTTGCCAATTCTCTTCATTTTTTGTTAAGTGCATTACAATGTTTCCATTAAGTTAATCAGAGAGTTTTGAATCCTTTTTGTCAGTCACATTTTCTTAGTATAAAAATGCGTTAGAAGTGGAAGTGTACTATATTGATCTCCAAGAACACTCGTAAACCTGTGTCTGATTGGACGCAACTGCTAAACGCGTAGGATAATATTTATCATTTTCAGAGAAGCAACAGTAGTCTTCATAGATATTTACAACACTAAATCTGAACCAGTCCTACTCACCTAATGTACCAAATGTCAGTAGATTTTGTGTGAGATCATTTCACCACCGTATGTTCTACCAAAACTATCTCATGGTTCCCAATGTCATCCAATTTGCACCACCTTTTCTTCTGGACATCCCCTTCAGTACATTATAAGGATTCAAAGAGAGTATTTTTAGAATGACAATTTTGCGGTCTCGACCATGTTACGCAAAAAAGCTTCACCACATCAAATTCTCTACGAAGCAACCTGAAAATATACAAAATATCTTTACTATTTATTTCATAACAGAACTTCATTCACTATCTTCATCGTAATATGAACATTACCAAAAAATGTATTTGAAAGAACTTCCCAGCTCTGGCCATAATATTTGTTATTGCTGACTAAAGTGATAACACAACTCATTTCCTTCAAGTTGAGTGGCGGCATCCTCTTTAGTCACCGAGGACGCTCGTAGAAGAGATGACGTGTCTGTTGGCAACTTGCAGCGCAACTTGCAATACGACGATCGATAAAGGGGGTTCGTGGAATGGGAGAGAAGAGTTGATCGCCAGAAACGAGGATTCTTGGCGATTTCAAACAGTACACACTTCTCAGAAATCCATATACACTGACTTTCTGGGCTTCACCTACAACTTCACGACATTAAAATATGAAAAAGAGCTTACGAGTACTTTCTCCGATGTGTGTGAGTTTGGCATTTTGAAAGTTAAGCATTACTTCTACTTGACATTTATATTTGAATTTCAGGTCAACGCATAAAACAAATGTTGAAAGATTTTATCCCTTTCTGTCTAACACCGTTATCTCATTTAGCTTGTGCTTTATAAGTTATTTCTTTCCTAAAATATTATAAGATAAATATGATTTGTTCAGTATATTCACTCGAATTTAAGGTAAAGTACAATATTTGTTTTAAATTCATAGATTCTTCTTTTCTAATGGTTCTTGAATTTGGGTCAATACAATAAAATAACAACATTACCGACGTTTCGGCCGTATATTTGGCCTTCATCAGAGCTACAAAACAGATGCAATATAGTATATACAACATAGTATATAGTATTTTATGTATAATTCACATTTCATTGCGCAACAAAACTTGACATTGCTGCACAACACATTTTTTATTCAAATTATTATGTTACATGCCGCATATATTAAGGTGACGAAAGAAGTAAGAAAACTGGCCACAGACAGCTTTGGGCTCTTGTGCTCTTATCTTTTATCGTACCCAACGTGAATGAATTGACTCGCATACATGTTCCGAGAACATGACAAACGACACCACCACCGAGCATGAAATAGTGACATTTGATGATAAAAAATTTCCTGTTAGAGGTCTTTTTTCGAAAGTAAGCAATTTTATTCAACCAAAGCTTTTTCGCACCAAGTGATCTGCGACGTGCTAACGTAAGTCCCCACACGACGGACTGACTAATCCAGGGTTTGCAGCGACCCCTCAAGTCACCACCACCTCCGCCACGGTCGCGGCCTATTTCATTCACCTTTAAATCTCGTGCGGTGAACGATAGGTACAAATAATTCTCGTTTACGGAATGATTCTTAATGATTTTTATTTAAACACTCGTTTTAGAAAAAAAACGATTACTTTAAAAGTATTATTACTACTCCTATGTTACTGCATTAATAATAGTATATTATGGACTGTCGCCCTAAAAAACCCTACTATCCCACAATAGTACCACGAATTAATTACTACTGTAATTGAAATCTATTGGCAGTTGCCGCATCTAATCTTCTACTTCCCCGCTATTCGCACAAGAAGATTCATTCTAGAAATTGAAATGCATATAAATTTAAAATTCATCTCACTTAACCGTGATGCATACATTTTTATAGAAAAAAATAAGCATAGTTTCTTGTTGTTTTTTTAGAACTGTTCTTTTTTCGCCACATGTGCTTATACAAGTAATTCTCCATTTGCTCCTTGCATTGATGCCGAGAGAGATTTCTCTTAATTGCTCTACTCGTGCCTTCGATGCTGTCGGTGTGATCACCTATTTCAGGATCCTTGCGATGTAGCGAGTGGTTGATGCTGACGTGACAATAACCTTCGGCTCCTACGTAATCGTAAGACTTCCAACAGACCAAGACGATGAACGTCTTAATGATACAAATAAGCACGTTCTTGCATTCTAGTGATCCATCGCATTCACGTAAACTTCACCACGCAACACGAGAAGTGCATTGTAAAAACATTCTCACCTGACATACTCAAATGATATATTGCAAATTCACACCAACTTCACTGAAAAACCCGAGAAATTTCATGAAAAGAAAATTCCTCACATGACACATGCAAGAAACAGCAAGGAAAATGATTTAATAAATAAATCATTAGTAATATTTAATTCATTTTTCATAATTTTATAGATTCTCCTAGAGCAGAAGGAGGCGTGTTAAAAAATAATTAAAATTTCCCTAATCGTATTCTGGGAAGCGGAGTCCCTGACCTGATCGGGTTCTGTGAAACGGAGTTCCTGCCCCTATCGGGTTCTGGAAAGTTAGATGCCCCGACCTGATCGGGTTCGGGGAAGCAGAATCCCTGACCTGATCGGTTCCTGAAAAGTGGTATTCCTGACCTGATCGAGTTCTGGGAAGCTGAGTCCCTGACTTCATCGGATCCTGGAATGCCAAGTTTCTAACTAGATCGGTTCCTGGAAAGCGATGACCCTAACCTGATCGGTTCCTGGAAAGCGATGTCCCTAACCTGATCGGTTCCTGGAAAGCAATGTCCCTGACCTGATCGGTTCCTGGAAAGCCGTGTCCCTGACTTGATCGGGTTATGGACATTAGAGACCCTGATCTGATCGGGTTCTGGGAAGCACAGATCCTGACCTGATCGGTTCCTGTAAAGCGGAGACCCTGGCCGGATCGGTTTCTGGGAAGCGGAGTTCCTAATTTAATCGGGTCCTGGGAAGCGGAGTCCCTGACGTGATCGGGTTCTGGGAAGCGGTCTCCCCGACCTGATCGGGTCCTGAGAAGCGGGTGGTGTGTGCGCGCTTTGCAGGGAGGAGCGGGACACGGCCGTGCTGGAGGTGCTGCTGCACGAGCTGCCGACGGAGCGCTTCCAGAGGAACGTGGTGCGCACGGCGCTGGACGTCGTGGGTGAGCGAGAGCGAGCGGCGGCTCCAACTGAACCCTCGACGATTAGCGTACCAAAGCAACTAACCTAGCTTGTAACTAGCTTAGCTTAGGTGAGTCAGCGTTCACACGTTGACTCCACTTGTGACAAGCTATTCTGATCTACTGAAACTTGACCTTCCTGCGCTGAATACCACATACATTATCATCTAACGTATCTAGACAAGAACAATTTAGCTTATATTTCTTCAGTTTCCTTCAGTTCACATTTATCTCTGAAAGAAAAATATAAGAAT
The DNA here is from genome assembly GCA_038098605.1 of Gryllus longicercus. Lineage (NCBI taxonomy): Eukaryota > Metazoa > Arthropoda > Insecta > Orthoptera > Gryllidae > Gryllus > Gryllus longicercus. The sequence continues at coordinate 2,469,170 of JAZDUA010000139.1, forward strand.
TGAATCAGTCCTCCACAACTACCTACACAGTTTTAATCGTAACATGTGACGTTTCCATTGCTGTAACTTTCAGTAATGATCTCTAAGATTTGCTGCTAATCTGAAATGTTCTAATAGTTATTTATCGGAGTTCTTTTGATTTCTCCATATGCTGTGATATACTCCCCCTTATTTAGCAACGATGCGTTTGTGATCATTTCAAGGGGAACGCGAGGAATGGAATTGTTGACTTGACTACAGAGAATAATCTCTAACAATTCATTTGGAGTCGTTTACACAGAACACATCAAAGTATAATCTCAATATAAAAAGTCTCTCTCTGAGCATGGATGCTTGTCTAAATCCTCCATATTTGAATTGTCGAGCAGAAGGACTCGACCTCTACTACCTCCATAACCGAGGAGTCCCAACGAATTGGGGTTTCCCCAAAATTCTGTGATACTTTTTATTGTCAGATCAATAACACCGCTTCAAATGAGCAGAGTAGCAGAAAGAAGACAAACTATAAATTTGTCTCACGAATAATTCACTCGGGTTGTATATAAATTTTTAATTTGTCTTCTGGGAACAATTGCTAGGATGTCAATAAAATTTGTGTTAGAGTTAGTGCTTCACAATGTAAGATAAATTTATTTGAACTGCAAATGGCATAACCCGGTGGCAGCTAATTACATAAATAGGATAATACAGCTAACATGCAAAATATAATAATAATAATAATAATAATAATAATAATAATGGAAGAAATAATAATAAATACAAATAACAATAACAATAAATAAAAATAACAATAATAAAAATAGCATTAATAATAAAAATAATGTTATAAAAAGTAATTCACAAAACATTTAAATTACATTAAAAATTCGTATTTGATTTTCAAAATCAAAACTTCAATTTTTTAAACGTGGCTTCCATTTTTTTCTTGCAAAATCATAAGACGACAGTTGAGTGACTTTTAGCGGAAGTCGCTCTTTCATGGTATGCCTAGCGTGCTAAAAGTTCAACTTTTAACACTAGTACTCAAAGTGAGACGATGCTCATGAGTTCAGACAAATCTGTGAATCCAAAAAAACAAAAACAAAAACTTTCGTCTGACCGCATCAGCTACTTCTGACTCTAGTGTATCGTTAAGTAATTTATATACTTAATTTAAAATTAAATAGAAGCCAGAAAGTCTAAAAACATAGTGAATGACGCACGTAACTATGATATTATTTTGCACATAGCATTGTGCCAGTCGGTCTATCGGGTTCGTGTCTCTACCTTTCTTACTTGTGAAAAAGGACACTTAACCACTCGTATCATAAATAACTAATCTCAAACCACTTCTTTTCTGATTGCCATAATGAATTTATGCCTACTATGATATCATGATTAAGAAACATCTTTCAATGCATCGCCGATGACAACTTGATTATATTCCTCATTCCGCAAGTGACTGTAACTTCTGAAAAAGTTAAAAATACAATTGAAAGCACTCGGAAGAAATTACGAGGAATTGTTTCTTAATAGCAGTATTGTTTCTGAGAAACCAAAGTCTGGTTTGTAAAAAACATCGAGTTTATCATTAAATGCACTCATCTGCAAAACTGTAAGTAAATTGAAGTGGTGTTAAGTGTAGGTGCTGGCAGAGTACTTCTGAGACACTTGCAGATTCGGGGTTGATGTGACGACACGTCTGAACCGTGAAGATATTTGACTTGTGCGAACTATTCTCGTTGTGAACGATTCATGAAAAGCAAGGCAAATGTGAGTTTAATACCCCGATATTAATAACAGTATCTTAACTTGAAACAAAAAAATAATAAATGTATAAACTGCAAGAGAGCTTAGAATTATGAAGGCATAAAATAATTAAAATTTTCGTCGGTAAAAGACTTGAAACTGGAATTAGTAACATTATCACATTGACTGTAAATGGAGGGATAAAATTTAGCATCTTGAGCGCCTAGGATAATTCTCGTTGTCTACACATAGGCCGTATCAACTCTGGATCAATATCTGGTTTTTACACGCGGATATTCATGTGGGAGGTTCTTGGTCACCCCCCATAGTCCAGACCTCTCTCTGCAATTATGCCATTTCTGGACCCTTGAAAAGTCTCTGAGAGGCAAACGAATCACCTTGAACGATCGCCTTGATCCGCAATGGCTCTACAGCTAGGACCAATACTTCTGACTTACAGGTTTTTTTTTTTAATTGAATTGAATTAATGTCTTATTTTTCGTGGCGAGACTCAGGTCATGAGGCCTGCTCTTCCGTCTGATCACGCAAATTTCGCTACGCTCCTTTCACCAACTAACTGAGAAAGGATGTATTTCTCTGACGAGAAACAGGCGATTTGAATTTAGCTCAGAGGCGTCATTTAGGCTTGAGGATCTTTTACGTGCAAGTAAATCTACTAACATGGGACAGCCGGCTTTACTTTCCCTCCGAAGGAAGGCGTACGAAGTATTTTTTCGCCCTTAATAATCCACGGCTTCGATCGGATTGAACCCGTCCGATACGATAACCGTTACACCATCGCGCGCCGCATTTTTTTCCTCGACCTCCGGCTCGTTTTGAATATTCCTTATATATTAAAGGACTGAAAATTTCATACAGATTACATAGTCAAGAAAGCGAATTTCGTAATGTTCAGTTTTAGAACGCGTCACCAAGTCATTTTCAGGCACACTCTGAATCTTCCCTGGCCTCTACTGCCCGCAGTGTCCCTTGGCAGCATAGCGGGTTTGCTGTTCGGCGGCAGCCTCCTCAGCGTGGTGGAGGTGGCGTGCTACCTGTTGATGCGGCCGTGGGGCGACGCCGACGCCGCAGAGCCCTCAGCCGCGACGCCGCCCGGCGCCCGTTCGCGCCGCCCGCGACGCCCCCGCCCCTTCCTCGCGCGCAGGCCCCCCGCTGACGCCCTCCTCTTCTGAGGACACTCCCACCGGCGGGCGTGGCTGCCTACCGCAGCTCTCGGCAACTTCCCTCAAGGAGGAGTAGGAACAGAAAATTAAGTGTTATTCGTTCATTAAGCAATTAGAAATTATTCAAAAACAAACTTCTTATTTGTTTGGAATCGTATTCTTGAATTAAAGCAAACGAATCAGTCTGAGCGTTTTTAAAGACATTACTAATTAAAATCAATAAAGTTAATATAATTTAATGATGTTCTTTGACTTTTCGACATTTGCACTGAATAAAATCCGTTTGTGCGGATAAGTTATTTCATAAATGCATTCGTGAATTCATATTTTATGTTATCGCCTTACCAAATCTGGAGAAGAGTGAAAGAGATATTGTAATAACATAATATTAAGTAAAACCTTTCTTGAAAGCATTCCAGAATTTTACAGACTCACATTTCTTCAGCTAGATTTTTTCCACATAGAAATCTTTCGCTGATAATAACTGAAGAAAGGAATAGTTTTAACTGAAAACCTTTTCTGAGGTTGCTGCTACATTTGTCTTCAAAAAAGAATTAGCGTTCACTGGAAATAACGTGTAATTCAAGTAAGTTCATTGCGTACTGCTATCAAAGAATAGAAAAAATAATATAGATCTGCAGAGAAGACCGTTTCTTCAGTTTTTACAGAAAATCTTTTCTGAGTTTGCTTTCACATTTGTCTTCAAAAAATAATTAGCGTTCTCGGAGAATAACGTGTGATTCAAGTCAATTCATAGCGTACGGCTATCAAAATATATAAAATGTCTGTGGTATTTGTTATGTGTCCTTCAGTCCCACCCCGCATTTGACCGTCTGACGCCCGGTCCCTGGCACCATGTCCTCCATGGAGATCTGGGCGGCGTACGGCGGGCGGCGCGCCAACCGCGCGTCGTGGGGGCGGACTGCGCCCGGCTGGGCGGACGAGAGCGGCGCCACGGCGGTGGCCGCCGCCCACACCAAGCGCTGCCAGCAGGTAGAGATCAGAGACCCTATGTACGAAGAGTAGCGCAACTTGAACGGCCGCCGCCATTTAACAACCTGGTAATTCCTCAGTTTAGGGCGGCACGGTTCCTTTGAATCGCTGATTCAGTTCATTTAAGAGGAATCGACTCCTTTCACACAATATCCCTCCAGAAAATTCAGGAGTTAAGGAGAAATTATAATAATCGGAGGCATTATGGCGAGTTTCGAGAATATTATGATTGGTTTTTGGTAGATTGGCGAGTCTTAATTTACACACAATGCTCGTACCATACACTTCAGGTGGATATAAAATGGCGGAATCGGCGGCGCAAAGGAATACCCTTCTCTCTAAATCTAGAGACTCTAGTAGAGATGGGCTTCACAACTTTTCTTCAATAACAGTCATCAGAATAACAGTTCACTCGTAATATCATCTGAAGTAAGTTAATAATACAACTCAAAAATAACACGTTTATGATCCGCAACCCAACATGGCTGACCGCTAAGACCAGCTGACGAGTTGTGGCGACTGCTAACACTGTAAGAGTTAAACCAGGTAGTTCGAATAACGTTGACATAACTAATTAAAGCCTGTGCAGCTATCGTATGTGGCTTGCTTGCACTACTTCCCTTGACATGTTTGGTCAGAGAATCAGCAAGAGACTGAATGAACTACCCAGAAAGTATAGTAATTGATACAATACCAGAAGCAAATATTTATATAAGGTTACTCAAATGACAGTGATTTGGGTTCAGATTACTTTTTACCCTTTTGCTTACAGCAATTACCCTTTTGAGTAGGTAACCTGAGAATAGGAAAGTGAAGAGTGTCAAAAATAATGACAAGTAGAAATGATTAGTTTGTTAACTGATTTGCTGCAGTGAAATTGAGAAGCTTAGAGCGTTAGGAATATAAATACCCTAAATGTGGGTTTGAGAAAATAGACTTCAAAGTTGAGTGACTATAGAAAATGCTATGAAAGGCGTTTTCTTTCCACCGCTAGAACCCGCTAATTTTTTTTTTTTAGGTCTCGGAATATCATTTGTTCACGAAATAAAAATTTTAATAATATAATAATTTAATACACGAAATAAAAATTTTGCCCCATAGATTGCAGTGCTATTAATTTTAACTTATAACAGCCAATAACATGGTAAACGAAATAACTTCTTTGCCTAACTGTTTCAAACGTTTAAGAAATAAGATAAGAAATAACAGTTTAGCAGATAAGAACTGCTAATAAAAATAGTTTAGCTGATAAGAACTGCTAATAAAAACAGTTTAGCTGATAAGAACTGCTAATAAAAACAGTTTAGCAGATAAGAACTGCTAATAAAAATAGTTTAGCTGATAAGAACTGCTAATAAAAACAGTTTAGCTGATAAGAACTGCTAATAAAAACAGTTTAGCTGATAAGAACTGCTAATAAAAACAGTTTAGCTGATAAGAACTGCTAATAAAAACAGTTTAGCTGATAAGAACTGCTAATAAAAACAGTTTAGCTGATAAGAACTGCTAATAAAAACAGTTTAGCAGATAAGAACTGCTAATAAAAATAGTTTAGCTGATAAGAACTGCTAATAATAACAGTTCAGCTGATAAGAACTGCTAATAAAAACAGTTTAGCTGATAAGAACTGCTAAAAAAACAGTTTAGCTGATAAGAACTCCTAATAAAAACAGTTCAGCTGATAAGAACTGCTAATAAAAACAGTTCAGCTGATAAGAACTGCTAATAAATAACTGTTTAGCTGATAAGAAATTCTAATAAATAACAATTCAGCTGATAAGAACTGCTAATAAATAATAGTTCAGCTGATAAGAACTGCTAATAAATAACAGTTCAGCTGATATGAACTGCTAATAAATAACAGTTCAGCTGATATGAACTGCTAATAAATAACAGTTCAGCTGTTAAGGGCACATCCCTACCTTCAGGTGGACGTGGCGCTGGCGGCGCAGAGTCTGTGGGCGGCCGACGACGCCCTCGAGCGCCAGGCCAAAGCGGCGGCTGCGGCGGCGCTGGCGGCCAAGGCCGAGAAGATGGTGGCCCACGCCCACTCGCAGCAGTTGCGCACCAAGATGCAAGTGTACGCCCCCAGCCCCGCGCCCGCCTCCGCTGCTACCGCCCCGCGCCCGCCCCCGCCCCCACCCCCAGCGGGCGCCGCCCCCCGCGACGCGCCCGCGCACACACGCGGCATCTCGCTCAACTTCTTTGTGCAGCTGGTCAAGGAGTACTGCGTCAACTGCAATCTGCACGGCTTTCGCTATCTCGCGGAACCAGGGCGACTGTGGTTTGAAAGGTAGGAGATGGATTCACAAAGAGTTTTCATGGCCGAGGAGGTGAGCCTTGGACACTCTTTAACTCAAAATTGAAGAGGAATTAATCAGAAAAGTAGGATTTCCAAATCTCTTTTGTTTGGTAGGACCACGCTTTGAGAAAGTGTCATTAGCGTTCGTCAATGATCTGCCAGCGCGCTTAATATCAAATGTTCGGCTATTTCAGACGGTTGCATAATATATAGTAGTATGAATTCAAATGAAGACGAAGTGTTGCAACGGGATCTTGATGCGTTACATTGCTGGGCGGAAAATAATAGAACGACCATAAATAGCTCCAAAAGCAAATCCATCACATTTGGCAGGGTTCATAATTACAAAGAAAAAAATTACCGTTTAAATAAGGACATTATTCCGAGAGTTTCCTCATGCAAGTACGTAAGAATCCATTTCGATAGTAAATTAAGCTGGACAAGTCACGTAGAGTTTGTTGTAGGGAAAGCCTGGAGATCTCTTCACTTTGTAATGCGCACCTTAAAAAAGAGTGAGGTAAACGCGAAGAAAATTGCTTATTTATCGCTCGTTCATCCGATAATGAAATATGGAATAATTTGTTGGAATCCGCACAAAATTAAGCAGTGTAAAAATTTAGGAAGAATTCAGCGTAGGGCAGCTAAATTCACTTTCAGGGACAAGAAAATGGCAAAATGGGGTTCACTCGAAAACAATCACTAGCAAGGCTCTGCGCTTTGTATAAAGCTTATAGCGGTCATCCAGCTTGGAAAGAAATTTATCGGCGGCTAAGTATTCCTACATACATCAGTAAGGAGGATCACAGGCACAAAATAAATTTAAGACCGCAGAGGATGGAGAAATTTTCTTTTACAAATCGAACGATAAAAGAATGGAATAATTGCTCTGCAAAACCTTTGAATCCTTTCCTCGAAGCTTTCAAAAGGTTAGGAATATAATTTAGAGGATTACTAAGTAAATGAGGGACTTAAGTAAGAATATTAGGTTCTAGAGCGAAGCATAAGTGATATATGTGAAGTGAGGGGTCGTGCAGTGTAGAGTAGAGAAATAATGAAGTGATATAAGGGTCATAGTGAAGTGCAGTGCAGTGAAGTGCCAGTTCAGTGTGGTCTTAATTGAATAAACATTCTGTGCAGAGTTAGACCATAGACGTTCCTTTTACTTAAAGTAATTTAATGTTATATGAATCAGTCCGTTTTTACATGATTATTATTATTATATAATATTTTAATATATTATATAAATTATATAAATATATTATATAATATATATTTATTATTATATCATTATAGTTATAACAATATTGCATCTTCATTGAGGAGATGCTAAAAATACGTCATAAAAGCATATCATTGGGGCGAGGTGAATTATGAAACCGAGCTCAGTTTTTTCTTTCTCATATACATACAGGAAAAGACCCAAACCCAGGCCCTCATTTTGATTTCGAATATATTTAATTCCAGTTTTCGGCACAATTACATCAAAATACTTTCAATGCATGCCTTATTTAGTTATACAAATGTTATATTTTACTTTACGTTATTTGCCTAGTAATTTAAGAAAACATATTTTTTCGTAAACATTGCATTTTGTGGATATTTAAAAAATGTTTCCTAAAGTAAGCCCCTCGCCGAGTATAAATAAATGAAATAACAGCAAATAAATTGAACTCAGTTTAATATCTAACTCAGTTTAATGTTTCACTAAATTTGCGGCTATATTCACTATATATGCTATTTTTTTCTGCCCAGAAATGTAATCTCTCTAGATCATCCTACAAAATATCCTCGTCTACTTTTGTTTGAATAACTCTATATATTCTACAGTCATCTGGAAATTGTATTTTGAAAATAAATTGTCTGGCAGGTCATTCACAAATGCGAGAAACAGGAGAGGTTCAATAACGCTTCCTTGAGGGATCCCTAAAGTTACCTTTGTTAGAGTTGAAAATTGTTGTCCAACTCAGACTTTCTGTTTCCTATTTCGAAGAAGCTCATCAATTCAGACCTCAACTATGGTGTCACTACCCGAATTAATTAATTTATTAACTATTTTATACATGTATGTGTGTAAGTATGTAAGATAGTTTATATATTCATACATGTATGTTCCTCAAAAACTTTTGTTCTACTGCAACGTTTTCTTTCAAATTTTGCTTTTGAACAGCTAATAAAAAGCATTTGATGTGTGTGTGAACCCATAGTGTTACGATATCCCATCACACTGTCCTCTTTAAATTTCATTCTCACAACAGAAAAATTCTGTTTTGATTCTAAGGACAGAGAAAATGTTGCTGGTCTGTATATTTCACATGCGTAGAATAAACGGCTTGTGTTCAAAATAATGTTTGCCTCACGTCTTTTTGTTTTTGTTTCAGAGTTCTCTGGCTTATAATATGTGTTGTAGCGTGGTGTACAGCGTTTTACCTTATCCGACTATCTTGGCAAGACTTTGCCAGTGAAGACGCCGTCAGCTTCAACTTAGACACGGACCGCGCATCTTGGAATACTCGCTTTCCGTCCATCTCCGTTTGTGAGTTTGCCGGTAAAAAAAATGAAATGCCGCCCGCCTTTTTTGCTTGGCTTGAACAAAACTACAGGTATGTATTAAAGTCCCTCTGTCTTAAACTTTTACTGATATTTTTAATTAATGTCAGGTTCCGTGGATTTAAAATACCGTAAAGTACACAGTTTCACTAACAATAATATTAGTTCAATATGGAAGTCAACACAAAAAGAATTCCAGAGTCAATCGCATCGATGAGCTTTACTTTACTTACAAATGTAAGTTTTTTTGGTATTTCCAAAAAATCTACGAGGTAACATTTTTTTCAATTAAATGAGCAAAAATAAACTTGTACGTTACTTAAAGCGACAAGAATGATATTGTTCCTTCTGAGAATATCAATGTACCGTATCCTTTGAAAAGGTCAACTCAGCATACCGACGTATCATATCCTTTGAAACAGTCAACATCTTCAAAAAAGATTGAAGTAAAAGGAGATAAATTTTGTTGTTGTTTTCTATGTTTTCCCTTCGCCTTCGCTTGCTTATTTTCCTGTAGTTGATATTTTGTTCACGAACGCAGCTGAGCCATCTTAGTTTTCAAGATTATTCAAATATTTTTTTAGGGACCTATCTCCACATGATGGCAAGAAGCCGCTTCAATAATCTCTAGCCCGTAAAACAGAGTCAGGTTTGTTGACGCTATGAATAGATTTCTCCCTAATAAAGAGTTTGTAATTTATTCCCTAAATCCTCGTAAATAATCATTTGTAATGAAGCGGTAAATTGCTCCTTCATAAAGTGTTCTATTAATCATTTCGTAAAATCAAACACGGAAATAGTAGATTTGTTTTGAAAACGTAGAGTGTTACAACAGCGTAGGCGTACTCGAACTGTTGGTAACGGTTACGTAATATTTTTATATTGCACTTTCTATCCTACAAACACTTCAATCACCACACAAAAATCCAGAAATATAACTGAAATTACGAGAAAATACTAATATTCTTAAAAAGTGAGCAAAGATTTGAATTTATAATATAGGAAAATACATGAGATTAAGACACAAATCTCTAAAATCAATATTAAGGGTGCATAAAAGATTCGAAATAAAATTGGACAGTGTCACAATATAACTTAAATTTACAAGAAAACTAATATTTTCAAAAATATTTACATGAAACAATTTAAATATCTAATATTAAAGAATATATTGTATTGAAAAAACTCTCTACCTTCAATATTGAAGGCGAAAGACAAATCTGAAATAAAGAATGTTTGAAATTTTTAAAATTTCTAAGTTTTAATGAAAATGTGGTGTGTGCAACAATACTTTCAAATAGATCGCAAAGCACCCACGAGAAGAGCGGAATGCGCAAACTCATGAACACGTGTCCGCCTCTTCAGTCCGCCTTTTACGCGAGTCCGTTCTCCTTGTTTGGGATGGTCTCCGACAGCTAAACATTGCCCTATTCGAAAAGAACGCAGACAATAAATATTGGGAGAATTATATAAAGAAAATATTAATAATAATAATAATAATAATAATAATAATAATAATAATAATAATAATAATAATAATAATAATAATAATAATAATAATAATAATAATAATATACTGAAAATATTTGGGGCTTTTTGAGAAAATCTCCTTTAGATTTAATTGAAATGGTATTCTGACTTATTTCTTAAAACATGTTTAGGGTTTTTAACTCTCACGATTCACTCAAAATTACGCAAAAACTACACTATTTTGGAAAATTAGTACATAAGTTATTGATGTAATTTTAAAATACAAATTTTGTTTTGATATAAGAATATCTTCAATAATTTATTTGTAGAAATTGCTGCTTTTCAGCGTGATTCAGCTTTTGCCATTTTTTGACATTTCAACGATGTTGATAAACATCGAACTTCAGCCATTTAAGAAGTTTCGAAAATGTCTTGATAGGGGGAGAAGAGTCTTCGGGTTAAGTACCTTCCAAAAATTAAAATGTCCGTTTCAAATTCGAGGGGCCTGTACATTACAACAATAACAATTTTGGTTAAAACCCTGTGTACTACTAAGACGTTCGAGTTCTTCAGAGACAGAGTAACAGAAAGTTTGGTGTTCATTAACCCGTTTACTTATTGTTACTTTAAATATAAGCTAATTATCAGAAAAGTGCAAAAATTGACTGTTATATTAAACAATAAAAACTTTCAGATTGATTAATATCATGTAACTACAGACAACGTCATGCCTTACAAATTGCAAGAAGTATTATTATAGAATAATTTCTCTTTTAACAGGAGCTTGAAGAAATTCTTAAGGAACATACCCATAATAACAGAAATGCGTTACTTCGAGGGAAGAGCAGATAATCTTAATAAATTATGTGGAAAAATTGAGTGTCCTCCCACAGATTTGTACACAATATCCTGGAAGGTATTTATAATTTCACTGCATTTCATTGAAGAAATTAGAACTGATTGATTACACATGTCTACAAAAAAACTTTTTGTCTTCTTTATTTTAGATCCAGTAACTTATTTTATCTATTTTAAGTGTAAGGATTACAGAAATTACTTTCATTTTTCCGTATCACATCAGGTTTTTAAAAAAAATACATTTAAAAATCTTTATAATATCTTGAATTTGAAAACCTGATAACATTGTTTGATCAACACAAGATAGAGAACTGAAATGTAGTTTAGCTTATATTATTTATTTTACATTAGTGTTAAGAAAATTAAAATTAAACACATTAACTAACGGCCCAATATTTTTTCTGTTACTGTTATACTTTACTGTTAAAATCACTGTTTTCACGCGTATGAGCAATCAATAAAAACGTTGTCGCTTAGACAAAAATCTTCTTGTTCTACCTGTTCTCTTGTGCATTCTACTAGGATCATCTTGTTGTAGTAAACCGTAGTCAGCCATCATTAATGTATTCCATCGCCCTTGGTAGTACCTTTCAATGTCTTTAATTTCTTGGTGAAACCTCTCACCCTATTTGTCACTCACTGCTCCCAGGGTTTATGGAATGTAGTCTAAATGAGAATGAAGGAAATACCCTTTCAAACTCATGTTATAGCCAAAGGATTTATATTTTTAGCATATTATTTACATAATACTCATAGTTTGTTCTTCATAACTCCCCAAGTACTTATAAATTACGTCGTTGAAGGCAATCCAAGCTTCCCTTTCCGGAGGTGTTATACACGCTTCAAAATATTTATCCTTAGCTAGTTCTCTGATCTGCGTCCCAACAAAAATACTTCTTTGACTTGTACTTCTGAAAGGGTGGGATATTTGTTGTTTAGGTACTTGAAACAACTTCCATTTTTATCCAGTGGCATAGAAAATTCCTTCATTAATCCCAATTTAGGTAACAGAATTTTTCAGAATCTACTAAGCCCTTTCTTATAATGTTCTTGGAACCTGGAACCAGCGTGTATCTTCTAGGCCATTCTCGTGTTGTCCTATGATTCTTTCTATCTCGGCTGTCCCATTCACAAATGTTACATGGGTACTTGGTGGACCCTGTTGTTGTCTTAACAACATGCACGAAACCTTTAAATCAGCGCCGATCATCCACTTATATTCCTCATAATTTACCTTTTCGAATAGCAATTTAGGATGGCCTCCTTAAGATGAACGGAATGTGCGACTGATACAGATGCTAAAGTGTTACCAATTTGTAGCAACACACCTTTTAATCTTTATTTGCTTCAATCAATGAGAAGCCTCCATTCGTTTTATACACTCATCCTAACTTATGAGGTTTGAAATGGGAGTTCCATATATTAAGGATTTTTCCTGATTTCAAAACGTACTAAGTATTTCCCTTTATGACCGTAAATTGTAACATGCGATCCTGGGGCTTGCTGTTTTCTTTCAGACTTGAAGCTAAAACTTCAGAAGAATCCTTTGAAAGATTTAAATCTCCGACAAATAGTTCAGTTTTGTTTCTGTTAAAGTTGTGGGTTTGTTTTAGATGTTTGTCCAATTAGATTATTCAGCTGACTCGCCTGGCATTGAACTTGAACCAGAATGTAGTACTTCGAGGTTCAAAGGAGGTTTTGGCATAGGAATGTCAGTGCCATATGGTACAGACCTTCTAGCAGACTCCAAACCAGGATAAACCATTCCATGCCTCTTCTTTATATTGAATCCTTTTACTTTGCAAATATAAAAATAACAATAGATTAGATGGTTCTTTGGCTCGCGCCACTCCATGAGAAGTGCAAACCCCAGTGCCTTCCCCTTCCCCTTCGACCATTTTCTTAACCCTGCAAACACAAACACTGCACTCATTATGAGGGGCCCACGCCTTATCCCGATCCCCCAGTTTCATTCCAAATAAGCGTTATAAACACTTCTAACAAATGAAATTATATTCTGTTTCTGTTTTGCACTCATAAAACGTCCACTTATATAACAAAATGTATTTCACACACTTTCTTTGCGTGGTTTTAGCACAACGAATATGTAAACAAACGAACTGGCTCTTCGAAATACTCTGCTCATGAACAAACCATGATGCGCTGCTTACAAGAAACTGGCTCTGACCAACAGACTATAGATATCCAACTTTGAAAATTGAAAAGTGTCCAACACCCAAAATCATTTGAATATGATTAACTCTCTGGTAGAAACATATTTTTTTCCATTCAGTGGAAATATCTGTCTCAGAGGTAGACATTACCAAAGAGTGTCAATGACTCACCATTTAATCATGAAATTCAGAAAATATTGTATTTTTTCGTACATGTTCTTATTAAAAAGGGCCATTCAAAAATATAAAGTGACTTTTACTAACTTTGAGAAAAATGTAATGAAAAGTACAATGTAAAGAGTTCATATATACGTCAATGATTATGTCATAAGATAAGAAATCTTCATTCATAGTACTTTTAATTGTATTTTTGTCAAAGTTAGTTAAATTTACGTTAAATTTGACAATATATACAATCAAAATCAATAACATTTAGGTAACTAACATAAAAAGCAAAAAATTCTTCACAGAATAATATTTCAATAGTATGTTCAAAGCAGTTAAATAAAATTGGAAAAAAACAATATAAACAGAACAAACACAATGAAAATTTCTAATAATGTATTTTTTGTGGAGAATAAATATGCATCACAATAAATCATTAGATGTGCATGTACATATTTCGTTCATCTGCAGAAACAACTGTTTGAGAAGCAGATTTTAAACCACGCTTTTGCACGAGAAGTACGGAGATATTACATTCTTCATCACTAAGCCTATCTGCATGAAAAGCAGACATCAAAACCTACAAACGTGGGAACATCTGCCCGTTAGGCATCGCTAGTTTTAAAAATAATATTTTTCGTGAAAAGGTCTCACACCATAGCTGAGATGACCCTGATGATTTTTAAAGGTTAATAAGCGCACTGAAGCACTTGAGGGTGAAGACGCTGGGCATACTTATAACTAGGGGGCGGATTTTAATGAAATATCTGTTCTTTTCACTTTAGAAAAATGCCGTTTGGTATACAAACTCAATTTATGTTATTACAAAAGGAAATGATCCATTTTGATACGTTTTTTTTGTTGCATTTTTCATCGATTTTAACTGACGTCATTTTTCACCTGTATGCGTCATTTTTAATACATTTTTCGCTGATGTCATCGATATTCATATCATTTCAACGGCACTTGTTTAAAATAATATTTGCGAGATGTAACAGATATTTCCACAGAATTTCAGATTACCTACCTATATCAGGTAGCATATTCGATTTCTTTGCTCAAAAGTCGTAATATCAGCCTTGTGAGTATGAAATACAAGGTTCCTGTGACGCCTATCAGCGCCATTGGCGGTTCAGCTGATTTCGGGATGACTAAAGAAAGATTTTCTGGTAAAGAACAGTTCGAACCAAAAGTATGAAAGCTGAGTTTACTTGAACGAATAGAAGAAGCTTCAATTACATCAGTAACGTATCGAACAGTTTGAGTTGTTCATCCGAACTGGTTTTGATCACATTTTTTACGTCATTTTGATTAGCTTTTAGGGTATTTTAAAATAATTTTAAGAGTATGTTATTGATAACTTTTGGCAGTTTTATATTGCTTATAATGCTCCCCTTCATAACAATAGATACTGTGCCTGCCGATGTAACATCAGGCAGATGTTCCTTCCAGAGGGTTAAGTGTAGATTATTAGATTCCACCTCAAGTGTTGGATGTACAGAAGTCCAGGATTTTGCAACCGGACAGCTTGAGTGAGAGTGACTCCATCCCCCCAAAACGGAGAAAGGTGACTCAGGGCATCAACTGATGGCTCAGCAATGCCTCTAATGGGGAGGTTCTAGTGTTCGAGTCCCGATAATGGCAAACAATTTTCGACACTTACTACGTAGCTAGGTCGAATTCAATCGGTGTCTGGATAAGAACTCTTGTTGCCGGCTGCTCTGATCTGAGTTTTCTGTGGTTTCTCCGATCAGCATTAGGCGAATGCTCGAGCGGTATTCTAATAAACGGGCCAGGACCCCGCGCGATCTTTCCTTTCTCTTCCTTGTCCTATCCTCACCCGTTATTTAAACACATACTTACATGCACTACACTACCACACATGCCGGGAGACCGGTCGGGATCTTGGAACTTGTCCCGGCTGGGGCTCCGCTGGTGTGAGATACCTCGTCAGGGAAAAACCAACAAGTGAAGGTCGGCGCCGGATCTCACCATCCGTCTGGGAACGATCACCCATAAATCGACACATACAATCACTTCATTGCTTTCACAATATTTATTCCTCTCTTATTTCATAGTGATTTTATCATGTATACGTGTCACATTTTAATCAGTTCTTCAGAAGGCCAAATTTCTTTCTGCGCCAACCGAAACACTTCACACAAGTTACAACGAACTTATTTCGCAGCCAGAAAATAAATATTGCGTTCATTTCTTAGTAATGTATATGTACTTAACTCGATACCATTCACCCACGCTTCAGTTGCTTTCTAACACAGTATCTTTTAATAAGTGCAGTTCATGAATACAACAATAAACATAACCGCTCCACGCACCGCAAAAAAAAACACAGCTTTTGACGTGCATATAGAATTATTTAAACCTGCAATAATGTCAACTTCCGTACATTAACTAATTATCTGTAATTGCTTCCGCTATTACTATAAATGTTTTCAAACTTATTAATCACTTGCAAAGGTAAAACATAAACAAACCATTTTATGCAACAAAATATGAATTCACAAAAAGTGTAGGTAGAACCATCTGGCTTTCATGTTGTGTGTCATAGTCGGTTTATATTACACCATTTTATAATAACCTGAATATTTCCATCGTGGTCTTACATTATCATTGTTCATTGTTTCAGGAGCGATATAATTGTTCAGATATCTTCTCAGAATGTTTTTGGAATGAACGTGCCTTCAATTGTTGCAAGTTTTTCCATCCACTTCACAGTGAAATGGGCGTTTGTTACACCATCAACAACAGACATACCAGGTCTCTCCTTTTTATATTATTAAGGGGATAAAATTTCATGAGATATTTAAAGAACTTTCAAAGTATTGTTCGCTGCAAGATCCATTTTTCAATTTTTACCTTTTTATTATTTTACAGTAGAAAATAAGAATAAACAACAAAGAGTAAAAGTTAAAAGTAAACAATAAAATCGTTCCTACATAATTTCCTATCAAGACTATACCACGAAATATCGTTCCATTAAATCATATTCCGTATGTATATCGTTGTTTCGGAATAAATAATACAAAACTTCTACGGCATGTACAGGAATTAAGATGATGACTTTGTATTAGAGTACGTGTGATGGGAAATTTAATGTAAAGACGGTACACATCTATCTATTGCAACTGATCAGTAGGCAAATTACAGGGCACTGGCGTTTTTGACGTACACATTTTGACTCAGACAAAATAATTTCGTTCTTCTGCTGAATACTGGCACTACAATCAGAGGCAAGTGTCACATTATATTTTCCAAATTGGAATTTTTAACTTAAGGAACAGAACAGCTTTGATCTCTCAACCCTCACGTTCATATTTATCCCAATTCATATCAACATTGAATCGATCCCAAGGTAGCGTAGGTTAGTATTATTGCAGCAAACGAAAAAAAAATCATGTGTAAGTTATTGGAAATTAATGGATCAATAATCATGGCTGTACAAATCGGCACAAAATGTCCATGATTACACGTATCCTTTCAAATTTTCACAGCGGACCCGTGAAGGACATGACTTCGAACATAACTACTGGACCGGGGGCACTGCGTTTTGAACTGAAGACTGCTGTAAGAGTGTTCATACACTCCCCCGAGGATGTGCTTGACTTAGGAGCCCAGAGTGTTAGCGTACTCACCCCTGTAAAAGGCAAATACATTATGCGGGGCGTTTCCGTCGTCGAGGTAAGTCACTCAATATTAGGAAGGAGAGACTACTTACAGTTTTTTAAAATATTAGAGTGCAAAAACCGTAATAAAATGCACCCTTGCTGAGAAATGCTTCGTTATTGTAGTTTGTCGAAAAATTATGCAGTTCCTTCACACTCGACGGCTTGTGCGATTGGTAAGAGTTTTACTGAGTTTCCCGATTAAGCAGGGAAATCTTTGTTCGAATACAATCGACGTAACTCTTGTTTCTGCAGGATACTCTGCCAAGAGTCTCCTGGAGACAATTGCTGTGCCTCTGACAGATCTAATTTTAAAAAAACATCATCATCCTAAAGGCAAACAAGGGCCTCGTCCTCTTTATCTCTATATTTTTACTTTCTCACTATTACTTTATAAGAAAAAAATGGAATCGTGGGCCAGAAATCGGCGGACTCTGAATTTTAAAAAATGCGAATTTAGAATTAATGCCAGAATGTATGTGCTATTGCAGCATGACTAAGAATAGATCTCGAGATGAAAAAGAGATCTTCAAAAATGTAACTGTTGTAGGTGGCAAGATTGAATAACTTTTAAACCTTTGCAATTTTCGAAAATTCAGCGGTTTTAGTGAAGTTCGAAATGTTGGTATGTTGAGGTTTCATGTATTGTACATCTCAAAATTAAAACATGGGTTTCAAATCCGAGATGCTGACTTTGTCAGATCGAATAGGGAATATCAATTTTGATGAAAATCTTTTGCACGCTAGTGTAGTTCGACAATAGTATTAAGGAAAATGTATTTGTTTTTTGTATCAAAGACAAACATGAATTATGGCAATGATAATTAATTTGTTTCATTTATAATAAGAAAAATCTCTTTTCTGTAACAGGGATCTCCAAAACACGTTTTTCTATTGGAAATTGGCACTTTTTGCTGCAGCATTTCAATACTTTCTCTACACTAAAGGAAGTAAAATGTCTATTGTAAAATAACGGTAACTTGTTCTTGGCAGTCCTTTGTTCTTTGAATTAATGCAGTGGATGCCGGTTTTGTCAATTTTTCATAGATAATACCACGAGTGCTTTGGAAATTGTCAATAAATCTCCTTCTTGCAAAGCCAGGAGAGGATTTGTTTGAGAATTTCCAAAGCATGAGTGCCATTTAATAGGATTATTCCACGAATGAAATTACATCCAAAAGAACTCTAAATTGCTCCAAATACTGAAAATAACTCAAAGTAATGTTAAAATCAGAGGTTATGTGATAGTACTTACGTTGTTTATTGCACGTCAACACAGCAATTTGATCCTTCTAAGGTGGATGAGTTGCAGCTTATTATTGGTCAGTAGGGGGAGGGTAAGAAAAATCTTATAGCAAAAGCGATGATTTTATTTAGATACACCGCTCTGATTGGAGAATTTCATATGTGTAGTTGAATACTACTGGTTGTAATTTCCCAAGTTGAATGGTCAATGTAATTTTTTTTATGTGACAATTATATCTATACTTTGTCACTTGCCACACTGTCATTTGAAACCGTGTATTTGATCGCTATCTACCATTTGTTAAGCAAATGCTTCTGCGCAGCTAGCGAATGACGCCGCCGTGCGAGACACAACCCTTGTACAGCGCCAGTGCCGCTTCCCGGACGAAAACTATCTGACGCTGTTCGACCGCTACTCCTTCTCAGGCTGCGTCATCCAATGTCGAATGAACGCTCATCTCAAGGAATGCAATTGCACGTCGCCACTCATCCCACGAATCAGTAAGTGTCACTTTTGTTGTACTGTTTTCTATTGCAACAAAATTGCTGCCGAAAAGATCTAGTTCCCATAGCGTGAGAGCATATAATATTTAATTTAATCAAAGTATATATTTCTTCGTATCGTGTTGATGAAGACCATTTGAGTAATATTTGCAGTAGAAGCTGTAAGATTAGTAGTATAAATAGTAATATTTTTCCAGCATTTCTAAATGTTTGTACATACTATTAACCTTATTGACATAGAAGATGAATTACCAAGAATCCACTGCGCAGTAGCGAAACGTTCCTCAGTAAAATGACATAAGAAAACTTTGTTCATCCGAGTAAAGGTAATACGACGAATTGCTTTTCTACTTCTAAAGGAAGACACCTTCATAACAAAATGATATTTTTTTCGCAGAATGTCGAGGCGATTTGGAATTCAAACTACTCCTTCTGATTAAAAGGGGAAATGTATACAATTGAAAACGAAATTAATTGTGTGAATTATTAAATTTCATAGAAGGTCATTCCCGTTCACTTCCAAACCAATGAGACACACACAAAGATACGCAGTGATGCAGTAACGAAACGTTTTTCAGTGAAATAAGATAAAAAAACACTTTGTTCATCTAATTGAGGAGAAGAGGTAGATCTCTCGGGCATCGATAGATGGCAGCCAGATAGAAGATAGGATAAAATCTAAACGTAGTCCCATATCAAACAAAAAGTGTATTAAACTAGTACTTGTCTACTAGAGTGTACCAGTCTGTGTTATTTTGATTCACCACATAAGATTATTTACCGTCACTTTTAATCACAGTACATAAATTGACGAATTATTTCTTTATTTTATTATCACCATCACCATCATCATTATTATCATTATCATCATTATCATTATCATCATTATCATTATCATCATCATCATTATCATCATTATCACTATCATTATTATTTTTATTATTATTATTATTATTATTATTATTATTATTATTATTATTATTATTATTATTATTATTAGATTTGTTTTTGAAGTTCCGTAACATTTTATACACGCGAGTGTTCATTGATGTGAACAGAACCTGAGCAGGCGTGCGACTTGGAGGGCATGAAGTGCATCGCTTCGTTCAAGTACGGCTTGGGTTGGCGCCAGCTGCGGCCTGAATGGGACACGGAGAGCGACGCCTTGTTCTGTCCCTGCCTGTTGAACTGCGCGTCGATGGACATCAATTACCCTTACGAGCTTACAACGTACGTCATATCATATTCTTTCACCGAACTTCCTGCATTCAGTGTTTTCTTTAGGTGGTTTTATTAAATTATGAACGAGTTACTAAGTTAAGTATAATAAAACCCTTCTAAAATAAACACTGGTAACCTACTGACGAAAATGGTCTTATGTCAGAAAATAATCAACTCATCAATATGATCTCAAATATTGGACGTAAGAACGGTGTTAAAGGTACTTTGAGGTTGTTAGAAAAGTTAATGTAGCGAGTTTTCTTACGTTAGAAGGACTTGTGTTTTTAAACACACGATGTGAGTGTGTGTAAATGAAATTTATAGCAATCGTCTGTTACGTATTATTTCACGTACAAAATGAGTAGTCTGAGCATTCTTCACACGAGCGTTGCGTTGACGCGCGTTAAGTAACGCGCGTCGTAGTTTTTGGTGAATTCGTGTAAACTGTTTGAGCCAACGTTGTCATTCTAATGGCTGCTCTATACTTACAATATATCTATTTTAAAATATTACATTCATTCATGCGATTGTTTAAAGTGGATATTTGAAACCTTTACCTTTCTATATCACACCGTTAGTTTATTGTAAACAATAGATTCGTAATATGCTAATGATACAAAAATGTTTTCATTTTGATACGATGGCTAATCAAAAATTATATAACTTTTCTCCTTTTAGTTCATAGTAATTTTGATAATTTTATAATGAAGGAGTTATTCAAACATTCAACAAATTATCTGATATTTAAATGTTTTATTTTCAGCCGACTTTTTTCTCTCAGAACATCTTTTTGAATTTATTTTACTGATTTGAATCTTTATCTACCTTTCTCAAAAACATTTTAATATTTTAGTGGTATTCATAATTTACAAAGTTTATAATAATTATTTTTCTGTCGAATACCCAGAAAATCAGAAAACAAGGAGATACACAGTGCCGTTAAGATCTTCCTAACGCAATTGCCTTCTGAGAGACTGGAACGGGTCGTAGTGCGGACAAAACTTGGCCTTGTTGGTAAGTTGCTTTGAAAACATCTGATACTCACTAAACCATATCATTTTATTAGAGAGACAATATAAATAAATTTGTTTTGTAATCAATAAGGGGTAAGCAAAATTAACAGTTTTATTTCCATATACCTTAACTTACTGATTTCCGCGCTTCATTGAATCACTGTTACCTCATCTTGAAGCCGACACTAGCAGAACTCGGCAGATCTTGTCCTGCTCTCCCTCACTCTCCCCACCCTCCCAAAATGATTTCTGTGAAAATGAACTCGAAATTCAACATTTTCAGAAACTCTTGAACGCCATTTTCTCGAAAAACGACTCCAAATATTTTCTTCAAACTTTTTGTACATGAAGTGCTAAATGCGCTATCTACGATAACGTAGAAGCCATTTTGCTGTATTCTATTGATTTTTCAAACATTTCGAACACTTTAAAATTATCTCTCAAGCCTTTAATTTGCACATTCCTAGCAATTTGTACATATTAATGCATTACTGAGTAGAATTGTTTCAAATGATTTCCCTTGAAGTTTCTCTAAAATTTTTTTTGTGTGTATAAAAGAGTATCAAATTTCACATTTGGACTAACGCATAAACGAATGATCTTAAAAACTGCTCCAAATTCTTGAACGCAAATTTCCATTTAGGACGAGGTTTTACTCTTCTATTATATTCTTAAAATAATATTTCGGTTCGACCATTAGGAAACAAAAACTTGAGAAAATTTGACAAAAAAATATACTTTGGACGACGATAGGTGTCAGCGGGTAAGTCCGAAAATCTAGCCCTGACCAAAGAACTAAGAAAATTAACTATTACGATAAAGTCTATGACATTCTGTAGCACCACTAGATACTTGCTCGTATACGTACGTATATACGAAATAATATACATAATTAGAGTTATCGTGACCTTTCGTCTACAATTTCTTGCTTGGATGTCAAGTACACTGACAAAGTTTGAATGCATTTAATAAAATATAATTGGGTTTAAAGAGGGCCAAAACGTAGAAATGCTCTCCTGTAACTGCGGTGCAGAGGAACCTTTTTTTACTTTAGAGCCGCGTTATGTTGCGGAAAATCGATTTCGAGATTTCAACGGAAATACACGTTTTGGGGTATTCCGATACCGATTTTTTTTCAAAACGTCCGCCCGTCCTTCCTTCCTTCCGCCCGTCCTTCCGTCCGTCCTTCCTTCCGTCCGTCCGTCCGTCCTTCCTTCCGTCCGTCCGTCCTTCCTTCCTTCCGTCCGTCCTTCCGTCCTTCCTTCCTTCCGTCCGTCCGTCCGTCCTTCCTTCCTTCCGTCCGTCCGTCCGTCCTTCCTTCCTTCCGTCCGTCCGTCCGTCCTTCCTTCCTTCCGTCCGTCCGTCCTTCCTTCCGTCCGTCCGTCCTTCCTTCCGTCCGTCCGTCCTTCCTTCCGTCCGTCCGTCCTTCCTTCCGTCCGTCCGTCCGTCCATCCTTCCTTCCGTCCGTCCTTCCGTCCGTCCGTCCTTCCGTCCATCCTTCCTTCCTTCCGTCCTTCCTTCCGTCCTTCCTTCCTTCCGTCCGTCCATCCTTCCTTCCGTCCTTCCGTCCGTCCGTCCTTCCGTCCGTCCGTCCGTCCGTCCGTCCGTCCTTCCGTCCGTCCTTCCTTCCGTCCGTCCTTCCTTCCGTCCGTCCTTCCTTCCGTCCGTCCTTCCTTCCGTCCGTCCTTCCTTCCGTCCGTCCTTCCTTCCGTCCGTCCTTCCTTCCGTCCGTCCTTCCTTCCGTCCGTCCTTCCTTCCGTCCGTCCTTCCTTCCGTCCGTCCTTCCTTCCGTCCGTCCTTCCGTCCGTCCTTCCGTCCGTCCTTCCGTCCTTCCTTCCGTCCGTCCTTCCTTCCGTCCGTCCTTCCGTCCGTCCTTCCGTCCGTCCTTCCGTCCGTCCTTCCGTCCGTCCTTCCGTCCGTCCTTCCGTCCGTCCTTCCGTCCGTCCTTCCGTCCGTCCTTCCGTCCGTCCTTCCGTCCGTCCTTCCGTCCGTCCTTCCGTCCGTCCTTCCGTCCGTCCTTCCGTCCGTCCTTCCGTCCGTCCTTCCGTCCGTCCTTCCGTCCGTCCTTCCGTCCGTCCTTCCGTCCGTCCTTCCGTCCGTCCTTCCGTCCGTCCTTCCGTCCGTCCTTCCGTCCGTCCTTCCGTCCGTCCTTCCTTCCGTCCGTCCTTCCGTCCGTCCTTCCGTCCGTCCGTCCTTCCGTCCGTCCGTCCTTCCGTCCGTCCTTCCTTCCGTCCGTCCGTCCTTCCGTCCGTCCTTCCTTCCGTCCGTCCTTCCTTCCGTCCGTCCTTCCTTCCGTCCGTCCTTCCTTCCGTCCGTCCTTCCTTCCGTCCGTCCTTCCTTCCGTCCGTCCTTCCTTCCGTCCGTCCTTCCTTCCGTCCGTCCTTCCTTCCGTCCGTCCTTCCTTCCGTCCGTCCTTCCTTCCGTCCGTCCTTCCTTCCGTCCGTCCTTCCTTCCGTCCGTATTTCCTTCCGTCCGTCCTTCCTTCCGTCCGTCCTTCCTTCCGTCCGTCCTTCCTTCCGTCCTTCCTTCCGTCCGTCCTTCCTTCCGCCCGTCCTTCCTTCCGCCCGTCCTTCCTTCCGCCCGTCCTTCCTTCCGCCCGTCCTTCCTTCCTTCCTTCCTTCCGCCCGTCCTTCCTTCCGCCCGTCCTTCCTTCCGCCCGTCCTTCCTTCCTTCCGCCCGTCCTTCCTTCCGCCCGTCCTTCCTTCCGCCCGTCCTTCCTTCCTTCCGCCCGTCCTTCCTTCCTTCCGCCCGTCCTTCCTTCCTTCCGCCCGTCCTTCCTTCCTTCCGCCCGTCCTTCCTTCCTTCCGCCCGTCCTTCCTTCCGCCCGTCCTTCCTTCCGCCCGTCCTTCCTTCCGCCCGTCCTTCCTTCCGCCCGTCCTTCCTTCCGCCCGTCCTTCCTTCCGCCCGTCCTTCCTTCCGCCCGTCCTTCCTTCCGCCCGTCCTTCCTTCCGCCCGTCCTTCCTTCCGCCCGTCCTTCCTTCCGCCCGTCCTTCCTTCCGCCCGTCCTTCCTTCCGCCCGTCCTTCCTTCCGCCCGTCCTTCCTTCCGCCCGTCCTTCCTTCCGCCCGTCCTTCCTTCCGCCCGTCCTTCCTTCCGCCCGTCCTTCCTTCCGCCCGTCCTTCCTTCCGCCCGTCCTTCCTTCCGCCCGTCCTTCCTTCCGCCCGTCCTTCCTTCCGCCCGTCCTTCCTTCCGCCCGTCCTTCCTTCCGCCCGTCCTTCCTTCCGCCCGTCCTTCCTTCCTTCCTCCCGTCCTTCCTTCCTTCCGCCCGTCCTTCCTTCCTTCCGCCCGTCCTTCCTTCCTTCCGCCCGTCCTTCCTTCCTTCCTTCCGCCCGTCCTTCCTTCCTTCCTTCCGCCCGTCCTTCCTTCCTTCCTTCCGCCCGTCCTTCCTTCCTTCCGCCCGTCCTTCCTTCCTTCCGCCCGTCCTTCCTTCCTTCCGCCCGTCCTTCCTTCCTTCCGCCCGTCCTTCCTTCCTTCCGCCCGTCCTTCCTTCCTTCCGCCCGTCCTTCCTTCCGCCCGTCCTTCCTTCCGCCCGTCCTTCCTTCCGCCCGTCCTTCCTTCCGCCCGTCCTTCCTTCCGCCCGTCCTTCCTTCCGCCCGTCCTTCCTTCCGCCCGTCCTTCCTTCCGCCCGTCCTTCCTTCCGCCCGTCCTTCCTTCCGCCCGTCCTTCCTTCCGCCCGTCCTTCCTTCCGCCCGTCCTTCCTTCCGCCCGTCCTTCCTTCCGCCCGTCCTTCCGCCCGTCCTTCCTTCCGCCCGTCCTTCCTTCCTTCCGCCCGTCCTTCCTTCCTTCCTTTCTTCCGCCCGTCCTTCCTTCCTTCCTTCCGCCCGTCCTTCCTTCCTTCCTTCCTTCCTTCCGCCCGTCCTTCCTTCCTTCCTTCCTTCCTTCCTTCCGCCCGTCCTTCCTTCCTTCCTTCCTTCCGCCCGTCCTTCCTTCCTTCCTTCCTTCCTTCCTTCCGCCCGTCCTTCCTTCCTTCCTTCCTTCCTTCCTTCCTCCCGTCCTTCCTTCCTTCCTTCCGCCCGTCCTTCCTTCCTTCCTTCCTTCCTTCCTTCCGCCCGTCCTTCCTTCCTTCCTTCCGCCCGTCCTTCCGCCCGTCCTTCCTTCCTTCCGCCCGTCCTTCCTGCCTTCCTTCCTTCCTTCCTTCCGCCCGTCCTTCCTTCCTTCCTTCCGCCCGTCCTTCCTTCCTTCCTTCCGCCCGTCCTTCCTTCCTTCCTTCCGCCCGCCCTTCCTTCCTTCCTTCCGCCCGTCCTTCCTTCCTTCCTTCCGCCCGTCCTTCCTTCCTTCCTTCCGCCCGTCCTTCCTTCCTTCCTTCCGCCCGTCCTTCCTTCCTTCCTTCCGCCCGTCCTTCCTTCCGCCCGTCCTTCCTTCCTTCCGCCCGTCCTTCCTTCCTTCCGCCCGTCCTTCCTTCCTTCCGCCCGTCCTTCCTTCCTTCCGCCCGTCCTTCCTTCCGCCCGTCCTTCCTTCCGCCCGTCCTTCCTTCCGCCCGTCCTTCCTTCCGCCCGTCCTTCCTTCCGCCCGTCCTTCCTTCCGCCCGTCCTTCCTTCCGCCCGTCCTTCCTTCCGCCCGTCCTTCCTTCCGCCCGTCCTTCCTTCCGCCCGTCCTTCCGCCTGTCCTTCCGTCATTCCCCCTGTCAACAATACATAGGATTTTTTTCCCTAAGTGAGCATGTAGTGCCGATCGGTTGTTCCGTCGTTTGTGCGCGCAGTGGACGTGGGCAGCGCGCTGGGGCTGATGATCGGCGCGAGCGTGCTCAGCCTGGGGGAGGTCATCCACTTCTTCGCGCTGCCTGTGGGCCGCCTGCTGCTGGGCCGCCACTTGGCCGAGGGCCGCTGCTGCCGCGGGCCCCCGCCGCCCGTCCCCCGCGCGCCGCCGCCGCCCGCCGCCACGCCCACGCCCCCGCACCTGCCGCTCCTGCGACGCACGCGTTCGCGCGCCCTCCCGCGCTCGGGGCACTGACTCAAGAAAGCGTCGATTGAGAAACCCACGGCGACATTCGTGAGCTGGAAATGTGTTTAGTGGCACAACTCAAAAAATCAGGTGTTGAGATAAATGAGCTTGAAGTTTCGCCTTGTATTGAAATGTAGTATTCTTGCATTCATAATTCTACCATTGAAATACTATACATTAAGATATGCTGCTGGTAGGTAGACCAATCTGCAAATATGGAGAATGCATTAGCTCAAAATTCGTATTTTTTTAATTGTGGCATTATTTTTGCAGCCCACGAGCACTACGATATAATTATCCAATTCAGACCTAAAAATGTTTTCATGTGTATATTGAAAATTGTGACCGAACAATAACTAGTTTGTCGAATTTATAATACATAACGGAATGAACTATATATATTTTAGTATAAATATTACAAATATCCAAGGCATGTAAGGGTAGATTATCAGTTTTACTAATAAACGTGTGGTGGGAAATATAATACAATGAAATTACAAATGTGACATTTTTTCCTGACTGATGCACACTGCGTTGAGTTCGGCAGATATGCGCTCTGACGCAGACTTTGCGTCCCTTCCAAACTCCAGTGTAAGATGAGCCTATCAATCAGGAGCGAATATTACATGTATAACTTCAGTACATATTTCCAACCACAAATTCATTGGCAAAATGGATCAATTTCTACCCCCTAAACGCCATTGACATTTGTAATACTGATTCTGAAACAATATGTAGATCTACAGAATTAATTAATGAAAAATGATTGAATATTTTTTCTGGTTTGATTGAACTTACTGTACGAGCTCTTCCGCATCAAAAGTGTCAAAATAAACAATAGACATCTGTATTAGTTATAACACTATGGAACTTGGTCACAAACATTGACTCAAACAGGCTTCATCTCGACGAAAATAACTGAAGGAAGAAAGGTTTCAAGCATGACAAATCCAAGAGCATAATAATGTTGAAAAACAATGCGCTGCTAATATTCAGTTTTATTAAAATCTACAACGAATTTCTACAGAAATACTGAAACTTGTCACGTCAAAATGTTATTGAAATGTGTGTGTTAAACATTATGTGCAAAGAAAATTTTTTACAACTCCATATTTTTAAATGTAATTACCATAATTTAACATGTACGTATTACTTAACAATTATTTCTGAAGAATAAATCACTAATTAATAAGTTTCATTTCATTCTATATAATATTAGTATACCTTATATTTTATTCAAGATCGAAAACAGTAAAATGCAGGCACAATTTGTTATGTTCACACACAAAATTACTTTCTAACAATTACACACTATATTTTGCTTGAATATTACATTAGTATGTATATAAATTAGAACGACGTTTGTTCTGTGGAACAATCCAGACTATAAAAGAGGGTAAACTTTCATGGCGAGCGTCAGTGATAAAACTGCTTACCAGACCTCCAACTACACCGGATTGCCTCTAAAAAGTAAGAGAGCTACACAATGCATATGGTAAATATCAGCCCTTCGATGTCATTCATTGTTGGAGAGTAGTGCAAGCGAGGACAAACAACCATCCATTAATATCCGGTTATTCTACTTATGTAGAATCGTACATGTACATTTTCTTCTAAGCAGCAGCTTAATAGAATTGTGCTCCTGAGCTGCCGGCGTTTATGAACGGGACCAACTGTTTTAGAATTCACTTTGGAGCCAGAAATAAGTGTTTGAAAATTAAATTGGCATTAACCCGGCGGTGGATGGGAGAGAAAATGTATCACGAACGGTTGGGCTGGGTCTGAGAGATCCGGTTAAAAAATAAGAATTATATAACAAATATTTGGTTTATATCATTGTTAGAGGACTTCATTATCATAGTTTGATATATTAGAAAAAAATTGTTAATATATTATGTATTTATTATTCTTATCAAAAGTATTTGGTAATATCGAGAAAGAGCACGATGATGCCTCCTTAATACTAACGTCATTCCACTGGAAAGTTTGTCTCATTTCTGAAATTACAGTTCAATTTATTTTTATTTATATGTAATACTACACAAAAATAACACATCTATATTTCAATAATAAATCATTCTAAAAATACGAATATGTACCTTCTTTACAGTTACACAAACGGATGGGTCAGGTCTGCAAGACTAAGCAAGAAACAAATTAAAGCACATAATCACGTACACAACCTATATGGCAATAATTGTCGCATTGCGCGTTACATTTGGTAATAAAATAAAGGTAGAGATACAAACAGACTGTTAGTGCTATCAATATGTGATTGGGTGAAGTTTTTTTGATCTCGCGGGTCTCAAAAAAAACCAATCCATCTGTTGTCGGGTTAAACAAACGATTTTTTGCTTACTGTATTGAACCCATATTGATAAAAGAAACTTGTTAAAACACTTATCAAACATTCAATATTCGTTATTTCAGAATATTATGGAATAAAAAGTGAGTTAGAATAAAAGTAAACAAATGAAATTCAGTAAGAACTACTACCTAAATATAAAATATACTGAATTATCGCAGCTATGTCAAAATTAGGTCATTTTCTCTGAATGCTGATAAAAAATTAAGCAAAAAATGAATGAAAGTCGCGTAACCTAATTCTCGTAAATTCCTTCCAGATTTTGTTTTTATTTTCCTTGCTCAAGGCGCTAAATGTTCTTAATAATCATCTGAGTACATTAATTCAGTTTAAAACACATTTCATATTTTATCTAGTATGAAGCTTCTCGGTCATGTTTAATTTAACTGCATACAGAAAAAGAAATATTTACAAAATGTTATTGACGAAATTTGACTTAAGATTTTGAACTGCATCTCGATTAATGTTTGGATTTATTTTTTGGAAGAAATGTTTACAAACCTTACATAAACACAATATGTTATTTGTCGTATAAATAATCTTGTAGATAGGGTTACGATGTACTGATGTTTATTTCACCAGTTTCTCTTAAATGCCTAGGAAATATGCCTAGGGCTGAAAGTATGAACAAATGTCAGAAGAAACAGTATTCGGAACAAAAGCATTTTCGTCCATCACACACAATTGTAAACAATATGTAACAATATAAAGACATCTGTGTTCTGAAATGAATGTATTCCGAAGTTTCAATGTTCTAGAGTCACAAAGTATATATAAATATTTCTTCAAACAAAACAAATATTCTTTTCAAACTGTTTAGGATCCAAACAGTATATGTATAGCGATCTTCACTAATAAACCATCCTCTCTATAACTTTATGAAATACTGAATATATTAAATTACATTACGTCAAATTTTCAACAATTTCTATTATTTATTGTATATTTATAAAATAATTATTAATAAATCAATTATAAAGCCCTAACTGCTCTTTCTAATCCTGTGTAATAAGCACTACTTTTTTATATTATACCACCCAAGATATAAAAACTTGTAACTAAATAAAAACTTAAAACTTATTTTTTATCATTATATTAATGTATCCTTTGGAAACTTTACATGAAAATGTCAAAATCTAGTGTACTCTGCTTGTGCTCCCTCAGTTCTTTCAGTGTTATGGAGGACGACCGTAAAGAAAAGGCTAACGCAATCCTTAATTTCAGTGATCCTAAAGGTAAAGGTAAATGTGTTCCAGTGCAATTATACAAAGTTTGATATGCCTCAAAAGGAAGCTGAAAGTAGGTAGGTGTCGCTGGTACAAGGAGGAGTTGAGTGGTAAACGCAACGTTCCGATCGCCTTTATCCCCAGGAAACACACTATTAAAAGACGCTGAGTCGACACAGAGACGCTCTGAATAGAAGTCACCAGGTGAAAATTTCGATCTCCATCTGGATACGAACTCTCGTCAGAACCAGTGGTTGCTATTTGCATTGGTTCATTTCCTTCCTTGTAAGTCCTTTCTTTAGCTTAGGAATAAATAATGACCAAACACCAGGATAAGAAAGCAAACGAAGCTTTTTTTAAGGCAGACATTGAAAAATAAGACTCCCCTTCAGCCTATCGAGCTTTCGTAGTAAACGTTCTTGCTGCATTACACCGAGATTTCCCCGCAAGTGTATTAGTGTTTAAAGAAAAGAATAAAGCATGCAAAAGATTTATGTGCTTTCAATATAAATGATAGTGCAGAAAAATTGTGAGGCCACTTCTGTCTCGGCCTCCATACGCCCACTCAGTGACGTGGTTAAATCACACCGGCAGTTATGATCTCCAATTTCACTTTTAGAACACTGACTAATATAAAAATGGAGGCATGTACCAGAAAAAATGATTCCGAACAAAACCACACAGAATTGTATTTAAAAATAGCACGCACACTGCTCAAGAAAAACGCATAACTTACTCTTCTACAACACTACAAAAAGTAAATGTCAAATAGATATAAAACTTAAAATTAATGAGAAGTAAAATACTTTGAATTTATCAAAACATTAAACAGACCAAAAGGTCTTCACAAATACTACGATAACAGAATAGTAGAAACGAATACAAAGTACAACAGATCTTTGCATACCCATAATATCAAAAGAAGTTGGAGGCAAGGTTCCCACGAGATAACTTGGAGGGCGATAGGTCACGTAGCTAGACCCCACCCATCTAATGACGCCACAAGCAATTCTTAGAAAGTGCCCTGACTATACTGTTCACGAGAAAGAAAGATACGATCACTTTTCTTAAAATACGATGTTCGAAATGAATATTTCGAAAAAAAATCCGATCGTGAATCGGAAAATAATGTTGAAGAAAATTCTGTGTATTTAGGCGTACTCTGTGTATTTACGCAACATGATGTCAACTTTGTGATAAACAGTGATGCTCTCGGTGCACGCATCCAGAAGGCGCATTGAAATGAGTAAAAAGGTTCGACAGAAACAATCCTCCACCAGTTGGTGTGGCAGGATTTTCGACACTAGCAAGATAGCTAGGTCGTATTCAGTCGCTGTCTTCAAGAATTCTAGTGTCCGACTGCTCTGATTGGTAGTTTTCCGTGGTTTCTCCGATCAACACCAGTCGAATGCCGGAGCAGTATCCTAACAAACGGGTCACGGACCGCGCGCGCATTTTGAACACTTCCTTACTTGCGATCCTTACCTGGGGGACGGGACACATATGCTCATGTCCAGGAATATTCTCTGCGTTGCTCCGAATGCACATCTTTTCTACGTCAACAGATACTAAAATAAGGTTGCACCGAGTTTGTGGATAGACTCGGCTGTAAGAGACCGCCGGAGTTTCCTTGAAGAGATTGTGCATGGTGTCGCGTTCGATTTGTTTTGTAAACATTTGTTTAGCATTGATAGACGAAACTGTCGTTTTGAGTTACGAAAGAGTCTATTAATAAAAGTCCTAAAAGATTAAACAACTAGTTACTGTCACCTTTCGGGGTTTTAGTTAATCAAGAAAATGCCAGGTCCCGATGACTCAAGCCCGAATAAATGCTTGACGTGTGACATCTAAGCATTTACCGGATGTCACGTTATCAGATTACAGAGTCTAAGGTACACAAACTATGATCAGGATCTAAGGATTTGTCCAACGAATAGGAAAGATCAAAGAAATAGTCTAGTACCAATTTAGGCAAGAATTCAGCGTGTATTATTTTAGAAAACAGATTGCATATACAACATTATTGATTTTAAATTGACACAACTTTATAATTACTTTGTAAATAAATGCAAAAAAATGCTAAAATAAGGAACAGAAAACACACAAAGGAAGAAACGATACAATAAGCACAAAAATTAAAATTCACAACACACAAAAACAAGGAAAATTCCGAATAGTAGCGGCTTACTAATTTAAACACAAATATGAATATGAACAGACATATGAACCCATATTTACATATGTGCACTCTGTAGCTAATTTGGTTGAATTGCTATTTGCTCAATCCTTTATTTGAAATAAATAGTTATCTTTGGTACTAATTAATTTAAAGAGTCAGTTGAATCTTACTTATAACAAAAATATTAACTTCCTGTGTAGTAAAACAAATTTAAATATATATATATATATATATATATATATATATATATATATATATATATATATATGTCCATGAATGAACAATGAACTAATTGCAATATTGTTCAAATTAATTATTACATTTCTCAAGTTTCACTTTCAGAAATACATAGTTATTTTACGGTTTTCGTAGCTCCCGACTTTAGCTAACGGCGACCACGTTTCCCTGGAAATACTCCCAAGTAAACTAACCTTGAGCGCGCGTAGCTATACTAGTTTCAAAATAATAGCTCTGAGTTACTACTTCTACATTTACGTTTTCGGTCTCTCTGCCTACAGCTTGCGAAATAATCCGACAGACCTGGGCACTTGTGAGCTATTTAATCGCGCAACTTCTCTTGCACGATGACCTTCCCTCCCTCTTTCGCACAATAAATAGTTGAAGGCAAAAGCTCGCAGAGATCACTGATGACCACATTTCAAACACGTTCTCACTGACACGAAATAGGAACTATTTTCTGTTGAAGACGAGAACTTCTGTTCGTGATTTTCTCCAAAAAATCTAAAGAAATAACCGAAGCACGTGAAGATCCATCACAGAAGATACCTCGAACTCCTTGAGAAGTTAGAACGTAAACTATCGAGAAAGTTGCATAACAATCTCCAGAGATTGGCATTGCTTCATAAAACCTAGTGGTCGATTTCGTAACTAATACCCCCCCTCTACCAGCATTTCTTCATCCATCATTGCGTGAGAAATATGCGGTAAGTCACAACACCCTGCCCGTTGTTCGTGGTTCTACGACTGCGTGACGATCGACTGGATCGTCATGTCTTCGCTTCTCCGGCGTGAATGAATTCAACGTAACCGCTACTTGCGTACGATGGAAACAAACGCCTTCACTTTCTCGATGAATGCGTCCTTCCTTGCGCAGTGGTCAAATCCAATATAATGTCCTCTCGGTCAATGCATCTCTCATCCGGTCGCAGAACCTATCGGAATGAGAACGAGCGAATCGAAAAATGCAAATGAAATCAGTTTAAGCAACATGAAAAATAAAAATCTGTACAGAAACACGATCTTCATTAGTTTATTTAAATGTATACGTCAAGGTTCTGTACCAGGGCAATTCAACTCCCATATAAAGTGGTGGAAACAGAGAGGCGCACTCCCCTGCAGCAACTTCTTATAGAAATTAAAATACGAACTGCTGCCAACGATACTTCAACGGGCGTGGCTGCTGCTTGGGTTAGCAAGACGCAAGCAGGAGCGTAATGATTCAAAAGATAGCCTTGATGTTCGCGCTTTCTTCAGAGGTTTCTTATACGTATATATTATGAATAATCAAACATTTAGAAGACACTTTTAGTATTTCTCACAGATTAGCTAATTTGTATGTGCGAAAGTTCATTAGCCTAACCTGCAGCTGCACCCGGCGACACTAGCGCCTCCTTTAGTAGCGCCTTCCAGCTTTGTCCCCTGTTTTCACGAGTTCAAAGGCCCACTTCTGTACGTCGTGTAATCGATAACTAATTCAATTGTACACTCCCTTTGTCTAGTTGAAAAGCAAATTCCCATCTTCTCTTTATAGAAATGTATATTATTATAAGAACCGGTAAATTTAGGAAATTCCATTTACCTTATTTCGAGCGTCTTGTAATTCCTTCTTTAACAACCACTTTCCGCTTCTTGTTAATCGTTTCGGATCTTTTTCTCCAGACGTCTAGTGACAAAATAGTCGATTTTTTCTTGTTCAAGCGAGATTCGCTTGAAAGGGCTCGATTTTCTATGATTGGCTGTCTCCGCTGATGTGTGAAATTTGCGTCGACTGCTGTTCGTGCAATGCCCTCTATCCGTCTTGTACTTAATTAAAGCGGTGGGAAGTGGCGGAAATTCAAAAATTTCAGCAACGGGATGAAATCGCTTTAGCGAGCATTAGCGTTACATCACCTTAAAAAAGAGAAAAACACTCGAGGGTCTGTCGTTATACCCCCTCCGAAGGAGGAACCATCGACCGTGATGGTCAAGGTTCTTGGTGGAGGATCATAAAGGGCCACTTAGATCACGTGTTTCACGGCGGCACTCACGTTGTTAGCTTCAAAGTGTAGGCAGTGAGTAGGTGGCTTGCCGCCGACCTTTGGGCGGGACTGGGCGTGGAGTTCATTAGCAGGCATCCTCTGTGCAGCAAGGCGGCGCATCTAAAAACCTGCGTATAAAAGTCCAGAGGGGGAACATGCACCTTCTTCTCAGGATTGCGTAGGTTCCGTCGGTACTCACGTCGATAGCTTCAAGATGGAGGCAGTGAGGAGACAGGATGAGGAACCGAACACAATGGGCTTCGGCACTGGGGAGGAGGGCAGTTGGGCACTTGGATTCGTCGTGGCAGTGGCCCGACACTCTGTGCATAGAGGGAACTTGTCCCGGCGCATTGATTCGACTTCATTTGTGGCCTAGAAAGCTAGTATCTCTGAGCTGCCAGAGCGGCCCGACCCAGGCATTGTATGGGAAGGTTACCGAGAGAACAAACTGCGTTACAGATACCAGTCTGTGGTCTGCGGTATGTATAAAGTCTAAAAGGGACATGTGTTTACCCTGTGGAGAAATCCCCCTGCTAAAGCAAGCAATTGTATCTTGCAGGGTTTCTACTGTCGTTAATAATATTCATTGCTTTGTAATTATTAAGGGGTTTTCCTACTCCATTTTGCAATGTATCTTTTTTACCTATTGTTTAGTAACATTTTTATCAGTATGCGTTTTAACAATTCGGTATCCGTTGTTACAGTTTTAAAGTAGGGGTATTGGGACGGGTGGCACCAGTTAATATTTCCTAATTTTTGGGGGCAAATCCGGATTTAGAAGTTTGATTGTATGAATAGAAACAACACTTATAATGCCACCCTGATGTATTTTTATTTTTTATTGTCTGACTGTGGAACTTTTTAATTCGTTAAAAGGCATCAAGTCAAGACATATCAACTAAACTTGTGTGTGGATGATTTTCAAGTGCAAAATCGTTTATCACCGTTTAACAGAGTTTTTCAAGAGGCATCAGTATTTTACTGCTATTTAATAAAAAATGTCTTTTTTTGGAACTTTTCACGCTAAATAGAACCTAAACTTGCAATAGGTAAGCAAGGCGAAGTTGAAGGTTTATGCTAAAAAGAAAGAATAATAAATCTTATAAAAAGTGAATTATAAATCTTTAGAAAATTAAACATCATTAAACATCAACCAAACGTTTGAGCGCTTTCATGTCCCCTAAAGAACAAGTCGACCTTATCGTTTGAGAAGCACAGTAGGAGAAGGATTTCCCATAGACGGGTTTTCCGCCGTGCCACCGCCATATTGCGGCTAAAATACGAAATGTGTAGTAGACCTTATATGTGTCGCCCGCTCTTGACTTTTCTCTGCACGTGAGGTCACAGCTTTGCCGTGCAGTGGGCCAAAACACTAGATCATAGCTCAGCACCTAACTAAAAATACCACGATAAAGTTAGTACTTTTTGAACGTACATGTTTCTAATTTTTAAAAAGATAAAAAAATGACACGATTTTTTCTTTGTAAATGTGGTAGGAAGTAGGACAACAGTAGTGACTACTGCGTCTGTAGTGTCCACTTGAAGGAAAAAATTAAAAAAATAAGAAAAGCAGGCTTCCCACTTGCAGAACATGGTCATGTCTTCAGGTAATGAGGATTATGCATAAAAAGAAAAAAATATAATTTAATTTCTCCAACATATCCGCCATGTAGAACGAAGATTTAGAGAAAGCGCTGTGAACATTTAACTTATAATATAAACTATGATGCATGATGTAGCTAGACATCATAGTTTTTTCAAAGCAGCCGATAAAAGAATACAGTCTTCTGCGAATGTTCCGAATCTGGATCTGTATAAAACATACTTTTTCGCAAATATGGTGATTAAATTTCCTTGAGTGAATAAATAAAAGTGGTATTTTGGAAGAATTCGTGATCATGATTAAAGATGTGCAATTTCGAAATCGGAAGTTATTTATTGATTTTTTAAATCCTTGAAAATGAAAAATTATTGAAATAATTTAACATTTATTTCGTTTTAAAATCTTTTCAGTTTTGTTAGTCTCGTTTACAGATACCAGTCTGTGGTCTGCGGTATGTATAAAGTATAAAAGGGACATGTGTTTACCCTGTGGAGAAATCCCCCTGCTAAAGCAAGCAATTGTATCTTGCAAGGTTTCTACTGTCGTCACACACTATGATGCTTTACCAGGCATTTTTGTATGGATTATAAATATAATCAAGCAAAATTGTATTAGATTCTTCTTGTTTTTGCTTATTTAAACTCCTCAAAATACGAAGTCATTGGCCTGCAAGTGTAATGCATATTTTATCGCGGGGGTGGCGGTGATCTCATGCTGGAGGGCGAGATCCGGCGCCGACCTACCGTCGTCTCCCCAATCAGATTTCTCCCACCAGCGAGGTACAGACACACACCGGACAAGCTCTAACCGCCCGGCTGTTTTCCCGACATGAGTAGTTGTGTAGTGTATACACTAAGTGTAAGTAAGGGGTGAAGATATGACAAGAGAAAGATCACACATGGTCTGGCGCCTGTTGGTGCTCCGGTATTCGCTTGGTGCTGATCGGAGAAACCACAGAAAAAACCGATCAGAGCAGCCGGCCACTAGAACTCTCCCCAGACAACGTCTGAATTCGATCTAGCTAGCTAGATAGTGTCGAAAATCCTGCCACCGGATTTTCGTACCTAGCGGTCAGAGACACTGCAGTGACGCCCTGATTGATGCCCTGAGCCTCCTAAGCTGGTAATTGCCTATTTAGTTTTACATAAAATGAAATAATTGTAAACGTTGTCATTGCCAACAATAGTATTTAATATAAGAGCAGCTTTCGATGGCTTAGCCATCATCATCAGTTGTCTGCTGGATGGAAGCCGCAAAACGACTAGTCGTTAAAACAGGTAGTCGTTTTGCGGCTTCCATCCAGCAGACAACTGATGATGATGGCTAAGCCATCGAAAGCTGCTCTTATATTAAATACTATTGTTGGCAATGACAACGTTTACAATTATTTCATAAAAAATGCCAACGATAACGCACCCCAACACCTATAGTTTTACATAACTCAGTCAGTACTGTATCTTAAAAGGGTTGATAAGACTGCGAAAATGTTTAGTTGGGGCACTACTGGTACTTTTAGCGTTTATGTCAGAAAACAACTGAAAATTATATTTATTTTGATGACATGGTTGGCAGACAGACAGATGATGGGGTTGCCACTTCGCCAATTAACCCCAAATGAAACGGGATTTTTTATTAATGATGGATGGAGAGATGACAAGGTAATTTAAAACTAAGAAACTGAATACGAAAATCAGTATCTTGAATGAAGATTTCAGCTAAAAAGGAAAAGTAAAACCTTTCCTTTTCAATTTTATAGAAGAAAGTAAAGAAATGACGAAACTAGTTTAGTCCAAACTCTAAAATACTCGTACATTTGAGATCACAGTTCCTCAACCCTTGCGCTCATCACACTGACAATTCGTTGGGATTTTCGTTACGTGGTGACTGACACGAGACACAAAGCTGGGGCTCATGGAATCTACGCAGTCGAAGTAGGAAGCTGAGTGACAACCTGCTCTTTGGGCCAATCATCCCTGCTATACTCATCATAATAAAAGAATACAAATTGAATATTACCGTTTGGAACTCTTTTGAGCGTAGAGATGTAATAGCGCTACCACTAATTTAAATCCAGCACTTTTCACAGAATATGAGATGTAATAAATTTAAACTGACTATAGGCCTGTTTACTTAATGCTAAATTGAAGATAGGTCACTTCACTGAACTACAGATTTTAATCGTTTTCACGTTACGTTCGAATAAACATAACTCTTTTTTATTCATTTATTCTTGTTGTAACTTTGTTCTTTATTCGGTGAGTTGTTAAAATTTGAAATAAACCTGTCTAAATCATTTAATTGTTTGTTAATTACCCGAATTTCTACAAAATTCAGAAATTAACATTTTAAACATACTTTCTATTAAAAACAAGAATCTTAAAAAATTTCATTCACAAAATTATAGAAACGGCAAACACTTTTGATAAGATGTGTTATTACTTTTATGTAAAATATTTAAAATTGCTATTTCCCTAATGTTGTCGATGCACGTCTACTGTAAAAGGCAATGATAATTTGTTTACATAGTTTCCTACTGCTCCCAAACACGCAGTAATCAACGATCTTTACACTTCATCTGAAAAATCGCTCTTTGTAGTGTTACGATGGTGTCAAAAAAAAGAAGTGAGGAACAATGTGGAACTTCTCGAGTTTATTACAAAAATATTCTTAGAAATCATCTTCTATTGCAGAAAAATCAGAGTTAGATATGTTAGGTTTTGCGTATCAATTACATTTTATGTAGTTTTTATAACGATTCAGGGTACGTTGTCCGAAACTACTATTCTGGATGTTGGCTTTCTTGTGGTGCCTTGTGGAATTGCCAGTTCGATCCTGAAGCAATCAGCTTGTAGCACGTATGATCCACACATAATTTCGCTTGGCCAAAGTAATCCCTCACATCCAAACTAAACCTTATTCAAAGCAGTAAAAAAAGTTTTTTCTCGCTGACCACCGGTCGAACGATGAGATAATAGGATCCGCACACGTTGTGTTTGGTCGGGTCACGATGATGGCATCGGTGGGCAAGAGCAAACAAGAAGCGGTCACGGAGCCAAAGAGCGGATGCGCCCTCACGCGAGAGGGAGGTTCCACTCGCCACACGACCGACCGAGTTCCGCGCTTCCAGACCTTTCGCCTCTCAACCAACCGGAAGCCCCTTCGCACATCTCCAGAAGATCCAAATCTTGCAAATTTCGAACAAGTTACCCCTATATCTCTCTCGGCAACATGGTCTTACGCGGGTTATTTCAATTGTGCAAGAATTACTGCCTCAACTGCAACATTCATGGCATGCGATACTTGGCTGAGCCAGGCCGCCATTGGTCGGAACGGTAAGTTGAGAAATAAAAATATTGTTGAAAATCATTTCTTGGGTGAAATCTTAATAAAAAGGAATAGCTCTCAATCCAAGTAATTTATATTATTAGCAAAAATTTTTATTTAAAAAGCTCGTTGGGAAATAAATTTTAATTTTCAATTTTCTAATTATGGTAAGGTCACAATCATCGAACGCAACAACATTACTAACAGTAAAAGTGTTCATATACGATACTATTTTAAAAATTTAAACATATTGTTCTCTCATCCACACTTCTCATAATAAATCACCAGTTTTGATCTTATTGTTACACTAATTCCTCTCGCCATAAGAAATTGTATGCTGTCGATAATAATGTCACCTTCCGTTAGAAATGCATTTCACTAATGACTTATTCTACTTTTTATTCCTTCTTTGATGGATCGCTGATATTTGCTACTACTAACTGATGTTTCCGTCGTTGACGAAAGACGATTTGTTTCCTACAAAATGGCTCTTTACAAGTTACACTGCCTAAACAACTGCCAAACCATCTAGTAAATAAATGTTAATAATTGTTCTCATAAAATGTTATTTGCAATATGAAAAACATCGAAAAGAAAATAACATTAAGGCAACAATATTTTCATTCTGACAAAATGTGTTTATAGGATTCCACATACACTTTCCGAATACGATCGTACCGGTGCTTTTGTTTTTCTTTTTGGGGCTTTCTCCAGCTTCAGGAGATGTCGATTTCGGCTATTCGCGCCGATTACCCACTATATCCCCTCATAGGGATACATATTAACCTTTACACTTACACACTGCCACACTTGAGGTCTCCTTAGACTGTGGTTAGCCGACTAACAAGACCTTCCGCGACAACACACATACATGACAGACAAGTGACACACGACCATGCCCACGGCGGACTCGAACCTGCGACCCTTCAGAAAAGGCGCTGAGACAGCACACGCTCTAGCCACATCGACCAGACACCTAGGTATCGTACCGCTGCATATCAACTGGAAAAATTAACTTGTAAACCTTCCTAATGTGAACAATTACGTAGTACATGTCAAAACACTCATTTCGTTGGGAATGAAAGAAAAGCTTCTTGATTCACATTTTGTGTGTAACTTTGCTTTTATCTCTACATAGTATTTGAGTAACTGTGGGTGTGCGTATGTGCCGTCACTCACGATTAGACCCCTTTCCATGCACCAATCGACACATAAGAATGAGGTGTCATTTGACGCGTCTCACTCTCCTGGCGGGATACAGATAATGAGGCATGATTTTACTGTTTGTCTATTGGGTCGGTAATTTCTTTGCATTCTCACGTCAAATAATGAATAAGGAAGTTGTATTCATAAGACTTGTCTTCAAGATACGAATATATGGACCGCATGGCCTCATCAATATTAGTGACTGGGCAAAATCCCTTCCCCCCAACCACTTCTTGTCGGTCTGTACAGTTTCTATTGGTATGAAAGTGGTACCACGTTTCCTCAGCAACCAAATTTTCGTTGGCAAAGCGTGTTATTTGCTGACCCCATTCATACTGGCTATTTTCATCTGCTTTGATTATTGATGTCTCCAAGTAAACCTTCATAACCTTGTGAACAAAATTTGCTTGTGGAAGTCTTCCTTGAGATTGTGAATGAAAATAAAACTGAAATAATGATAATACTACTAATGTATGAATGTATGTATCTGACATTTTGGGTCAATAGTCCTACTTTGGTGGTTGCTAACGTTGTTCCCTATGCAAGAGTCTATAATAACACTAAATAATAATAATAATAATAATAATAATAATAATAATAATAATAATAATAACAATAAGACGTCCGCGAACGTCATTTTATTCTGTTGTAATTGTTTTGATGTACCTAAATCGTGTTAGTAAGTAGAACGTATTAACCAACTGCAACTATTACTAGAACTTTCAAACGTGAGTTTCATCACACTAAATGTTATAAATATGAATATTTAATTACGTTTTATTCATGACTAGCGGAACCCGGCAGACGTTGTCCTGCTCTTCATTTCACCGTCCTGCCGTCTGACCGTCCTGCCGTCTGACCGTCCTGCCGTCTGACCGTCCTGCCGTCTGACCGTCCTGCCGTCTGACCGTCCTGTCGTCTGACCGTCCTGCCGTCTGACCGTCCTGCCGTCTGACCGTCCTGCCGTCTGACCGTCCTGCCGTCTGACCGTCCTGCCGTCTGACCGTCCTGCCGTCTGACCGTCCTGCCGTCTGACCGTCCTGCCGTCTGACCGTCCTGCCGTCTGACCGTCCTGCCGTCTGACCGTCCTGCCGTCTGACCGTCCTGCCGTCTGACAGTCTTTCTGTTTGACAGTCTTTCTGTCTGACAGTCTTTCTGTCTGACAGTCTTTCTGTCTGACAGTCTTTCTGTCTGACAGTCTTTCTGTCTGACAGTCTTTCTGTCTGATTGTCTTTCTGTGTGATTGTCTTTCTGTCTTACTGTTTCTACGTCAGTATGTTTCTGCCTTAGTCACGGTCCCTCTCTCTCTCAGTCACAGTCCCCCCTCTCTCTCTCAGTCACAGTCCCCCCTCTCTCTCTCAGTCACATTCCCCCCTCTCTCTCTCAGTCACAGTCCCCCCTCTCTCTCAGTCACAGTCCCCCCTCTCTCTCTCAGTCACAGTCCCCCCTCTCTCTCTCAGTCACAGTCCCCCCTCTCTCTCAGTCACAGTCCCCCCCTCTCTCTCTCAGTCACAGTCCCCCCTCTCTCTCAGTCACAGTCCCCCCTCTCTCTCAGTCACAGTCCCCCCTCTCTCTCAGTCACAGTCCCCCCTCTCTCTCTCAGTCACAGTCCCCCTCTCTCTCTCAGTCACAGTCCCCCCTCTCTCTCTCAGTCACAGTCCCCCCTCTCTCTCTCAGTCACAGTCCCCCCTCTCTCTCTCAGTCACAGTCCCCCCTCTCTCTCTCAGTCACAGTCCCCCCTCTCTCTCTCAGTCACCGTCCCCCCTCTCTCTCTCAGTCACAGTCCCCCCTCTCTCTCTCAGTCACAGTCCCCCCTCTCTCTCTCAGTCACAGTCCCCCCTCTCTCTCTCAGTCACAGTCCCCCTTCTCTCTCTCAGTCACAGTCCCCCTTCTCTCTCTCAGTCACAGTCCCCCTTCTCTCTCTCAGTCACAGTCCCCCCTCTCTCTCTCAGTCACAGTCCCCCCTCTCTCTCTCAGTCACAGTCCCCCCTCTCTCTCTCAGTCACAGTCCCCCCTCTCTCTCAGTCACAGTCCCCCCTCTCTCTCTCAGTCACAGTCCCCCCTCTCTCTCTCAGTCACAGTCCCCCCTCTCTCTCTCAGTCACAGTCCCCCCTCTCTCTCTCAGTCACAGTCCCCCCTCTCTCTCTCAGTCACAGTCCCCCCTCTCTCTCTCAGTCACAGTCCCCCCTCTCTCTCTCAGTCACAGTCCCCCCTCTCTCTCAGTCACAGTCCCCCCTCTCTCTCTCAGTCACAGTCACCCCTCTCTCTCTCAGTCACAGTCCCCCCTCTCTCTCTCAGTCACAGTCCCCCTCTCTCTCTCAGTCACAGTCCCCCTCTCTCTCTCTCAGTCACTGTCCCCCTCTCTCTCAGTCACAGTCCCCCTCTCTCTCAGTCACAGTACCCCTCTCTCTCAGTCACAGTACCCCTCTCTCTCAGTCACAGTACCCCTCTCTCTCAGTCACAGAACCCCTCTCTCTCTGTCACAGGACCCCTCTCTCTCAGTCACAGGACCCCTCTCTCTCTCAGTCACAGGACCCCTCTCTCTCAGTCACAGGACCCCTCTCTCTCTCAGTCACAGGACCCCTCTCTCTCTCAGTCACAGGACCCCTCTCTCTCTCAGTCACAGTCCCCCTCTCTCTCAGTCACAGTCCCCCCTCTCTCTCTCAGTCACAGTCCCCCTCTCTCTCTCAGTCACAGTCCCCCTCTCTCTCTCACTCACAGTCCCCCTCTCTCTCTCAGTAACAGTCCCCCCTCTCTCTCTCAGTCACAGTCCCCCCTCTCTCTCTCAGTCACATTCCCCCCTCTCTCTCTCAGTCACAGTCCCCCCTCTCTCTCAGTCACAGTCCCCCCTCTCTCTCTCAGTCACAGTCCCCCCTCTCTCTCTCAGTCACAGTCCCCCCCCTCTCTCAGTCACAGTCCCCCCTCTCTCTCTCAGTCACAGTCCCCCCTCTCTCTCAGTCACAGTCCCCCCTCTCTCTCAGTCACAGTCCCCCCTCTCTCTCAGTCACAGTCCCCCCTCTCTCTCAGTCACAGTCCCCCCTCTCTCTCAGTCACAGTCCCCCCTCTCTCTCTCAGTCACAGTCCCCCTCTCTCTCTCAGTCACAGTCCCCCCTCTCTCTCTCAGTCACAGTCCCCCCTCTCTCTCTCAGTCACAGTCCCCCCTCTCTCTCTCAGTCACCGTCCCCCCTCTCTCTCTCAGTCACAGTCCCCCCTCTCTCTCTCAGTCACAGTCCCCCCTCTCTCTCTCAGTCACAGTCCCCCCTCTCTCTCTCAGTCACAGTCCCCCTTCTCTCTCTCAGTCACAGTCCCCCTTCTCTCTCTCAGTCACAGTCCCCCTTCTCTCTCTCAGTCACAGTCCCCCCTCTCTCTCTCAGTCACAGTCCCCCCTCTCTCTCTCAGTCACAGTCCCCCCTCTCTCTCTCAGTCACAGTCCCCCCTCTCTCTCAGTCACAGTCCCCCCTCTCTCTCTCAGTCACAGTCCCCCCTCTCTCTCTCAGTCACAGTCCCCCCTCTCTCTCTCAGTCACAGTCCCCCCTCTCTCTCTCAGTCACAGTCCCCCCTCTCTCTCTCAGTCACAGTCCCCCCTCTCTCTCTCAGTCACAGTCCCCCCTCTCTCTCAGTCACAGTCCCCCCTCTCTCTCTCAGTCAAAGTCACCCCTCTCTCTCTCAGTCACAGTCCCCCCTCTCTCTCTCAGTCACAGTCCCCCTCTCTCTCTCAGTCACAGTCCCCCTCTCTCTCTCTCAGTCACTGTCCCCCTCTCTCTCAGTCACAGTCCCCCTCTCTCTCAGTCACAGTACCCCTCTCTCTCAGTCACAGTACCCCTCTCTCTCAGTCACAGTACCCCTCTCTCTCAGTCACAGAACCCCTCTCTCTCAGTCACAGTACCCCTCTCTCTCAGTCACAGGACCCCTCTCTCTCTGTCACAGGACCCCTCTCTCTCAGTCACAGGACCCCTCTCTCTCTCAGTCACAGGACCCCTCTCTCTCTTAGTCACAGGACCCCTCTCTCTCTCAGTCACAGTCCCCCTCTCTCTCAGTCACAGTCCCCCCTCTCTCTCTCAGTCACAGTCCCCCTCTCTCTCTCAGTCACAGTCCCCCTCTCTCTCACTCACAGTCCCCCTCTCTCTCTCAGTCACAGTCCCCCCTCTCTCTCTCAGTCACAGTCCCCCCTCTCTCTCTCAGTCACAGTCCCCCCTCTCTCTCAGTCACAGTACCCCTCTCTCTCAGTCATAGGAC
Organism: Gryllus longicercus; assembly: GCA_038098605.1. Taxonomy (NCBI): domain Eukaryota; kingdom Metazoa; phylum Arthropoda; class Insecta; order Orthoptera; family Gryllidae; genus Gryllus; species Gryllus longicercus. Next base: position 2,513,594 of record JAZDUA010000139.1, read on the forward strand.
CCCTCTCTCTCTCAGTCACAGGACCCCTCTCTCTCTCAGTCACAGGACCCCTCTCTCTCTCAGTCACAGGACCCCTATCTCTGTCACAGTCCCCCTCTCTCTCTCAGTCACAGTCCCCCTCTCTCAGTCACAGTCCCCCTCTCTCAGTCACAGTCCCCCTCTCTCAGTCACAGTCCCCCTCTCTCAGTCACTGTCCCCCTCTCTCTCTCTGATGAAGTCTGCTGATGCCTTAACTTCGAATCGAATTCTTTTAAAACTGGATTTCTTTCACCACTTGTTTTGCGATCCATTTTTGCGATCCATCCGCACGTATTTCGCCCTTTTCCTTGCGATCCATTTTGATCTCTTAACATTACCACACTGTACGATTGACTAAATTACTTATCTACTTTTCTATACCGCTGCACTTCCCCCACCTTTACCCATATCTATCAGCAAAAATCGACTGACCAGAATATCCAGCAAGGGGAAATTTATGAAAGGGTTTCTCGTAAACATTCCAGAGTTTTTTAATAGTTCTTTCCGCTTATAGCTTTATATAAACAATACGCACTTGCTTTCCTCCCAACAGGTCACGCATCGCGCATCCCCGCGTTGTCTTTACGTCGCGTCTGCCGTTAAGTCTCACGTAGCCATCTTACGTGGCGCGCGGCTCGACTTCAAAACAAATGGCATACACATATACAGCATATTAGCGGGAATTCGAAATGCAACCAGATACCAAAATTATCACCTTGTTATAAGTTGTTGAAATAAAAATTATTACATATTTTTTATTCCAATTACACTTTCCTTGTTTGTTTGTTATTGTTGTTTCTGTTGTTTTTTTGTCACCGTTGAAAATTGTCACTTAATGCCACTTTCAAAATGTTTCTCAACACTTATCGCTCTCCATGCTACATGGCGGTGAGCGTGTAGTCTGGCTTTTCAAACAGTGTGCCCGTGTTTTGGACACGTGGTTCGTGGCGCAAACTTAGCGCTGCGCAAAACGAGGAAAAATTATTGTGCCGGACTAGCTCACCCATCTGTTTCCACCGTGAGCACTTAGTGTTGATCAAAAACGGTCAAATGAACGGATGGTACAGACGTTTAAAAAAACACTTTTCCAGTATGACAATGCTCCAAACGCATTTTCGTCAAAATCACGAGATAAATATTTTGAAGCAATACCTCTTATATTGCACTCCAATGTGAAAACGAAAATGTTTCACATTTCATTCGTTTCTTTTGAATAATATATTTTTTATATATAAATATTTAATTTATTGCAGGTTGTTTTGGTCAATATGCTGCATTTTCTCTTGGTGGGCATCCGTATACCTGATTTTGCAGTCTTGGCACGACTTCACAGGTGACAGTGCTGTGAGCTTCAATACGGAGACAGAAAGCATTCGTTGGAACACTCCCTTCATTGCAGTTAGTGTTTGCGAGTTCTCGAACAGTAAAGCCGACACAAACGAATATTTCCGAAATTGGATTACAAGCACCTTGGGGTAAGTATTCAAAAATCAAATCAAAATAGTTGAGCAGCAAACGATGCATGAATTTAAGCGTTATCTAATAAAATACTTCACTTTGATCATACGACATGTGCTTACACGAGCACACCGACATACAATTAAAATTCAAATGTATGTTTTTAATTTACATAAATATACAATTAAGAATTAAACCTAAACAAGCGAGTTTCTAATTTTGGTGCTACGGAGTGGCTAATTAAGAATAATATTAAACTGATTTCTAAGGGAAAAATTAAATACTCGTATATGGTCAATTTACTAATTATCCATGTAACAATTCAATATTGTTGATCAGTGGGTCACCCAAGGGGGGGTACTTGAGCGTATATGGTCAATTTACTAATTATCCATGTAACAATTCAATATTGTTGATCAGTGTGTCTCCCAGGGGGCGGTACTTGAGCGTATATGGTCAATTTACTAATTATCCATGTAACAATTCAATATTGTTGATCAGTGGGGCACCCAGGGGGTGGTACTTGAGCGTATGTGGTCAATTTACTAATTATCCATGTAACAATTCAATATTGTTGATCAGTGGCTCACCCAGGGGGCGGTACTTGAGCGTATATGATCAATTTACTAATTATCCATGTAACAATTCAATATTGTTGATCAGTGGGGCACCCAGGGGGCGGTACTTGAGCGTATATGGTCAATTTACTAATTATCCATGTAACAATTCAATATTGTTGATCAGTGGGCCCCCAGGGGGCGTTACTTGAGTAGTGAAACATATTCAAAAGTATATTTTTGTTGATTTTCTGTGCTAACGAAAGTCATTCCACATGTCAAATGTTAAAGTTGTAAATATTAACTTTAGTCACCAAATAAAAATATATTTTATATTCATTATAAATGAAAACTTCTTTATAAGAAAACATCAAGTCGGCTGGTCACTATAAATTCAGCCTTCCCCACCGGGAAAAATCCTGAGTGCACTTCTTGTGTTGATAATAGTTGTATGTTATACTTTTGAAATTAAATTGTATTTACAGTTTAGTTCTCACTCAGTGTCAAGAACATTCACAATTTACCACGATCTTCCTGGATGTTTGAATGTTATGATGACACAGAATGTCACGAAACTCCTCTTGTAGCGCAAGAAATAAGTTTGAATCGGAAGAAGAAAAATTATTTGTAGATGTAAAATGCGAGTGAGGGGTCCAGCTTCCTCTACTTTCTTTCATCTGCAATGTGCCAATACAAAGTTATGTAGTGTTGGAAGAAAAAAGAGCCGTATTTTTACAGAAAAACTTGTTTTGTGGCCACTGATACCCCCCAAAATATTTTTTTTCTTACTCTTACATGTACCTTAAATATTTAAGTTACAGATTTCTTATACAATGCCATCTATTCCTGTATATTAGCTGTTTAAACCATTTCAGGTAAAAGTCACAAAATTAGTAGTTTTGGAATGATATGAGTTAAATGATTTTGTAGGAACGTTCGACAAAACCTTTTTAAATTATATTATTGTATCTATGTTTTTCCTGCGGCTGTAACATACTGGCTGCAGCTTTTGCTTCTCAGTCAAAAGTGCGGGATTCGATTCCCAATGTTACAAGGTAACTTTTCTCCTTGAATTCGAAAATTGAAAATGTTTGGAAGTGATCCTGTAAACTTTCGAAAATTGTACAATTTAATCCGACAGTTGAGTAAAATGATTATGTATCGCACTTCGACTACCTGGTAGTAGGACTAACCGAGATATGATTGTGAGTAGCAATCCACAATGCAAATTTCATAACATACTACAAACCGATTATGCCAATATCGCAAATATGTACTAAATAATGACTTGTGCAAGGACTGAAATTATTCGGTCATATATGGTGCCAGAAGGGGTAAAACATGGCGGCTGGTACCTAACTTGCGATTCAAACAATATTTTCTCCAGTTATATATTTTTTGTTCAGTGTACAGATGTAAAATTTATGTAATTCATAATTAATGTTGTTAGATATAGTCACACCACAATTTCATTCAATTGACTACGAATCATATAGGAATGGTCCGTGCGTATACGGCGAGCCCAGCTATTTCCATCGCGTTGGTACATGAGAGCCAACATGCCAAAGCGGAGAGGGGTAAGGGTTTGCGGGGCTCAAAGATATTGGTCAACCAATCAGACAGGAGATAGCGCGCCGCGTCCGTTCCTTCGGCCTTGACGCGGGCACAGTACTCAAATCTCGCCACAGAGAGCAACGTCGACAGCACTCTAAATACTTCACTATATCTAGTTACATTCGTTTTACATGCAAGGTGGTAAAACTAGTGCACATGGCTGGTGTGGCAGATCGTTATTTTACTAATCTCAAAAGAATTAAAACGTTCTTGCGTAATACTAAAACAATGGCAGGAAAGAGATTATGAGATCTTGCAATACGCCGACCGTGACTCCCTAATCTAAACGGATACGTCCATGAAACAGTAGTTGCTAGGTTTACTTTGCGATAGGAAATACTTGCCGATTTCATTTTGAAGTAGGTGAATACACATGTTTTATATTTAGAACTTTAATTAATGGCAACTGGTGTTGCGGGAATGTGAATTTCAGTGAAGAATCAGCAAGCAAAATGTGTACGTACAGTGAGTGTCTGATTCGTATAAATTTAAAGTAAAAAATTATAAGTTTACTCAGCCACCATCAGTATTTGATTACCCTCAAATTATTGTCAATTTTGTGTATGCTATTAAGAATTAAAGGAACAAGTAGCCAGTGTCCAATAATATATTTAAAAATTGAGAATCTCCACACTCTGTTTCAGGCTACGACACAGTTTTTTCCATCCGTAAAAGTTTATTCTAAGAAAAAAACCTGAAATCACTTATTAACTCGCTGCATTCAATATATTCTACTTAGTTGACCTAAAATCTTTATTCTATGTCAATATGGTTAAAAAGAAAAAAACAGGCATTATGATAAAAATACATTACGAATGACTCGTTAAGATCGATATTGCATTTGAATGATATTGTACGTGTATATTAATCATATTCCGCAAAACTTTAGCAATATTGATCAACAAATGATGTACCCATAAAATCGGTCTTTTCATTACCAACCACCTTGGTTATGCAGAAAACATTTATAACGTTGTGTGGATCAAGTACCCCATCTTTCAAATCTTTCGTCACTTTTTCGACGATGTAGTATATATTGTAAACGAGGGCGCCAGGCTCAGTTCCTGCAACGAATTGGATGGAAGTGTTGGGAGGTCATGAATTAGTCCACTGAATCATTTGTAATAAACTTGGGTTTATTCCTGGCACCATGAGCTGCCAGGGGAGTTACAGGTCGCTAGAGAGCGACACAGATTACTTGTTAAATCTAATTTACGAGCTCATAACCTTAAACGTTAATAAACAAATTTTCTTAAAGCTAACATTAATGACTTAATTCTAACAATCCATGCATAATTCTATCTACAATACACAAGGCCTGAGCGCGGCCACTTTTAGACTCTTGCCAAAATGTCCTGCGAGGGAGCCCCGCGTCATAACTATCACCACTGGCTGGCGGTGGCTCCGCAGACCGGCCGGATGGCGGTCCTCATAGACGAAGACGGCGGGCGGTCTCAGGTCACCGACCTCCCACGGGGTGTTCCTCCTCTGCTGGCAGCGTGGCGTGGCGACGGAGTCGCCAGATCGTGCGGACTCAGTCAGTTGAGGGCACACGGGTGCTGGCCGTAGTTCAGTGCGGGCATGAATGGGCCCGATATGGCATTAGGCGGCGGATGCAGATCGGCTTACGCGGAAATTACTCGGGATCTTGCCATCTCCCGCCCAAGTTTCCTCCGCGACAAATCTACTGTGAAGGATGTTCTCCTTCGCATGTGTTTTCCCGAGAATCTCCTTCCTCTGAGAATGCCTTTCTAAGAATCACTTTCTAAGAAAAATGCCTTTCTAAGAATGTCTTTCTACGAACGTCTCTCTAATGATAATCTAAGAATAATGATCTTACTCTGCCCATCTCGCGTTCAAGTAACCTCTGTTTCCCCCTCCCAAAACGTTTCCAAATCTGTAGATCTGCCCCTTCCCTCATGATGAAACTTCCCATTGGCCGAGAGTAATTGCGTTCTAATATTGAAGTTCTCCAATCGAGTTGCATCTTTTACGGAATTTTCCAGGGAGATCTCTCTTTCTACCTCGCCCCCCCTCTCTCTCTCCCTTTGTGAGTGATTCCAGAAGCTTCTCTCGCAGCTGTCCGAACACTTGTTCGAGCGGTGGCGTTTTTTCTGGGCCATAAATTGTCAGCGGAGGCTGATCGGCAGCCTGCGACTGTTAGGGCCCCTTCACACGTGAAGCGGGTGGCGCGCCACGCAGCAGCGGGCCGCGTAGCAGAGCATTGGTTTGAATGGAGGCCTTCCCACGTGCAGCGGGTGGCGGCTGCTGCGGCAGCAGACGCCGAACTCCGGCCACCAGAAGCGCACGAGGGGCCGCGCGCCACCGCTAGCAGAACACAGCTTTAAATGGGCGCGTTCACACTGCGCTGCGGCCGCAACGCAGGGGTGCTGTTTATGGGCCTGGGAAGGGGCCCTATACCTGCTTCGTCCTTTGTTCGTCGTCACCCACGCGCCAAACTCACCCTCCCTCTTCCACGCCGATCGCGCCTCCAGTCGTGTAAATTGCCTCATCGTTGGTGGTCAACTTTTGTCAGTGCACATCTTCAGCACAATGGAAATCAACACTGAAGATTTTATATCGTTGATTGAGAAACATCCATCGATTTGGAATACCGAATGTGCCGAATATTCCAACAAACTGGAAAAAAATAATTCTTGGGAAGCAGTAATTTCGACGTTTGTGCGAGACTTTCAAGAAAAAAATTCTACAGAGAAAAAAAAAATTGGTAGGTACCTCTTGCTTAATTTTAAACTATGTTTTTTATTAATTTCCTAAAGACTTAACACATTTTTTGCAATGTATCTCGACGCGATGAATCCGAAGTAATAATTGCATCACCACCTTCCAGTTTTTTATAAATCGCACAAAAATTGTAAATTGTAAAATTTACGGTGTTTTTTCGCGATTTAAAAAAAAACTGGCAGCTTGTGGCGCCATTCTGGCTTTAAAATCGGATTCAGCGCGTCTACATACATAGAAACACATGTGCCAAGTCTTTGGGTTGGGTTTTTTAATTTTTATTTTGTAAGTCTGTGTATTATTCGAGATATGATATCCATAGAAATGTGTGTATTTAAAGTTTATTCAGTGTTTGTATCTGTGTAAATGTGATTCATCACGTTAAAAATTGATTAGTTTTCCTTCCGTGAATATTTTCATATTTCGGTGTTTTTCTATTTTTAAGAAATTCATGCATTACACAGATTTGTATACGCGTCTTTGGAGCACTGCATACCATTCAAACGATTAAATATTTAGATATATTAATCGCTCGTTGTTAGTTTTTCTATAATTTCTTCATTTTTAGTATGTTCGACAAATTCGCGACTCTAACTTGACGCATGTGTCAGATTTGGCTGCATATTTGAAAATGCCCTAATTTTGAAGAAAAGCATCTTTGAATGGATGAATCTCGCTAAACAAAATTTTAAAAAACTTAATTTGTCAATGAAAAAAAAACTGGTTACATGTATACTATTTACAAAGTTTGGGAGATGCAGTAAACTTACATAAAAAATACGCATTTTCATGGGAATCCTTAACCTGCCAAAGGTTTTCTAAATATTATTGCTGAAATAAGCACACCATGTATTATTTATTAGAATGCTTTATTAACTTAACTACAACGTATTTATAAGCGAATCATAAAGTAAATAAACCACACACTACCATAGTATTTTGGTATGTGATCATTTTTTGCACCTCTTACTAGTAAGATGTTAAACAGTTCCATTTCAGATTTTTTCTAATTGCCACTGTAGTTGCCCCTCTGCACTCATAAAGTAGTCTGCAAAAATTTCACGTACATGATTTGCACTTTTACCCCCCTGCGCTGAATTGACGGGCATATTATTCAAACCGTGAACTGTGAAAGTATCTTCAAATGCATATCCATCTCGTTCACGCACAAAATTGTGCAATGCACAGCAGGTTTTTATAATTTCTTCAGCAAGATCTAAATTTACATTTAGGGGACGATGAAAAATTCTCCACTTGTTGACAAGGATACCGAAAGTGCATTCAATATATCTCCTGGCCCTGCAAAGACGGTAGTTGAAAACTCTTTTCTTAACTGTTAAAAAGCTGCCACCATATGGCCGGAGTAAAAACTGTGACAAGCCAAAACCTTCATCTCCCACCATTACAAACGGAAAGTCTAGAGAACCATTAATCAGTTGTTTACTCTGAGGTAATTTAACTTCATTCTCAGTCAGCTTCTTGTAGAGCACTGAATTTTTGAACACAGTAGAATCCGACGATTTTCCGTAAGCACCAACATCAATATACATGAATTTGTAGTCAGAATCACACATAGCCAATAACAGTATAGAAAAATAATGTTTGTAATTGTAGAAGAGCGAACCACTAGCAGATGGTTTGATGACCCGCACATGTTTGCCGTCAATAGCTGCCACACAATGAGGAAAGTTAGCTTTCTTTTCAAAACCTGCTGCAGAATCCAAAAATAATGCCTCCGATAGCGGTGGAAAGCTGATAGGTTTCAAGCAATGCCATATGGCTTTACATACTTGTCGAATTATACCGGAAATACTTGACAACCCAATTCGATATTGAAGGTGAAGATCTGTCATTGTATTTCCACTTCCTAAATACCTGTAAATAATAATTGTACATTAGTACATTATTTATTTCAAATTATGTACATAAAATATTATCAGAAAAAGTAATATTCTTCAAGCAGTTATGTTCACAATATGCACAATAATTATATTATAAATATTGAATGTTATGTTTATTTATTCCCAGCATCTAATGTCCAACGGCGATGGAAGAGCCTGAGAGACTCATACACCAGAGAACTGTCCAAGAAAAGGAAAGAGAAGTCTGGTTCTGGGGCATCATACCGAAAAGAATACGTGTATTTTGATCAACTGCAATTCCTACAAACTACTGTAAAAAGTACTTCAAACAGTATTGATGAGGATGACAGTAGTTTTGAGAACGAGGTGTTGGAGGTGGAAGAAACGGGAAAGAATGATGTTTCTTGCCTTAAAAGGCGAACACGTGTGGGAAAAGAACAAACAGAAACAGACCATCTGATCGAAACTTTAAAGACAAAATTTTATAACCGAGACAATTGTGATAAAAAAGATGAGGATACTTTGTTTATGTTGTCTGTAGTGCCCGAGTTAAAAAAGCTACCAGAAGATATAAAGTTCGACACCAAATTGGAAATAATGAACATTTTAAGAACAGCAAGAAATAAAACTCAGCCACCTACTTATAATCCTTCTTCTTTCTTGCCCCAATATCCCATTAGTAACTACCCTCTCCAACCACTCCAGTTTCAGCACCCTATGCATCAACATAATTTCCACTATCCCGAAATCAGCCCCGGAAGAACTTTCACTTCACAACTAAACAATCACTCCCCATACCCCCAAGAATTGCCATCTACATCTGCATCGACGTCACAGTCGTCGGTAGACATCAATATTAATATTTAAATATTGTTTTATATATTTTTAATATTTATGATTTTTCAATAATGTAAACTTTTTCGTAATAAAAATAATGTTAAATGAATGTGCATTACAATTTCTTACCTTAATGTAAGCGCAAGCTTCTCCTCTGCTGGAATGCATTCTCGCATAACGGTATTTGTTCCTTCTATTGTAGATTTAATCATTGACAGAAGCTCATCAAATGATCGCTGAGACATTCTGAAATACATAAAAATCTTTCCGTCGTCCGTTCGGAGGTCATCGTACAATGTGTGAAATAATCCTTTAGATAATCGCTCACTTAGTAAAGGATGCACCCACAAACTCCTATTAATTCTCTTCTTTTTCTGTTTTTTCTTTTCTAATAACATCAAAAGCAAAGTATCTTCCTCGTCAGACTCCATCGTGCATCTGACTGAAGGAAGAGCGACCCTGCATTTTTCTATCTGCGTCACGTGAACTGCCGGCGACCCTGCGCCCACGTCGCACGCTGTGAGCAGATGGCGAAAATTTATTCTGGGAAATTCCGACCACCCCATTTGGAAGAGGCATGTTTCGTACATCTGTGGTTGCTAATCCATGTACCTGCTGTGAAGTTGAAAGTAGAGTGCGCGGTCAGTGCTCTTCACAGGAAATAGTACGCTGCGGTTTCCTTTATTTATAAAACCATGCTTTAAAATAATGTTTAAAATATTTTTCAATCAAAGATGTCTATGTTGGTAGTAAGTAAAAACATCATGTTAATTTAAATAAATTTCGAAATATATTTCCATTGTAATATGTTGGGAACATATTTATTTATTGCCTTATCGCATTGTTGAATTTGGGGAGAAGGGAGTGTATCGTTTAACTTCCCCTCCCCCCTTCGTGGATCCATCACTTGGTCCACGGTACTACAGTTTACTTGAGAACCGGCTCCTTGTAAAAATTGCATGTGCGGCGAATGTATTTTATATTTAAAATAATGGTAAAAATTAATGTACAATTACATCTGTAGAGGTATCACTTCCTTTCCGCCGCTACGAAATCATGTTAAGAGCATTTCGACGATGTACTGTGCTCAGATAATGCTTGTGTATACTAATTTCAAACACTATAATGAATTTTTATTATTGTTTTCTATTTTCCCTTACATATTTTGAAAAAAAAACTACATGTATAGATATAGATTTTACTTTTTTACTACAGTAAATTCTGTTTCCTAGCAATGAGATATAAAATATAACTTACGTAAAAGTTATACAACCCAATGCAACAAATACAAATTTATAGAGAGTGAAAGGAAAATTTGGCTGCGTGTCATGTATATTCATGTTTTACGAAAAAATTCTTAGGAGCGTGTGACGGCAATATCCAATGTGCATTATTGGAAATAAGGAGCGTTCCGCTCACAAATTATGTATCGGCAAAGATTTTATATACTGTGTGATAATTTATATAAGCCTTAAGAATATTTCATTAAACTTGATAGAAGAAAAAATTCGGTGGGGATAGTTGTATTTTCAAGTTTTATCAAGAGTTTTTGCACCTCGTCGCGTCACCGACGCAGCGGACGTCGTAATCCTCCCTCTTCCAAGCGCAGTGGCGGCGGCGGTGGCTGCGGCGGTGGCGTCGTCTGAAGAGCTCTGCTCCTTGAAGGAAGCGCGCTGCGGCCGCGCCGTGTGAAGCGGGCCTAAATAACCCCTTTGGGAATTTGAGTTCCTTACGCGGGCGCGTGGCAAAAAGGGTGCGTGGGCACGTATTGTTCGTTGGGGGTGCCCGGTGGCTCGGGTGGCGGCGTTTACGACGGGTCATAAACGTGTCCGCTGCTAATGGACACCCGTGTCAGCGGTCGGTACAGGCTCTGTCAAGTGGGGGCGCGGCCTGGCGGTCGTTAGGGGTCTTTGCGACAAAAGCTCCGTTCCGTGACCTTCTTCACTGTGATGGAAGCTATTTTAATATAAAATTATTCTAATATTATTGGTGACGCCACAATATCAAATGCTCATGTTAGTGCAGTATCAGTGTCTTTCCACTATGACATTCATCAAATCCTTATTTCCTATATACGTTCGCCGTATTTCAATGTAACTTCCTATTTTACCATGACCAATCAACATTCCCGTTGGGTTTTTTTTACTTTCGCGTATACGTACGTATTAAAGTAACTGTTCTACCATAAGGAAACCGAAAAATTGAGAAAATGTCAAAAAATGTACTTTGTAAGGCGATAGATGGCAGCTGTTAAGATGGTGGGATAAGAGCTAAAAGGTAGCCCAGACCAAAGAAATTAGAAAACAAAGTAGTACGTGGAAAGTCAATGCCATTCTGTAGCACCATTAGTTTGTTTTTCAAACGAAGTGTTCATCGTAAGAAAGAACATGAGAAACCGAAAATAGAATCTAGTTGATCGCCTAGAGCCTACTAGAGAGTAGAGTCTTGCTGATCTGGGTAGCCGAAATTGCGAAGACATACGCACCTTGCAGAATCGACTCGAACGGTCACTGGTTGGAATCCCGCCCTGGGACAAGATGTTACCTTCTGTTTAGAGGCTACGGACTTGTGAGCCACTGGTGGCAATGTAAGGAGGGTAAAGAACCTCAGAGGTGCTAAGGAAAGGGAAGCTGATTCAAATACATCAGTTTCAAAGGTCAGTGGTTAATACTGAGGGCGTGGGACGACGGTGAATTAGTACGGGAAATACCGATTTTAAAGCCCAGTGAGGACTTTAAAATCCGTGCCAAATTTTTGATTTCATTTAATTCTAGTTTATTTGTATGTTAAATTACTTTATTAGAAAGAATTGACGTTAACTTGTAAACTAAGGACTGTCGATTGTTTTCATGTTGAATTGCATTTGACTATTGGATAAGTCATCATTTCAAAGGCGCAAAACAGTTATATTATTATATTTACAGCAAAGATGACCCCAGAGTTTGGCGGCAAATGATGTTTTTCCTTGAACTGCGATATTTTGACGGTTTGGCACCAACTATCAGGCAGTTGTGTCAAAAGAAAACAAGAAAATTAGATTGTCCTAGAACTTCGGACATTATAAGACAAATAACAATGATGGTAAGTACCGCAATAATTTGTTGATTTTCTCTGAGAGTTAAAGATGTTTGGAGGATGTCTCAGCAAAATCTTCCTGTTTAAAATATAATTGTGTTGTGAGTGCTATAGTAGCAAAAGTTGTTTAAAAAACAGTATATCATGTTTTACTGATCTTCAATACATGTATATCACACAGCTATTCACCATAGACGAGAATGCGTTTTCACACTCATAGTGTTTAATAACAGAGTATGTATAATCGCTAGTGATTAGATGATGATGAATTGTGATGAATTAATCATTTTGTCCAGTCATTGTTCATAAAAACTATTGTCTTATAAACTTAATCACTTAGTCTACTCTGTTCAATCGCTAATATTGGTTAGCCAAAGTAATAATTTCCTTTTCTATGGGTTGAAAAATGTGGGAAAACACTTTATCAAACGCATCTTATTGCGATCACTCATGTAAGTACACCCTTAGACCACCCATTCACATAGCATTTCCTTTGGAAATACTACACGCAAATGTAGACTTCTATCTGAACCCGTGCAACCCTTTAGCACTTTTTACTCTCAACCCTGAACTGAGTTACATCATGTGTGTAAATAGAAAACTTAGCGCTTTTGGTCCACGCCACCTGCACCACTCTTAATCATCTTTGATATAGCACTCATAGACTCCTGACGAGTTTGGAAGGTTACAGCTCAAAATAATCTTAAATCACGGATTTTTCTATTAAAACTTCGTGATTGTATTGTTGAAATGATTTCAATTATTTTCCCTATACTATACTGGTATACTGTTCTGTACTGGTATAGTATAGATATAGTTTACTGGTATAGTACAGGGCGGAAAATTATCATTCGGTTATCCCGAAGGCCTCGTATCCAGAAATCATTGTATTCAGAAGTTCCTCGTATCTAGAATTCCTCGTATCCAGAATTCCTAACAATCCAGCCGCACACAGCCGACACAGCCGCAGTGTCAATGTCAGTTATCATTTTAAATGCCTTAATTTTTTACCCCTTTACAAGTTTCAAATATTCTTGCACCAAATATCACTTTGTCTCCTTACAGAGTATATTAATAAATCTCTTTACACTTTTACTTCAGTGCACTGATGAAGATAAATGCATGCATTGTGACATTCCGTTTAAAATTTCCTCTGTATTTTCACCATTTGCATATTTATAAGAATCCCTTTTTAAAATGAAAATGCCTAAAATATTTCAAATTTAGTATAGAAATTGGTCGGCATGTGTATTTTCACTCTTCCCACAGCTTTCTTTCCAAAGTACGATGGTGATTTGAAGTACAGCGCTTTCACATGCGATTTGCTCTTATCTCAAGAAAATTATTAAGTACCATTTAAAATTAACGTTAAATTTGTTTCTTGTAGGGTCGTTTAAATTGTTCACAAATATTCACACGTTGCACATGGCGAGATGAAGAATTTGACTGCTGCAAATATTTTCAGCCATTACATACTGAATTTGGCATTTGTTATACCATTAACAGCATACACACTCGGTAAGTATATGTCTAGAATCTACTCTTTGCTTATTTAAAAAATAAATAATAAATAAATAATTCGAATAAAATAATTCTGAAATAGAGAATTAAGTTACAAAATGTATTTTTTCGTTATGAATTCAGAATCTTTTTAGATAATATTACTAACTATACTTCTGATAAATTTAAAATACTTTCCAGTCATCATTTAAAATTTGTTGTTTTTGTTTCATACAGCAAAAATATGTTGTATCAAACATCTCTAGACGCAAAATTTCCACGTACCCAAAGAATCAAAAATTATTTAACATTGAATATTCCAGTCGTGAAATTAAAACCAAGTGTTTATCTCTACGTAAAAAGCCCCAATTATGGCGGTGCATCTCAAAAAGTTTGTCACTTTCTCTATCCGATTTTTCCTACCGCTTCTCCCTTCTAATCAATCATTAACTGTGACATATCTATCTTAGGAGGCGATATACATCGACCACTGTGTCGATGTCCAATAAACCACATACATATAACACCCTTTTTGATTTTAACATAGCTTTCAATTGTTTTCAATATTTCGTTCATTTGGACCTCTATAATTTCAGAGATTCTCGACGGCAGTCATTAGAATCTTGAAACGAAAGTTTAATATTATTTAATTATTGTATTATTAGTTTAATATTATTTAAGCATTAAATCTATTATAAGTGTCGTATTTTAATTGAGTTGAATGTGAATATAAATGGATCATTTCGCTTCGCATGGTAAAGTTTGGGAATGAGGAGTACTTCGTATAGAAACGAGTAGTATTGATGATTACAACAATATTATATTTAAATATTATATTTTTCTATCCATTGGCATTTTATTGGTGGTGGTATCAAGAATGCTGATTTGCAGTTCTGTTTTTCGCAAACAATGGGTATTTGGTTGCAATGCGGAGGATACTATTTTGGAAGACTCTCATTGTTGCTTGTTGCAACCCACTGTTATAACATCGCACTAATAACATGACGTGATAAAGACGGCCGCCGTTGGTTCGCATTAATACAAACTAATAATATTATTTACGGCTAAAATTCGCTTCGCGCATCGTTAGTACATTTATGTAGTCCGTGAATACATTGCAATAGCAGAACGCTGTTTTGCAATAGCACATTGCTACACACAACGCTACATTGCAATAGCAGAACGCTGTCCGTGGATGCAATAGCAGAACGCTGTTTTAGTTTAAACGATTAAATTAAATAGGAGAAAATAAAAATATTTTGTATTTTTTGCCCTACGTTAGTTTAAAAAGTTTTCAAATGGCAGTTAAAGTGTGAGGCAAAAATTAATGTAATATTTATTACATTACATATATTATAACTATAAACAATATTGCGAGAAAGTATGTGCTGTTGTATCACCACAAAGGTAGAACATATTTTGTTTATAGCAAAAGTCTCTATCTTCAATTTTGCAATTTTAAAACATGTGGGGAGTTCGCAAATGGAACTATAACAGTCGCTTACATATAAACAAGGAGAAAATTTAAAGAAAATATTTGGAGCAATTTTTGAGAAAATAATTCTTTTAGAAAATGCATAAATCAAGAATAAATTACGCAAAAATTACTCCTTTTTAAAAAAATTGAACATGATAGTTTTTAAAGAGTTGCTCTTTTAAAACAGTTTTTTTTCTTTTTCGCAAAAATCTCTCTTCAACTTTCCAGTTTTGAAATATTGAAATCTTGCAATTTTCGTCAATATAGCGTTCGCTATGATTGATTGATTAGTGATTCCGGGCGCGTAACCTGCTAAGGTCATTAGCCCCGTAAGTGTATTTCATGTTTTCATCGTATCAAGAAAATTATTTACCTTCTCGCCTTTACTTTGTAAGAAGAGAAAGAATTGCAATCGATAGGGAATTAATAATCTCCACAAAAGTTTTAATAATTTTTATGAATAATTTCCCAGAGTTAACTGTCCGGAAAACACTTTTCCCATCCTCAGTGGATCTCTAGAGAGGAGGAGAAATGAAAACATTAACACAAGGTGAACTCAAAAAAGGGGGGTGTACAGTGAATTTAGTGAAAAAACAAACAAATAATATCATATAAATACAAATTGAAAATACTTACTGCCGAAGCAACGTGGATCTCCCATGAATGTTCACAACAGGGTCAAAAAATGTGAAAACGTTAAAACATGGTTACAGCTAGGTGGCAGCCATCTTTTGGAAGAGGAAGCCTACCAATTGAGGGAAAAGAGGGGGGGATAGAAGAGAAGAAAGGGTAGTCATAAAAAAGACTAAAAAATTATTTTTTTACTGCTTTACAAACAGGCATGTAAAACAGAACAGAAAATGAGAATTAGTATTAGTATTAGTCCTGTATGTAAAGTAGTATTTTTTTAACTCTGGAAAAGTATTAATATAAATTATTAAAACTTTTGTGGAAATTATTTCCTTTACCATATTATGGATTACCACAAGATATCTGCTACCACCACGGAACAGATATTTTAATTTTTGAGGGTACTCTGTACTAAGTCTCAACAACATTTTCAAAATGTTATTAAAAATAGCATCAACATTTTTTATTAAACTCTGTCTTCATATAGCGTAAAGGAGGCTTAAGAAAATGGGACAGGTATATTTTCCGTGAAATCCCTGATTTTTCAAAAAATGCAAATCTTTCAATTTTTTCTGCATCTTCCTGCAACAACAAAATTGAAGTTATTAATTTGTAAATTAAATCCGTTGTTCAAATACACATTCTTAAATAAGATCATGTATTTTTTTTTCGAAAATATGAGTAGTTTTTGCGTTACTTTGCTTGAAATATAAGCAATTTTTAATTTTTTCTCAAAAACGTCTTCAAATTATTTTCTTTAAATTTTCTAGTCGTATCTAAATTATGTGTGTAAATTTTCTTCTTGAAATTGCAAAAAGTTAACGTTTCTAAACTACAAAGTTGAAAATAAAGATTTTTGTATTAAACAAAATCTGTTCTAAACAATCAGTTCTTTAAAAAATGTCATGAACATTTTTTTTTAACTACTCATTTTCGCGTAATGCGTGCTTAAAATTAATGCGATTTATAAAAAAACTATATTCTTATAAAAACCTTCCAAATCTTTTCTTCAATTTTTCCCCACGCATAAAACAAGGGACGCTTAAAAGAACTGCGCAGGTCTAATTTTCGTTGAACCTTCTGAATTTTTGAAAATTGCAAATTTAGAAATAACGCAAGAGAGTAACACACTAGTTTAATTTCAATATCCAGAAGATGTGAGTTGATAACCGTAAAACCATAAAATCTGTAAACCAAAACCGTAAAATCCTTTATTATTTAAATGCAGCCACTTTGTCTCTGAAACAGTTTCTGGCCAACATTGCATATTTTGTTGTTTTTTAGTTCCATTTTTATAATATATTTTAAGTTCTCTTGTATGGGTCTCTCATTTTTCTTTTCAATCAAAATTAGTACCATATTTTTAAAATATTCACACTTGTGATTCATATTTCGCAGGGGCCCACGTCTAAATATGATCTCTAACGTGACTACCGGTCCAGGCACATTAACAATCGAAATGAAAGAGACGACAAAAGTCTTCACGCACAGCCCTGATGATGTACCTGACGTGGGAGCAGATGAGACCGTCTTCAATGACATTACACAAAAAGAACAAACCCAAGTTGTTGGTGTATCTATTACGGAGGTATGGTTAGTTTCAATAATTATACTTTATGACATTAAAATATGATACATTTAGAATTAAAGGTCTCCAAATATTGTTATTTTGTTTTAACTACCACATTATCTTCCCCCATATAAGATAATCAGGCGTAAAATTACAATAAGCAAAACACTTTATAATGTGAATTATACTCTCGAACATTATTCTCTCCAAAACTACGGCTTGGAACGGAAAACTATTTAAATCTAAAATGTGTACTCAGTATCCTTCTTTCTTTTACCTATTGATTTTGTTTAATTTCTGTAACAGAAATCTAAATTCAGTCCACCAATAATATCTCTTTTAATCACTGAACCGAGGCGCTGAGTCGATACGTAGTATTACTGACTAGGACGGCCTTCAATGATTTATAGCATGACAAGAAAAAATACCGAGATAGAATTAATGCCATCGAATTCCCGCACATCTTTTCCTGGAATTTAATCTGATGATAATGCGGGAATAAAACAGTCCGTCGATGGTCCGTCTTCCCAGCTCGCCTGCAGAGTGTGAACGTTGATAGTAAAGAGCAACCTGTAAGCAGTCGTGAAAAGAGCTTGGGCTGGGGTGCCTGAACTGAGCAATTGCATGGTAGTTGCCAGAATCCAGCAGGCAAGAACTCAGAACATGTCGATGCGGTCGTGGGTGCTAAGTAGGTTTTACGTTCGTTGGTTGGTTGGTTAACTGATTGATTAGTGATTTCGGGCACGTCAACTGCTAAGGCTATTAGTCCCGTAAGTTAATCGCATGTTTTTTTTCGTCACTGCAGTGCCTCTGACCGGGAAGACCTACATCCGAGTCCAGACGGTGGCAGATTTTCGACACTACCTATATACCTAGGTCGAATTCAGTCACTGTCTGGAGGAGAATTCTAGCGGACTGCTCTGATCGGTAATTTTCCGTGATTTATCCTATTAACACCAAGTGAATTCCGGTGCTAATAACTAATAAACGGACCACGGTTCGAACGCGATCTTTTCTTCCTCTTCCTTGGCCTTTCCTCACCCCTTACTCTCACATACACTAACACGCACTACACAAGCACACATGCCGGGAGACCGGCCGGGAGCTTAGAGTATGTTCCAGCTAGGGCGCTGCTCCTCTGGTGGGAGATACCTGGTTGGGGAGAACCCCGCTAGACGACGGTAGGGCGGCGCTGTATCTCACCATCCAGCGGGGGAAGATCACCGCACACACCCGAGAAATAAACATACGCTACTCTTATGGAACTCATTAATATAATTAATTAATAATAATTATTAATATTTATTAATAATATTTATTATTAATATAATTAATTAATAATAATTAATTAATAATTAATATAATAATTAATATAATTAACTCATTAATATAATTAAGATTTTGCCAATAAGAAAAGCCCCTGGTCACGACAAAATAAGTAACAAAACCTTAAAAACTTACCTAAACCCACAATAGCATATATCACCAATATTTACAATTCAATAATTAGAACTGGTTACTTCCCCGTTATTTGGAAAAATTCAAATGTAATACCCATCCCCAAGCCATTCAAAAATCTATCCAGAACTGACAACTACAGACCCATTAGCCTTCTTCCCACTTTATCAAAAATCCTAGAAAAACTAATCCTTAAAAGACTAAATTCCCATCTGAATAAAACTCAAACAATCCCAATGCACCAATTTGGCTTCACTAATAAAGTTTCAACTTCTCATCAATTACTAAGAATCACGGAGCACATACACAAGGCATTTCAAAAAAAACACCATACGATAGTTACCTTTTTAGACATTTCGAAAGCTTTTGACAAAGTGTGGTACCCTGGATTAATATTCAAACTTAAAGAAATAGGTACCCCTAACTATTTAATTAATACCATTAATAGCTTTCTCCAAGATAGAACATCTTCAGTCACAGTTAATAATCACACATCCAATCCCCGCAGAATTACAGCTGGATTACCTCAAGGCTCACCACTGTCCCCCACGCTTTTCAACATATACACAGCCGACATTCCCATAAAATCACATACGCACATCGCCCAATTCGCCGATGACACCGCAATTTTCATGTCCAATCATTCAACTGATCTAATCTGTAAACAAATTCAAACACATTTAAATAAAATTGATGAATGGTCTGTCAAATGGAAAATCAAACTAAATCCTACAAAATCATGCGCCAAAATATTCTCATTAAGAACATTTTCAACCCCAACACCACTCCTAATAAACAATAACCCAATTCCATGGACCCCGCACAATGAATCTGTCAAATACCTAGGGCTGAATCTTGATACCAGACTAAAATGGAAAAATCACATAACAGCAAAAGCACAGCAAGCCAAAATAAAATTAATTCAACTAAAGCCACTCTTAAATCGCAATAGTAAGCTCTCATTAAACAATGCCATCACCATCTATAAATCAATAATTAGACCCCTAATGCTTTATGCATGCCCTATCTGGATCAATGCTTCTAAAACTAATATAAATAAATTACAGATCATCCAAAATAATTTCCTCAGACTTGTCACTCATGCACCCTGGTTCATCTCAAACATTCAATTGCATAAAGAACTTAATTTACCCCCTATACTTGACCATATCGCGCTCCTATCTAACAATTTCTTCTCCAAAATAAACACAATAACTCAAGCCACCCATTACGGCTTAGCCACCACCTACCAGTTCCCAACAAGAATAAAAAATAGATATCCATTAGATTCATTCCTCAGCATATTTTCAGAACTCAATTAATCACATAGGTGCTCTGTGAGTTTCCTATTCATGTGTATTTAGATTTAGTTGTAAGATTACCATTTAAGTTAAATATAAGTCATAAAAATACATATGATGTAGTATATATAATACTGAACTATGTACATTCGTTCACTAATAAAGATATACTAAAAAAAAGCTCTTATGGAACTGATGACCTTCGCAGTTGACGCGCCCAGAATCTATCAATCAATGCCAACGATAACTCACCACAATACCTCTATCAATCAAATCTGCCTGATACTGGTATAAAGTAGGTTCTCGAAGGTTACATATGATGATAAGGCCTCACGCTACAACACAGCATCCATGATTCTCGCGGGATTCATACCTACAACTCGGATGTAACGCAATTGGACGGAAGTGCCACAAGCTCCTGTGTCTTCCATGCCGTCCAAGAAGGGAAAGAAAAGGATTGTAAAGTGATGGCATGGTGTCTGGCAGATCACCGCCATTCACTACACACAAACACCCAAGCCCGTGGCGGCATCCGAAATCGCCAGCCTTCGAACCCCCGCACAAGTAGCGCTCTTCAGCCTCGGTGATCTCGGCTACCCAGGTCGGCTCAGAAAGTGGAAGTAGTGAATACAGAAATAGTTTAGAAAAAGGCAAATGTGCATGAAATGTTGTTGATGAATTTGCAGTAATCTTTCCTTCCCGAAAGATATTAAAGTACCGTCCTTCTATGCACCTTCAAATTTTGATAGATTGATGTATTAGTGATTCCGTGTGCAACTGCTAAGGTCATTAGTCCCGTAAGTGTAGTTCATATTTTATCGTAGGCAGTGAACTTCCCCCGCTGTATGACGAGATCCAGCGCCGACCTACACGTCGGCCGGCGGGGATTTTCCCTAACAGGTATTTCCCACCAGCGGAGCACCGCCTCAGCCGAGACAAGCACTAACCTCCCGACTGGTCTAGTAAAAGTGGGTGCTAGTAAAGGGTGAGGATAGAACAAGGAAGAAAAAGGAAAGATTGCGTACGCTCTGTCAGACCTGTTTGTTAGGGAACTGCGACATTACAACTACATGCAGAACTTGTCACAAGACAAGTTCACAAGACACATTACAGAACTTGTCACAAGATGGTAGAACGCTTTCGATAAATGTGCAAAATAATGCTTCTTGTCACGGGAAATTAAACAAAGCGGTCATTAACCTCAAAATTAAAAGAAGAGCAACTATTGGAGTATACTTATCTACTCTTTTACTTTAAAAGTATAGGTGACGTTACATATGAAAGTATGGATCTCATCAAATCATTTGCAAATAAGCACAAACAAGTTCGTTAAATACAGAATGCTGCAAACCTTTTGAAGACTTTCTCATTAGAATCACAAGGCCTTAAGGGGAGATAAATCAAATTACTGTTTATTTGTTCACAAACGTCAGCCAAAAGTAATCGTCATGTTCTAGAAAAGTACATTTTCTTTATAAGGAACTCCGAATCGCTACTTCTGAAAAATTCGAGTTTCAATGTGTGCACTAAGTCGTTTTCTGCAAAAGTCTTTCTGCAACTACGTATGTGTTTGCAAGAAAGTAATGAAAAGATCAATATCACATTACAATGCTGAGATGAATCTCAGCGCCGAAGAAAAAGATTCAAATGAATGTTAGAAGAATAGAACACTGGAATAATGTAAATGTGGCCATGTTTTTATTCTTGTAGCTAATCGTGCAATCTACACTTTATTTCTCTATCTCTGAGACATACCTCATTTTGTTTTGCTTTATGATCTTAATAGAATACATGGACCGGACCAAATTTGGACATGGATATATCGGACCACACACATATATTAACACCTTGCTTTTCGCGGTTGATCAAGTAATTATACAAGACAGGGAGGATAAATTGCAAATAGCACTACACAGACTCAACGAACTAAGGTCAAACCTATAATCTTAAATTATCTTCAACAAAAACAAAAGCAATGGACTTTACAGGTATTTATCCAATAAGAGTATTGTAATATAAGCGGTCTAATCAACTAAACTAGCCCCACGTTGGGACCAGCCAAATGTAATATAAGCGGTCTAATCAACTAAACTAGCCCCAAGTTGGGACCAGCCAAATGTAATACCAGCGGGGGAGGGCGCCAGGTTCAGCTCCTGAAATATGACTGGATGGAAGTGTTGGGAGGTCATGAATTATAGCACAGAGTCATTCATAACAAATAATAGTTTATTCCTGGCACCATGAGCTACCAGGGAAGTTACATGTCGCAAAGGGCGACGCAAGTTTCTTACTAACTCTACTCTGTGAGCTCATTGTCCTTATTACTAATTGCTAATTCCCTTAAGGCTAACATATTAGGCTTACTCTTTGATGAAACGTGCAATTCACCATTTAAGATCTGCAGGGCCTGAGCGCGGCCACTAGCAATTTCTCGCCGTTAAAATTGTCCTGCGAGACGGCTTCGCCTCGTAGCTTTTCACCGGTGGCTGTGCTGTCTCCACGAGCGAGCCGGGCAGCAGCCTCGGAGGCAGTGGCGGCGGCAGTCCGGGTCGCTGACCTTCTGCGGCGCGTCCCCTCTCAGCTGGCAGCGGCAGTCCCAGGTCGCCGACTCGAGCAGGCTCAGTCGGACGAGTGGCCACGGGCGCTGACGTAATGCGGTGGGCTATCAATGGTCCCGGCGTAACGCGGCAAAGTAGCGCGTGATCCAGTGATCTCCCGCCCGAGTTTCCTCCGCGACAAGTGCACTAGTCGCGTTCGAACTAAATAGACTCTGGGAAAGTCTTTCCCAACTCGCCTCCCGATCGTCAGTAAAAGTTAAAGTAAAGTAATCTGATTGGGTGACCGAGTAACCGAGTAATCAAGTAATCAAGTAACCAAGTCCGGTCAAAAGTACTTCTCCTCTCTGGGAGTGTTCCTCCCCCGTCGCGCTCCGATCGCAAGTGAAGTTTCTCTCTGCATCTCGTATTCAAGAAAACTCCCTTTCCCCTTCCCAAAATGTTTCTAACTCTGAATTTATCCCTTCCCTCATGGCGAAGCTTCCCATTGGCTGAGGGTAACTGCGTCGCAGGATTCTGATTTACCAATCATGTGGCAATTTTTCTGTACTTTTCCATAGATCGCTCTCTGTCTAACGCCGGCTTCTCTTCTCTCGCTCGCATCCCTTTGTCAGATGTTCCAGAAGCTCCTCGCAGCTGTCTGGACACGTGTTCAAGCAGGAGCGCATTTCACGGGTCATCTCGGTCGGCAAAAGGCTTATCGGCAGCCTGCTGTGTTTAATTTGTAAATAGCCCCCGTGGGGTTCGGGTTTCTTACTCAAGTCGCGTTGTAAATGTGTCTTCCTCTTAATCGACAACCGGCCAACCCCTTCGGGGGGCTCCGCATTCCTCCCCGGGTGGCGGCAGACAAAGGGGGCGCGAGGGTGTGTATTGTCCGACCGGGTTCCAGCCAGGGGGCCAGTGTGTCTTTTACGAGGGCAATAAACGGGTCGCCTCTGAAAAGGGCCTGAATGCGGTCGGGGCAAGCCCTTCGCGGCAAAGGCAGTGTCCCTCGACCCACTTCTGCCTCGACGGGAGCTATCATTAGATGTAATAGTTATTTTATTATTGGCGACGCCACAATAAAATTATACTAATTAATTGGTGACGCCACAGTATAAATAGTCGTAAATAACAAACCAATAGAACAGGTGTCTCATTTCCAGTATTTAGGCTGTAACTTCTTATCAAGAAGATCAAGATATTAAGAAAATGATTTATATATATATATATATATATATATAAATCATTTTATATATATATATATATAATAAATATATATATATAATATATATATATATATTTTATATATATATTATTTATATATATAATATATATATATATATATATATATATAAAGTATGCGACACAATTATAACTTCAAAAACAAGAACACGAAAAGAAACAATTAAAATTTTACAAAGTCATAGCAGTCCCCCCTTTACTTTTTGGAGTGGGATATGGGTACTATTTGGAGTGGGTATCTTGGACTCTCAGGAATAAGGATCTTAAACAGCTAGAAGCCTCAGAAATTAAATATCTTATATCGGTTAAAAGCTGCACCATGGAAGACAACATCCGAAATGAGGCATTCAGGAATGAACTAGGGATGCAATCAATAACCTAAATGGCGATTCACCATAAAGAAAAATGGAGAGAGCTTGTCCTTTGTATGACACCAGAAAGGACTCCAAGTCAATACGGCAAAAGAAGTGGGCTAGACCGAGGAGGAGATGGTGTGATTAAAACAGGCCTTAGGCCTAATCCTGGCAAGACAGAAGAAGAAGAATAGAATACATTGTGTTTATTATTTTCTAGGCCAGTGCGATGCAACCCTATTATTCTTTTTGTTGGCACTTGCCCTTCTTACTGGAGAGAAAATAATAATTAAACATTTGGAAAAAATCGTATACCCTTATTCCTGGTTTCAGTTTAAATAACAATATTCAGAAGATGGTGCCTCACCCGTTCCAGGTGTTTGTTACTCTTAAATCAAAATTTGCATTGTTCAACATCCTAATAGCGACTGGAGTCAGGTACCCTGCGTCTTTCATATGGAAACTTTTGATTGTCAGTCAGACCTATTTTATCAGACTACAAAATGTAATTTCCTAAAAATATCTGGTAAATGAATTCTTAATAATGTTTCTCCAACTGCTTAAATTTGAATGTTGTCGCTCTTTGGCAGTACATGTGTGTGTGTGTGTGTTTGTAAAAGTCCCATCTCAAACAAATTAAATCAAAAACAAGAAATCTCATTGAAAGCATTTCACTGGATTCAAGTTTGTGACTGCCTTATTGAACTTACAGTGGACATTAATAAACTTGTTTCAGGAAAGCAGTGCCAACAATCACAGTGATTTCTAGATTGTATAATAAAGTGATATATTAAACTAGTGATTTATTTGTATTTTATTTTCTTTCTTTAATGACTCTGGCCCGCACATTTCTATATTACAGTTTGATTGGCCCTCTTATCCTAAATGTTGGACCACACTGTCCTAGAACACACTATCTCGCACACATTAATATTCTAGTAAATGAAATGTGTCACAATAATAACATAGTATATTCGATTTAAAATTGTTGAAGCCAAATAAATTCTCAATCAACCCTTCTTCTATTACCAGCTACCCCGAGGCAAATTTAATCAGAAAAACAAACAGCAAACTTTGCATGAACGTTCATAATATGCATTTTATCTTTCTTGATTTGCGTAGACTGTGAACGACCCGTCGGTTCGGGAAGCGACCCTAGAGCAGCGCCAGTGCCGGTTCTCAGACGAGAACACGCTCTACATGTACGACAAATACAGCTTCAAGGGCTGCATCATCGAATGTCGCAAACGGCACCACATGCGCGAATGCAACTGCACTTCACACTTGATGCCTCACGTCAGTAAGTTCAATGCAAAGAATTAGAAAATGAAGGTTACAATAATTAGAAAATATTTTTGTTTACTTCTTAAAAAGTCAGGTTATCTGTGGGATTTTAAATTTGCCAGTTGTACTACAGTATACTCATCATATAGTAGCGCAACTCTGCCTTTTTTTTGCTAGTTAATAATGCGCACGCATACAGCCAGCATTCCTGTTGGAGACGAAATAAAACTGCGGATAGCCGCTACTGAAATAAATGGATTTGTTTGTAAATTTGATTAAGAGCTGGTTTAAAACTTAACAATGTGTTGTTTTTTTATATTTTAGTTTTCATTCCTAGGATTTCAAGAGCAAGTCAATAAATAACAAAAAAGTTTTAACCATATCTTTTCTTAAAATTTTTTTAAAACTTTGACTTCACACGTTTGTTATGAGGAATTCATGAAGAAATTAATAATATAAACTTTTCCTTTTTTGTCACATTTAGCAGAACGATGCTGTAACGAATGGTAAGGCGACGTAGTGTTCCGCATAGGGATTTAACACGGAGCTGCGCTACTGTATAAATAACGTGTGCCAAGTAAGTCTCTCCGAACTGGCCCGAATCACAGGATCTTACTAACAATTGCAATTATGTTGGTAGCAACCAGATCACTGGGAAACATCTAAAGGGAACAACACTTCCAGCATCTGTTATGATTGTGGAGAGTACGCAATTAAAGTTTTCATTTTCTGCTGGCTTCTGTTTGTGCTACCCACAAAATTTCTATTGCTAACACTCTTACTAGCTCCTGGTTCTACTGCGGAGAGACTTTCTTGGCCCACTGTACGTGTACTTTGGTAGCACTTCAATTATTCTTTAGGCAACAACGTCATTCCTCGGAACTACCGACCAATTCTTGGAAAACGATCGAGCAGCATCAATATAGGCGAGATTGGACGAATGTATTGCCCTGGGACGAGTCGATAAACACCCTCACTCATGTCTTCAAAACTAGACCACATAAGTTCCCAAATACCAAAGTCAAAAATACTAATGGAATGTCTTATGCCGAGTACAACTCGTAACAGTTCACTCTAAATCACCGTACCTTTTTTATATATTAAAGTATTCGCGCTCCATTAGCATATTCTTTCTCGCATTATTTCTCAATCACTAAAAAATAAGCGAAAACAAAAAACTTGAAAACTACTGGCATGTCCAAAAGAAAGCATAATATTTCTTGAATGTCCAATTAAGAAAAACAAATTTCTTGAATAAGTTTTGTATAAATACTCTGAAAAAAATTCTAAACTTAAAATTTGCCAAACATTGCACATAGATAAACGTTTTAATTGCACAACAGTTATGGGAAAACTTTCCTCCAACAGAGAAACTATAAAAAGCATTGGAAATATTGTTATTAAATTTTGAAAATGTCGTTGAGTCATTCTTTTAAGTCCACAGAATAATCAAATTACGCATTTCAAATTCGAAGAGTCGATTTGGTCAGATTGATAAAGGAATATTATTTTCGGGGAAATCTTTTTAACAATTAAGGTACTACTATTGTCCAGAGACGCACGGACTCGAGAACAGCCAGAAGGACCATACGATTGACACACGGACTGACGGAACGATTGACACACGGACTGACGGAACGATTGACACACGGACTGACGGAACGATTGACACACGGACTGACGGAACGATTGACACACGGACTGACGGAGCGACCAACTTACAGACGGACCGACTTACTTACAGACGGACCGACTTACTTACAGACGGACCGACTTACTTACAGACGGACCGACTTACTTACAGACGGACCGACTTACTTACAGACGGACCGACTTACTTACAGACGGACCGACTTACTTACAGACGGACCGGTTTTGTTTTATTTTTCCAGAGCCTGAGGAAGCGTGTGACATGGCAGGGATATTATGCCTCACTGAGAATCTGGATGGAATGAGCTGGCGCGTCATGAAGCCTGAGTGGGACATGGATGGGGAAGGGTATTACTGCCCTTGCCTCTTACATTGTGAAACTATGGATATCCGCCAAGTGTATTCATATCCTAGGTACTTAAACATTCATTTTTCATTAATGAGTTTTGACTACTTTTTAAAATTTCATAGAACGTGAAATGTAGGCGAATATGTTGCATTTTCAACAATACGATTTTCGTAATTGGTCTCCCAGAAAACACACGTTCAATAGTAACTCTGACTTTTGCATGTTATACCGAGTAATTAGATCCAAAAATAATGAAATTATTTTTCAATAGGACTTGAATAATACCAGTATTGAACCTTTATAAATAGATTGGAAATGAACGGATCTGAAAGGAAAGCAATTTCATTTGGTTGGGTCGAAATTTTGCAGTAGGTTATTTATTATTTGAATGACGACTTCATTCCACAAGTGTCGACGTATGGCGTCTCAGAAAATTGCATTGTAAAGGAAAAAAGGTATCACAAAATTCCAGGTAGCACAAAAATTCGTATATCAAAAAATTCCATATAAGAACATTTACTTTTGTAATTTAATAGCATTGAAAAACTTCCAAAAATAGAAGGTCTATAACAAATCTACATACGTATATTTGAAAAACAACTTTAATTGAGCGCAAATCTATTGACAACGAACTAAACGTAGCCGTTTTGTGCTATTATGCGAAAGACGTATTCTATTATACTTTACTTTCTACTGTAGTGGAAATGTTTTTCATATGTTTTAACAAAAGGAAACAGCAAAAGAATTTTATCTTAGAACATAAGAACCATTCCGTTTTGTTTTTTTTATTGAAAATTAAGTTGTTTACCTTATTTTTTGAACATTGATATGAAACTATTATCTTCAGTAAACATCTTTCACAAAAATTGAGTGATATTTCAATGATACTGAACATTACCGACGTATTTTCTAATATAAATTTTCCATAGCGTTTGGAAAACCAATTGTGGTATTAAAATTATTAAAAACAAGATTTTCTAATAAACGTTTCCATTTTTTCTTCAAACTTTTTGCAGTGATAGATCTAGGTGCAATGTATCAGATGACATAAACGCCTCTTTGCTTTTTTATTTCCCAAAACTACACAATTGTATATTTTAAATCTCTTTCAAATCGCTAATATTTACATTATCAGCTATTTGCGTACATTATTGCACGTTAGTACCAGGGGCGGATTAATATTTTTGCCGCCTGTAGGCACATCAAATTTGCCGCCCCCTGTTTAAAATTAATGTTACATTTCAAATTGTAACGTTTCAGTAACAATTCCTCATTAATTTAAACGTTTTAACTTTAAAAATAACATTATATTTTGCACATTGTTTTCATAAATTAAATATTTTTTTTTGGATTAGCTAATTTTGGATATAAACATAGCAAGTAACGTTCAACATTATTAACGTTTCAACACTGAAACGTTAACATTAAAAGGAAACTAAAACATGACAACTAGAATTGCAACATCTTTTCTTTCGTCAACGGGCCTTAGTTTCAGATTCATATACTTCTGAAATCATAAGGTATACTCTAATGAAGTAGACAAATAAATAGCTTGTATTAAATATTAATATGATATTTTTAAGATAAAGATATAATTTATGCTGTTATAGTTTTTAGAGAACCTAAATTTGTTTTAGAAAATATCAAGAAAATTTTGCGCCTTTGAAAATTTGCCGCCCTTGAAAATTTGCCGCCGTAGGCACGTGCCTACTGTGCCTATGCGTAAATCCACCTCTGGTTAGTACACGTGTTTCAAATTGTCTCATAAAGTTTCACGAAAACAAGCTTTCTGTGAAAATGAGCTCGAAAGTCAACATTTTCAGAAACACTAAAACGCCATTTTCTTCGAAACTTTGACATTTTTTTATCTTTTTGTACGAATAGTGCTAAATAGACTAAATAACATGACATTAATGCTACTTTGAGGTATCCTTTTGTTGTTTTTTCAAAAATTAAACAAAAGTTGTTTTTTGTCTCCCATGCTCTCAATATTTACATTTTAGACATTTCTTAATCAATATTGCTTTTGTGAGTACAATTACTTGAAATAATTTTTTTGAAGTTTCTAAAAAAATCGAAAGCTTGGGGTGAAACAACTTCAAAATGTGCATTTTCAGAGGCACTCAAGCGACATTTTCTCAAAAACTGTTACGCATTTTCCAATGAAATTATGCACAGAGTACCAGATTTTATCTTTCTATAATACGCTTTCTATTTTCCGAAAACCTTAGAAAACGTGAAAAAATATGTTTTAGGCGCCAATAGATGGTAGCTGAATAGGTGGTGCAAAGTCAAAAAGATACTTTGATTGAAAAATAAGGAAACTAACTGCCACGAAAAAAGTCTTTGCCATTCTGTAGCACCAACAGTTTAGTATTTTCTTGATAAATCGGCTAACAGAAATAGTTAAAGGAATTTATGATTTCAACTTGTTACTTCGTTTATAGGAGCAGTAAGTCGTTCGGGATGGAAGTCTCGCTCATTCAACTCCCTACCGAGCGATTCCAACGCGTTATGGTGAGGACTCTGCTTGATCTCGTGGGTAAGTATTTAAAGAGTTTATAGTCATTGGTAGGCCTGAATTTAAAATGTTAGGTCAATTGATCTCTTTGTAATAGCGTTAGTCGCAAGTAACAAAATCTTAAAGATGAAGCGCATCAGAAACGAGATGTTCTTATAGCTCAGTGTAGAAAAAGGCCTATAGTTTCAGGATTCAAATCCATCATAGCCAATGCATAGAAATCCCTTAATAAATGAATATATTATTACTATCGCAACATTTCGTGTATCCAATGTTAAGTGCCATATTATGATTAAATGTGTTTTACATTTTTTCTTATTTACTTCTATGTCTTACTTACATTTCATTAAAACGTATTTTACATATTTGATTCAAAGCAGAATTATTTGACGCTCTTTCGGAACCACTTCGGAAAGTTTACTTCTCGGACTGCAGTTTACTGGACAGTTGAACGAATGCGAAGTTTAGAATGAATGTAAATTCCTAACAATGGCAAAAAATGAAAAATAATAAACAATTATAAATGTGTTTGCCTTTTTTATTTACGACGAACACATAATTATTTCGCTGGCCTAAAAAGCCATTAATGTGTGTTGAACGTAGAATAATTTTTTTTTATTGAAGATCACCACATTAAAAGTAATGTTTCGGGAATTTCATTTCATTCTCATCATTAGATTGTAAAGATAATAAAAAACGTACAACAAAATTCACTAAATGTACCAATGTCAGTCTCATCTTAATAGTTATTTATGATAAGGGTGGTAAAAGTGACATTTTGCGCCTTGGAAATGTGACAAGACCGATTGGTCGAGTGGTGCAATCCTACGAGCAAGATAAAACCACCTTTATCACGTGTCTCAGATACTACTACTTTTTAGACAGCCTTACTGACTTTTATATTTGTAATAAAAAGTACAAATCACTTAATTGGGTACCATATTACATTAACATCCTTTGTATCTGATCAGACGAAAGTATTGTATTCTTTATTGCATTCATAGTTTTATCTGAACATCAAAGTAGTTACTCACTTTTAGCACTTATGCTAAAAGTTCAACTTTTAACACGCTGTGCATACTCTAAAAATAACAGCTTTTTCTGTAGGCTGTCTAAAAAATGTATAACATTCACAAACACATGAATATGGGTTGAGTCAGAGTAAAAGCATTGTAAAACTTAGGTTTTGTATCAACGTATCATGTTGAAACATCAACAGGAGGCGGTTACTCTGAAAATTGTTTAACTCTATTTGTGAATTTAGGCATTTGGGTGTTTCTATATGGAGTTTCCAAAACTAATCGTGAGTAATATTCGGTTTCACGAGAAAGAAATTTGGTAGTGTCAAAAGGAATTTCGTGCCCTGTTATCTTGAATGTTCCCTTAGAGAGAGTTTGATGTATTGGAGATTATTGTACGAGTATGTTCCTATTGTGTTCATAAATATGTGTTTTTAATTTTCTTTTAGTTTGACCTGTATACAGGCTTAGCCACAATCATTTCGGATAATTTTGTATACATAATTTGATTAAGGGTAAGGAGCCCTTCACATTCTACACTACAGGAATGTATTTATTATTCTATTCACTACCCTTAACTTACAATTCTTAATACTTAATTTGATTAATAACTTAATTTCGCATGAAGAAATGGTATTAATGGCAAGCATATTATATTATTTATGAACGTTCCACTACTGTCTACGTGGGCCGATTCTATCTTGTTTGTCAATGTACTCAATCGAAAATGCATATGACTACGATTATATTGTGAAGAATAACTATTAACTAGAAGAATTTGCATAGACTAAGTTGGAAACCTGAAATATAGTGGAAGATAACTTCACTGCCCCATCAATCAAGTTGGCAGCAGTTGACTGCACGGATACAGGATGTTTAGAATTGAAGTTTAAAAAAAATTAAACCATAAGTTAATAAATCATATCGTAATATATAACTTAAACTTTACAGAAAAAGTATGCTTCATGTACCAGAATCTGTCAATTTTATGATCTCGTCTTATCAAAACATCGATAAAATTCAATTTACATTTTTTTTTCCTTTTCCATAGTAAATTAAATCTTATGGTTGAATGAGTTGAATGTAATTAAAAGAGTTTCAATCTTACGAAGCTGTATTATAATAATAAATATTATAAAACAATTATATAATACAATAATCATTATTATATTATATTATAGCATAATAATTGTTATACGACAATAATTATTATTGAACAACCCATATATCTGGGAAAAAATTAACATCTTGATTTTTGAGCACTTACGGTGAGCAGTTGAGGATTTTTTTTATTTTGCTTTACCGCAACTTTTGGTATATATAATTCATTTAGTTGTAAATGTTTTAAAGGGTTTTACAGAATAATTAAGAAATAAAATGAAATTTTCGAAACGTCACTTTTAATGTGGTGATTTTCAACAAGAATTGTATGTATTATGTTTCACAAATATTAATGTTTTTATATAAGCGAAATAATTATGTGTTCGGTCTTAAAGTTACATTGAAAGAATGAGAAACCATTCAACTCCAATTAAAGATATTTAACGATCATAACTATCAATTTGGACTGTACATCGGTCCAGAGGCCTCTCGAGAAAATTTTGAGGCGTGGCACAAAATTCTTAATGAAAACTTGAGGGTTTGTGGAAAGGGGATTTGAGACTATGGGTAATTTTACTTTACAACGAGAAACATTTTTCCTACTCTTTTAAATGTTTCAGATCATTCAAGCCGTTTATTGTTTACGCACTATCAGTTTGGGGTAAACACAGTAAAAATAAAACAATAAAAAGCATTCATTTCGTCACACCCACAAAGGCAATTAACTTGTAAATAAAGTCATTCTTTAATATGCCGTTTAAAAGAGCGACTACAGCTTTATCAGCAATGTCCAGTTTTGGTTAATGTGATCCCGTTCTCTTTATGCGCACTCGTGTTGCATAGTCAAGAATTTCTGCACTTAAATACTTCACAGTATTCGAATAGATAATTAAATAAAACGCTGCCTTAGAGCACAGAAAGAAAGAAAGGGAGACATGACAAGTTGCATCACACAAAACCAACCATAACAGACACAAACGATAACATCAAATAGAACAGTAAATATGCAATCCAGATGACGGCGAACAGTAAATATAGAATAGATTATGGTGGAAGAAACATTCTTCCATCATGGATTGTTTTGTGCACTGCACCCTGAAGGCAAATCAGGGGAAACTTATTTGAAGACGGAGTTCATAACTTCGTGAACAGGTAGCTCTGGACTTCCTGCAAGAAAACATTTTTCAAGTAAGTCACCGATCCCGGGCTGCGCCCACAGAGAGCCACCATTTG
This sequence comes from Gryllus longicercus, assembly GCA_038098605.1. Lineage (NCBI taxonomy): Eukaryota > Metazoa > Arthropoda > Insecta > Orthoptera > Gryllidae > Gryllus > Gryllus longicercus. Next base: position 2,546,982 of record JAZDUA010000139.1, read on the forward strand.
CCAGTCCCATGTTGCAATTTTCACCCCTTCAACGCATTGAGCTTACGGCTCTACTGCACTAGATTCATAGTTCACGAACGCCGCTGGTCAATGAGAATGAAGGAAAACAATATGAAATGCTGGGCTTTTTGAAATGGTAAATATTATTCTTATAGGCGTGTCAAAGTGAAATTTTGAGCAGTAAATCGTAGTAGAAGCCTGGACCTGCTTATGTATTAACCTGATCAGTCATGTACGTCTTTTTGCAGAGAACATCAGTGACACCTAGAGACTGCTGATATTTGGCATTCCGATATCTGCTACTGGTACCCCACTTATTTCCTGACTGAGCATGTGCGGCACTCTGGCCCTGCTGATGGGCATCAGCCGGCGTAGTCTTCTGAAGGTCATCCACTACAACATATCATCACATCACCTCATCACCTCATTTTGCATTACATATGTGTGAATCTGGCTAACTATTGGGCGCCAATCATTTCAATCTAATGAAGGTCAATTCACGTCGTTTTGCAGTGTTCATCGGCAGCACTTGGGGGTTGCTGATAAACACCAGTCAGATGTCTGTTAGAGGTCACCCACTTCTTTTTGCAGTGAACATCGGTGGCACCCTGGGCCTGCTGATGGGCGCCAGGCAGATGTCTGGTAGAGTTTACCGACGTATTTTTGCAGTGAACATCGGTGGCACTCTGGGTCTGCTGATGGGCGCCAGTCTGCTGAGTCTGGTGGAGGTCATCCACTTCTTCGTGCTGCCCGTGGGGCGCGCGTTGGTGTTGCGCTGGTGCGGCGTGGAGGATGGTAGCTGCTGCGCTGGACCACCTGGTGCCCTGGTGCCACCCCCGCCGCCGAGTCAGGCAGGCATCCCAATGATTCCACAGTTCATCACAAAAACAGGAATTGAAATGAATACACTAAGAGAAAATATATTACTCTTAGTGTATTCATTTCTCTTAGTGTAAACTCTACTCTAAAGAACTAACTGGTTTTTAACGAAATACGTCTTTAACGTGTACCTTAGTAAAGTTTGGTTGGTTAACGTTTAACGCATCCATCTTTTCCCATATGAGGAAAACTCTATTATTAAATCAGTATACTATAGTATAGTTTCGTTGTAAACAGTTTCCACCATATTACTGTCACAAAAAGGGTAGCTAGATTATAGAATAGTATACGCTGTTCGTGAGTCAGCTGAGATGATTGAGAATTGCCCGTACTAAATTCCGATTTCAATATATAATGTCACTATTTTGAATGAAAAATTTACGGATTCAAATGTTAAAGATACTTTCTGAGTTAACTGGAAATACAATCGCAGTTCAATGTTTAGTTTCAAAGACATAACATGTTAATTTCAAAACGCTAGCTGCGATAGCTTAAGGGCATCATTTACACTGCTTTCGAAGCCCCGCTGACCGGCAGATTCTAAGTTCGACGTACGAATAGCGGATTTTCGACACTAGCAAAATAGCGGCATCTATTTCAAACACTGTCTGGAGGAGCATTCTACCGGCCGGGTTCTTTGTTCAGTAGTTTTCCGTGGTTCCTCTTGCCAGTACTAATGCTGAAACAGTTTGCTAACGAAACGATCGTGATCGATTCTTCATTCTTCATCCCTGTCTTCTTTTCTCCCCTTACACCTCATACACATTTACATCCAAGGCACTCGGATGCTTAGAGCTGGTCGCGATTGAGATGATACTCTGCCGGCCGTCTTGATTGAGATGATACTCCCCACAAGCCGTCTGTAGGTCGGCACCGGTTCACACATTCCTGCGAGAAAGGAACACCGCCTCCTGCAGAGATGTGTCATGCACTACCCTCATTCCACTAAGGTAGATGTTTCAAAGTAGGTGGCCCGGAGTCAATACTCACTCACTGAGTCTTATTTGTTGTGCACAAGTTGAAAATTGTGGATGCACTGTTACGCTGGTTGCATGTCGCATGGTAAGAGCGTAGACTTTCGTGGCCGGAGTCAGAAACTATTGGCTGACACGGGGACGCCGCGACCTATACTCCGATTTAAACACAGTGACACTTCAAGATCACGAGCTAGACGGAGAGGGGGGCATTGTCATCCACTGGGGAGCTTTGTTACGACTTAAAAGTTTTGGTTTTGGTGCTCCCGATTGGGTGACAATGACGCCCTCGCCTCCAACACGTGGCCTTACTACTACGTTTAAATCTGAGTACCGACACTGGTACCAACGATGCGACCTTCCTCAGGGCAAAATGCCTTTCGGAAAGGCTCGCGACGTCTCCCGGAGAGTAAAGTAGTTCCTGCCACGTGATGGCGACTGGAGGGAGCGGGAGCCGACGAGTGCTGTTGCTGCGCAGGTGCTGCTGGGGCCGCTGCGTCGGACGCGCTCCGCCGCGCGCGCTCTGGGCCCCGCCCCCCTCCCCACCGGCCCCTTGCCCGCGCCCGGCGCAGCCGGCGGCGCGGCCATGCGGGCGGGCGGGAAGCTGCTCGCCATGCCCAGGTCGGTTTCATTCATTTGTTTTTGTTTTCTGACATTATAGTGCGGTTTTTTTAAACTGTGCACTTGAGTCCTGTCTTCATTTTGGCATTATCACTGCATTTCGTGTCTCTCTGGGCGTGCCGCTAGATGTGCATATCAACCACTGCTAGCGGTACGACCGAAAAAGATGCGAAATGCAGTGATATAATGTCAATGTGAAGACAGGGCTCAGGTACACCGTTAAAAAATCTCACTATAATAAACAGACAAGATTTTTTTAGGTATACTTAATATTCGTTAACCTTTAAGACACTTTGTATATTTATCATACCCTCTCGGCTCACAAGTAAATATATACCTTATTAATGTAATATACTAATGGATAAGGATTTAAAATGCTAAAATTAACTTATTTTAACAGGTAAATTGTGTTTTTACGAAAAGCGAACTAACATATTACGGATAATTGGAACATACATCCGTCATTAAAACCGATAATTATATTTAAGATATTCAAATGATTAGCACTGGTGCCACTATAAATTTGATGAATGCTTGTTTTGCACACCACAATTTTTTACAATCTCCAGAACAGTTTTAACGTATTATATTTCATAAAATAAATTATTTAATACGTTAACGAGCATTATTGTGGTTTTTTAACATATTTTATAATTGCTTTATTTCAGTGTGCTGAAGAAGAAGCCTTATTATCAGTCACATCATTTGCCGACGCGTCCACTGATCTTAAACGCCATGTCCCGAATGTAGATTTTTTTCTGTGTAGAGAATTGTTTTTATCATTGTCTCATATTATTGAATGAGGTAAACAGCAATTTTGTTTCTTTTCTACATTTGTTGAAATCATTCTCAATTAACATTATTTCAAATTATATTTAAATTGTAATCTTATAATGAAATAGTTACTGCTAGTAAAGTCCGTATATTTTTCAGACATACAAAAGGACGAATAGCACTAAAATGTGAAAAATGGATTTAACTATGTATTACTGCTATGGTATTACTGTGACACAATACAAAAAAGGCAACATTGAGTATTAATGTTCAGAATGTAAGAATGTAATGAAATCTGTTTGTGCTCCTGAGGCTTCTTATCCTCTTTTCAAACAAATGAAATATATGTATTTGTGTTGCTATAGTCATCCTAATTATAATATCTAATGAATTTTGAAGAATACTAGAAGAGTTTATACCTAGAGAAGATAATATTAAAAATCTGAAAAGGGTGTGATTTATGAATATAGAAACACATCCTTAGAACGGTAGTATTTCTTACTACCGGTAAATATTTAGCGATTAAGAATGTACTTGTAAATACTTCATAATACTTTCAAATTACATTACTCAATAAACTAGTAAAAAATTCCGTTTAAATTAATCGCCCCACATCTTATCAATATTCCCAGTAACTTTAAGAGCACATCCTTTAAATTTTGGTTGTATTTGATTTCTCTGACAACGGATTTAAAACCATTCCATTACTAAAATGAGAGGTGAAGGTATATTTCATCAATGCTTCACTACCTGTAATTTTGGAATTTGATGCATAAGGCATTTCCCGTAATTACTACAATACATTATAGGTACTCAGTAGTTAACATGTACTTCATGAATCAATTAGAATTATCGAAGATGAGAAGCAGATAGTTCCGCCTAACATTACTCCAACAATTTTAGCAATTATTAATCGCTACATTTTCATTTCTCTTTTTTTTAACACGCTTACTGGTTCTCATTACGCTCCAATGCGATAAATGACATCTCCGAGAATTCCTTTCGGCAAGGCCGAAACCTTTTGAATAACCCGGCGTAGACGCAACCAAGTGGATGACAAATTCATCCGTCGCGTGAAAGGCCTGCCGTGCAATTACGATCGATTGGCGCCAGTGCCCCGTGTGTCCAGGATGGGGCCGGCGGCGCGGCGGTGCGGAACAGCGCCACACGCAGCCTGTGACGAACTGCTCGCGGGGAAGGGATTGCGCACGGGGGAAGGCCAGGGGCAGCGGGGCTGCACGCCTCACGCACGTCCCGCTGGTTCGCAACGCCACCGCCACCGGCCTCGCCACCACCGCCGTCGCCCCCGCCGTCGCCCCCGCCGTCGCCCCGCCACCGCCGTCGCCCCTGCCCCCGCCGTCGCCGTCGCCCCCCCCCGCCGCCACCACCGCCGCCGCCGCCCCCGCCACCATTGCCGACGCAGCCATCGTCGCTCTGCCACCGCCGCCAAGTACGTCCCCTCCGTCCCCTCCGTCTCCTCCGTCTCCTCCGTCTCCTCCGTCTCCTCCGTCCCCTCCGTCCCCTCCGTCCCCTCCGTCCCCTCCGTCCCCTCCGTCCCCTCCGTCCCCTCCGTCCCCTCCGCCCCCTCCGCCCCCTCCGCCCCCTCCGCCCCTCCGCCCCCTCCGCCCCCTCCGCCCCCTCCGTCCCCTCCGTCCCCTCCGTCCCCTCCGCCCCGCCATCGCCCCGTCTCAGAGGACATGCGACGACTCAGCCAGCACTGCACTCTGCTTCGAAACGAACGAACCAAACGCTGAGTGAGTGGCTTAACCCTTCGGAAGTCGCGTGCCCTGTCGTGCCTTTTGTAGTCGTGTTGAGATGCCAGGCATCCCCTTTCCCTTCTTGCTAATATTGTTAACAACTATTATCATTTTGCAATTTATTCTTTGTGATATTCAACTTCCTTCGAAAAATAATGTTCATTTTTAAAATCTAAAATTTATAAATGAATTTTAATTGTTTCAAATGAATCGTAAACTAAGTAGCGATCATACATCACATTGCATACGTTAACTAAGTATTTTTTTATTTATGTATGAAAAATCTAAACGGTAATACTAATTTTTATTTTTAACCACTACCGCAGTAGAGAAAACGTTATGCAATACTGCGCGGAAAAAACGCCGAATTTCCGGTTGAAAAACTTTTTACAGGTCCCTGGCAGCGAAAACATGAATAAATCTAGTAGCTAAATTTAGAAACAAAATCTTCTTAATCCGTGGTGTAGCCAGAGTCCATGTTTTGGGTGTCTTTGATACCGACAAAATAGATTGACGGCAAAAGTCTATCCGTCTGTCTGTGAACAACACCAGAAGCTAAACCGATCAGCCGATTTTTTTCCAAAACTGATATCGATCAGGCTGATGTCGCTGACCCCTTGAATTAGAATCCGATATTTTAATTTTGGAGGGTATTACTTTACATGAAATCCCTGGGACATTTTCATAATTTTCAAAAAAATGGCTCCATCGTTTTTGATAAATTTTTTTGGGGTCGTTTAACGGAATGGTGAATATCTCATTTTCATTAAAAACTCTGATTATACGAAAATTGCAAAAATTCAATTGTTTTCAGCGTCTTCCAACAACTACATCTATGAAGATACAATTTCTTTCTAAATGAAATGTGTTCATCAAAAACAAATTTTCAAATAAGATCATGTTGAATTTTTTTGAAAATATGAGCATTTTTTGTGTAATTTGGCGTGCGCTCCCAATTTATTGCGCTTCGTAAACGAAAAATGAATTGGTGGTGCAACGCAGTTGGATGCTACGCAAGTTAGAATTTGTATATTATTTCATATTTAATAATATTATTTATTATATTTACATCATTTATATTATTTCATTTTAAATTACATCATTTAATTGGTTTTCTATGTGATAACGAATAGATGATTACGCTTTGCTTAGTAAGATAAGGGATTAAGAGTATTACATGTAAAAAACTAGTAATTTTGATGTATATATGAATATATTTATTTATTATCTTTTTCTATCCAGTTTCATTTTCTTGCCAGCGATATCAACAATGCTAATTTGCAAAATGTGTATCCCAAACGAACTAGCGGTCATTGTTTCTTGTTATAACCCATTGTTGTAATGCTTCGCTCATAACAGAAGGCAGTATGACAGTATGACAGATATAAACTAATACTTTTGTATATTGAGAGAATATGACAATACTATAGTGTTTAATAATTACACTTATATTTTTTGGATATATTTGATAGCGTTAGCAAACAAATACAGTCTCCAATTATTTATTAACTTTTAATTATTTTTCTTTCTCATACTCTTTACGTAGAATATTGTAAGGCTAAAAAACTCATTGGATATATTCGTGTATATACTGCATACGTTACATAACGAATTCAATGCCTAAAATATATTTTCATTTAAAGTATTGAATAAAAATATATTGTTGGAAACTATTTAATTTTCGCATCAAATGTTCTACAATTTCAAATGAGTTTTACAAAAATATTTCGGAGAGAAATTGAGATATAAATAGTATTTCATAACCATTATTGAAGTCGAGAAAATGCGTGCTGTTTTAGCTCCACTATTTTATTAATTATCGTTGTCACTAACCTCCCATTGTTCACAAGTGTCACAAATAATTCGATTTTGAGTGAGATGACGGACAAACCTGGATGCGCGTGGGTAATCCAAAAACTCCTCACAAAGAACGGATTCTATTTAAAGCACATTAACGAATATAGCAGATTTTTTCGTGGAGAGAAGGTAAGTTATCTGGTGAAAGGTAAATTTCAGAAGAATGGGACAATACCATTTTATTTGGCAGTTGTCACAAATGGTATGGGAACGATTATAGTCCCCACATGACTTCTTAAGGATTATACAACGTGTAAATGTAATTTACTGCGAACTTATTTTAGTTTGTAATACAGGTAATTCCCTAACTTAGTCACGTAGCATGCCGACCTAGATGACCGAGGTGACCGACTCAGCGCATAGGTCCGAAGGGTCGCAATTTGAGTCCTGCCTTGAGTATGGTTGTTTATTCCTCGTCTCTCATATACGTGTTGTCGCGGAAAGCCTCGAGTTTTGCTGACTCCAGATCAGAGAAGCTCGCACGTGTGTTAGGGGGCTAGTGTATGGTCGAATATGCGTCCCATCGGGATGTAAAGGATGACCAGCGATCGGCTGGAAAGGTCCCAGAATAAATCAATAAATATTTGAAAACAAATGGTATAGATTTAAGAACCAATACTAAATGTATTTAGCAAAGTATTACTGAAATTTTCTGCAAGACTGTGTTCAACTTTTTCCCTTTTTTTACTGTCGCAAACGCTTATTCAAAGTGTCCCTCCAACTAAGGGCCACCCCCATAACTTCTACAAGGATCACGATATCAACATGCAGTTTTCGCTCAACAATGCGGAACGATAAGACACGGCTGTCAGTCTCTCCCTCTCCAAGAATGTTTCCGCGCCGCGAAGGTCACCTTTCCCAAAGTCGATAGTTGCAAGAGCAGGTAAAAGAAATATTACCCATTTAAGTTAAAATCACTTGTTATAAAATTTGATTTTGAACTCAAATGACTATCAAAACATCAAAGAACGGTACGTCATTCAATTTCTATTTTATAATCTTTCCGTTGCTAGAGAGAAAATATATAATTTCATTTAAAAAATCAAGAATGAATAAAAAATATTCTGAATAATATTCCTACAGCATATTACTTATCATTCCGCATTGTTGAGCGCAAACTGCATTTCGATATCGTGAACCGTTTATAAGTATGTATTATAAGTATGGGGGTGGCCCATAATTTGTGGGGCATCCTGATATATTGAACATTTTCGTACTTTATGTTCTTTCCGCGGATGTATAGAGGGCCACATCCTTATTTTGTAGAACTAGTTCGCGGCACCTCACGTGTCCCATCCCGTGTCCCATCCCGTATCCCATCCCGTGTCACATCCCGTCTCTCCCCATTGCGTGGGTGGCGACGGAAACTAGACGACTGGGCAGAGTTTGCTATTTCCTGCTTGAGCTATGAGATGCCTAAGCCGCAGCCCTGCCTCGTTTAATTTCAATTAATTGTGCATGTCCTCAACCCTAAATGCCCTCTTGAAAATATAATTTTTGTCTATTTACCAACTATTCTATGCCTACTTGTCAACTCAACGGTGGCAAGTCATGAGAGTGGTGCAGTGATGTATCAATTAATAAATGAGAGTGTAGTAAATCGCTGCTTGTATGTAAGGATGAGTGAAAAAGTGTGAGAAAACGTAAGTAGTACTGGGGAACATATAGTCACCATTACGAATTGGCTATATTTAAAAGTAAGATTATATCAATAAGGAATTAAAAAATATCTATCCCAGTTATGAAGATACTAGCAAAATGGTGAAAGCTTATCTTTGGAGGATACTAGCAGAAAATACACTTACTTTTTATGCGTTTTTGTAAATAGTCACGGTACGTACATAGGTTTAAGAATAGTGATTTTACGTTAAAATTTAGCGTTAACTTGGAGTGATGATGGTCTTGTACGATTCAGAAAATACATTTTCAACTAAAAATAGGGATGCGTACATTAGATATGATTCCTGATTACACGTGTACACACGAGAAATTTTCATTTGCATCTACTTTAATATGTGTGCTTATGCGTGCTCGTGTGTGACCCAATTTACTTTACTTGACTGTATACGTCTCCACCTGGGGAGTACATGACCTTGTCGTTGGTGGTGGAGCTTGAGTACCCCTATGATCCTGAGAGCTATGCCGGCGGTAGCGTAGCTACTGGTAGGGCCTCCCTTGCCGGACAGGTCAAAGGAGAGGGGTCAGACGAAGAAGTACTCCAGAAGAGGACCTCAGCGTCAGTGGAGGAAAGATAGAAGACGACCTCAACGCCACCAGGAGGACCCATATAAGATGACCTCAAGGATAGGATGCAGAAGAAAACCTTCGCATGACGAACAGGACCTCAAAGGGGTAGGCAGAACTCCTAGCCCAGTGAAGGCAGTCTGCCTAGGGATGGTGACCCGAAAAGATACCCAGCAGGTCAGAAGGCTGAAAGTTGGCAACCCCAACATCTGACTATCCATCTGTGGACCGGTAATCCGCACTGGAGAAATAACTCTTACTCGAATTCCTCGCAGTAAAAAGCCGGCTGACAATGGAAACCGACCTACGCGCGCAAATGGACAACGATTCACGGAAAAATTAAAAACTGCCACTTGGAATGTCAGAGGGTTAGGAATAAAAGAACAGGAATTAGAAAACATTTTAAAAGAAAAGAATATAAATATATTAGTAGCCACTGAAACAAAGAAAAAGTTAAAAGGAACTAAAGATTTAGATAACTACTGCATGCTGTACAGTGGAGTACCCCAAAATGTCAGAGCAAAAGCAGAAGTAGCCTTGTTTATAGATAAGAACTGGAAAAATAAGATAGAAAGTTACACCTTTGTAAATGAAAGAATAATAAAAGCTCGAATAAAAATATGTAGAGGATATCTAACAATCATAGGAGTATATGCTCCGGAAGAAGGCAGGAGAGAAGACACAGAAACATTTTATGAACAACTACAACAGGAAGTACACAAAACTAATAAAAACGATCACTTAATAGTATGTGGAGATCTAAATGCTAGAGTGGGAAACTCACCAATCCCAGATATTGTAGGAAATTGTGGAGAAGATTATATAAACATGAACGGTCGGGAGCTGAGACAATTTGCCAGCATGAATCATCTCAAAGTGACAAATACCTTCTTTCGAAAGAAAGATATTCACAAGTACACATGGACAGCTAGAGGATATAGATCGATAATAGACTACTTCTTAATAAATGATAAACTAAGACCTCAGTTGAATGATGTGAGAGTATTTAGAGGATGTGATATAGGCTCAGATCACTATATTAGCTGATTTTAGGATATGGGCAAAATGGAGAAAGATTAGAACCAGACAAAAAATACCTCAAGAAGAAGTATTTAAAATACATTTACTTCAAGAAGAAAGTGTAAGAAATCTCTACCAAGGCAGACTCCAGAAGTACCTTCTGGAAAAACCAACTGAAGACAACCTAGACTTAGAATGGGAAAACGTACGAGAATGTATTCAAAGAGCTGCAATGGAAGCCCTAGGGAAGAAAAATAAAATTAGAAGTAGAAAGGGCCTACGGATCTGGAATGAAGAAATAGCGCAAGCAGTAAAGGATAAACAGAAAACATATTTACAATGGATCCAAAAAAAGATGAGGAATCAAGAAAAACATATAAAGAAAAAAGAAATACAGCTAACACAATCGTGAGAAGAGCACATCAAAAGTCTTGGGATAAATTTATAAGCCAAGTAGAACATGACATACACGGAAGACAAAATATTGCTTACAATGTCCTAAAACATATAAATAAAGAACAAAAAGATGTAGCAAAAATAGGTATGATAAACAAAGATTTATGGATAAGGCATTATAGAGAACTTTGGTGCAGGAAATTAAGCAAAAATGAAGAACAACAAAGAGATTGCCAAGAAAAGGATGAGACAGTCGATTTGATTGACATACATGAATTGAAAGAGGAATTGAAAACAATGAAAAACAGGAAAGCTTCAGGAAGAGATAAGTTAAATATAGAACTGTTCAAATATGGTGGAACGGTGTTGTTATGGAGACTGTTACACATAATAAACGAATGCTGGCAAAAAGGTAAAATTCCAGAGGAGTGGAAAATAGCAGAAGTTATATCGTTATTCAAAAAAGGCGACCGAAACGAATGTAAAAACTATAGAGGGATAAGCTTGCTCAACTGCATATATAAATTGTATGCCAGAATAGTAAATAAAAGACTGAAAAGTATTGCAGAAGTACTGATGGGAGAAGAGCAAAATGGTTTCAGGAAAGGAAGATCGACCACTGATAACATCTTCATAGTACAACAAATATTGGAGAAAAGAAGGGAATAAACCTGCAAACTCATCTGGCATTTATAGATTTCGAAAAAGCCTTCGACAGTGTAAATAGAGATAAACTTTGGTACATCATGGAAAAACAAGGCTATCCACGGCATCTAATAAAGGTGGTCAAAAGCCTATATGAAAATACTAAAATAGTAATAAGAATAGGAAACACAGTATCTGAAGAGAATAACAAATAAAGGGGTAAAGCAAGGTTGTCCTATATCACCAACATTATTTAATATCTATGTACAGGACATAAGTAAGTCTTTAAAACAGAAAGTTGACACTGGTATAAGAAAGACCAAAGAAGAGATTAACGATTTTATTCTATGCTGATGACGCAGTTATTATCCAGGAAACAGAAGACGAACTACAGAGAGTAGTACACCACCTTAATAAAATTTGCAAAAGCTATGACACTAATATATCAAAAGAAAAAACAAAAGTGATGGCATTCAGGGGGAAGGACACAGTAAGGTCAAAAATTGTCATTGAAAACAAAATTATAGAGCAAGTTCTCTCCTTTAATTATTTAGGGTGTCAAATAAGTTATGAAAAAGATAAAGATATTGACAATAAATTAACGAAATATCAAAAAATATGTGGAACGATACACAACACTTTAAAAAATAAGACAAGACCGGAAACAAGAATTAAATTTTACAATACCATGGCAGTTCCTACATTACTCTACGGCTGCGAAAGCTGGGTATTAACACAAAAAACACTGACAAGAATACAAAGTAGCGAAATGAAATTTCTGCGAAGAATAAAAGGATGCACAAGAGAAGACCGAATAAGAAATGAAGAAATAAGAAAAGAGTTACAAGTGACATCAATTAATACTAGAATGCAAGAATATAGACAAAGATGGGTAGAACATCTGGAAAGGATGAGTGATAGCAGACTTCCTAAAGCAGCTTTGTTATACGCGCCGAGAGGAAGAAGAGACGTGGGAAGGCCACGAAAACGATGGAGAGAAACTGTGAGGACGGAACAGGCAGTAGCCTAATCCATGAAGTGAAGAAGAAGAAGAAGAAGAAGAAGAAGAAGAAGAAGAAGAAGAAGAAGAAGACTGTATACGTGGGATATAGATAGTGACGTAATCATCTAGGAAGTCGATTTAGAGATGTTTTTAAAGACCTTGACACAAAAAAATCTTTTATTCGTTGGTGGCATCTGTCTGTGAACATCTGTCCCCGAAATGTTAGAAAATGTTTTCCAAAACATATTTCTGCTAAATAAATGAGTCATTCGAGACCACACTATTATGAAATTAAACTTTTAAATTTGAAAGAGGGAAGGATACTTAAATCTTTATTAGATAAAACGTTTTCTCAAAAATCATTCTGAAGCTCTACGCACTTTGATAGGAATTAAGTAAAGTGTGTTTAAAATATGGTAAAACGTTACTTTTTATTAAAACTATTTAAATTTTAAAAAGTTGAAAGTGTGTCACTTTTACGGGCTTTTATGTGACTTCTTTATTATAAGAAGACAATTGGGTATTATCGATGATAATGATGATGACTCAACGTAAAGGTTGGTGGAAACTGACAGCAAGCAAGGGAACTGCACCTTGATGTCCTCCCTGTCTTTGAAGTTGGAATTCTTGTATTTTTAAAGAAATTACCGTAGATTCTTGTTGATACTCTTAAGTACAATTATCAGTACAAGACTTTAAGGTCCAAATATAATTTTTTTAACCTCTCATACCCAGCATTATTAGCTTATTGATTAACGTTTACAAGCACATAATCGGTTGTGGTCAATTGTTCCGATAGTGTGTAGTGAATGTTTTATCGCGGGAGGAGGCGGAGTCCTCCTTCCGCTGGATAATGACACCCAGCTCCGACGTACACGTTTACTTTCTGGAGATTTCCCCTCCAGGTAACTCCCCCAGCGGGCAAAAGCTGGCAACTCCCGACTGGCATTCCGACATACGTGGTGTAGTGCATGTGTCTATGATGGGGAGAGGTGGCTCACAGCATCCACTTCTGTCACTGCTGTCCCTCTGACCGGGAGGTCCTAGGTTCGAGTCCCGACAGAAACAGATTTTTCGACACTACCCAGATACCTAGGTCAGTCACTGTTTGGAGGAAACATCTAGCGGTCGGCTGCTCTGATCGTAGTTTTCTGTGGTTTCTCTGATCAACACCAGGCGAATGCCAAAGCAATGCCTTAACAAACCGGCCACGGACCGCGCGCCATCTTTCCTTCCTCTTTCTTGTCCTATCTTCATCCCTTACACGCACACACGTGCATGCATTACACTACCACACATGTCGCGAGACAGTGTGGAGCGGCTGGAGCGGAACCTACCGCTGGTGGGAGATACCTGGCTATGGGAAAACCCGCCATCCGCCAGGAACATCGGCTCTGGATATTACCATCCAGCGAGGGAAGATCATCACCACTTCTCGAGGAAGAAAACATGCACTACACTGACGACGGGACAACTGGCCATAGCTGATGACGCGCCCGGAATCACTAATCAATCAAAAAATGTGTGTGTGCGTGAGAGAGTAAAAAGGAGAGGTTTAGACAAGGAACAGGAAGGAAAGATTGTGCGCAGTTCGTGACCCGTTTGTTAGGACACTGCTCCGGCAAATGCTGAATTCGACCTAACTTTAAAACAATTGTCAAAACTCCGCCCACGGAACTTTATCACTAGAACTTCCCAGGCAGAGTCACTGCAGAAGCAAAGGCAATGCTAGCTAACTAACTTGTAAATGAATGTTATATTTAAAATTGTAAAATTCATTGAATACATAAACATTTTCATATACATTTTTGAGTATTTTTAATTAGATCATTTTCCGCCCGAAATCACTATTCAATCAAGGTTTGGCCGTTCAAAGTTAAGTTTCAGAATGAAGCTCTTTACTTTCCAGTATACGTACGTATATACGGAATAATATACGTAGTATAGTTATGTAATGCTGCGGAAAATCGATTTCGAGATTTCAATGCCAATAGACGTTTTGGAGTCCCCTCCGTCCGTCCGACCATACGTACGTACATCTGGTGTTTGTGAGCATCACTAGCGTCTTACCCATACGTAAGATTTTTTCCAAATTGAGAAACTCCTGTCCATTTGTCCTGAATTAGAGCTCTGCGATTTTCAAAACCATTCATTATTTTTGCGGGGTACATTACATTAAGCCCCTGGGACATTTTCAAAATTTTCTCAAAATGGCTACAAATTTTTTCTTTAAATTTCTTGTGAGAATATAGTTACTTACACTTATAAAGGTAGCCTATGTCAAATTTTCACGGTTATCTCGAAATTTTCGAAATTTTCAAGTTTGAATTTTTTCGGGTTTATCCTACAACTACAAAATTGAGAATAGATATTTTTCTTTGAAATAAAATTGGTTCTCCATAGTGAGTTCTTTCATTACGGTCATGTACATACTTTTGAAAATTGCATTAGTTTTCGCGCAATATTGCCAGTAATTTGAGCAATTTTAAAAAATTACAAAAATAAGATTTTCTCAACAACGGCTTCAAAAGTTTTCTTTAAACTTTTAGTAGGGATTGTGCTAAATGTACTCTATAAGATGACAAACACCACATTGCTCTAATCGTTTGTTTTTCAAAAATTATAAAAATTGTGTTATTTTCACTTGTCTCTCATGTCGTTAATATTTATATTGGCGGCAATTTGTTCACATTATTGTATTTATGACTATATGTGGTTTAAATAATGTCACATAAAGCTTCTCGAAAGTCAATTCTGAGATCATAAGCTCGAAATGCCTCATTTTCAGAAATGCTCAAACGCCATTTTCTCAAAAACGGTTCCAAATTTTTTCTTCAAACTTTTTCGGCTAATCGCAGTCTTTAATGTGAGGTAAAGTTCATTTTGTGGCTTTTTTCTTAAAAAATTACACAAATGTACTTTTTGTGAAGATCTCTCAAGCCTGTAATACGTATATTTTTAACAATTTGTAAGCACTATTGTATTTGTGTGTTAACATTATTTAAATAACTTCAAATGAAGGTTTTCGAAAACTCAAACATTTTTTGTGAAGAAGTGCTTCAAATTTCGAATTTATTGTAACGCTTAGGCGCTATTTTCTTAAGAACGGCTCCAAATTTTTCAAAGAAAATAGCCATTTAAATCAATTGCCATTTTTACTGTAATTTAATATTCTTAACATAATATTTCCGTTCTATTGGGAAACTAAATATAAAAATTCAAAAAATGAACTTTGGGCGGCGATAGATAGCAGCAAGTAAGAGAATGTGGCATGTTCGAACAGCTATGCGAGACCAAAGAAATAGAAAACTAATACTGGAATGTCTGTGCCATTATGTAACACCACTAGTTTCAATTTTAAATCTACGACAAAATGCGTAACATTTGCACTGGTTCTACAAAAGTGTACATGATGTTTGGTACAAAAAGTGCACAAACGCACTGAGGAGATAGAAGGGGTAAAAGAAAACCTCTCTCTACTGCATAAACTGTAGGTCAAAGAGGTCAGGGGTCAGAGCCAATCTGTCAAAAAACGCGCCTGATAGATTTCCCTGTTAAGCCGGCAAACTAACGTGCATTTCTGACGTGCGGGTAGCGACCTTGCGAGGGGCACGATAGAACTTAAGGTCCAACGTACTGCAATGGGACTCACAGAAGTATGTGTATTTTTCAAAGGAGGGCTCTGAGGCGCCGAAAAATTATTCATGATTTCAGAATTATTCAATTTAACGCTCAATAATTCATTTTTTATCAATATTCGAGCGTTACTGGCCACTTTTAGACCATAAGGTTTCACAAAGAAATTGCAAAATCTTCGCAGTGATTTAGCTAGTTAAATACATTTATCACCAAAAAGTATTCGACGGTTTGGTGGAGGCTTTCTAAGGTATAGGAATGGTAGGAAGTGCGTTTAGAGGTTGTCACGAAATTGTTGTGTCTACTTTATCATCCCGTAACACCGAACATCTTGCCTAACATGGAACCGACCGTTCGGCTATAACGCGTACATATATGCAAAACCCGATACAAGCCCCTGCGCCCCCAACGGTCAGGATGAAAACTAGAAAGTTAGAAAGTGGAAATATGGTGGTTGTAAGAGCACTGACACGCCACAACACACGCAAACTTTCATGCTACTGGGTGGGATGCTAACCCGCGACCATTCGAGTCAAGACTATCATGATACATCCGCCTTGGTAATTTCGATTATCCATGCTGCCTGAAATATTAGAGGTGTATTTATATCCAGAAAATAGTTATAATGTTACGAATCCGTTAATTCTGATAAGCTTCTACCGTATACTTTTACCGAGCTTTAGTATACCATCACTCGTTAGGTTTATTGATAATACACCATAAACATTGAAGTACTTTACTCTGTCTTTTTTGAAAATCCAATAAAAAAGAAAAGAATAAAACGTTTAGCATTGTAGCAACAGCAAGGTCGCGTTGTTACAAATCTTTTTTTTTGTTCATGGAACCGGGAAAACAAAACAAATAATGGGTATACTTGATGAAAATTCTACGCGATAACAGTGAAACACCGAGAGAAACAATAGAATGGTTAGAAAATTGATAGACGTGTGACGTGAGTGTACAGAAATAAAACTGGTTCTGAAACGGATCCCGCGAAAGATCGACATCGAGATTACAGGTGCGTGCGCTCACTCCGCGGATGTTAGTACGGCGATGAAATCGTCGCGTGCTGCCCACGGAGTATCCTCACCTCACGCTAAGCTCCCTCCTACGTCATCACTGCGGACGACGCGGCTACTGCGGTCGCCCTTGCGGCCCTACGGCAATCGTTTTCTTCGTCGCCGCCATGTGGAGAATATTTCTGCGAATGCTCGGGTCATTTCTTCGAGGATTGGCCCTGCTCGCCAACAACTATTGCCGGAAATGCAAAGTGCGCGGCCTCAAATACCTCGTAGGACCGAGGTTGCACTGGTTTGAAAGGTACGTTTGTTTTTGTTTTCATTCTGACTTTCGGACGAGATGCAAGACTCGTCGCAGAGGTTAAATCGATGTGCGCGTTTTGGACGTTAGGGATTGATAACTACGTTTTAATATGGGGAGTGTATAAGTTAACGTTGGCATGATGGCACGTTGGTATTAATGATTTAGATATTAATATGGAACCAAAAACACTTATAAATTATGTTTTTTAATAAAATTGCTTTAAATTAATCAGGGTAATGACATCAGAAGTCGCAAACACAAAATTTGAAAAATAAGAGTTGTAGGCTTCCCATTTGCTTCAAACTTGCAGAACGTGGAGCTTGTGCCTTATATATATAGTCATCAGGATGGGAAGGAAGATAAATAAAATAAATTCCCTAATTCTATATTTTATGAAAACGTAATTAATATTGGTATTGCAATAATATAACAAGAACTGATATATTTTTAGACTTTTTGTTCTCTAACACGTTTAGGGGACACAATATGGACATTCCATTATTGAGACCATTATGTACCCTCTAATGTTTGCTATCTTAAGTAGCCACTACAGGAACATAATCGGAATTCGGAAATAAATTTTTAATAAAGAAAAAATGGCAATTTTTGAATTTGAAAAAATGGCAACAATGAATCTATTTTTAGAGAGGTATGACAATCATTCATTTAGTTCCACATAATAAATTTAGTACTAAAGCCCAAGAAGTTTTTTTTATAAACGAAGAAAATGTCAATGACTGAGGAAAAATTGAGGATTTTAGCCAAATATTGTAACATTCATATTTGTGTAAATCATTTATTCGCCACAGCCTCCACAAAGAAATGTGTCTAAATAGACTCCAAAACCTTTAACCGAAATATTACTTGACATTCAAGTAATAATGTTATTGTTCAGTCTTAAAGACGTGAGATATAAGCGTAAATAATTTGGTATGGGAATTTTCTGGATTTACTGAAACTCTCCAGCTTTCAGTTCATCTTATATAAAAAAGACAATGTTTGTCTGTTTGTTTGTTTTATTTGGTAGATGGTTCACACTTAATGCATTGCCGTACCGTTCATCCGATTGCAATAAAACTTTCTCAACACCCTAATACAATTGATTGCACTTCGAAAAAGAATATAGACATAGTACGATGGCAATACCTCCGCACTTACACGCGCGTTGATGATTTTATGCTGACTTAAGAACCCTGAATTAGGCGCTCTACGTAACGGCGCTTGGCACAACTTGTTGCACACTAATGTACGATTATTAAGACGTCTTCATTGCGTATTCTGCCCTGCGATTGTGAAATTTCTCCTGAGACAGATACAGGGAAAGGCAGAGGAAGATAGAGACGCAGAGAGAGAAACAAACAGAAACAGAGTCAGAGAAACAGAGACAGAGAGACACACGGAGAGTCAGAGAGAGACAGAGAGTGAGCGAGACGGGGAGAGAGACGGAAAGATACGGAAAGAGAGACGGAACCACACTCACGAGAAAGTCTTTCGTCTGTTGAAATTTTTGCAAAGGGTAGCGTAAAACGTGATTAACAATCACGTGACCAGTAGAATGTTAAGTGTAGTACATTGCAATAGCGAAGCATTGCCGGGTATACTAGTGTAATTACAGTGTCGAGGTCATGAACTACATATTCGAATGATGAGAGAATACCAGAACAGAATTTATTCACATGCTGAGGGATGAATTAAATGAAGCTGTATCATGTGATTCAACTTTCGTTAGGTCTGGGATGTTCTATACGTAAAGTTAAATAAATAGTGTGAGAACAGAACCTCAAGAGACTGCAAAAAATATTTTAGATACAAAATATTAAAGCTCCTTGATTCATTCGAAAGTCTTCAATAAGCAATGAGCAATGCAATCCCAACCTCTTTAATACAAACTTTCTCAAATATATTTTAGACATCACTCCCAGCTTGAACTTGCTGGTCAGAATTTGACTTCCGTAAAATATTAAGCACCTTAAGACAATTCTGTCTTGATATCGAAATGATTCATTCCAACCGCCGTAACAGGTGCTGTTTTTCAATTATTTTTTAAAAATTTTATTTGTTTTTTTAAATCTTTTTTCTAAAATACTAAACCAGTTCTTTGAACAAATTTAATTATTAAAATGCATCATTTCTCAGTAACATGATCACAATTTGGATTCTTTATGACTGCGGAATATATTCTCCGTGTTTTAATTGAATATAGATTATCACAAAAATTGGAAAAAATGTTTTAACTTCCATTTAAATGCAGCTGCAATAACATTTTTTAAATTTTTTTAAACTTTCCTTTTAATATGAATTTAAAAAAGTGTTACATAGCGAAGATATATTCATTTTGGCAAAATTATAAAAAAAGTCCTAAATATTTCAATTAATAGATCATATATTTTGTTTACAGTTGTAATACCAATATTCCATTATTGCGAACGGGAATGTAATTTTTATCAAAATTTCCATTATGATGACCAAATAATACTTTATTATTCATTTTAATTCGCTTCTGAATGGTATACACAATGAAATTATATACTGAAGAAGTATAAAAAATAGATATAAAAATCTGCTGTTTTTATGTACACCTATCTACATACAATTATCTATAAAAAAATTGCATCTATCAATTCACCACGTTAATATCAAAGCATTAAATAGCTTATTATAACCTGGTTATGATACTGTGATTAAGGGTAAAACATTGCGTTAACTTACGTTTTTCAAACATAAAAGTAAAATAAGCTTAGATAAGTAAAGCGGTAGTTTAATATCTTTCTGTTGTTGATGTTAATTCTAAACTTGACCTTCAATTGTGTTTATCTCCATTTTATGTACCCGCTGAACTTCTCATTTATCTGTTTCTAAAATCCTTGCAGATTCTTCTGGATAGTATGTTGCGTTCTGGCGTGGTGTGCTGCCATCTATCTCATTCACAGATCGTGGGACGATTTCACGAGCGAAAACTCCATTAGCTTTAACACTGAGACAGAATATCTGCATTGGAATACTCCGTTTTCTGCTGTTTCAATTTGTGAGTCAGGAAGTGCTTTTGGTTGGGACGATTATCCCCCCAGTGTCGTCCATTGGTTTAACGAAACTTTCAGGTAAGTATCTAGGTATGAAAATCGGAATTATTGTAGGGGAGACCGGGGCTTGTTGGCACCTTCTGGTAATTTACATTATTATCCACTTTGGCTAGGTAAATTCAAACATTATACCATTATAATCAGTTTCATAATAAAGTATTTTACCACCCTATTGTGGTAATATACTTCATTACGACACTAGGGCGGTAAAGTAATGGCGTCCTTTGTCAATCTTCTTTTGATAATATTTTGGACTTCTTTGTCTTGTATCCTTCACTTTTCCTCTTTAAAAACGCAAATAACTGAGTAAACTTACCTATATCCATATTATCATTAAGTGATATTGTTTTTTTTAACATAGAGTAGTAGGTCTAAAGACTACTTGGTTTTCCTTCTCTGCCAGAAAGTAAGCAATCAAAACTTTTCCCAATATGAAATTAACTTTTTTTTACACCAATCTTTATAAATTAAATACTCGCTCTCATACTTCTTTCTTGATTTGTTGGGTAACAATGCTTCTATAGCATTTGCTATTTCCATTTCCGAATCAGAACCGTATTCACTCAAGTCGAAAAGTATACGCCAAGACGACGCGTTGTTCTCCTTGTTGAGGACAGTGTCGCCACGCATAGGAGAAACAAATGAAAACTAAACGAAGGCGTAGGACGAAATTTCACATTAAATATAAGAAATGTTTTCAAAGCGGATAAACCTTTGTACGATATTCGTGTCGTAACATGATTACAATACCCAATTAGTTACCAAACTCGGCAATTTTCCAATCTCGTATTTTAATCAGATACTATACGACACATATCGTGAATAACTAGCATCTATATAAACGGCATTTATGAGGGTACCTTATGAGTTTTTCATGTGAGAGCCCTTGTAGAGCTTTTTATAACCATTAATATTAATCAAGTCCAGATGTGCCATCTAACCCTACTTGCAAGATTAGTTGGTATAGCAGGCTTTAGTATGGCGTATGTTGGTACAGCACTTTCGTGGGTGGAAAGTAATAAATAAATAAATGTCAAAACTAATAATTTTTTCAATGTTTTATTTACACCATTAAAGGCAAACAAGTTTCTTACAGTTTTTTCTGGGATAACAGTCTCAATGTGGCAATTGTAGTAGTATTGATAAGCCTGAACTTTCAAAAGATTCCTATGCTTCGAAAATGCCGAAATGTGGACTTGATCAGTTTTGCATTTATGCCCCCGACCGCACAGGTGGTACCGACAGGTGTCATTTCACGAGTGGCGGGAGAAACAACGCTCTGTATTACCATGCAGTAGACCGAAACACAAGTTCAAAGCAACACTTAGCTTACAGAAATACAGTGAAAATGTGTGTGTTGTTTTGAATAAGCATATTTCTGCTTCTGAAACTACGACGAAAGTTTTTATTTTCAAAATGGTAGGTGGAAGATATAATTAGAAATATCAGAAAAATACTAGATTCAATATGTGGAGAAGGTTGGCAGACAGAATGGCCCAGAGCCAAGTAACCTCTATTGAAAACTGCCATGTATTCCAGAACAGGACTTCTGAATAATCCTGGGTTATTCGGGCGGGCTGCAGGTGTAGCATGGCCGTTTGTTTTTGCTGGCGAGCAATTCTATTGACTGCACAGAGATGGGGGGTATCCTCAGATTCAGATGACGTTATAATTAGCACGTAGTCTTCCGCCCTTATATCTAGCACAAGTGCTTCCGAGCTTTACATAGCAAGCACGTTGTTATCAGGTAGTTCTTGTGTCGGTTGAATTAGAATTGTTGACCGCGGGAGCACTGCTGGGATGAGTAAAAATAGTTTGCCATGCGGAGAAACCAAAAGGCGATGAAGTATTGTAAGAGTCAAATAATATTGTATTGTACTGAAGTGATACACTAGTATCACAACTGCAAAATGACTCGTGATAAATATCATCGAAAATATTAAATATTTCCTATGTCAATAGACGACACTTCTCCCGATTTTTCTCACGGAGACAATGCAGGTAGATTAAAATACCATTCGTTAAAGTTCAGTGACTTTCACGTCATTTTCAAATAAACATTTTGAGTAAACAGAGAACTTGTTCTGAGAAATTATACAAAACTTCTAATGGCTAAAAATTGTAATTTCAACTCGGACTACATTGGTAGCCCGCGCAAATATTTGCGTTACGAAATGGCGAGTAATGCGGGTTAAGTAACGCCCCGGAAATGGCAAGATAACTAAAACTTATTAAGCAAAAACCAAGAGCTTGGTTCAATATTTCTGCTGAAAAAACGAGAGAAGCAAAATATTTCCTTTCCAATACTATAGAAGAGTATTAGTGAATACAGTGAATGAACTTCAAAAATATAAATTTCCAAGCTCTAAAACCATTTGATATAGTTCTTTGCAGTGTGTTTACAGTCCTGAAACAAAACACGTAACGGGCCTTTCAGGTACTTTATGCCCGAGGGCCTTTTGAATACATTATGGCCCGCTGTAATACCAACAAAAAACATACATTTTTATGGATTCGATTTATTAAAGTTAAGATACAAGAAAATACAACAAAAAAATGACATAACGCTTAAATAACTAAAAAAAGTTCATTGTTCCAATCCGAGTTTGGTAACAATTGAATATTGTAATCAGATGTTACGACATAAATTTCGTACTTTTTATCTACTTCGTACAAATTTGTTACATTTAATTTGAAAATTCGTTCAATGCCTTCAATTACTTCAATTCACAATCCCCCCATAAGTGGCGACACTATTCTCAACAAGGAGAACAATTGAAACACTCTTGGTGCATACTTCTCGACATAAGTGAATACTGAATGTAGTTCTGATTTGGAAATAGAAATAGCAGCAACCGATGCTTTAGAAACATTTTTACCCAACAAATTAAGAAATAAATATGAGCGGGAATATTTAATTTTTAAAGATTAGTGTGAAAAAAAACGTTCATTCCATATCGGAAAAAGCTTACTCTTCTGGCAAGTCAGAGAAGGCGAAACCAAGAAGTTTTTGTTTTACTACTCTAAATTAAAGAGTACCATATTACTTCATGACCACATTGATATCAAATGTAAACGTAAGCTTCCGCAGCTTGCGTCCATGTCTTCTTGGCTATCCGGGTGACTTCGCGTCGTTGGCTCAGAGGCCGACGTTTCGCCTGTCATGTCGCAGGCTTCCTCAGGACAGAGACACCATGATGCTGCGCGTCCGGTATTATATATCGGACAGCCAAGATAACTTTGATATAAGTAGGTTTACTCAGTTCTTGTAGTTTTTAAAGAGAAAAAGTGTAGGATACCAAACAAAGAAGTTCAAAATATTTTTAAAAGAAAAGTGACAATGTGCGCCATTACTTTACCGCGCAGGTGTGGTAATGAAGTACATAATTCCTTCATTACGAAACTGATTGTTATAGCATAATGTTTCACTTTACGTACCCAAAGGGGATAAATAACTATTATATTACGGTTCCACCGTATGATGATGCTGAGACTTCTGGGAGTTTCGTTAGGTCGTGGAAGTCATGTGACAAAGTTAGTGTTGTGAAAGCTTCGTGATAAATGTAGAAACCGGAGCGCCAACCAACCTCCTGTGATAACTAGTCGCGGTCTCTCCTATTATCAGAAGATTTGTGTGTAATTCCTTCATTATTCTCATACCGATAAACAGTAAACTAAAATCTTTTAATTCATATTGTGTTTCATGTTCAAATAATCATGAATGTGTTTATTGATGCACAAAATTGAATACATTTTATGATTAGTGTAGACAAGTAATTTGTATTATTTATTTTACAACATTAATATATATTAATTTTTTCATTTTTCTTTTTCCTTCACCTTGTTCTTCAATGCTCATTTTCGTCTATTTTGTATTTAGATTAAATGTCTATATTTAGAGTAAATGGTAATTATATTCAATTGTCACGCCAAACAACCCACCTCAGTTTTGTTCTATTAGGAAAATATTTTTGAAAAATAACCAAAGTGCTCAATACCTAAAAAACAAAAATTGTGATTCTCCCCAATATATTTCAAATTACGTTTCAAAGGTACATTTCAAAGGTACTTTGAATGAAAACTACTATATGATCCTAGTTAGAAAAAAATAATATCCTTGCATCAGATTGTCCGCAGCAGTCTATTGCATCCGATCTGATACTATCAAACCATTCATCACATTGTGTTAAAGATTTTTAAAAATGATAAATAGTTATGAAATCTGAATGGAGGGACTTCTTTTGTAAAACACTTACGCATAAATCACGTCAATATATATTTTAAAGAAACTTGAAAGTAAAATGCAACACCAATGGCGTGGAAAGCACTTTCATCCTTAACTCTTTAGATTAGTTTCTCTTAAACCTCTTTAAATTGGTGCTTTCTAATAATGTGGCAATACTACCTTTAATTGTATCGATTTTTATAGAGATAAGAATGTTAGCAGCTATATGAGACGTATAAGAGAAGTTTTCAAAGAAATACGTTACTTTGACGGAACTGCCTTCTCTGTGAAGAAACTGTGCACACATCAACACGAACGCCGCCGCATCAACTGTCCCGCTACTGATTTTCACACAATTGCGTTAAAGGTATTGTTTATTTACATACTTTCGGTCATGAATATAATTTCTAAGGACATTAAGACTTAATTATGTTCCATCTTTACATGCTGCAAACGTTTATGCGTTGCAAACTCTTTAAGGAATATCTTAAATTACTAAAAAAAAGCATGCATGACGCAAAGCGTAGCTTGAAGTGTTTTTACCGGCTCAGGTGACTCACGGCATCAATTAATGTCACTGCAGCATCTCTGACCGGGATGTCTTAGGGTTCATGTACAGACTTAGGCAGGATTTTAGACGCCAGCTATACACCTAGATCGAATTCAGGCGCAGTCTGGAGGAGAATCATAGCGGCCGGCTGTTCTGATCGGTAGTTTTCCGTTGTTCTGATCAACACCAGGCGAATGCCGGAGCAGTACCCTAAAAAACGGGCCAAGAACCGCGTGGGATCCTTCTTTCCTGTCTCTTTGTTCTCTCCTTACCCGTTCCTTACACACACTTACACATACATGCACTGCACTACCACACATGTCTGGACTCCAGTCGGGAGCTTAGAGCTTATCCCGGCCGGGGCGGTGTCCCGCTAGTGGGAGACGCCTGGTTGGGGAATACTCTGCAAGCCGTTATGTAGGGAGCCGCCAGATGTCGCTATCCAGCGGGAAAAGATCACCGATATCTAAGATATGCGACAATTCCAATAAAAACATGCCCTACAGTTAAAGAGATAAATGACCTTGGACGTTGCCGAGCCCGGAATCACTAATTAATCAAGTGAAGAGTTTAACCGGCCAAAGAGTTTAACCGACCATGGAAAAGCGGGCTCCCAAGCGACATAAAGCAAGACGTTTAAAACAATTATTTCCGGTCCCAACTAAAAATCGTACAACTTGTTTCCAACACCCTAACTCGACATATCACTTCTACATAACAAAGAATGTGGTTTGTAAATTATACTAAGATTATTGCGAGAAAATCTTATTCTTTGTTTACAAATATATTTCCTCTTTAATCCTTTTTCAGTTTCTTTCCAAATTTGAATTTTAGACAGTCGTATAACATGATCTGGTAACATTATATTCTGGTAAAATTAAAATAAATAAGAATGTGGAACAATACATTTCAATTCATTTCAAAATTACTTCAGAATCGAAACATCATAACATGAGTCTATGGCAATCCCTTCATAAAAACAATAATTGAAAGTTTTTTTCAGGAATCAGTGTTGAGAGTGACACTATTTTTTAATGTCAATGAATGAAGCTAATAGAAATATTAAGTCACTACAATGAAATATGGTGATTCGTCAATTACGTGTAAATCGAAAAGTGTTACCATCAAAGATACATTACAAACAGCTGTGAACTGCCAACTTAGCTGATCACGATAAACTGGTGCTCAAAAATCAGACATTTTTCAAAACAGAAAGGCATAAAAGATTGAACTATGTGAAGTTAAACCGTTAATTTTTTTAAGAATTCAAGATTTTAGAACTGTATTTTGATTCAAAGTTAGAATGGAAAGCGCATAGTACCTTCACAATAAACGAATGCAATAAATATATTGAATATCTTAAAATCGTTTCACTGAAAAATTGTGGAGATAGAAAGTACTGTCAGACCTATCATTCACCCAAAAATCGATTGCGGAAGCATAATATTTTCATACAACAAGACAGGGTCACTCCAAACAGTCGAACACACGACCAGATATTTCCACTCCTCACCAATCGACAGCATCATAATTGAAACTCAAGAAGCCGAAAGAAGAAATTATCTATTACTAAGTACAGAGAGGAGTGAGAAGGAGCGTTGAAGCATAATGGAGAGGGGGAAGCTTGGTGGGGTGCAATGTGATGTTAATTCCAATTCCCGACCAATGGATGCTTGTCAAATAAAAGTCAGGGTAACATGGGGTTATTTCCTTTAGCCATTACTATGATTGTATCCTTTTAGATCCGCCTTTTTCAACTATATAATGTTTATTTAGAAGTGTAGATCTTCTATTTTTGCTTAATTGCCTTTGTTTAATTTTCTAGCTCTTGCTAGTGACATTTTTCGTTCAACCTCAAATAAAGATAAAATGAGCGGTAACATGACCACATACTTTATCGAATTATTTGCATCGGTTTCATATTATAATACTAGGTCAACATGCAAACTATTTTCAAGCCCACAAAAATATTTGCGTTGGCTAGGAATCGAAGTCAGGAACGTAGGTCCCGCGAGTAAATACTTTATCCAATTGATTACTTGGCTGTTTGCATTCGAATAACGTTGCCATGCGTCTCTGTTTGAACAAAGTTTGCTTATTAAAATGGCGTAATAAAAGCTCTGAATTTTAGCAATGTAATAAAAGCTCTGAATTTTCAAAAATTCCAAAAGTTTAGAAAATTTTCTACAAAATAATTGTTGAATACAGATTCTTTCTTAATAAAATCTGTTCCAAAACATCAGATTTTAAAATAATTTTATGTTCATTTTTTTAATGCTAGTTGTTTCAAGAAATTTTAGTAAAATAGAGGCATTAATACGATATGAAATCTAAACTTTTCCATATAGTATTAATAACAATAATAGTAATAATAATACTGACAATAGATATAATAGTCAACAACTAAATTTGTAAAAATAAATTAATTTGCAAATCTAAGGAACATAGTTCTGTCCTCTCTCACAGTCATTTAACTACACAGCACAAATAATACACACTACTGTATTGCTTCTCATCTAGTTCTAGATTAGAGTTAAATTGTCAGTACACATGTTTATGCATTCACCTCAACTACGCACAGAAAGTGTTTGCCTTGAAAGAGCAACCTTGCACAACTTCATCACTCCTGGCTCACAACTGAAGATAATATTAACAAAGTGACCGTCTATTTCCGTTTCTTTTCTAGTTTTACTTATCAATATATTGTTAAGACGATTCTCCATCACGCTGCCAAATTTTGTGGTCAAAAACTGCGTTTCTCTTATCTTAAATGGTATCCGAAAACCGTTGAATCCTGTATTCAACTTTAAGGCTGAATATGAATGTCTTCCCTTTCTGAAAAGGTGTGTTTCATGGAGGTAATATGTCTCTGAAAATAAGCTCTTCAAATCTGGCGCCTCCGGACGCCGTCCGGGTCCATTCCCAGGCGTCGAACCCAAGCACTCTGGGGGCTCGGGACATCAGAGGCAGTTCGGGATCAAGAAAGTAAGAGAAATGCTTGTGTGATGTTCGATCATAACAATCTCCGGCATGTTCATAAAAATCGAATTGAAAGTTCTTATACTAATCTTGTAGGCGATTGTATGTAATTACCGGAATGATCTAGGTCAAAAAGTGCAAAATTTAAAGTCAAGTGATTCCAAGTGATTTATCAAGTGATTCCAAGTTTAATTTTATTATTTCATTTCATAATTATTCAATTGGGCAATTCATGTAATGTACTACTGAGATCGACGCACAAATGGCAGTATTCACGTCATTCGTGGCATTTATGTCATATTAAAACTGGCTAACAAGAAACATGAATGAACCTCGTCACTCTCTGGACTTAGCGATGACGAGGCTCTTTATGCCCCCTTTTGCCTACTCTTTCTCGCATAGATCTTGGAAAGCGATCGGTTAAGCCGTAGAAACGAAGTAGTAAATGGAAGCTTCTCAAAAGAACCTTGGTTTATGCAATGCAAGAACCACAAACGTGGAAAATGAAATGTTAAGGCACACTAAAAAGGCAAGTGAAGTGGTACTTGTTCTTCTTCACCTGGCGAGCCCACACAAATGAACTTGCAGCTCTGACTTAAAGGATATTAGTATATGGAAATATTGATCAACATTTCTTATCTTTTAGGACCGGTGGAATTGCACAGATTTATTTTTTGAATGTCAGTGGAATCAAAAGATATTTAATTGTTGCAAATTCTTTCGACCATTGCCAACCGAATTCGGGGTCTGCTTTTCCATCAACAGCATACATACTACGTAAGTATACTATGTAAGTATAAGTGTGTTACAGACATTTACGTAATACTCCACTCACATTTTAGTGCCCTTTCATGGGTATGCGATATCTCCATTTGCCTTGCCTTTTTACTTTCTCGCTATACTTCGTTTAAGTAATGAAGATAAATTATTGAAATACTGCTGCGGAAATCGGATATTTTTTCAACAGAAAAACTCGCATTGGACCCTGGTAACAAAACCAGTAGTCTTACACCAACATATATTTTCTCGCATTTTAACGACTACGCAATATTAAACTACTGCAAAAGTGTATACAACCAGCAACGTTTTCCTCTGGACAGATATTTGAACCCAGGTCCTTGGAGCCATCACGCCATACATGCTTCCGTTACATCACCACAGTAACTGTTAGATTAATCTTTTTCGTCGCTTAAAAATAGTGATTCCTCGCATTATTTCTAACTTGCGTAATTTTCGAAAATTTAAAATGTTCAACTAAAATGCGACCTGTATCATTTTAAGAGTCCTTTACTTTATCATAGGAAAATATGTAAAGACAAAATTATCAGTGGTGTTTGGCAATTTTTCTAATGAACTCTTTCAACTTTAAACCAAAATTAGTGCTTTCCACTTACCTCACGTCGCTGTCCGTTCTCCTCACTCTTGAAATAATGTCAAATGAAGCACTTAAAGTTTCAACAAATAGAAAATATATAGTTCGAAAATTCGGGAAGACTAATCAATCGACAAACTGTTACCCGCACCACGTTCGCAGATATCTTGTTCTGTATTCTTGAATATCTAATGCCTTACTCAAAGTTTCGCCAACCTTCTAAGCATTTGAAGACACTACAAATTGGGTACCTACTTAAACAAGCATTTCACTTTGAATGTCCCGACATAATCGTCATATCTTTCAAACTCTAGCCAGCTTCTCCCGAAACGAACTTGACTTCAGGCCAGGCAAATAACGTGGGTACCCACAATAAAGCAATACCCACACGAAAAATTCCGAATGAGTATAATACCCACTCGGAATTTGGGGTGAGAGGAATATTCCACAAATGTCACATTCCGCAATGAACGAAGATTTTCGGTATTGCGTCGACTCAAAACGCATTTGCGATCAACTATGTAGCAAGATCGGCTCAGCAGTATTGCAATTTTACATTTTTATAGTGACAGAACCGACAAAATCGATTTCTCGCAAATATTGTTAAATGAGTTTATATAAAAAATGCAAACCGTAGCGCTGTTTTTGCATTGCAAAAATGAACTGCTGAAACTACATAAAATAGATGTGATAACAATTTAATGATAAACATGACAATTAAAAAAATTGTTTTATTTTTCCCTTCATATAAATTTTCGGTGGGAGATGGAGGGGGCACACCCACCCATTGTTACTTAACAACAATCGCCGGCCGTGCCTGCCTCCATAACAACCCATTATATTACTCAATTGTTCGCTCCCTTACGAGCTGATACACTCATACCAACTTCTATTTCCACTTCGTAACAAAGTAAATACTTCCGTCTTTCAGAGGCCCCTCCAAGAACCTGTCTTCTAACGTGCTGACGGGGCCCGGCCGACTGCGCGTGCAGCTGGACAAGAACGTCCTCGTGGTGGTGCATTCGCCGGACGACGTGCCCCTCTTGGGTGGCCACATGTACTACTTCAACACCAATCGCAAAGCGTTTCAACGCGTCGGCATTGCCGTGCATGAAGTAAGTATTTTCTACAAATACTATTCGATAGTGTTTTCTCTATGATGCACTGGAAATACTGTCAAGAAATCTATCAATATTTCTGATAGTCCTCACTTCCAAATAATGCCTGAAATTCAGAAAATAATTTGTCTTAAAATGAGAAAAAATTCTAATAGTCATAAAAAGTCTAATAGTTCCCTTTTCTGAGAATAAAGTCTAATAGTCCTTAGTAATAAAATTAAGTTTTATTCTATCTAATGCCAAACCTATGCACCTATAATTTCCAAACAATACCAAATTATTATTTTGAAAATTCAGCAAGAGATGTATAGTGGAGAAGCAAAATATGTTTTTCAAGCTTGTCAGACTGAGTCCACACGAGCTATTTGCCCGTTATTTTTTAATTTAAAAACTTCCTTTTCTTAGTGTATTCGTCCATCTTATTGCCAGTTATTGGTGCACCTGAATCTGAGAACTTGCGAATTCCAAAGGAATCATTTATGAGCAACTTACGCCGAAGCTCATACTTATTTTTAAAATATTCGTAATGACTATTCCCAGCTAAATGTTTGAGGTAATCGCAATAAGTAGGGAATGCTTAGTCAAGTGAAGAAGCGCGTGTACAGATACGAAACTATTAAATGACATCAATGACCAGCGTGATATTGATGAATGCAAGACTTGCCACTTGAATTTTTTATGAACATTCAATTATAGTATCTGTGTGATAAACAGCCTCCAGAATACTAAAGACACTGTTATTATCGGTAATACATCATAGAAGAGCTCTTAGAGCTATTCTCAACTGTCTAAATTGTCACTTCATTTCTGATAGTAACAGTACGTTAAATTACCGTGTAGTACTCGTATCACAAAGCAGTCATGGATATGCCGAAAATGCGAACGTCACAATTCTTGCAATACTTTAATTTCATAAAATTGATATCCACACAACGTTCCAATCATCCACAAACAATCACAATAACGTTTAAGAGAATGGTGCAAATTGCATGCTTGTTAAAAACTCTCATTTTTCGAAAATTGCAAAAATACCAAATTTTTTCGGCGTCTTCCTATAATTACAATTATAAAGGTAAAGATTTTCTCCTTAATTAAATCTGTTCCTAAAAGATAGATTTTGAGATACGGTCATATACAACTTTTCGCGTAATTTTGCGTGAAAGTACGTGCTGTTTTAGCACTAATAGTTTTCATAATAACGGATCAACCGTTCACAAAATGGCGTTTCTTTCCTCGCAGGTGATTAACGACGAGCTGGTGCGGTCGGCGACGCTCCGCCAGCGGCAGTGTCGCTTCCCAGACGAGAACCCGCTCACCATCTACGACCGCTACTCTTTCTCCGGGTGCATCGTCGAGTGCCGGATGCGCGCTCACCTCCAGAAATGCAACTGCACTTCGCCGCTCATGCCGCGCGTCAGTGAGTATCGCTTCCGCAAAACACTCGTTTTACGCGTTCCAGTACGATAAACTAGCTTCGTGTAGCGTATCAAAAAATTTAAAGCTAGAAATAACAACGGGGGGGGCAAATAATGCGCGTACATCCTTATTTTCTTATTGGATTTTTTCCAATTGATCAAAATTTCATATAGC
Organism: Gryllus longicercus; assembly: GCA_038098605.1. Lineage (NCBI taxonomy): Eukaryota > Metazoa > Arthropoda > Insecta > Orthoptera > Gryllidae > Gryllus > Gryllus longicercus. The sequence continues at coordinate 2,579,025 of JAZDUA010000139.1, forward strand.
TGCAAGAAGTCTATCAGAGTCCATTTTACATTTTTCTCTAAAGTGGCCAATACGCTATTTGACTGAAATATTGTGCATAGAGTGATATAATGAACATTCTAAGATGCTTTTCTAAAAGTTGTCAAATAGCCTATAACAAAAAAGAACGTACGTTTTTTTATAGAATTTTATTAAAGATAATATATTTAAATTAATAAAAACATGTGCCAGATGCGGCAAGCACTTTTAAAAAACATATTTGCAGAAAAAAATAATACGCACTACCTACTTTTCTGACGAGGAAGTGATTACAAAATAACGTAATATGGCAAATTTTGAAATATTTGTTCACAAAAATTTGACAACTTTTGTAATTTTTTATTAACTGAAAATAAATTGAAACTATATGAGATAATATTTTTATACTTTTTTAAACTATTGTCACATATTGAGCCATAGATTAAAATAAAATTCGTGAGCAGTTTTTGTTTCCCCCTCATTTGGTCTTGAATACTCAAGATTTTACGTTGGTCTTTCTAGCGGTTAAGAATTATTTACGAATTAGGCAGGTCAAATTGCGTCCGCACGAGCTACTTGCCCGCCTGGGAAGTCCGGCGCTCCTGCGATCACGGATATCTTCACCTATCTCCGCTCTCATTTCCCCTCCACGTTCTGAAAGGGGGTGTAGACGACAAGAAAAGCGAAAAACGCGCTAGAAATAGAACTTGGAATGAAGTTTCATATGAAAAAATTTTGCCTGATTTTTTCTATCAAACAATCGAAATTTGAAGTTTTTTTATGTCCTTTACTACTGATTCGCCCTCGACGGCTCGTTGGTGAGCGTGCTTGCTTACAACGGCGCAACCCCGGTTTTGATTTCCGGTCGGAGCAAAAATTAATTGTGCTCTCTCCTCGCAATATTCCAAGATTTGTTGGGGTGTCATGATGAGAAAGCACAGGTTGAGAAGACCAGTAATATAGCGTAGCGATGACTATGTACGAATACTAACCACACGTACCTCTTAACCCCTGGCTGCAAGGCCTGGAGGCTGCTGGTATACCTTAGCTCGTAAAGAGCTGTTGAGCCAAAGCACATACGTATACACACTTGTACGTACAAACATACATAGATACATGCACACTTTACTATTGATTTAATATTACTACTTTTTTCTTTTTAAATTTTGCATTTTATAAACATTAGGCAAGATGGGCAGAAATTTGCTGAAGTGACGAATTATTTCCTTCTTTTTGTTGTTTCATTAAATCATTCAGTTATTTGTTGTATATATAAAAATGTGAAGTAAATTAATAAGTCTTTCTTACGGATAAATAGCTCTTATGACGACAAGAATCTTTGTCTTAACTTAAATTAGGTAGTTAATTGAACTCTTACGTAAACGCGATTAGGAAATGAAGATCATTTATATTCAAAATGATTAATTTTACTGACCATGGACAATTTCAAATATGTCTAAGGTATTTCATTTTAATTGATTATTTCTTTGCATAGGTGAAGGAAAGGCAAATTAATATCACATCCGAGGCAATAACTGTCAGCTGACTTCTCTAAAAGACTGTCATTTGTCATGTATCCAGTGATGTACCGCAATTTCGGAGCAATTTGTACAAATCTTACTTTTAAACTTCATGGCAATTGCTCTGGATGCAGTGCCCGCGAACTCTATAAATTTGTTTACCTCGCCCGCGTCCTTGACATGCCTACCATAAAACTATTACGATACGAGATTGGAGAATTATCAACCGAGATCGTTAGAACGAGTATACTAATAAATCTAGTATTTTAATGTGGCGTTACTGAAATAGGTGTAAAAGGGAGTTATCATTCTTAGCACATCTAATACTGAATCTACAACGGTGGCCCAGAGTCCTTACTACAAGGGAGTATTTTAAATGGAAATAATTCCTCATTACTCATACTCATACTCATATTCATTACAACGGGGTACAACGAACGGACCTCACAATGATGTAAGAGGAACTGAATGTGACACGGTAGAGAGTCACCCTGTTTAACAATGATGACCGGCATGACGCCAATCCGTGCAGTGGGTACAGTTTGCCCGATTTTTTTGATCGAGGTTAATTATGTAGCGGAAATAAATGATATGATGAGACTTGATCATCACGACAGCCGTCTTTGTTGTGATACGTCTTACCCGTTGAGCAGCAGAGGATCTCATTTTACACTGCTGTTTGCAAAAATTGCTACACCCAGAAGGAATAGTCGGAAACACTTAAAAATTACTGGAAAAAACATTAGATAAGAAGACGATAATATAATATTAAGAGCATCAGAACATAAGATTACATAAGAAGTTATTACATTAACGTAGAGATACCGTGTACGTTGGCCTAGCAGCGCCCTCTTTTGTGTGACAGCTCAGGTCTGTGGTACGCCACACCTAGTCTGTTTAGATCCACCTAACGTAGTGAAAACGTGCAAGCAGGGACCAGTATGCCTCGTCGACGTCAAAGGGCGCAACATCAGCATTTGAGTGAGTTCGGCAGAATGATCGGTCTCCGGGAAGCGGGTTTGTCATACAGTGATATTGCGGCTCGAACGGGGAACGTTGTTACGACAATGATACGTGTTTGGGACCAGTGGATAGAGAATGTAATGACAGTGACGAGCGGGTTTACGACCACACAATGTGACCACAGCGCGAGATGTCCGCCATCTTGTCTGCATGGCCGTCACCGACAGAACGGCGTCGTTCACCGTGTTGGCTCGACCGGGGCACTGCAATGAGTGTGTGTATCTCTGCGTCGACGGTTCGACGCTATCTGCTGAGGGCTGGACTGGTGGCACGCATACCACTGCGTCGGATTCCTTTGTCCAGACATCACAAACTCCTCAGAGAGCAATGAGCACTTGGACGTGTTCACTGGTGTGCTGAGTGTCAAAATGTAGTGTTTTCGGACGAGTCCCGCTTCTGCTTGTGCTACAGCGATGACTGTGTATGTGTTCAACGCTACCGTGGTGATCGCAATCTGACAGCCTGCATTGTTCCAAACCATAGTGGAGAAACGTCTCGAGTGATGATTTGGGGCTCCATTGGCCACAATGCGCGATTTCGTCTCATCCTATTAAGGACAATCTGAATCGCAATCCCTACATTATGAAGGTTTTAGAGACCGAGGTATTTTCTTCCTGCAAGCAGTTCCACATGCCATATTTCAGCAGGACAATGCCCAACCACATGTGGCGAGGAATGTGCAAGCTTTCTGCGAAGAACGACGGGTACCACTGCTTTCCTGGCCTGCACATTCGCCTCACATGCCCACCGAACATGTCTGGGATATGATCGGTCGGCAACCTCTTCGTTCTGGTCCTCCTGCAGCCACTGTCGATTTGTGATCACGCATAGAAACCACGTGGCAGTGTGTTCTCCACAGCATATCCAGGCTCTCTTTGAATACATACTACGACGTCTAGAGGCTCTGATGACAGCGCGTGGCGGCTTCTCACCATAATAAATACTCAAGATGAAAATGCTAGTACAGTTCTGTAATTCTAATCATTTGTATATTGTTATATTCCAAATCTGTGAAATAAAGTTCATTGAAATAGTATGTTTACTTCTTGATGTTGCAATTTTCACAAACATCAGAGCACAGCACTTATATTTTGGCTGTTGCACAGCCCACGAAACTTACTTTGAAATTGATGTAGAGAGAAACATTACTCGATTGTGCATGTGTAGCGTGCGACGATGACTCCGTTGTTGCGCTAGACCTGCTGCAATTGCAGTTAAAAATAGTCTCGCGAGCGGCGTAATCACAGTAATGCACATACACCCTCTGCAGCAAACGCAACACGTTTCACGTGCCCCGATACGTCCTAAAATACATATCTAGCGATACATCCTTCCCCAAACCGTATTATATTTCACTTTCTCACCGCAGTGTACTTTTTAGGAGAGACTTGACAACCTATTGAAGCTCGAAGTCCTTCAGATGCTGATAATACATCACACCAAATAACGATCTAACCATCATTTTCAGAGGAGCACCAAGTATGCGACATGGAAGGGTTGTTGTGCATCTCTTCCTACCAAAATGGCTACTACTGGAGGACCTTGCGAAACAAAGCAGAGCAGGAATCTGCAGGCCTGTACTGCCCTTGTCTTCTCAACTGCGAATCAACTGACGTACGAACAACCTACGTTGGAATGTGGTAAAACATTTGCTATTGTTGTTTTGGCTTCTTTGTTCTTGTTTTGTTTTGTTTGTGCTTCGTTATTGTTTTTCTTCAATCATGGTCACATTATTAATTAGATTGTTCATTTTATTGCTGATCGATATAAATTCCTTACAGAGGCTATTAATACTCGTATAATATTTAAATATAGTGATGGATATCTTGATCGTGGGGTAAATTAGGTGATGCCAATTACTATTTTCTATTTGAAATGCAAACATAGTGATTTCTGCCCGTATTGTTGGATTAATTTAGATATTTTGAATGTGTAAATGGACGAAATGTGTAGAAAAGAGAGAGTCCTGAAAAACACCCACAAAAATGGGGGATAGTAAAGATAATGAATGGCTTTTATATCTTAAAAATTAAAACGTGAAATTTTGCGTCAAAAACGTCAAAAAGTTAATTAAATTTTAAGCAATGTTTAATACTAGAATTATTTTTTCTTTTCTATTTCTTTAAATAACTTTCATAAATATAATAAATGAAATATATTTTGGCAAGTTTAATCATGTTAAATGTAATTCAGATGAATTTATAAGCTGTTTTTTTATGATAAAACCGCTTCCTCTGTGTGTATGTAAAGTAATTACCTTTTTTTAGGCCGAACGAGGTGGAGCGCAGTGGTTTCGAAATATTCCTAACGCACCTGGCCTCCGAACGATGTCAGCGGGTGGTGGTGCGGACATTGCTAGAACTCGTAGGTACGCAAGCACTCCAACTATTTAACTATTTTCATCCATATACAGTATTTGGGTAACTGCGAGTGTGTGTGTGTGCGCGTGCGTGCGTGCGGATCCGTCACTCACGTTTATATCATTTCTTGTTTACCAATCGAGGTATATGAGGTGTGATTCGACGACACTATCTTCTGATAGGGAACTGATAATTTGTTTTCGGAACCGTTCATAAGATTCAAAGAATTTCCAAAAACGTGTTGCGATCTTAGATAAGATGCTGGTATTTAAGTCAATGCCACCTAAATAGATCTAAGTAGGTGGCGTTGATGAAACTCCAATACCCAAAGGCATTTTTCGCTCAATAAGCCATAATTTTACTTCACGATGTTGGCAACATTCATGTTGCCATCTTTAAGTGAACAAATGAAATACCAAGAGAATCGAGCGACACATTTCATTTTAATTTTCATTCGTATTACCGTATTTTAAAAAATGCAAAAACCTACGAACAGTATTGCCTTAGAACTGAGAATACAGATAAGGAGTGAATGAACGTGACCCACAAAGTATTTTTATAAAACTTAACTAACACCTTACTCATTTAAACATACAAAATCCACATAGTTTAGTATTTACATATACTGTAAACTAACCTAATGTGCACGGGGGAGGGCGCCAGGTTCAGCTCCTGAAATGTAACTGAATGGAAGAGTTGGGAGGTCAAGAATGAGCAATTGAGTCATTTGTGACAAACAACTGTTTATTCCTGGCACCAAAAGCTACCAGGTAAATTACAATGTCGCAATGGGCGACGCAAGTTTCTTTACTAAAACTACTCTGTGACTTAATTACAAGTGATTAATTCTGCTGGGCCTGAGCGCGGCCACTTGCAGTTTTTCGCCGTTACAATAGTTCAGTGAGACGGCAACGTCTCATAGTTTTCACCAATGGCCGCTGGTCTTCGTGGGCAGGCCGAGGCGGCAGCCTCAAACAGAGGCGGCGGCGGCTGTCCCAGGTCGCTGAACTCCAGCGGTGCGTCTCCTTCTCTGCAGGACGCCGAATCGAACAGGCTCAGAGGGGCGAGTGTCCACGGGCGCTGACGTAACGGAGAGGCCTGTCACTGGGCCCGGGACGGTAGACGGCAAGGCTGGCAGGCTGATGCGGGATCGGCGCGGGGTCCGGTAGTCTCGCCCGAGTTTTCTCCGCAACAATTTACGAGTCGCGTCCTGACTGATTCGGCTCTGGGGAAGTCTTTTCCCAAACTCGCGTCCCGATCGTGAATGACTGAATAATCAGGCACATTTAGCTACCAAGAAGTATCTTGGAAATCTCCCGTAGTAACAAAAATTTATAAGTCTCTCTCGAAGAAATCTTACAAGGTGAAGTCTCCGAAGAAATTTTACAAGTGCCCGAAGAAATTTTACAAAGTTAGTGTCTCGAATAAATTTGACAAGTCTAGCCTGAAGAAATTTTAACAAGTAAGTCCGAAGAAATTTTAACAAGTGTCCCCTTTTCCCACTGTGCATCGCGTTTATAATAGAGCTACGTTTCCCCTTCCCAAAATGTTCCTGACACCAAATTTCTCCCTTCCCTCATGGCGAAGCTTCCCATTGGCCGAGGGTGGCTGCGTCGCAGAAATCTGATTAACCAATCTCGTGTCGATTTTTCTGTATTTTTCCGTCAATGTTCTCTGTCTGTCGCTGGTTTCGCTATCTCGCTCGCTTCCCTTTGTCAGTTGTTCCAGAAGCTGATCGCAGCTGTCCTGGACACGTGCGCGCGTAAAGGCGCATTTCACGGGTTCCCGACGGCCGGCAGGGGCTAATCGACACCCTACTGTGTTTAGAGAGAAACAGCTCCCGCGAGGCTTCTGGCGCCCGGACGCGTGCCAGAACGCGTGCCAGAACGAATGTGGGGGGTTAGCATTGTTCGGAAGAGGCCGAGAAAGGTTTCACTCACGACGTGTCGTAAATGTGTCTTCCTCGCCTAATTGACACCCGGCCCAACTCCATCGGGCTGGCATTCCCTGGTCGCGCGGCTGGAGAAAGGACGCGGGGGTGGCGCTTTGTCCCAGGAGAGGGCCGGCGAGGGGGCAGCAAGTATTTTTATGAGGGGGTAATAAACCAGCTGCCTCTGGGAAGAAGACCCGTGCGCGGTCGGGGGGTGGGCCTCCCTGTCTAGCGGAGGGAACCGTCGCGGTGGAGGCCGCGTCCCTTTGACCCACTTACTTCTCGACGCGAGCTATTTCCAGATGCAGAAATTCATTTGTTATTGGCGACGCCATAATAAAATTATATTTAATTAATCGGTGACGCCACAATACATGCATTCAAAAATATTCATAGAGCGATTGCAGAAGAAGAGGTGAACACAAGACATTAGAACACGACATTATAAGTAAAAGTGAAAATTAGACTGACTTTTGGTAGTGGAGTTTAAATGTCTTCAAAAATTAGGGAGAGAAAAATATGGAAGTGAAATGCAAATCTGGGGAACAATCAAATGTAGTTGTAGAAGATTTTGCGGCAGAATGTTCGCAACTAATTGAAAATGATCTTATGTCAGGATTAGATAATAACGCAAAAGAACAGCTTACAGGTGAACTTTTCAGTGGATTTGTGTGCACATTACCAAAAAAGCGTAAAGAATGTAGCTGTACTAAATTCTAACTATTCGGATCATCAATAGCTGCAAATATTTTTCCGGTGATTATAATTTTCAAATTGCAATATTACCATTTCATATCGCGTATGGAGGTAACATACGAGGCCATTGAATGTTGTGCAATTTTGAATGGGAATATAACATTATCAGCCACTATGATTCATTGGCAAGTCCAATGCCAGATACTGTAAGAACATATTTGAACAAATCTAGACAGAAAGAAATGAATTATAAAAGAAAGTTTCCACACTTGAAAATACTTTTAAAACAGTTTACAGCGTCGGCGACGCCACATTCGACTAGTTCTGTGTAATATAATTTCAATGAATTGACGTTATCTGCCAAGTAGAAGCCCTCTCGGCTATGAGAAAGTTCACATATGTTTACGAACGGCAATAAATAAATTAATAATCTGTGATATTGAAAGCTGTTCTATAAGAGATACGAAGAATTACTCAGCTAATTGAAATGAACTCAGTGACATAAATATCATAAGGTGCCAAGCTATTCTTAAAAACCTAAAATGTAATTTGACAAAAACTCGTGTTCAGTCCAATTCGTTTGGCTGGCTGATAGAGCTCAGATCCCGCATTACCATTGCCTCTCCAGCAACTCTGGCCAGGGTTAGGGTTCGAGTCACGACAGTGGCGAATCTTTGTCGCCTAAATAGCTGGGTCGAATTTAGCCGCTGCCCGGAAGAGAATTGAAAAGGCCAGATGCTCTGATCAGTGGTTTTCTGTGCTTTCTCCGACCAACCCCAGGCGAATCTCGGAGCTGAACCTTAACGAACGGGTCACGGACCGCATGTGATCTTTTCTTTCTCTTCTCTTATTGACACACTTATGCATTACATTACTACTTGGGAGGAAATTCGGGGTGCACAAAGATTATTCTGGCTGGAGCGGTACCCATTGGGAGAGATAACGGGAGGAGAATATTCTCCGTGAGTCGACATGTATATCGGCGCAGGGTCTAAACATTAATCGGAGGAACACCGCCTCCTCCTGGGTTAAAACATTCACTACACTAATGACCATAGCAGTAAAGGCAAAAGCACATCAATCAGTCAGTTCAATTCGTTATGATCGCTGCTTGTCACATAACTAGACTGCGAATGATTTAATTATTTTGGGCGCGTCAGTAGTATAGTGAAGAGTCCCGTAAGTGGAGGTAATGCTTTACCGCGAGAGGTGGCGGTATTTCTCTTCTGCTTGATGGTGAGAACCGGGTCCAACTTATTCGTCGGTTTGCAGGGTATTTATCCTGAAGGTATCTCCCCTAGACAGATTCTAGAGATCGGCTGCTCTGTTCGTGGTTTCCTAGATCACAGGTGAATATAGGAACAGTAACCTAGCAAACGAGCTAAGGACCGCGCGTGATATTTCCTTCCCATTCCTTGTCCTATCACATCCCTTACTTACACACGCGTACTCTTACAAGTACTACACTACCACGTACGCGATGAGACCAGTGGCACGCTTAGAACTTGACCGGCTGGTGCGGTGACCCGCTGGCGGGAGATACTTGTTCGGGGAAAACCCGCAAGCTGACGTGTACGTCAACGCCTGATTTTCCCATCCAGCTACGGAAGTACACTGCCACCCCCCGTTATAAAGCATGCACAGCACTTACGAGACTAACGACCGTAGCAGCTGTCGAGTCCGGGAGCACTAATCAATCAACGAAGCTCCGCGTGTGTCGTGCGTGCGCTTGCAGTGGGCGTGGGCACGACGCTGCGCCTGTTCATGAGCGTGAGCATGCTGAGCCTGGTGGAGCTGGTGCACTTCTTCGTGCTGCCCGTGGGGCGGCTGCTGGTGGCGCGCTACTGCGCCGGGGCGCAGTCTCGCTGCTGCCCGCCGCCGCCCCCGCCGCGCCGCCCTCACCGCCGCCACCGCCGCCCGCCGCCCACGCCGCCCACGCCGCCGCCCACCGCGCTGCCGCAGGACGTCGCCCCCAGCGAGCCCGCCGCCTCCCCCGAGGCCAGCGCCCCGCCACGCGCGCGCTCCGCGCCGCGCGCGCTGCCCCCCGTCGCGGAGGACCAGCGCGACTTCTCCAGGTACGTTTGCGTCCGCGCCCCCGCCCCCGCTCCCACTCCCGCCCGCGTTCCTGCTCCATTCGATTTTTCTTTATTTATTTTTTCTATTACCCTGCTTAGACCGTTTTACTTTCCCGAACACGTACCTATAGACGGAGTATTGTACGTAGTTTAGAAAAAGTTGTATATCGCCAGTTTTAGAAACTTCTGTCTTTCTGGCTGTCTCTCCGTCTGTCTGTGAACGACACTAGCGCCTTAACCGTACAAAGGGCTTTCCCAAACATAGATATTCAGAAGATGAGTAGTTTCCACATAACTTAAGAGTGAAATTATGAGGATTTAAAAGAATATATAAACAAGTTATTTTCAAAAAGATTTCTAATTTTTGCTACATATTTTTCCTAATAGTCAAGTTCTTCAACAGTAGGACATATGCGCGAATAATATTAATACCTCTCGAATTTCGAACATTGCAGACATTGAACTTATATTCGCATTTCTTCAATATCTGTATTACTGAAGATAAAGATTTTTTCCTTAAAGCTTAGTATTGTGTCATGTAATCATTATACGTCCCATTTGATAAACAGCAGTTTTCGTATTATTTAAGTTATTTCATTTGAATGTTTCAAATAATGGCTGAACTGTTGAAGATAGAAGGGGCAATATTATACTATAATGTAACCGGTTTTCAATAATATGAAAAAATATGTGCTGTTGTAACTTCAGTTTCACTCAACCATTAGTTACTAGTTCTGTTTCTCCCATCATTGTCATATAATTATTTTCTTTTCAACATTCAGACCTTTATTTTCCTATTCTTCTACATCCACTGCCAACATCTCTTTTAGTTTCTAATAGTTTCTCTCAAGTTCGAAAGTTATCTCCCATAAATTATTTCGAACATATCGGTAGTTTATTCTTAGATAGTTTGCTGCCTCCTTTTCGTCTTGACCTACTTAGTTTTCTTTTTCAATTTTTTTTTACCAGAGGCTGCTCCTCATTAGTGATTGTGTCAGTTCTAGGCGTCTGTCCGCCCTCTTATTGTTTACGGAGGAGCCGTCACCAACACTACGTCCTGTCGAGAGTCGTTTTATGGATCATTCAGCTCTAGGCTGAATGACAAAGGACCGGAGGACAAGGCCCCCGTGTGGTTTTACTAGGTATTAATTTCACCTATTTTATAATAGGGGGAATTGAGCTTAAAATGATTTTTTTAAAGACAGTTCAGCAACCAAAATAATTACACAAATCATTGGTACTAATAACTTCCGTTCCTTAATCTCCTTAGAGCAAAGTGATCAAATGTGAGATACTCGCTTATTTTAGGATAGCCTTGCAACTGCTACTAACGTAGCCAGTATAAGTTACAAATGTCTTGAAATGAAAGCGCAAGCGGTGGTAGAATGACAATCTTGTCAAGCAACGACTCTTACCTTAGTGGCAAAATTGTAATGGTTAAGCAACGTTTTGAACATTTTTGTGATACCCCTTTTTGAGTTTATTATTGATGTACAAGATAAAATATTTCTAGAAATCTTGCTCCACGTAAATCTTCTCTACTAGCAGTTAATTCTGTTTATTTTAGTCCACTTCTCACCCTTTCCAGTGCTTGGAAACTCCCGTGACAGCTGCCAATCTGCCCACTGCTGTACTCACGAGGGTGCTATTCCATTTGTTTCCTCTCGCACTCGCTACAGCTAATTACAGTCCACTAGTACTCTTCTAATTCGCCAATATGAGTGTTATGGAATAAATGGTAGTTAAGGGCACACACGTGTAAATATTTATGGATTCTGCTGTGCTACAATCATAACATGAAACATTCATGACTTACGCGGGTTTGGAACACTCCTCCTTCGTATGTTGGTCATTATATCCAGTAGCTAATATACCTACGACGGCAGTTTGTTCTTTTGTTTTGGTTTCTTAATTGACTTATTTCCTCATTTGAATAAGAAAATTATGAAAGAATACCCGTGGTCATTTCGAGATACAATGAAATCGTAATGTGAAGTATCTCATTTTGCGTCTTTATTTGTACCTCTTTTAAAAACACTTATTTCTGTTTGTTCGTTGCGTTTTATCTCTGAATCGTCTGGAGTGTGAGTGAAACTCTCTGAGACCTAGGTCCTGTATAAACAAGACATAGCTCCTCTTCCGAATAGTTTCTACGGTCTGGTTCAGCAGTAACTATTACACAACACAAACGCCAACAACAAGAGAGAAGCAAAGAGAGAAAGAAAAGTTCCGAGAATGCTTGCAAAAGTATCGGCAAAAGTGAGCAAACTGAATACAAAGTTACCAGGGATAAAACTTCTTCTTTGCCGAACTAGAAAAATAATCAACAGGAAAATTCAATATTCAAGTTGTAATGTCGAAGAACATTGCAGAAATGGTGATACATAAATACAGATACTGAAATATTGTGGATGTATTATTTTCACAGCTCTATTTGCCCTATTTATCCTCTTTTCAAAGCCACTCGTATGGGGAAGAGACTAAAATGTACTTAATGTTATTGATTGTTTCATGAGTATTGTAGAAAAATTAAAGATTATTCAATTTCGAAATTTTTTTTAGATAAAGGCGTTTTTAATTCTGATTCATTCTGAAAATTTATAATGTTCAGTTGTGCCATAAAGTTAAGTTCTCAAAAGTCAATAATAAAGAAATACTTAAAATATAATATTCTTCAATCATTTTGAAAATAGTGAGTCGTTTTGATTGAGAAGTTCTACTTTTTCGAATTGTATATTCATTATTTCAGTCCAATTCTTGAAAACGAACCAGCTATTTGTGTAGTTTTTGTTGTTAGTGGTGATGAGGGCAGTGATGTTAGTGACAAAACGTCACTAGAAATCTTTCTATGATTTTTACCTTCAATGAACCTCTTTTTCTGACTTTTCTGTTTTTAACATGCAGTTTTGTTCCTAGTGAATTAAGTGACAAACATTGAGCATTGACCATTCTGCTCTTGAATAAATATTATTTTCTGTAACTTACATTTATCGAAATGACCATCAGTTCAAATATATCTGAAAGAAACTATCCTCTAAAACTAACAAGTAACAAGACAAACTGGAACAAGTACCGCGATTACGTGAACAATAAACTATCTGCAAACGCACTGCTAACAACCGAAGAAAACATTGAAGACGCAATACAGCACCTATCTGACACATTACAAGACGCTGCCTGGGCCGCAACACCAAAAGAAACAATAAATAAATCGTCAACGTATCCCGCAGAAATAAGACAAAAAGTGGTAGAAAAACGTCGACTCTGACGAATATTCATGACGACACGACAACCAAATGACAAAAGAAAATATAACACAGCAGCCAGACAATTAACACGTCAAATTAAGGAATACGAAAACAAATCATTCTCTAATTACATTCAAGCACTATCACCTACTGCTGAAACTAATTATTCACTTTGGAAAGCAACTAGAAAACTGAAGCGACCCCAACAGCACATCTCACCAATTCGAAAAGAAGATGGCACGTGGGCAAGAAGCGCAGAAGAAAAGGTCGAATGCTTAGCAAAACACTTTGCTTCAGTTTTCAAACCAGCAGGAAATGGAAGTACCATTGAAAATAAAGTGCTAGAATATTTGGACGTACCTTTACAGTTATCTCTACCCATAAAGCAATTCAACTCACGAGAAGTCGAACAAACAATCAAAAAACACACGCATCCTTCAAAGAGTCCAAGGTTTGACCTTATTACCGGCAAGATGTTGCAGGAAATGCCAAGTAAAGGATATGAACTCGTAACAAGCATATTCAACGCGATACTTCGAAATAGCCATTATCCTTGTCAATGGAAATACGCTCAAATAATTGCGATCGTGAAACCAGGAAAGACTGCCACGGAAGTGACATCGTGCCGACCTATTAGCCTGCTACCAGTCCTATCAAATGTATTTGAAAAACTTCTCTTACAGCGCCTCAAGCCTATAATTAAAGAAGTGATTCCTGACTTTCAATTCGGCTTTCGAGAAGGACACTCAACAATAGAATAGACCCATCGTATTGTAAACACAATTTCTCAAAGCCTGGAAAAAAAGCTATATTGTTCTGCAGCATTCCTAGACATACAACATGCATTCGACAAGGTATGGTATGAAGGAATTCTATTTAAAATAAAAAAACTTCTCCCGAACTCCTATTTACTTCTCAAATCATATCTTTGCGATCGCCTATTTCAAGTGAAATATCAGGACGCTCTATCGGAATTCCAACCTATTTCTGCAGGAGTGCCACAAGGAAGTATTCTTGGACCTTTTTTATACTTTATATCAACTTCAGACTTACCAACTACAGAAAGAACTACAAAAGCCACCTTTGCAGACGACACAGCTATTCTTTCTGCAAATAAAGACCCCTCCTGCGTATCACAACATCTTCAAGAACATCTAAACAAAATCGAAGATTGGAGTCATCGTTGGCGAGTCACCGTAAATGAAACAAAATCAAACCATATGACATTTTCACTAAGAAAAGAAAACTGACCAAAAGTAAAACTAAACAACACAGAACTCCACGAAGCTGATACAATCAAATATCTTGGACTGCATTTGGATAGACGCCTGACTTGGAAAACCCACATCAAAACTAAGAGAAAAGAAGCGCAGCTTAAAGTCCTCAAACTGTCATGGCTAGTAAACAGACAATCAAAGCTGTCCTTGCATAACAAAATACAGATTTATAAAACTATAATCAAACCAACATGGACCTATGGTATTGAATTGTGGGGCTCTTCCAGTAAATCGAATCTAGAAATTCTAAAAAGATTCGAAGCTAAAACACTAAGAAAACTATGCAACGCACCATGGTACGTGACAAACAAGACGATATACAGAGACCTCGACATCGTCCCGCTGGAGGAAGTAATCGCCACGAAGAGCCTAGCATACCAGAGAAGATTGTACAACCACCCAAATCACCTCTCAACAAGCCTTCTAGATAACAGTGAGCATATCTATAGACTGAGGAGAGAGAGTATTTTAGATTTGCCATACCGATTTTGTAAATGAAATTTTTCAATGTCATAAAAAGTTCACGTCGGAAATGTATCTGTTGACACCATTTGCTTATTGTTCGGATGGGAACAGATTGTAAATTATACAGAAAATAAAAAGAAACTTACATTTATCATTGTCAATGTGAATATGAGTCACTCCCTGATATTGGGAGTATTTGGTAGGTCTTGTGATTTTACATGTATTTCCGATATGTTAAAACCAAATAGGAACGAAGAGGTCAAAAATTAATACTAATTTAAAAAATGTAAATATACATTACATATTAGCATCTAGAATCACCAAACCTTTTAAAAATGTATATCATATTCGGCCAATTTCTCCTCAGATTTCACGGGGTAATGTATATTTTTATATATTTATAGTTATTTTTATATTGGAAGTACCAATAAAAAATACGTTTCAGAACAATTCAAAAATTCATTTGAATTGAACACTTAATCAGGGCAAATTGAAACACTGCATATTAATGATTAGTTTATTTATACGATATATTTATTGATAAGTAGTTATTGAAACGTAGAATCGATAAAGTAATAATTAGGAACCAAACAAACAGTTCATTTTTCTGAAATAAAAATGCTTTTAAAAGTTACTTTTGGTAGACTTCACAGTTTTTTCACAAATGTAAAGTTCAGCACATTGACTTCATTTTACATACATCTCACCCATAGCATATAAATATGGCGTAAGTCCAATTTTCATAACAACACTGAAATTTCAAAAATTACCTATTAAAATCCCCTACAATCTTCTGCGGAGAGATGTTTTCAAGAAATGTCTGAAATCATACGAAAAATTATGTAACCATTGTCGAACTACTAGTTTTCTATAGAGACGCTCCTTGGTCCTGCTTACTTTGTTTTTATATAATAATTCATTTTCATATACCACTTTATCAACGATGTCCAAATGAGTGCTGTTCTCAGTACTTTTCAAGCAAATAATGTTTTCATTTGATTTTTAAAAGCTCATTAAACTATTTTAAATATCAGTACAACACGAAGCATTTGTCGCTTGCGTAAAATAATTCGTCAGTCATCTCACGAATGATCGTTTCTCTTTTTCAATGTCACTCACAAAATCCTCAAGGAGCTGGATACTGGATACTTTGTTGCAGTTGATCTCGATTTACTGAAAATAAATACATGTCAAATACCAAAGGAATAAAAATTTGTTTCCAATATCCAACTACTTTAGCAACTTGTGAGTGATATTAAAAATGAGACTATTTTTCATGAGATGGTTGACGAATTGTTTAACAATTTATTACGTGTTAGAATTTTTTACTTCTTTTAATTTTCAACTTATTTTACTTCATTTTTGTTTCAAACCTTTGTGTCACACCAACCCATTGCACTTTTTATATTAACATTACAGTTTAATAAACTAAATACATTTTTTCCCTTGCAGATTGCTTGATAAACTTGATCACCAGCTGATTCGTTCTGCTCCTGCAAGAATAGTTGTGCCTCCGAAAAACATCTCTCACACCACGCGTTACTAGGCATTTTATTCGCGTGTATTTGGATAAACACGAAACATTTATGTCAAGAAAATACAACTTTGCGCGTAGAGGGTTGTTGGTTTGTACTTGGTTGTGAACAATTATGTCTTCGAAGAAATGAAGGAAGAGTTATACATTGAACTTTCTTGAAATATATGGATATTTTGAATGAGTAAGTAGATCACTCAGAACTTTTTCTGAAGAATATGTGAACTTTCTCTTGGGTGGGGATGATTTAGACTTCCTCTAGATTTTGAACTTGTTATGCTTTTGCATGAAGGGATTTTCTTGTAATATCAAACAAATATATTTTTCTTCACAACGAAAATATTTTAGAAGTGAGTTATGTGTCCAAATGTAATAAGAAAACAAATTTTGACAATCTGGTTGTAAATTATCGACTTAAATATTTCAACGCAATTACAGAGTGCAAGATGAAATTAAAACACTTATGTAATGAAATTAATAATAGTTTTCAAAATGTTAACTAACATAAATTTTAAGATTTAATTAATAACATATTAAAAAATTCTTGTAAAGTATAATTCTATGTATCTGGCTAGAATGAAAGAATGTATGTGGAAGAAAAACGTAAATTTGTTGGCCAAGCGTCTTCCCTTGGTCGTATCTCAGGTAGAATAAAAACCACTTTACTGTACAAAATGGTTCTAGTTTCAAATACAAATACACTCGCACTTTACGAACAAGCAATACTTTCAAATTATTATGAAAAATAGTGTACATATAAAATTGTTAAAATGTAAAAACGAACATTCCTACAATAAATGTATTTTTGAAGAAAATAATGTCATATTTAAAATAATTTATACCGCATTAATGTACCAATACGCTTTTTCAATTAAACTGCGTTCCGGAACAAGCGCTAGTAATTCCATACACTATCAATACTCTTCAAAGGCACAGGGTGTGTTACTATCTTTCGGTCTTTTCCTAAACCACTAAGCCACCTAAGGATTGGCACCCTCTGTGCCCAAGTAACACCATATAAAGAACGTTGCGTTAGTATGCGCTTTTATGGTTGAGACGGTGCCAAAATCGAACTGGCACAATAGTTCACGTTTTGTTCCATAGAGTGCACTAATGGCACTATCTTCATCGAGCAGACTATCTCTCGCTCAGGATGACCCGGATGCCCTGGTATTTGGTACGTTTTTCCTTGTGTTTCGCACATGGAGAGACGGCGTACGCCGTGGGCAATAGGCTGCTTCTCTATTTTCCGTACCCTTCTTCAGTGAACTCAGGAAGCTGTGACCTCTTGCGATTACTGTGAGCGTTCAGGCTTTCAGGCTGAGTATTTTTATTAGGTCTTATTATTTTCAGTTTGTTTTCAGTTTAATCTTCATTTTAAATTCATAAACACGGTCACTGTAAAATTAAATTTTGTTGCCAACGAATTTTATTTTAGAGATTGCTAAACCAATTTTACAATATCGCATCGATGTTTAAAAACATAGATGTTTTTTTGATCGATGTTTTATTAACATCAATAATTTCATTCTTAGCATCGATAATATTGGTAATTTCGATGTTTTATTTTCGATATCGATTCAGCAATAACTAGCACCGCAGCACTAACTAGACCAACAGAATTCCGCACCGGCCGCCACTGACGTAATCTGAAAACAATATACAATCGTGTACCACAGCAAGACCCCAAAGAGTCTTCCTTTTTTCGTTAGAAACGAACGCAGTTTGTAAGAGCATGAATTGCCTTTCATTACGTATCAGTAAGGATAGGTAATTGTCGTGGGAAAAAAGGTCATCAAGTGCGGGAGAGTGGAATGACGGTAAGGACAGAAGGTGCCCTCCCTATTTTCGTAAAGGTCTAAGGTCGATGAGAGGGAGCAATAAGAACAGGGATGACTCCAGTCATGGCCAAAACACAACAGTTTATTGGGGCGTGGATTTCTTACATTGGAAGCTGGCGTATCCCAGCCTCGCCGAGGGCTGTTCTCCGGAAGAGCGACCTTGCAGCAACCATCAGACGGGTAGACGTCACTCTAAGAGCACGTCGGTCAGGGGAGAGGGCGGGAAGCTGTTGGCAAAAGTCTGAAGGATTGGTCTCGACTACCGGAGCAGAGGAGTGGCGGCCGTTAGGGCCGATCTCAATCGACGGAGGAGTGGAGGGAGATCGGCAGCGCCAGTTTGGCCGATCTGAACCGACGGAGGAGTGGAAGGTCCGTGCCCACGTGCGACGAGCTCACGAGTAGCATTGCCCCGCCCCCCCGCGCAAGCGGAGGGCAAGGTGTTCTATAGGTCTTTACTGCTGAGACGCTCTTTTCGCGAGAGATCTACTTCATTGTCGTGGCCACGCAACAATCGTTCTTACACAGTTTCTGCTTCTGAATGTGATTACCAAACAAAAGAAGTTGCTCTGATTTTCGAAGCAAAATGTATAATAATTTACTTGGCAATAACGAGTTAATTTACTTGTATTGAATTTTAAACAACGCGCGCTCTTAGACGACGTGAAATCGCTCTGAGAAATTGTCAGCCTTTCCTCATTTTATGCGTGAATCGTCCATACCTCACAGCGCTACGGTGGCCAGAAGACGAAACGCATACTGATAGTGCTATGCTCAATGGAGTAACTCTTCCTCTTTAACTGTAAGATACAGGCATCTCTTCAAAGTATCACAGGACGTGGGCGATATCACCCCCCAGCAACGAGCAAGACAGGTTCGCCTATGGGCAAAGCATCTCACAAAGAGGGATTGCGGAAACCCGAGTTAAGGTGCAAACCGAACTGATACGCAAGGTGTCCGGAGAGAAAACGTCGAAACTTCGAAAAAATGCTTTTAAGGCAATTTTAAGCATATTTTTTCTAATTAACTACTTGTTTTGTCCGAATGCCTGAGCCCCAAAAATCACTCAAAAGTTGGTTTGAAAAAATGTATTCTAGGCAAAAATTTGCATTGTATACGCATAAAAACACTCCACAAACATGTAAATTGTTTATTAGTTGCAATCAAAATTAATATATTTGTTCAGAAAGAAAAATTAACCAAGAAATAAACAAGGAGCCGAATTGGGTAAATTGTGTGCTTTTTTATTTCTTGGTTAATTGTGTTTTTAAGTTTCTGCAATGCAAATTTTTGCCTACAAAGCATTTTTTTAAACCAACTTTTGAGTGCTTATTGCGGTTCGGCCATTTGGAATATCCAAATACTTTATTAGACAAAATATGCTTAAAATTGTCTTAATAGTTTATTTTCGTCGTTTCCTCCCTGAACATCCTGTATAATCATGATTATTGCTATTTCATCCCGATCACAGCGACTGGTGCGTTCCTGTTTGCGTTAAAATCACATGTTAAATTGAATTGAAGCCTTATTTTACTTGGCGAGACTCTGGCCATCAGGCCCGCTCTTCCGACTGACCACGCAAATGTCGCTTCGCTCCTTTCGCCAACTAGCAAAGAAAGGAGGTATTTCTTGGGCGACGAAACAGGAGATTTGAATTTAGCTCAGAGGCTTCATGATCTTTTACATGCAAGTAAATCTACTAACATGGGACAGCCGGCTTTACTTCCCCTCCGAAGGAAGGGGTACGAATGATTTGTTCGCCTTTAAAAATCCACGGCGTCGATCGGGTTTGAACCCGCCAACTTTTGGGTATAACAGTCCGATGGTGTAACGGTTAGCGTACTGGACTGTTGTACCCAAGTTGGCGGGTTCAAACCCGATCGAAGCCGTGGATTTTTAAGGGCGAAAAAAATCCTTCGTACGCCTTCCTTCGTAGGGGAAGTAAAGCCGGCTGTCCCATGTTAGTAGATTTACTTGCATGTAAAAGATCCTCAAGCCTAAATGACGCCTCTGAGCTAAATTCAAATCGCCTGTTTCTCGCCCAAGAAATACCTCCTTTCTCTGCTAGTTGGTGAAAGGAGCGTAGTGAAATTTACGTGGTCAGACGGAAGGGCAGGCCTAATGGCCTGAGTCTCGCCACGTAAAACAAGGCATTAATTCAATTCAATTCAATAACCATAGCACCATCGTCGCGTGTTCGCGTCCTCGCGCCTACGAGAGACCGTTTCAGCAGTGGCTGGGCGGTAGCGGTTCGCAGCCCGCAGTCCGTTGGCCGCGCCGCGCCGCGCCGCTTCGCGCAGCCCGCCTCCGAGTCTCGGGGCGCAGAGAGGCTCTCTCTCGCGCGGTCGCCGACCCGCCCCGCGCCGCGCCGCGTGCTGCCTGGACCGGTGCGCTTCGCCGCGGAGGCCGCTTCCTCGTTCGCATCCCACGCCCCCCCACCCACCCACGCGCGCACGCCGCCGCCTCCTCCGCCTCAAGCCTCATTCACAATACAACCTTATACTTAATTCTGAAAACATTGACGTAAAATGTACACGTATAAACAAGCATTCACAATGAGGAACGTAAGCTGGAACGTACGTTTTGCCTCAACCAATCAGAATTCAACGTATTGAAGCTTGATCGATTCGTTTCTAGTACGGTTAAAAAAATTGTTTCGTCATGGTTTCTAGCTTTTTTCTTTGACTTTCCTATCGATTTGTCTTTATATATAAAGGATGTCCTGGGAGAAAACGTTCTTAAGACAATTTTAAGCATGTGCTACTGTATAATACATACACTATGTGATCAAAAGTATCCGGACACGTGGCTGAAAAAGACTTACCAGTTCGTGGCGGCCTCCATTAATAAGGCTGAAATGAAATATAGTGTTGGCTCACCCATAGCGTCGATGGAAGCTTCCACTCTCGCAGGCTTGCTTTCAATCAGGTGCTCGAAGGTTTCTCGGGGAATGGCAGCCCATTCTAGTGCTGAACTGAGGAGAGATATCGATGTAAGTCGGTGAGGTTTGGCACGAAGGCGGCGTTCCAAAACATCCCAAAGGTGTTCGATAGGATTCAAGTCAGGACTCTGTGCAGGCCAGTCCATTACAAGGGATGTTATTGTGGCGTAACCACTCCACCATAGGTCGTGCATTATGAACAGGTGCTCAATGGTGTTGAAAGATGCAATCACCATCCCCGAATTGCTCTTCAACAGTGGGGAGCAAGAAGGTGTTTAAAACATCAACATAGGTCTGTGCCGTGATAGTGCCACACAAAACAACAAGGGGTGCAAGTCTCTCCATATAAAACACGACCACACCATAACGCCATGTTGGACGTGTCCGGATATTTTTAATCACATAGTGTATAATGTACCATCACCGTGCGCCCTCCGCACGCACGTTAGGCCCTCGCTTACACTACCGGTCGCTTTCTAGCCCCGGCTGCTCCAGTGGACAAACAAAACCTCGAACTCAATCGCCAGATTTATTCCTGCTCGAACTTCGAAGTTGTACGCGCGCTCTGTACTGAAAGACTCGGAGCAGCAAGGCGCTACCCACTCCATGAAACACCGAGCTTCGGGAGCGAGTCTGGGCAAATATTTGTATCACTAGGATTGCCAGAGATTTAGTTGAAAAAATGAGGATCGTTGGATCAGAAAATCAAGACATTACACAAAAAAAGTCAGGATATTTTTTGTTATGACATACATATACAAAGTTCTCATGCCACTACAGAAGAGATATCAATTTACATATTGTTACCGCACTTAACGGTAAATTATAATACTAAGCCAACTTTACTATTAAAGATTCTTCCTCTGTCTCTTTTAATATTCCCCGTACAAATAGAAGAATAAGATATACTTATAGCTACATTCCTCCATGCTTATTGTTTGCATAGTTAGGAGCTGAGTTTTACTCCTAATGTTACTTTTCTCTCTCACAATTTTACTTTTTGTATATTCTATACCAAAAACATTGAAATTAAATGAAACAGTAAATAGATTAGGCATATTTAAAAATTGGGACTTTTGAAAACAAATCAAGACAGACAGGACAGAGTCCAAAAATCAGGACATGTTCTATTCAATCTGGAAGTCTGGTAACCCTAGTATCACCCCTGTTCTTTCACTGACGGTCTGCAATAGCGTTTTGGGCGCAACAAGACTTTAACAGACGAGATGTCTCTGAATTAGAGTTAATAAAAGTTTCCCACCACATTCAGTATCATTTAAAGTGACCGGATTTTAAAAAACAAAAAACGGGACACCGACTTTTTCTTAGCTAAATCACAGCACAAAACTCGACACATGCGCATAACAAAAAGCAGTATTACACACTGTAGTAAACTACACATTTTAAGTATTAATAAAGATGAATAGCACGAACAAAATGAAAATAAGTTCACAATTTAATTTTATTCCAAGAATTTGTTTGTAGAAATTACTTTTTGTGTACCAACACTAATGAATTTCATTCAATCGTGTTTGCAGTTTTCTTTAATGTGTTGGCTGTATTTGTATGAAAGAGAGTGATTATTTGCCTCCGTATTTGACAAGGAAAATGTTTTTCTAAAAGAAACCAGAAAATTGAGAAAAACAATGTCAAAAACGGACATGGAATGAAACATTAAAAAATACTCATTTGTTTCATTTTCACTTTTATTAATTATAAATTTCGCCCGTATTCCTCAATTAAAATTGCTTGCTAAGTCGCATAAAAACTCTCAGAAGCAGAAAGTTATTGAATTTCTTGGTAACGAAATCGAGAGCGGAAAAGCATGCAAGCTCAAATGATGCGATAGCTTTTTCCCTTCCTAGAACCACCATTGAATCTCTCCCTTCTTGATTTCAATAGTTCGTGAAACACACTTGTTACGTGATACGTCAGCGTATGATTCACTCGCGCTTACTATTTTATTATTAACTAATGCAAACCAAACGGAATACATTATGAAAAATTTACAATTGTTGACGGCACTTCTGCCGGTTACTCATTCTCACAAAAACGGGACATTTTGCCGCCCCGTTTTCCTTTCAAAAAAATTACGGGACAAGGACTAAAAAAGGAATTGTCCCAGATAATAGGAGGGGTTTGGTCACTTGAATCTTATGACGTAATATTGTTCAGTTTTCCGCGTGATCCAGTACTTTATGTTTGCGTCATGTTGCATATTGTACTGAAATAATTAATACACAGGGGTTGCCACCTTGCCAATTCCAGAAAACCGGAGACCGCTGCGACCGGGGGGGGGGTAATTACTGAAATCTAAAAAGAAATTGACGCAGACTTTTATTTATTTCTTTAAAATATATTTACATATCTTGCATATATATATATATATATATATATATATATATATATATGCACATATATATATATATATATATATATGCATATATATATATATATATATATATATATATATATATATATATATATATATATATCTGTTTTCAATCATTCAAAACCGTTTTCTTAGTTTTTGCACAAGTAATACATGACGTGCAGTTCATCACAAATGTACCTTTATCTTAATGTTTCCAAGAAATAATTTTCTAAGAAAAAACGAACGAAAATTCGATCTTGTTCAAAATGAAGATATTGAATAGCATTCCCGGGGGATTATTCTTGAAACTGTTGCGCGATGCGATTCTCGCATAATCGCTAGATGCTGTCTCTGTCTGATATGCGTAGAAAGAAAGAGACAGCGGATGGCGATAACACGAGAATCGCAAGACCAATTTTCATGTTCTGCTCTTTATCTTTCTAATGAAGAAGGAAAGGACAGATTTCTGATGAAATAGAAAAAGCTTTAAATTTTAAGTTGAAAAATCTATTTATTTTTTAAAAAATTTGAAAATGTATTGAAATTGAAAAAAAAACGGAGATAATTTTTCAAAAACCGGAGACCGGAGATGAAGCTCAAAAACCGGAGTCTCCGGTCTAAAACCGGAGAGGTGGCAACCCTACCCTTGATATTTTGTAACAATTACAGATATTGTAATGTTTTTGGTGCATGTGTGGTTTGTTTTCGAAATATATCATTTATTTTCTGACTAAATTGTGATAAAACTGACATGAAGAAAGTGTATAATAAATTGAAACATATTCCACTTCCCTTTCATTCATACGTGTGCATCGTGACTTAATGGGATTGGCCTCTTTTTATCTAGATTTTTGGCATATTTCCCTATTTATTGGTAACTTATATTTACTCCACGTAGATACTGGAAATGTGGAGAACTGATAATGAAGCCAAGTAAGTACCCGCTTCACAGCGTAGCAATCATGTGAGGTAATACAGCCCTCCGTAATGAACATGGATCAAAATTTGTTTACAGGGGCTTTCGGGATCACTTGAGCTCCTTTTCATTTATTTTCAAGAGAAATAAACAAGACAAATAATCCTATGATAAATATCCACGCGATTCTCCCCATTTCTGAAAGTGCGTAAACGAATAAATAGTATTGCTATATTATTAGATCTCTCACACTTGATTTAGTTTAACATCGTGCCAATTTTAATATATAATCATCTTCATTCCCACAAATTTACCACAAAAATTTAATTTGCCTGAAAGAGCGAGTTTGTAGTTGATATTACAGTTCTGGTCAGAGACCATGGCAAAGTACAAACTCCCAACATTCCAATAGAAAAACAAAAATAATAATTCGGGCCGGTTACTGAAAAATTTCTGGGAAAAACACTTATTTACATGGATTTTATTTTGGATCATCTAACACCAATGAAAACCTGCAAACCAATTTCTCAATATTTTTTTACCAGATTCGTTTTGCATCTTTTAAATGTAATTAAATTATTGCTCACTCCTCCATTTTGCTTTTACTCTAGTGGTTTGTAAAGACATGTTTCCAAGTATTTATGAAACAAGTAATATAACCTTGTAGAATACTAATGAACCACATATTGGCTATAGCATGCGTCCTTGCATGCAGTATCTGTAAACAGCCATCGTGGCTTTTCCATCCTGAATGTTGCCAGTGAGATTAAAGTTATGATGCCAAATTTGACGAACGCGCAGCTCGAGCAGATGACATCGTAATGCCAACTCAACGACGTACTCTCACGCAAACGACCAACTCTATTTGTGGCCACTACAATGAACTTCCCAGCAGATCGATGAAATGTTGAGAGTATTTAAATTATCTCTCGCAAAATGCAAAATATTTCTTAAAGCCTTTTTTGACGAATGCCTTTCGATTGCTATTTTAGAATATTTATGATTATCCTAACTATTAAGAAATCAAAATTAAGATAAACAAAAATTTATTATAACAAAATAATCAAGAAGTTTGAGACGTTTAAAATTGGTGACACTACAAAATGGCACAGACTTTCCCGTATTAGTTTTCTATTTCCTTTAGTCTCGGATTACAGTCGGGAAAAACTAAGCTCCCGACTGGTTTCCTGGATTGTTTAGTAGCGAAGTGCATGTAAGTGTGTTTGTAAGTAGGAGGTGAGGAACGGAAAGGAAATATCGCGCGTGGTCCGTGGCCCGTTTGTTAGGGTACTGCTCCGGCATTTGCCTGGTGTTGATCGGAGAAACCACGGAAAACTATCGATCGGAGCAGCCTGCAATTGGAATTCTCCTCCAGACAACGATAGAATTCGACCTAGCTATCTAACTAGTGCCAAAAGTCCTGTCATTGTCGCTAGATATCTAAATAGATGATTGTGATAAATGCCCGAGCAATGTAGTCATTTCTCTTAGGCTATTTATATACACAGATTACGAAATCATTACCAATAATACGAGAAAATATGGGCTGTTGTTCGTGGCTATTTTATATATTACGTAGGGATCGGATTTTAATGAAATGTCATTTTTTTTCGCTTTAGAACAATGCCTTTTATTATAGATATTATTTTTTATGGCAAATGACCCCATTTTAATATAGCTTTTATTGTCTATTTCCACTAATATGTCTTTTTTAACCGTTTCCCCGTCATTTTTAGAGCCTTTTCGCAGATTTAATAGATGTTAATATCATTTTAATAGTACTTGTTACGAATACTATTTACGAGATGCAACAAAGGTTCTCCACAGAATTCCTGAGTAGCCTATTTTTATATCTTGACTCAGAAACTAATTTTAGCCATTGTAATTATGTAATCTAGGGTTCTTGTGACGCCTATCAGCGACATTGTCGGGTCACCCGATTTCGGGTTCACTAAATACAGAATATTTCCTGGTAAACTCCAAACAAAAAATTTCAAACTTACTTCACTTCATCGAAAGGAAGAAATCTCGATTTCTCAGTAACATATCCAACAGCTGCGGTTGTTCACCTGAACTGTTTTTGATCATTTTTTGTCATTTTTTTTTTTTTTTTTTTTGCTTTTAAGACATTTTAAAAACATTTTAAGAGGATTTTATTGACCAATTTTGGCTATGTTTCAAGTCATGAATATCCGCCCCCTAATAATAAGATATTGCCACGTGTCGAAAGATGTATCCATATTAAATGTGCAAAACTTTATAAAACGTTAGTCCAAAAATGTCGCGAAAATTCAAAAGTCCCATTTCTATAATTAAAGTCAGGGTTTTGGATCATCGTTTGCGTTGAGATTCTATTTGGTTACTTCCTTTTGAATGCGTCTGTGTTTTACCTTCTCGCTAGGAAGTAGAAAGAAAATTATGTAATTCTGCGCGAAAAACGGCGCCAAAAAATACTTTCGGCAGAAAAATTTATTAAAGGGCCCTGGTAACGAAAAAGTAGATAAATCCAATATCTAAATTTAGGAAATCCTCTAGTACGTGGTATAACCAGAATACATATTTGTGGGTTCTTGATACCGAAAAATCTACTCACAGTAGAGCGGGCGTCCCTGGGTCCGTTCGTCCGTGGGTCCGTTCGTCAGAGAATACATGAAGCCCCTCTGACATTTTCCAAATTTGCCAAACAAATTACTTCCATCGCTTTTTATTAAATGTTGATGTTGGATATTGTGACGAACGTTTAAGAGAATGATGCAGGTTGTTAGTCAAAAACCTCTTTTCTGAAAAAATTGCAAATGTTCAATTTTTTTCGGAGTCTTCCTACAACTAAAATATTTAAGATAGAGTTTTTTCTACGCAAAAGTTTTGTTTCCATATCAAGATCGTTTTGTGATGTCACTTGTCGGTACGTAGTCATATTTCATCGTAGGTAATTATTTCTTCCTCTTCTACATTATGGTCTATGTCGGGTCTGCCCCCCCCCCCCCCCCCATTATTTGTTTTTTGCAGAGAGCAAACGTCAATGTAAACAATAGCATCAGTTTATTTATTGCAAATAATTTTCTACAAAACCTATCATGGAAAATATGG
The DNA here is from genome assembly GCA_038098605.1 of Gryllus longicercus. NCBI lineage: Eukaryota > Metazoa > Arthropoda > Insecta > Orthoptera > Gryllidae > Gryllus > Gryllus longicercus. The sequence continues at coordinate 2,606,309 of JAZDUA010000139.1, forward strand.
GAATTTTCAATGTCCATAATTGATTCACACATGTAGCAAGAAAATATGATTTTTGTTCATTATTTTCAGAACTGAAAAATATTGAGAACGTATATTTCTAAAAGAAGACGCTTCATGTAGATATTTCTTAATGGGAATACACTGCACGCATGCTCAACGACTCATAACAGTGTTGATTAATTTCCTTTGAGGTCATCAGTGTGACCTATTCATTATCAAGGGTAAATGACCTATAGTGATAAGATAGAAATGACAAAAGTAAGAACAAAATAACAAGAGCCGCAAGAATTAGGTCGTCAACGATGGGATTCGAAGACTACTTTGAATATAAAACTACATTTATGAAGAATAATATAAAAGAGTGCCTAAAAATTCGCATAATTAGATAAAATAGAATCCGTAGCAAACATTAAATTAGTGCTCAGATTTGGAAATATGGTTGTTGCAGCTTACGGTATTATAACAATATGCATCCCTGAATATCTACAGCAAGTTTCATACATTATAGAAGTGCCCTTTACTTAAAATTGTGTTTATTTCATATTTTTACGTGCAAACTTTTCATTTTTGGAATACAAAAATTGTCCATCCCCCTTTTTAGAAAAATATAGAGTATCAGAAACCCAAGCAAAAGTTTATTTCCGATAAAACTCGTCATCGATCGTGAACAGTATTACATAACTTTCTTTGTACTACTTATAAGAGAAAGGAAAAGTAAGGAAGATAGTGGATCACCTTGTCTTACAAAACCAATTATCTCTGTTCCTGTTTCTGTTGTACAGGATTTTAATATCTCCCAACCCTCTAATTTCTTCTTTCTCATTTATGTCCATCTTCTCTTTCATTTTTTTTCATACTCTCCTAGTTTACTTTCTCTTAATACTAGCATATTAACACGATTCCATCTTTTTAGTTGGTGTGTTTTCCGATTAATACACAGATAAACACTAACTTTTGTTTCACGATTGGTTTGATAAGAAAATGGTCACTATCACTATTTGAACCTCCAAGTGCTCTGGCATCTTTTATTAATCTTCTTTCACTGAAGTTTATAAGGTCTTTGTCAATTTAATTAAAAATGAGTTTGGAAAGACTAGTGTTTCTTTGTGGATTTCTTTATGTTGGCATTACATGCTTGAAATTGTCATTATATTCATTGTAGAAAATTAGTAAAATGATTTCCATTACCTTTGATTCTTAGTGTAAAGTATTCTGGTTGGTTCCTGCACCCTCTCTGTATCTCGGTTCTGTCCGTACTTGTAATTAATCGTCAAAATAATTAAGAATTTCTGTTTTGGTATTTGATCGACTAATTTCTGAAGATCTTCACAGAACATTTTTCACTTCTGTTTTGTGTGCATAAACATTACTTAAGCTTGCGAGGCTTGAATGTTTTTCGGTCTCTCAGTGAAAACATTTTTATAGTATAAAATTGCGCTAATTTTTTCTACCGATTCCTCTTAAAGGTAAGAACTAGTTTCTCAGCTTGCAAATTCCACTCTTTATGTGCGAATATGAAAGTCCAGCTTCTCACCTTGCCTCCGTACTTTTTAGAATGTCCCTTATATCCTTAGCCTTCACACTTTTTCGTTAATTGGTTCTAAACCCAAAACGCTTATTTTTAATATCTTTGTAAATAGTAAATCAGTATTCATCTCTTTGCCACTAAAATCTAAAGTGAATCCTTTCTTTCTTATTTTACTAAAGACTTTCCTACAAAATTTCTAACGAAATTATTCTAAAGTTGGTCTTTTGTAATTTCTGCAATTTCTTGCCACATTAACAGCTGATGCATTGTAGTGACATTCTAGGTGCTTTACATAAAATTTCGTGTCCTTTAAGCTTGCCTATTTCTTCTTGTATTAGTATTTTTATTTTTGGGATGTTTTCAATGGTACAAACCCTCTGGAGGGCGACACAGCGAACTCACGGGCTTTGACGGTCACAAGGCATGCACGGCTTGCGCACGGTCTCGGGTGGAACTGTGTTAAAAATTATATATATATATATATATATATATATATATATATATATATATATATATATATATATATATATAATTAAATCATTCACTTCTTTAAAAAATTATAACAGCTGCTGAAACAGCTGGCAGCCGCGCAGGCGAGGTAGCGACAGCGCCTCTCCAAGATGCGTCAAGCTGGAACAGCCACGTCAGCACACCGGAATGGAACCTATCAAATGATGTATTGCTAATTAATTGCCACAATTTGGAATTACTATTTTTGGAGCGAAAACTGGTGTGAGCTGGCTTGACGTGACGCCAGCACTCATATAAGTCAAATTCGGGTCGTATCTCGACTGAAACCCTCGGTTTATGATTTATTCCTATTAATTGTCTCAATTTAGAATTAATTGCCACGTATCTTAATGGCGAAAACTGGTGTGAGCTGCGCGCCAGCACACACAAGTTAAATTCGGGTCATAGCTCGACGGAAACCTTCAGACGATTTTTGATCAGAAATTATAGACTTAATCTTCATCATTGATAAAAAGAATTAAAATCTTATGATGTAAAACACTGAAGCTATGGTTCATACAATTCATAAACACGTTATTCGTAAAACATGGATTATTTTCAAAAATTGTCACAACTTCCTACTAGATATTAGTTCTGTGAATTTCTTTATTGACCAATAAATTAAAGGGTTTCTTTTCTTATTAAGTGGATGGAAATTGCTACTATCGTTTACAATTAAAACAACAAAACTTCCTGTTAGTTTAATCCATTTCTCGGATTAATCCAACAGACTCTGGGAACGGTAGCCAGGAATCTACACCTGACCTTGAATTTTAAGAACAGATTCAGTCCTTCACACCTCTAATACACAAGCTTATTCTCGCACAAAATTTTCCAAATATCATTCGTTTCGTTTCACGTTAAGATTTTCTGAAAGAGAACAGGTCTTACTTCACAGTTGTTTCTTACGTCACAAAAATAATATTTTTCTGTCCTGTTGAAAACGTGTGTCCATTGAAAGCGTCAGTATTCCGACTATCCACAACAGAAAATTTTCAATTTGTAGGAGAACAACTCCTCGCGTACTTCTTCCAATATTATAATGCATTATACATCAGAAAAATACTACAATGCACGAGTATAAGCAACTCGAATTCAAATGCTTAATGCTCAAAATAAACAAAGGTTGAAAATAAACAGTTTCGTGTGAAACTAATGTTTAGTAACTTCAGCAACTCATAAATAATATCGTTTGCTGGTCAAATATCTGTAGGTTCCTACCTCTATTAACGATCTTTGTTGCCTTCGGAAGAAATCTCGTGGTGTTAATATTTGCAAGACGCGCGCTTCCCAATACGTCCAGCGTCGTGCAGCGCCACTCCAGGTCGCGATCTTTCTGCGTTTCTCCTCGCCGGGTGCGACCAAAATCCCCCCCTCTTCTACGACGGTGCCCACTTCCGTACATTGCAACTGCTTTGCGTATTTCGGATCGTTACACTCTGGTGCCTGTGTTCGACCGTCAGCCGTCCCGCGCGATTTGAACAGCCGATTTGTGTTTAATGGGCCACCTGCCTTTCAAGGAGAAGAGCAGGCGGTCACAATATTTGATGTGTTTGCCTATCTGCGTTGGCCAGAAACTGGAGGGGTAAATGATTCCATCTACAATTTGTTAATATTTATAAATATTAGAAAAATCTGGGAAAGTAATACAGACTATTTGTGGGCGAGGATCAAAGTATCTAATTTTTGAGTCGGCTTACTACATTCTGTGCCTTTGTAAGCTAGGAGTGCTATATGTACCCCTCATATGAATTTGTTACGAAGTCCTGGCCTTGAAGTCATGTTCAACAGGTATCATTTTTTCAACGTCATAGGCGTGCGCAGTCTAGAGTGTGGCAGCTACATTTCTGGGTATCCTTTAGATTTAGATTTATTTAGTCGAAAAACAGTAAAAACTGTATGTGATGAATGGAAGAGAAGATTAATCTACACACGTTTTCTTGAGTTCCAGAATTCCTTCCCATCATTTTAATTATAAATAGTTGAAAGATGAGTAAAAGTTTAACATAAATAAATAAAAATAACATAAAAAAGCGCGAGATTAGCAAAATTTAAAAAAAACTAGACATTTTCGTTCTCGAGATAAAGAGAACGTATTTGCTCCGGTAAACAAACTTCAGATTTGATTTTTCTCCATTACTAACAAAACAGTAACTTGCCCTTACCTCTACTCCTACCACTTCAAGCAAAAGAAGAGTTCAACTAAACGTGCGCATAGTGAAGCTACTTTTACGTCCAGAAGCAAAACAAGAGGCTATCTCAGCATTTGCTCAATGGATCATGAAAACTTGACAAAAATCTGATAGAGATAGGTGTCATTGACCCTGAAACTAAAGTACATTATTTGTTACAAACATATTAAGCCTTTTTAAAAAAAATACAAATGAAAAACTAATTCATTAAATATCACTATTTTGTTGAAATAAAATAAATATTATTTTTTTGAAGATCATTATAGTCTATAATTGTGTAGAAACAGTTATGCAGCAGAAAAGATTTTTAACTTAAATTTGTGTATCGACTTCAATTGTTTCATGTCATCTGGCAATGACTGGCATAATCTACATGATCTCAACCAACTGCAAGCACAGCGTAAAACGTCGTGCAGTCAAATTTACTAAATCTTTGCCAACAAATATTTTCTAGACATTTCAAAGGCGTTAATGAATTAAATAAATTATTACTTCGGTTAAAATGGCATGTCCAAAAGAAAGTAGTTTAATAAGCTAAATTTTGTAAATTCGATACCAAAGTTAAAGTGAAAGAATGTTTGAGTTCAATAAATGTTGTGAATATTTTTCTTGAGAAAAGGCTGATTTATTTAATAATTAGATGATGCCGATTAATCATTTTATTTTTTAGGCAGAATAACTTTTCAAAGAATACTCAGTCTGTATTAGGTGGGTCGTCGACTCATGTAAGTATTGTTCGACCTCGTAAGTAATTAAGTGGGCCATTTAAATATTTTATTATAGAATTAAATTGTTTAATAGTTAAGATACGTTTCAAACGTAAAGAGATTTTTCGAAATGGCCTGATCAACCTGCGCCGCATTTAGCATAAATAAGAAACACGATTCAAAGTTAGAGCCCAATGTGAAACCACGTATAAGAAACGTTACACATCTAATACATGTGTTCATCCAAATGACGCGCGTATTACGTATACAACTTTAGCCCCAATGTAATGGTATTCAAATGCGTATTTTAGAGTAATATTAAAAAATATTTTTTTATTTCCTTAATTTCCTAAATCCATTTACAGAAAAATAATTAATCACATATATGAGATTATTTTCGGCCTTCTATGCACCTTTTTATCGTTCAGATTTGATCGTTCAGCTGAACATATCGTTCAACTGATGGCAGCTGCCATACCCCACACTTGTGTTCACTAGTGCTCTTCAGAACAATACCCTTTCAGATGTCCACACACCCTTCTTACAATTTTAATTTCCAGTGTGAGCGTTGGATAGAGGGTCATAACGAAAAGGGAAGTTGAAACTCGCCCCAAACAATAAATTCATAAAATCTCCAGTACATTCGTCATTTTGAAGCACATTTACGTGCTTTTTTGATGTTATAAAAATGCATTTCCCAATTATTCATTTCAACCTGCCTAGGACTACTAATCTAAAATGGATACACTAATACTGTGTGAATCTTTTTAATTTCAGGCTATAAACACATTTAAAGTTTTAAGATTCAAGCTTTTATTCGGTGAAAACTATTAAGTTTTTCATATTTGTATACGTGCGTTTTATTTGTTTGCGGTCCGTGATAAACATATTACAAATTGTTACGAATATTCGTCGTATTTTTAAATCCTACTCGTAAAATTTTAAAATGTCAAACATTTCCAAAACTTACTTTACTGTATATGCTTTGTAAAAGTTGCACGTGTAAGTCGCTTTTCATGCTATTCATCAAAAGTGATAAAATTCAAATATTTCAGGCAGTACCAGGTTGGCGGAAGGAATTTTTCTCCCTCCCAGTTGTGATAAGATAACTTATCCAGAGAAGTATCGATCGTCGTAGAAGGCAGTAACCAAACAAGATCCACACGTATTTCGCGTATTACTCGCTATGTGAAGTTCAGTATTTTATTACTCGATTACAAACACTCTCGGGTCTGAAACTTGCAGTATTTATTTCACATATCAAAAGTTTCCGATTGGGCTTCAGTGAAAGAATTAGTAAGATAATGTGTCTATGCTCATCGCGGTTTAATACTCAGGAGCCTACGCAAGAGCAACCATACGCGATTGCAGCTACATTACAAGGTAAGTAGAAACTAATTCAGAATAAAGTATATTACTTTACAGCAAGGTAAAATTAGATAATGTTCATATATTCATATACACACTTGACTAATTGTGTATATTATTGTAAACACGTCACAATGATGCTCGGTGTAAGGTACTGAATACATTACCTTTATCTCAATGTTTGCTTAGCATACCTCTTTCTGAAATTTTTTCTTGCCTAAAAAGGTCGTTTTAAATTTGTTTTATTTTTTATTAGTATATTTTCACACACACATAATCCAATAGTGGCCGTTTGAAAATTGCAAAACTTTTGTTACTTGAGCCAATAATGGCTACTCGATAATCCATCTGAAAGTTTCATACACAGAAGTTTAAAAAGCAAGAACCCTATCATCCTGCATTATATTTGAAGCAATGTCAATACTAAAAATAAGATTTCAACTTATAGATATAAATATATATCTGAAAGAAAGGAAGATAAATGTCTTACATTATCTTCCATCCACTCATCATTATCATCTGTGGAAGACATAAGATTCGCATTCTGCAAGTGGGAAGTCTCCAGTTCTTATTCTCAAAATGTGTGCTTCACCCACCAGTTGAAGTAGAAGCTGGTGTCTTTGCCCTATTGCATAGGAATTTTGATAGAAGATAAAAAAATGCAATTGATTCGTGATTCTCCGAGTGCGGGTTAATGGAGTTTCGGAGTTAATCGAGGCAGTCATATGAAAACCAGGACCAAAATAAACCATTAGAAAATGGAACGCAGAAGTGAAAATATTAGTTGAAGTAGTTTCATAAAGTAGTACATCGCCCTGGGCTATGCCATCTCAAGGGACCGGATATGTATATTTTATTTGCTGAAAGTATGGTCACTTTGTGTATGTGTGTGTATATAATACCTAATTTTCAAACATATGAACATAACTTTATGGTAATGTAACGCATATTTTGCCTGATTTCTTAATAGCCATTATATTTCTGAAAAATAGGAATCGTTCTACTTATTTTATTTAAAATAATTTATTGTTATAGATATTATTTCTTATTTACATTAATCAGTAAATTTTATTTTCGATGTTGAAATGTATGTTTGTAATTACGTGGTTCATTAAAACAAATACTAATTTTCTGTATCCAAATTACGTAGAGTCATCATATTTTTGCCGAAATTGACATTTGACATTCCACAATTGATATTCCGCTTACGTCCCGACCCCTTGAATTTGAAATTGATATTTTAAATTTGGGTGTACATTGCATGAAACCTCTGGGACATTTTCAAAAAGAAAGGCACCAATTTTTTTGCTTAAATTTTGACCTCAGATATTATAAAGAACGCTTAAAAGAATGGTGCATTTTCGTTAAAATCCCTGATTTTTCGAAAATTGCAAAATTTGAAAATAATTCCGACGTCTTCTTAAACTACGATTTTGAAGATAATATTATTTTTCTTAATGAAAAGTGTTCATCATAAGCACATTTTTTAATGAGATCATGTCCGATTTTTCAAAAAATATTAAAGTATTGCGACAAACAAAGGCAATTTTTAATTTAAATATTTTCTTAGAAACCGCACCAATTTTTTTCGTTAAATTATTCCTCGTATGTAGCAAATAACTGTCAAAATAGCTGTGCTGGTCCGATTTTCTGCGCACTCTCTGTATTTTCGAAAATTGCAAAAAGTTTGAAATTGTAAGTTCGAACTTCGCGCGCATCATTTGACGCATTGTCAGTTCGCAAATTAGAAAAAACAGTCTTCAAATTCATCCCATTGTTGTCGGTCGTAGTGACTGTATAATTTAGATAATATTCTTATGAATGAAAATAGATTGAAGGTAGTTAATCAATTTATCTTTGAACTAACAGACGCACTTCTTTACTTTATGTTTTCATCGCTGATTATGGTATTCAAAAATTGAAACCTCAATGTAATCAACCTCACTTCAATGTAATTAAAGTAGTCGGGTGAAATTATTCTTGCTCTTCTGTTATGTGCTGCAAAATACTGTAACAGTTAAATTTATTCATGTTTATTTTATTTGTATTTATTTATTTAATAGGTAATTATTACAAACAAATTGGCTTACTTGATCCTAGGTGGCTAGGCCGAAGGCCTTTAAGCCATTACAATACCTACATCCTTTCGCGTTCTAATCGCGTTCTATTTTATTTGTAAAAGTTCGTAGTGACTACTGTTCTTGGCTATCAAAATTAACGCAGGTAAGCACCACGTACTCTTTGTGTGAATTGATTGAATTTGCGATTTTCATGTTACATCTCAGTTTTTAGTATGTCAAGATTACAATATTGCAATACAACGTAACTATTTCTAAGTATGTGCTGTTGTTGCACCTTTAGTTATGTCAATCTTCATGTGAGAGGATTGCTCTCATTATGGAAGTAGGCACATTTTTGTCACAAAACATATTTTAAATGAATTTGAAATAAAGGGAAACATTAGATGACCCGGTATTCAATCTACGTGCTTTTTTTTAAATATATCTTTATTAGGGAACGAATGTACATAGTTCAGTATTATGTATACTACATCATATGTATTTTTATGACTTATATTTAACTTAAATGCTAATCTTACAACTAAATCTAAATACACATGAATAGGAAACTCACAGAGCACCTATGCGATTAATTGAGTTCTGAAAATATGCTGAGGAATGAATCTAATGGATATCTATTTTTTATTCTTGTTGGGAGCTGGTAGGTGGTGGCTAGGACGTAATGGGTGGCTTGGGTTATTGTGTTTATTTCGGAGAAAAAATTGTTAGATAGGAGCGCGATATGGTCAAGTATAGGGGGTAAATTAAATTCTTTATGCAGTTGAATGTTTGAGATGAACCAGGGTGCATGAGTGGCAAGTCTGAGGAAATTATTTTGGATGATCTGTAATTTATTTATATTAGTTTTAGAAGCATTGATCCAGATAGGGCATGCATAAAGCATTAGGGGTCTAATTATTGATTTATAGATGGTAATGACATTGTTTAATGAGAGCTTACTATTGCGATTTACGTGCGATCTACGTGCCGTGTCGTCTCCACTGTGCGAATGGCAGGCTACTCTCCTCCCCGCAAAGTAGACCACACCCCACTAATTGCACTTTCGCTGCTCCCGAGGAAATACTTCCGCCTCTTGGGTGCAGAATGCCCGTGCCGATCTGTTCTAAACCGTTCAGACGATTTTCTTGAAAATCGATACTTTCCTATCGATCTGAAGGCACTCGAGGCCCTACGAACTTAAAACGGATACTTCGATTTAAGAGGGTACTGAAGCCTTAATATCTTCGAGATTTTCTGAAAAATGATCCAATTTTATTCTTCTGATATAACAGAAACGCTTACAGAAATGGCGTAATTGCATTTTCATTAAACTCAGAATAATTTAGAAAATTGCAAAAGTTCAAATTTTTTCGGCTTCTTACTACAATAATAGACATAATTTGTAACGATTTTTTATTTGTTCATCAAAAACATCTTCAATTAAGATTATGTTCATTTTTTCGAAAATGTGAGTAATGTTTGCACAATTTTGCGTTTTAACAGGCAAATTTAATTTTTTTAACCATTATTTTCTCAAAAACGGCTCCAAAATGTTTTTTAACTTTTTATCTCAAATGTTGCAAAAAACAGTAAAGAAAGTGGTGCTGGTCTCATTTTCAGCAAACTCTCTATATTTTCGGACACTGCAAAAAAATCATCGAAATTGCAAATTTGAGTTTCCCTCGCTTCGTTTGAAGCGATGCCAGTTCCTAAAATGGCAAGGCGGCGATACAGTGTTTTGAAATTCTAGATTTTTTTTCTATTGTTGACGAAACGGATGAATGGTACGAAAATGGTGTTTCAATATCACTTCGTTCAATAAACTGGTCCATTCAACTGTAATATTCGAGAAGAATAAAATAGAGTAGAATTATGTATAAATCGAGCTACGGTTTTTAAGAAAGACATTACGTAATGACACCGTTGTTATATGTAGTTTGAGTATATACACCGCACGCCGTGGGATGATGCCCAAATGTTTAATTACATATAATACATATATGCTAGAAAGTATTCGTAATATACAATGACATAACAATTGTGTTGTGTCCTTTTGTCATGGATGTATTGAAGGAATTGAAACATGGATATGTAATGTAGATAATATTCTTAAAAAAGGAATTATATTTAAGAAAGGTAATAGATGTAACTTAGAACAAATAAATTTACCTCTTTTATTTTAAAAAGTTTGATTGGTGATTATGGTATTCAACAATTGAAAAGTCACTTCTATGTTATCAAGGCAACTTTTGTGAAATTTTCCTTTTCTGTATAATACTCTGAAAATACTGTAACAGTTAAATTTATTCATGGTTGTTACATTTGTAGAAGTAACAAATGACTACTGTTCCTTAAAAAAAACAAATGGAGATTTACGAATACCACATGTGCTTCGTTTGAATTGGTTTGGACTTTTTCAGGTTTAAGTGAATTGCCAAAAAATGAAATACTATATTATGACGTAACCGTTTCCAATGTTGCGAGAAAGTAAGTGATGTTGTAGCACCTCTAATCACCAAAACACTGACTTGAACTACGATTATGGTGGCCGATGACATTCGGTCATTGTTACACCTCCTGCCTTACAAACTGACTCTTTTTAATAGTGATAAGCACATTTATGAGGCCACGAGCCCCGTTGAGAAGGACGGTCGAGAATTAATTAAAAAGATTCATTTTATAAGGCAGGAGGTGTGACTATGACCGAATGCCATCGGCCCTTAAAGAAAAATCGAAGTAGGCCCTGTAACTCACCGTCTGTGACGTCCAGGCGCGTTTGAAGACGTTGTAGCCGCCAACGAGTCTTCCCCTCCTCGTTAGCTTGCCTCCGCCTGCTCGCACGCAGCAAGCGTGTCGGAGGCGGCGCGCGGAAGGTGAAGGCGACGTGTTTCGGCCCTTTCCGATGACAGGTTCGAGGTGTGTCGCTGTTTTTCTCCTCTCGGCCGGTGCCGCGCAGGATGGGCGGCGCCTTCGGACCCAGCGCCATTTCCGAGCGCTCTTGGAGCTCCGTTATGAATTGATATTTTATGCTTGGGACTCCGAATATGTCGGCGTTTCTGGGTATTTGTTTAGTGGGGGGAGGGAGGTGCGGATACGCCACGAGGCGCTCCTCTCGATATTCTGACGAGCGAATCGGTGGATGGAAGAAGGCGCTCGAATGTAGAGAGATTACTATAAGAAGGGCCAGCTTTGACAGCTCTATGCTTGGTAATTGCTGGCAATATAACTGGAAGTTACGTCCATGCACTCATTTTGCCAGTGCTTTCGTTTACAGTTAATTATAATGTAAATTACAATTAACAGTACATTTGTAAATGGTTTCATCACTATCTCTTGCAATGCTATCGCCCAGCATGGCGTTCACTTGTTTCTCGACCTGTCACAGTGGTCTCTTCTTAGAGAAATTCCTCAATGCCTCGTGGGCGTACGCCCAAACGGAACGCACGCAAGTGGTGAGTAGGCGGCGCTCGAGGGCGGGATGGAGTTCGGGGGCGCGCAGGAGCGGGCGTAGGAGAGTGGTTCGGACAGTTACTTTCTGACTAACGTATTTGACGTTGACGTGGGAAGACCAGCGGAGGCCCCTGGCAAGCTACGCGCCAAGATTCTTTGCTGTCTTTGAGTATTTGCGCGCCTGCCAATCTCACTGCCTCATCGGAATCGGCCTTCTGTCGAGTGAAGTTGACGGCTACGCACTCGTCAAGGTTGAGGGAAAGCTTTTCATGACTCAGCCACTCCGGACGCTCAGCGAGGCAATCGTTCAGATATCTCACCGATTCTCTACTGTCCGTCATCTTCGTTGAATAAGCGAAGTCATCCGCGAACATTAGGAGTCCGCAAAGTTGAATGCTGGTATAACGAGTACTTTCTATTCATATCGGCGCGTCCTTGACGTACAGACCGAAAAGGGACGGAGAAAGTACGTTTCCCTACAGTACACCTGATAAGGTACGTCTTAAAGACGATTGAATGTCATGACACGAACCTTGAATCGTCTTTTTGCCAAGAAGCTAGCGATTAGCCTGACGAAGCAGTCGTTGATTCCAATGTCCACAAGACACTCCAGCACCTCCTCGTTTCGTACAGAATCGAATGCCGACCGCATGTCCATAAAAACCACCGGCCAATTCTTCCGTCTTTCGACAGACAGACCCATCTCGGTATAGAGCAGGTCAGTTATTGCGCGGAACTGAAACCAATTGTAAACCCGCATCGCGTGCATCTCTAAAAAGCTTAAAGCGCCGTGTTTCCCGTTGCAAGCGCTCCGGGATCAGGCGCTGGAAATATGTCGCAAGAAGCGAGAAGACTGATACGCGATCTATTACAGTTCGGAAAAGGTTAGTCTTTGTTGGCTTGGGAATCATGCATCCTTTCGGAATTTTGCACCCTAGAGAAGTCTCCCAGCGCTCGACATACGCAGGGCCGGCGATTGGTGTTAAGTTCGAGTGGGCAGTCGTCTCGGGAGGGAGTCCCCTCCATCATCCACCATAAATGTATATAAAGAAAAAATTACAAAACAATTTTTAATTGTCATTTTTAACATGAAATTGTCATCATATTGTTATCACTTTTATGTAACTTCAGTGGAGTTCCTGTTTCCAATGCAAAAACAGCGCTGCTCTTTACATTTTTTATATACTCTCAGTTAACAATTTTTGGAAATAGATTTTGTCGATCATGTTGCTTTATACTTGCAAAATTGCAATACTGTTAAGCCGATCTCGCAACATAGTTGATCGCATATTCGTTTTGAGTCGACGCAATTCATTTATTTCTGAAATTTGAAGTTTGTGGAATATTTCTCTCACTCCAAATCCTGAGTGGGTATTTTACCCATTCGAGATTTTTCGTATGGGTATTGCTACTCACCATACCCACATTATCCGTCAGGCCTGGGTACGCCCCCAGACCTGACGCACCCAGATAGGAGCCCCCACAAAACCCTGTCCCGTCGGCGCCGGGTGCGCGACGCTGGACGATTGGAGCACTATTCGGCCCGCACGTTTTGCGCGTACATTAATAAAAGTAGTAATGGAAGAGAATATTATTAAGGGAGATACTGAAAAATTATTTTGACGCTTTTCAGATTTTTCCATTAAAATCAGGAAATAAGGTAAACTAATTTAATATTTCGCCATTTGTAAATACGATCACTGTCAAATTAAATGTTTTCTGTTTTCAAATGTCGATATTTTGTTGTCGATGTCGCTTCCCTAATTACAGAGCGAACACAAAGGAAACAAAAACATGCAATTTACCAATTTATCACCAATTACGGCCGGTGAGGCGCCCGGAAACACCAATCAATCAATCAAAATGCAACGCTCGCTTCTAAACCGTTCAGACGATTTTCTCTAAAATTGACATTCTCCGATCAATCTTACAGATCTGCGAATTTGATACGGATATTTTATTAAGTCTCAACATTTTTACAATTTTCTTAAAAATGGCTCAAATTTTTTTATTAAACTTTTTTCTTGGATAGATCGACAGATGTCTAAAAATGGTGCAGGTCCAGTTTTTGTTAAAATTTCTAAATGTTCGAAAACTGCAAAAGTTCAAAACTTTTCGGTATCTTCTTACAACTACAATACAGAAGAAGGATTTTATAATGAAACTTGTTCTTCAAGAATAGATTGTGAAATAACGACATGTACAATTTTTCTAAAATGTTAATAGTTTGCGCGTAATTTTGCATGAAATATTCGCAAATTAACATTTTAAATTATTATTTTCTCAAAAAGGATTTTTTTTCTTTATTTTTTCTTCAGGTAGAATATTAAATGCTTAATAAAATTACGCATGTCTCTATTCGGCGAACTCTTTCTTCGGAAATTCCAAAACTTTAACATTACAAATATTGACAAGAGATTTTTTTCAAAAGAAACCTATTCTAAAAAAATTCTTTAAAGAATATAATTTACAATTCTTTGAAACAACAAATAGTTTTCGCGAAATTTCTACTTTAAGTTAATGCAATTTATAAAAATATCGTCAAAAGATTCCAAACTTTTTCCTCGGTTTGTGCAAACGACGCTTAACAATTGCGTAGGACCCATTTTCAACAAACTCTGTATTTTCAAAAATTGCAAACAAAAAATTAACATTGTAAAACCATAATTTTGATATTAAAAATTTTTCTTTAATAAAATCTGTTTTTAAAACTAGATCTTAAAATATTGTAAATTAAAATCTATTAATTTTTGAAAATTTCACATGTAAATTCAACTTTTTCGAGCCTCTGGAGTGTAGAGTTTAACTGTGAGGTTGGTAGTGTAGAGTTGACGTGACGCGCGTGTTATCTTGAGGACCTTCTAATTACTCTGCGCACTGTTTCGGGGTGCACAATGTCCCTGACGCTTCGCGCAGTTCCGCAGCCAGCTGAACGACACTCACCTTCGGATTTTGTCGCATTTCCCTCAAAATTGCACGCTGCTCTCTTTCGCGGATCTTTTTACGTTGTCCTTGTTGCGATTGAGATTCAATTGTCTTCTTTCTCAAATCTCATAATGATATTGTGCACCGTGCTCTTGCTCTTGCTCAAGATTGTGATCGCCCTGCAGGAGCGTCCCTTTGCGTGGTGGAAAGCCTCAAGCTGCCTCTGCTCGAACGTCGAGTTCTTTCCCTTGCGTCCCATTGCAAAAGGTGTTTCCAGGTGGAAATGTTTACAGCGACTGTCTGCATAGTTTCGTTTGACCGGGGTAGGCGATGGTGCGCTTTTCGCGCTATCTGAGAGAGTGGCGAAGGGTTAACTGGGCATTTTCCATTACATTTCCGAATATTAATGTGACTTCGTTTTTTTGCATATTCACACATAAATCCGTGTTTATGAAACGTTTGTTATGCATCAGAAACGTTTTCTTTGTATTATGCTGTTTCCTATTAATATAGATACATATATGCATTTCCTCACATGTAACTTACGCGCACGTGCGAAAAATTACAGCCAAACAAGAAACGCCTTCTGTATTTGTGGCTGTCTGAATATTAATGTGAGCCATTGTATATGCAAAATCATAGAAATCCGCACCCTAGTCATAAACATCCAAGCACAAAGTAAAATACGAGTAATCCCTACAAGTCAGTACAGACGTTTTTGCCAGTCGCTACAATGAGCAAGATGACATTATTGTACATTAATTTAAATAAGTCATCACAGAATAAGTAATGAAAGATTCCGTGCTCATTTCAATTGGTTCGAATTATAGATGCGACAAAAATACGAAATGAAATGGTTCAAATATTTACAAGATTATTATTATTATCATTATTATTATCATCATTATTATTATTACTATTATTATTATTTATTGTGAAATTTTTCCGCCCCTTAAAAGTGCCTCTCCTGCCGCCCCTGCTGCGCTACGCCACTGAACACACGGCTCTACTCCTACCGCAAAAAGATAGCTCAACAAAACGCTCAACAAAAGATAGTGAAGCTGTATTTATGTTCAGAAACTAAACTTGGAAGCTTTTGATGAAAGGATTAATGGAAACTGGACGGAAGCCTTGATCAATATGAGAGTCATTGACTCAGAAGTTGACGTAAATATTTGTTACTAGTTGAATGTGTTGTTGCCGACGCTGTAAATTTGTTTAAAGATTTTCAAGGGTTGAAAATTTGTCATGCTTGTTTGCTCGAATAAGTTCTTACGGTATCTGGCATTGGAGATACCAATAAATTAGCTGATAGTGGATTACTCCAGTTCAAAAATTCTCAACATCCATTGGCCTTGCATGTTACCTCCATAGAGGATATGACCTGGTAATACTGTAATTTCAAAATTGTAAACGCCTAAAAAATACTTTCAGATATGAATGAAGCTAAATAGTTGGAATTTAGTGCACCTACATTCTTTTTGCTAATATGCCCAAAAATGCACGTAAAAATCACCGCTTTTGAGTGTTATTCTCTATGTAATTCTCACTCTCAATTAATTCCGAACATTCTGTCGCAAAATCTTCCACAGCTACGTTTGATTCTTTCTCGGATTTGCTCCACAATTAAAACTTCACCAAGTCAGTCTGTGTTCACTTCTACTTCTGCAATTGCTCTATTTATCGTTTTGAAGGCGAATCTACATAAACATTAAAAGGCGACCAATTTGAATATTTGTATGAATAAGGTATTAGTTAAGTTTAATAAGAATAAGTTGTTATTCATTTGAAAATCGGTATATGCGCGCTTAAGAAAGTAAATGTGAAAAGTGGAACACAAGAACGTAACTGTGCTTCTGTAGTAGTCTTTGGTTTGGTTTTGTCCGTAATTTAAGTTCAAGTTTAATAAGTTAAAAACCGATTCTGTTCGAACATTTTTGCACATTTTTTTTAATACGACAATACGGATAAAACTGAAATGAAACCTGCGGCGAGATTCACTTGTCGCATGGAAATGCCATCGATCAGTGTTGGTGTCTCTACATACTAGATTTATGTGGGTGGCGTTAATTTAATTCCCGGCACACTCACTAAGATCGCGACACTAAATCACGCAAAAACACGTTTTTGGAAATTTCTTAGAATATTCAGGTTGGATCTGAAAGCAAATTATCAGTTCCCCACCTGAAGATCGAGTCGCGTCGAAATGACACCTCATACTCGTATGTCTCGATTGGTGCACGGGAAGTGGCCTTACCGTTAATGACAGATACGCACACTCGCAGTTACTTAAATACGCTTTGAGGGTATTTCAGGGATATACTATGTACTGTAGTTGGTAGTTTAGGACCGTACAGTAGAAATATGCAAAAAGTAAAATAGTAATTATTGGATAAATAACATTATTAAAATAATTATCATGATAGTTTTAATTGTCAGAATAGTCTCAAATTATGTAGACACAGTTGTACAGCACAAAAAATTGACCTTAGTATATTAAACTATGTACCTATTTCATAGAGGTGTGGAGGATAAAACAGCGGGGCAACTGCATTTTTGGGCTCCTCTGAATCGCTTTATCCATTAAATTGTTTTATTTAAGTACGTCGTATTATATTAGGAAATACTAATAAGTAACATAAAGAAAATGGAATTTATAACTGAAACAGTTAATAAACATTATTGATTTTAGGTAAGTTCTTTTACGGCGTTGCCAGACGGTTTGAAAAGCCTCTTCCCCAAATGTGAATTAATCCACAAATTGTCAGCTTAAAAAAGAAAATAAGGAACGCCCCACCCCACCCCATGCGTACGCCTTAGGACAATTTTCATAAAATAAAGGCATAAATAACTCGGCCTTAAGAAAGTCAGCTTTGACAAAAACTGATTTGTAAATGAATAGGCAAGGCAATAGCAGCATTTCAAACTCAGTGAAGAGAAGTTTCCAAGAATCACATAATGGTAATACGAGTATTACTTATTATTTACACATTTTTACGAACAGAGATGGTATAGGGCAACAACTGTTGTCACTGAAATGTCTCTGTCCGGGATGTTATAGGATTCGAGTCCCGACGGTATCGATTTTTCTACACTAGCAGTTTAACTTACCTCTAGGTCGAATTCAGCCAATGTCTGGAGAAGAATTCTGGCGGCCGGCTTCTCTAAGACGTGGTTTCTCCGATCAATACGAGGCAAATGCTGGCGCAGCACCTTTGTAAAAGGGCCACAGACCGTATACGATCTCTCCTTCCCCAGTCTTGTCCCCGCTTCTTTTCTTACCCTAACATGCCCTTATACACACACTTACATGTGCTACACTACCGCACATGTCAGGAGCTTAGAACTTGTCCCGGTTGGGGCGGTGCCCCGCTGGCAGAAATAACTGGAGAGGCGAACCCCCGCAAGCCGAGATCATGTTCTATCAGTGAACATCGCCAACCCCCGGGACAAACACTACGCTTCCGGGATTAATTACTATTAGCCGTAGTCGCGCCCTTCATCACGAAATAATCAATCAATCGTACATTTTCCCCGGCAATCTCAACAAAGTCTTGATTCTATAAGGTGTGTATTTGCCCAGAATATTACTATCTTGAGTGGGAATGTATACATTCGTAAAACAGAGCTGCATTCATACGCGAGTGTTCATCCTTTACATGGGTATTTTATGTACTTTGACATTTCTTATTGTGCATATGTATTATATTTGTTGTAACTGACAAATCAACCAAATATGGCCTTTTTACAAAGATGCTCTGAAAACTTCCTTTTGTGAGATCAGAAAATAAAAATTTTACGTAATACATTTAAAATCAAA
This sequence comes from Gryllus longicercus, assembly GCA_038098605.1. Classification (NCBI taxonomy): domain Eukaryota; kingdom Metazoa; phylum Arthropoda; class Insecta; order Orthoptera; family Gryllidae; genus Gryllus; species Gryllus longicercus. The sequence continues at coordinate 2,624,869 of JAZDUA010000139.1, forward strand.
TGCACGAAGTCGAAAATAAGGTCATATCTAGCGGCTCTTCCAGGGTTACCAACAAGGTCAGGTCAAGAGTGCGATAAATTTAGGCGTGAAGCACGAAGTTATCCAGAAACAATGTAGAGTAGTATGTGAATGTATGCGTTATTGGTCTATGTGATGACAAGACTTAATAAGAATTTGTCAATGAAAATTTCATCAAATAATTAACGTCTTAATAATTTGTAATAGACTTATACTTATAGTATACAAAAACGAATGAAATCGTCGCAGAATAAAATTATTTTAATTAATTATTCATATTTTATCTACGAAATGTACAATTGAGGACGACAAAACGCGACGTGCTTCTCTTCATGCATTTGACAGGTTTAAGGTCGATGACCACAAAACATATGGTGTGCGGTCATCATGAACCTTGAAATTTAATTTCTATACCAGCTAGATTTTACACAACGAAATTTCCATTAATGGGCGTAATATTGTAATAAATCGATTGTTTGATTTTCTTTGATGAATTAAAAAATATAACGGGAATGTTGACAGCAAAATAAACTAGAGGGATGGTGCATTCTGGGTACTTAACGTCATGGACTGTCGCAGAAATGGTTAATACAAGATGGCAGCAGACCTGCAGATGTTTTTATTCCTGTTTAAGTCAAAATATCGGCGAAAATGTCATTTCTGGCATGAATTGTGGTTTTCTGTTGTAGTTTATTCACATATATTTAATTTAGTGTATAGTGCGAACTGTTCGGGTGTCCAGTGTGTAAACGGAGAATGTGTGAATGGGACAGGCTGTGTTTGTTTTGATGGGTGGCAGGGTCCGTCTTGTCAATTCTGCGGGAGTAAAGTCAGGTAAGAATCAGAGTCAGCATGATCTAATGACCTTGTCCAATACTCGTCGTAAGTCTTGAGCGGAGAAGGCCAACTGTTTCATCAATAACGCCCCACCATTCTGATCGCGAATTAGGTTATGTCTGCGAAGTACAGAATTAGGTTACTCCTTAATGTCACTGTAACTTGTGTTTTAATGAACAAGATGTCGTGTCCTTTGTAGTCCGATCCCAATTTGACCTTGCAAGTAGGGCTTTCAGTGTATAATAAAGAAAATTTATTGACTCTCTTCAGGATTAAATGAAATGCTAATTGAACCTACTTATCAACTTTAGCAGATTTTTGTGATAAACTTAGCTGAAATGTAGTTTTACATTCCTGAGTACGTCTTAGTCGACATTGTAGTTTGATGATCTTATCAAGCAAATTATAAATAATTTTAAAGCCAATCGTTACAGCATTTTTTATCGGTTCTTCTGGACATTTTCTACTCCCAGGAGAAAAATTATCACCCCCAATTGTAATGTGTATATGTGTTTTTCGTAGATATATAATTTTTAATTAAAAGAAATTAGTTTTTTTACTCTACACACTGAATGTTTCTAAAGATTCATAGTTGGTAAAAATATATTAAAGATAACTTCATCAAAAGGATTTCATTCTACATCATTATTATTATTAAATAAGTTTGGTTCATTAAGCTCATTTTCATAATAATTTGAACTATTATTAAATTATTATTGATAGAATGGCATATGTATTGTTAGGTTCCATTTTCAAATGATCTGATTTCTATTGACCTACAAAATAAAGAAAAATCTAATAATTTTTTATCCATTAACTGATCAATCAAATTTACTTCTATTTTTGCTTCCTTCATTTACTCTGTCAAATATAGGTCATTGGTCAGAATGATCATTATTTCCTTGAATATTTCCTGATTTTAAAAATATTTGTACCATTACAATTGCACTTTTCAAATAATTTAATTGTCATTAATAAAATGAGAAATATTTGGATTCTTTGTCTGTGCACTCGTATAATATATCTCTTAATTTGCATCAGTTTAAAAATTAAATTACATCAAATAATCTTTAGAATTTCATGTAGCATTAAGAAGTTTGTTTTGCTTAAAAGCACATTATTTTTTATAGGTTGTCTGATACCAATGGCCACATCCATGATGGTCATGGCAATTATTCCGTGGATGTCAAGTGCACTTGGTTGGTGTATGCTGGTGGCCATGCTAACACCACAATTCGCCTTCATTTGGAGGAATTTGCCACCGAGTGTGGATGGGATCACCTTTACATCTTTGATGGGGATAGTGTAGACTCACCCCTCTTAGCTGTCTTTAGGTACTCATCTTTTGAAGCCCATATGTGTAAATATATTAATCGATTACATGTTACTTATATTTTTTGTAAAATTTTGCAGTGGTCTGATGTACAAAGACGGGTACAACATTCGGAGAATTCCTGAAGTTGTGGCCACATCAGGGTCAGCATTATTGCATTTCTATAGTGATGTAGCTTACAACATGACAGGATTTAACATTTCTTATCGGTAGGTTTTAGCAATGCTTTTACTATGGAATGGATTTAAAAATGCCTCTCTCTTATACATCTTTATTCATTAAGATTTTCATTTTGAATTCTCTTTATTTCTTATTGCAAAGTATTTTCTTCATTCTGTTTTAAAGCTAAGCCCTATTATTATTCAAAATTAAGATTTTTTTAAAGTAATTTTGTTGTATTTTAGACCTCTAAGAAAAAAACAAATTGGGAATGCTTCAGTTAGTCTTTATCATTGTTTACATACTTAAGACAAGTGTGACATTGTATCATATCAGTGATTAGCAACTGATTATCTTGTGCACATAAATATCCAGAATGTTTATAATCCAGAGTTTATATGAAAACTCCAACATTAAAATAATGTTTAGAGAAGTGAGAAAGTCTGCAACAATGGCAACTAGCAGTGGCCTAAGAGAGGGATGTGTTCTGTTGCTTACTCTCTTCAATATATATGCCAGTCACCTAGTGAAAAACTGGAGGAAGGAAATTAAACAAGGTATCCAAATCAAGAAAGACAAAAAGAGATATAAAATCTTAATATGCTGACGAGCAAACAACCGTAACAGATTCTGAAGATGATCTACGAAGAGCCGTTTTTGAACTGACAAAAGAAGCCCAGAAATATTCTATGAAAATATCAGTTGTTAAAAAAAAGTTATAGTACTGCATGGTAAAAAACAGAAAAGAGCCAAAATTGTAATAAATGGATAATTAGCAGAACAAGTCAACAAATGTTTATATCTTGGAAATATTATAAGTGTTTTTAACACAGGATTTAGAAAATAAATTGTACAAATACAACAGAATGTGTGGAACAATTAAACAACACTTTGGCAGAGACATGTATGCAAAAACAAAAATAAAAATTCACAATTTAATGGCTAAACGAATAGCTATGTACAGCTCTGAATCATGGATAATGAAAGAGAGAAACAAAATATACACCAGAGACCAACCAAAAGACCATAATATATTAGTTGCCTGTCTTCCAAAATCAGTTTGATAACTTGACTTATCCACTCCCAAAAGCAGATATGTTAATTTCATAAGGGTGTAATAATCTTCATTTATGATAAATAAAAGCCGTCCTACATTGCAAGCATGTTCTTTATCATCATTGCTAATGTTATTAGATATTTTAGAGTTCAGGGGAGACAAATTTGAAAAGTATCAGTCATTTTTATCATTGTACACACTCTTGAGAATGTTTTGAATTATAAATATTATGCCATTTTATCTTATCAGCAGTTTGTCACAGATAATGTAATGTTTGCTGACAAGTGTGACATCCATGTTCTTATTATGTACACATTAGTTGCCTCTTCTTTCTAAATCACTTTGATGAAAGTTGATAACTTGAGATTATTTACTCACAAATTTAGATACCACATGTTATTGTCATGCCGTATTGTTAATGCAGATATTGTAGAACGTTTAAAAGAAGGCAAATTTTGAATTTCTCTGTGTCTTACGGTGTCAAGAAATACAATGTAAAAGCGCTGTACTGTTTATTGTACAACCGGCTCCAGATAATAAAATGGCAAGACAAAACACAAAGGTAATTGCTTGTGTTCACAGACAGTGATGTACATTTCAAACTGTTTTTACAGAGTTCCTCTCATTGTAGTTTTGCAAGTGGAACAAGATACAGTGGCATCTCATGCATTCTCTGTGTTTGGACTCGTGTAATGTTTTTCAAGATCTAATTACTTGCATTTTTTTGCTATACACACAAGAAAAACATTTTATCTCCAGTATTTTTTTAATCACATATTTCCATTTGATATCTGTGAAGCTTTGTTTTATATATTTCAATAAGTATATAGCATTGCTGAGAGGATTTCTATGAGCAAATATGTGGACATTTTATGATTTAAAATTTTTTTAAAAAAACACTGACAAAACTCATGAAATACACTTGACAACATATCTTCAAAGTTAAGGAAGGTTTTCATTTTACATCATATCTACGCACCCCTTAACCACTGCCGTCTAGTCACTACATTTATATCAAAATCTCAACATTATTTTGAAGTCCACAATTATTTGAAGAAAAGTGTGGTGTTTTTAAACTATGAAAAGTATTGCCTAAAACACATCTTCATGGTGATTATAAAATTATTTTTTAATGAGAGACATAAATAATTTGACAATGTTTTAGAAATATGCTAAAATAACATTAAAATCCAAAAATACACATTTTTGTGTCAAATAAAAACCATTGTATTTTGATCAGAATGCTGAGAGAAATTATATAGTAGTCAGTGAAACAGGCTGTTATCAATAACATAACTTCTGTACTCTAAAAGAACTCTACATTTCTCGTAATGAGACATTTATTGGTGGGTGACTGCATACAAAGCAAATCAAAACACGTCAAGGATAGATAGTCACTATCAGTTTAGATGAGTGGCAGTACTCTGTGAGCCACTTACTCATGTGATTTTTACATAAATCCTTGAAGTTATATATTGGGTTGCAAGGTAAATGTTACACTCTTTCTTTAAATGACATGTTCTGCCCTTACCACTGGCTCATTTGTTTTGTAAATTGGTTTTTGTACAGTGTTTGCCAGCTAATAGAGTGTATTTTATACATGCCAGGATATTTATTACTGGTATTTCCTCAGTTCTAGAAAGGAAAAAAAGCAAGTGTTCATTTGCAAACTAAGATCCAACTACAGTGATTTGGAATGTAGTCAGATTATGATAATAGATTTCATTAAACCTTACGTATATTTCTTTTATACATTTGAATACTTTCTCCTTCGGAAATTTTTAATTCACTGTTTCTTTGTGAAAATTCTTCATGGATCCTAATGCCCTAGTCAAAGTTCTATTTGTGGAAGAGTTGTTTTCTGTAGTAGTACTTGTTGTTGAATATGTAAGAATATTTTTCACAATTCACTAAAGAAATAAGTGAAATAATTCAAGTATCATTTTTACTAAATCATTGTATTGAACCATGAGAAATTTTAATTTATAAACTTTTTATCACTGCATTCTTTTACTATTTACCTTTTACCTTTTTAAATTGAAACATTAGAAGAGTTATAAAATATGGCAAAACCATGTTAAGAGTAGAAGATAGATGAGTGACAATGACATAGATTAAAGGGACAGAGAGCATGGAAGACATAAATCAAGATGGCAAGATTATGAACATCTTACTGACTGAGGAAATACTGGTTTGAAAGGTACAGGTCATAGAGATTTAAACCTTAATATTATTGATGATAATGATTCATTTCTTTCGTAATCTGTTTTTCATGCCTTAAAAAATAGTGACAATCAAACAATAATTGTAAAAAAATAATTTTTTTTAATACCTCTTAATAGGATTTACATCAAAATATTGAATGTATATTGGGCATTTTATTAATGTAATTAAATTCTGAATTATGTATACACAAAAAATAATAATAAATCTGGCTGAAACTGCAAATCATTGCTATAAAGAGAGAATGAAGTATGAAAAATATGATTATTAGGGTCAAATATTATTTACAGGCTGATTTGCTAGAAAGTAATTTTTATTCATGTCTACAAATTTATCACATTAAAAACTATTCTTATTAAGCAATATTGTTTCCATATTTCTGCTTTAAGATTTCCTTTTGTTTCCTCTATATAAATAGAAGCAAAAACAAAACTATCGATACAAACAATATGCATTGGGAACTACAGGATGTAAAACAGACCACACTGACAAGAATCACTAGTATTCAAGAATCAGCTGGGTCATTTATTTGATGACCAATATGGAAATTAATTGCTCACTGTTTTTCAGTTTAAATTCTTGCCCAAGTCGATATTCCTCTGAGATCTGCTCAGGACATGGAGTGTGTATTGATGGAATTTGTACATGCGATGCTTCTTTTATGGGAGAAGCATGCCACATCCCAGTGTGTCCAAACAATTGTAGCAATAGTCAAGGAGCCTGTAATCGCGAAAAGCACAGGTGTGATTGCAAACAAGGATTCAAAGGTAAGATTTTTATTTTAAAATTATCTATTTTGTATTAAATATTTATCATTACACTTTTCAGTAGTAATTAATATATTATTTGTAGGAGATGACTGCAGCCAGAGAGAGGATGGTGGGTACTGGGAAGTGGTGCAGTCAGCATTTATGCCCAAAGGTTCTGCTTCACATGGTGCTATAGTTTGGAAAGATTCATTGTACATAGTGGCAGGAGAATCATATCAAAGTGCGGAGATGATTTACCTGTATGATTTCAATGGTAATATTGGCACATTGTGTAATTGCAATATATAATCTGTTTTATTACTACAGGACTCGATTTGAAGATAATATTCAAAATGGATATTGTAATCTTTTTTTTTAGGTAATGTTTGGGAAACGCCTCATATGGACAGCAAAAAAGTCCCACTTACAAGATATGGCCATTCAGCTGTCCTGTATGGAGTAAGTTATTATTATGCATCACAGTGTGTGTTCCACTTGCCATAGCAATTGAAGTACAACACTTGTTTCCCAAATTTAAATAAAACTCTAAGATGTGATCTCTGTTTATGTATCAAAAACAATTATTTAATTCACAATAATTATTTTTACACCAACATTACTAGACTTCAATATAATCTTAGTGTAAAGAATGAAAGAATTTGGACAAAAGGAGTAAGCCAGTTATTCAAGAGAAAATTATTAAATTACTCTATATTAACCAAAGTTTATTTACATTTTTTCAGGATAAAATCTATATGTATGGTGGTGTTTCAAAAAATGGCTCGATCTCTATGGTTTCTGCTGAGTTATGGGCATTTGATGTAAATGCCAAAACTTGGGAGAACATAACAGTGAGAACAGAGCCATGCAATTCAACAGGCACAAACATTTCTTTACTGTGTGGACCACTGAGAGTTGCCGGTCATACTGCAACTTTAGTTACAAGTCGTGATGGGGATGACAAGATGGTTGTTATTTTTGGACATTCTCCGCAATATGGTTACCTTAATACAGTTCAAGAATATCAGTTTGGTAATTTAATTTTATTTTAATGATGATGAAAACCTCATTATGAAAATGAACTAAACAAGAATCAGTTTTATGAAAAAGTGTTGTCATTTTTTTTCATGTTAGTTTAATTTATTCTAATGTTGAATTGGACTTTTTTTCTAGGTACTCGTAAATGGAATGTGGTGTCAACAAGAGGATACCCCATCAAAGGTGGATATGGTCACAGTAGTGCTCTTGATCCTTATACAAAATTTATTTATGTTTATGGTGGTTTCATTTCGGAGAGTTCAGCTACATCAGCATTAAGTAATAGGCTTTATTCATATGACCCTATATCAAGAATATGGTGAGTATTTGTTTAAATGAGTGAGAAGAAATCTTATTCTTTAAATTGATACTAATGTAAACATTTTCAATTTTAGGACATTGTTGACTCCTGCTCCATCTGCCCGCTTCCTACACTCTGCTACATTTGTTTCTGGGGGACTAATGCTGGTTTTTGGTGGAAATACTCATAATGATACCTCGCACAGTCAAGGAGCAAAATGTTATTCATCTGACATGCTGGCTTATGATGTAGCATGTGATCATTGGAGTACCATTAATATTCCTTCTGATCTACGGGCAGATTTGGCTCGGTTTGGGCATTCTGCAGTAACATTTGAAGACTCTTTATATATATTTGGAGGCTTTGATGGACAAATGTTGTCTGATATGCTGAAGTAAGTAATAAAATATCTTTTATTATTTTTTATTCTTTTCAGTTCTGTGTATTTGTAACTGAAATTAATTGACAGGTACACTCCGGGAAAATGCCAAAGCCTCTCATCAGATGTGGAATGTGTTCGTTTTAGACCAGGTATAAAATGTGCATGGGAAATGGACAATGAGCGCTGTGTCCCTCTACCATCAACTTATGGAGATTTAGTGTGTGTATATGTTTCATTATCCAACTTTCATACAGAAATTAAATCTATTCTATTACTATTCAATAATGGTGTCAAAATTTCTGTATATTTGATATTTTTGTGACTTTTCAACAGAAAATGTTCCAGTGATCCCAGAATATCTTCTGAAATATGCATTAAAGAACCAGATTGCCGCTCTTGTGTGCAGACGTCATCCAAATGTATGTGGGTGGGAGGGAAATGTCGAGGAAGGGGAGAGAAAGAAAGAAAAAAAGGGGTAAGTGGATCTTGTCTGGTTAAGTTTCTGTTAGTAATACTTAAGTCATCATTAAGTTTTAACATTTAGGCTTTCATTTAATAGAAGTTTACTGGAAGGTATTATCAATTTTTACTATCTCATGTACTTACAAATTGATGGAGTAATATACATAGAATAGGGAAAGTTATAAAGAGCTGTGAAGAATCATTTTCGATATTCCAATGGAAATGCACAATGCCAAAAAAGTTGTTGTTTTTTCTCCCAAAACATCTGTCTGTGAACAATACTTGTGCTTAAACTACTTGCGGGAACTTTTGCTGATATGTACACTCCCCCAACAATCTAAACTGGCTCAAAACCCTGTGATTTTGAGAAAAAGTTATTTTAATTTAGAGTGTTCTTCACATGAAGCCCTGGGGATATTTTCAAAATTTCTTCAAAATGGCTCCAAATTTTTTGTTCATGTCTCTTGTAAGAATGGAGCAAATTACATTTATGAAGATGGCATAGATCCGATTTTCACTGTTAATTCCGAAATTTCAAAAAAATACGAAAGTTTGAATTTTTCAAGATCTTCCTACAACCACAGTATTCAAGATAGAGATTTTTTTCTCCTATAAATTGTTTTTTTCCTCATTTAGTTCTCTAATTATTGTCAACTATTTTTGAAAATATTAGTAGTTTTACCATAACTGAAGTGAAACAAGGGCAGTATTAAAAAATGTTAGAAACAATATTTTCTCAAAAAAGCTTCAATTTTTATTTCTTTATGCTTACTGTATGGATAATGCTAAATGCACTCAATAACATAACATAAACAAAATTTTGATGTATTGATCTGATTTTCCAAACAATGATACAAATGTAAATTTTTTAAAATATCTCTCTCAAGTTATTAATATTTACAATACCGTTTACTTTGTGTAAATTATAGCATTTGTCAGAGAGCTTCAAATGATTTCATATGTTTCTCGAAAACTCAGAAGTTTTCTGTGAAAATTAGCTCTAAATTGTACATTTTCAGAAACACCCAAATGCAAATGGCTGTTTTTATTTTTTTATTTATGTATTTATCTTCATGTTAAACAAATTGAATAACATACTATTATAAATGCCATTTTCATGTATTCTTTTCAAAAATTACTTAAATGTTAATTTTAAAAATATCTTTCACGTGAAATTATTTACATTATGGGCATTTCTTATATATTATTGTATTTGTGAGTACAAGTGCTTGAAATTGTTTCTTATGACAAAATGCAAAAATTTTGGAAACAACTGAGCTTTAAGTGCACTTTTTCAGAATCTCTCTAACACTTCCTGAAAAATATCCCCAAATTTTTCAGTGAAAATCCACGTGTAGGATGAGGTTTTATTATTTTATAATATACTTCGTCATATTTCAGTTCTACTATTAGGGATGAATATAATTTTAGAAACTGTGAAAAGAATGTCTTCTAGGTGCCAATAGATAGAAGCTGAGAAGAGGGTGGGGCAATATTAATAAGTTAGCCTAAACTACAGAGAAAAGGAAACGGGCTTGTGCAGAAAGTCTTTGCCATTCTGTATCACCACTAGTTCCTTTATAGTTTTTAGACTTTTTCTGATTTTTCATTGATTTTTAATACTTTTTAAAGCTATATGGCAAAACTTAACCAAAGTTTTTCTTCAATTATGTTTCTGACTCTTTTGAGTTGGGACTTAAGTGAAGCATTTTCTAAATTAAATGTGTTTCTCTTTGTTTGCTGATTGGTAAAATTGATTGGTCAAATTACTTATGGTAACACATTTTACGTTGTTTCAGTGTCTGAACTTCTATGTGTGTCTTCTTCCTATGAAATTCTCAAAATATTTGTAAAATAAAAATATAAATATTCAGCCAGTTTAGATGAATTTCCATATGGTTTGATAGAGGCTTGTACACCTGCCATTGTACACCCATTGACTCACATGTTTAAAGCATTCTTATGCATTAAAGGCACTTTTCTTGATATTTTCAAAATGGCTAAGATTAAGCCACTCTTCAAAAAAGGCAATATAAACAAAATTCAAAATTATTGGCCAATTTCCCTTTTGTCAGTTTTTTCAAAATTATTGGAGACTTTTTTATTTACGAACGGAAATCTTTTTCAATAAACAAGAGTTTTCAGATTGCCATCATAAATTTAGAAAATCAAAATCTTCGGAAACAGCCATATTTTCTTTTCGTGAAGATGTTGCTTCATCCTTGGATCAAAACAAATCACCTATTGGAATATTTTTAGATCTTTCAAAAGCTTTTCAGGTCATTCTTCAAAATATTTTACTTTCAAAATTATCTTCATATGGAATTTGTGGTATTACTCTAGATTGGTTATGTTCATACCTTAAACAACGATGTCGGAGAGTTGAAACACCGTACTGGAATGATGGGACATTATATATACACCTTTCTGATTTACTGCCAAATGCCCATGGAGTCCCGCAGGGATCAATTTTAGGCTCTGTTTTCTTTCTTCTCAAGGTAAATGACATGCCCTCAACAATTTGAAACAGAAGAATCGGTTGTTTTTGCAGGTAATACGAATATTCTTTGCAATAAAGAAACAGTAAATAATGCCCAGATTGATCAGGGAATATCCATTTTGATAAAAATCCTGCTGAACCATTTATATGCTAGTGTTGTTCACAGACTGACAATTTGAGAAAAAAAAACATTTTTTTATTATCAAGGAGGCACTGGCCAAATTAGGTCATGGCAACAACTATTGGTTGCCAGTGCAGTAACTCTGACCAGGAGTGTGAGTCCCAAGGGTAGTAGGTTTTCAATACTACCTAGATAGCTAGGTCAAAGACTGAATGAGAATTCAAATGGCCCGCTGCTCTGTGGTTTCTCTTGTCAGTACCAAGCAAGTGTCATCGCTGTACCTTGGCAAAGAGGCCAGGGAATGCCTATGGTCTTTCCTACCTCATCCTTGTCCCTTCCTCTCCTATGCACACATACACTTACTTGCAGTACACTACTGCACATGTCAGGAGCTGTGTTTCACTGGCAGAGAAACCTGAAAGAGTAACTCTCGCAAGCCAATGTGTAGGATGGCTTCAGTTCTCACTTTCTAGCAGGGAAACACTGCCACCTCCCTTTATATAACGTACTCAACACTAGGATTAATGACTATAGCAGTTGATGTGTTCAACTCACCAATCGATATCAGAGACTCCCAAATTGCAAATTGTGACTATATTACATACATGAGAAATTAATATACTACTTACAGGAACAAGAAAAATTTACATGTTGGTAACATGGCTCACAAAACATTTTTTTATAGAGAAAAAGAGAGGCACTTTTTCCTGTATCATTATCATATTTTCTCTGCATGAGAAAGTAAAATTGCAGTAGTTTTTAGTAAATAGACATCTAAAGGCAAGTTTTTATTCAGTAGTTTGTACAAAATTGTGTGGTAATTTTTAACAGGGTAATTTTCTTCAGGGTAATGTTAGTTGTTCAGTTTTGATTTTTTCTTAGACTTGACAAGTTTTCTTATTTTCAGTTGAAGTATTTATAAGTACTGCTACCTTATTTGCTTTTTCTCAGCTTTCATGCAAACTCTCCTCTGTTCAGTGCTTCACTGTGTTTGGTGTGATTACAATTGTAAACTGATTGTGAGTTGATGATACTTTTCACCAATAGCAGTGGTATTAAAGGAGTCAAAAATCATAATTACCTGACACAGCATCAAAGATTCTTTTATAATATCAACACAAGTTATTTCACCTTACAATTCTGGTAATATGCTGAACCTTTTTATTTTTTCAGATTATACCTATTGTTTCCTTGGAGCAATGTGAGCCCAATGAAGGGTCTGTATGCCATCAACTTCATAGTTGTCCTGCCTGTGGACTGCAACCTCAGTGTCATTGGGACTACGAGGCTCTGCGCTGCAAACCTATTGGCAACGTAACTGTGGGAGAACCACATGTAAGATATATTCACGAGTTTCTTTCTTTCTTTCTTTCTTTCTTTCTTTCTTTCTTTCTTTCTTTCTTTCTTTCTTTCTTTCTTTCTTTCTTTTTTTTTTTTTTTTTTTTTTTTTTTTTTTTTTTTTTTTGAGGGTGGTCTGTGAGTAACAAATTTGTCAAGGTTTAAAAAAAAATGTCCACTTCATAGGAGACTGGTGCTTGTCCTCCGAATTGTGCGGAACTGACTTCCTGCCAAAATTGCACTGTGGAAGAATGCATCTGGTGTCAGAATGAAGAAAGATGTGTAGATAAAAATGCATATACTGCTTCTTTTCCTTATGGTCAGTGTCGTGAATGGACAACTCATAGTACACGGTGTCGAACTCCTGTCAAAGGTAAATATAAACAAAATTACTTTTTATACTCTTTAGAACACCAGAATTTCAAAAAACATTGCTCTTTGCAAACACATAGATATTGGATTTATTAATATTAAGCATAGTAGCTTCTTGACATCTTAATTTTCATGTTATCTATTTTAAAAAATTTTAGTTCTTAATGTACAGCTAACCCTGGATATAGTGAGCTTTTGGTTATGGAGACTTAGAATCATTCATTCGGAACCACAATCTAATAAAGACAGAGATAATTCAGTTGTTGTGAACTCCCCATATTGGCTAAAGTGAACATAAATACAACTTCCAGGAAAACAAACTTTGACACAAGACCGCAAATTCCAATAACTGGTTTGCTGGCAGAGGGTCTTGTGATTTATTTTTGTAGCGTTTCAGCATATGAAAGGGGCCGAGAAACTTGTTTCAACTCTTCTAAGGCATTGAGTCTAAAAGATGCAGACTATGAGATGAAAACTAGTGATATCCCAGAACATCATAAATACAGTGAAAATATACATATTTTTTTAGAAAAACGATTCGATATAAATTTGTTCTGTATCACAATCGCTCTAAGAGGAAATACTATTTGATCAGGTTTTGTACTATTCATTGATATCTGAGTGTAAATTTGGCTTTGTTGAATTTTGAAACTTTGAGAAAATGTAGTGAATTGTGCTATCGATATTCAATATTTAATTTAATTATTAAACAATACATTTTTTCCTGTACATTACTTGACAAACTGGCTTGAACTTTCTTTTATCATTTCAGAATATTTATTATGTTGATAAGTGCTTATGTAGCTTATTATTGATAATTTACAATAATGTTACATTCATGCAATGTTGGGATTAGGGGGGTATATGGTCTGAACATGATAGAACAAATGCTATTGGAATGTAATCGTTGAGGAATTGATGTGTAACTACTGTTTTATATTTTCTTTCTTCATATAATTATCTCACCTTGTAGATTCTGTCTTATCGTGCATTGTTGCATCATTGTATAAACAACGCTTCAAGGGTAATTATTTATCTTCTTCAAAAATTCTGCATATTTCGGGAATGATAGAAGAATATAAAGGCCTCTATCAACTGCTGATCTTATTTCTGGAAGAAGATGTTGATCTTATTTCTGGAAATACAATTGACGCTATGCACATTCCACCTAATTGTAACTAAATGACAGATAAGAAAAATGTAGATGATCTCCTGAAGGGAAAAGAAGTAGAAGAAAAGTTGTTTGGCTGTGCAATTGTCAACTCCCAGGGTCCCAAAGTTGCCTATAAACAACATTTTGTTGTACAATGACTATTGGTTTAAAAAAATTATAAATTAGTTTTTTATCCTTTCTAGTGTAATATTAGAATAAATACATAATATTATTAAAAAAATATTATTTCAATGCTTGGTTCTTAATGGGTTAACAGCACCTATATATTTTAATCCTGACAACTTAACATAGTGAGAACACAGACTCTTAGAATGATCTGCAAACTTTTTTGAAAATCTATACAAATGAAACATTAATAGCAAATTTAATTTTGAGGCTACATAAATATATAGAACTTAGAATTTGCTGTGTTATGATCTTTACTCAAGCTTCAAAAAAGCAATATCAGTCATTGTGGGGAAAACTAATTTGTTTTGGCATTTTCGGATATAATCGAAATGCCATGAACCAAAAATACTGGTCCCTAGAGGTTCAGTGTTACTGGAGTGTATTGTATATTCTGTCATACAATGGTTCTAAACTGAATTTCAAATTTGTATTTTAAAATTTGTATTGTAAACAGATAACTTCCATAATAATAATAATAATAATAATAATAATAATAATAATAATAATAATTCAATTTCACTGATATTTCTTGTTTGATTTTTATGTGTTTTTATTATATATGAATGTGTGACAACCAGAACGGTATAAGTGACATTTTATAAATTCTGTGAAATTGGTTTATTTAAGTCAATATCACTGTAAAGTTATGGTGCTTTATTACATCATTAAAATAAGGCATTTCAATTGTTCATTAAAACCATAAAAATTCATTTTCACTTAAAATAAACAATTTTTTTTAGGAAATTTAGAAATGTCACCATTCTGGTTTTCACACATTCATATGTAGTCTTTAATTAATTGATTGATTGATTTCAGATTATCACTGTCTGAATTATTGTTTTTATATTTTTCTTTAGGCAAATCGCAGTGCAGTGTATATACCACTTGTGAAACATGTCGAGAAGATCCTGCTTGTGGGTGGTGTGATGATGGATCTGGTACTGGCCTTGGAGCTTGCATGCCTGGTGGAAATAATGGACCAAGCACTAAAGATCCTTGTCCGTCAAAGCGTTGGTTTTTCACTGGGTGTCCATGTGAGTATTATTTGTTTTCCCAATTGTGTTCATGACATTGTCTGTGAATTTGAACTCCTATTTAAGGCAGCTTGATAATGAAAATTAGAAAGTTTGCAATCTACAGGTACTTGCTCTGTTTCTTACTCGTCCACTGCATTATTTAACTTTTTGGTGATGCAATATGTTTGCAGTATGTCAATGTAATGGGCATAGTACTTGTGTAAATGACACGAACACCTGCCATCAACCTTGTGCTAACTTAACTCATGGTCCCCACTGTGAGAACTGTGCTGTTGGCTACTATGGAAGTCCTATAAATGGAGGCAAATGCAATCGTAAGCCTTTTGCTTATTACAATTTTTTACACTTTATTTTGGGGTTATTGCCTTGCTCATAATATTTATTAAATTTGTAGCTTGCGAGTGTAACGACCAAGGGACAGAATGTCACCCCGAAAGTGGCAAGTGTTTCTGTACTACCAAAGGTATTGTGGGAGATCACTGTGAGAGATGTGATACACAGAATCATTACCATGGTGATCCAACAATAACTGTAACTAGAGTTACAACAGCTGGAACAACTGTGCAATCTCGTGGTTCTTGTTTTTGTATGTATTTTGAATGCCTTAACATCAGTTATAAAAAATCTAATGATAACATTTTTTTTCACCATCTGCATAACTCATATTTTATTTTGCAGATGATTTGACAATAGATTATCAATTCACTTTCAACCTTTCAAAAAAAGAAGACAGGCATTACACTCAAATAAATTTTAAAAATAGCCCCACCAAAGCAGATATTGATGCTGAATTCAGCATTATGTGTTCAGTGACTGCCAAAATGAATATTACTATAAAGAAGCGTAAGTAGATTGTTTTTTATTTATAAATTGAAATTATTAAGTGGTAAATGTATATGACCTTTTTTCTCTTTTCTCTTCTTGAAGCAAACTCGTTAGAAAAGGACTTCCTAACAGCTTTCAATTGTTCTACATACCGGACACGCTTTTCAAAGGCTGATCATATATTTGGTGTAGATGAAAACATTACATTAACAACTTTCTATGTTTATGTTTATGACTTCCATCCACCACTATGGATTCAGATATCATTTTCTCAGTATCCAAAACTCAACCTCCAACAATTCTTCATTACGTTTTCTACGTAAGTTGGTATTGATGATTCTAAATTTGAAGGATTTTTGCTTACAATTACCTAAAAATCATTTGCATTTATGTCATTAAGGAGTGCCTGTATATAATAAGCACAGTTTCCATTCCAGATGCTTCTTGTTATTGTTGCTTGTTGCTGCTATTTTGTGGAAAATAAAACAGAAATATGATATGTATCGGAGGAGACAAGTAAGTTCAGTTTATAAATTTTTTTCAATTATTTGTCTGGAAGGAGTAAGTTATAAAAATTTAAATATGTGAAAATATTTAGGTTAGAATTCAAAGTGGAATTTATGCCTAAGAAAATCCAAAACTAAATTACAACCAACATTACAAGGCCCTAATTTTATTTTATTTTTAAAACTAAGTTTGTGATTTTCTTTAAACATATACAAGTATAGTATCTTAAGGTTATATTCTGAAAATTTTTCAAAATGTTCAGAATTTTTATCTTAAATTACTTTGTTTCGTAATGGGTATGATGATTAAAATCTTTTTTCCCTTGGTATTAATCAACCAAACATTTTTGTCTACTTGTCAGTCAACATTTTTCCAACACAAATTAATTAATTAACAAAGTGCATTGTTAAAATTTATAATACTAATGGAATTTTTGAAAAATAAAGCAGCATTGAATTGGATATCATTCTTATCGAAATGTGCATCGAAATGGGCAATATCTTGATTAACTTGCTTACTGGATGGGGCTTCAATTATGCTGCTCAAGAGTTTACTAAACTTGTGTAATATTTTTTATTAACATAAAAAGTTGAGTTTCTGAAAATCGTAAATCTAATATAGTTTACTTTAATCAAATTTAAATTCAAAACACTAGTGTATTTAGATCAAATTACCATATTCACAAATGTAACAATGATACCAACTGATGTGTAATATGATCTGTTTAATCTCTTGGTTAGGTTTAATTATTGCAATGTATTCTACATAAGTGGCCTGTTTTTATTACTACATTACATGTTATAAAATTACAATACTTGTATAGTTATTTTTAAAACATATATATGGCATGTGAGAGCATAGGCTTCCGCGGTCGGAGTCAGTATTTACTAGGCTGTCCGGGTGGCGCCGCGTCCATGGCGAAGGTACCGACGTTTCGGTCGCCATTCTGCGACCGAAACGTCGGCACCTTTGCCATGGACGCGGCGTCACCCGGACAGCCTAGTAAATATATGTATGGCATGACTTAACTTCTCATTCATACCTGTTTTTAAGCAAAAATGGTGATCATAGGGGAAATCTTCCAATCCCAAAGTATTTTAAGAAACAAAACACTTGAGGTAGGAGAAACAGAAAAGCTTTTTAATTTTTAAGAAGGTATATATGGTGAAACTGAAGTAGAACTGTCAGATTATAATCATTAGTTAAAAACACTGTGTACTGGTACTTCATTGGAACTAAAAATTATGCAATAACTTTATGCTTAATAACTATAAATTATGCAATTAACATAGCAAAATAAATATTTATTTTAACAATTTGAAAACAAAAAATTGATATGAATCAAATTATCAAAACCGTAGTAAAAAGTGTAAGTGTTCTCACAATTTATTTGAATTTAAATTAATTTAATATTATAAAAATAGAATTTAAATGTATTTTATTATGTTGGTTATCTATATTACTAATTTCCAGTGCACTTAGAAATTGAGCAGCCTCTGGCCATGTAAGATGCCTATGTATTCATTAGATACCTGGCAACTCAGAGAAAACGCCAAAACATCTATATTACGAATTTCTTATGCTCGCAGAAAGTGAACAAAAATCTGCAGGCTCTGGCCATGTGAGACATGTCTGTGGTTTCATTGGATACCTAGGCTCAGGGAATCATTAGAGCTCAAGGAAAAAATACCAAAACCTCTGCATTACTAATTTCTAATGCTCACAGAAATTGAAATAAAACTATGTAGATTTTTGCCATGCAAGAACTACCTATAGTTGTGTCAGATACACAATAAATCAGTTACAATTTTGTCTGTAAAATGCAAATACTTGATTCTGCTATTCTACATATTTTCATGCTGAGCATACCTACAAAATTCTCATAATCAGTGTATGTCTGCTTAAGGCATAGCTGCCATAATGCAAGGCTCCAAGAAAGAGGCAGTTCACCATTAAGTACTTGCTATTAAGCATTGTGATATGCAACTTTTGCATATTTTTACTTGCAGAAAAATGCATTGTTGGATGCTGGTAATGAAAATGTAGATAAATTTTGTTCCTTAGAAAATTACTCCCTCAAACACATTCTGTAGTCAGAATCCATGTTTTATGGGTCCTTAATACTGAAAAATTTATTGATGGCAAGACTTCTGTCTGTCTTTATGTTTGTCCATCTGTCTATCTGTGGTCAACACTAGCGCCTAAACCGTTCAAGAGATTTGCATGAAACGCGTGTTTTAAAGGGGTTGCTAGCTCAAATGTACAGAGAAAGAGTATTGGATACATTTTTTTGTTTTATTTTAGACTCTTGAAACGTGCATAAACTCATTTTTTTAATTTTTGAATCAATATAAAATCTAAAATGACACCTCAAATATGACATTCAGTACTTAAAATGATTAAATTAAAAATTAGTAGATTACAACATGAATTCTCTTGCTTCAATAACCATTGTCAATTAAATTGATGAGCAAATTATTGATATTGTGTAACTCAGATAAGTGATATTTTAATACATCTTCATTGAACCATTAATGTTTGATTATGTTTGTTGTAATAACTGCATTCTCATCCTTCACAGAGACTGTTTGTGGAGATGGAGCAGATGGCAAGTCGACCCTTCTCCCAAGTACTGGTAGAAATTGAACAGAGAGAAAAAATTGATGTTTCAGTTGATACCACCACAACCCTAAGAAAACGGAAAAAGGTTTGTTTCTCACCAAAAACGTTTCTATAGTAATTTTTTTTCATTCAGAAGGCACGTTGGAGATGACATAACATCTTTTGAGATCAGAGGCACACTACCACTTGCATTCCCTACATCTTCGATGATGTGTCTCAGAAAAAAATGGCTCCCCAGATAGGTAGATAGCTATGACCCAGTGTTCTCCGACAGTCCACCCATTGTTTAGCAGACAGCGGGAGAAAGGTGCCATTGATGTGTATTCTACTTTTTCTGGTTTGAATATAAAAATCTAGTTAATATCAGGATTAAACTTAAAAGTTGAAATATTATATTTTATTGATGTAAACATTCTAGGTTTAAGATATCTTTTCAAAATATATTTTTTATGTGCTTCATCAGTTTGTCAGGAAATTTAAATGTAATAAAAAACAAAGTAAACAAGAATAAATTTTAATAAAAATATATACAATAATATATCAGTGCATACATTAATTGTGTTACTATTGTTTCTTTAACATCTTATTGGTATGAAACTCATCAAAACATTCCTCTGTTGAGTTTGCGTGACAGAAGTCTTGTGCCCAGATTCATATGTTGCATAACAATGGGTGATGTCTACACCTGCTATTTATCTTAATATTTCAACTTTTGAGCTGTCAACGAGAAATATGGGGTGGGGATGGGGGGGGGGGGATGCCTGAAAGTTCCCTAAGTGCAGGCAGTTATACTTCGATTTAAACATACAGTCCGTTGACATAAATCATTTGTTACAGTGTCATCCAATCGGTAGCTTGGATGACACCTACAGTAGTGACATTTAAGCTCCCGATGGGATGACACCCAAGCTGATTAAAAGTCAACGGACTCTGTAATTAAATTGAAGTATAATAAATACATGAGCAAACCTGAGTAGTAAGGTTGCTTATTATTCTTACCACGAACATATGTCTTTTCAACATTATCATCTCTTTATACTGCCTCCATTTTTGTCAGACAACTTCCTGAGTGCACTGTATTAACATAATGTGTGGGCTAAGTGGTGTGCTTTTTGTGTAGCCCAGTGTAATGGCTTGTAAAGGATAAATTAAGTTTTATCAATCTTTAGAATGTTTCTTTGGTAACATTATGCATCTCATTATACAAAAATAGGAAAAAACAGAAATATATGAAAATGCAGGGTTCAATATTCCTACTAAAGTGGGATAAGATGATAAATGTCTTGAATTTGGAACTACTTCAGTTTTATAAATGTATTATATTGCCCAAAACAGCAACATGAAAACAACAACCACAACTTAATAAATAAATACAAATTTAGTTTGGATTCCTTCCGTCGATCAACAGACTGTAGGAAAAAATAACTGAACGACTAGACATTGACTTCAATGGAGCAATAGACATTGCAAAATGGCAGATAAATATCAGAATACAAACCTGCCCTCCCAACTTACTTGAGAACCTCATTATTATTAGCTAGAGGAAATATTTCATTAAAATGATAACAACAATAATGAAAAATATAGAGATACCTTCTCTGTATCGCATTATTAATTTCTGTATACTGGAAATTGTTCTTCAGCAGATAGTTTCTAACTATTTGTATTTAATTGTCTGTCAATAAAATTGAATTGAATTGTACTGTCAGATGCCTTCCAACCCACTGAGAGATTTGGTGTAGTTTTCTGAAACTTCATTCAACCTGAACAGCTTTCATTGTGTGAAAAACTTCAAGCTGGCTGTCATTGACTGTACTGTATCTCTGTGATGCCTTCTGATATGTTGAGCATATTTCAGTCTTAGTGCCTATGAGTGCACAGTGTCAAGCACTATGGTCCTGTCAGTTTTCTCACTAATTTTTGTTGTAATTTCAATGTCAGTGAAAACGCATATGCCATTATTAATAACTTTACTTCATCACAAATCATCATCTGTATCTTGTGCTTTCTTCTTTTATCACTGCCCTTTTTACTTCCAACGTACACACTTATATCTGTTCCAACCAAATACTTTTAATGAAATTCTATTTGGTAATGTAGAAGTCCATTTATGTTCTTTGATTGATGACATTAGCTAACCTTGTAAGAACGTACTTCAGTGTAGTGAAGTAGGATTATGCGGCCAGAGGTTTTTTGTTTCATTGCGTCCTCGTCGATGCAGCGTGTCTCCAAACCCTTGTTGGGCATTGAGCGCTTGAAGTAATTCTCCGTTATGTTTTATTTTTGTCAAGTTCCATCAAGTCGCAGTCACGTCAGTATCTTTTTCCCCTCGGCCAGGGGCTCGGCGTCGTTTGTAAACGACGTTCCCCAGACGGACACCCGTTTAGGGATCCGTCGTGTGTCGAATTGCTTAACTCCCGTGACTTCATGGAGCGTCGTTGAGCAATTCGGTTAATGGAGCCGACGGGTCTTGTCCTTGACGGACACCGCGTCGAAGCTGTGATGTCAACGTTTCGACCACGTTTCGACCACCTTGCCGTGGTCTCCCTCCGTGTTGATCTGAGCCGGAATGTTGGGCGCTTGGGTTAATATACCGATATAATCGGACATTGCCGCAGAGATCGAGTGCACCATCACTTCCCTGTCTGAGGAGGAGCTTGATCAAATCCGGAGAGAGACCGCTCGGATTCTGGGCCAAGCTACTTTGCAACCTTTCCTGACAAGAACAGTTTGCTCTGGACGCCTGCGCGATGACGTCATCCCACCCGCGGACAAAGGCAACCATACCTTTGTCACGAGGATGCGGGAATACAAGGTGGCCATCCTGCTGGAGGACGATGCCTATGCCCCGCTCCAGGATAACCCAGCCCGGAAACTTCGAGAAGTCACTGCACGGGTCAACAACTCCATACCACAGCTGTACGGGCTACCCAAGATCCATTAGGCTGATGAGGGAGCGCGGTAAAGTCCCCACACTTCGCCGACTAACTACGCCCTCAGACAAGATAGTGCGTCGGAACTCCAGTCACTTCATCGGCATACTTAAAGATAGGCGGTCGAAAAGTACGGACATCCTGGTCAGTTTTGACCTTATATTAATCTTCACTGAGGTCCCGGTTGAGGAGGCAGTCACAGTCATCCGTGTTGGAAATATACATTTATATTGTAAGGTTGAAGTTTGTGAACATGTCGACAGTGTCGCCATCTGCGTCTAGTATGTACTCTATATTGAGAGATTGAGGTTTGTGAACGCGCCGACACTGTCGTCATCTGTTTTTGGTATGTAAACGAATGATCATATTCATTCGTCCTTTTGTCTTACTGTGCAGCAATGTAGTGTTTGTAAAAGACCGTCAAAGACGTTCAATAAGAGTTTATGTATATGTATTTTGTTATAAATAAAAGTGAAATGCAGTGTAGTTCTCAAGAGTTAATTTAACATGGTAGCAGAGCGTGGTTTCCGGATGCAGATGAATTACTGAAGAGGTTATATTGGAGTTCAGCCCAGTGTCCGTCGATTCGAGGAAGTTTGCGACATGGACGACCTGAACATTCCAGCTTTTGATGGAGAGGACTACGCAAACTGGAAAACGAGGTTAACTATCTATTTGAAATTAAAAAAATGCCATGAGGTGACCACGAGGTCGAAGCGAGAAGAAGACAAGGACGTAGAATGGGAAGAACAGAACCTGAAGGCGATGCATTGCATTTTTAGTGCAATTACTAACAAGCAGCTAGAGTTCGTGAATGATAGAGTAAGTGCTTTCGAGGTTATGAAGAAGTTTGACGAGCTATACTCCAAAGAGTCAACAGCGTTGCAGATTGTCTGCAGGAACAAACTAGATGGACTCAGATTAAAGAATTACAGCGACATAAATGAATTCTTCACTGTGTTTGAGAAATACATAAACGAACTGAAGTCAGCCGGGGCCAAGGTAAGCGAAGAAGAGAAACTAAATTACATGCTCAAAACGCTGCCCGAGTCACTAAGTTATATCGGAGATCTAGTGGATGTTTTGAAGAAGGAAGACCGGACTGCGGAGTACGTGAAGGCAAAAATAAGGATGAAGAGCATCAAGGAGAACCAGGACAGTGAGGGCGTAAAATCAAATGCATTCATCTCGGAGAAGAGACCTAGTGCGAGCGGCCAAAAAGTGTGCTACGGATGTGGTAAACCAGGACACTTCAAGAGGGAATGTCGACAAACTGAGAATCATCGAGGTTCCCGGGGACGTGGCGGAAGAGCACGAGGTAACTATGGAGGTTATGTCAACCAAAGTTATGAAAATGGACATCGCGGAGGCAGAGGAGGACCACGTGGGTCCAGAGGCGGTCGCTATGGTCACGACCGATCTTACCGACAGAACGAGCAAGGAGACCGACATTACCGACAGGACGACCATGGTGGTAGGAACCGTGGAGAACAACAGTTTTATCAGAATGTAAGTGGCGCAAGCAGTTTCGTGACAGAGGTCTTCGCCAAGGAAGTAAACAGTGTAACACAGGATTCAGGTCAGATTGAAATTAATTGGTTGTTAGATAGCGGTTGTACAGATCATATAATTAATAACGAGGAATACTTTTCTAAATGTGTAACGTTAAAAGAACCGATTAATGTAAAAATCGCGAACGGAAAGATTTTAACGGCAACTAAAGTTGGTAATGTAATTAGCGATTTTTTAGTGTTTGACAGATTAGAACGAGTTGAAATGAAAAATGTATTTTACATTAAAGATCTAGATAGGAATTTAATTAGTTTTTCAAGAGTCACAGAGAAACATGATATTATTGCAAAAGGCATCAGCGCAAAAGTTTTTAGTAAAGATAGGGGTTTAATTGCAGTTGCATGGAAACAAGATAGGTTATATAAAATGACAAGTGTGATCAACAAAGGGGAATTTAACGTAAACTTCTGCAATAAAGAAAATATGACAATAAAGGAAAAGTGGCATAGGATACTGGGGCACGTAAATTTCAATTATTTAGATAAAATTTGCAAACATCAATTAGTAGATGGAATCCCTCAAAACGTCGAGTCTGAACCTATGAAATGTAAAGTGTGCATAGAAAATAAAAAGCATAATGTTCCTTTTAAAAACAACAGAAATAAGGCTAAAGAAATCCTAGAAATTGTTCACACAGATCTAAATGGGCCACATTCAACAGTAGGTATGCATGGTGAAAGATACTTTGTTTCTTTTATTGATGATTATAGTAAACTTGCACGCGTTTACACAATTAAAACTAAAGACCAATTATATGATTGTTTAGTTGGGTATGTAAATGAGGTTGAAAATCTTACTGGGAAAAGGATTAAGAAATTGCGGTGTGATAATGGAAAAGAATACATGAATAATAATATATATCAATACATCAAGGAAAAGGGGATTGTTTTAAATGCGTGCCCGCCATATGTGCATGAGTTGAATGGAACTGCTGAGAGGTTCAATAGGTCAATCATGGACATGTCAAGATGTTTATTAGCCGAAGCAAAAGTTAACAATAGGTTTTGGCCAGAAGTAGTTTGTGCTGCCGCGTATCTGAAAAATAGATGTCTTGCAAATACCGCAGAATTGAAAACTCCTTATGAAATATTTTTTGGAGAAAAGCCTAATGTCACACATTTAAAATTGTATGGAAGTAGAGTCTTTGTAAGGGTGCCAGAACAATTGAGAAAGTCAAAATGGGATAGAAAAGCAGATTTGGGAGTTCTGTTAGGTTACAGTGACGTTGGATATAGGGTACTCATAAATAATAAAATTGTTGTGGCCAGGCATGTAGAGGTTGTTGAAGAAAATATTAGATGTGTAGGTTTAAAGGATAATGGTTCCGTGAGTAAAAGATTAGATGAATCTGGGTGTGAAAATTGGGAAACTGGGTCTGAAGATAACAGCGAGGACGAAGAAAGGTTAGTCGAAATCGAATCTCCAAAAGCAGCGCTAAAGGAAAAAACAACAAGGTCGGGTAGAGTGGTTAAAACTCCACAACGCTATAGGGATGATAATACAAGTAACTTTATTTATATTAACGTATGTAGTGCAGATAGCCCGGTTAGTTTTGAGGAGGCGATTAATAGCAATGAATCGAAAAGCTGGAGTCAAGCTATGGATAGGGAAATTGAATGTTTGAAGAAAAATGACACATGGGAGTTAGTTAGTAAGCCAGAGGGCAAAGATCTTATAGATGTTAAATGGGTTTTTACTAAAAAGTTTGATAATAGGTACAAAGCAAGATTAGTTGTTAGGGGATTTCAACAAAAGGAATGTGTTGATGATATATATGCACCAGTAGCTAAAATGCAAACTTTGAAGATTTTACTGTCATACTGTTGTCATTTTGGTTTAAATATTGAACAAATGGATGTAGAAACAGCCTTTTTAAATGGCGAAATCATGTCAGAAGTTTATGTTAAACAACCTGAAGGCTACGAAGACGGCACACATCGAGTGTGCAAATTGATGAAAGCACTGTACGGTTTACGAGAAAGTCCAAGAGCTTGGTATGAGTGTTTAGATACTTTCTTGAAAAGTTTAGGATTCCAAAGAAGTGAATATGATTATTGCCTTTATGTTTTGCGAAAAAGTAATGTCCTGATTTACTTGATATTTTTTGTTGACGACTTGCTCATTTGTTGTGTAAAGAAAAGTCGAATTAAAGAAATCAAAAATTTGTTGTCAAATAGATTTAGTATGAAAGATTTAGGTGAGGTTAAAAGTTATTTAGGAATTGATATAAATTACGAATACAAGAAAAACAAAATGAGCTTGAGTCAGGAAAATTATATTAATTCATTAGCCGAAAAATACAAGATTAAAGACTCAAAATTATATGCTACACCGATGGAAGTTAACTTGAAATTAGAACCAACTCAGGAATTGCGTAATGATATAAAGTATAGAAATTTGATTGGTGCGTTGTTATATATTAGTTCAGGAACAAGGCCAGATATCAGTTATTCTGTTAATTATTTGAGCAGGTTTCAAAATTGTTATGACGGCACACACTATAAGTATTGTCTGAGAATCTTAAAATATCTGTATTTGACAAGAAACCTGAAATTGAATTATTGTAAAAACGAAAATGCAAAAGTTCTTGATTGTTATGTAGATTCAGATTGGGCAGGTGACAATATAGATCGTAAATCTACGACAGGTTATGTGATCCGTATGTTTGACAATGTTGTATTTTGGAAGTCTCGCAAACAATCAAGTGTAACAAAAGCTTCGACGTATGCAGAGTATGTTGCGCTATCAGATGCTGTGAGTGAATTGAAATTTCTAAAAGATGTAATGAAAATTTTTGATTTGAATTTTGATGAACCGATTGTAATGTACGAAGACAACTCAGGAGCATTGAGTATCGCTAAATATGGTAACTTTACAAAAAACTCAAAACATATTGAAGTCCATTATCATTTGGTCAACGAGTTGTATATGAATGGTTTAATTGATATAGTCAAAGTAAATACTGATGATAACATGGCAGATATTTTCACGAAAGCTTTGTGTAAAGACAAGTTTGTGTATTTTAGGAATATGATGAATATTAACTGAATTTAAGATAGTATGTATATAAATGTAAGGAGGCGTGTTGGAAATATACATTTATATTGTAAGGTTGAAGTTTGTGAACATGTCGACAGTGTCGCCATCTGCGTCTAGTATGTACTCTATATTGAGAGATTGAGGTTTGTGAACGCGCCGACACTGTCGTCATCTGTTTTTGGTATGTAAACGAATGATCATATTCATTCGTCCTTTTGTCTTACTGTGCAGCAATGTAGTGTTTGTAAAAGACCGTCAAAGACGTTCAATAAGAGTTTATGTATATGTATTTTGTTATAAATAAAAGTGAAATGCAGTGTAGTTCTCAAGAGTTAATTTAACAATCCGTAACGAACTAGAAGCCCGCCCGCATACTCCCTACAGAATGGGTCGACCTCCCCAACGAGTCCAATTCCATCTTCCACCTTCCAGTCCCGGGTCAGCTTGAGTGCTGAGGGAGAAGGCGCGGACATCCCTCGCACCGATAGCCGCCAACCTCTTCGTGGCGGTGCTAAAACATGGTGGACTAGAAAACGCCCGCCTGAAACCCTCCATCTGGTTCTGATATGTGGGCGACGCGTTCGTGATATGGCCCCACGGACTGAGCACCCTTCAGAACTACCTCAACAGCGCTTTTGTCCAAAATCAAGATCACCATGGAGATGGAAAGGGATGGCTGATTGCCTTTCCTCGACGTCACGGTAGCCTGAGACACGCGGTCTAGAGGAAATCTACTCACACTGACCGCTCCCTCCACGCAGAATCGCACTACTACCTCCACAACCACCGCTACCTACGTCGAAAAATACTTGCAAACATTCTCTGCAAATGGATACTGTCGACCCATTATCGACACCCGCACAACTCGCGTACCACGTGCCGGCAGAGAAATCGCACCACGGAAACCAAAGCCAAGGCAACAGTTGCACTCCCTTACATCCGGGGTTTCAAAGACAAAAATCGACAAGCTGCTGAGATAGTTCCAGCTAAAGACGGTCAGTATGGTCCACCAGAAGCTCAGCGAAACCTTGGTGTGAGTTAAGGACCAGCCTCCGCCGTTCTAAACGGCAGTTTACGCCGTACCATGCAGCTGTGGTCGCAACTACATCAACCAAACCGGCAAAACTGTAGAAGAAAGGCTACGGGAGCATATTCGCCACTTCAAACACAGAAATGTTCAGTGCCCCCTGTTGCGTAAGAAACTGGA
Source organism: Gryllus longicercus (assembly GCA_038098605.1). Classification (NCBI taxonomy): domain Eukaryota; kingdom Metazoa; phylum Arthropoda; class Insecta; order Orthoptera; family Gryllidae; genus Gryllus; species Gryllus longicercus. The sequence continues at coordinate 2,652,843 of JAZDUA010000139.1, forward strand.
CATGATTGCCTGCTCGAAGATACGAGGGTGCTCGATAGAGAGGATCAGTGGTGGTCCAGAAGGAGTAAGGAAGCAAGCCATGGACACATCCACGGCGACGCCTTCATGACGCCTCGCCACCATTACTACGGGCTGACACGCGAGTGCCCGCCCGGCCTGGTCGCTTCACGCCGTCCGACTCCGGATCTCGGCTCTTTGTCGTTCGACCCCCTTCCACGACTAGTGCTCGATCCCCTGATTAGGTCGCTGGTTCATCCAATCACGCTCGGTACCACCCGCGTATTTACCCTAGCATCGACCATTCCGGCTCAGACCAGCCATGAGGAAGATCACAACAAGATGGTCGCGAAGTCGTGATCACTGCCTTCAACGCGGATGACTAAGAGCACTCGTCCTTCAGTTTAGTTGTTTTACTAGTCGCCATTTTGTTTCTATCTTTATTATCTGTTGTTTCATTTTTTCTTTTGCTACCAAACTTGTTAGAGGATTTAAAACTCGCAACAGAATGTCTTGTCTCAAGAGCCCATCATCCTATATGGGCTCAGTCAGCCCTATTCAATGTGTATGGGGATAGACCTATTTCACAAAAATGTGAAGGGTTCTTATTACTACCTAATATAATGGGGTGTGTCTCTCCTGGTTTTTAGATTTATGAAAAATAATATGCATGTTCACTGAAGTAGAATTGTAAGCTGGTAATAGCATTCTCTTTCTTGTAAATTGTTCATAATTAATAAGTTGAAATGATCTCACCTCTGACAGGATTCTCCTAGTCCAATTGCTCTGGAACCGTGCTGTGGCAATCGAGCTGCAGTACTCTCCTTACTAGTTCGGATGCCTACTGGTGGGGAAGTGTTCACACCTCCAGGACAGTCAGGTAAAGATTTTTTTGTTATTAGCTCTCAGAATTTGCTTATTGCAACACGCAACGTAATTGTCTGCACACCCTTGTCACATCTGAAATGATAAAATTTGTGAAACATAATTATTGCTCTTTTTTAATTTGCTATTGTGCACCAGAAAACAGCAATTTTTCAATAGAAAACTCTTCATTGAATTCATTTTTTATTGAATCTGCAACAATACAAAGAAAATATTCAAAAGTGATATGTAGTACATTCTAGAATCCATTTAAATTGGCGCAGTAGACTCTCACTCAAACGTAATCCACAACAGCGAGGTGTGTGCACAGCTTCTGATAAAAACATTTCTCACCTATGTGGCCTTCCTTCATCCACAACTGGCCCCCAATCTTATTGTTAGGTGCAGTAAACATCACTAATTAATTTCTACTTTAATTATCATTAATTTTAATACACAACACAAGTGAAACGAGTATAAATATTTTTTATTGTGCTACAAATTATTTTCATTTCGTGCACTTACAAGGGTGTTGTTGCAAGCATTATGTAATTATTTAGGGGGGAGATTGAAGAGTTCATTATGGGTGCATTTCAAAGGGGAGAAGGGGTATTCAAAATACTTCAAATTTGCATTATGTAATTTATGGAGTGGATATTGATAATGTTCTCTAAGTTCTATTACGTCGTCACAATGATTCATTCAATAATAATTTTGAGAAACAAATTCTGTCAAAGTGTGGTAATTGAATTAACATGTTAAATCAGAAAATTCATTTGATATCCATAGCTTACTTCACTTTTGACTTTCACGTTTATGAAATATATTGTAACTCGCCTCTCATTTATTTCACACCTTGCTATTGCAAATTCAGTTCTAAACGCATTTATATATCAAAAAACCTCAATTCACGCTCCAATTCACGCTCCTCAATTCACGCTCCATACTGCATACTACTGTGCCATTTTCTAGCCCCACTAGTTTGTTTTCAATTTCCAAAAATACAGAGAGTGCGCCAAAAATTGGTCCCATGCCACTTTCTTTTACTGATCTTTGCTACATTGGATGAAAAAAGGGGGTAGAGAATTATTACAGGCAAAACTGCCTCTGGGGCTAAAAATTTTTTATGTTGAAAATCTTAATTGAAGGGCAAAATAAAACACATTTTTCAACAGATTTAAATCAATTTACCTGGAGTACTTCCTACAAATGAAAATTATGTGTTTTTTAGCTTCTTATATAAATTTAAATTTTTGTAACCTCATTACGCTGACAACTATTGACTTCCATTTTCCTTGCGGTTTTCTATAGATGATACAGATTTTTCGAGAATTTTGCAGGTGTCTATGTCCGATTTTCACCCTTACAAAACGGAAGGAAAAAGTAGAAAAAGGTCTTTATTTCCTCATTTTTTACAAATATCTCATGTTCTGACACAGATCATAGAAGGGGTTAAATACAAATTGTAGCCCTGTAAATACTCTTTAGTTTCATAAAATTTCAACCTTTTTATCTTGTAAGTTGCACCCAACAGCTCAATATAAATAAAACGATAATTTAATAGTTTCTTATTTATTTTTTTAAAATTATGTTTTGTTTTATTAGTTTTTCTGTTTGATGTTTATTAGAAAATATAAATAATGAGAAACAAAATTGTAAGAATATAATTATAGCCTATTGTAATTTGAATATTGAATGCATTTAAATTTCAACTAAAAATAATATGAGTTTCTAACAAAATAGAAAAATTTTAAAAATAATGTTAAATATGATTTGTAATCTTGTTAAAATACACGATATGTAGTCACTACATGATGCACTCACCCATGTTTTTGCTTTAGCCAGCAGATTTTCAAAACAAGCCATTTGGTTCTACATTGCAATGTGCAGATTTACCGTGTACCTACTAAGCGCAATATTTTATACTCACATCATCTGGTTTGATGTCACTAAATGCAAAAAGTATGCCACCCAGATCTATGACAATGTCACACACACCACATCTACTTCACAGACTTTGAAGGAAAACTTAAACATTACCTCATTTGAAGATGTTTTTGATGAACAAATTTCATTAAGGAAAAAAATGTCGATCATTATTGTAAGTTGTAGGAAGAAGTTCAATGAAAATGCAATATTTGCCATTTCTTTAAGCTATGAAAACATATTTTGCTCTAACAGAGAAAAAAAATTAATGAGAAATGTTGAGTCTTCATGTCATGAACTCCAGAAAAACAAAATATGCTTTTCAAATTCAAAGAGCCATGACATGAGTCAGATCTATCTGGGAATATTAATGTTGGCGGAAATCTTGATTATGAAAAGATGATAAAAATAGTATGAAAAAGAACAATTTGTTAAACGTACGTTAATTTATTTTTTTAATTATATTTCAATAATTATTTCGCAAATATTATTGTGGTCTGCCTATTTTATTTCATGTGAAAATCAAACAAGGCATAATTTTCAGGCCTTCTGACAATCCACTTATGTGTTTAAATCAGGAAGGAGGAAACAAAATTAATATTAATTAGTTGTAAGATATTAACAGTGTAACTGAAGTGAAAATATGTAAAGAGCTGATTTATAGCTGTAAAGAGCTGAAGTTCTCGGTGAAGCAGTATTCTTAGCTTGCCTTGAAAGTTTTTCACTCTGCCTGTGCAAGTCAGGTTGGCATTTGTAATTTGAGGCTTTAGCCCCACCTGTATATGGTTGAGGATTAACTTGCTATATCTATATGACTAGAGCTTCACTTTATCATTGTTTAGCTGTGATCTAGTATATCAAGAACACAATATTTTTGAGGTCACCTACAAACACCTGTCTTTTGGTGGTGGCATTCAAAAGCATTTAGTTAGTCTGTTTGTTCTTTGAAAACTGTTTATTGGATTAACATGGACAAACTGGAAATGTATGTTAATTCATTTCAAAAATATGTTTGAAAATTGCCATAAATTATGACTTTGAAATGGATCTATTTATTTTTGTAAATATTTCAACTCGTCTCTTGCCCAAGTTTTAAAAATATTTTCTTTATTCTCTTTCTTTGGATTAGTATTATTAATTCCTAGTGTTGTATATGGAACTTCAAAGAAACAAATCATATGCCAAATTGTTGGAACCGTTGAATGTTATTGTGAGAGAAAGATTGCGATGGTAAAACTGACGGACTTTTAAAAAAAGTCTAAATGTCAGTCTACAAACAAATTGGAATGAAATTTGAAGAGTCGTGAGAGAATTAAATTGTTTCATATTGATTATCTTAACTAGCAATAGAATTGCCTTAGAAATTCATGTTATCAATATTGGAATTTTCTTGAATTTTTACAGCAGGTTTGGCCATCGCATCTGCTTTGGTCACCTTGGGGAATCCTCGCAAAGTCAGCATAGACCCCACAGGAAAGTCAGAAGCTAAGTCAAAGTCACGCAAGTCTTTATCCAGTCAACATCCAGACAGCTGTATATAGTGCATTTCTCCCCTCAGATATTTAATATGCTATTTTTTCATACAAATATATTTATAAGTTTACTTGTATCCATACATAAGGAAACAAGTATATCACTGAATTATAATTGTGAGATGTGATATTTTGGTTTGTACTATCAGTCAAATCTTCCAGAAAAATCTGGTTGTTTTTCTATTTATATTTTATGTTCTCTTTTTAAATATTATTTTGTATGAGACTTTGAAGTCAGCAAGAGGCATAAAATATCTTTTAAAAACTATAATACTCTTTGCTATAACCATTATCATTGATATTTACATATATGTAAGGTGTTATCACAATGTTTGGTGCCAATGCACCATTAGCAGAAGAGTCTATAGTCTGTACCTTGCCACCCATGTAAGTGAACATTCCCATAAAGCAAGTGAATATGAGTTCCAAGTTTAATTTATTTTATTAAACAAAAACAAACACATGATATCAGTGTGTAGGCCTAAATAAATTGTCTAAGCATTGTGTTTTGTTTTCTTTTTTTATGTGTGCAAATAGGAGGTGAAGAAAGGTCCACAGAAATTGACACAATATACTGTATATGAACAGGCAATAATTTTGAAAGTAAAGATCAAAGGACTTCTCTTGTATATTTTGTGAATATTTGAAAAACAATTGAATGTGCACCCGTGTGAGAAAAGGAAGAGCAACACTGGAAGACACCTGACAAAAAAGAAGAATCTCAAGCCTTCTTGGGAAGACTGTTTAGTACTGAAGAGTGAGCAAGTTGTTTGTGTATATGTGCAATTTTCTCAGAAGTCTGTCATGGTTGATAAAATGGTGCTATAGTGACCATGTGGAACTTACTCACCAGATGAGGCTTTGTGAAGATTAAAAAAGAATAAAATTGTAGAATATGTGCAGTGCAGCTGAAATGTATGAATGTGTATAGCGGAAGAATGATTGGGAGAGTGAGGGTTGGTTAGATTATCCAACTCTGTGGTCTTGCATGCAAAGAGATTATTCATATTCATATATACATATATGTATATGGCTTTTTTTAAAGATCTGTGAGAAACTGATGATAGAAATGTTGAAAATGCCAGACAGTAAGGAGCAATTCTCAATAGATTTTGGTCATCTAGTCATTGCACTGTCAGAAAAATCAATTAATTGACCTGTAGATTTTTTTTAAAGAAAGTAAATTCAACTGACTAGATACTGCAAGTTGCCTTGTTTAGCTCCTTGCTATTGAGGTAACAGGAGGTTTCTGTATCCTTCCATTCTATGCAATTGAATCTGGACTTGGTGCTGAAAATTCTTGGTTTGTCACATGTTAGAGTACCCGTGGTAGCTATGAACAAGAATGTACAGCTTCAAGCACAGGAATAAACGATATAAATAACCTATTCCTCCTTGAGGTGTTTATTCCTTACAGGGATATTATATTATGATATTACGTATAATGCACTCTGCAGTAAGAGAAAGATTAAGAAAAATCAGCTATTGCTGGTTCTTCTGATATAAAGCATTCATTGCTTTTTTAGCAATAACATATTTGTATTGTTTAAAGTGTTTCTTTAAGTTTTGCATCACTTTGAAATAGTTTGCTGTAAAATAATTAATTTATTACTTAATTAGCAATAAATGTTTTAATTGGTTAATTTTTTGGCTTAATTTTTCAGTGTTTTAAACCTAACTGGTAAAGTTCCTTACTCACTACATAGAATATATTTTTAAAATTTTGTTTATCACTTTTTTCTTTGGTTTTCTTAAATTTGAGAGTGTACTTCTATTTACATATTGATACCAATTCTCAGAATTCCTTAAAGAGATAACTCCACAGTAGACCTAGTTCAATTATTTTATTTGAGGATCAAGTCAGGTTTAGTAACAAGAAACAACTAAATAACCTTTCATATGAAAGTACCTATTTCTGCTAGTTCATTGCCAAATTCATTTTACTTGAATTATTCTCTGAAAGTGAAAAATAGCTTTCAAGAGAGTATTAATTTGGAGAAGTAGTAAGTACAATTATATACCTACTTATTAGTTTTACTACATTTTGTACTTTTTTAATGGCTTTAATTTTTCTTTTTGTTACATATAGCATGTTAAAATGCAATTGTTATAAGAGATTTTCTGTTTGTAAGAAAATAGTTGGTTCAATACTTAATAGTTCTATCTAATGTTGTCTATTCCATAAAAACTTAATTAGCGACAATTGAAAGCAAATGGGAAAAGGTTTGACAAATTCTTTATTGCTGTTTTCAAGATTATTATTCTCTCTCCTATTTCAAAGTCAAAAGTAGGAGTAAAGATTGGTAAAGAATATAAAAAGGGCCAGAACTGTAGAAAGAGAAACAGTTTTTTCACAGTCAACTGTACTGAATTTTTTTTTCTTGACAAATAATGTTGATACAACTTGAAGGCAAATGATCTGTAGACTCCACTAATTTCTATACAGAAATATCATGTACAAAATAGCATTTCATACAAAACATCTGTACGTAATATACTTTTACAGCCTGTATGTAAACATTTGCTCCTGAGTTTCTCCCTTTTAACAACTTAAAACACTTAAAAATTAAAACTCCTGTAAGATTTCACAACGTTTTGTTAAAGATAAAGGAATTCCCAAAAATCTTAATTTTGATCTTTAAAATTTTTCCCAGGGTTTCTTGAAAGAAAAAAGTGTTTTTTCAGATTTGTCTTAGATTTTTTAACAAGTAACTATTAATTCCTACTTCATTCAGTGAGAACACCATATAATAAAATGTTAAGAAAAATATCCAAAACAAAGGACTTCAGAGCAGAACAAGGGCAATTAAAAATAACCTTTTAAGTGTCAAAATTTCTCATCTGAACTATTTGTAAAGAAGCAACATGAAACATAACCATTGCTTAATAACTACCACCAGAATGGAAAAAACTTGCTATTAAAGTTTATTTCCAATTTTAAAAAACTGACAAGTCAACAATAAACATTTTAACTAGTTTCATTAAACAAAATGGTTTCCTTATGCTAAACTAGAATCTATGCAACACCAAGAACTATATTTTTGTTTTTTATTTTAAACATTTATTATCAACTTTATTTACATAACTGGTGCAATCTATATATACTCATTTGCATTCCTGTAAATAGTATATTTGGCAATGGTTTGACACTCGATGTAGAAAACGATAGTCAGCTATCCCATGTTTCTCAAAATGAAGATCCAAAGGTTCTATAATTCTGTTTTATCTATAGTATTGTTAATACGATACATAAATGTTTCCTCTTTCCCATATTTTTAGATCTAACATTTGCAAATATAAAACCTGGGGTTCCTCTTGGGTGATAGTAAACCAAGTATAATCATTTTCAATAACAATCAAATTTGCTACCACATGAATTCTTTGAAAATGGATAGCGCTAAAAGAAGCTGAAAAAAAACAAAACTAATATGAGTAATTAGATAAAGGAAAAATCCTAAGTGCAGGAAATTGTAAGAGTAACAGAGAGAGTTTCTGGGCTGTCAGGCAGTGATCCAGTTGGACTGCCAGACGTTTCATCCACGACTGCAGTGGACATCTTCAGTGGTGGCTGGGTCTTGGGCACAGTATCTGGGGCGGCAGCTCCCTCTCGCCTGGATTTCCCACAGTCAGCTATACGGAATATTTCCTTCTTTGGGCTAACCTTTAAGCAACAAGTTTTGAATAATAACTTCACAGCAAATAAGCTGTAGACTCAGTCGACAGCGAGCCGCCAACCCGCATACTCCGCCCAAGACCTGGCCGCCACTGAAGATGTCTACTGGAGACGTGGATGAAATGTCTGGCAGCTTAAAGGCAACTGGATCACAGCCTACCAGCCCAGGAAGTTTCAAAATGCCTATTGAGTCTTCATTGAAAAGAATGTGGCAGAATTTAGGAAGGAAAAGTAGAAATTGGGGACTGAGAAGATCTTTTGCTTTCACATTTCGCATAAAATTCAGATGGTATGCATTCAAAAGTTAGCTTTACAGCTTATGGGGTATTCAGCATCTCTATAAATTTCTACTGCAAGAAAGGATAGAAAACGTAACAAAAAAAATTGATAAAGAACTTTTGGAATGCCTCGATGACATAATAAAACCTTTTTCCACCCACTTTATTTACTTTCACGTGAATCACATCTTGATTTTCAATAGTCCTTAAGCTTTTCATGTTTTGTAATACCATAGTTTTAATATTTTATGCATCGTAAACCTGTAGGTGCAATGGACATGTGTTCTATAGAAGCAAAAATATGCTTAATTATTACTTTTTTCTCTCATTTCAGATTTATATGAGGAATATTTCCATAAGTAAGGACCTAAAGGAGTTGCTATATTTTTTTTATTAATATTGTATGACAAGTATTTTAAATCAACATACAGAATTAACACATTGCAGACTGGCAGCACAGGTCATTATCCTAGCACAATTCACAGATATATATTCTTGGAGAGTTGCAATCAACATTCTTGTTCAAAAAGATTAAAAAACTTCAGAAAATACCGACCAAATTAAATGTAAGGGGCCAGGAAACATTTCTAGAGCACTAGTAACAGAAAAGAACTATTTATCTTCAAAACAATAATAGATGTCTTGCAAGTGAGCACACCAAGACTAGAATCTCTGCACACGGTTCTTCCATTTGGGCACAAGATAATTCTCACTCATATATACTCTGATTCTCACATGCAAGTTGTGTGTTACCGTGTTCAAAATTCTATTCATGAAGAGAAATATGAAACAGTATTGTAAATAATTTGGAATTCTAATACAATGATCGTTATCTCAAGTTTCATTAGTACACAGTACGATTTCCTTAGTCACCACTGAACTTACAAAATTAGAGGCAGTTGGCCTTAATGCTTCCAATCTCAAATAGAAAATATTGATCCATGAAGTAATCTAACTCTGCATGAATTGAGAGAATCCTGTGTGCATTATAAAAACAAAATGACTGAATTAGAAAAATAGCAAATTTTGAGAGCAATTGGGAATTTCTTTCAAGTATGATCTCCATCTTATTTTGAACAAATACACGTATCAAAATTAACTTCCTATCATAATAAACATTACTAGTATAATTCTTTGGAAGAATGAAAATAACCCACCTGTGTCTTTGAAAAAAACTTTTATTGGAAATGTGTCATATGCTCTTAACATATATACACACAACAGACACAATATTGATGATATTGAGAAGTTTATTATTAATTCACATACATAAAAATAGTCTCCCATATAGCAACACTTAAATGACAATATAAACCTCAGACTTGAACTGACTGACAATTTAATAAAAGACTGCAAAAAAATTGCAGAGTTTAGTAAAAATGCTTAACATGAGACCATCTCAAATAGGAAAGAAATGATAAATGTGATTAACTCTAGTAAAGGAACAATACACCATTTACAAAACAACCAGCCTACCATAACACAAATCAATATCACTGCATGTAAAATAAAATCTTACAAATTCAAGTATTATGTATATAGTCTAAATATCAATGTACAATGATGAAAGGTTTTATAATAGAAGAAAAAAATAACAAATTTGCTGAATATTATTTCTGTATTTCACTCCACACATGCTGCTGTACATATATTTTTGACAATGTACATTAATGCACGTCAAAAACTTATTCTGACTAGTGGAACCTATCATATTAAATTCAACAATGACTTTTTCAAAACAAACATTTGTGAAAGGCCACTTTTCACAATATTCATTCTGATTATATCAATCAGTCTGAAGTCAAAAAAGATGAACACAAATATAAAACTTATTTCTCCTGTTATTTACAGAATGCACGAGAACAACACAATAAAACTTTGCACTTCATAACATGCTATCAGTCTATAAATATTTCAAATAACACTTTATCCATTAAAACAAATGTAAACTGCTTGATAATAAAAATTTTGAAATATATGAATTAATAAAGAGAATTTAATACAAATTATTTTTAGAATTCAAATCTGGTCTTATTAATCACCAATACAATTAATAATCAAATTCATCAAAGCTCTTTAAATACAAATCAATGTTTTCTGCCCTCCAGTGCAATGTAACTTCTTTCAGTGTCTGCAAATATATACCGTCATTTACTTTCGGAATGAAATTTATAAAAGATTGGACACACTGAAATCTTACCTCACAATTGAGTAGTTAGCATTCAGAAATGTTTTATTCAACCACCTTACCATCTTTTCTTAATTTCCAATTAGATTTTTCCCTTCAGAACTATCTGACAAATACAGACTTACAACTCCTCCAACAAAGAACTTATGCCCAATTCCGTGTTTTCACACACTAATCTTGTACTACCATCAATGCTTTATTACCCGTTCCAAATGTAAGGCAATGACACTGAATGTGAATTGGAAGACACCATTTTAAAACATCTCAGGTGTTAGTATTATCTTCAAATACAATTACTGTTTGCAGGGCATGTGAAAAATTCAAATAGACTCAAACTCAAATATATGACTTCTAAATGACTACCAACAGTTGCAAATCATTTTAAATGAGCCAAACTACACTACATCAATACTTCAAAAAATTTGTCAAAAAAACTTAACATGGTGAATGAAAGAAAACACAGGGTTCATTGTCTTAATTTATGAAAACTGTTAAACCATTTGAATAAAATTTTCCAAAAAAGGATAGCAAGAGACTAAGAGACTAACAAAGCTATTGACACTTTCCAGTTAATTCATGTTTCAGTGTTTGGCAGTGTGGTTTTCAATGTTTATTTGTTGAAATGGTATATCACTAAACCAAGCTGCCAACAAAATAAATAAAACCCACAATAGTGTATTCCTTTAAACATATTTTTAAATTAATCTAAATGCTGTACAAATAAAAACTATCAGTTAATTTACAATTGTACAAGCTAAGTAGTTAATTCATACTACATACAAAAGAGGGGAACGAAGACCACAGTTTGATTTGTAGTAAAGTACATAATGTAGCTATCAACCAGAAATAACCAAAACCTACTTATTAAACAGACTGGATGAAAATATTAAGGGTAAACATATTGCTGAATACACAAACTTACCCACATTCAAAAATGTTTAATTTCCCAAAGAGCAATTTTGTATTTTTTTGTCTTGTCTGAATTTTTTGTTTCTTTTATCCTCAAAGATATTCACTAATTATTGTGCAATTCATGAAAAGAAAATATCTGTTGATTTCCAAACACCTTTGTAGTTGACTCTGGCCCGAATGCTGGCGTATTGTGATATGCACCAGAAACCTCAAAAAACAACTATTCCAGAGAATCAATTTCTCGTTTTGAACAGGGAAACAACTGTGGTCAACAAAACCCCTGCTGCCATATCAAGGGTTCAACCTTGCATTTTCAAATATGTATCTTCAAATATCTCTAACTCTTTTGTTAAATAATTGGCTTTGTTGCGTAACATTTTGGCAGAGTTGGCAGCATCTTCCAAAAGTTTCAATTCCTTCTCTAGAGCTTTAATATCTGAATGCATGTCATTAGTTGCTTCATCCACCAGATGACACAGGCGGGCAAAAGTACTTGAAAGCTCCCTGCAAATTGGACAACCAATACAATTAGCATTATTCAAGATAAAAACAATGAAAATCAAATATATTTTTAAATTTCCTAATATTTTTAAAAGTCTGATACAACAATCCAAATATTTGGACATTCAATAGCTAAGACAAACTACAAAACTTAATTTACGTAACTCCCTTCAATAGCATAAACCAATACATATAATCAATTTCTTTTTTGTAAAGGAACACATGCTGAACATTTGAGTTATTGTGAATAAACTTTGCAATAAAAAAATCTCATCTTCAAACTCAAAAAGCTCTCTCTTCACTTTGTAAACTATGACCCATGAAATGTCAACTGCTTCAGATTGATAAATTGCAACTCGCATGACATCATGACCAATACCCACTTCACAGTGCAGTTGGTTTTGAATATGACCTAATGACAAATTATGGCAGGTAGCGTTCATTCCATTAATTTTAAGATAATGAAGTGTTTATTTTATAAAACCCGTTAATAAGAGCAGAAGATAACTAGAAAGCAGATTTCACCCTTTTTGCCTTATTTATTCAATATATTACAATACAGTAAAACCCAAGGCAGAACCTGAAGGTTCCATTAAAAAATGTTCATCTGGCCTTGAAAATTAGACCAAAGCTTGAGAAAGAGATAGCAAGTGTAAGAGGAATAGCTTGTCATTCACTTTTCTCAGGACGTAACCCTTAGCAACAATTCCATTCCAAAGATTGTGCCTGAAATTTAAAAATAAATTTCCTTGTTAGCCAGTAACAATCTATCTACGTTCTCTAAAAACATTTCCGTTTCAGCATTCGACAGGTTTCCGGCTTACAGAGGTTATTTTGAAGTGAATTGAATTTGAATTGAATTTGCCTTATTTTCACTTATAAAATCGTTCCGTTTTTGACCGGGATGGCAGGTTTCAGTCTTAGATAGGTTTTACTGTAATTCATTCCATTATCAATTATTCAAGCATCAATTACCCAACCCAACAGCCACTCTTAAATGTAAATTTACATTTTCATTCAAAAAGTAGGTATAATTTAATAAATGACAATGAATCCCTAAACGAGTTTGCTTTGTTCATTTCACCATTTTTGACAATTTTCTGACAAGACACAAAAATGTTTTGAGTGACAGAAGATCATGGTTTACTTCAGCACGTAGCACAGTAAGTGATAATTTTCAAGATGTTTGTTTGGCACTTTTGCCTTGGCTTTAGCAGATACATATATTACTTACTATTAAAATAAGTTTGCTTTAACAAGTTGTCATCTAAGTGAGATTTAAACAAACAGTTAATTATTTATTGTGGTTGTATATCTCGTTTGATTCAATCTGTTTGTAGAAATTTGTAACCATAATCAAATGCAAAATTAGCAAAAAATACCAATAGTGATTCAATAGTAGTTTATTCATAAATGCCTATTTACATGTGTATTTTTCAGAATTTTTAGCACCTTTTAACCTGCCTACTGTCCATTTTATAGTGCCTGTCGATCCACTCTCTAATGATTACAGAACTACAACCCACTAGTTTTAATTTCAAGCAAAAAATCACAAAATCTGGTAGAGAACAAAGCTAAAGTATGTTTCTAAATTAACATTTTTAGTATTTTAAATATACATGGATAATAATAATAATAATAATAATAATAATAATGATAAAAATGATAATAATGATAATGATAATTGTAATTTTAAAAAATACATGCAATGATTTATAATCTTATTTTTACTAATGTTTACTTACTGTTGAACTTGATGACTACAATTTGCAGATGTAAGATCAACAATGAGTCTCAATTTCTTAGTAGCATGGCCTACATACTGATTTTTAAATGATCGTTCCTTGGCTTTATTAGTCCAAGTGAGTCGCTCGTACAGATACAGCAAGCCATAAACAGCTCCAGAAATGACAATTAAACGCCATCCAACTGTCTTCAGCAGCTAAAAAATAACATTCTAAGAATTTCCTTTCCTACACATATTTCACACAAGAATCTAAAAATCTCAAACAACACACAATATTAAGGCTTTTTTCAAAGTACTCCAAAATTGCCTAAATGGGTTAAAACATACAACTTTACAACCAATAAATGAATATACTAACAAAGCCTGCACAAAGTAATCCTCCCATAGTGCCTTGAGAGCTTATAGACGCCATCACAATGCGTGAGGCCAAGGACCAATCATCTCCAGACTGCCGCTGGGCAACCATACCAGATGAAAACTTAGTATTTGGATCTACATTCTCACTAGGTGACAATAAATCACGCGGAATCTGAAAATGACAGTGTTTTACAAAAATCATTTAACAGGAACATTCAAACAGTGTATTTATGAAGTTATATAATAATAATAATAATAATAATAATAATAATAATAATAATAATAAATATAATACCAAAAATAAAAATAAATGTCTAGTATAAAATGTTCTAACTCACTCGACTGGTATAATTTGCTAAAGCAATTCGATGACCTTGTTTTCCAGCAAATCGATTGATAAGAGATGTGATCCCCCAAGAGAACCGAAATTCCAGATCCTCATGAAAGTCCGCACATAGGTTGTCACAATTCAACCTGTATAAGATTTCAAAAGGTTCTCTTCGAGGTAAAACATTTAGTGTCACTTGCTTCTTGTCGGCAGGAAGAAGAGCTGACATGCGTTCTGAAACCACAATTAACTAGCAATTCAAAATCATTCAATGATTGGAATAAAGGAAGTATTTTCTTACAAATTGAACAGGAGAACCTTGTTAAAACATAATCTGCATAAACAGTTTTCTCTACTAGAAAGTTCTATATTTAACATCCCAAACTCATGTAAACTATTTCTTTCCTTTTAACCAGTCAGTAAGGGATGGTGGTCCATGGTGAAGTTTCAGTTTTTATTTATACTTTTTCCTGCCTAATTACATTACTATATTTCTAATTTAACTGAAAAAATTTTTAAAGATTCTTTTCATTTAACAAGTACTAAAGGAAAATGTTTTTTTTTAAACTATATTGGAAATTCAAAGCAAGGTAATGTTTCCAAAAATTAAATAGTTAGCAGAGGGTGTTCATTGAAAATTTCATTGCCTTTAACATAAATATTAGTTAGCACCCTAATTTATTTTTACTCCAGTTCATTATTCCCTAACTCTTCTATGTATGTTCCCCCTGTGTAATAAAAAGAAAAATACCGCCAATTACCTGTCATTTCTCTTTGACTGTTCTCAATATTTAGTGCCAAAGCTGTCGATAGTCTTGCACGCAGATTACTGCCCAAACCATTTTCCACATGGGAATGAAGTTCTTTCTTATAAACATTCAACACCAATGGTTCTGGATGGAAGGGTAAGTTGAACTCATCTACAAGGACAGCTAATCTCCGTATTTCTTCATTCAGTGCTTTTGAAACCTAGAAAATGATAGCAGAAGTAGTTTCATTAATTTATTGTAAAGTTTTAAACAATTATTTTAAAACTTATCAAAAATTTATTTTAGAACACATTTGTGGTGTTCTTACTCTTTGCTCAACATCTTCCACCATTTGATGAATTTTGTCCTTCATTTCTTGGGTCAATAGCAACAACTGTTGCTCGGTGAAGTTCAGTTTGTCATACAGCTCCTTTTTAGTAACATTTTTCTCACTGCGTAACTGTTGAGCACGATCATAAACACCATCCATCACTCCATGAATTTCATTTGCTATCAATTTGCCCCTCTGACAGTGTTGTTCGAATTTTGTTTTTACAGCTGACTTGGAAATACATTCTTCAAATTTTCTTTCGAAGTCTTGAAACTCAAAGTATCTGGTTGGGAAACCTTCTGCTAAAGCCCCCGCTACAAAAATGTTAAATAGAAGGAAATGTAACTGCCAAAACCTTTTAAACATAAATCAGTTTCAATATTTGCTCTAGAAGTTACACTCACAATGAGCAGGTTGCCCTTTCTGTTCCATTAATCGGGCCTGCAAAGCTTCTTTAGCTGATACAAAGAAAATCCTCTCACTGGCCTCTTTCTGAGTACATACTTTCAATTCTTTCACTAAGAAATCAACAGTTCTCTCCATGTGTTGTCCTCTCACCTGTTTAAAACAACAAATCATTAACAAAACTATACTCATTTTATTTTTATTTATTTATTGATTTGTTATTAATGAAGATACAGGATCACTAACTCAACCTTCTTGCAAATACTGACTGTATGCACAATGCACTATCGAATAATACAGATAGGGATTTACATTATACAGATTTGAGATATTAGATTCAAAATTGATAAGCCTTAAAGTAAATCTAGGCAGTACATGCAAGCTCAATTCTTATAACAAAGATTGAACAATGAAAAATAAGAAGTTTCATGAAATTGTTATAATCACCTTCTGAAAATAAGAACAATTGCAAATATTTTTGCCAGAAACTTGTGATTGTATAATAATAAATAATTGCCAGGTTTTGCCAAAACCATCCCAAGAAAGTTTCTCATATTTTTCAATAATATTGTTTGAAATAATATATTTATATTATTATTTTAACAAATGTCACATGCATTGTAATTATTATAGTAGTAATTTTTTTTTTTTTTTTCCATTTCAAAATGTGTTAATAAAACAAGAAAGGGACCAAAAACCGTTTCAGAGCTAAACGACAAGTTAAAATAACAAATGAAACTTCCAAGATTATTATTATAAACAAGTGTCCAATGAAGCTCTTACCTCACTCTGTTCATTAGTCTGCTTGAGTGCATTAAAAAGAAAATGTAAATATGGTATAAGCAAGTAAATCTAGCAAAGGGTATGAAGTGTAAATATTGCCACTAGCAGATAACACACTACTTTTGTTAGTTGCAGATAATATGCATGATAATATAATGCCAGATCATAAAATGAAATAAATAGTTCTTTCATAAACATAGTCTTACCTGGTCCAGATATTCAGGTTCTGAAGCAGAAGCATCCCAACGGTTATTCAAGATAAAAATGTTAGGTTTCGACAAGCGGGTAGAAACTTTATGAAAAAAGTTCTTTTCCTGAAATAGAAATTCATTATGTACTTTAAATTCTCCTTCTAGTAGTGATCTTATTAGACTAATTATATAACTCCTAAGATGGTCCAGTAAGTAGTTTAATTTCTTGACAGTTTTGCTTTCCCATTCCCACACAAGAAAACTCTTAACTTTCACTTTTTTGTTTACCAATGCACATGGAAAGTCATAGTAAAGAGTAAGTTATATTATTCTGCAAATAAGAGATTATGATGCAAATACACGTTTTAGAGATCCTATCTGAAGGATTTTTTTCTTCTTCTCACACCATGTTTATGTCAACAATACTAGTGCTTAAACCATACTCAGGATTTCTCCCCAAATGGATATTCCCCCATCAACATATCTTAACATCTGTTAAAAAATGGATGAGGTATTTCTGTACGAAGCAATTATGATGCATCTAATCATTTTATATAGTTTTTCAAAATATTAGTATTTTACATGTAATTTTGAGTTGAATCCTGCCAATGTGTTAGGTGTTACAATCACAACATTGAGGGAAGATTTGCAACCTCTCACCAATTGTATGACGGAGTAATGGATAGTGTGCTAGATTCAAAAACATTATCACTGAAGTTATACTAGGATTCATTTAACTGTACACTTTGCATAAATCACTTGTTCATGGTTTCATCCAATCGAGAGCTTGAATGTTGTAACCCTGTTAATTTCATTCTTTAAATTCAAACTAACCAGCACGTCCCTGAACAGCTTCTATGGCATTTCAGGAGACTTTGGAAAGTAATTTATTACTTATATAAATAGTTATCTGAATTAGAATATTACATGCTTATCTTCTCTCAACACCCAAACTGCTAGTTGATTACAGAAAACAAGATAGAAGATAGTTCCAGCAGCACAAATCCACACCCACTTTTCCTTCAATTTTGCTCAATGTAGTGTATCATGTAAATAAATAAAATACCTCTGAATTTCAACTTAAGGGCACCCAGAAGAAGTGTATTTCTCCCATGTTAACTGGGTATTCTTTAAGGAGGAGGAGCATTTTTTAAAAAACCTTTAAAGGTATCTCCTTCAATTTTCCATCCTTAGTAAATTCCCCCAATAGTAAATTGTAGCCTATTTTTAATGACACTATGTACAGAATCAACTCCTAGCACAAGATTTTGGCCAGGTTCTGAAAACTTTCATTCACCACTGAATGTTTTCTTATTATTGTTTAAAAAATTGAGTGTAGCCATTGACTGATTGTCATTGATTCCAACCATGGATCTGCTAGAATCATTAGTCCTGTATGCATAGTGCATGTTTTGCTCAGGAGGTGAGTGTGGTCTTCCCCTGCTGCATGGTGAGATTTGACGCTAACCTAACGTTGGCTAAGTGGGTTTTCCCCAACCAGGTTATCTCCCACCAGCAGGGCACCACCCTATTGGACAAGATTTAAGCTCCCGACCAATCTCCCAGCATGTGTGGTAGCATAGCCCTTGACTATGTCTTTATTTTGAGGGGCACATGAATCTGACCAAATAATACATTTTGTGATATTGGGATTATTTGTACAAATATTTGAGAATACTAACTAAAGCATTAGCAATATCATTCCACACACTCCCAGATTGGGATTCATTCTAGATAGTAGTATGTTTTTCTATCTACAAAACATGCTGTTAAATTACAACAATTAAGTTTTCTTTTATAGAAAAAATTTAAGATACAATAGCTTATGGGAGGGCAAACATTTTGAAATCTTTAACACTCCAGTGCCATGGTTTGAACTCCTCCTTGGCATTCCTCTGTGTCTAATCCTTTTCCCTTTATCTTGCAATTTTCTGAACATTACATCTTATTTCATCATCAGTTGGATTTAAATTACATTTTAAAATCTCACAGTGATCACAATGATCTTTCTTAGGTTTAAAGAAAGCTTAAAGCTTAAATTCAGCAGTAAATATTTTTCTGTAAATGTTTCCTTTTACAGAAACTTTTGAACACTCTTTATACAATGAGGATGTCACAACCACTTTAAATCATTGAATACATTTGGAATTTTGAAATGTAATTGGCAGATTCAAAGAAAACACACCCCCTTTTAAAAACGAAACTTCAGCCAAAATTTCTTTTGCAGAAAAACAACAATCAACATTTCTGATTCTTTCAGATGCCTTTAAACCACATGGACAATTTTTTAAGAATATTTAATGCATAAAACTCCTTTGATGAGAGCATATATAACTTCCATGACTGAAATTTATTCATACACCAGCCTTCTCATATCTAACAAAATCTACCTACCAAATATGCAATAAAATATTGGTTTTAGGTGTCAGCCACTCCAGACCAGGCCTCACACTCTAATGAAAGGTAAGAGCTTGAGAGACTGTCAATTATTATCAAGATTTCCAAGGAAGAAATCTTTATCTATATAGTAAAGGGAATTCATTGTCTAATATAAAAATACAAAAAATTAATCAAAAACTTACTGTTAACATCAAAGTGGATTCTGCATTTGCAACAAGGACAAACACATCAGCATCCAGGCAATGTCTGTCAATCCATTCATCAAGATTGGGGGATACATCTATGCCAGGAGAATCTACAAATACCACGTCATCTCTCAGCAAAAGACATTTGTCTTTTGGCCAAAAGATTCGCACAAGTTGACTTTCTCCAAGTTTCTCCTTGCAGAGAGCATGAGCAAGCTGCCCTACGGACTGTTAATATCAGAAAAAGAAATTAGTAGAAATTCTGTGGAAAATGAATTAAACATTCAACAATATATTTAGTTTTTATCAATTTCAGTACTCCCTCTGAAATGAAATGAGTTTTGCACATGCAAATTTAAATTTAAATATATGCAATGAGTTATTGCTTCTAAGTGTTCGTATCTGAGAGAATTATATACGACAACTCAACTTGATTTTCTCTCAAAAAATCTTCATAATATTTACAGAGAGAAAAAACTAAATAAAAATAGGTTTCTTCAAAAGAAGTATTACTCCAAACTACAGAAAACCCCGCCTTCACATACCCGCAATTTAAGTTCTCCTAATATTTACAACATTCTTGTCGGTCCCATCAGTTTTCATATATTCATAATGATATAAATACTCCACATTTACGATAGTATAATTTCAATCCCCCCTCCCAATTTACAACAGTCTGCTTGCCACAACACCATCTGGAAAGCACTTCATATCGCTCACAACAGGCACTGTTGCTGCACTTTCCTACCACCTTGCTTAAAAATGGATATTACAGAAAGACTATTGAAACGGTGCAACATTATGAAGTTATGAAATGTCACCTGAAAACTAGAAGATTTAAATACAGTGAAAATCATTATTGAGCAGCTAAGCCTACACAAATTTTCATTTCATGACATTTCAGAGGTAAAAAAAATTACCAATGTGCATTGGTAGAAAAACACAAGGTCAGTGCCACATGAGCATCATGTTGACGTGTGTCACCAAACACTAAGGATGCTAGCTGCACCAAAGCCTGTGAGCATGAGTCATTTAACGCATGTGGTAGATTGATACTGTATGTTATGCGAAACAATACACGAGTGCTGTTGGCAATGTGCATTGTTGCTAACGCTAGATTCCTTGCGGGCAGCATTTGTTGAAAGCTAAAAAACACACTTTATCTTGACTTACACTGTAGCTTGAACTTCTTCCTTTAGCTGTGGGTACAATGCACATTGCTAAGAGCACTCGTATAATGTTTCACGTAAGATAGTGTTAATCACTGACATGCATGTGATGTGTGCACGCACATCAACGCAAAGCTCATGTGACACAGGCCTAAGACAGGTAGCCTCACAATCATTTATTTTACATTATCCTCCTCAATTTGACACTTTCTCATTCTAAAATAAACAATTTTTTCCCATCCTTTCATAGCTCAAACATCAAAGTAAGGAATTCTTTGTATGTTTTAACTGAAAAACCTGGTTTCATGAATACTATTTCTATTATTTCATAAATAAATAAATTTATTTATGTAATGCCAAAAACAAACATTTTATTGAGTTGGGGAAAATGTTAACATTTCATTTTTTCCCCTTACAGTAGAAATACCATTTCCTTCTCTTCATTCAACGAGTACATTGTTGCATTGTCAAAGGCTACCATCAGTGGATGGTGGGGACTCGTGGAAGTGTCGTTGTGACATTAAAAATTAATTATGCTTTGTTTAATACACTTTTGATTACAGGTGTAAATTTCAGTCAATTTCTATTTGACCTTGTAAGATTGTTTACTATGTATCTAATTCTGCATATTAAAGCATATTATAATCCTTATTGATTGAATGTATCTAAATACATTTACTGTTCTCATAGTTTCAAAGAAAAAAATAATTTCCCCTTATTTACACAATTTTCCCTACGGTCCCATGGAAAGTGTAAAAGAGGGCTTTTACTGCATAAGATATTCTTTTTGAAAATTACAATTCTTTGAATAACTTAGGCAAAGAATTCTAAAATACTATGTTTGTTCTGAAATTCCTAAAAACAAAACAATGTTACATAATTATTACGTCAGAAGATACTTTGGCCAACAAGTTTACGTGACAGGCCATTTCACAATATTATTTAGAATCTTTAAAAACAAAGTAACTTGAAGTTCTAATTCTTCTTTGCATTGGGCGTTATGTTGTGTGTGTGTGTTTTTTTTATTATTATTATCATTATAATTATTATTATTATTATTATTATTATTAATAATAATAATCCCCCTCCCCTTCTTCAGGCTACAAAGCATGTAATAGCAAACATTTAAGGAAACGCTTAACTAAGTAATAAACACTAAAATAAATGTTTCTCTCATTAAAATATGATTTTTATTATTTTTTCAATTGTATTTTCATATCAGAAACATTTATTTAGTTCAGTGTTTGCTAAAATTTTGCTGTTATATTCTTTGTATCCAGAAGATAGTGGGGGGAAGATTAATGCTCAAAACATTACTGTAAAAAAAAAAAAAAAAAAAATGTAAAGAAGAATTAACACTAAGTTGTCTTACTCTGAAGAAATGTTTATTTTATTTTCAAATACTCTTGTGCATCAGTCTGTCAAGAAAACTCATGTGGCCAGAGTATCTTCCACAGTAGTGAATAAAAGGTGACAGACATTATTACGTGTTATGTATAAAATTATTAGTTTTAATAAAGGAAGTATTATGCAAAAATATACACACTTTGACATTCTGTTTCTCAGTGGAATCTTCTGTTATAAGATAAGATTCACCATTATCTGAGCCTTCCACTTGTAAGAAACAGTTTGTGGTATGGCCAATACCGCTTGGGAGGATTTTATCTCTTAACATGGCATTGATTACAGTGCTCTTCCCATTGCTTGTCCTGTTAAAAAATCCATCAGATTTTATTAATTGAAAGCATGTATATATATATATATATATATATATATATATATATATATATATATATATATATATATATATATATATATATATATATATATGTATATGTATATGTATACACATATACATATATATATTTATATATACATAAAAGGATTATAAAAAATCTTATTTAAATAAAAAAGTCACATTTTTTCCAAGATTTTGACATTTCTGACATCACAGCATTTGCAAGTAATAGTTATTCGTAGCGCAGGAAAAATATTGTAAATATCTGATTTTTTTTATTTAAGTAAGATTTTTCAAAATTGTATTAGATGATTTTACTTTAAACCATAATCTTTAAGTGATTTACTTATCCTTAATTACTTTAAAAGCAGAAAAAGTTTATTAAAACTTCATTTTTTAAATTGTTGTTATTTTATTTAAAAAAGTAAAGATACTATATATTTGGGGGGTCCGGTGCAATAACACCCTAACCCATAAAATCTTCCCATTTGATTTACTTATAGTTTTGTGCTCTTGAAACATTTCTCTTGCATCCACATTACCGAATAAGCTTGTGGCACAATGTACTAGAATGATTTAGAAAAAAGACATTCCGTCTTCAAAGAAGTTTTACCATTTTTTTGTGCAATACTGCTCCAATCAACAAGAACTTATGGTTGAAAAAACTGAATATACCAAAAAACTTATAACTATGTTAAGCGGTTTTTGAAATATTAAATTTTACTTAATAGTTGTCCTGTTATAAAAAAAATATGGCTATAATGGTAGTTACTTATGCACTTTCAGCCCTTTAATGGTTAGTGGGAAGTATGCTTATTATATTGTATTTAATTGTCTCTAAGTAGTTCAATTACATGAAAAAGTTTATAAGAAATATAATATATACTTAAGAACAACTGTGTGATTGATTTAAGTCTATTAATCTGAGTAATTTTTACTTTACAAATATTTAAATTACAAATATATTTTCAAATATTACAAATAATAAATATTGATGTAAATCATTGTTTGAGTTTTTTAAAATAATTTGATTTAAATCATTCCAGGCTTAGTTATTTATTTTCAATAAATACTTTCTTATGAAACATTTATCACCTCATCATTTTTGAGACTTTAATCTAATCAATCAATTAACCATTTGCAGTATTTTTTCTTCCCCAGATGACGGGTTGATTATGGAGATGACTTATCAAACCACACTTTGCCTACCCAACCAGCAACGCAATTATTTTTGTATACTTCCTGTAGCTTAGATAAATAATGTTTATTTTAACAAAACTGTGATATATATAGAATTAGTTTACATTTGTATTGTATAATTTTTTTTAAAACTTAATATGTTTGTAACAAATAATGTACTTCAGCTTCCGGGTCAATGACCCCCATCTCGATCAGGTTTTTGTCCAGTTTCCCTGATCCATTGAGCAAATGCAGAGATGGCCTCTTGTTTTGCTTCTGGACAAAAATGTAGCTTCACTATGCGCACATTTTATTGAACTCCCCTTTTGCTTGTAATTGTAAGAGTAGAAGTAAGAGCGAGTTACTATTTTGTTAGCAATGCAGAAAAATTATACTTGCAATTCGTTTACCGATGCAAATAAGTTTTCTATAACTCCAAAACAAAAATGTCTATTTCTTCATACATTGCTAACCTTGCGAATTTTAAAACTTATTTTTATTTATTTATGTTAAACTTTTACTTATCTTTCAACTATTTATAGTTAAAATGACGGGAAGGGATTCTGGAACTCAAGAAAACGTGCGCAGATAATCTTTGCCCCCATAAGTCACATACAGTTTTTACTGTTTTTTTGACAAAATAAATCTAAATCTTTACAGCCATCTGTACATTCCAGTGATGGGTTATTCCATGTTCCTTGAAGTGCAGTAGTGTAAGTGGCAGTCATTTTTTAAATGCATTTTATTACAATTTTATTAACTGATACATTGAAGTCATCCTTAAAAGTATGTTGAAAGTGAGCAAAAACTGAAGTAGATATTCAAGCCTAAATTAAGGGTTCATTTTACCTACCGCTTCGTTATCTGGAAGAGTTTCTAATACTGCTTTCCCATTCAAAACACAAGAAAAACAAATTTCAAGACAATCCCCACGAAAACATGGCATTAGCAACATTGGCAGGAAACCGTAACAAACTATTTTTTGCCTTCGGACTACATAACATAATAAATATAATTAAATACTACGCATAATAAAATTGAAAAAAGAACTGAATATGATTTTTTCTCACAAGAGTATAAAACTTAAGAAATTATAATAATAATTATAAAGTTGTCCTCACCGGCCAAAAAATGCAACTTTCATGTGGTCACGCGTTAGGACATCCCGTATTCCTCTAACTTTTGTGATATAACCTCCAACCAAGGTTGATTCATCTTGGACAACAATATTCTGATCTTGATGTAAAGCTAAAAATTAAAATAATTTTAAAGTACAATACACAATAATACAAATTAAGTTTCTTATTGTATCTTCAAATTAACCCTTCCATTTGCAGTACTTACTGTGCATGTAAGACACAGTGTCCCTGACGTAGTCCTCAATCTCCACAAAAATGTCATTAATCTTCTTCTTGGCCTTCACAAAGATCTGCAGGGGAGAGGAGTCACGTAAATTGCGTGCATCTCCTCCTGGCCCAGGGATTGGCCCATCCCCGGCCATCAGAGAGATAGTGCGGTTTATATAGGCAGCCATGACAACACAACTACGTGATGCTCATGCAGAATTGCAAACTGAAATGACAACAAAAGGAAACAAAAATTACTAAATAAACTATGGCACCAGGAACATTTATACATGGATTAAAATGTGCTTGATTGCATGCAAGCAGGGAAGCAAGGTAAGGGAAAGACCACTTTTCCAAAAATATTGAATAAGAGAGGGAATAATGGCACATGCTGTTTCTTTTGGCACACATTTACGCAAAGTCCGATTTAAAAATAAATAAATAAAAATAAACTACATAAAACTGGCATACATTTAACATCTAGGGCTCAATACTAACAAGAATTTGCAATTAGGACCAACGAGTACAATTTATATATTCCAAAAACTGTAAAATGAAATAGAAATAGTTTGATATTTCAAGAAACATTAAGAGGATATGCTTATAAAAGAATTTCAAGAGATTGGAGGGGGGAACCTCATGTTCATAATTAACGTTTTTTCGGCCAACAAGAAATATTCACAATTCACCAATATTATTTTTTATTCAAGGTCTACATTAAAATTTAACAACAGTGATTTGCTTCACAAAGAAAATAAACAGCACGGCTCAAGAATCTCTCAATTTTCCAGAATTATAATGGGAAATGTCATCCTACCTTGGCACTTCAATACAGTTTGCACAAGAACACATAAGTTTTCTGTCTCAATTTATCTACGAGACACGTTACGCACATTAAAAGGAAATGAATAAATGTAAATAATCCAAATAACAATAGCGTTCCTGACAAATCAGACATTTTAAGTTTAAAGCCAATTCACTGACAATTAAAAAAACATTTCGGAACCATTGTGCTACTGCAAAAAAAAACATTATAAGATACAACATTAAAGAGTTTTTTAAGCAATGATTAGAGCTTTTTTTAATCCAGTATGAAAAAAAAGTCCATATAAGATAAATTTATTACATTATTTTTCTTTCAGCAAGCACCATCTACCCCTAAATAGGCCCCTTCTCCAAAATAGATGGCAGGAAGTACATTACCAATAATCTACGAAGAATTTAAAGATAACAAGTAGTAACTATGCATAGATAAAGAACAAAGAATGGATGAACAAAAACCATCAAAAAATTAGAAAACACAGTTTTCAAGTTGTTCAATTTCCAAGACCTATCTTACAATCTACAAGTTGAAGCACTGCACAAACTTTTAGATTGTAAGAAAGGTCATCAAGTGCCAATTCTGGACTTGCAGGTTAGAGTCTATCAAATTTGTAATCTTTTTACATTATTCTGTAGAAAAAGGAATGGCTATCATACAGGAAACCAGCTATAATTACTCTTAAGTTTCACAAATCTGAATATATTTTAACAAAATATCAATTGCATTTGAAGAGCAAAATAAAATGTTTAAGAATATTGTTCTATTGTCAATTTGGTTAACATATCTCTAAGTATGTAAGCATTTTTAGTATCATTTCAGTGGTTCTAAAAGCATCACTATTTGCAAATGGAAAATTTTAAAAACTAAATTTTAAAAATGACACATTTTCTTGTTTACATTTGATATTGCAAATACTGAATAAAAATTTAAACAAATATCTCTCTTGGATACAATTATAATTTATCTTTTATAACAACCATTCTGTTGATTTTCTAGAAATATTTCACAGAGATAAACATTTGAATTCACAGGAACTGTCAAAATGTGTTTTGCTAATACTTTTTTAATACACATATTAGTGTCATATTCAATTTTATTTAATTTTCTCAAATTTGCATTACTTCATAAAATTGAAATAAAAGTGAGCTTTTTAAAAGCACAAAAATTGCTAAATATTTTTAAATTCTACTCAATTTCTACTTAATGTTTAATTTACAATAAGTTACTACCACTATCCTTAAATTTAAAAAAAAAAAAAAAAAAAAAAAAACGTTTCAGTTTGAGAGAAAATGACAGGTGCACGTCAATATTAGTGATTTTCTATTACAAAATATTGCACACACGTCTGTGTTTCTTCTCTATGGTAAATTTAAATAAGACTGACTTATAACCACAGACAAATTTCCATCAATTAGTGGAAAACGGGGTATATGGAACTCTGAATTTCGAAAACAAAACCAAATATATTATCATTATATTATAATTATCTACAAATGTTTGAAGTAATGGTTTTTTTCCCCCTCATTCGGCTCTAAAATTTTCCCAATAAAATCACTTTTTTTAAACCATCACATGAAATGTTATCTTGAATTGTCACTAATTTCTTGAATTATTTATTAGCTATCCTAATACACTATTCAGAGACTGAAGGTAAGTCTACAGTAATTGGGAATCAGTCTTTCTAACCTACAAAAAGGAAGCCAATTACACTTTAAATGTTAATTCACCATTATCTAGTATAAACACAAAAAGCAACAAATAGATTTGTAACACTATTTTTACAGATTTCATTAAATATTTAAATAGTGTTACATTATTAATATTCTATTCAAAGTGAAATTGATTATTTTCCCCTTAAGTAAATGAAAAGGCTAATTCTGTATGCAATCACAACCATTTCCAAGTTTGTACATAGTACAATAGAACATTTCCAACAACCTCTTATTACATTATCAGACCAAATTACCAATTTCAAATACCCAATTTTTCAATAGTGTCTTTGAAATTGTTTCTTAGTCCTGTCAGTTTCTCCAGCATTAATTCATTATCATGCAACAACCAGCATAAATGAAGTGTTCTGGAATTCCGGCTACCACACACACACTGTGAGAAATACAACAATTATGACACAGCATAAAGAAACAACAAAAACACAACTGGCAACATAGAACAAAAATGACCTGTTCATTGCGGGGCATCTTCTCTGAACCACAAACAATAAAGTACGATGGGAATTTCTGAAAGGAAAAGGAGATAGATTGGCATGTTTTTCACTTTTAAATACAGTGAATAATATGAAATCTTATGAATTCAAAAATAACTTAAATTCTAACTTTGAAAAGTTAACGCACATATATAACCTCAACATCAGTCGAACAACCAACATTTGATCTATAAACAGCAAAGATACTTTCTCTTAACATTCAGCATTCGTTAATAATAATTATTAACCCCAATTTATAATTATACACAAGTATTTTATTGTTTTAATTTAAATCCGCGTCTACTGCTTACCATTCCCAAGCATAATGCAGAAGACACCAACAGACCACAGTAACAGTAAATAACTATCTCAAAATACACACAAGCGAATTCGCCCCAAATTGTGGATGGTTTTTTTCTCCAGACATAATAAAACACATCAAAATACATTCTAGAGATTAAACACAACAGCTAAAGCAAGCAATATTTATAATACTTACCATTAACAATTCTCAGTGTGACTTGCGCGATTAAACATTCTATTGTCCTATCGATTGCAATAGAATTATAGCTCAGCAAATTAATCGCAAATTCGCACTTCCACAACTAATCACGCTAAATTACGCATTATCAAGCTCGCACCACTAATACACGCAAGTGAAGAAGAACCCTGAGAGTAGCCTAAGAGAAATCCAGGGCCGGTTCCAGAGAGTATTCACTCGGTTCACTCAATATTAAAAGGCGAGGGACCAAGTTTGTTTCCTCAGTCAAGGACCTGGTGCAGAGAGCGCAGCTGTTGCGCTTTGGCGCGCATTTTCAAAGTAAAGTTGTGCGAAAAGATGGTTGTGGTGCGTGAGTATTATCCATGAGTATTATCTGCTTTTCTTATGAGTCACTACAAAGAATTAATTGTATTTGCGGGAGATGGGTAAATGTTCCGTAAGAGGGTGCTCAACTTCTTGGAGGATGCCCTTTCATAAGCTCCCCAAAAATAAACAGTTGCGTGAACGATTGTTGAAATTCATAAATCGCCAAGATTTAATTGGTAAATTATGTATAAAATATTATGAAAGTAAATAAAATTGTATGGACTAATAAAATCAAACTAATATGCACACTTTGATACAATTGGTGAGACAGAACCTCGCTTCTATAGAAGCGATATTTTTTATAGTAGAAAATTTACAATCTGCCCAATAAATGAGGATCTGTAGATCATTAAATAATTTCTTGGCTACATATAACAATTTTTAATGAATATTTAACGTAAATACATAGATGAAAAACGGAAAAAATGGTATAAATGTCTCATTATTTCGTAAATTTACATTAGTAATAGGAAACAAAAATGAAAGATCCAGGTTTTGTAAATTTTTTTTAACAAATGTTCATAAATAAAATGGTTATCGTTGTTGTGTTTATTTATAGTGTAATTAAAATATATTAGTATGTTGAAAATTAGCATTATTCAAAACTAACAGAAGAATTCAATTCATGATGAACAAATAAACAGAACTGCAATTACTTCACTCAGTGTTTAGTGTATGAGTTATTACTCATTAATGAAATGATTTTAAAATTTAATGAAAAATAAGACTTTAAAATTTGGAAATATTTACGTATTAATTGCCTTACAAGTAATGTATTGGAACACATTCTAATAAACATTGACTTAAGACAATGTTAATTGATTAAATATATTGTAACGGTACGAGCTGATACGATGCAGAATTTCCAGGAATAAAATTTGCAGCGATGACACCACTGGAGGAGAGGGAGGTACCTGACCCGCGTCCCTTCCGCTATTGAAGCGAGGGGTATTTGTGACGTTTTATGGCAGGACACCCCTTTGTCGACAACCGGGTCCCGCCGAATCCTCGAGAGGGTACTTTCCCCACCCACGCGACCGCTCGTCAAAGAGACCCGGCGTTAATTGCGCACACTTGGGGGAGACAGATTTACGACCCCAACGAACCGCGGCGCACGTGCGTGTCCGAAGTAGGTCATGCCGATTTTTTTCGCCGGCAACGAAAAAAAGGGAAACATCGCCCGCGACTGCATTTTAGTTGTTAAAAGGGATCCCGCGCCATTGGACGAAGCCCCGCCCCACCGTGCTCCGCGAAATTCAATCGCGCGTATCTGGAGGATTCTCACTGGAGGAGAGGGTTGGGTACCGAGACCTAATGATTCGGGAGAGCAGCTCTGAAAAACACTTATTCGAGCATTCTTGCGGAGAGAAGTGGAGCTCTCACACTCTGACTTACTATAACATTCTTGTAGAGGGAAGTCGACTTACTCGAATATTCTTGCGAAAGGAGACACTATTCCCGGAATGGGAAGTGTTCTCGCTGGTCGTGAACGCCACTGACCACGTATCAGTGCACAGTAGCACGCGGTCACGTGCCATAGTTCGATTTGTCCCGCCTACGATTGTCGTCCACAATTGCCCGATACGGAAGACGGATGACTCCCGATCCGTCATCGCCGATGCAAGCAGTAGCTGCCTGGAGGTTGGCGATGTCACCCATGGGGCCGGCCTGAGAGGGCGGCAACGCTAAACGGCCACGCTGAGAGGGAGCCGTGGTTCTCCGCAGCTGTCTGGGGGCGGCCCGCCCGTGACGCCGGTCAACAACCACTGTGCGTGCTGTGATGCCCGCTGACAACAACGAAAAGGTATTCATTCGCTTTGCTCCCACAAGAATGCGGATGAACATTTCTTTGAGCTAAGCTGGAAAGAAGGTGTCATCAGCACAATATTAATGACGGCCTTTTAACTGAATTGCAATTATATCGAGCCAAACTGAGTAAATTTAACTATAAATATGTCGCACTTGTCATAATTGTAGGTAATTTATAAATCACCCATCATCATCATCATTTTGGCATTAAATGTTTGTTTACCAAAGTGTCATGATTGTTATTGAAAGACCCATTCCCGCTCCAGAAGCCACACACAAACATTCGGCAGGTGTGAGGGGTTACAATATATATATATATATATATATATATATATATATATATATATATATATATATATATATATATATTAGTCCATTAGGAAATAACTACTAAAAATTGTTTATTGTTCATTTCTTAAGCATGTTCATTTTAATGAATATTATATTGTATTTTTTCTCAAAATTGTTCAATTATGTGAAAAAGATTATAAGAAATATATATTCTTTATATAAACTGTGTAATTTATTTAAGTCTTTATCTGTATAACACCTTTTTTCAAGTATTTGAAATTCAAATATTTTCATATTTTACAAATAATAATCATTGATTTTTTTAAATTATCATTTGATTTAAATCATTATTGAAATCATACCAGCCTTAATTTTTGGTGACATTTTTTAGCTAACAATAGAATTGTAATTTTGATACAATATCAATCATTGGTTCAGTGACGATTTTATGTAAGTCATTGAAAATCAAGGAAAATGAAACAAATGTATAAATTACTCGCAGCTCAGATTTTCAAGTAAAAGTTCCAGATCTTAGTAGCACAAAGGTCCTAAGGATCGCTCACCTTCTCAGGTTACTTCCGCTCACTCATTACTTTCTCAAAACAGAGGAACCAATACTTTCGAGAAACGGCGGTTGTGTGAAAGTGAACTCCATTTTATAAAACACTTCTTCCTGTCGTTCGAGAATCTATAATTTGTCTGAAAAGATTGGTGTCTTAGGGACATCCATTTTGGAAAGATCAAATAAATTACTGACTTGTTCTGAACAATCTTCAGATAGATCAAGAATTAGGCATGAAACTGAAGAGAACAAATGATAATGTATCTAGTGATCTTTATTTATCCAAGAATCACCACCACCCTACTGATCACCACCACCTTACTGAACATCATTCCTCTAGAGACCACCACCATAATGATCACCATTCCTCTAGCGATCATCACTCAGACGAGCATCATTCTTCTCGGAATCACCATACTCCTAGTAACCACCAAACATTTAGGGAACATAAACAGATCTCACCATAGACAGTTCTCACAGGAGTAGTAGCGCACGTGAATTCTCTTCGCACGGTTTCCATCAGTCACGCCACAGCACCTCTGACAGCAGCTGCATCCGCAGGACCCGTGTTCATCACAAGAGAAGCCATGACGGGCGCCATGGTCACAGCCGGAGACATATTCTGAACCACGGTCGCAGTGTGGAGCGTATCCACGGCCTCCACAAGCACAGGACGCCGCCGCGAAGCACCTCTGCCGACGATCGCCACCCCAAGGCGTACGGCGGGGAGGCCGGAGCGCCGCGTTCGCAACAACACGTGCAGTGCAGCCTCCTGCTGGCGCGAGAGTCGGGCATCTCGGAGAGGTGCCAGTCGCTGGCCAAGGCCTCGGCCAACAACCGGCGCCTCAGCACCTTGCCCTCGCGCGCCAGTGTCTCTTCGCCTGCCGCGCCTCCACCCGCGCCCGCTTCCGGCAGCAGCAGTGGAAAGACCCACAACGCCGACAGGTCCGTTGTGGAAGGGATTGGAAAGGTGGCTGACAAACGATCGCCGGCTGAATCTAGAGCGCGCTCGGTCGATTCGGTTGGTCAGGCGCATCAACACCTTGCCCACGCGCGCCAACGCCTCTTCGCCTGCCGCGCCCACACCAGCGCCTCCACCCGCACCCGCCTCCGGCAGCAGCAAAACCCACGACACCGACAGGGCTGTCGTGGAAGGGATTGGAAAGATGGCTGGCAAACGATCGCCGGCTGAATCTAGAACGCGTTGGGTCGATTCGGTTGGTCAGGCGCCTCAACACCTTGCCCACGCGCGCCAACGCCTCTTCGCCTGCCGCGCCCACACCAGCGCCTCCACCCGCACCCGCCTCCGGCAGCAGCAAGACCCACGACACCGACAGGTCTGTTGTGGAAGGGATTGGAAAGGAGGCTGACAAAGGATCGCCGGCTGAATCTAGAACGCGCTCGGTCGATTCGGTTGGTCAGGCGCCTCAGCACCTTGCCCTCGCGCGCCAACGCCTCTTCGCCTGCCGCGCCCACACCAGCGCCTCCACCCGCACCCGCCTCCGGCAGCAGCATGACCCACGACACCGACAGGTCTGTCGTGGAAGGGATTGGAAAGGTGGCGGACAAATGATCGCCGGCTGAATCTAGAAAGCCCTCGGTCGATTCGGTTGGTCAGGCGCCTCAACACCTCGCCCACGCTCGCCAACGCCTCTTCGCCTGCCGCGCCCACACCAGCGCCTCCACCCGCACCCACCTCCGGCAGCAGCAAAACCCACGACACCGACAGGGCTGTCGTGGAAGGGATTGGAAAGGTGGCTGGCAAACGATCGCCGGCTGAGTCTAGAACGCGCTCGGTCGATTCGGTTGGTCAGGCGCCTCAGCACCTTGCCCACGCGCGCCAACGCCTCTTCGCCTGCCGCGCCCACACCAGCGCCTCCACCCGCACCCGCCTCCGGCAGCAGCAAAACCCACGACACCGACAGGGCTGTCGTGGAAGGGATTGGAAAGGTGGCTGGCAAACGATCGCCGGCTGAGTCTAGAACGCGCTCGGTCGATTCGGTTGGTCAGGCGCCTCAGCACCTTGCCCACGCGCGCCAACGCCTCTTCGCCTGCCGCGCCCACACCAGCGCCTCCACCCGCACCCGCCTCCGGCAGCAGCAAAACCCACGACACCGACAGGGCTGTCGTGGAAGGGATTGGAAAGGTGGCTGGCAAACGATCGCCGGCTGAGTCTAGAACGCGCTCGGTCGATTCGGTTGGTCAGGCGCCTCAGCACCTTGCCCACGCGCGCCAACGCCTCTTCGCCTGCCGCGCCCACACCAGCGCCTCCACCCGCACCCGCCTCCGGCAGCAGCAAAACCCACGACACCGACAGGGCTGTCGTGGAAGGGATTGGAAAGGTGGCTGGCAAACGATCGCCGGCTGAATCTAGAACGCGTTGGGTCGATTCGGTTGGTCAGGCGCCTCAACACCTTGCCCACGCGCGCCAACGCCTCTTCGCCTGCCGCGCCCACACCAGCGCCTCCACCCGCACCCGCCTCCGGCAGCAGCAAAACCCACGACACCGACAGGTCTGTCGTGGAAGGGATTGGAAAGGTGGCTGACAAACGATCGCCGGTTGAATCTAGAACGCCCTCGGTCGATTCGGTTGGTCAGGCGCATCAACACCTTGCCCACGCGCGCCAACGCCTCTTCGCCTGCCGCGCCCACACCAGCGCCTCCACCCGCACCCGCCTCCGGCAGCAGCAAAACCCACGACACCGACAGGTCTGTTGTGGAAGGGATTGGAAAGGAGGGTGACAAACGATCGCCGGCTGAATCTAGAACGCG
Organism: Gryllus longicercus; assembly: GCA_038098605.1. Lineage (NCBI taxonomy): Eukaryota > Metazoa > Arthropoda > Insecta > Orthoptera > Gryllidae > Gryllus > Gryllus longicercus. Next base: position 2,686,950 of record JAZDUA010000139.1, read on the forward strand.
CTCGGTCGATTTGGTTGGTCAGGCGCCTCAGCACCTTGCCCACGCGCGCCAACGCCTCTTCGCCTGCCGCGCCCACACCAGCGCCTCCACCCGCACCCGCCTCCGGCAGCAGCAGTGGCAAGACCCATGACGCCGACAGGTCCGCCTCTGGGATAAAGGGAAACTGGATAATGCGTTATCGAGAAGAGGGGATTATTGACCTAAAAGCTAGGGTACAATACTTGTTTAAGGCATATTTTTCTGGCCCCAGTAAACAAGCTGATAAGTCGAAATTTTGCTGAAAATGAGATAATCATAATCCTGGATTCTCTAAAAGATTATGTACATTTGTGAATAATCAGATAAGTTGAAGTCCATCTGGTTGATGACTAATGGACATGTGTACATTTGTCAACATTAACGTCTCTTCTTTCACGCTAAACTATTAGCTGCAATAATCACAGAAGAATAATGTGTATAGTTATCAATTTATTCACGCAGATACATTTGTTGAAGAGCTCATGAACAGGCCTCGGATTCTGATGACATGTCATCTTTTCATTAGTGCATTCTAGACGTAGCTATAATTTAAATAAATGTTAATCATGGCATGTATGTGATAGAAATGTATAGTTATTGGGTCACTATTTTGTCAATTTTCAATTTTTAGGTCATTTACGTCATTTTTGTCACTTTTAGGCATTTTGTTTCCTTTTCGTGTTTTTTGTTAGTGAAAGTTTCTTGAATTTACTATGACACACTAAAATAAAGTTTTTATTGTATTATCTTTTCATGACAAAATTCACTACTGTAGTGGACCATGTTATTTGCACTCAAACGACTTTCAAACTTACACGGATCTTCCATAACTTCCTCGGCCTCGAACTAACGTTTGGAAGAACGGAGGTAAGGATGACATTTCCTCCTAAAATAAATACTATATTGAATATAATTTCATATATAAACATTATTTAACATTGTAAAATTCATATCATTTCATTCATAAAATAAACATATTCATAAACATCTCTGAGTAAATTTTAAGAAAAAGGTCATTTTCCCTTATTTTTAAGTCATTTTATAGGAAGAGAATTCTAGCGACTTAAGTCCGAAATACCCCGAAAGTTTCCGATTAAAGTCCGAAATAGTTTAATGTTTTCGACGAAAGTCCAAAATAGTCAGCAGGTTTTCGGCCAAAGTCCGAAATAGCCAAAAGATTTCCATCTTAAGTCCGACTTAGCAGGAAAGTCTCCAGCTTTAGTCCGAAATTGTCGACATTCTCCGGGTAAAAACAATTTAATTCGACATTCTCCGGGTTTAAACAAGGAAATTCATTCAAATGATCTAACGCACCTATGTGTTCTTACTATTCTTAGTTATTTATATTTGAATAAGTATACCTGCAATAATCATAGGAAGCTATATTTAGCTTTTGTTTTACACAAGAAATATTTTGCTAAATAATTGAAAACCCCAACAAAACCCAATGTTTACTTGGCTGTCCGGGTGATGCCGCGTCCATGGCGAAGGTGCCGACGTTTCGGTCGCTATTCTGCGACCTTCCTCAGGGCGCAATGCGCATTACGCATTACGACGGCACCTTCGCCATGAACGCGGCGTCACCCGAACAGCCAAGTAAATACTGATTCCGGCCGCGGAAGTCTACGCTCTCACCCAACAACCCCCCCCACAAACTTTTGATTTTATTTAGTCAAAAAACGGTAAAAAATGTATGTAACTGATGGGGAGAAGATAATCTGCGCACGTTTCCTTGAACTCCAGAATCCCTTCCCAACATTTTAATTATAAAGAGCTTAAAGATGAATAAAAGTATAAAAATAAAACAACCAAATAAATTATAAAACTTAAGTAAGCGCAATATAAACAACATTTGAAAAACTAGATCTAGAAAAATTAGAAAAACTAATATCTTTCCCGAGTTATAGGAAACATATTTGCATCGGTAAACGAACTGCAGATTTGATTTTTCTGCATTGCTACAAAATAGTAACTCACCTCAGATCTACTCATACCACTACGAGCAAAAGGAGAGCTCTACAAAACGTACATATAGTGAAGCTATATTTATCCTCAGAAGCAAAACAAGGGGCCATCTCCGCATTTGCTCAATAGATTAGGGAAACTGGACAAAAACCTGATCGACTTAGGGGTCATTGATTCGGAAACTGAAGTTTACAGGCATATTAAGTTTTTTTTTTAATTATTCAATGCAAATGTAAACTAGTGCATTATACAGTGAAGAGGAAAAACAACTGCTACACCTGCCTAATATCAATTAGGGCCCCCGCGATCACGCAGAAGTGCCGCAACACGACGTGGCATGGACTCGTTTAATATCTGAAATAGTGTTGAAGGTAACTGACACCATGAATCCTGTAGGGCTGACCAGGTACTCGTGGGAGTGCGAGGGGGTGGAAATCTCTTCTCAACAGCCATCCCAAGTATGTTCAATAATGTTAATGTCTGGGTTTTGGTGGCCAGTGAGAATGTTTAAATTCAGAAGAGTGTTTCTGGAGCCAATCTGTAGCAATTCTGAACGTATGGTCTGTCTCATTGTCCTACTGGAATTGCCCAAGTCCGTCGGGATGCACCATGGACATGAATGGGTGCAGGTGATTAGACAAGATGCTTACGTACGTGTCACCTGTCAGTGTCGTATCAGGTGTCCCGTATCACTCCAACTGCACACGTCCCATACCATCACACAGCCTCCACCAGCTTGAACATTCCCCTGTTGATATGCAGGGTCCATGGATTCATTGTCGTATACGTCCATTCGCTCAAAACAATGTGAAACGAGACTCGTCAGAACAGGCAAAGTGTTTCCAGTCATTAACAGTCCAATGTCGGTGTTTTCAGGCCCAGGTGAGGCGTAAATTTTTGTATCGAATGGTACACGAGTGGGTCTAGGGTTCCAAAACCCCATATCGATAATGTCTCTTGAATGGTTCGCATGCTGATACTTGTTGATTGCCCAGCACTGAAATCTGCAGCAATTTGGGGAAGGGTTGCACTTCTGCCGCGTGTAATGAATGATTTTCCACAGTTATCGTCGGTCCCGTTTTTGCACGATCTTTTTGCGGTGGCAGCAATGCCGGAGGTTTGTTGTTTTACTGGTTTCACGATATTCACGGTACACTCGTGAAGTAGTCGTAAGGGAAAATCCAAATTTCATCGCGACTTCGCAGATGCTATGCCTTATCTCTCTTGCGCTAACTGTAACACCAAATTCAAACTCACATAAATCGTGATAACCTGCCATTGTAGCAGCAGTAACCGATCTAACAACAGTGCTAGACTCTGGTTGTTTTATAACAGTCGCTGCCGACCGGAGCGCCGTATTCTAATTGGTTCCAAATCTCTATTTCAATACGCATAGCTGTACCATATGGTTCTTTAGTGTACATAATTGTTTCTTTAAAATAAATATTATTTTACTTTTTGATGATCAGTATAGTCTCTAATAGTATAGAAACAGTTATGCTGAAGAAAAGAATTTACTTTTAACTTCAATTTGTGTACCAATTTTAATTGTTTAATGTCACTTTAGTATTCTTATTTTCATTATTAAAATGTTTGTGGGTGAACACAAACGTCACCAATAATCACTTGCTAGACAAATTGGTGCAAGCAATTTATGCTCCGCCAAAAGCAAATTATGCATTGAAAACTATGGATAGAAATGAACTCTGCAAACTTTATTTTTTCGAAAAAAAAAAGACACAGTTATATCGCCCCGCTATTTCTCTCGGTTTCGTACAGATACTAGTAAATCCCTCGTGAGTGACACACACAACCAAACCTGTCTTATAAATTTCTGATAAATAATCTAAATGCAGCTGAACATGATTTGTAATCAGTTGTTAGTGTGTATCTCGTTTTCACGAAGGTAGTAATCCGGAAATTCAAATGCTAGCTGTTAAATTTGATTTCAGAATGTTCTATTAACTCCCGTTCAAGTACCTTCAGTTATTGTCAACTAAACACTGTTTAGATTTTCAAGCACTTATCATATGTTCCTTTAGAATTACCTGGCATGGAAATGAAGTACCTACTTCTGCATTGAATCATTCTTACGAATCGATACAGCCAAAAGGACAATAATACTAAATGATATAATTTTTATATTCATGTATTTTTCGCGCGGTTCTGCTTTTGTCAACGCACTACAATTTTGCACTCCGTTTCAAGAAATAATCAATTTATTAGTGTTTTTATACTATTAGGGTTAATATGTTCGACTTTTCTGCACATTATACCATTTTAAAACAGAAGTGATTTTTTTCCTCCAAAATTTATTTTTTGCTTAATTTCCCGATTTTCTCCGGCCATTTTTACTGTTGGGAACGTTCTATTGGCAGTATATTGGCGGCAAGAATAGCAAACCCCGTTCACTTGTTTCTGTTTCACCTGAATATTATTTAAATTAAAATCAATTGTTGCAAGATTGTTTTAAAGAAGAAAATGAAATTACTATTAAAACATAAATATTAAAAATTTTCCATCGGGCTTATTTATTTAGAATTGCTTCAATTAAAAAAATCGTGAAATGAGCGCCAAAATTCGTTACGTGAGCGCCAACACCTGCCGTGATTTCAAACACCTGTCGTGTGATTGGCAACCGTCAATCAGTGTAGGATCAGAGAATGAAAGGAGCAGGTTCGTGGGAGAACCTATGATAATATTTAAGGTTTTTTACGTTTCTCTGGTATCTTCTGGATAAACTGGCAAAAAATTGCTAAAGTTAGCAACAATACATCAGAAATAACATTTTACTACATTCTTTAACAATTATTACCAATGGACTTAACGAAGGACACAATTTGTTTGTAGTATGGTTTGATATCAGAGTTGACCCGAAAGTAAGTAAATGTGAACAAAAAATGTTCTTTGTTAGTGTACATTTTCTTTTTTCTTAATGTCCACACATTCGTTTCCCGGTGATGTGTGATGGAACGCAATCAACTTGTTTCATTTTTGGACCATTGTGACGCTTTATAATTATTTCATATTGTTTAATCGAATTTACATGGACACATTATGTGGTTGATTATTTGTATTTCTATATTTTTATATATTTTTGCCTGGTCTACGTTCATATTCTTGCTTGTGGAAGTTGAATGTGATTGTATTAATAACAATCGTATACCCTGTTTACTTATTCGAACTCACATTTTGATATTTTAAATGTTGCCGTCTTTGTTTTACTCTATACGATTTGAAATGCCATCTAGTAGTTGGACGTACGTAATACGTCGACCCTGCAATTATAGTAATTTTTATGATGTGACAATTTGAATTTCCAATTATCAATTAAAATTCACTATCCACCTGTCCTTATTTGAGGTTTTGATTGCGTGATTGTACATGATTTGTTTTTAATTGTTGAAGCAAAGTGGCAAGTGCATTTAGGTTTGGATATTTCCCGCCTTAGGAAGAATCAACGCGCTGTTCATATGGTATGTATAGAAAAAAGGTTATCATTGACAAATTGGAATATTACATATTACGTCTTTATGATCATGCATCACCTGTTTACTGATTAAAAATGCTGTACGAATACTGCGAGAATTATTCTTTTTGATTCTATGAAATATTTATTTTTCTTTACGTTGTATTCCTACAAGCCTACTTCCGCGGGAGAACTGGCATTCCCTTTGGTACCCTTACAATCCAATTTCGTTTTATGCGGCACTTCTTGCTTTCCTTGCGTGGAAAACCTCATTTATTAAATTCAAACACCGCTTTCCTTGAATATTGCATTACTACATTATTAAACATATTACATTGTACTTTCATTTATACATTTTTCAAGTACTTTTTGGTACCGTACCTATTTCAATTAAATTGCTAATAATTTAGGTACTTAACAATAAACGATTGTTTTTCTCAAGGCATTGTCATTTTGTCTCAATTGTTGGGAATGTTTACTTCTATAATTATGTACGTATAATGGAGGGAGAATTGTAATGCTGCGACACAAAACGGCCATTTTTCGACAGAAAAGTAATTTAATTTTGAATACTGAAAGAATGTTTTATGGATTTGTCTAGTTAGTAATTAATGTTTCCGCACTTTTTCATTGAGAATTCGAAATTCCCAAGGGGTTTGGTTTGACGTCGAGGATGTAGTGGATTATGGATTTTTCCCCCCAAACATTCCTTCACTTACGAAAATATTGCAAGTAAATAATTTTTGTACTTAATTGACATGGTATGTAGGATTATAGACAGCCAATATTAAAACTGAACAATTTTTTTTTAATAAATTAATATTTATTGCAAATAGGCCTACCAATACATACCTAGCCACATTTCAAAAGAACATGATCTTTCAACCTCAGGCTTGTTGTCTCTATACGTCATGGACAATAAAAATAAGGAAATTAACAAAATTATAAAAACATGAATGATGCACATAAAATAATGATATAAATCAAAGTATCAAAATCAATTATTCTTGGTAACAGCCTAAAATAAGATAAATTAAAAAATAAAAAAATAAAAAATAAAAAAAACATAAGATATTTTTAAAAAAATGACAATTTTGCACCCTTTTTTCAATGCCTTTGACAAAATCAGGATACCATTAAAGAGTAACTTCAAAGAAAGAATACCTATGTGCTATTATTGAGGTTTCATAGTACATCATTAATTTGTACATTTCAATATAAGTGAAATACAAAGAAATATCTGCATTTGTGATAACTGTACCTTGCGAAGATCAGTGTGTGAGAAGGAATCCGTGCTTTATGATTCCTTGCAAGTATGATTTTAGATAAATGCTGTTAATCAGGTAAGATAACTTTATCAAAAGCAGAATATTATTATTATTATTATTATTATTATTATTATTATTATTATTATTATTATTATTATTATTATTATTATTGTTGTTATTGTTATTATTATTATTTTATTTAAGTATTTTATGAAGAAAGACCAAAGAAAGAAGGAGAGGGGTGGGACACAGACTGTTAGTACAATTGGAACCACAGTCTAATATGTAGTACAATAATGTAAAATCATTTTTAGTAATTATTTCTTCTGGTTTAGTAAAATTTTATTACTTTATGGCCAGATACTTTTAATAGGGTAAAACACAAGCTGCCTATATTGGAGGGAAACTTCTGCCATTTTTTATTTGATTATGTGATTATTCGACTATTTTATTTATTGTCTTATAATATTTAAGAGAGATGCACACTGGCTGTTGATACCATTGAGGGCACAGTCTACAATTTGTTTGTTTAATTATATAAATTCCTTTTTTGATGATCTTAATACATTTTTGGTAATTCATTTCCTTCATTTATAGCATTATAATATTTTGTAAGGAGGACTCAGGTTGATACCTTTGAGGGCATCATCTTCAATTAGCAAATTTTATTATGTATATCAATTATTGGTAAACTTTCATTCTCACTTAGTTATAGATCAAATTCAATTTTTATTACCTTATAATATTTTATAGAGTATAATTCATTGTAAGTATATAATTTTGTAGCATCAGAGAAAGACCTATCAGTGCACAGTCTCCAATTTGCTATGTTTATTACAAAAATTATTTTTCTGTTATTACGCATTCACCTTCTGAAAGACATCAGTTTTATTATTTAGGCTGAAATATTTAATAGAGAGATCACAGGCAGTTGATACCCCTCACTGTGAATTAATTTATATATTTAGATAAGTTATATATTTTGTTATTATTAGCTTTATTTAGTAGCCTACCTATATGGCCAAGGTAGCTAGAGCATGTGCCGACCCAGCGTCTTGCTCCAAAGAATCACAGATTTGAATCCAACCGCAGTCATGGACTTGAGCATGGGCATGGTTATCCCTTGTCTTTCATGTATTTGTAGTGTTATAGAAGGTCTTGTGAGCTAGCTGACCACAGACCGAGCAATCTACTTAGGTTAAAGAAATAATATGTGCCCCCGTGAGGGTCGTAGTGGGTACCTGGAGCAGATAGTTGATATTGCCATCCCCTGAAGCAGGAAAAAAACCCAGGAAGAAAAATAAAATGTTTAGTAATTGCACAAATACATTATTTAGCCTTGAAATAATTTGAATGATAGGTCTTAAGCTTGAGACCTGTAAGGTTAGAGATTTTAGTTTTTCTTTAATAAAAAATTCATTTACATTAAAAATTAATTCACATTAATTTATTTAATACCTTACATTTTTATATACCTAATATTTAAGCTAAGTAATTTTATCATTTAGGTATCATGCTACTGATAACTTTCCTGGCTCAGTCTTACTGTATGAAATAATTAGTCTAAACTAAGTGTACGTTATAATTACAAAAGTAAAAAATTTATTTCCTTTAAAGTAGGTCTCAGACAGTTTCTACCTCTCAGGGCTCAGTCTGATTATTTAACATATAAAATAGGATGTGCTTTTGTCTTAATTTTTCCTGTAGGTTAGTACATTAAAGGTTTTAAATGTACACTTAGTATTCATTAGGTATCAGACCGTTGTCACCTCCTAAAAATCAGTCTGAAAATGTTTAAATACTTAAATAGAAACATTTGTAACTTTTGTTTTAATTCAGTAATTCTTAAATTATATTTACAATGTTTGTAACATTAGGCCTCAGGCTGAAGAAACCTATAAGTGCTCAGTCAGAATCTTTTCACATCAGTATATAAAATTATTAGAGTATATTTTAATTTAATTTAGTATATCATATTTAATGATTCAGATATTTTAATAATTGTAATGGAGCAGGTGAGTGTGGGTAGGTGTAGGGTCTAAATTGTACGTTCAATAATGTATATTAATTTTCTGGGTATTATTTTTACTATTATGGTAGGTATAAATCAGTATTAAAAAGAATAACTGTTTTACATTAGACACAGGCTGTTGGATCTCTCAGGGCTCAGTCTAGATTATTTAACTTCAATGGTGTGATAATTTGTTGTTAATTTTTCCGGTAGCTTAGTAATTCTATATTTGAAATGTACATTTAGTATGCATTAGGTATCATGCTGTTGAAACCTTCCAGAGCCAAGTCTGAAGATGAAAAGATATTTAATTAGATACATTTGTAACTTGTTTTAGCTTAGTAATTTTTAAAATGTGTTTACAATGTTTAAGACTTTAGGCCTAAAGCTGTGGAAACCTATAATAGCTCAGTCTGAATATCTTAACATCAGTATATAAAATATTAAGAGTACATTTTGCTTTAGTTTGGTATCTCATATTGAAAGCTAAAATATTTTGATAATAGTGATAAAGCTGGCAAGACGATGGCGGGTGTAATGTCTATTTAGTATATTCAATAATGTATATTAATTTTCTAGGTATTATTTTTACTATTTTGATAGGTATAAATCAATATTAGGAACTATAACTGTTATGGGTTAGGACACAGGCTGTTGGAACCTCTCAGGGCTCAGTATAGTGCATTTAGCTTATATGGTAAGATAATTTTTTTTAATAATATTTTCTGTATGTAAATAATTCTATGTTTTAAACGTTCAGTTAGTATGCATTAGGTATCAGGCTGTTGAAACCTTCCAGAGCTCAGTCTGAAGGGGATAAGAAAGTTAATTAGACACATTTGTACCTTTTGTTTTAGTCGATTAAATCTTAAACTATGTTTACAACGTTTGTGATTCTAGGCCTCAGGCATTTGAAACCTATAAGGGCTCAGTCTGAATTTCTTACAATCAGTATAAAAAATTATTCAGAGTGTCTTTTGCTTTAGTATGGTATATTATATTTATCGCTTAAATATTTTGATAATAGTAAGAAAGCAGTTAAGACATGGGTTGGTGTAATCTTTAAATAGTATGTTCAATAATGTATATTAATTATCTGGGTAATATTTTTAATATTATGATAGGTATCAATAAATAATAATAAGGATTACTCTTTAAGGTTTGAAAGTAGGCTGTTGAAACCTTCCAGGGCTCAGTCTGAAGAGGATAAGAAATTTAATTAGATACATTTGTAACCAAATTATGTTTATGTTAGTGATACTTGGCCTCAGGATGTTGAAACCTCTAGGGGCTCAGTCTGAAGAGAATAAGAAATTAATTTAAATACATTTGTATCTTTTTTAAGTTGATTAAATCATAAATTATGTTTACAACGTTTGGGATATTAGGGCTCAGGCTGTTGAAACCTATAACTGCTCAGTCTGAATTTCTTAACATCAGTATAAAAATATTTAGAGTATCGTTTCCTTTAGTTTGGTAAATCATATTTAATTTTTAAAATATTTCGATAATAGTTATTAAGCTGGTAAGACGTGGGTGGGTGTAAACTGTATTTAGTATATTCAATAAAGTATAATAATTTTCTGGGTATTATTTTTACTATTATGATAGGTATAAATAAATATTAAGAAATATAACTATATAAGGTTAGGACCCAGGCTGTTGGAACCTCACAAGACTCAGACTGATGTATGTAGCTTATATGGTGAGTTAAATTTTTTTAATAATATTTTCTGTATGTAATTAATTCTATGTTTTAAACATACAGTTAGTATGCATTAGGTATCAGGCTGTTGAAACCTACAAGTGCTCAGTTTGAAGAGGATAAGAAATTTAATTAGATACATTTGTGACTTTTGTTTTAGTTGAATAAATCTTAAATTGTGTTTACAACGTTTGTGATTCTAGGCCTCAGGCTGTTGAAACCTATAAGAGCTCAGTCAGAATTTCTATCAATCAGTATAAAAAAATATTCAGAGTGTCTCTTGCTTTAGTATGGTATATTATATTTAATGCTTAAATATTTTGATAATAGTAAGAAAGCAGTTAAGACGTGGGTTGGTGTAATTTTTAATAGTATGTTCAATAATGTATATTAATTATCTGGGTAATATTTTTAATATTATGATAGGTATAAATAAATAATAAGAAGAATTACTCTTTAAGGTTAGGAATCAGGCTGTTGATACCTTCCAGGGCTCAGTCTGAAGAGGATAAGAAATTTAATTAGATACATTTGTAACCAAATTATGTTTATGTTAGTGATACAAGGCCTCAGGCTGTTGAAACCTATAAGGGCTCAGTCTGAATTTCTTAACATCAGTATAAAAATATTTAGAGTATCTTTTTCTTTAGTTTGGTATATCATATTTAATTTTAAAAAATTTTGATAATAGTGATATAGCTGGTAAGACGTGGGTGAGTGTAATCTCTATTTAGTAAATTCAATAATGTATATTAATTTTCTTGGTATTATTTTTACTATTATGATAGGTATAAATTAAAATTAAGAACTATAACTATATAAGGTTAGGACCCAGGCTGTTGAGACCTCGCAGTGCTCAGTCTGGTGTATGTAGCTTATATGGTGAGATTTTTTTTTAATAATATTTTCTGTACGTAATATTTTCTATGTTTTAAACGTACAGTTAGTATGCATTAGGTATCAGGCTGTTGAAACCTTCCAGGGCTCAGTCTGAAGAGGATAGGAAATTTAAAAATAAACATTTGTAATTTTTGTTTTATTTGTTTAAATCTTAAATTATGTTTACAACATTTATAATTCTAGACCTCACGCTGTTGAACTTAATAGGGCTCAGACTGATTTTCTTACAATCAGTATAAAAATTTATTCAGAGTGTCTTTTGCATTAGTTTAGTATATCATATTTAGTGCTTAAAATATTTGGATATAGTAATAAAGCTGGTAAGACGTAGGTGGGTGTAATCTCTAATTAGTATGTTTAATAATGTGTATTAATTTTCTGGGAAATATATTTGCTTTTATAATACGACTAAATAAATATTAATAATTATAACTGTTTAAGGTTAGGACCCAGACTGTTTGAACCTCTCAGGGTTTAGTGTGTAGTATTTTGCTTATATGGTGAGATAAGTTTTTTTAATACTTTTTAGTGTATCTAAAAAATTCTATGTTTTAAACATACAGTTAATATGCCTTAGGTATCAGGCTGTTGAAACCTTCCAGGGCTCAGTCTGAAGAGGATAAGAAATTTAGTTAGATACATTTGTAACCAAATTATGTTTACGTTAGTGATACTATGCCTCAGGCTTTTGAAACCTATAAGGGCTCACTCTAAATTTCTTAACATCAGTATAAAAAGATTTAGAGTATCTTTTCCTTTAGTTTGGTAAATCATATTTAATTTTTAAAATATTTTGATAATAGTTATTAAGCTGGTAAGACGTGGGTGGGTGTAAACTGTATTTAGTATATTCAATAAAGTATAATTTTTTTCTGGGTATTATTTTTACTATTATGATAGGTATAAATGAATATTAAGAATTATAACTATATAAGGTTAGGACCCAGGCTGTTGGATCTTCACAGGGCTCAGTCAGGTGTATGTAGCTTATATGGTGAGATTTTTTTATAATAATATTTTCTGTATGTATTTAATTCTATGTTTCAAATGTACACTTAGTATGCCTTAGGTATCAGGCTGTTGAAACCTTCCAGGGTACAGTCTGAAGAGGATAAGAAATTTAATTAGATACATTTGTAACCAAATTATGTTTACGTTAGTGATACTAGGCCTCAGGCTGTTGAAACCTATAAGGACTCAGTCTGAAGAGAATGAGAAATTTAATTAGATACATTTGTAACTATTGTTTTAGTTGATTAAATCATAAATTATGTTTACAATGTTTGGGATATTAGGGCTCAGACTGTTGAAACCAATATGGGCTCAGTCTAAATTTCTTAACATCAGTATAAAAATATTTAGAGTATCTTTTTCTTTAGTTTGGTATATCATATTTAATTTTTAAAATATTTTAATAATAGTCGTAAAGCTGGTAAAACGTGGGTGTGTGTAATCACTATTTAGTATATTCAATAATGTATATTTTTTTCTGGGTATTATTTTTACTATTATGATAGGTATAAATCAATATTAGGAAATATAACTATATAAAGTTAGCACCTAGGCTGTTGGAACCTTGCAGTGCTCAGTCTGGTGTATGTAGCTTTTGTGGTGAGATAAATTTTTTTAATAATATTTTATGTACGTAATATTTTCTATGTTTTAAACGTACAGTTAGTATGCATTATGTATCAGGCTGTTGAAACCTTCCAGGGCTCAGTCTGAAGAGGATAGGAAATTTAAAAATAAACATTTGTAATTTTTGTTTTATTAGTTTAAATCTTAAATTATGTTTACAACGTTTATAATTCTAGGCCTCAAGCTGTTGAACTTAATAGGGCTCAGACTGATTTTTTACAATCAGTATAAAAATTTATTCAGAGTGTCTTTTGCATTAGTTTAGTATATCATATTTAGTGCTTAAAATATTTGGATAACAGTAATAAAGCTGGTAAGACGTAGGTGGGTGTAATCTCTAATGAGTATGTTTAATAATGTGTATTAATTTTCTGGGAAATATATTTGCTTTTATAATACGAATAAATAAATATTAATAATTATAACTGTTTAAGGTTATGACCCAGACTGTTTGAACCTCTCAGGGTTTAGTGTGTAGTATTTTGCTTATATGGTGAGATAAGTTTTTTTAATACTTTTTAGTGTAGCTAAAAAATTCTATGTTTTAAACATACAGTTAATATGCCTTAGGTATCAGGCTGTTGAAACCTTCCAGGGCTCAGTCTGAAGAGGATAGGAAATTTAAAAATAAACATTTGTAATTTTTGTTTTATTTGTTTAAATCTTAAATTATGTTTACAACGTTTTTAATTCTAGGCTTCAGGCAGTTTAAGCTTATAACGCTCAGTCTGATTTTCTTATAATCAGTATAAAAAAACTATTCAGAGTGTCTTTTGCATTAGTTTAGTATATCATATTTAGTGCTTAAAATATTTGGATAACAGTAATAAAGCTGGTAAGACGTAGGTGGGTGTAATCTCTAATGAGTATGTTTAATAATGTGTATTAATTTTCTGGGAAATATATTTGCTTTTATAATACGAATAAATAAATATTAATAATTATAACTGTTTAAGGTTATGACCCAGACTGTTTGAACCTCTCAGGGTTTAGTGTGTAGTATTTTGCTTATATGGTGAGATAAGTTTTTTTAATACTTTTTAGTGTAGCTAAAAAATTCTATGTTTTAAACATACAGTTAATATGCCTTAGGTATCAGGCTATTGAAACCTTCCAGGGCTCAGTCTGAAGAGGATAGGAAATTTAAAAATAAACATTTGTAATTTTTGTTTTATTTGTTTAAATCTTAAATTATGTTTACAAAGTTTTTATTTCTAGGCTTCAGGCAGTTTAAGCTTATAACGCTCAGTCTGATTTTCTTATAATCAGTATAAAAAAACTATTCAGAGTGTCTTTTGCATTAGTTTAGTATATCATATTTAGTGCTTAAAATATTTTGATAATAGTAATAGAGCTGGTAAGGCGTAGGTGGCTTTAATCTCTAATTAGTATGTTCAATAATGTATATTAATTTTCTCGGAAATATATTTGCTTTTGTAATACATATAAATAAATATTAATAATTATAACTGTTTAAGGTTAGGACCAGGCTGTTTGAACCTCTCAGGGTTTAGTGTGTAGTATTTTGCTTATATGGTGAGATAAGTTTTTTTAATACTTTTACTCTAGCTAACAAATTCTATGTTTTAAACGTACATTTAGTATGCCTTAGGTATCAGGCTGTTGAAACCTTCCAGGGCTCAGTCTGAGAGGACAAGAAATTTAATTAGATACATTTGTAACTTTTGTTTTATTTTATTAAATCTTAAATTATGTTTACAACGTTTGTGATTATAGGCCTCAGGCTGTTGAATCCTATAAGGGCACAGTCTGAATTTCTTTCAATCAGTATAAATATATTTAGAGTATCTTTTCCTTTAGTTTAGTATATTATATTTAATGCTTAATATATTTTGATAATAGTAAGAAAGCTGGTAAGATGTGGGTTTGTGTAATCTTTAAATAGTATGATCAATAATGTATATTAATTATTTGGATAATATTTTTACTATTATGATAAGTATAAATAAATAATATTAAGAATTACTCTTTAAGGTTAGGAAGCAGACTGCTGGAAAGTGTCAGGGTTTAGTCTGGAAATTTTAGCTTATATGGTGGGATAAGTTTTTTTAATACTTTTTTCTGTAGCTAATAAATTATGTTTTAAATTTACAGTTAGTATGTATTAGGTAGCAGGGTGTTTAAACCTTCCAGGGCTCAGTCTGAAGAGAATAGGAAATTTAATTAGATACATTTGTAACGAAATTATGTTTACGTTAGTGATACTAGGCGTCAGGCTGTTGAAACCTAATAGGGCTCAGTCTGAATTTCTTAACATCAATATAAAATTATTTAGAGTATCTTTTTTTTAGTTTGGTATAACATATTTAATTTTTAAAATATTTTAATAATAGTGATAAAGCTGGTAAGTCGTGGGTGTATTTAATATCTATTTATTATTATTATTTTCGTTTCGGCCGACTAGGACCACGCAGGGCAAGCAACCTGCAATTACCGTGGCTCAGTTTTTCATTTAATATCACGGTGGCAGGTGCATGCGAACACTTCTTTGGGGGGACCAGCATTTAAGCTGGTTCCGATTTTTATCCCCCAGGGTTGTTAGTCCTGGGGGTATGAAAGATGAAATGATGATGATAATGAGGGGTGATAGGACGACACACTCATACCAACACACACAAATACACCCATGCCCGAGGCGGGACTCGAACCCGCGATCTTCTGGTCCGAGACCACTCCGGCACTACTGCCTTAGCGATCTCGGCCATCTGATCGGCTTAATCTCTATTTAGTATATTCAATGATGTATATTAATTTTCTGGGTATTATTTTTATTATGATGAAAGGTATAAATTAATTTTAAGAAATATAACTATATAAGGTTAGGACCCAGGCTGTTGGAACCTCACAGGGCTCAGTCTGGTGTATGTAGCTTATGTGGTGAGTTTCTTTTTAATAATATTTTCTGTATGTAATTAATTCTATCTTTTAAACGTACAGTTAGTATGCATTAGGTATCAGGCTGTTGAAACCTACAAGGGCTCAGTCTGAAGAGGATAAGAAATTTAATGAGATACATTTGTGACTTTTGTTTTAGTTGAATAAATCTTAAATTATGTTTACAACGTTTGTGATTCTAGGCCTCAGCCTGTTGAAACCCATAAGGGCTCAGCCTGAATTTCTTTCAATCAGTATACAAACTTATTCAGAGTGTCTTTTGCTTTAGTATGGTATATTATATTTAGTGCTTAAATATTTTGATAATAGTAAGAAAGCTGGTAAGACGTGGGTTGGTATAATCTTTAAATAGTATGTTCCATAATGTATATTAATTATCTGGGTAATATTTTTACTATTATGATAGGTATAAATAAAATATAATAATAGGAATTACTTTTTAAGGTTAGGAAGCAGGCTGTTGGAACCTCTCAGGGTTTAGTCTGGAGTTTTTAGTTTATATGGTGAGATAAGTTTTTTTAATAATTTTTTCTGTAGCTAATTAATTCTATGTTTTAAATTTACAGTTAGTATGCATTAGGTATCAGGCCGTTGAAACCTTCCAGGGCTTCGTCTGAAGAGAATAAGAATTTTAATGAGATACATTTGTAACCAAATTATGTTTACGTTAGTGATACTTGACCTCAGGCTGTTGAAACCTATAAGGGCTCAGTCTGAATTTCTTAACATCAGTATAAAAATATTTAGAGTATTTTTTCGTTTAGTTCGGTATATCAAATTTAATTTTTAAAATATTTTTATAATAGTAGGAAAGCTGGTAAGACGTTGGTTGGTGTACTCTTCAAAGAGTATGTTCAATAATGTATATTAATTATCTGGGTAATATTTTTACTATTATGATAGGTATATATAAATAATAATAAGAATTACTCTTTAAGGTTAGGAAGCAGGCTGTTGGAACCTCTCAGGGTTTTGTCTGGAGTTTTAGCTTATATGGTGAGCTAAGATCGTTTAATACTTTTTACTGTAGCTAATAAATTCTATGTTTTAATCGTACAGTAAGTATGCCTTAGGTATGAGGCTGTTGAAACCTTCCAGGGTTCAGTCTGAAGAGGATAAGAAATTTAATTAGATACATTTCTAACCAAATCATGTTTACGTTAGTGATACTTGACCTCAGGCTGTTGAAACCTATAAGGGCTCAGTCTGAATTTCTTAACATCAGTATAAAAATATTTAGAGTATCTTTTCCTTTAGTTTAGTATATCATATTTAATTTTTAAAATATTTTGATAATAGTAATAAAGCTGGTAAGACGTGGGTGGGGGTAATGTCTATTTAGTATATTCAATAATGTATATTAGTTTTCTGGGTATAATTTTTTCTATTATGATAGGTATAAATCAATATTAAGAACTCTAACTATATATGGTTAGGACCCAGGCTGTTGGAACCTCTCAGGGCTCAGTCTGGTTTATGTAGATAAGATGGTGAGATTATTTTTTTTAATAATATTTTCTGTACGTAATTTTTTGAACATACAGTTATTATGCATTAGGTATCAGGCTGTTGAAACTTTCCAGCGCTCAGTCTGAAGAGGATAAGAAATTTAAATAGATACATTTGTAACTTTTGTTTTATTTGATTAAATCTTAAATTATGCTTACAACATTTGTGATTCTAGGCCTGAGGCTACTGAAACAAATAAGTGGTCAGTCTGAATTTTTTAACGTCACTGTATAAAATATTCATAGTATCTTTAGCTTTAGTTTAGTTAATGCTTAAAATACATTATTAGTGGTAATAAAGCTGGTAAGATATGGCTGGGTGTAATCTCTAATTTGTATGTTCAATAATTTTTATTAATTTTCTGGGTGTTATACTTACTATTAGGATAGGTATTATTATTAAATATTAAGAAGAATAACTGTTTAAGGTTAGGACACAGGCTTTTGGAACCTCTCAGGGCTCAGTCTGTAGTATTTAGCTTATATGTTGTGAGAAGTCTTTTCACTAATTTTTTCTGTAGATAATAAATTCTGTGTTTTAAGTGAACAGTTAGTATACATTAGGTATCAGGCTGTTTAACCCTCCCAGGGCTCTGTCTTAAGATGTTAAGATATTTAATTAGAAACATTGTAATTTTTGTTTTAGTTTAGTAAATCTTAAATTATGTTTACAACGTTAAATTATCTTTACAACGGGCCTCAGGCTGGTTTAAACCATAAGGGTTTAGTGTGAATTTTTTAACAATAGTATATAAAATAATCTTTGTATATTTTGTTTTAGTTTAATGTATCATATTAAATGCTTATGATATTTTGTTAATAGTAATGAAGCTGGTGAGACGTGGGTGGGTTTAGTCTCTTATTTGTAAGTCGAATAATGTGTATTAGTAATCTGGGTATTATTTTTAATATTATGGAAGGTATAAATCAATATTAAAAAGAATAACTGCTTAAGTTTAAGACGCAGTCTGTTGGACACTCTCAGGGCTCAGACTGGAGTATTTTAATTTTTAATGTAGCTAATAAATTTTATGTTTAAAATGTACACTTGTTATACATTAGGTTTCAGGCTGCTGAACCATTTCAGGGCTCAGTCTTAAGATCTTAAGATATTTAAAGAGAAACATTTGTAAGTTTTGTTTTAGTTTAATAATTCTAAACTTTTTTTACTATGTGTATATTTTTAGGTCTCAGTCTGGTGGAACCTATAAGGGCTCAGTCCTAATTTCTTCTCATTAATATATAAAATATTTTTTTAATATTTTTATTTCATTTAGTTTATTACATTTATTGCGACAGAAATTTGTATAATAGCAATAGAGCTGGGGGAGACGGGTGGGCGTAGTTGTTAATTTGTTAGTTCAATAATATAAATTCATTTTCTGGTAATTATTTATTACTAAATGGAGGTGAAAATGAACATTAGATAGAATTAATCTTTTAGTTTAAGACTCAGGCTGTTTGGTACCTCACAAGGCTCAGTCTGGATTATGTAACACAATGCTGAGATAATTTTGTGTAATGTTTTACTTTAGCTTAGTAATTTGTAATGTTTCAATCGAATAATATTATAAAATAGCTGTGTGGGGGATGAAACCTTTAACGACTCAATCTCAGTTTTTTAAGATACTTGTAAAGAATAATTATTAATATGATTCTTTTTAGTTTACTAGTTGCTAATTTATCGTTGATATGTTTTCGATGTTGAGTCGCAGGCTGGTGAAACCTTTTAGGGGTCAGTCTGAATTAATTTATATCAGTAAGTTAAATAATTTGGTAATTATTTCTATTCTTCTGTAATTTTATAATTTATACTTAAAATAATATCATGATAGGTTTTAGGGTAGTATTTTGTATTTTGTTGAGATAATTTTTTCTAACATAATAATAATAATAATAATAACAACAATAATAATAATAAATATATAATATAATAATATTAATAATAATAATAATAATTAATAATAATAATAATAATAATAATAATAATAATAATAATAATAATAATAATAATAATATTTATTGAGTCACATATACAATTACAATCGTGTATGACGAAGTCAAATATGTTAGTTATCATCTGTTTTTTAATCTTAACAGTCTTATCAATTCATTCATGTATTTTTTTGAAATATTTTCACAATAGGTCTGAGGCTGGTGATCCTTGTAGAGGGATAGTCTGAAATTTATTAGTGCAATAATGTTGATTATATTTTCATCCTTTTTTTAAAGGATTTTGTCATTATAATTATATTAGTGAAAATAATATATATTTTATAGTATTTATCCTTAAAAGTTTTTGACAAAAGTCTTAGGCTGGTAAAATCTTTGGGCTCAGTGAATTCGTTATTTAATTTTTGTATTATCTTTATGTGAGATATTAATTATATTAGAGAGTGTTACCTATTTTTAAATTAGGTCTGGACTTTTCTGGACCTATTCTGAATATTTAAAGAAATTTAAATTGTATAATTTTTTATTTTTAATTTCTTTAGTTTAATCTAATTTATCCTTGAAATTTTTGAAGATAGGTCTCAGACTGGTGAAATCCCTCAGGACTCCAGTCTGAAGTTTTATTACATCAGGGAATAAAAAATTTTTGTCATTATTCGCTATAGTTTAGTAATTTGTAATCTATGCTTAAAATATATTCGCGATTAGTCTAATTCGGATTATACCTTTTAGGGAGCAGTGTGAATTTATTCACAAATTTAAATAAAATAATTTTGTAATTATTCCTTTTAATTTACTAAATCGTAATTGAAGCTTTAACTATTTTCTTGATAATTTTAAGACTTGCAAACCCTTGTAGGGCATAGTCATCAAATGGTCAGTTCAATAATTTAATTTAAATTTATTTTAAAGTTTTTTTTCTCATTATATAACTTGTAAATTATATTTGTTAGTGTAACGTATCTTTTATGTTAGGACTCAGGCTGTTGGTATCTCTTGGGGCTCAGTCGGAATTGGTAAAAATATTGGCGAGATAATTTATTGTAATTTACATTTAAGATTGTTAAGGTCTAATTTACTTTTAAACAATTATCTGTGATATGTCTCAGACTAAAGAAATATCCCAGGGCTCAGTCTGAATTTGTTAAGGTATGGCAATTGAAATAATTTGTACATTTTCAATGTAGTTCAGTATTGTGTAATTTTTTATTAAATAATTTTCTACAATAAGTGTCAGGGTGAGAAATTTTTCTCGGGTTCACTCTGCATTTGTTGAGGTCTGTAAATACAATAATTTTCTTAATTTTCTTTTTAGATAATAATGTTTAGTAAAATGTTTTTTATGATGGGTTTTAGGTTGGTGAAAGCTTTCTGTGTTCAGTATGAATTGTTAACGTATTGAAATAAAATTATATTGTAATTATTTGCTTTAATGTAGTAATTCATAATTTATGTTTAAATCATTTTCACACTAGGTCTCAGGGTGTTGAAACCTTGAAGGTCACAGTCTGATATTTGTTACTTCAATAATTGTTAATTCGTCTTATATTTTTGTGACCGGTGGGTCTTTGGGAGGGCATAGTCTCCAATTTCTTAGTTCAATCAAGTAAATTAAATCTTAGTTATTATTTTATATTATCCTTAAGTAATATAGAACGTATAGACGATTAGACTGGGTAAGATTTTTTTGTTGGAATTATGGGCAGCTGGTGTCCCAGTCTGTCGACACACAGATCTTTCCCTGATTACAGCGGGATTCTGGCGGGTTACAACTCGTGACGCACAACACACTGTTAGCACACACCAAGCCACACGCGTTCTACTCGACGGTCACAGACACGGTACTGCTCTAGACATAGAGAACACAGGACCGTCAGTCGATTGCTCAGCATAACGATAGGCCCTCTCCTGATGGGATTGTATCGCCCTGTCGATAACTCCAACACTTCCCCTTGAGACAATCCCCCACACTTCACTTGACATTCATCAGTCTAAGCAGCTCCACGCACCTCTCATGCTTCGACCTGGGCAAGGCCTTGGTGAAGATGTCGGCTGGCATGTCCACCGATACCAGATGCTCCAACTTGAGTTGTCTTGATTCCACGACTTCCCGAACAATGTGATGGCGAACATCTATGTACTGTGTTCGAGAATGAAAGACCGGATTTGTCGTGTCTCTGAGCTGAAGTTGTCGTCGTTTGTACAGGGTCAGCGCCTTGAGCTCGACCTCTCCCAATTCAACCAGGAAGCTTCGAGGTGTGTTGCCTCCTTGGCAGCCTCGCCAGGGCCATGTACTCAGCCTCTGTGGTGGAAATAGCAACTGTCCTTTGCTTTCTTGAGTCCCATGTTACAGGTTCACCGCTCATGGTTACATCCGGTTAATGACCGTTGTCATCTAGGGACCCAGCGTAGTCCGCATCCACATGTCTCATAACGGGAGAGTCCCTTACCTATCTGACTCCCAAGTCCATGGTGTCTTTTAGGTAACGCACGCTGCTTGCCTGTGGAACTTTCCGAATGAGTCGTTGTACTGGGCAACCACACGCACGGCGTGAGCTATGTCTGGGCGGTGGTCACTGACACACTACATAAGACACACCCTTCAAGCTCACGATATGGTGGCCTGTTTCTGTCAGTCGCTCCACACATATCAGCCTCGGAGAGGTTTGAACCAGGTGCAATGGGCGTAGAAACAAGATGGCATTCACACATCTTGAATCAACGTAAGATGCACTCTATATACGTCCTCTGATTCATGAAGATGGACCCTTCGCTCACTTTGAAGTTATCCCCAAGCAGCGCCCCAGATTCCCCAGATCCTTCACCTCGAAAAGTCTTCCCAGATCACTTCCGAAAGCCATCTATCTTCTCGGACTTTCGACACATTACCAGAATGTCATCAACATAAAATCACGATGAACATTGTGTCGTCCCCAACATCCTTAAGGTACACACACATGCCTCCTGTGGAAGGAAGGCTGCTCCCAGGCTCCTTAGCTCCTTGTCGAGTCGCTTGGTGCTAAGCCCGTCCGGCTGTTTCAAACCGTATAGGGTCTTAATTTGACACCTTTCCGCCAGTTGACAGCTTCCTCAGTAGTGATTTGGCCTCATTAACCAGGTGATTCTGATTCTCATTGGCGGCAATGTATTCAAGAGCACAGCTCATTTCGTTGGGGACCTCCATGGAGCACATCCTCGTCTAAAGTCCCATTTGAGGTACGCAATGGTCACATCTAATTGTCGGATTTGCATGCCACTCGTGCCGCTAGGGCGATCGTCAGGCGAGTGGAGTCCAGCCGAGCGACCGGGGCGTAGGTCTAGTGATAATCCTTTCCATACCGTTGGGAGTACCCTTTCGCCACAATCCTTGCCTTTCGCCTCTCTAACACTTCATTCCTTCCATACTTGTTCCTCAGAACGAATCTGCTCCCTATCACACCCCTGTTTTTCGGTCTTGGCAACATCTCCCAGGTTTTCTTCTCTAGTATGGACATTACCTCTCTCGCCATAGCCTTAAACCATTCCTGAGAGTCCTCACCAGAAAGAGCTTGCTTGACCGAGACTTCGGTTAAGTTCGCAACATCATCCCGCTCCTCTACACGCTGGCCTTCACGCCCGCCCTCCGGACGGGCCAAGCGAGGTCATCCTGGCTATCCTGTGTAGATCTTGCGAGGTTTTCCGGGTCTGACCACTCCTCTGGCGCGAATCCGCGAAAATCTTCGCCGTCTGACTCTTGCTCTACTGCCTCCCTATCTCTGCTGTTCCGACCCGGGCATGCAGGAGGCTCCCGGCTGAGGTTCAACTCTATGAAAGGACCTTCACCAGAAGCCCTGGGACCTTTTCAGCATGGTGCTCCGCCGATCAGAAGTCTTCAGACTTGGTGATGGATTCCGTCAGCGGCTGTGACATGAACGTGACGTCTCTGGACACCTCGACCTTCCCCTCACTTGGTAGCCCTTAGTCTCCGCACCGGAGGCGACAAAGAAGCCCTTTTTGGAGCGCGCCTCGAGCCTTACCTCTTCCGGGTGACCGGGTCCATGATGAAGACTTCACAGCCAAATCGCTTGAAGTCGGATACACCTGGTGCACTTCCGAACGAGAGTTCATAGGGTGTCTTCCCGGTTATAGTTTTCGCGAAGGGCATCGGTTGCTGATGAAATTTGCCCTCAGCCCCAGAAAGAGGGCAGCCCTGACGGAATCAACAAACACCTTGCCGTGTCCATCAGTGTCCTTATTCCTTCCTTTCGGCTACACTAATCTGCTCCGGATTGTTCGGGACCGTTAACCTTCGTGAGATGTCGTGCCTCTTCAGTAGTTCGTCGAACTCTCAGTTCTTGTACTCCAGTCCATTATCTGACTGGAGACTCTTTATTTTCTTCCCCTGCTGGGTGTCCATGGCGGCCCTGAAGCTGTCCAATTCATTGACAGCTTCGCTTTTGCTCTTCAGAAACATTACTTTACACCAGCGCGAATGGTAGTCAATGAGTGTGTAGAAATATTTGTTCTTTCCATACGTTGTGACGCCGCATTGGTCCACATACGTCGATATGAATCGAGTCGCCCGCGATCGACAAACGTTCTGATGCCTTAGGGAAAGGAGTTCGGCACATCTTCCCCTGCAGACAAATCCTGCATTCGATGTCTTGGTCGATGTTGTTCACGACGATACCTGGCAGATGTCCATTCTTTACAGCATCACGTAAATTCGGAACGTACAAATGTCCCAGGCGGATGTGCCAGTCTTCAAGGGAATTGCTTTCCAGTCCCTTCCGCACGTCTTCGTCCTCGGCAATCTTCGCGCACTCACCATTCGCTTGTGCACGGAAGAAGTAGAGGTCATTCTCACGCCTCGTGGTGAGCAGCACCTTCCCGTCGCTGTCTAGAACCTCGGCTTTTGAAAAGGACACTGCTCCTCTTGTCCGTAATCTTGCTCACCGACATCACGTTAGTGCGCAGGTCGGGGCACAGTGTGTTTTGAAGGTTGATCACCTTCACGCTCCCGTTCCCCTCATTTCCGTTCACGCGTTGTTGGCCAGGTTTAGTTTTTCAGGCCCTGTATCGTCGATTAGCCTTGGAAAGAGCTAATGCCCTTGTACATGTGCGAGGTACACCCACTATCGATAGCACCATGCGTTTCCGGCCCTCGCCGCGGTCCGAAAACTCACCTCCGATGTGCTCCTCGACCCATATAGAGCAGCGTCCTCGGCACCTCTAGCGATATGCTGAATCTTCAGGTCTTGTACACTTCTAGCCAGCGGACAATTCCTCTCACTCGATTTCCGAGCACACATAGCACTTCATCCTGGAATCCCTTTCCGACTTCTCGCCATTCATGCGATTCCTCGACCTGCCCTCCCCCCGAACTTCCCAGCGCTTTGACTTGCACTTCCTCCTGGCGTCTTTCCGGGAATCGAACTCTTCTCCGATTTTGATTTCGTAAGAACATCGATTCGTAGAATTCGTTCGATTTCGTAGAACATCGGGCGTTGGCAAGCGACAATCGAAACTGTCGGGCAAACGTCACTAGCAGGATTACCGTTAGCAAGCCTAGGTTGATGTTCACTTCCATGTCCGACAGCTTGTCCACTACGTCGAAGAATTCACGAGCGAATTCTCGCACATCGTCCCCATTTTGCATTCTCATAGAGATTAACTGATTCAGGAGCGCGGCTTTTCGGGCAGGGGCTTTTGACTGATAGATTCCCTCTAACTTTCTCCACACCGCGCGCGACGTCTCACATTCCTTAATCTGTTTTATTTCGGTCGGGCTTATGGCGAGAATGATGTCTGACTGTGCCTTCAAGTTGGCTTCCATCCACTGTCCGATGGCGTCGGCGGTGGCACCTGTTGCTTCCGGCTTCACTTTCGTGCCATTCACGAAACCCCAGGCATCGTTCTTTATCAGTATTGCGGGCATCTGTATCTTCCAGGTGTCATAGTTTTCCTTATTCAAGTTTCAAACCGTACGCTGGATGTATTCATTTTCTCGGCGTATGTGTTTTAAAGTAAAGAAAAAAGGTAACCTGACTTCGCGCAAGTGCTCAAACTGTCTTCACGTATCTATTCGCGTTATTCTGAGCTTATAACCTGTTGGAATTATGGACAGCTCGCACTCCAGTCTGTCGACACACGGATCTTTACCTGATTACAGGTGGATTCTGGCGGGTTACAACTCGTAACGCACAACACACTGGTTAAGCACACACCAAGCCACACGCGTTCTACTCGACGGTCACAGACACAGTACTGCTCTAGTCAAAGAGAACACAGGTCCGTCAGTCGATTGCTCGGCACATCGATAGGCACTCTCCTGAAAGGATTGTATCGCTCTGTAGATAACACCAAAGTCGCATAGCTCCAAAGCTTCGAAGTTTTATTAGGATGGTCTCTATTATAATGATGATGGTGGGGGTGGACTAATTGCTAATGACGTTCATTCTTCAGAACCTTTCTTTTCTTCTTTCGCTTTTTTCAATTATTTTCTTCAGTTATATTTTGAATTTAATTGTTTTCAAATTGGTTGTCAGTATGGTAGGTTTATCATGAACTTGTGGCTTTTACTTGTGCAAGGTTTGCTTGGAATTGTCTTCAGAGCCATAGGTCTACTGGGGAAGGAGGGCTCTTTAAATTTATTCTCCTAACAAGTGTAATGCCGCACCGCAAGGTCACTGGGAAGACGGCATGAGATGCTGATAGGTAAGCTATTTATGTACTTTTGACTGTTTTAGCCAACTACAATTCTACAAAAGTATACTTAAAAAAGACCAAATATAAATTATCATACTTTCCATGTTTTTTAATCCAATACGAATTAAATTTCCCCTGTAAAGAAGAAGTCTTCTTTACTATGGTTTAGATAAACATTCCCACTTACGTGGTTATTAGAAAAAAATTCCCTCATCGCCTGCTCTATAATAAAAAGAAATCATGTTTTCATTTAAAAAACAGTTGTTTCATTGCTTATTATATACTTCAGTTCACCAAAATTGATTAAATTTATTGAATGTACGGACGATTTACTTAGAAGGGAATAGAATTACCAAAATATGAAGTTTTTTCAAGTTTTGAATTCTTTGTGAAGCGAATCTGTCTAGATATTATTTGCGAGGATTGAAATTCTGTTCCGTGCACCACAAATGTCCGATGCACCTCTGTTTACTGCCATGCACTTTTCACAGCTCAGCTTCCACTTCAAACAGTTAGCGGCTGCTGGCAGCGGCGAATTTATACCTGGCTGGCAACCGCTTGCTTTCCGGTAACCATTTCCGGAATTTGCGACAAGCTTCTACGCGAATCACGAATATCCCGAAACCGTCCAGTTTGGGGGTTCTGTCAGATGACGGCAATCCGGGCAGCGGATTCCGGCAGATGATCCATATTCGTTACATTGCCTTTTGCCTTGGATGCGATACGTCTTGGAGCATTTCTAATGAAATCATGTAGATATTGGGGCCTCTATTGCAGTTGGGTTAAGAAGTGATAGCCAATTGTCTTCTTTGGATATTCTGACATTCTCTGGTGGTAGCTGCCGACTAGATATTGACCCTAGTGTACCGGAAGAGTACTTCCAAAATGCTTCTCACTACTCTCCAGTCCAGTCCGTAAAGACTACATCCCATTTTGGGCATGACAATCTTCTGGACTTTGTCTTACAGTACTTGTTGGCGTAATTCAATCCGAGTTTCCCAAAGATTCTGATAGGAGGCCTTGTGATGTGACTTACTTTTTGAGAAGAGATAGTACACATATCTACTCACGTCGCGCAGTTGCAGGACCTTTCCAATATCCGGTTGGTGGTTCTCTAATTCTTCTATTCTCCTATATTTGCTCTTGAATACAGCAGCAACACCTCTGGTCATATCTAGATCCTGGGCGACACAATGCGCTAATGAATATTCTTGGGGTACCGCAAATAGATCCTGTTGCACCATAACGTGCTGTATCATTTCAACCATGATGAGAAACGTCAAAAATGAACTCTTTCACGTCCAACTCACAAACTCGTGCGATGTTTTTTCCGTCATAATTTTCATTACTTCCTGCGTATGTGGCTAGCCGATTGGAATGGACAACTCGCGTTTTTTCATTCAGCAACTCTTTAATTCGGTAGACAACATCATTTATCCTTTTTTTCACTTCGTACGGTTCTTCCCACTGCCATTGTAAATTTGGACACAGACCGCGGAGTCGTTGGGGGATGAAAAGCCAAACAAGAACTCCAGGCCGGTGACCTTCATCTTTGATGTCATACTTCTGTTTCATCCTGTCACTTGCGATTTGGATTCTCTCACGCACCTGCTATGAAAAACGTCATTTTTTGCTTTATGTCGTTTTCGAAGTCTTTGCCAGTTGTTTCTTCATTAGTTCCAGACCGAAAAGAACATTAGCGGGTGTCTGTCCAGTTGTCTCATGAACAGAGGAGGAGTAGGATAGAAAAAAAGATGTATATATTGGTCCCAGTCGCGTTAATGATCAGACATGACCTTCGTTAAATATTTTCCCATTGTTCTGTTAATGTGTTCCACCATCCCATTTGACTGTAGATGTAGAGCTGTTGTTTTACTTTTCCCAAGAATTTCACATACTTCTTGGAGTACTGCAGATTCAAAGTTCCGTCCCTGTTCTGAGTATAATTCAATGGGTACTTCAAATCTGCTCACCGACCAGAACTTCGGAGATATAAAAGGCCTCTTGGTTAGGGTGTATTGTTCAACCCACTTCTAAAATGGTTCACTGTCACATGTATGTATTTCTTTCCGTCATTTGACATTGGAAATGGGCCGGCTAGATCAATGTCAATTTTTTCAAAAGGACTTCCAACGTTGTATTGCCTCATCTTCGCTCTTCTCTTTTTATTTGGTCCATTACTAGTAACACAAACTTGACACTTCCTGCATTACATTTTTATGTTTTGCTTGGAATTATCCCAGTAAAATCGTTCGCGAACTTTCTCTCGCGTCTTACCGAGGTTCCATCATACAATTCCTTCAATTTTTCGGGTATCCATTTCCTTGGTAACAATATCTGCGTCCTCTTCTGAGAGTCAATTTCCACAACTTGTTAAAGAACACCTCCAGCAATTGAGTACCACTGCGCCCAGTACAATTTTACTGCTGAGGAACAGTGATCTATTTCTTGCCAACTCGGTTTCCGTCCTGTCATTTTCCATTTCCAAACATGTTTCAATTTGAGTCGTCTTTCTAAAGTTCTTTGGGTTGCCATAGGTCGTCAATGACCAAGACCCTTAAGATAGGAGATATCTCTTCCACATGACAGCAATGTTTGCAGTTTTCAAGACACGTTCTTCTGGAGAAAGCATCGTCCTTCCGTTGACTACTTCCGCTCCGATGTTCTATTGTAAATGTGAATTCTTGCAATCTTTCAACCCATCTGGCGACATACCCTTCCGGATTCTTGAAATTCAGAAGCCATTTCAAAGCAGCATGAGCATCTGTCCTCAAAATGATTTCTCGGGCGTAGAAATACTTATAGAAATGCTCAACGGTTTTCACCACACCAAGTAGTTCTATGCGGAATACACAATAGTTGCGTCCTGGTTTTGATAGTACATTAGTGACCCTCTCCCGTCCATTTTGTATCGGCGATAATATTTTTCCAAAGACAACGTTACTTGCGTCAAGTATATATTTTCCTTGAGGTAATGAACAGCACAATATAGAGGCGTTTAGAATGGTGTTTCAAGATTTTCGAAAGCGCACTGGCAATCATGATTCCACTGAAACAACTGTTTTTCGTCAGCTGAGTCAGCGGTTTGACGATGTTGGCAAATCCCAAAACATACCGACGATAATAGGTACATAAATCCACAAAACTTCCCAATTCATGTTTATCTTTTGGTACCGGCCATTCCTTTACAGCTTTAACCTTTTCCGGATCAGGTTCTACTCCCGTGCCATATACTTCATGTTCAACTTCTTTCAAAATAAATGGCACTTCGGGCTGAGTTTCAAGTTCTGTCCTTCCAACCTCTTGAACACCTGCTCTAAGTTCT
Source organism: Gryllus longicercus (assembly GCA_038098605.1). NCBI lineage: Eukaryota > Metazoa > Arthropoda > Insecta > Orthoptera > Gryllidae > Gryllus > Gryllus longicercus. The sequence continues at coordinate 2,716,313 of JAZDUA010000139.1, forward strand.
TGATGTGGTCCTCGAAAAATTTTCCGACAACAATCATATTGTCAAGGTACACAAGATATGTCTCTCATGACAGACAGAGATACGTCTTAACAGGCCACTGTAACCAGGTTCTTCAGTCGTTCAGGAATTCCTTTCGGTGGTGGTCCGGCATGGATAACATTTGGCAAAACTGAGGATACCGTAAAATAATAACCAATTACTGTTGCTTTTCTTAACTTTACAGAATAATGATTAATATTCATTAATTTCACAGGTATAGTTCAAGTCACCCTGACCAGTTATTTGGCTACTAGAATTTCTCGGACAATGTCTTCGTCATTATTTTTGGGTTCCAGGATAGCAATATTTCCAACTGGAACATCGCTATCAGGGCTCGCTTCTTCAAACATCTCGCTACGCTCCGTCTATATCACGTTGTTAACCCTAATCACATTCACGGCAATGTTATTACGCGAATGCAGGATCATCTCCACTTCGTTGAATCTCGGTTCACCGCGTTGTAAATCCAAGAGGCACTCATATGTCTTCATGATCTCCATACCTAAAATTGTTTCTTCTATGTCTGCGACCAGTAGACGATGATTGAAAGCAGCAGTTTCAGTGGCAAGGAGGGCAACCATCTCTCCAACGACTTTCGCCGGGTCCCCAGTGGCTGTTCGAAGCTTCCATTGGGATGATATAAGATGACGAGATGACTTGGCCAAGTAGGTTCTTATAACGATATTTGTTGCTCCAGTGTCCAGAAGTAAGATGCATGGTTTTCCATTTACGAATGCATCTACGTAAACGCTGTCAGCTCGGTGTCGAATGGTCGCTATGGGCACTTCGCAAGGTGGGGCTCTTGTATCGTAGGTCGATAGATGCCCCCTTCCATCAACTTGCTTTAGATACCCTGCTGGCTGCTGCATTTATAAACAGACTGCTGCTCTCCTTGTTGCTTCAATGGATTGTTACATCGGCTTTTTGCGTGACCTAATTCTCCACAATTCCAACATCAAAGTAGTCGTTTTTTGCCATTAGAATTACGTACGTCTAACAATCTCTCCATCATTGTTTCAAAATACTTTTCGTTTTGTGTATCTAGGTCGGGCTGCACTGCTCGCACTCGTCCGTCACGTTTCGATGCTATATTTGCGGCCTCAAAGTCTAGTGCTTGACTTAATGTGTCCGTTAAGAATTTCAGTCTTGCCAACCTTAATGCCTGCTGAATTTTGCATCATGGAGCACCTCAATGAAGTATCGGCCTCAATGAAGCGTTGCACTTGAATGCACAAGCGTTGCACATGAAACTTTCTGGGACTTCAGGGTTCGAAAGGCACACCAAACGACAAATATCAGCTTCCAGTTTTTGAAGACTTTCTCCATACTTCTGCGCACGGTTCTTGAGCAGGGTAAAATACACGTATTCTAGGTGTGTTTGCCCATAACACGCTTTTAGGTGTGTTTCGAAAGTCTTGACAATTTGCTCGAAGTTCGCTTCTTCTGGGGTCGGTATTGCCTCCAGAACGTCAACTGAGTTACTATGCAAGGATAGAATCGGTGCAGTGGCACAATGTGTCGCGGACCAGCCATTTGCTGTTGCAGCAGTCTCGAATTGTTTCAAATAATTTGGCCACGAGGAAGTGCCATCAAAGTTAGGTGGTTTCACTCGTGCCTTTCCCAGTGGTTCCTATACTGTGACCACTCGTGCCATTTCCTACGATTCATGTACGGTGTTTATTTTTGATTTTTCTGTTGCGAGATCAAAAACCTTGAGCTTCTCTTCTAATAGATTTAGTAATTTTTCCTCATTCTTCAGAAATCTCTCTGCCATTTTCTCAATTTTCTCTTCATTCTTCGAAAGTTTCTCCTCTATTTTTTCTTTGTTCTTGTGGGATGTGGAAATCGAAACAAGATACACTTATCGACCCCACACACTTGAAAGAGTTTTCTCGTTCGCCTCTGCGGAGATGAAAGAGTTCCTCGCTCGAATCGGCCAGCGAGCAAGTGTTTTCGAACACATTTCTACTCCTTCATTTGTTAAACGACATTTAGGCATTCGCTGTCGCAGGAAAACACAAATCGGTGCGTACAACTAAGGTTATAATATTTATCAGTAAAAGATGTTTTAAAACCCAATTTTTATCTGTTTACTTGAATTTTTTCTCTAAACGGCAATGGACAAGAAAAAAAACTTTTGTGGGAGATATTCTTACTTGAATAAAGAAACCCGGTCATGTAGAGCAATATAAAAAATAATTGAAACAAGAAACTTGAAGGGGTATTTTGAGAGAATTGAATTAATTCATTATATTTCTTAACTAGTATTTATTATTTGTGAATGAATTTCTTAATTGTAAGTTTTATTATGAATTATTGTATGAATTATTCTATTCACCATTTATTCATAATTCTACCAATAGACATAGTAAAACAGTAGGGATTACGGAGCTCAAGAAAATATGCACAAGTCCCTTTTTTAACATTAACTACAGATTTGTATGCAGTGCAGTAATATATTTTTCTTTAGACAATTCGAACTCGTTAAACAGATGGTTTACGACTATGATAACAAAACAAGGATTTCACTGGTTAAAATTATACAAGAGCATAAAACAAGAAATGGGACTCGTAGCTGATATAATAGCTAACTGCTGTCACCACTTTCGGCTTGTGACACATAAAGACACTTTAAAACATCGAATAACCTATTTCAGGTGTGTGAACGGAGCCTCACCGGCCTCTTTTCTCATTTCTCGTCACACATTTCTCGCTACGCTTCTCTCTCGGTGTAGTCTGTTGCGGGCCTGGAAGAGGAGCACAGAGCTGCGCTACTATATAATCCTTATAATAAACCGTGTCTCTACCTCTGCTTATACATTTTATCTGCTTACTGCTTATACATTTTATCTGCTTACTGCTTATACATTATTTATTATTATTATTGTTCCATTTTCCATAAATTATTGGTCTTATACAGCTACCACACAGATACATCAAAGCACGGTAACTGATTTGTTTTACCTTTACAACATTCTATTGTTAATATTGTTGGAAATATACATTTATATTGTAAGGTTGAAGTTTGTGAACATGTCGACAGTGTCGCCATCTGCGTCTAGTATATTATTGGAAATGTACTCTATATTGAGAGATTGAGGTTTGTGAACGCACCGACACTGTCGTCATCTGTTTTTGGTATGTAAACGAATGATCATATTCATTCGTCCTTTTTTGTCTTACTGTGCAGCAATGTAGTGTTTGTAAAAGACCGTCAAAGACGTTCAATAAGAGTTTATGTATATGTATTTTGTTATAAATAAAAGTGAAATGCAGTGTAGTTCTCAAGAGTTATTTTAACATGGTAGCAGAGCGTGGTTTCCGGATGCAGATGAATTGCTGAAGAGGTTATATTGGAGTTCAGCCCAGTGTCCGTCGATTCGAGGAAGTTTGCGACATGGACGACCTGAACATTCCAGCTTTTGATGGAGAGGACTACGCAAACTGGAAAACGAGGTTAACTATCTATTTGAAATTTAAAAAATGCCATGAGGTGACCACGAGGTCGAAGCGAGAAGAAGACAAGGACGTAGAATGGGAAGAACAGAACCTGAAGGCGATGCATTGCATTTTTAGTGCAATTACTAACAAGTAGCTAGAGTTCGTGAATGATAAAGTAAGTGCTTTCGAGGTTATGAAGAAGTTTGACGAGCTATACTCCAAAGAGTCAACAGCGTTGCAGATTGTCTGCAGGAACAAACTAGATGGACTCAGATTAAAGAATTACAGCGACATAAATGAATTCTTCACTGTGTTTGAGAAATACATAAACGAACTGAAGTCAGCCGGGGCCAAGGTAAGCGAAGAAGAGAAACTAAATTACATGCTCAAAACGCTGCCCGAGTCACTAAGTTATATCGGAGATCTAGTGGATGTTTTGAAGAAGGAAGACCGGACTGCGGAGTACGTGAAGGCAAAAATAAGGATGAAGAGCATCAAGGAGAACCAGGACAGTGAGGGCGTAAAATCAAATGCATTCATCTCGGAGAAGAGACCTAGTGCGAGCGGCCAAAAAGTGTGCTACGGATGTGGTAAACCAGGACACTTCAAGAGGGAATGTCGACAAACTGAGAATCATCGAGGTTCCCGGGGACGTGGCGGAAGAGCACGAGGTAACTATGGAGGTTATGTCAACCAAAGTTATGAAAATGGACATCGCGGAGGCAGAGGAGGACCACGTGGGTCCAGAGGCGGTCGCTATGGTCACGACCGATCTTACCGACAGAACGAGCAAGGAGACCGACATTACCGACAGGACGACCATGGTGGTAGGAACCGTGGAGAACAACAGTTTTATCAGAATGTAAGTGGCGCAAGCAGTTTCGTGACAGAGGTCTTCGCCAAGGAAGTAAACAGTGTAACACAGGATTCAGGTCAGATTGAAATTAATTGGTTGTTAGATAGCGGTTGTACAGATCATATAATTAATAACGAGGAATATTTTTCTAAATGCGTAACGTTAAAAGAACCGATTAATGTAAAAATCGCGAACGGAAAGATTTTAACGGCAACTAAAGTTGGTAATGTAATTAGCGATTTTTTAGTGTTTGACAGATTAGAACGAGTTGAAATGAAAAATGTATTTTACATTAAAGATCTAGATAGGAATTTAATTAGTTTTTCAAGAGTCACAGAGAAACATGATATTATTGCAAAAGGCATCAGCGCAAAAGTTTTTAGTAAAGATAGGGGTTTAATTGCAGTTGCATGGAAACAAGATAGGTTATATAAAGTGACAAGTGTGATCAACAAAGGGGAATTTAACGTAAACTTCTGCAATAAAGAAAATATGACAATAAAGGAAAAGTGGCATAGGATACTGGGGCACGTAAATTTCAATTATTTAGATAAAATTTGCAAACATCAATTAGTAGATGGAATCCCTCAAAACGTCGAGTCTGAACCTATGAAATGTAAAGTGTGCATAGAAAATAAAATGCATAATGTTCCTTTTAAAAACAACAGAAATAAGGCTAAAGAAATCCTAGAAATTGTTCACACAGATCTAAATGGGCCACATTCAACAGTAGGTATGCATGGTGAAAGATACTTTGTTTCTTTTATTGATGATTATAGTAAACTTGCACGCGTTTACACAATTAAAACTAAAGACCAATTATATGATTGTTTAGTTGGGTATGTAAATGAGGTTGAAAATCTTACTGGGAAAAGGATTAAGAAATTGCGGTGTGATAATGGAAAAGAATACATGAATAATAATATATATCAATACATCAAGGAAAAGGGGATTGTTTTAAATGCGTGCCCGCCATATGTGCATGAGTTGAATGGAACTGCTGAGAGGTTCAATAGGTCAATCATGGACATGTCAAGATGTTTATTAGCCGAAGCAAAAGTTAACAATAGGTTTTGGCCAGAAGTAGTTTGTGCTGCCGCGTATCTGAAAAATAGATGTCTTGCAAATACCGCAGAATTGAAAACTCCTTATGAAATATTTTTTGGAGAAAAGCCTAATGTCACACATTTAAAATTGTATGGAAGTAGAGTCTTTGTAAGGGTGCCAGAACAATTGAGAAAGTCAAAATGGGATAGAAAAGCAGATTTGGGAGTTCTGTTAGGTTACAGTGACGTTGGATATAGGGTACTCATAAATAATAAAATTGTTGTGGCCAGGCATGTAGAGGTTGTTGAAGAAAATATTAGATGTGTAGGTTTAAAGGATAATGGTTCCGTGAGTAAAAGATTAGATGAATCTGGGTGTGAAAATTGGGAAACTGGGTCTGAAGATAACAGCGAGGACGAAGAAAGGTTAGTCGAAATCGAATCTCCAAAAGCAGCGCTAAAGGAAAAAACAACAAGGTCGGGTAGAGTGGTTAAAACTCCACAACGCTATAGGGATGATAATACAAGTAACTTTATTTATATTAACGTATGTAGTGCAGATAGCCCGGTTAGTTTTGAGGAGGCGATTAATAGCAATGAATCGAAAAGCTGGAGTCAAGCTATGGATAGGGAAATTGAATGTTTGAAGAAAAATGACACATGGGAGTTAGTAAGCCAGAGGGCAAAGATCTTATAGATGTTAAATGGGTTTTTACTAAAAAGTTTGATAATAGGTACAAAGCAAGATTAGTTGTTAGGGGATTTCAACAAAAGGAATGTGTTGATGATATATATGCACCAGTAGCTAAAATGCAAACTTTGAAGATTTTACTGTCATACTGTTGTCATTTTGGTTTAATTATTGAACAAATGGATGTAGAAACAGCCTTTTTAAATGGCGAAATCATGTCAGAAGTTTATGTTAAACAACCTGAAGGCTACGAAGACGGCACAAATCGAGTGTGCAAATTGATGAAAGCACTGTACGGTTTACGAGAAAGTCCGAGAGCTTGGTATGAGTGTTTAGATACTTTCTTGAAAAGTTTAGGATTCCAAAGAAGTGAATATGATTATTGCCTTTATGTTTTGCGAAAAAGTAATGTCCTGATTTACTTGATAATTTTTGTTGACGACTTGCTCATTTGTTGTGTAAAGAAAAGTCGAATTAAAGAAATCAAAAATTTGTTGTCAAATAGATTTAGTATGAAAGATTTAGGTGAGGTTAAAAGTTATTTAGGAATTGATATAAATTACGAATACAAGAAAAACAAAATGAGCTTGAGTCAGGAAAATTATATTAATTCATTAGCCGAAAAATACAAGATTAAAGACTCAAAATTATATGCTACACCGATGGAAGTTAACTTGAAATTAGAACCAACTCAGGAATTGCGTAATGATATAAAGTATAGAAATTTGATTGGTGCGTTGTTATATATTAGTTCAGGAACAAGGCCAGATATCAGTTATTCTGTTAATTATTTGAGCAGGTTTCAGAATTGTTATGACGGCACACACTATAAGTATTGTCTGAGAATCTTAAAATATCTGTATTTGACAAGAAACCTGAAATTGAATTATTGTAGAAACGAAAATGCAAAAGTTCTTGATTGTTATGTAGATTCAGATTGGGCAGGTGACAATATAGATCGTAAATCTACGACAGGTTATGTGATCCGTATGTTTGACAATGTTGTATTTTGGAAGTCTCGCAAACAATCAAGTGTAACAAAAGCTTCGACGTATGCAGAGTATGTTGCGCTATCAGATGCTGTGAGTGAAGTGAAATTTCTAAAAGATGTAATGAAAATTTTTGATTTGAATTTTGATGAACCGATTGTAATGTACGAAGACAACTCAGGAGCATTGAGTATCGCTAAATATGGTAACTTTACAAAAAACTCAAAACATATTGAAGTCCATTATCATTTTGTCAACGAGTTGTATATGAATGGTTTAATTGATATAGTCAAAGTAAATACTGATGATAACATGGCAGATATTTTCACGAAAGCTTTGTGTAAAGACAAGTTTGTGTATTTTAGGAATATGATGAATATTAACTGAATTTAAGATAGTATGTATATAAATGTAAGGAGGCGTGTTGGAAATATACATTTATATTGTAAGGTTGAAGTTTGTGAACATGTCGACAGTGTCGCCATCTGCGTCTAGTATATTATTGGAAATGTACTCTATATTGAGAGATTGAGGTTTGTGAACGCACCGACACTGTCGTCATCTGTTTTTGGTATGTAAACGAATGATCATATTCATTCGTCCTTTTTTGTCTTACTGTGCAGCAATGTAGTGTTTGTAAAAGACCGTCAAAGACGTTCAATAAGAGTTTATGTATATGTATTTTGTTATAAATAAAAGTGAAATGCAGTGTAGTTCTCAAGAGTTATTTTAACAAATATAATACAATATAAAATATCAAACTTGAAATTACAGTATAATAGCTAAATTTAAAAGCTTCAGAATCCCACATGTCCTTCCAAGAACAGGCTGACCAATGAGCACGTATTGATGATGACTGACTTTTGAAGAGCGATGATAATACTCTTGTCCATACCTAGGTCGTCTAACGATCTGCTAGGAAGTTTTGATACGACTCCGGTTGCTGATAGTACAATTGGAACAGTTTTAACGTCTGCGACGTGCCACTATTCTCTCACTGCATGTGATAGCTCTCGGTATTTATCGATTTTTGCTTGATATATTGTCATCATGTTGCCGGTATTGACAACTGCAAAATCGATAAACCAAACTTTCCTGGCAGTTTTATCCCAGAGCGTAACATCGGGTAACATGTGCTGGATTGTTCTATCTGTCAGAATACTGTGGACCCAGTGCAACTTATAGGACTCGCTTTCAAGCACTGTTTCTGGATGATATTTGTAGTACGAAGTATCAATGTCCTGCAAGAGTCTGTATTTCTTAGCGAGCTTGGCATGGATGATCCAGCCCACTAGATCGTGTCTCGTTTTGCAGTCAGTTGGGGCTAGTGCACTGCAACCCGAGATGATATGCTGTATGGTTTCATAATCTCGACACTCATCACTATGGATTTCTGGGTCTTTAATTATGTGTTTTAGATAGTTCGTTGGGACAATCAATATATATCTATATATCTATCTATATATATATATATATATATATATATATATATATATATATATATATATGCTGAGCCATTTGTACATTTCCCCGTCGACATTTGGTTTGGCTACTGCAGTAGGAATGCACCGTGGAGGGCTTTCTATTTCCAGGACTCCATTTCTTGTTGAAAATATGACTTGAATTGATATATTTTGTTGTTTTAGATTTAGGGGAGTATAGTTGTCATGTGAGGGCGAGGCACGTGAGGACGGAACTTGTGACGGCAGCGGAGCGGACGTGGCATGATACAGCATTCAGCTCGCCGATGGTCGAGGCTAGGGCCGCCCATCTCGGCATTTCTTTATCCACATCTCATGAATTGGACCACGACAGCGCGCACTGCCTAGTCGTCGTGTCCGGAGAGGCTGCAGCGTTCACTTAGAGGCGCACTGTACGTGCTCAGATACATCCGCGTAGTGAGTACCATGCACCGGCGACAATTAAGGTGAATTTAACGGCTTCATCAGCAGGTACCTGTTTTCTGCCTCCGAAGTGTCGCGCCAAGCTGCTCAAGCTCAGAATATTAATCAGCATCACTAAGAATCACTCATTGAATTGTTTTTTCATTTCCATTGCATCATTTAATTATACGATCTGTAAACTTCTCTTTAAGTTTTAGATTTAGTTCTTATTAGTATTCACCGCTCGGGCCCGGCACGCATTTTGTATGTTGTAGATTTTATATTTATAATTCTTTTGTTTTTCATGTCTTTTCTTAGATTCTAAGTTTTACATTTTATTTCTAAATTCCAAGAGGCATTATAAATTAAACTAATATTTATCTATCCGCATTGTCATTTATTTCGGCCGATCCTTCATTTCCTCGTACGAGGTGGTCCTCCATCCATTTATTTTAGTAGCCCTCTGGCTACATCGCGTGAGCTACCGGAGGCCGATATGTATGTGTGCTGTGCGCGCATATAGCCAACAGTACAGTCCACGCTGTTAGCTCATCATCGTGTGTGGCGCCGTGTGAGAGGTGGATACCAGGTGAGTATCGCGTTCGCACGCGCTCGCACGACACGGACGCGCGGTGCGCATACATTGTTAATGAAACGTGTTTATTTGTTTAAAAAATGTAACTTCTTACTTACAGAATATCAAACAAAAATAAAAACAATGCAATTGATGTTGGAAACAATTGTCAATAAAGGTATATTCAGTATTATACAAATATGTTCTTCGAACAATTCACACTTCCTTAAAAACATTTGAAGTAATTATTCAGTCTTCCTTGACAGATTTTCTCTTTCGTTGGTACTCACAAAAATATTAGAAAAGGTTTTTACTCTTCAGAAAGCCAAGTACATTTTTCCATGCGAAAGTACAAGATCGGGCAAGTATATCCCTACTCTTTGCAATATTATTTAACGTACCTGGATTTGTCATGGCGAACAGAGGGGGTTTTGGATGGGGCAGGGCGCCCGCTTATTGGGGTGCGAAAATGGAAAAAATAATATAATACTAAAAAGTATTTTATTATTTTCTGCGTTCTTACACCTGAAGAAAAGCCATTCCGTGCCAAAAAATAACAAAAAAAATATTTTCACCTTTGAGTACTAAATGCCATTTGAAACCATTTAGCAAACTTCAGACTTCACCTCGGAAATGTTGCTCGAACGATTTTTACGTATTGAATAAGGTATTCCGTTATCATTCCACCAATCTTCCGTTGTCACATACCGGAAAGAATGAGCGGAGTATACACACAAGCTCTTTTATCTTATAACTCGATTTTTGATCTCAAAACGGCGTTTATCAGCTTCATAGAGTTCATCTGGTGAGTCTCTAAATAATATACAATATAATAACAAATACATTAATTATTTACAAAAATATATGATGACCCCTCCTCCCAAAAAATAATTGGCTAGATCCACTCCAGCTGTGACACCTCTCCTAATTCCGTAAGCGGAAGGCGATAACACAGACCCTCGTATGTCATCGGAAGCGACCGCAGAACCAGTACAGATCTGGCGTCTCCCACGGAAACGCTTCAGGGGAAGAAGCGAAGCGATGAGAGGGGAGACTTGAATTTTCATGACGCGAGCTACAATTACTGGTGACATTGGGGAGAGTTTTATCTCGTAAACTAATATCGAAGTAAATTATAATTTTGAATTTCTTGGTACTTTTTATGCATGTAGCCGCAGTTATCTACAGTGTAATTTTTGTTTATTATTATTATTATTATTATTATTATTATTATTATTATTTCTATTCACATTTATTCAAAAGTACCGAAATCAAGGGTAGACCTGTGAGATCGGAGTCGCTAGGACAGACATGCAATACTTTCACAATCTCTGTTGTACAGACTAACAGGCAAACACAATGGAGATAACACAAAGCTTTTGTGACTAACCAACGAAATTCTAAAAGTTTTTCTTTCTTATCTCTTTTCTTAATTCTAAAAGTACATCTTATATTTGTAAAATGAAAAAAGTAAATTATGAAAAATGAGTGCATTTGTTGTCTCTGCGACTTATTGCACTGAAGAGTTGTGCAGTTTTCGAATTATGTTTTTGATGGATCACTCACTGTCTCTTATTTTCCAAGTCATGAGATTAGCAGGCAACAATCTCCTTTTCTTCTTTCGAGATGCCAGCAGAGATTTTTTTTGGTGATGTAAGCGATTCTGATGCAGAAGAAACGTTGGAATTCTGATTTTCGCAGTGATTATTGGAGAATCTAAAATATTATTGAAAGATACGTTTACAAACACTCACTCCATGGGTCATTTTGTACTTGAACTGCTGTGCAGTACACTCCTCTATAAATCGAAGTTTTTAGTACCAGAGATAGTGCAATCTAAAAGCCACTTTCACACTTTGCGATTTCAACAAATTAATTTTGATGTTGAAAACCTGAAAAGTGTTCACACTAGTGTAACGATTTTTGACGCCTCATCTTTCGCAAGGTGGCAATTTGACAGTAATATTTCTTGAATAGTGTGGGAAATTCAATTACATTGCTCAAATAAATACATTTCCAAAACTTTTACAAACCACATATTTAAATATTATGCCATTTGTCGTACATACGAGATTGAACGAAAGAATTCGCCGAAGACCTAAAGTGTAAGTATTGCTCCTTCGACATATTGACGTGTTTTGCAATTTGCCGCCTGAGCGAGCTGTTGAGGAAATAGTATATCTTCTGTGATATAGTATATAATATAGTATATTGGCGAGACCTGACGTACTGTTTCCGAGCGACTCAAAGAATACATCGCCCATTACAACAAGAACAACACCAACCGTTCGGCTATTGCGCACCACTCGGAGATTACGGGACATGCCATTGACTTTGACAAGACTCGGCTCCTGCATAACGAAAACCGGTACTGGCCGAGACGTATAAAAGGGGCATTAGAAATACACAGACGTCCGCAAAACATCAACGCGGACGCAGGCCTCTCTCTTAACCACGCCTGGAAATCTCTCTTGCCATCTATTCGGGACCGTCAGGGGGCTGTTCAACACCGTCCGACCACGGGGACGTCTGGCGCGGGGCCCAGGTTGGCGCAGACCGCCAGCCAACGAGACCTCTCCGCCAATCACGGCGCACCTGTCCTCTCCCGAGCGCCCAGGCAGGATAGTATAATTCACCGGGGCGTAGCGCCGCAGTGTCACTGCCCTCAGGAAGCCTGCGACATGTCAGGCAAAACGTCGGCCTCCCAGCCACCGACGCGGCGTCTCCCGGATAGCCGACAATTTATCAAACAGTACAATATCAGGTCTGTTAGATTCAACCGCTCTGTTGGTTATAATTGTCGTGTCCCATAAAATTCGCGCCTGATGGTTACTGATGACTTGTTCAGGCTTACATTTATAATATGGCTGTTCCTGTTCAACTATATGGTATTTCTTTGCAAGGGCTTGGTGAACTACTTTCGCTACATTATTATGCCGTTGCAAGTATTCAGTCTGAGCCAAGCATGGGCAACCACTGCATATATGCTGGATAGACTCATTGTTACTTCTGCATAATCGGCATTTGCTATCAATCTGTTGGCCCAAGATATATTTTTGATATGCTTTGGTCTTTATCACTTGGTCCTGAATAGAGAAGAGGAAATCCTCAGTTTCACCATAGAGTCCCGCTGTTCGTAGCCATTCTGTGGACCATCTCAGATCAATTTCATCAGATGTCAATATTGCTCTAAACCGGCCATGCAATTCCCTCGTCTTCCAGATATCAATTCTATCATCCCTTGTCAAGTGAAGGAACTCTCTGTTCTCTTCGGCTAGACGTAATGGACTGATATTTTTATCCTGCGTGCATATTGCATTATGGATTGGGGTCCATTGAAAGAAAATACTGACGGAGTTTTTCTTCCTGCTGACGACATAGTGTCTGTAAACTAAGCAAACCTGTGCCTGCATCGTTTCGAGATAGATATAACCTCTGTGTCGAACTATGAGGATGGTGAAGTCGATGCTTGGTGAGTGTCGTTCTGAGTTTTCTGTCAAAGGTTTGGAGAGAAGTATCCGTCCATTTTATCACTCCAAAGGAGTAAGTAGCTACAGGGATAGCCCATGTGTTTATTGAAGAAATTTTGTTTCTTGAGTTGACATTCGTCTCACAGATCTTATTAACTCTGGCTACCACTTTCTTTTGTATCCTGTTTCGGGCATTTGAATCAGTTATTTCCAATAGTTGCAACATCCCTAGATATTTGTGAGAGTCTTCGTTTCCAAGGTTTTGAATGATGGTGTCCCTGGAGAGTTGTAATTCTCCTTCCTGATTTTGGATTTTTCCACGTTTTACATCCAACGTCGCACATTTATCCAAGCCAAACTCCATGCAGATATCATTGCTGAAGTTTTGGACAATCACCATTTCACTCTGTAGTTGATATTTATTAGGTGCATATAATTTGAGGCCATCCATATAAACCTGGTGTAATATGTGAACATCTGGGTTTCTCTTTATACGATATCCATATCCTGTTTCTCTCATCATTCTACTCAGTGGAATTAGAGAGATGCAGAACCAAAGAGGGCTCAAACTATCGCCCTGAAACATACCTCGCCGAATCCTAATTTCCCTGGTCACATAGAAGTAACGACCTTGCCTACCGTGTAAAGAAGTCTTCCATTCAGACATACACACAGAGAGAAAATTTATTATCGCCGGGTCAGTCTTATAGATATCTAGAATACGCAAAAGCCATGAATGAGGCACAGAATCAAAAGCCTATCTATAGTCTACCCACCCCACAGATATATCATGAAGTCTTTTACGGACTTGTGTAACTACACTATCTATAACCAATAGTTCTTTGCATCCTCTGGTTCCCTTTTTACAACCATTTTACTCAGGAGGTACAATATTTTGGTCTACGAGATGTTCATTCACTTTAGAAGATATAATAGCAGTCCAAATTTTGTATAACGTTGACAAGCATGTAATTGGCCGGTAGTTCTTGGGTTGGAGACTCTCCTGATTTGGCCATCATAAATGTCTTACCCATCAACAGATATTTAGGGAGGTTGGATGGATATTTCAAGGTAACGTTAATAAGTCTAGCTATGTGTGGATTAAGAGCCGTAAAGTATTTCCACCAAATCTTATGAATTCCATCTAAGCCAGGAGCTTTCCAGTTTAGTGTCTTCTTTATAACTGTTCTCACATCGTCTTTGGTAATCATTACTGTTGGCATTTCATTTACATATCGGCACGCTTCGATTTCATTATGAAGCCAGTATGCTTACTCATTGTGTTGGTGAGGTACTGCCCATATCTCGGACCAGAATTGAACCATATCATTCTCACACGGCGGATGACTCCTCAGTTCTTCCCCATCGCCATCTTCCAGTTGTCTGTAGAATTTCTTCTGTTTGTCTGCAAACATTGATTCCTGTTGGCGTTTTTTTGATGCTTTACTGTACCGTCTAATTCTCGCTCCTAGGGCCGCAATTCTCTATTTAAGTCTCTCATCTTCTTTCAGCTTTTGATCTAGATTTTTGAATTTTCACTTTGTAATCCTCCTTTAATACGGCCATGTGGCTTCTGGAGCGGGAATGGGATTTTCAATAATAAGATACATGACACTTTGTTAACAAACATTTACTAACTAAAATGATGATGATGGTGATGGTTTACAGTACATGATTGACAGTAATGATAAGGACGACCTTATTTTAAATAACTGTGATATTTGTTTGATTCGATATAATAATAAATCAATCAATAGGTCGTAAATCTGTTTTTCCGAGTGGGCGCAATAAGCGTTGGGTCCCTTTGACGAGCGGTCGCGGGGGTGAGTAATAGAAACCCACTTGAATTTGGCGAGGACCCGGCTGCCGACAAGCCCTCCTTCGGCACCGCGCGGGGGTGTCCTGCCATAAAATCTCATACAACCCCTCGCCTCAATAGCCGAAAGGGCGCGGGTACCTACGTCCCCCTTTCGCAGCTGCGTCGCGGGCGTCCGTTTTTTCCCTTTTTCATGGATTTTTTTTTTTCAGCGCATCGGCTTGTACCGTTACAACTTTCTCAGAAATGTCTCCCTTCTTTGAAAAATACTGCGTTAAATGGCCAATATCTCTTCTAGCCTTGTTGATTTTGTCCTGGATTCGTTTCTTCCATAATGGTACATTGTCGGGTTTTAATGCGGAAGAAGTTACCGACCTTTTGTTGTTTCGATATCTCTCCCCATACTTCTACAAACGGCTAAGGCAGAACTATGCACTTCCCCAGCTAATTCATCCAGAGAAATGTGTGAGGGTTAGGTCTTCTAAGAATTCATTACTCTCCAAGCATAGTAAAACTTCTTATTTCCCGTATTTTTTGGTAAACGCGGTCGAAGATCAAGGGGTGTACCTTGGTACATAATATTATACTTCTGATAATTTTCTTTCAGATTTCTGACAAAAGCATCCTTATCATGTCCTGGTGTTTCTTGCTGGACTTCAACTTCAGGTTCCCCCTACGAAAACATTTTAAATATAGGCTCGGATATTTTACTTGGGAAAAGAGATTCACCAGATGAACTCTATAAAGCTGATAAACGCCGTTTTGAGATCAAAAATCGAGTTGTAGGATAAAAGAGCTTGTGTGTATACTCCGCTCATTCTTTTCGGAATGTGACAACGGAAGATTTTAGAGTAAGGTGGAATGATAACGGAATACTTTAGAAGTAAAATATATCTATAATAATATGTGAGGAGATGGAATAATGGTGATATTTACAGAATTAGTTCAATTTTTTAAAAAACCAGTTCCAAATCGCAATTGCTATTTTGAGTAATGCCTCAAACAAGTTTAAGATGGTATTCGAAGGAAGACGGAAATATGTGAAAAAGATAGTTATGCACTACAATTAAAGATCGTTTGCCTCGGCCTGTAATAGTAGTATAGTATCTCTACTTTGATAACTGTAGAAAAATAGATTGAGTTGCAACGTAACGAAAGCATAAACCGACTATCTGTCTTACCTGTCCCGCGTCCTCCGCCGGGCCTGGTCTTGCTGACAGAGAGCCCACAAAGGTGGGTGTGTGACGCAACGGCGCGGAAGGGGGAGGGGTGCGAGATGTTTTCCCAAATTTCACTTTACGACGCTCCAATTCGTCCGATTTGTATGATTGTCTCGGCGTTGGATTCAGGAAGCCTGTCGTCATCGTGCTATTAGCCCACATTTTTCTCGGAAGTTTGAGAACTAATTTCAAATTCGGGTTTTTGCAAGATTTTTGGAAAAAGGACTTCGTGGCGTAAATTCTATTTTAAAAAGGCGTCAAATGCCGTTTACAGATCGAAAATCGGACCATTGGTTCAGACATCGGTAAAGTAAAGTTGACTTATTTTGGTGCTGCCACGTGGTGGCTACAAATTGTACTAGTGTCGGGACATTTAGCATTAAGGGCTCTTCTTACTACTTTCTCAGAGAATCACAGGGAGTAAACACAAAAGGCGTATCGTGGGTGCGCCATCGGCAGTGCGATGCGCGCGCCGTGCGCGCGTACATATTGTGGACTGCGGGGCGGGAATTGGTGCAGGCAGAAACAGAAGTATACTGTGTCCTCTCCGTCTTTGTCTCGTCAATTAGGGGAATATGCAATATTTTTTTTGGTGTAATTTTTAGATAGGGTTCTGAAGACTAATCTTTTTTTATCTGCACACCTGAGGGTAAGTAGGGTGAAACATGAAATATTTGTTAAAAGATTGGAAGATACTTTTGATTTCAAAATGAATTGTGCACAGGAAAATAAGTTCCTAAATTTGATGAAGGATATGTGTGTGTGCTTCGAATACGTAATGAACGTACGTGACGTGAAATTATCGCTTGATATTGGCACAAGATTGAAGATATTGTGTTAGTTTTCCTTGACTTCTGAGGTTCAAGGACGGCCATTCACCTACTGTAATGTTGTGAAGGTCAGTTTGACAATTGCATAAGCCTTTCTTGGATTTGCAGGTTATCATGTCTGTTGTCGGCATGGAAGAAGACGACAGGCGTAATATTACCCGAAATATGGGGAGGCTCGTCGACGAAACTAATATAGACGTGCTGATTCCCAAGCTGCTTGAAAAGGGAGTTTTTTCGTCAACGATGATTGAAAAATATTTGGTATGATTATGTATTTTTATTTTTAACATTAACGATTTTATACAGATTTCAATTTTTTCTTTTGTGTAATAAACTCTTCCTTACAGCCTAATGCAGGTTTAAATGTTCAGCAACGAAAAACTGCATTGTATTTGGATATACAGAGAAGAGGGCCATTAGCCTTTAGAAAATTAATAGCATCTCTGATAGAAACAAAACATTATTCATTAGCCATATTGTTGCAACCAGATGTAAACATAGAGGCATATTCAAATAGACTGGAATCTGTAGCTCGTGATGCTCTTCCAGGCGGGAATCATCACTCTGGGTACATGTTCTTCTGCATTGTTATTTATTGATATTTGTTCACGTACATGTATAATTGTTCTGATAAAAATTAATTTTCTAGTACAACTCTTAGTAACTTGCCGGAATATTATTCTGAACAATTTCAAAACCAAATTGGAGAATTGCATCGAGCCCATCCCAATGCAAAAATTAATTTGAATGTTGAACCTTTAAGAGTGCAAGTGAAATATGCGACTTGTCGTTCCGATCAACAATCTTCTAAGCCACATCTTACAGTAAGTTAAATTAATTTTCTTTGTGTGAAATATTATGTAGGAAATCAATAATTATTTTAGAAATTAAACCTAGTTGTTCAGAAAGCAGCCTGTATTTGATATCTCTTGCAAGAATACTTTGTGTTTCATTGACAATATTTCATATTTTCTGTATAAAAGTGAAACTCACCAAGTCAATTTTTGATATTGTTTTACATACCTTATTTACTCAAATATAAGACAAGGTTTTTTCCGAAACATTTAATTTGAAAAATACAGGTCATTTTACATTTGCAGATTCTGCCTTACACAAGACAGTTTGCAATTGAATATTGTAGAGAATATAAGAACTAGTTAAAAATTTAGGAGGGCCTTTTATATTTACAATCAGTTATATTCTGGTAAATAAGGTATAGTTGGAAGCTGACTTGATTGGGAGGCTGAGGAATGCGCTCGGTGTTCTTGGAAGCTGCCCTCCCCCCACCTAATCTGCGACTACTAGCTGTCCCAAATATATTACTCCAAGTGTCAATGTTAAAATATCATACGACAATAAGTAAACCAAATAAGCCAATAAGTAGAGCTAACAATAAAATTAAGAACAATATGCTGAAAGATGACATTATTAAAATATACAAAAACAAGTAACTATCTTGCTTTCTTACATCAGTCAAGTGAACATGCAAGATTTGCTTCTGATGACGAAGTGTCGTCAGTGCCGCTAGAATCTAAACCTCCAAGATCGATGATAAATCTGTCGATGGTGTCGTCTTCTATCCCATCCTTCTCCCAGTACGCTTGTTCTATCTTAAGAGTGTGGTTGGTTATACCCTCCCATTCAACTGTAGATACAGATCTTAACGCATCTGCAGTCACTTCTTGCAACTTTGAAAGGGATAATTCAGAAACATTGTGTTCTTTGATTTTTCTCTTCATTTTGGCCCAGGCTTACTATTGGGTTTAGATCACACATATAGGGCAGCGAACAAATTACTCTATGACCTTGTTCTTTTAACGTGGTGTGTATACAGTGCACTTTTTGTGGAGGTTTGTGCTGTATGAATTAGTCGAAAAGTTCAAATTTTTCATAGTTGTGGAACAAGCAATATTATTATTACTGAGCCAGTCAACCATCTCCTGTTTTACAGTATACTTAGAAGCAAGCTTGTTCTCTTGGAGGCAGTGATACAGTGCATTGTCAAGCAAAATCATACTTTCTTTGGGGAGATTTGGCAACAGCTTTTCATTTACCCATTTTTCAAATTTAGCTCTGTTCATCTGGCCATGGTAATCACTGGTAGCTATTCCAGCCTTAAAAATCAAAGCAGCATCGTGGATAAATTTTTCATTTGAGGAACTTATGTTTGTCAAAATTCTGGGAACATCCTCGCTACTCCAGCATTTTCCAAAAATAAGATTATTGTCAACCCACGTCTCAAAATAAATTGTTTTTCTCATAATTTCTACAGTTTTGAATTCCTTTCAAATACCTTGTGCACCAGATGACAATATCAGGCCGTTCAATCAAAAGTTGTCTAAGATTACGACATGTTTTCCATTTAAAATCCATGGCGTGGAGCAAGCATTGCAATGTGTGCACATCACAAGGAAAATTAATTTTCTCTTGATTGCCGTCAGCAGTTTTTGTGCAGTTGGTACTTATTTTCTAGCAGTATAAAAATCATGAATTAAATCACGAATCACTCTTATCAAAGTCATCAATGTGGAATTTATTTTTCTTCCCAATATGGCCTTTTCTTACGAGAAGTACTGAAGGCGTTCCTGCAGGCTTCAAATCCTTCTTTTCTAATTGATGTCACAGTTCGAACAGATACTCCAGTATAGTTTGCTGCCCGAAAATTGCTGTTATGCAGCGTGTGTTGAAGAACACCCGAATTATTTTCTTAATAACAAGTCGTATAATTTCCCTAGCTTCACTGTGTATTGTGTGGCCTTTCCTACAAACAGAAGTCATACTGTTCCACCAAAAGTCATGAACAATATTAAAATTAATACGCTATACACTTGTGTTACGAAGAATAAGCAAACTCTCGCAACATAAAACACGTGGTGTAGAACCTGGACTGTGATTCACAAAGCAAGCGTGCTGAAATGTGGCTGATGTCAGCAGTACGAATAGTTGCTCAGTTGTTATAGTAATGGTGACGTATGCATGAGATATGGCTCCTGACACCCCTCTCCCCACGTACACCCTGCGTGCAAACAAGTCGGCTCCTGACTATATTTATTCACCTACGTCATATTTTTTTCTATTCTTTTGATTAGTAAAATCGCAGAAGTCTTGGAGTTTGGCTGTATTAAATTATCAATTATTTTGTTTTTTAAACTAGTCGCAGAGCAGGAAAAAACAAAGATTTTTTCCATCAAACTTTTTTAATACTTAAAAGCAATATAATTGAAATGTGTGTAAAAGAAAACTGATTTATTTCCTATTTAGTGAAAAATATTAGTAAACAAGTGAAATAAAATTACGTAATTTCAACTCGATTCATCTCTAAACATGATTTTTGTTTATGGTGAGTTTCATTTGTATACTCGCATAATTTAATGAAGTTTATATTATTTTAATTATTTACAGGTGTACCCCATGGGATCTCGCCCTAAAGGTTATTTTTTATTGATAAACAACATAAAGTTCATTAATAATATTCATGAAGAGAGATTTGGTGCTCATGTTGATGATTTGAATTTGACAATTTTGTTTCAAGAATTGGGCTACGAAGTTATACCACATAAAAATTTGAAATTATCTGTGAGTTAAAAAATGTAATAAATATAGTGAGATATTCTAATAAAGGAAGTTTAATTCATTTTATATTCATTTCTAGGATATGAAAACAAAAATCGAAGAGTTTGCTCAAATGGAAGAACACAAACGTGCTCATTCTTGTGTTGTGGCAATTTTAAGTCATGGATTTTCTGGAGAGGAACCTGGTAGTACTGATTTTGCTGCAACAGATGGGCTAAAATTGTCTAGTTCATGGGTGTTAGAATGTTTCAACAATTACAATTGCCCAAATCTTATGAGGAGGCCAAAAATTTTCATTTTCCAGACATGTAGGTCAGTAAGTTTCAAAAGTAGCTGTATTTGGTAATAAGACTGAACATTTTTATGAAAACTCTTTGATGTTTTTCTTTGAATGTCTTGCTTAATAAGTTTTGAATGTAGAGGAGATAAGGCAGACTATGGAGTACTGCCACTGCAAAGACAAATGCTGAGACCTCGAGTTGTAAGTGATGGTTTTTCTACAGCCCAGTCTCGAACCTATACAGATATGCTGTTAGCATATTCAACGCTGCCAGGTACTTTTAAATTACATAATGTGACTGTTAAAAGAAAAATGGAATTTATATTTTTTGAATTTTGTTTGATGGACATGATTGTTTTAGGATACGTATCTAATCGAGATACGTATTGTGGGACATGGTACATACAATCACTATGTGAAATATTCATGGAGCATGCTTGTGACACAGAAATACAAGAGATGCTAATGATGGTTTGTTCTTTTTTTTTATTATATGCAATGTATAATCTAGCGTTTGTAATCTGTTTTTTCAATTTCAAATCTTCCAATGTCTCAATTCCTTAATTCGGAGTTTTTACATAAGAACTTAATGTATTGCAAGTCAAAGCATTTGGAAACTGTTGCTTTTTATGTTTCATGTCTATGTAATATGTATCTTATGTTCAAAACAATAAGTGGAAGAGGCAAACATTACATCTAGCGACTGAAGTAAATTTGTAGATGTGGATCATCCTGGAATGAAACAGTGTTGTTGTTTAGGAATAATATCATTTTCAAATGCATGATCTAAAATTCGTTGAATAATTATCCTTTCTATGACTTTACTCACGTGCTTGTCAAACTTATTGGTAACTTTTTGTCTCCTTTCTTGAAAACTAGTGTGATGACTATTTTTTTCCGTGCAGAGGACAACTTCCCTGATTTTAATGATTGGTTAAATCTTCTGTTCAGTAAAGGGGCTAGTTGTAGTTGATAATGTTTCAGATACATGGTTGGAATACCATCAGGACCAGTGGATGAGCTTGCAGTCAGTCCACACATTATCTGGGCAGTTTCGATGTTTGAAAATTCAATATTTGCGGTACATTTCTCTTCAATCGGCAATGGGTCTTCTGGTTCAACAGTATATATTTTTCCGAAATCATTTGAAAAGCATTCTGCAATTTCACTTGGATCAGTTATCACAGAATCTCCATTCAGAACAATCATAGGAGGACCAGTTTTACAGTTAGTTAGTTTTCGTATATAGGAGAAGAATTTTTTTGCCACTCTCCTTAACAAATTGCTCTTCCATGTTTTTTGTTTACGCTGTCTCCCATTACAGGTGAGATTGCTTGAGATGTTCCTATAGATGGTGTAATTTTCATCTGTTCTGGTTCTTCTATAATTTGCCCATGCTCTATATTTGAATCTGCTTTGTTTTATGATCTCGTGATTAATCCAAGGTTTATTTAAATTTATTCTATTCTTGATATGTGGTGAGTAAGTATTTAAAAGTCCCTTAGATGTTTCACAAAAGTTCTCATATTTAGTTTCAACAAAGTTGTTTTCAGCGTCTTCGTTAATATCTGTAATTCGTAATGTATGGCGCTCAGCAAGTTACTGTTATTGTTCAGTTGTTGTATATTTCATTATTGTTATGTAGTCTGCTTGGAAGAAATTACATTTAGAGATGAATTTATAAGAAACACTATTTTTCATCGGCGATTCTTTTTGTAGCGATGTCATAATCATAAAAATCAGTTTGACCAGTATTTGGCCTTATAATCAGGGGTGTAATGAAGTCTTCATCATTAGTTACACTAAATCAAGAATCGCAGGGGGTTGATTTACTCTGTATCTAGTAGGCTCAAATACCATTTGAGTCTATATAATGTTTAATAAATTCTTTCAATTTCTGATCTTTCCATATTTCCAATTAATTTGATCTTTTCATATATTTCCAAACTTTCATTATCAATATTTATATTTACATTTATATAATTCAGTTGCCATTACCATTACTTTTAATGTTTTCTTTCTTGCAGGTATCGGCATACAATATACTATTGCTTATCTTGTCACAAAGAGATCGATTTCTGGAAGTTCTGTTTGTTTAAATGATTCCTTGATGGCAATTAACCTTTTGTTTGCTAACCTAATAAATAATTAATTTGTTTAAATGATTCTTTGATTGATGGCAATTAACTAAAATTATCAGACTTGTTTTCAAATAATAAATAACCTATTTATTCATAATTATTATAAAATTTTAAATTGTGTGAGTGACAGAGCAGTATCCAAGGGGCCAAAGAGGTTCTCCAGGGGTGGAACACACTGGAGTAGTGGGTGCTCCACGTCTGCGTGAGGGACTGGGGAATAATGGTGGACCTCGCCTACCTAACTTCACCGAGAGACTTTAGCTCCCTTCCCGAGAGAGTAGCTCCCTTATTTGTTCCTTGGCGAATGTCTTTTAACTTTTCTTAGGTGTAATTGTATCTATTTGACCTTTCCGTGTGGTTGAAAATTTAGAAATTGTTGCCATTGTCCAGGTTTGACCTTGCCACAAAATCGTGGTATCTCGTGCTAATGTAACAAGCCTGCCAGTACTGTGTCACTAATGTTATTTTAGTAACATTATTTTTCTATCAATCTTTTGTAAATTTATTTCTTGATTATGGAGGTGGTGTGCTGTATGTGCAAACAGAGTATTTGTAAACGATAGAAAAGTGATGTAGAATATGTGAATTGTGATACATGTCAATCCAAATATCACCTGGAATGCACTACACTAACAGCAACTGAGCTATAGGTCTTTTCTCTCATAAATAAGAAAAGACAGATGTTGCCAGAGTAAAGACCAAACAAATGTGCAATTAGCTGGAGCAAAGCTGAATAATAAAATTGACTACCTACAAAAGTCAAATGAATCTCTGAAGGAAGAAATGAAAGGTTTAAAGCAGGCTCATTGATCTGAATTGGCAAATTGTGAGAAGGTTGATTTTAAATCCTTATATGCAGAATGTATTCAGTGACAATAGTGAGCTAAAAATATAATCATGAACGATGCAAGTGAAAACTGTGATTTGTCAACAGAAGAGTGCCTGTTCCATGATAAACAAATAGAGTTCATTTCTACATGAAATACTCGATAATGATGTTGACATATCAACGATTTGTTTTGGCAACATAAACATCAACAAATTGTCACCAAGGCCTCGTGCAAGAAGATATCAGTCTGGAAATCTTAACGAGTAGCTCACATATGAAATTAGTGGGAATATGCGTTAAACTTAAAATTCCACCTTTCTAACATTGAGTGGTAAATTGTATTGAGAAAGAATTCTGTCATGCATGTTGGAGGTGAAGGAGTGGTTTGAAAATAAATTTGAACTTTTTGCCATTTTCAAAAATTTCGTAATTTTAATGAAAATCAGAACTATACCATATTTATAAATGCACTTTTTTCTATTTGAGCAAAAAATTTCTTCAGAAATTTTTTAAACTGTCACGGCTTCATGTAAAGTACCCCCAAAACATATTAATGATCTCTAGAACAGCAGAACTTTTTCTATCAGCCCTCTGGCACTATAGTTTTGCTATGGCTTGCTATTACAGTAGTCAATCTCTTCGATTTTCTGCTTTTGTTCTCCTTCTTTTCACTCTTATGGTCCACAGATCTTCCACCTCATCATTCCATCTCAACCTTGGGCTGACTCTATTCTTCCTACCAGCCATTCTCCCTACATATATCTTCTTTATTGTCCTCATGTCCAATCCATTCCAACCTTATTTTGATGCAGATAACTATCTTACGTATTTTAATAAGTTCAACTCTGCATTTGTTCTACTCTCCAGATGTCATTTTCTTTAACCACTAAGATTTTCCTTTCCCATAATGCCAGGTTATTTTCCATTTTCTTTGTGAGAGTTCAAGCTTCAGAACCACAATACAAATGGTTTCATGACAGTATTGTACAATTTTAAATTAGCAGCCTTTGAGATCCTTCTAGTCTTAAAAATTTTGTAGAGGTTGCCATAACATCTATTTACCTGCCATTATACTCCTTTTAATACCCTTTTCTACACCATTATATTCAGTAATATAGGAACCCTAGAGCAGCGGAACTAGATCATTTCCTCGTGTATTCTCAAAGTTTCAGCTGAAATGCTTATAATTTGATAAGTGTTATGCTTGACAAATACCTAAACTGCATGTATCATCAGGCCACCTGCATTATACTTAATCTTTGTAGCAGCACTTAACCCTGAACGTGTGTGTGAAGTTACAGCACAAAATAAACGCAAACATGGATTTTATGACTAAATATTTGAGATCATATTGTTGAGAAAATTCCAATAAAAATGTCTTAGCTCAGTAATGCTATATTGAATTCTATTAATGACATTTTATTGTTCCAGGTTGACAGTAAACTAAAGCATCTTATTGCAGATAATGGAACTATGCAAACAAGTAGTTTTGAAAACTGGGGGTTTCAAAAATTTTTTTTTAATCCTGGACTCTATGATGATTCTGATAACTCGGATAGTGCTGCAGTTCTAGAATAGTTTAAAGAAACTGTGTATAAAATATTATATTTGAATATATTTGTTTAATGTTTTTTTTTAAAATTTGAGTCAAAGCTGTTATTGTTTTGTAGAACTTTCTTATGTGTGCAATCAATGACAATTTAGTGCCTAGATCAAGATTTTATTATTGTCAGTTGTGTGAAAAGACTGGAAGTATTTAAATGCATTTAAAGTTTCAGATTTTATCTCTGGATATAAGTGTAAAAATTACTTTTCAAATTAGAAATATTGGTGCATGTGGTTTCTCTTTTGGAAATCACTTTAGACAAACATATTCCTTGAAACAGAAATTGACTATTTTTCTATGGATTTGCTTAAAACTGTACAATTGTAATTTAGACTCTCCAAGACTGATGACATTGAAAATGAATTTTTTTTAAATGAGTTTTTAGGAACTAGGATGTGATTACTCATTTTTTAATTATTTGGAACAGTCATTGTTAAATTTATAAATTTGAAACTACATTCAAGGAAATGTTTCTATGTAAGATTTTAGCTTTAATGATATTTGATAGATTCATTTAATGATTTTTTAAGATTCTTATGATTTGTATAAAGATTTTTTAAAGAAAAATGGAAGAGGGGAGAAGGATATTGAAATTTGATGAAATAGAGAGCTGTTTTTTAAATATTTTGTAATATGGAAACGATTTTCCAGCAACTTTTATTGCAATGTTTTTTAATTTGGAAGGGAATGCAAATTTTATTTATTATCATAATGCAAGAATATCCTGAACCCCTTGTGTTGGTTATAATTAAAAAAACATAAACAAACTTGTCATAATATTAGAATTTTGCCAATTACAATGTTCTTTTTTTACCACAGTGCAACAATCTTTTTTATCTGGGACAATGATTTTATAGAAAAATTCTTTGATCTCAGTATTAAATGTCTCTGAGTAAAGGCAAAATGTTATATACATGTGTTTTTGTATTTACTTTTATTGAATATTTATTACCAGGAGAAATAAATTGAAGTGTGTTCCATCAAAATGTAAGACTTTAACATAAAGTATTCTAAGGATAAAGAATGTGGAAATTGTTATAAAACTGCCATTTATAAATATTGTCAATATGTGAAAATATCAAACAATATTGGGAAAAAGTGCTTTCTTTTTTGTTCATGTATTACATTTAGAGATTCTTAATGATGATTTCCTGAACAGAATGCAATTTATTAAAAGATCCTCAAAAGCTCCCATACTGGCAGACCCAGTTTTCTAAGTATCGAATTCTTGAGATCAATAAATGGCACATTTGAATACTATAATTCCGAAAAAGATGTACTTAAATTTTTGTACTAATATTACAGAGAATTCACAATATTTATGGGATTCAAGAAAATTTAGCATTTTAGTCCCTTTTCCTAATAAAGTTCAACAATAAATCAGAATACTTCCAAAGTTACACTGAAAGGGCAGTGAATAGCACTCATGACCATTCATCTCCACTTCCACCTTCCTGCTAGGCACTGTCTTGAAACTGAATAGCATTCGATGACATATACTGATATGAAAAACTGCCTTGCAATTTTTCTGCCGGATGCACTCTTAAGATCTACCAACATAACATCGAGTGCTTGAGAACCTTTCTCAGGGTAAATTGTTTAGTTAGTTGGTTAGTAGTTCTTCAGAACGTACGTTGTGGGAGTGTTTTGGTCAATGAAAGCAAACCACAGGTGCTTCAATGTTAGGTAAGCGAGATGTTTAAAGAATAGATTTGATGGGCAAACAAATATTTGCATAGAAAGGGTTGGTCAAATGACTCTTCTAAAATAAAGTTAGACGAGTCTGAAGATTTCACATATTTTCTCTTACATGCCCAGTCATGTATTCTGAACTTTTGCATTTGGTAATGCCATACTACTTACATTACTAGACGATCTATAATGAACAGTCAGGGTCGCCTTGATGAAATAAAAATGAATGCCAAATTGGCTGTAAGGATAGAAATAATTTCGCTTTGTAGTGATCTTTACCTGGCCTTTTCGCAAAGGAATGAAAGTTTGTGATAGTAGGTCAATTTATTTAAAAAAAAAAAATCAGTAGTTAAAGCTATTCCAACATCATGAAAACAAATTTTATTGCACAAAAATTAAGATATAAACTTAACTTTAAAATGAACAGAAATGTCACACCATTTTCACTTAAACAATTTTTTTTTTGAAGGTTGTAAATAGTAAAGTTGCAAAAATATTCAATACTGTTATTTTTTTAGATGATTTTTAAAATCATCTTATAGCCTAAAAACACAGTACAAATGAAACTCAATATTAGGACACCCTAAGTAACAAAATCCTTTCGCATTTTTTCCTCAGTAGAGTGGTATTTTCACGATACATGTGTCATAACCTACATGTGTCAACTTTTTTCTAGATCAATCCAACAAACCGTATTGTAAATCTTTCAACTTTCTCGTCCTAATAGGTTTATAACCACGATACCTTTTCAATTATTTATTATTCACTTATCATTGAGCAGGGACACAAAACTGAACCTAATTTATAAATGTAAGGGTAAGTAGATAATATGAAAGTAATTCCCGAGTACTACACTCCCTCAGGGCTTAGGGTATTGTAGATGCAGCATACAGAAATGTAAAAATCTAAATTGAAAATATGAAAAATTGAACTTATAATGGGATTTTTAAATGATCTGGTCGATACTATATGAACAAGATATTAATACTGTTTACATTATTCAGTTCAAGAGGTACAAGTTGAACACAATAGGAATTAATGCTCTTTATAGGATTTTCTTGACATATGCAAGGAATAGCTCTTTCATCTTTATGTGAGCTCTATATAGAATTGATCCCTTTACTGTGACATATTGCATTAATGGAGGACGATTTTATGAGTTTTTTAATCTCTGTATTCCATTAGTAATGAATGAGGCAATTGTCTTGTGTATTACCATTCAACCAACTCTACAAAAGGAGGGTCTTTTGTTTTTACACACTTATGTTACATAATTGTTTATAACAAGTTACAGTTCCTGCTTACTATTTCAAAAAATAAATGTCTATTTTTTTCTTGTTTATATTTCATAACAGTCTACTACAAGTACCCACAATTTTAGATAATGTACTAGTGTGTCAATTGCAAAATATGAGAGAAAGGAACATCTTTCATCACAAAAATAATTTCTTAATGCCAAAGTATTTCTTTAGTTCTCGGTATAGTTTCAAACAACTATTTAATTTCACACAGTAGCATTGAGATAATCTTTCATTGCTTCATTTGTTATTGGAATAGGTACTCTGGCACTAGAAACGGAATGGGCCCAAGAGATAATTTTTTTGTTCTTTACAACAAGCTTTTGGCTATTATGGCTGTATTGGATTTACGAATTTGTACTAAAAACTCCTACTAGTAACTGACACCTTATGTCTCATAACTGCACTCACTCTTAATAAAATTACCACATGTTTGCGTTCATGCATTGATTCATCTACCCATAAACATACATGCATACATACATACATACATACATACATACATACATATGCATTTTACATGGTTCAAAACTTTGCAGCAACAGATCTCAACACATAATTCACAAAAAGAAAAAAGGAAAGGGAGGTCATAATAGAATATTGAAACTATGATTAAAAGAGATATTGAAAAGTTTAGGAAATAAAACTTATTCTGTCTCAAAATGGTTAATTTTTGAATGTTTACCGATGCTTAATAAAGATTTTATGAGTATCACCAATTGATGAAAGCTGTTACTGCTAAGTACCTACTTTTTCTCATATAAATTAAAATAAATAATTTAAAAGTTATTTCAACAAAGAAAAGTACACTACAGAAACATAACAATACATTAAGTAAGAAAAACAAAGCACCACAAGTTACACGTACTGGATTTCAGGCCTTTGGTACCAGCCATCAGTCTCCTTCTTTGGTAAGAAACTTACAGTGAAGTCCCAACAAAAAGGTACATCACAGAACCTTCATTCTTTCAGTCTTCTAAAATATTGTCTGCCACTTGTATTACTGTGTGGCGGCGTTCTTCAAACATACTCTTTGCATAGTTGATATAATGTACCACCTGCAAAAAATATGATCTTAGATAGATGAAAATAATTTTAATAAGACTGAAAATTGAATAATTTCACTTTCATGTCTCAACTCAACCTATCAAACTTTTTTTTACCTCATTAAAAAGCATTGCAATTCTAAGAACTCCTTTTCATATTGTTTTTTTCATAACCATAAGGAAGATTGTGCTTTTTTATATTTGGATGAACAGTACTGTAGTCAAGAATTAGTATTTGTTGTGACAGGAATTGTGATTAGGGTCCAAGGAGATGAGAAGTTCTTGGAGAAACAAACTGTCAGATTAATTAAATTATTAGCTTAAATTGTTTTGGCTGCAATGTACTTCCAACACTTCTCAAAGCATTTTTTCACAACAATAAAAACTGAATAAGTCAGAAAAAAAAGAGTAAAATTGTATTTATTGACAAGGACGAGTATTTCAAGACAGTTTGTGATACGACTAACAAAAGTGAATTTGATTTGTTCCTTGGCCGGGAGTATAATTTGCAGTTTAATTTTTCAGAGCAGCAGTTCTGAATCATGGTGCAACTCTGCTGATTTTGCTTCAAGTCATCAAATCCAGTACACTCTGCCTGACAGTCATTGATTCACTACACATGAAAACAAGCTAAACTAATTTGTAAGAACACATACTTTCAAAGCCCTAACATGACTAATTTGCCTAACGGAAAAATTCTGATCCTCTGCTGAGTCAAATATTTGGTTTATCGAACATGATGAGTCAAAATAAAATAGTATCTAAAAAAATAAATTTCATGGCCACAGAATCTGAAATTACTGTACTATAATAAATTATTCAAATACTGTTAATTCAAAAGTAAAGTTCCTCTATAGACTAAGGAGTTATATCATTACTCTATGGTTCCTGTTTGCTGCTTGACATACTGTCACGGCAAAGCTCAATTGCTCTGAACGTAATAGAGAATTCACAAGGGTTGCTTGAAAGTAGAGCAAGTAGTTGAAACATTTTTTTTTTTTTTTTGGGGGGGGGGGGGGTCAGATGGAGTAGGAAACTCATTAGGTCTATGATAAATTAATATTCAATGTAATGTAACTTATCTAAATTCAGAGCAACAGGCAGACTGGATTTCTGCATAATTGAGGAAGTATATAAAGAAGGTTAATTTTTTTTAACTCACCCTCTTTGCTATTTCTATATCGTCACATCGTACCCTGGGTCTTCTGCCTGCGTCCTGATTGCACAATTCAATATAAGGTGCAACTGACGAATCACCTGGTGATTGTTGGCTCACCAATGAGCACTGAGCAAGCTCCCTACATGGTAAGTTTCAAATAAATTCTCCAATATCCATAAAATTAATTTTAAAGTACCCATATAAATAATGCATATCTAAATAAACATGTTAAACATATTCTGGCCTTGTTTTCAAAACAGTCACATTAATACTATTTTTCAACAATTTTGTTTAATGTTTCAATTCTTTTTTGGGTCTTTTTCAAAAATTGTTCCTTGGGTCCAGGATTGTAAAAAGACTTTTATAATATTTTAAAACTATCGAGTATCATTTCATATAAAAGTTCAATATTAATGGTAATTAGAGTAAAAAACTATCGGTCTATTGATGTTAACATGTTAAAGTTAACCTGGTCAATTCACAGTGAAAAAGGTCAGAATATTTTTCATATTAACCCTAAGTTTACTGAGTGGGTACAATATTTACCCACACCATATATATTTTTTAAAGAAGTTATTGAAGCTTTTAAAATATAATTCTGACAGTTCATGATTTTGTCTGTTAAGCTTTTCTTGGTAGTTATATAACACTCGGCACTTTGTTTTTTACATATTTAACATACTAAATACTTAAAAATGACCATAAAACCTATATAAGTAGTGCTTTATTGAAGACATTGATCCCTATTTTAACCTTGTTGTAACTACAACAATTTTTAAAATGTACAACAAAAATTTAAAATACAACCCGCTATTAAAGGGTTCAGGGACTGAAGGTACTGTTATCAATTAAAATTTGCATTTAAAAAATAATAAACAAAATAATATGAAAATATTTATATTTTTTAATTAAAAGAAAAATTACCTTTTACCTGCAAATAGGAACAACAATGTCCTCAATCCATAAAATCACAATCTTTTATTAATAAAAAAGGTGTTAAAAATAGGCATTTAGTTTGGCAAAGAAAAGAAAGAAAGTAGGTCCAAAATGTACCCAGTCAGTGAAACATGAAAAATATTTAGCTTAGGAAATAAAGCAAAACTCAAGATAATAAATTACTCCTTACTCCTTAAAATCCAAATGAACATATTTTTGATTTATAGCAAGAGTGATCATTACTTACCCAAGAGGGGTCTGAAGAACTGTACTGACTCCCCCTGAAGGGCTGCCCGTGAACACAAGAACTCTTTCACTAGAAACAAGGACCCGTAAACCATCTGGCCCACTTAGCAAACAATCATACCATACCAATCTGAAAAACAAGGCAGGAAGTGAACTATAACTTCATCCAAACCAGAGTGGATATCCAAAATTTATGAAAATGTCACAGTTTTTAAATGTATTATTAAAACAAATAGTTTTACAATAAGATGTATCTAAATACAACGGAGCAAAGTGCCAAAATTTAGAAAAGTTATATTTATCATTAGGAAAGAGTAATTTACGAAGGATTGTGTCAATATTAACGATCAAATACAGAGAAAAAACACACCAATATTCATATATTACGAAAAAGCTTAAGACACTGAAATAACAGAAAAACTATGGGAAGTTCTTACAGAGGAAGGCATCCAAACAAATAATTAAAGGAATGTGTGTATGAATACTCAAAGATTTTAGGCTTTACCACAAAAATAGATAAACCCTACATGAAAATTGTCTCTTTTCAACAAAGATTCATTTTTACCAAGAATGAAAGGCTTTAGATCAGTTGGGGCATAGTTGTCCAATTGGGAGCTTCTATCTGACCACAGAGTCTAGGTCTCTCTGTCACTCCTTGGCGATTGTGTAACTAGTGGTGCAACAACAGCCTGTACTTTCTTGTGATACTGATAATGACTAATATGACAATTTCCATCTTACATTTCAACTACCAATTGAGAAATTCTTAAACAAATGAAGAGTGGAAAATACATAAATTTTTTTAATTCAAACGTTTAAATGAAGATGGCTTTTGACCATTGAATTCACGTTCTACATATATGTACCAATGATGCGCAATGCGTATTTTAGCCGTAAATAAAATTATTAGGTTATATTAACGCGAGCCACTAGATAAGAGATATAGTGATTAAATAATATTAAAAGCAATTTTTCTTTTGAAGATTCAAATGAACAGCCTCATAATGGTTCCATGTCAATGTTCAACAAAGAGAATTAGAGGCATTTCATTATCTTATTTTCTAGCCGTTCTACAATGAACTTCTCAAATTTCCATTGCTGCATTGTTTCCCAAGGTAGCTTAGGTTATAAAATGAAATTATAGCTAAAATGTTCGTACAAATTTATGGTACTCTGACTTTCTCACCCTTAAAAAGATAATTCTTTAGAAGAGAAAGTTATGTCATGCTGCAGGAAAAAGTGGCAACTTTTAGGCAGAAAAACTCTTATTTCAATTATTCTTTCATGTAAAGAATTAGAAATAGAGCTAATATAATGCAAACCCAACTAATTCAAACAAAGCACCTATGGTTGGTGCCCTGCATTTATTTCAATAGCCTGGAACAGTGGTCACTTCTAACTTTTACAAATGAAACATACCATACTCAGCGATCAAAATTTCTTGGAGTAAAGAAGTGTGTTTGTTAGTTCTAATTTAAATGTATTATCTTTGTTGAATCTACTTTCTTTTATAAGAATAGCAATAGGCTCCAAATACCTCTGAAATTCACGAAGTGCAGGAAATTCGAAGCAGGCAACTATGTTTGAATTAAATTACTCAAATAATACTAGTATTTTCGAAAAATATTAGTATTATGTATAATATTAGTATTAGTATTAGTATTATATAGCCAGGTGACACAGCGGGTATCACCTGACTGTGAGCCTGTGGTATTCACATGCTTCCTGTCACTTTCGTTCAACTCAACACACTTTGTTCCACAGAATATCAAGTAACACCAAGATTGAAAGCAAAGTAAGCAGTTTTTTCAAGCTGGAATTTGTGGCACCAAAGCGATATATTTTTCTTAGGAAAGAATTAATTTTCAGGACATTCTATTTCCTATGTTCACTGCCCCCCTCCTTCCCCAAATTTAGTAACTGAATTTATCATGAAACTACCTTCCTTGAAATTCCTCGAAACTACTGAATTCATGAAACTACCTTCCTCGGACTACAATTCAAGAAAACCTAAAATGGAACACACACATCTCAAATCTTAACAAGAAGCTCAGCAAATCTTGCTATGCCTTATACACCCTCAGGTCAAGCTCCAACATTGAGACACTTCGAACAATGTATTTTGCAAATGTGCACTCACACCTAAAATATGGAATAATATTCTGGGGAAATGCCCCTGAAAGCACTCGCACATTACCAAAAAAGAATACTGCGAACAATGACCAGCACTCATAAGCTGGAGTCTTGCGAACCCTTGTTTAATAAACTAAGGATTCTTCCTCTACCATGCATGTACATATTTGAAATAGTGGTCTTCACAAAGAAAATTCTCATGAAAACAAAGACACTTTTACTTTAAATTCTGATGTACATAACTACAACACCCGTCAAAAGGATAACCTACACGTTCCCCACTCTGAAACTACACTTTATCAAAAAAGTACCCTAATAGAGGGCATTACACTTTACAACAAACTAGGCAGTGATATCAAAGACATAAACACAATTCATACATTTAAAAGTAAATTGAAAGCTTTCCTGCTTAACAACATGTTTTACAGTGTAAAGGAATTTTCAAATTACAACATTTCCCTTAAAAAGTATAAATAAATAAGAATTTTTTATCCCATTAGACTTTCTGTTTCATGTGAACTGTTTCAAGCTGAAGCAAAGAAAAAAGAATTGCATACCACATCCTGTGAAATAGAAGAAGAAAAAAAACTGGTCAAAACTTGCCTCCTCACCATTTCAAGTTATAAATATAGAATGTACTACTATTGTTAATTTTGATGTAGTTGCAAACATAATTGATATGTATTATTAATGTAATTATTATTATTAATGTAATTATTATTAATGTTAATTATTAGCAGATAATTTATCTACTGTATAATATCGTAATCTACTGTAACAAGTATTGTATTTCTAGGCCAATGACCCCATCTCGATCAGGTTTTGTTCAGTTTCCCTGGTCCTTTGAGCAAATGCTGAGATGGCCCCTTGTTTGCTCCTGAACAGTAATATAACTTCGCTCTCTCCACTCAAGGCATATTGACTCGTCATACAAGATTGTAATTGTATATGTGACTCAATAAATTATTATTATTATTATTTATTATTTATTATTATTATTATTATTATTATTATTATTATTATTATTATTATTATTATTATTATTATTATTATTATTATTATTATTATTATTATTATTATTATTATTATTATTATTATTATTATTATTATTATTATTATTATTATTATTATTATTATTATTATTATTATTATTATTATTATTATTATTATTATTATTATTATTATTATTATTATTATTATTATTATTATTATTATTATTATTATTATTATTATTATTATTATTATTATTATTATTATTATTATTATTATTATTATTATTATTATTATTATTATTATTATTATTATTATTATTATTATTATTATTATTATTATTATTATTATTATTATTATTATTATTATTATTATTATTATTATTATTATTATTATTATTATTATTATTATTATTATTATTATTATTATTATTATTATTATTATTATTATTATTATTATTATTATTATTATTATTATTATTATTATTATTATTATTATTATTATTATTATTATTATTATTATTATTATTATTATTATTATTATTATTATTATTATTATTATTATTATTATTATTATTATTATTATTATTATTATTATTATTATTATTATTATTATTATTATTATTATTATTATTATTATTATTATTATTATTATTATTATTATTATTATTATTATTATTATTATTATTATTATTATTATTATTATTATTATTATTATTATTATTATTATTATTATTATTATTATTATTATTATTATTATTATTATTATTATTATTATTATTATTATTATTATTATTATTATTATTTGTTAGTTTGAAGGCTTGGCATCTAGGGCCTTTAGCCTTTTTACTGATTGATGTTATGATTAATCATATATTAAGTCTAAATTTTGAAGAAAAGATTGGCTTCTTTCAAGAACTGTATTGTTTTGTCAGTTGCTGTCTTGTCGGTGCCGAGATCTATCTTCATGTTGCCTCTCATGCCGCATCTGTGTCTAAGTCTTGAGAGATCTACGCAGTTTGTCAGAATATGTTTCACTGTCAGTAGTCTTCCGCAGCTGCAGATGGGTTGTTCTTCGTTTCTTAACATGTATGAAGAAGTCATTCTTGCATGGCCTATTCTTAGTCGGGTTATGCACACTTGTTCTCGTCGAGGGTAGCTGACATTTGGTGACCATTTACTGATATTTGGTTTAATGGGGTGTAGTTTCGTGTGAAGACTGTTCCACGTGGTCTGCCATTCTGTGAGGATGTACTTCGAGACAGCATTTCTTGCATCCTGAGGTCGTATTTCAATATCCATTTCTGATTGGATGTTCCCGGCATTTCGTGCTGCAGAATCGGCTTCTTCATTGCCTACGATACCCACGTGTCCAGGGCACCAGATAAACGTAACTGATGCTCCTCGCTGTTCTAATTTATGGCATGCTATGAGGATCATTTGTAGCAGTGGATCTACAGTTTGGCGCCTGTCTATTGCAGTGAGAAGACTTAGAGAGTCTGTGCAGATGACGAACCTTTCTGAATCGAGAGTTTCACAGTGTCGCAAAGACTGCAATACTGCATATAATTCGGCAGTGTACACACTTGCTTCAGGTGGAAGCGCCCAAGCCCTCGACAAGTTCTCAGTTACAAATGCGCTTCCAACCTGATGTTTTGTTTTTGAGCCATCTGTGTAGATTATGATGTGATTTGCCATGTATTCTTCGAGAACTGATTGAAATCTAACTTTTAAATCTATGGGAAGGCATTCTGTTTTCTTTACACTGGTAGTATCGAGTCTTACTTCTGGCATTTTCAACATCCAAACTGGAATTTCATATGGTTCGTATTTCAAGACTGGTGGTAGGACGATGTTGTAGCATTTTTCTATCTCGATTGCGCGGATGTTGGCTGGACGAGTAGCTGAAGGTCTTCGATCGTAAATATTTACTAGCTTAGGTCGAGTCATCAATGAGTGGTTTAAATGTTTCGGTAGAGACAGCAATTTTGATCTATAGTTGAGTAGCATTGTTTGACGTCTGTGATGTAGCGACATGGTGCTGGTTTCACAGTAGAGGCTTGAGGAAGGACTAGTGCGGAACGCGCCAGATGCATATCTGAGGCCTGCATTGTGAACGGGGTCTAGTTTTCTTAAACTTGATTTTCTGGCTGAGGAGTACACTGCACATCCATAATCTATTTTGGACATCACCATGGATTTGTACAGGCGGAGTAAAATGTCTTTATCTGCTCCCCAATTTATATGGGAAATGCATCTTATTACATTCAGAGCTGTTTTGCATCTACGCAAGGTGTATTCTATATGCTGTTTCCATGTTAAATGCCTATCAAAAATCAAACCAAGGAATTTTGCCGTTTCATTGTATGTCAGTTGAACCCCATTCAGCGTCAGTTCTGGATCTCTGTAACTTTTTCTTTTCCTACTGAAGTGAACGCATTTCGTTTTGGCTGCTGTAAATGAGAAACCAATGTTTTTTGCGTTCTGTACTAATTTATTGATGGCATTTTGCATTTTGAATTTGACCATTCCCAGTGATTTGGCTGAGTAAAATATAGCAATGTCATCTACATACATGCATTTTCCTATTGACGCTTCTATGCCGTCAAACATCCTGTTAATCGCTATGATAAAGAGCGTGCCACTCAATGGAGAGCCTTGCGGTACACCGTTCTCTAGTACGTAGCTTCCTGAGATAGACTGCCCAACGCGAACTTTGAAAGATCTGGTACTAAGGAAGCTGGATATGAATTTTGGTAGATATCCTCTTATTTGCCAGTTATATAGCTGTCTCAGAATGTTATGTCGCCAGGTCTTATCGAAAGCTTTTTCCAGGTCAAAGAATACGGTAACCATATGTTTTCTTTTGATGAAGGTATTCTGAATTGCATTTTCTAGATATATTAGCTGATCGATTGTAGAGTGATGTTGTCTGTATCCGCACTGGTGTATGTTTAGGAGGTTGTTTCTTTCGAGACACCATGTTAGCTGGGTGTTGACCATTTTTTCCAAGATTTTTCCTAGACAGCATGTCAGCGATACCGGGCGATAATTTTCAGGTTTTAATGGATCCTTGCCTGCCTTTAAAATTGGAATTATTATCGCTTCTTTCCAGACTTTGGGGTAATTACTTTGTGTCCACATGTTATTGTATATATTTAGCAAAGTGGACAGTATTTTCTTCGGTAATCGACGTAATATGCTGTAAGGGATATTATCTGATCCTGCTGCAGTGTCTCCAGCTGCATTTATGGCGTCTTGCAATTCTCTCCATGTGAAGAGAGCGTTATATGGCTTATCTATATTGGTTGTAAAGTCAAGTACTTGTTCTTCTTCTCCTTTCTTTTTGTCGAGAAAGTCTTTAGGATAGCTATTTGTGCCACTGGCTTTGGAGTATTGGGTCGCTAATGCATTGGCTATTTCGTCAGGGTTGCATATTAGTTGTCCTTCGTGTTCAATGCATGTTATTGGACTGAAAACATTTTTCCCAGCTATTGACCGGATTTTCTGCCATATTTCCGTGACTTTGGTCGTCCGAGTTATGGTGGTTACGTACTTTTCCCAGCTTGATCGTTTTGCTGTTAGTATTTGTCTGCGAGCGAGCGCACGCAGACGCTTGAAAACAATAAGATTGTCTTGAGTTGGTGCACGTCTATATCTATTGAGGGCTTTTCTTTTTTCCCTTATTGCTTCTTTGGTCTCCGTATTCCACCATGGTACTGGAATCCTAGATGAGCGGCCACTGGTCTGTGGAATGTATTTTACAGCGGAAGATATGACAGTGTTGGTAAAATCGGTAACGTCTTCCTCGGAGTTTCCACTGACATTTATTGGTGGTATATGTCTGGTGAAGCTGGACCAGTCTGCGCGGTTGGTACACCAACGTTTTGGTAAGTGTACTGTGTTTTTTGGCATGTTTGATGATATCAACAGAGGAAAGTGATCACTCTGATGAAGATCTGGCAGTGGTTTCCACGTCAGCCGAGTTGCAAGATTTGGACTACATATTGAGAGATCTATGGCTGAGAATGATCCATTTCTAGCATTAAAATGAGTGCTTGCTCCTGTGTTTAAAAGTACGTATTCGTTGTTAAGTAGCAGGTCATCGATTCTGCGACCGGAGTCATTTGTCCTAGAACAGCCCCATGTGGTACTGTGAGCATTGAAGTCGCCTAGAATTAGAAATGGAGTCTGTAATTGATCGATCAGGTCTTGTAGATCTTCATTTCGCCATGAGGCATCGGGTAAGTATATGCAACATACCGTCATCTTCAATGGCTTGTATAGGGTTACAGCTACGGCTTGTAGAGGTGTGTTGACATCAAGACGACTAGCAGGATGAGTATTGCTGATCAATATGGCAACACCACCTCTAGCTCGTCTATCAGGTTCTACGTCACTGCGAAAGGTTTTATAGCCTCTAAAATTGAAACGGTCTTCTGGTTTAAAATGAGTTTCTTGTAAGCACACACACATTGGTGTGTGATTGGCCAGTAGCAATTTCAGCTCACAGTAATGCGAGATACAGCCGTTGATATTCCATTGAATTATATTTTCCATGGTTGGAATGGGGTTTTTCTGCTGTAGGATGCGTAGATCTTGCTTATTTTCTTGGTTTTCCTTTTGGCCATCCTTTCTTCTTTCTCTTCTTTCGCGGGGTATTACATAGATCGATGGATTGGTAATCATTATTTTCAGCACTTACCATCGAACTTGTCTCAGAGCCAGTGGTATTGTCTTGATCGTTGGTCATTGATTTCATTTTTTGTTTGAGGAAGTTGTCCTTGGTGTGCTTAGGAGAACGAGGCGATCGACTTCGATAGCCTGTTGTCGATACTTCTTTGCTGGGTATGGCTTCAGGCGCAGCTACTGAATTTCTGTCTGCCTCATTTGGTGGGGGACATGAAGATTCTTTTCCATTTACCATTTCACTTTGAGTGTTTGTAGTTATGTCTTCTGTGTTGATTTTGTTCTTGTGAATTTCGTTAAAGTACTTTTCTATGCATTGGGTTATTGCAGGCATTAGTTCTTTCACTACTAAAGAAGGTAGATTTGTGTTTTTAGTAACTGCTTCCACGTATGTAATATTTCCTTTATTTTCAGGACACACAAGTTTTTTTGCTTCAGGATAGCTGATCTTCTGTCTGGCTTTAACTTGTTGTATTGCTGCCTCCTGCTTATATATAGGGCAGTCTCTTGACCTCGATGAATGTTGTCCACTGCAATTAATGCATTTGATAGGATCTAGGCATGGATCCTCACTATGAAATGGCTTACCACAATGACAAACTTTGATTCTCGCACATCTAGATGCTGGGTGTCCAAACCGTAAACATTGGAAACATTGCATTGGTTGAGGAATGAACATTCGTACGGTTAGACGATGAATGCCTGCTTTAATCTTCTCTGGTAACGTACAACGCTTGAACGTCAGGACATGGGACGCAGAAGGAATTATCTGCCCATCCCGCCTCATTGTTAGCCTACGACAGGCAATGACTCCTTGAGAAGCTAGCTCTTGAACTATTTCTTCTTCACTGCAGTTTAGTAAGTCACTACAAACTACAACACCTTTGCAGGTATTCAGTGTGCCGTGAGCACTTACTTCAACATCTATAGTGCCTATTTTCTTCAATTCTAGTAATTTCTTTCCTTGATTGTCATTAACTGTTTCTACCAAGAGTCCAGATGAAGTTTTCTGTATGTCTTTTACGGCAGATCCAGCGCAGGTGCTGATACTCCTCTCTATTATAAACGGGCTCACTTTATCAAAATTACCTTCTGTTCTTTTTACTGTAAGGTACTTTAGTACCGCAGCGGTGTTCTTGAACAGGTCATCATAGTTTGTTGATTTTCCAACTTTCATTCTTTTAGCATTAAACTCCGGGCTTTTTTCTGGACGAGGGTTTTTAAGGGTTCCCTCAACCCTAGGTTCGCAGACTTCCATTTGAGTCCCGCGAAGCTTGCTATCACTCGTAGCACTATCTGCCAGTGGTGCCGAGTGATCCGCACCCCTGGCATTGCAGTCGCTGGGTGACGACGCCCGGTGGCCTGCTTGCGCACCACCGACCGCCGGTACTGGGGCTCCGATCCCCTGCACCGTAACTGTTGATCCTGACAGATCCTCCATCTCGGGTTTTTTCTTCAGGGTCACCTTCCCCTAGCGTTTTTGAGCTACCGCCAGCTTAAGGAAACGGAAGGAACAAGGGGGGACAGAGAAGACAGAGTTAGAATAGAAGGGTAGAATGGAAACGACTCCCTAGCCCTCGCAACCTAATAGCGTCGGGGCGGAAACACAAGAGTTGGCCGATACAAGATTGGCCTACAGGACAGAAAACAGATGTGTGCCACAAGTAAGTGGAAGCAATGACACACAGAGTTAGTGGGAATGACGGGATGTTTAGGGGAGTGACAGCGGACAGCTGCTCCGATTAGTCGCCTTCTACGACAGGGGGAGGTCCCGTGGTGCTATTCTACTAAAATCCCCGACACCACACGGGGTATTATTATTATTATTATTATTATTATTATTATTATTATTATTATTATTATTATTATTATTATTATTATTATTCTTATTATTATTATTATTCTTATTATTATTATTATTCTTATTATTATTATTATTCTTATTCTTATTATTATTATTATTATTATTATTATTATTATTATTATTCTTATTATTATTATTCTTATTATTATTCTTATTCTTATTCTTATTATTATTATTATTATTATTATTATTATTATTATTATTATTATTATTATTATTCTTATTATTCTTATTATTCTTATTATTCTTATTATTCTTATTCTTCTTCTTCTTCTTCTTCTTCTTCTTCTTCTTATTATTATTATTATTATTATCCACTTTTTTCTTACCAAGACCTGGCAATAAGAATTTATCTGCCGAAAATTCACCTTTTTCCCCTGCAGCATTTCATAACTTTCTCTATACCGTGTAAGTGGTAGCGAGAAAGGGAAAAGGATGAATGTGAGCCTAAGTTTCCACTTCGAAAAATAATAAGAATTTATTGCTATTAAATGTAAACTTTCTATGAAAAGATGTATTTTTTATGACAACTCAGATAAAAATATTTGTAACAAAAACTAAAAGGCAAATTTTATGTTGATTTTTGCCTTTAGTATAACAATCCACTTCCCCAATTTACGTTAGTTGCTGCAATCCCTTTCTGTGTCTGTGCTTCTCAATTCTCAATATGAATACAAAAAATATGATTTTATTTATTTCATTAAAAAATCTTCAATAAACTATCTCCCTTCTGAAAACAAAATTTCTGGTTGCAATTTATAGTTGCTGAAATTATCATAGTTGGGTTAAAGCATACTTACACTTCCGAATAATTTCTTTCATTAAGACTATACAATAACTCTTGCCCTTCACTTTGTTGTTTATCATAAACTGGGAGTAAGCCTGATGGCCCTGTTACACAACGAGGAGTCCGAAAACGACGACGAACCAAGCGGTGAGAGCTGTGTAAATAAAACCAATTTGAACTAATTAAGAAATGCACTTATTAAAAATCATTGTTATAACTAAAAATATCAAATTTCAAACTTTAAAGACATTTTAATTCATAGATCTCAATTTATTCTTACCTTCTACTAGAATCTCTGACAGCACTAGCGGTTTCAGATGCAAGATCAAGAACTCCCACCACAGGTTTTGTAACAGTTCCCACTAGTCCTTTCCCAAGGCCTGAGATGAAACCCTGAGAAAAATAAAAAAAAATCAAATATCTCCTACTATAATAAAATATAAAAGAAATTCACAAAATGAAACAGATCTCTTAATCTATGGTAATATATGAAATGCTTCACATTAAAATTTATCAGTTGTCATGAATTGATTTAACATTATCTCTTCTTGAATTTACTTCTTATATTCAAGGGTAATCACAAATTTATCATACCAATACTGTGATGTACCCTGAAAACACCAATGATGGGATTATATGTGGACCCAGAATAAATTGCAAACAATTGAAAGAAAAATGAATATGTTAAAAACTACTGCTACCGTATTTGGCAATACTTAACATGTGTTTCCTGCAAGTTAGTGTTATATTATTTTCAGTTTTTCAGGAGTAGCACGAGCAAATATATTTTTAACATTTTCTGAATTTGCAGTCCTTTCCATGGGGACATAATGTCCATGACTTTTTTCAAAGATTTATTTTAATCTTGCTAAGAATGTACAACTATTCTCTACATCAACAGAACCTAAGGTAAGATTTCAGCAGATTTATAGGCTGGCTTGGCTGTAAGAGAATGCTAAATTTTCCACAAAACAGTTATAATGGTAATGTTACCAATTGTTTTATAAACATTTAATAAGTGAAGAAAGATGAAACAATCATTACGGTTAAACAAAGATTCTAATAATTGAAGTCCTCAATGAAACACTATCTCCTTACCTTAATAAAGATAAAGTGGTGTATGATGTTACTCTCCACCCTTGATATGCAATTTGAACTTGGGTGGCATCACAGAGATATCATGAACTAGTGGTGCTAAAACAGCGCATACTTTCTTACATTATTTGTAATGGCTACACAATTTTATACTACATGAATCTGCAAAAGTGTTTCCAAACAACAAAAATTGTTTCTTCAAGCTGGGATTCAAACTCTAGTTCCTAGAGTTAGTATGCCATTCACATTACCCCCTGCATCAGCCGCCTCTCAATGAAACTCAAATCTTCTTGAAGTTCCAAAAAAAGTTGAATATTTGCATTTGCAATTTTCAAAAATTCCCACTACTTTAAGACCTAGTTTTAAAGAGTGGAGTTTGCCTACCTTAATGAAATTATTATCAATTTAGTACGTTATAAATGTAAATTTTTGTTTGTAATTTTCAAAACTTTTTCGAGAGTTTGCTGCAAGTGGGACCTGCCCTATATTTTTAAGCATCCTATGTTCTATCCGAAGACAAAATCTGAAGCAGTTTTTGAGATTTTGACTTTTTCACACACTGCTCCTGCAGTATAGAAAAAGTATTGTAATGCTTCAGAAAAACGGCAATAGTTTTGACAGAAAAGCCCTCATTGCCGGACCCTTGTAACAAAAAGGTAGATAAATCTATTCCTATATGTAGTAAAACACTTCTTCTAACACATGTAGTCAGTTTGGTGGGTCGTTGATATTGACAAATTGCTAGACGGCAAAATGTCCACCTGTCAAACAATTTTCCCCTCACAGATTTTGCTCTAATTTTTTTCTTTAAATTTTCTCCTCCAATGTATCAAAGGACGATACAAAAACGAGTGCTAGTTCCATTTCCAGCAAACACACTGTATTTTGAAATATTGTAAAAATTAACATTTATTTATTTATTTATTTATTTTTTAAATTAATTAATTACTTTATTTATTAACAGACTTAATGTCCTCAATTTACAATTTATATATGAATTAACAAGAAATGAGTTACACGTTCTGTAATGACATTAATAATAGTGCAACAGCAGTGGTCTAGCTTTGCTTGCAAAGCTGCAAGAAGACACTTGATTTACATTAATAGGGAGTTTGTTCATTGTTGTACATAGTCTGTTGATGGGTTATTTGCTGTACACATATGGACCCTGAGTGGACTACTACTCCACACATACTTGTTTTACCAGAGGGTGTTATCCTCGGGGTGGGCCCCTAAGCTTCGTGCTTTTATCACCCCCTGCCGGTGCACAAGTTCGTCAACAGGCTGGTATCTGGATCCGGCCGGAATGCAGTATGACCTCTCGGCAACCTCCTCATTCAATGTCTGTGTCGAGCTGCCTTGCCAACACAGAGCTCTTAGCTTTTCAGGCTAGTACCAGAGTCACAACAATGGGCCACTCACACGCGCTGAAACAAGTCCCTCCTCTTTGCCCAGAGTATCATGCCATTGGCACAATGAAGCCGAGAGCCAAACTAGGGTCACCTGAACTAAGGTTCGGGCAGCTCAGGGCTCCCATCCTGTCTCCTCACTATCTATACCTTTAGGCTACTGACATGAGTACCACCATGAACCTAGGCAACCTGATGAGTGGTAATTTCCTGCTGGATATGTGGATTCCAGAGCATTCAGAAGAATGTCCTTCACCCAATCCAAAAGTCGATGCACAATAGGCCCGATAGGTGGGTTACCAGCACGCCAGAGACCAATAGCTTTGCATCGCC
Source organism: Gryllus longicercus (assembly GCA_038098605.1). Lineage (NCBI taxonomy): Eukaryota > Metazoa > Arthropoda > Insecta > Orthoptera > Gryllidae > Gryllus > Gryllus longicercus. The sequence continues at coordinate 2,761,273 of JAZDUA010000139.1, forward strand.
TACTCACTGCCTCCACCTTGAGACTAGTGCAGCCGTAAAACTTAAGAGCCCGGGAGGTTGTCTACAACTCTCCACCAGAGAGCATGTCCACCTAGGGAGACAAGATCCTCCCCTTTCTTGTGCAGGATACATTGTATTTATCAATTCTGGAGGGTATGTTTTTCTAAGTGTTGAAGTACGAACTTTGAAATTTAATTGTTCTTGCAGCAAAGGACAGCCTATTTGATTATTTATCAATTTATATAAAAAAAAAGCATCTCAAAAGATCTGCAGAAGACTTGAGTGAAGGCAGATAAAAGACAGCTGAGATTTGGTTTTCTTTCTTTGCATTGCATAGCATTGCAAAAGTACAACACTGAAGATAGAGATTCTTATCTTACATGAAATCTGTTTTAAAAAATGTGATCTTTAAAAAGGCCTTGTAAATTTTTTTGAAAAAACTTGTAATTTCAGTGTAATTTCTTGTTGAAGTTCATACAAATTATATAAAACAAGACTATATATTATATATGTTCTCGAAAACTGCTCCAATTTTTTTTTTGCGTGAATAGAAGAAGGGAAGCTTAAAAGAATGGCACAGGTCCTAATCTTGTCGATCTTTCTGAAAGCAAATTAAGAAATAATGCAAGAAAGCATGTGCTGTTCTAGCACCACTAATTCCTTTTTTAAAAACATTCTCTCGACTGCGTGGATGTTCAACAGGACAAGCATATTTAAAAAAAAAATTCTTTCTCATTACCTCATGATCCACACTAAAGCTACAAAACACATTTCTTGGATGAAAAAGTGAAGACTTTTAACTTTTATCAGTGATGATTCTCTTGTTTTTCCAAGTTTGATGAACAAAAATAAAAGTAGTGTTTTCACTGATGTCATTTGAGGATTCAAAAGAGATTATTGCAGTTCACACTATCACTTTATAGAGAGAGCATACCAATGAAACAAATTTGTAGTATTTATGGTGAAATTTATTGTGCCACAAAGTAGTATGTGCAGTGCGGGAATTTGGCAAAAATGTATTTTCTATTTGCATATGTTTAATTTTTGCAATTTTTAAAAAACATTTAAGAATTGAAAAGTAGTTTGTCGGCATATCCTTTTAATAATTATTTGTTTTATTTTACAAAACTGTTTTAACCATACTTTAACCAGAATAAAATTATGCTTTTGCTTCCCTATTTTAGGTAAAATAAATGCCTGAACTTCCAGCCTTTAGTCATGAATAACCTTAACACAACTATCTCTCACAAGAGAGATATCTACAACATATAGGCAAACTACCACCTATGCACATGCACATGCATCAACAGTTACAAGTATGCATGAAGTACCTGCATTCCTTCAGTAGTTGCACCTTCATATGTTTGACGAAATACACTCGTGAAACCACCAAGAAGTCCAAAACCAAGACCTTTAAAGCCAGCAATTATATGATCACCACTTGTCATATTGTGCGCACCTCGAATTCGCTGTCGTGTCTCTTCATGTTGCTCATCCATAATAACACGACCTAAACCATCTGACAGAGATTCTGAAAGACAGAAAAAACATTAGAATTTTTTAACCCTGCTGTGTCATTCATGTCTTTTTGAACTGACTGCTATTTCTTTTATTGTCAATTTCATTAGTTTATGCTCCATCCATATAAATTTTCATGACTTTATTTTCAGAACATTCATCTATCAGATTTCGCATAGAACAATAAAATGATATTTACACTTCTGTCACTACAAAAAACTGAACACATAAGATGTTCTGGTCACTTTTGTCCTGTCTTGTGAAAATCACAGCCGTCCATATTTGCATAAAATCAAACACTAATATGAGTCATAGCAACATGTTTGTTAGGTTAGGCCTTGCAAATCCTCTTATCTATATATACTGCATTCCGTGTTCCTTTACTTTGCATTGGACAGTGTTACATCCTGTTCATAGTGTGTGAGCTATTGTAGCTTCAAGACAATCAAGGTACGTAGTACGTTGAACACCAAGGGAATTCTGATGAGGACATGTCTCATTATCAAAATTCCTTGGATGAAGAAATGTCCTCTGAAACTGAAGATCGTATCTCCATTCCATCAGATGATGACACGTGAGACGAGGAACCAGATGCAGCAAACCTGAATTTGAAATTTATGTTATCAAAGGACAAGAAAATTGAGTGGACTCACAATATTCTGACTTTGCCCCTGGACTTAATAGACACTCCACTTCTAGAGTGAGAGATGAATTATCTGCTTTTATGTTGTTTTTCCCCCCGTCAATTGAGAATATTGTTTTGACAAATTTGAACATTGAAGGTCGTCAAATATGTAATGAAGAATGGAAATACCTGGATACTCAGGATTTGTATTCTTATCTTAGTTTATTGATGTTTTCATATTCCACAAGGAATCTATAGAAAGTTTCTGAGATGCTGAAACACTTAGAGCAATTTTTCGTGTCGGAAAATTTCAAAAGAATTTCAAGAGTGATAAGATTTAACAATAAAGAAACACAAACCAATAGAAAAGCCTGCGATAAATTTGCAGCCATCACAGAAGTTTGGGATAAATGGGTTGAAATTTTGCCTACTCTACCCAACCCAGATGCATATGAGCCAGTTGACGAGCAGTTAGTTGCGTTCCAAGATACATGCCCATTTAGGTAATACAGTTGACTCTGGTTAAAGTGAATCCTCGGTTATAGTGAACTTAAGTCACTGGTCCCGTTTCACTTACATTACAAATACGCATAAGAAGTTTCAGTTATAGTGAACCTAAACTTTGGCTATAGCGAAAAGTATGTTGCCTCGGTGCCACAAATACCGACTTGAAAAAAATGTTGTCGGTCAAAAATCATAATCGAAGAAGTCTTCCCAGAGGTGAAGGTAGCTGACGTAGATCAGGGACCTTACGCCACTCAGTTTTAGTGTGGAAACAAAGGCCTAGTCTTGTGAGCAATGTAACTGGCGGCAATGATGGGCAATTGCTTACTTTGCTTTCAATCTTGGTGTTACTTGATATTCTGTGGAACAAAGTGCGTAGAGTTGAACGAAAGTGACAGGAAGCACGTGAATACCACAGGCTCACAGCCTGGTGATAACCGCTGTGTCGTGCTGAAAAGTGATCATTTTCATTAGCCCCTTATGCCATCCCACTGCCGCAAGGATCTTGTATGTTATAAGGCAAGTAAAACGGCATACGGAGAAAGGGACGATGTTCCAAGAGTGCAGCTAAAATTTAAGGGTGTCAAGACAGCATTATGAAACTTACAGACAGAGGACAATGCAGAATCAAGTACGGAGAGAGCACAAACCCTGAAGAAGGATCTAGAGAAACTACTAATGAAACATGTATGAAGCAATTAATTGAAAATAATTGACTTTTTAAGGGCAAATAATGATATTGAAATTTTCAGTTAGTGCGGCTAAATATTTTGCTGGATCTCTATATTAATAAAATCAATAATTGTGGAGAAATTCTATTTAATTTTGACAATATCGGTTATAGTCAACCTCGAATACAGTGAACAAAAATGTTATTCCCAGATGTTCACTATAACCAGAGTCGACTGTATATGTCAAATAAGCCTGCAATTAACAGAATAAAGTTTTGGGTTTTATGTGATAATAACACATTTTACTTGTGGAATATTCAGCCTTATCTAGGGAAACCTCCTGGAAAAAGAGAGAAAAAACCCACTGCAGACAAAAGATATACCCAAAACAACTTCAAAATTTGCATTTACCTGTAACACCAGCTTGGTTTCATACCTTCTAGAAAAATCCAACAAATGTATTGTACTGCAGAGTAAATTTCTTAGCGATAAAGAAGCGTGTATGCAAGAAAATAAGGAGCCTATAATAATGCTTGTCTACAACAAAACAAAAGGAGCAGTCGATAAATGGACAAGGCGATTGTATGTTATACAACAAAAATAAAATCTAACTGTTCACCACTTATTGCCACTTATAATATGGTACACCCAAGTGCTTAGAATGCCTATGAATTATACCTGAAAGTTTCTGATAATTGAGAGACAAGAAACTTTAGAAAGAGAAAATGCTTTTTAGAAAATCTGGGGATGTAGTTGGTGAAACAGCAAATAGAAAAAAGATATTACTTTCCTAGAACAAAAACTGCAAGATATGTAATTGAAAAAATAAAATCTGCGACAAACACTTTTGAAGATGAAGCTTCAACAACCCAATCACAAGAGAGAGGTAGATGACATTTATGTGAGAAAATGGAGAATAAGAGTGTTTAATTGCATGTTGTAAGTGTAGTTGATATTTTCAGCAAGTATGGACACAATGTAGCCATCAGTGGTTCGTGATTAGCATACTCGCTTTCCACAGCGTAGCCTCGGGTTCAATTCTTGCTCGGGGCAAAAATTAATTTCCTCGCAATATCCCAGTATCTGTTGCTGTGAGACAATAAGAAAGCTCACTTCTCAGGTTGAGAAGCCCAGAATGCAGTGTAGGGATGGCAATTTGCTAACCACACCTACCTCTTAACCCATGGCCACAAGACTGGGATGCTGCTGATAGGTCTTAGCTCGTAAAGAGCTGTTGTGCCGGAGTACATACATACTACATGCAAACAATGTTTCTAGTAAAATCTGTTTTTTTATTGTTTTGGAATAATTTTATTTCGAATTCACTTGTTTGTATCCTGTATATTGTATTTCAGTGACTCTCTTCACAAATGTTTTCCTCTAAACTTTCTTTCCTACTTCTAAGAAATGTGTTTATGCAGATGCTCTGATATTATTAAAGTTTCTCTTTTTCATTAAACTGTACATTTTCATATTATATACATACATCTTATGCATTAATTAGACCATACATCACTTCCTAGCACCTGTCGGGTCATTTTTGACCCAATCGTCCTAAGTGTGTAGGGAAATTGAATGCAGCAGGGTAAAAAGTGATCTCATTTCATTAATGTGGCTCTCTCACCTGTTACTTTAGCAGCTGAATTTGATAATCCATGAGTAACATTTTTAAGAAGGGCTGAAACATTCCCTTCAAAGATTAGTCCTGACATTCCTTCTGAAACATCATTCATTAGGCCAAGTGGGTTTCCAAGGAAGTCCACTGATCCCAATATTATAGCTGCTTGCCACATTAGTTCCTACACAACAGTAACATCCATTATATAGTGTTTAAGAATCCATTATGTAGTGAAAATATCTTTACATATTTAATGTGAGTTGAACACTAACATTCAATAACATTTGAACACAATTATTTCTATTTCTGAAACAAATGTACTTCTATATGCCTTTAATAACAGTATTAATAAACTTACATCTTTGAAGTGTTTAATGATGGAATGTAACAAAAATTGACTGCTTTCAAATGGATGTACCCTTAGAAATGGTTTGAGGTCTACTGCTGCATCTTCAAACTTAATGAGTGTAAGGCCCAATTTTTTTTTAATACTTTGCAACTGTGATGGCAATTTGGTAGTAGTAATAACACTCAAGCGCACCTAAAATAAAATATTTTTACATACAATTTTATTAGAACAGCGACAAAATTTAAATTAATTTACATATCACACCTCCTACAAGAATTGTTAAATTTGTGATTATAGAATTATTTTGAGCTCAAAATCAAAATGTTTTAAGATGTCAGTTTTAAACAACATTCTTATAACTGATTGGGGCTAAGGAACGGTAGTTGAGATATAAAATTCCTAGAGAAAAAGGTTTTTGCATTCTTGTCACATTTCTGTAGGAGGAGCCACATACGTTAAAATTTACTGCGAAGTTAACAGTTCCAAACATTATATTATTTACTCTGAAAAAGCATTTGGGTTCTTGTTAAAAATAATACTCTCAACTTGATTTATGATATATTAAATAATATTTTTTGAAACAATACCTGGCTAGGTTCAAGGCGTAGATTCCCAAAGTAGTAGCGTGTTGCGTTCACTGAAGCTGCTTCCATAACAATTCGCTGTGTCTCAATATCATTTTCTTCTGGTATTTCTCCAGCTATTTCATTGCTACCATAACCAGCAAAAGCAAACAGCTTCAATAATAAACGCTCTTCAATGTTCACAGACAAGTTCTTCACTTTCATAATTAAATGCTGCAAAAGAAATTTCTAGTTAGAAAATCATACCTAAAAGTGAATTTTTAGGAGCATTTTTATAATGTACTAACCTTGTAAATTTGTGCATTGAGGCTAGGAGAAGGCAATTTTTCTGCTGACAATTCAAGTGCTGGCATCTGAGCATGGATTTCTTCCTCTCCGCGTTTATTAGATGGACTTACATGGACCACAACAGGACATTGGGCCTCATACAATTGATTATCTACTTGGATATCTTGCACTCGCAATGAGAGAGTATGCTGTCCAGCAGCGCGAAGCATTTCCATTTCTATGCCAGCCAAGTGAGCAAATAACAATTCTTCAGCAGGACGTCTTGATACAAGACTCACTCCTACTCCAGCTGGGAGTTTGAGATTAACCTGCAAATAAAAGTACAGAAATTATTACATAAAAGGGAACTTGAGTCTTAATACAATTACTTCATGTCTCTTGTTATTGCCACATGGGATTTCTTAAGTTGATTATTTCACCTAAAATCTAAATGATAGTGAAAAGGGCTTTTAAGAAATATAAACTTAAACTAATGGTAAATAAAGAATATTGAAACATTTAGAGTACCTCAAGTTCTCCAACTTCAGCTGGCGGTGTATGCAAAGTAATAGGACGAGCAATCATAGGAAGGGGCCATTGCCTGTCTTCTATCACACTTTGAGTTAACTGAAAAAGAGACTTAATTAACATTGAATCACTTATATTTATACTTTGTAACATTGATGGATACCTACAGCTAGAGCAGTTGGCGAAGGTGATCCTTCTTTCAAGTCTGTGATCTGTAGCACTCTGGTAGGGCCATCAGTGAGAACACGCACACTTAAGAAACCAGAACCAGGGCGCAACCTTTGTCGACTCACAGCCTGTTCAAGGGGCACACCAAGCAGTGTCAACTGATGATGTTGGGGTTGAGGTGGCCCAAGAACTGCATCACTCCCTGAAACAACAACAAAATTACTTTGGATTTGTGAGAGAGTCACAAATAAACACAAACAAGAGAATAATTGATCAGCTGAGTAATTCTTTTTTCTGACAGACACAAATAATGGACGTGTCAATGGGAAACTCACAGTTCAATACTTTTTTATGGAACTGATGCTAATCTACTGTAAAGAAAAAGAAAAGAAAAAAATAATAATAATTGAGCCACTTGTCTAAAATTATACTCTACCATCCACATCTAACAATGACTTTTTAATTTCACACAACTTCAGAAACTTCCTTTTCCATTAAAACTGTCAGCACCTCACGTTTTAATAAAAACTTTACTATGAACAAGAAGGAGACAAAATTAAAATTTGTGCATTTTGCCTAGTTTAATTCATTAACTAATTAAATGAAATAATTGATGTATTAATAATTAATTACAAAGGCAATTGTCCACAGTATTTCAAAATTAAATATGTCACAAGATAAATAATAAAACAAAATACAAATAATTATTAAAATTTAAACTGTCTTCAAAATACTGCTATCATTAGTCATTGCTGCCCAGATATGGAGATTCAAATGTTGACACTTGTGCCTAGCATGTGGCATCTGCCAAAACTTCATAAACCCCTGGCTGGGGAAGGCTTCATTTTAATCTTTATTGACACTAACATCCTGAAAGACACTTAACATGAAAGTTTATTCCATTCAGAGATAGAGGTATCCCATTAGAGAGTATTCCATTGAAAGTAAAAATAAATATTAAGTTAAAAACAAATAATAAAATTTAAAAGAACGCAAGATTAGCAACATTTAAAAAACTAGACATATTCGTTCCCAAGTTACAGAAAACAAACAATGGTAAACAAACTGCAGAGTTTATTTTCTGCATTACTAACAAAATAGTAATTCTCCCTTACCTCTACTACTATCACTACAAGCAAAAGGAGAGTTCAACAAAAAATGCGCAAAGTGAAGCTACATTTACGTACAGAAGCAAAACAAGGGCCATCTCAGCATTTGCTCAATGTATCAGGGAAACTGGACAAAAACCTGATCAAGATGGGGATCATTGACATGGAAGCTGAAGTACATTATTTGTTACAAGCATTTTAAGTCTTTAAAAAAATATACAATACAAATGTAAACTAATTCATTATATATCATTGTTTTGTTAAAATAAACATTATTTTTCTTTTTGATAATCACTATAGTCTCTAATTATACAGAAATAGTTTTGCAGCAGAAAAGATTTTACTTCTAACTTAAATTTGTGTACCAACTTCAAATATTTAATGTCATTTGGCAATGCTTTGTAATGTATTATATGTGGATTTCTGGTAGTGAGCTGTTGATACTGACACTTGATGAATGTGATTTCTATGACGGGTGTTGTAATCATAAATATCAGTATTGCATGAAAATATGTTCCCACCATTAAGTAAGTCAGTTCTGACAAATATTACAGATTCGTAAATAAATAGGCAAGGCAATGGTAAGATTCCGAGCTCAATGAAGAGAGGCCTGCAGGGATCACACGGATGGCATTTTTTCATTATTTGAATAATTTTCTTTGCAATCTAAAGGTTTGGGTACTTCATAATGAGCTTCCCCGGAATATTATGCCATATCTCAGGTGGGAATGCACATTTGCAAAATACATGCAACGAGCTGCATAAAGGCTGACCGAATTTGAAAGAATTCTGAACACGTAACATAATTAACTTAATTTAGTGTTAAATTCTGCTATATGTACATTCCATTTCAGGTTTGACTGAATTGAGAGACCTAGAAATTTTGGTACCTTAACATTAGCTAATTGCATATTGTTCATTTTCAATGGAGCATGCGATTGCTGACTTGAAATCTTTAAAAAAAATTACATTTGTGTTATTTTTGAAAAAACAAAACAGTACACCAAAATTAACTTAACACTAATTAGAGTGCAATTATCACCATCCATTTCAAATGTTTGAAAAAAAAATTTGAAGTAGTTTTTGAGATAATGGCGTTTGAGCATTTCTGAAAATGTGGAGTTTTGAGCTAAGCTATTCACAGAAAACAGTAGAGTTTTCGAAAAACTTTATATGAAATGTACTCATAAATACAATAATGTGAACAAATTGCCGCTAATATAAGTATTAACAACCTGAGAGGCAAGTCAAAAAAATTACATTTTTTAAGTTTTCAAAAAAACAAAACAATAGAGCAATATTGTGTTGATGTCAACTTATACAGTGTATTTAGCACTATCCCTACCAAATGTTTGAAGAAAAAATTTGGAGCCGTTTTTGAGAAAATCTTATTTTTGTAAATTTTTAAAATTGCACATATTGCACAAAAACTACTAAAATTTTCAAAAAATGTACCTGACCTTAATAAAAGAACTCACTGTGGAGAACAATTTTATTTGAAGAAAAAATCTCTAACTTCAATTTTGTAGCTGTAGGAAGACAAAAAATCATACTTTTGAAATTTTCATAAATTCAGAGTTAACCGTGAAAAATCATACCTATGCCATCATACCTAGACCTTTATAAGTCTATGTTACTCTATTCTTACAAGAAATTTAATGAAAAAATTTGAAGTCGCTTTTTAAAATATTTTGAAAATGTTCGGGGGGCTTCAAGTAAAGTACACCCAAATTTTAAAGAAAGTTTTTCAAAATCTCAAAGTTTCGTCTCGAGCCAGATGGAAAGTGGTTTCTTTAATTTGGAAAAACCCTTACGCATGGTTTAGGCATTAGTAGTATCAGGTATCAGTTTTGGTATCAGGGGACCCCAAAACATGTATGGCTGGCAAAATCTTGAAATTGATTTCCTGCAGCATTACTAACTTTTCCCATACCAAGTATATATATTCCGTATATACGTACGTATACGGGAAAGTAAAAATCGACTGTTTAAAGTCTCAAACATAAATTACTTAGCCATATTCAATTTTGAAACACAGATGTAAAAGGTAAGATGTTACAGTAAAACCCATTCAGATTTGAAAAGCACAATAAACATGCATACTTACCTACTTATAAATTTGCATTCTAGGTCCATTTTCACAAAATTTGTTAAATGACATGGGAGAGAAAAGAGTTAGAAACTAATATTTTTTCCAATATCAAGAAGTGCTCAAAGAAAATGAACAGGTCCACATTTATTTATTTGCACATTCCATTACTTACTTTGCTGTAACTATTGTGACAACTTGACTTCGAAGATCACAGTTAAGAGTTAACTGTGAGTTAGTTTAATAAGACCATTTATCACTACAAGAGGTGCAAAAACCACCCACCCACATGCAGACAAGCACCCACACCCACAAATATGCAGGCAAAGATGCATCCTCACATGTCTGTGATCTTGCATTTTCATTTTTCTTGTTAAAAGTTAACCTTATTTATACAATGCAAGTTTCCCACTTTTTTGAAATTACGATTCTTACCCCCATCTTCATATCGATCATATCCCCATCTGCATTGGCACAAGAGCAGTCAATGAGGTAACAATTGCTTACTTTTTTTCATACTTTATTTTCTTACAAATTAAAAATTGATGAAACAGCTTAAAGGAAGAGAAAAGGTATGTTACTGAATTTTATATTCAACAAAGTACTGATTTGAATGTGAAGGATGTTAATGGGTAAAGGACAAATGTACAACAATACTTTTACCGGTAACAACATTTCTTGACATTTTCACGTCCCTTCTAAAAAATAACTAATAAATACATTCTTTCATGTGTACTTTCATATACTGTGAATATCTAATGTACTAAAATGATGTGATTGTCTCAAATACCATACCTACTACATTCAAGGAGAAAAAACCTGAACTTCATGTGCAAAGACAAAAAGATCAAATTAACTAACTACTGCCCCATGCATTTATTGGTATGCCACCCATCAGATACTGCTACAGAAAACCACTAGGAATAGTTGGGTAGGAAACGCCTGCACAGCACTGAAGCACACTCTTTATAAGGGTGAAGAAAATTTATTTTCTGGAAGGAAACTGTACAAATAAGAAAATAAATAAATAAAAGATAAAATTACAAATTGACCTAATGCTCCAAACTGAGATGCAAAACAAGAAAAGAAATGATACATACACATTTGCCAGGAAGCTACACGCCCTGCTGCCCCTGTAAAACAGTAACATGTAATAAGAAGGTAACTAAGTGCTTGCAAAAAGAATCTCGACTTGTTAGGAATACTACTTTGCATCATACTCATTAAATTACAATGATTTCACATTAATATCTGATTTTCATCATGCCCACATCATTATGGTTTTAATCAGCTTACAGCTGTAAGAAAACTTTAATACACCCAAATAAATTAAGAAATTAATTGCTACACGTGAACTACTACATGCTTCAATGAGATATCTACTGAATTCAGGAATGGGTAAAAAGATGAATATTGTGCCTAGATTCTACTAATCAAAATATTACATTTTTATCAGAGCAATGAGTAAAAGTGAAAATAAAATAACAAGAACTCTCTTCATGTTTAGTGACATCATTTTCAAGAAAAATCATTTTTATTAAAAGATGACTTCAGCCAAAAAAGAAAAATAACTAAACAAACATTTCAAAAATATCAATGTGAATTAAAACTTTAATTTCAGCTGTGCAGACGTGAAAAAGTGTTGGAATAAAAAAATAGGCTTAGGGAAAATTAAGGCTTCTAGACAACTCATTCCCCCAAAATCACAGGAATTCTACATCAAGGAAGGGTAATCTCAATATGTTCTAAAATATCAATGCTTTGGTTTTATGTCACATTATACAATTCAAGATCTTGAATGTAGTTGGTAAAGTGGGTAAATATTTATGCACCAAATTAGTTTGAAGATACAAATATGTATTCATAAAATCTGGCATAATCATCAATTAATAACTGGAATAATTTTTTATTACACCATGCACATGTTAGAAATTTCCTACAATAACATCAAAAAATTAATTACACGATCTGAATAGCATGCACCATACCTAAACAATTCAGCACAGTTGAATCTCCACTGGAAGTACAGTATGTGTCTTTATTAACTAATATGAAATAAAATTACTAACTCATTTCATACAAAAAGAATTATCTCAAGAAACAGATTTTATTTGAATTTTCTATGACAAATAACTTTATTTAATGTAGTCCAATGATAAAATATATACAGATGGTTGTAATGAAGCACTGCATTTATTAATGCATGTCTGTTGAACACCTGTTTAATATCACCCTGAAATTAACTAATATTTCTTTCAAAAATATTTTATAAATAAACCTGGGCATTGGTATGGCTAGGATTTTCAAAAGGGATCCAAAATAACAATAAATATTATTATGGTTAATATTAATAATAATGAAGCAGCAATGACAAAGTAATTATAATGATACATAACAATTAATACTAAATTTATAAAATGAATAAATAATTCAAAATGGAATACATTAAAATAAACTTTTTTAACCCTCAAACTTATTAATACGAAATTGAAGAAGATATTTTTCAAAAAATATTTATTTCAATTATTTTTCAAAAATTTTTTATTTTATTTTATTAAAATTTTTATAGATAAGAAATCAAATATCTAAGAAGCATATTTAGAATCAAAAAGAGAAATATAATTCCCTGTTTTTGTTCTCTTAAAACTAGGGGACTTCTTATTTTCCTGCTTGACGAAAAATGTTCCAATACAATAAGAGATTCTGAATGATTCTGAAGAGCCAAACCCCAAACATGTAAATGTGGGCCCCAAAACCTCGCATCATACATAATTTTCAACCAATTCCAAATATGTATGAAGTCAAAGTGCAAAGTTTAGCTCTTCTCTGTAAAGTTCTCTTTCCATTGTCATCTCAAGTATTAAGGTTGTTTAGATGTGAAATCCACAAAAGAAATTAATATGACAACAACAACAACAACAACAACAACAACAATAATAATAATAATAATGATAATGTTAATTAAATATACCTCAGACAATTCTAAATACTGGCTAAAAGTATGATTCATGTATAGGATTTAAACAACCATAATTAATAAATAAATAATATAGAGGTGATTTTTTCATTTCATTTGTTGGGAACTAATTTTAAGTCAAAAAACCAAGTCACCTTATCAAAGATAATCACCTTATTTTCAGGTAAATGCAGTAATTTCTGTCAGCATTTCTTACCTCTCCATTCCATCCATAAGTTCTTTTCATTTATCACACACACTATTTTACAAATAAACTTTCGAATGATCATTGGAAATGAAAAATAATATACAATTTATGCATTTATAAAATGTTATAAAAAAATAAGAACATGAATAATCAATTATTCCTTGTAAAACTTTACTATTCAAACTCAAGGTAGGACATTTTTGTTTCTTCTTCACAAATATAAAGATACTTTTGTTTTTTGTGCAGTAATAAATAAAATAATTTAGTTTACCTTGATGTAAACCGAAGAAGCCATCCTTGGCTTGGACACACATGTTGTTATGTGCACAACATAATCTACCATCATCAGTAAATCGCCATGTCTGTGTTGAAGTACGCCTACGATCTGGACGTCTCAATTCAAGATTTACATAATGAGATGGTTGTGGAGCTGGACCAGCAATGTCCAAAACCTAATGACAATATGCATAAATATAATTGGATTAAGTGATGGATTATTACCATCAAGAAACAATAAGGATTCATAATTTTATAACCCATCGTCCATAATCACCAAAGGTACAGGGCCTTAGGTTGAGAGTTTCTATTGAGAGTTTACTGTGATCTACTATTAAGTTGCTGTCTCATTTATTTACAATTCAGAAAGCAGTTTTTTAAATATAAAAATCTTTAATTCTTATTGAGTATTCTCAAATTCCTTTAGATGATTCTAAATATTGTTAAAAGGCAGAGTATAGACCTACAAGATTCAAATATAATTTATAGTAAACAATGCAGATAAAATCTATAACTTCTCAGCAAAGCCACAACATGAAACAGGCTGATTAGCTCTAACCTCAGTAGTTAATCATTTTGAATCGTTATGATATGTTTTCAGATTGTAAGACTGTTGCAACTTTTTAAGACTATTTTACAAGACTACTTGCTCAATTTCGTAACTACTATATAGGACTATTTGTTAGACTGTGTAAGCATTCGTGGCAAAGAGCGAAGTCGCTTGCCTTTCACCAAGGAGGTCTGGGTTTGATTCCTAGATAATCTCTTGTGAAATTTGTCTGACAAAACGAGTTTCCCTGCTTTATAGATGCTAGTCCAACCCTTGTGAGGTGCCCTAAATCCTACCGCTATCGTAATTCCTTCCAAATTCTAGCCGTTGGATAGTGACGCAGAAGTGCAGAGAAAAACAACATCAAATTAGGGGGGCCAGATATCAAAAAAGTAGATAAAACATGTTCCCGTATGTAATAAATTACTTCCTCTAACACATTGTGTAGTCAGAATCCACATTTTCTGTGCTATTGATACTGAAAAATTAGTTGACAACAAAACATGTCTGTATCTGTGGTTAACATTAAATCTAAACTGTTAATACACTTTTTCTACAAAATTGACATTTCTTGATCGATCTGGCTTAAGGCTTAGCACAAAGCTTTAGTTTCAAAATTTTCTCAAAAATGACTCAAAATTTTTGGAATAATTGTTTCTTGTACAGACCAAAGTATTTTTAAAGAAATGGTGCTGATCTTATTTTGTCGATCTCTTAAATTTTTAAAAATTTCACAAGTTCAACATTTTTTGGGCAACTAAAATACAACAAAAATATTGACAATATATATTTTTTTGCCTTAATGAAATCTGTTCTTCAAAGATAAATTTTTAAATATAGTCATATACAATTTTTTGAAAATATTAGTAGTTTTGCGTGAAATATAAGGTACTGTAATAACAAGATTTTTGAAATCAGGTAGAGCAAAGTACACTTATAAAATTGACATAGTTTCAATTTTAGTTGGACACTGAATTTTGGGAAATTGCTAAAATTACAAATAATAAGAGAAAGTATGTGCTGATCTAGCACCACTAGTTCTATATATTACAAAAATGTTTAACCTCTGAAATGAATGGAAAAGACCTGAAAACAGACCACAAACTCATAACTTTTTTGGCTGGAAATTTATATTTTTAATCTTCCCGCAGTTGACTTGTTATAAAAAATTCAACACTTCGATACAAATTACATGGCGTTTCACAGCTTGTGAAGAGTTTCACAACTTGTGAAAGTGAAAGTGAAAGTGAAAGCGAGTTGGAGAGCAGTACTTGTAGACAATTCTAGAAAGTTCACTGCCTAACTGCTGGTGTACATACATTGAATGTCTATATATTTTAAAACTATAATACAATGACTGAAAATGATTATACTTATAATTGCAATTTAATTAAGAAGTAGTGGCTTGCAGTAACAAAAATGTGGGTCTAAATCTCACAAAATGGTTTTCCAAAAAGTAGCATGCACACTACTGAAGAACAACAAATAAAACACCCTCTAAAAAACTGCAATAAATTAAATCATCACTATCATCGTCATCATCATGAACTGCAGGATGTTAGGCCTATTGCCTTTTCCTGATTGCTCAGTAGACCGGGTGGTTTATACTTTCAGATGTTCCTGTTGTATCCATTTTCTCTATGGTCTTCTAACATCTCTTTAGCCCTTAGGTTTGTATTTTAATGCTAGAATTGGGAGTCTTTCATTCTTCATTCTCTTTTTATGTTCTAACCTTTCATTTTGATTTTCTCTTATATCTTCCATAATATCCTTTGCCCTGAGATTTTTTCTCACATCAATATTCCTTTAGCGATTCAATAAATTCAATAAACTAAATATTTCAATAAAACAGTCTTCATGAATATTGCAATAACTTAGTATAGTACACACACAGTACAATGGTTTATACACCAAGAATAACAAAAATGTTGTTCCACAAGCTATCAAGTGAATAGCAAATACTTTATGGCGAGCAGCCTCTTCTTTGAAGCCTTGCTGTCTCAGGACACAAGCAGTGACGCACCGAATACGAGAATTTAGTCAGTAGTTCTTACACACAGTACAAGAATAGAAGGAATAACATAATCAAATATTTGGATATTTTGCAGCCAAAATCGAAATTATTGTTGAATTTTTCCCAAGATCCTAAGTATCAAATGGAACTAAAGACATTTCTCACAAGGCCAGAAGCTGCATCATTTGGTTTCAATTTCTGGACACATTGGAAGTTAGTAATGCAGATAATATAGTCTATGTAATTGCTCATATCAACATCTACAGAAGGGGTTGGATAGAAATCGGGATTACAAGTGCAATGGAAAATCAGGTGCAATGCACAGGGTATTTGGCAGGCAAAAAAATTAATTAAATAAGTGATCAGTTTAATTGTCTTTCAAAACTGAAATCAAGGAAGAGGCAATATTCTGATTTACTACGCTTTAAATTAGTTGAATGAAGTTCAAACCCTGAAGAAGAAAATTACAGCAATACAACTCACCAAAGAATAATCAGAATGAGTAGGAATTTTTGCACGTGGATCCCGAGGAGGGCTACTACCTTCGTGTTGTAAATGACCATCTCCAGTCATGCGCCACAGCTGAGAACGTTTTCCTTGCTCTTTGCGAGCCAATACCACACGTGTGCTACCATGTGGTACCTCTAAGACAAGTTGTTGACTCTGAACATCCAAAGGGTCCATTCTTGCAGTGTCACACGAGCCATTACCTCTGCAATTATACGTAAAAGCGATTAATAGAGAATAGTATGTATGTATGTATGTATGTGTATATATGTATATATAATTAACAAAAAAATAAAAATATTATATATATATATATATATATATATATATATATATATATATATATATATATATATATATATATATATATATATATATATATATATATATATATATATATAAATATAATTTCAGTAGTGTTTGCATAATTTTGAGTGAAAAATGTGAAAATATTAAAAACAAGATTTTCTCAAAAATGACACCACTATTTTTTCTTTAAAATTTTTGTAGGATAGTGCTAAATGCACTGTAACAGTAATACTTGCTTATAAATTTTCCTACCATAATAATATTGTTTAAGTAGATGATCTGCATCACCCAACATATTCAACCTATTGTACGTAGAAGTTTACCAGCAAATTTAAAAGAATAAGGTTGTTAATTTTTAAGGATGCAATAAAGAGAGATATGTTTAAAAAACGGGATATGTTTGAAGTCTATAAATTTTGATTAATGTTGC
The DNA here is from genome assembly GCA_038098605.1 of Gryllus longicercus. Classification (NCBI taxonomy): domain Eukaryota; kingdom Metazoa; phylum Arthropoda; class Insecta; order Orthoptera; family Gryllidae; genus Gryllus; species Gryllus longicercus. The sequence goes on from JAZDUA010000139.1 coordinate 2,778,553, forward strand.
AAAACATCTACCCAAAAAATATACCAAGTTTAAGCTATACACACAAATGGATACAAAAGAATGCCCAGAAATTCTCATGATTGTATAGTTCTATAATTACTAGACCTAGATGATAAAGGGTTTTGATTATTTAAAGATTCTATCGTTGAACATGGCTGAGCGAGTAATTGAAGTTGTTCTGAATGGCCATAATTAAAAAAAATCACATCATGTGACAATCACTATTTGCAAACCATCGTGAGTGACTGATACCAACAAAATTGGCATTGTAATTTGTTGACCTGCAAAAGGCATTACGATACAGTGCCATTAAATAAATTATGGCCAAGCATGAAAGAAAGTGATATCAAGCCAGCCTATATCAATGCTATCAATGCATTATATAATGATAATAACCGTTTTGTCAAAATAGGTAAAGACAAGGCTATTCGTTAGCGCCTCTCTTATTTAAAATTTATCTTGAAGCACTTAAAAATTGGAAAAGGAAGCGTGGCAGAATGGCATTGCCAATAGAAAATGATGTACCGTACACTCTGCTATTTGCCAATGATCAAGTGGTTATAGCTCGAGACAAAGATGATGTGAGTTACATGTTTCGCAAATTACAAGATGAGTATGAAAGATGGGGTCTTACTATAAATCTTTAAACAACGAAATATATGATAGCAGAAGATCAAGAACATGTGGATCTGCACATTGCTACAGGGGAAAATTAAACGAAGTGAAACCTTTAAGTATCTCGTAGTTACCCTCCCCTCAAAGGGAAGAAGCTCTGATAACATTTCCAACAAGATAGGACAGGGAAAGAGAGTGATAAGACAGTTAAACTCCATTCTCTGGAGCAAAAATATCACAAAACAGAAGAAGGCTCATATCTTTAAGACCATCGTACAGAGCATAAGTTCCTATGGAACTGAAAAATGGATAATGAACAAAAGCAATAAAATATAAATTTCTATAATATATAATATAATATGACAAACCTGAAAAAGCAAGCTGTACTGAGGGGCAGTAGTACAAAATAAAGAATGGTAGCATGGCTAACTTTACTCTCAAACGAAAGAACCATGGCAGCAAATGCCTCTTGCTTGGGCCAGATCCACCCGAAAAAGCAAGCCGTACTGAGGGGCAGCAGTACAAATTAAAGAATAGAAGCATGACTAAATTTACTCTCAAATGAGAACCACAGTAGCCAACACCTCTTGCTCGGGAACCAAGACCCGAAAAAAAGCAAGCCTTACTGAAGGTGGGCATTACAAATGAAAGAATGGAAGCGAGTCCCCTAAAATCTCTGGGGACAGATTGTGGTGCATGGCCAAAACTATAAGACGAGGGAGGACAGATTTTTATATATATATATATATATATATATATATATATATATATATATATATATATATATATATATTTATTTTCCACGCCAACTCCACATTGCATCACACCAACCCATCTCAGAGCGAAAAATGAAAGTTATTTTCTTATTTCTTATGCCAAGATAAGCCCAAATTTAAATTTTCAACCATTTCTGATGTAAATAGCGTTTGTGAGAACAATTATCGATTTTTCGCGATTTTCAAGCATTTTACAGCATCTTTTTATAATTATCCATTATTTCGATATTTTTTAATGAAAAAATATGTTTAAACTACTATTTTTATAGGAAATTTTCCGCAGAATTCGAATCTGTTAATGAAAATATTGAATTTTTTTTCTTAATATGACAAAAATTGAAATTTATGATTTTTATTACTTTATTTTCAAAAATTAATTTTAGTATTACAGTACAATTAAAAAGTTAGTTTCTTATGCTTAAAGTACGTGAAAATAAGTGTACATTACGGTACAGGAAAAATTTTTTTTGGGAAATAGTGTTTAAAAGAGTTAAACGCAAGAAATACAATAAAATCTCTTTTCTAAATGTGTTTTATCATTTTTAAATAACCTGTTAGTATTTTCTACTACTTTTAGACTGTTTGGATGACTTCGGTGGTGTAAAACAGTTTTTAATAAAATGTGCGTCCTGAACTTTTTGGGGAAATACGTTTTACATGAGTTAAAATTTTAAAAAATCGTGAATAATTAATCGATTATTATTGTTAAAGCAGATTAAATTATAAATATTACAAACAAATTTATAAATAGGCACTTAAAAACTTTTTGATAAAAGTTTTCATTTATTACAATTTTTAGTTGAATAATAAAACATTGTTATTTATAAAATTATTAAAATTAATCTTTTATTTTCTTATTTCATTTTCTTGTTATTAATGAAATCAAACACCAAAGAACAGTGTTCTTGAGTACTTATTGTTTTACATTGAATAATATGCTCAGAGTAAGGAACAAATTCATGCAAATTGCGAGTACCCGGAATTGTAAATACTTTTTCAGTTTTGTTTCGATTCCGATATTCATCGACTTCAGCTTTTCTAATAATTTCACAATGGATGTTTTTAATATGTGCTTTACAAAATTCTAATAATTTGTCAATATCTGTGATTTGATTTTGACGACGTCTACGCAAGCTTTCTTTTGTTGCCTCTCTCTTAACAGTTGCACCCACTCCATCGTTCTCCGTTTTCCCATGAGAGGTAGCAAAAAATGTCCAGGTAGCATCAATACTATACAATTTTGTATGTCTACAGAGATGTAATAAGTTATAACAATTTTTGTATTGTCCTGGACATCCATCGCTGAAATAGTTAATTTTTTGCACGTTTGGAATATTTTCCTTTATATAATTAACAATTTTATTTTGAAAAATATGAACAATTTGAACATCATGTTTTAAAACATCATGTTTTACTCAGAACTTATTTTGAAATTATTATTAAAGCTTAACCTCCTTGTGGCATGGAAATGTTCTTTGTCAGCAGAGTGGCAAGTACAGCACTCAGGGCTCAGGGCCAGTGTTTCTAACTACGGGAACGCCCCTCCATTCACGTCTCCTTCGGTTTGATTAAGATTAGTGAGACACACACAGTACACATTCCTGCAGTTAGAAACACTGCTCAGGGCCCCTATATTTGAAATTATCTTGCGATCACGCGCCAGATTCTGAACATAGCCATGTATAATTTAAATGTTTAATATGTTCATAGGCCCCTATTCTCCAACATTTTTTTTACTTTTTCTATGGCGTAATGAGTATTTCTTTCAATTTCGTACAGTATCATGAAGAGAGGTATTTTCTTCCGATATAACGATAAAAATCGATTAATTTTTCACGATTTTTTAAAATTTTAACTCATGTAAAACGTATTTCCCAAAAAAGTTCAGGACGCACATTTTATTAAAAACTGTTTTACACCACCGAAGTCATCCAAACAGTCTAAAAGTAGTAGAAAATACTAACAGGTTATTTAAAAATGATAAAACACATTTAGAAAAGAGATTTTATTGTATTTCTTGCGTTTAACTCTTTTAAACACTATTTCCCAAAAAAAATTTTTCCTGTACCGTAATGTACACTTATTTTCACGTACTTTAAGCATAAGAAACTAACTTTTTAATTGTACTGTAATACTAAAATTAATTTTTGAAAATAAAGTAATAAAAATCATAAATTTCAATTTTTGTCATATTAAGAAAAAAAATTCAATATTTTCATTAACAGATTCGAATTCTGCGGAAAATTTCCTATAAAAATAGTAGTTTAAACATATTTTTTCATTAAAAAATATCGAAATAATGGATAATTATAAAAAGATGCTGTAAAATGCTTGAAAATCGCGAAAAATCGATAATTGTTCTCACAAACGCTATTTACATCAGAAATGGTTGAAAATTTAAATTTGGGCTTATCTTGGCATAAGAAATAAGAAAATAACTTTAATTTTTCGATCTGAGATGGGTTGGTGTGATGCAATGTGGAGTTGGCGTGGAATTACCCATATATATAAATTAATAAAATAAGGAACCATAACTATAACCTAATACATTAATAACAGTTGTGTAAGGAATATTAAATAGATCATAGCTCTTTTATTACTGGATCATGGAGACACTGTGCTGTTTGCAATTATAGCCAGACTGTCGATAATTGGGTGGCTTATTAAAACTTTCAACTCTTCAATGTAAATACAGAAATTTACACTTACTTGCCAAAAGTACCAGTCAATGCTATGTAAATGAAATTCTCATAAGTGAGGCCTCGCCCTTCTCCCATTTGCTTTAGATCATATTCTGCAGCTGCTCCTCCAGGGGCATGCAGAGTGATTAGGGCAGGTTGAGTAGGTTCATCCAAAGAATATGGTACAGATGAATATGGACGTACAGTTGTCTGAAGGCTTTCTGTAGTTACACAACTCTGCAAAAGTTGTAATTAGTTCTGTTATATCTCCGTAAGTAAAAATTTTGCATTGTTTAAACATGAAATGCACAAATAAATAAACAAGAGAAAACATTACTTGATGGAATGTGAGAGGTACAGCAGCAAGATTGTCAATACGTAAGGGTGATGGCATTGTGTCAGCATCAGTAAAAACTATGAAGTACATAGCTTCCTGCAGAACCACTTCAACATGAAGGAAATACATCTGGCCCATGTTGTCTCTGAATAACATTAATGCAACATTTTATTTTCAGTTTACCCTACAACACTACTGGTTACACAAAGTATTTACATAACCCAGTGAACACAATTACGTACAAAAACTTACACTCAACAAAATATTACATTCAATACAAATACAATGAAAGAGGAAATATCTAAAAGGTATAGACCTAACAAATATTCAAAAGAACAAAGATTATGTAGTATTTATTTAGGAGGTATTGATAAGATCTTTAACTGGGCTCTTCCTGTCAAAAGAACCAAAATGAGTAATTATTAGGTACATTATTTTGTAAAAACTTTTTCCAATTTTGAGAACTAAGTGTGACTAATTTTACATTGAAAATTTTGAAAGTAAATAGACATTACGAGTACTTTAAGTATGAAAACGTCAAGTATTTTTCAGGATAAAGTACTTATTTTTGAAAGAATTGTCTAGCAAGGAAATCTCAAGTTCCAGGATAGACATGATTTCTCAGACTTTTCAGTATTTTTTTTTTTTTTTTTTTCAGACAGCAAAAGTAATTTCCCACCATTTACATTTTCCTGTGATTAACATGGTTTAGTTTTTGCTCCCTTGAAAAGTGTAAAAGAGGGGGTTCTATTAAATATGGATATATTTAAGGAGTTCATGTTCATAGTTAACTCACATAAAAAATGTTGTAAAACTTTGTGAATTAAGAAGCGGAAAAGGAAGAAATAACTAGTAAATGGATCTCAAAATGTCTTGAGTATGGTTCCAACAACTCAACAGTGACAACTTAACATTTGAAGATGATTCTTCCAACTTATTGAATCATGTTGGAAATACGGATGAAACATAAATTTATTATTAGAATTAGTCAGCATCGCTAGGTGAATTCGTTTACTACACCCCAAGAAGTCATGAAGGTTAAACAAATCCGAGACTTTGCGGGTTCCTGGTTGGGGAACCACTTAGAAATCCCGGGGTGTAACAACATAGAGCCCCTGCAATTTTTGTTTTCAGACCAAGGTAGTCTCTGTTCCAATCATCTCAGATAATCACAAGTGTACTGTATTTTTGTAGCTCAAAAAACTTTTAAAAAGGGAAGAAATTTCTGCTGAATGAAGCGGAGATAAATACAGAAGAGGAGGGGTTTGTAGAGCAATAACATTAAAAAGAACTTTTTTAGATTGCTTAGATACAATTTACAAACACTGTGCTAAATTAATTCTAAGGGAATGAGTAGAGGACATAAAATTTTGTTTTGAAGTACACTAAAGTTTTTTGCAACTTTAAGTGATAAAGCTACTTAATCTGACACCAGTTGAATTTGAATTTTTGTATCCAAACATCATGTACAAAATAATAATTTTAAAAAATTTACCTTATGTTAATATGCATTGAAGAATTTGATTCAATAAGAAAACCACCAGACCACAGACAGTTCTGCACATCCAATAAACGTACACACAAAAGTTGGTCTTTGTCCAGACGTGGCCAATGAAAAGCCAAGCAACAGTCAGGGACAGCTGTGAGGTATGTGGCTTTTGCTCCAGGATCATTCTACCAATATATAAACATTTATTAGACAATGAATAATATAACACACTCCATTTCATTGTAAATTCAATACAAACCAATGTAGTAGCAAAACAGCGTTGAGCAAATTGTAACATGAAACTTGAACGATTGTGCAGTTGAAAGCGAGGAGTAAGTGTCACTACGCTGGTATGTCGATATCTACCACGACCTGCCCTCACACTGATGCCAATCAAATAAACAAGGTCTGGGCGCCCATCTCTGAGTGCAACACGAAGTCTTCGCACCTATTCACAGAATAAAGTTTATTTAATGTTTTAAAACTTACATTGAGAAGCAAACAGAAGCAGTGGAAAGTCTACAAGAATATTGCAATTAAATATTTCACATGAATGCAGACACAATGTGTTTATGTTACACATTCTACACATTTCTCTAGTCACTCACCTGAACACCATTGTGCAAGAAGAAATTCTGGCACCACTGTGGCATTCCATCAGGGTGCACACCATTGCCAACTCGTGTCATTACTGATGGGCTAGCCTCATGATCCGCAAAAGAAAATAATAAAGGGGCTACCATGCGAGCAACCTGAGAGAAATAAAAGAGAAAGTAAAATGTTTGAAAACCTTCTAGTTCTAATTTAATATGTAAATGGTTTGAATTTATTCTGTTAGTGTAATTGTTAATTTGTCATCTGTGTATAATCTCAACTCCTCCTACAAACAACAACAATAACTTGAAATTGACTTTACAAGATCCTTTATGTTTAACATAAAACATTATAACTAAAAGAAAAATATTAGAAGGAAAATGCTTTTAATTCTCTGCAATGATAGCTTATTTCAAACATTAGGATCTCTCGTATCAGACAACATTATAACTTAAGTATCAACAGAGAAGTGAGGGAAGAGATAAAAGAAGATTTGGGAAACAAAAATCTGAGACACCAGCTTATAAAAAATTATTTGAAAGTAGTTCTTACTTCATGTTCCTCGCCCTGCCCTGCAGTATCATTAGGAACACCTTCCTGTCGAAATACTAATGGGAGGCTGGTTTTATTGATAATCCAGAATGGAGCTGAGATACAAATAGAAAGTCCACCTCCACGACGGGCAAAGACAGCGGCTTGGAGAAGCAGTCTACGGCTTTGAGGGTCCTGAAGTCTAATTCGTGTTTTCAAATGACCTGCACCAGGAGGTACCACCAAAGTACCTGGACCAGGGTAATTTTCCAGCCAAAACATCAATTCCAATGATTTTTCAAGATCCACCTGACACAGAAAATGTTTTAAAAAACTAGAATTTTTTTTGGTACACAATCATCATTTTGATTAATATACATTCACATCAACTAAGCTGAAAAAATCTGAAATTACACCTTGAATGTGAAAAAACATTGCTAACAAACCTGCTGTAAAGTCACAGAATTTCCAGGTCTTATCCTATCTTCAGTAACAGAATCCTTTAGACTGAAATGCAATTCATGTGGAAGCAGGTTTGTAACAGTGACTGGACTTAAAAGGGTGATCGAATGAGCAGGCTGCACCCAAATATTGTGAGTAGCAACACCTGGAATTCTCTCAGTTGGATAATTCTCTCGCCGAATTGCAACACAAAACCTTTAAATCCATATAGAAATTATACATGAGTGAAAAGATCAACATACAATTTCAGTACCCTTTGTTAACAATACAAATAAAAATTAATAAATATTATGGCAAAAGTAAAGTGAAAGTTAATTTTGTTCTATTAATACTGATGGCAATGGAAGAGAAGTCTTACCTATAGCAGTGATCCCTGTTACTATGACACAAACGTGTTTCTTCAGCAAGATCTCCAGGTTTAGTTACTTGAGCCCAATCTAACGGTTTACTACAGAACTGATACCACTGCCCTCCAGGATGGGTGCGATCAAGTGGGCGCACCCAAAGAAGGGCGTGAACGTGAGTCAGAGGAACTGGGAGAACCTCTCCAGATGCAACATGCATAGTTTTTATAGTCGGACCTGCACAATTCAAAATATCTATTAAAATAAATTTAACTTAAAAAATTAAAATGTAGGAAAGATGTCAACAGGACCCTACTGGTCTGAAAATTTCAGATTTATGGAAATAAGAATTTTTGTCCACACTGTAATCTGAATCCATTTACAAAAAGAAAATAATACTTGCCTTTAGTATGGATACTGGGATTTTCCAACTTTACTTCTACTGATTCTTGCAAACGATTACACAACATGAGAGCTGAGCGAACAGTAACAAGTTTTTTAGCCGAACCATCCAATGTAACTTCAAAGACGAGACGAGCTTGAGGCAGATCTATATACTATAAAAATAAAATGTTCGTATTAGTGATAATTACTCTAAATGGACATCTATTGATACTATCCTCAACACCCTCAGTACCTATTCATGTTATACATTAATATAATTTTTTAAAATTTTATTTACATTTGGTACAGTACTGTGAATAAGATAACTACTATAAATTAAACATGTTAAGAGGTTATGCAAGACACATATGGTGGAATAGAAGGCATTTCAAAAGAACTGATAGTTACTTACGGAATGATAATTTTCAGGACGTGCTTGCCTGAAATACACTCCTACTTTGTCAACGGAAACTGGAGTCACTGGGTTCCACCCTTCAACTTTAACAGCTAGTTGATGGATATTTTGTTTGTGAGTGTTTCGATGACGCACCTTTCCTGAATTTCATTCAAAATATTCAATAATGATTACATGAAAGTAAGGATACAAGAAAGAAGACACTATCAAAGGAGAAAAATAATTAACACTACATTTCTGTTAAAAGTACTCACCACGACCTTCAAAAGTAAAAGGAACAACTGCATCAACATCTACAAACACCCACGTTTCATCAACTTCCAGAACAGCAGATAGGCCTCCAGAGAGACTACAAAAGTAATAAATCATAACTATTATTTAGCTTCTAAAATTCAATTATGTTCATTAAAAATACCAAATTACATATGGGAACTGATATAAAAAATAACTATTGAAATAATACATACGTATCAACAGTTGTAATGTGTGTAGTAAACCAGAGAGGAGAGCCAGTGTTATTGCGAACAGCATATGGGACAAAAGGTAAGCGCCGCCTGTAACCTGGAGGGCTACCCATATGTTTCACTGGACCTACTTCACATCTACAACAGGAATGTGTGATCCTTTAAATTCATATGGTCAACCAATTACATTACACAAGTACTGTAATTTAAAAAGACAGAAGACTTTTTTTAATAAGAATGTCAGGCAAACAGCTTACCTGTCTCGAGAAGTGACACTATTATAATCCTGTAACCAGTTATCTTTTACAATCCTATACAGATCAACAAATGTGCTTGTAACATTAACATTCAAAAGATCTTCTGAAGCAACACTTATCTGCAATTTGTTTTTCTGAGAAATTGGACTAGTTGGAGGCAAGTGTTCCCAAATCACCTCACATCTGTAATTAAGATTTAAAGCTATCAAAAATAATTACAGATAACTTAATTTTATAACATAAATTAAAAATTCGTTTTTGATGTAACTTCAATGATTTCATCAGTAATCAGGTTCTCTCTATGTTATAGAGGGAAATAAATGCCTCTCAGGCCAATAGCTCACCCCCATGGTTCGATAAAGGGCTCCCAGCCTGACAGTGTTCGGTTGAAGTAGTCACAAGACAGTTGACATGTCGCAGTTCCCTGTCCTCCCACACATTGTTGTACTTGCAGGCGTGCCAGTAACAATTCCAGTAGAGGGACATCAGCATCTCGGCAATCATCAATTACTACTACTCGTACACATGCCATGTCCACCTAACACATCAAACACACATGACAAACAACCTGCATGATCTGATTCAACTGAGATAAGACAAAGGCTGATATATCACAGAAACTTATGAATCAATTAAAGGACAGGCCAACAATAAAAAATTTGTTGTAACATTTTTCTTTGTTGAAACAACAAAAGAAATGTTTTTGTTTGAATTGTTTTCATTTACCTAACATTTATTTTTATTATTTTTTCCAATTATTAACATGAAATGACTCACCGATATAGATTCAAAAGACAATGGGGAATCTCCAGGAGAAACAACTGCTTGACGTGTAGAAGTGTCCACTGGCACTGCATTTTGAGTGAGCCATAAAGCTGCATCGTCCAAACCATTACATTGATTTAGAGCTGCTACACAATCATCAGGATAGAACCCCAATGCAACAAGCTTATTTACTTGACCTGTTTAAAATACCAAATTGATTTGAAAAATACAATTTATAATACATTTTTGCTCTGAAGAATTGTGCCAATGCGAATATAAATGAAAAACTTGGAACTTCATTAAGAAATTCTCTGATAAGCATTTATAGAAAAAAGCTTAACATATTCAAATGAAGTTTTTATCCATCAACAACCATAACTCTGGTAATGAACACAGATAATGATTGAAGTTTAAAGATTCTATTTCATCATGAGTATTTCTATTCTTATCATAAAATGGGGTATGTTTTACTGTTGGAAAATGGGAGGAGTCATTTTGAGTATTCTATGTTTATTTCCTTTCATATTTAAGTTTATTATTTGGATAAGGTATGAACATTTTTGTTTTCATCTTCAATCTTTCATATTTTATGCACTTTTTATGAGAATTATGTTTTTTTAACTGAGAAATCAATTTATTTTCTATAAGAAACATGATTAAAATTATTTCCCATCAAAATTCCATTTCTTTTTGTATTAGAATTAAAGTAAAAGCAACCATGATGAAATCAATAGAGCAAGACTAGTACTTCCTTTTTTTCTCAGAACTTCCAACAATTAGTATCTTCACAATTTAAAATAGAAATTGGCAATGTTTCAAAGAGAATGTATTTCAAAAAGCATAAAGCACATACTTCTAATATTAGCAGGCTGTAAATCCTGTTCCACACTTTGGCTCCTGGCCCATAAAGTTTGATTAGGCAAACTGCGCAAAATCCGAGTGAACATGCACATGTCATGATATGACAAGCGGACGGTGAGATCCTTTGAATGAACCTATACAAACATATTAAAATGAATTTAGAGGTAAATTCACAAGCATAAAGTACATAAAAAATATTTAAGAATTACAAACCTCCAATACTCTATCTGCAGCACTTGTCATAACATCAGCAATACCACGAGAAGTAGAAGGACGTCGAGCTACTTCAATACAGATCTGAGCAGGATCTACAATTGACAGGGCAGTCTCATCTTCCATTCCAAGTATGCATGAGAATAGCTCACAGTGATTCAAATCACATGAAAGAGGTTTGTCAGGTAACTGTGGTCTGTACATTATTACAGAATTGCTCTAAAACATAAGAAAAACATAAACGAACTCAAAATTCTGTACAATAAATCAACTTTCTAGAAAAATAATCTATCTTCAATAATCTTACTTAATTATTCCTGCAATTTGAAATATGCATTATTTTAAGTATGATTAAACTACTGTAATACACCATGTTTAAAAACTACTGTACCAATGGATTTATACAGAAACACAAAATCATGGTTGGTGCAAAAGCCATAAAAATAATTTCAATAACAAAAAGGTATAAAATATCTCATAGGATATCAAAAATCACACCTTTTCTTCATTTTCACAAAAAATATTCACCTTGAGAATGACAGCATTTGTATCCCATTGTGATGTGTCTTCTACCAGTACTACTTCAGAACTTGTAATATTCAACTTCAGCTCAAAAGCAGCCTTCTCCACATCCAACACAGGGGGACATTTTGTTACTATACCAACAGTTGACACCAGAGCAAGTGATTTTGGTGTAACAGAAGGTGGAGACATCCGAGGAGTAGGTTCGCTGGCTAGTATCAGAAAGTTCATTTTGAAAACAAACACATAAGACAAAAACTTCAATGAACTTCCCATTAAACAATAACTTATATGGCAAATAATCAAAACATAGAAGTTTCAGGGCAATTTTTTAAACTTGCATAACTCACGCATTTTGACTAAATTTATATTACTCCATTTGAAATGAAATGTGTGTTCAGTAAATTAAAATTAAGGACATAAAATGAAATTTGAAAGTAAATAAAAAAATACAAGCTTGGAATAGCTGTTAACTTACTAAGTTCAGCATTATCACTATTATCCATGATGAAGTTCCGAACAGCTTCCCACCAATCCAATATTACCATTAGCCGCATGTCTTTCAGTAACACAGCAAATTTAGAGAAACCTTGATTGCGCCTATGTAAAAAATAATCATTCATTATTAAATCACTAAAAATCAAATAATAAAATTAATTAAAAGTCCTACCCAAATGAAGGGGTCATGGCAAGCTAGCAATATTAATCATTTCTGTAATTTTTGAAAACCAAAGGTAAAAAACAAGTTTTTGTGAATCCAGGCATGTCTCAATTCAGTGTATGTTACTGCTGAAGTCTTAAATACGGGTAATCAGAAATTAGAAATAGTCTGTTAATTTCCATTAGCCATACGATTGGATAAAGCTGTATGAACTGATCCTTTCTGACAATTCAGCATCTGGCTAATGATGGCATTAATCAGGCTAGTGCTGGTAAAAGTAAGTTGGCTGTCCGAATGTAAAGTATCTTGTATGTTGGCAAAAAGGGTTTTAGCATAAAAATGCATTAGAAATTATGCACGTTTGTTTAAACGTAAATTGCAAAGGATGAAGGATGGAGGATGAGCCAACTTATGAATGCTCAGTGAAACTTCAACTGAGGTATATAGTGAGATTGGGTTAAGTTAGGTTAGGTTAGATAGATTAGGTTAGGTAGTATCGTGTAAATAAAAACTTATGACTTAACACTGTGAAAAACAAAACTATTCACCATGTCTTTCTCTAGTGTTAGCAGTCTGATACTTGTTTATCATGTCCTATCTCCTTTTCCTTGTCCCTATATCATACTTCACCTACACTTACCATTTTGCATTGGCTAGTGTGCATTTTTTCAGTTTTTTCCAGTAAGTCTGAAGTAAATTACTACTTTGGACTTAATCCATCCATTTTGGATAATGTGAACATTAACTGGCAAATTTAAGAATTAACCATAACAAATACACTAGCAGTTTTCCGTACACTTACTGCAGTTCTATTAACATCTTTGTTCAATATTTGTATCATAATGTGCATGAGTTGCGGAAATTTTAAGATCTTTACTTTGGATATGTGAAATGAGGGTTATCTGTATAATGACCTGACCCCTTTGACAAAAAAAAAAGTTTTTTCAATGTTACATAACATAAAATCATTTACTTTTGGAACAATTTTTAAAACAGATAATATGGATTTTATTGACTATGAAAATATTATTCTTTATAACACACCACCTGTGATGTATTTCTGCCTGTACATCATCCTTCTTTGCAGCCATATTTATTGGTTGTAGAATATTAGTAAATACATTTGATCGTTTATTGGCAGGTTCAGCTAAAACAAAGTCAAATCCAAAATTGACAATAGACATGTACACTCCAACAAGGCTAGGTATCTTTTGAACATTCCTATTCTTACCTAGAAAACGTGTGTCTGTTACAAGTATTTCTCGAGATTCTAAGTCTATATCTCTTGAGCCATCACTGAAAGTTTCTATTACAAGACGAGATTTGATGAAATTTACTCCTGCCAATGAAGACTCTGGTGTTTCACTATTTCCATGACACAATTGCAATTTCACAGTTACATCTTCCAAATCAAGATAAATGGAAGTCAGTGGCCACACTGGTTCATTAGCGGTAACCTAACAGAAATACAAATTAAATCACACACAATACATTAGCAAGAAAAGTAATTCTACATAAAAGTAAAACCTAGTGGTGGTCCAACAGCACATACTTTCTCCCATTATTGATAACAGTTA